>OU015545.1:6636500-8072500 GCA_907165065.1 Caprimulgus europaeus | reverse complement strand
TTTACAGGAACATAATTAGTACCTTGCAGTTATTCATGAAAATAGTACAATTTCTTTTGTCATTATTCAATGGCAAGATTTAAAACAAATACAGAATCAGCAGGTCAAAAAACACTGAGGCCAAAAAGTATCAAAGGTATTGATTAAAATTGCAACTCTAACCTTAACTCTGCCCCAGGACCCAAAACAACATAATATATGCATACAAAATACATTCTCTGAGTGTTAAATAACGAACATAGAAAACAGCATCCAGAGGTTTGAGCAAATATCAATAAATAGCTGTAAAAAAATAGCTTGTTTTAAGGGCTAGAGACTGTATCTAGCATATAAAATTGGAAACAGTATTTGAAACATCTCTTTTCCTAAGAGATTGTTGATAATACTCAGATTTCTAATGAAAGTATATTTTTTATTAATATTTATTTAATTGACACTATTACCTTAACAATCTTGGCATTATTTTTTTTAGAGGAACTGAAATAAAATATTTATAGGGTCAAGGTCCTCTACTTTTGATTCTCAGAACTGAAAAAAAAAAAAAATGTGAAAACATTTCACAATTAAAAATAATTTTTATTATTCTTAATTTTAGATTATTAATATGAAGAAAATTTCAGCTGAATTCAGACTGAGTTAAAAACTAATTTTATGATTTTTTTTGATATCTCCTTATTAGAAAGCTTGGTTTCACATGGTCCAGAAATCAAGTTTAAGCTAATTTTAGCTTTTTTATGTGTATTACTGCAACTTACAAAGCAAAAAGGAATTTTCAGGGGTTAGGAGCTGTGCTCATAGGATAGTAAAGCTATAAATCATGGGCATTGCTCAACAGGTAAAACATCAAAATATATTAGACAGCAGTTAATGTTGCAGTTATAAATAATAGTGAATTATCAAACTGCAAAAAGAAGCAGTAATAAGGTTATTGTGTGCTGGCCCAAGAGGTTCAAAGTTCAGCTGCATCATGAGATGAATGTATTATTGCTTCCCGGACTGGACCTTTTTGTAGCAGCTAAAGTAAAAACAGAACAAACAAAGTCCCATTGAAATGAAGGTAAGAAAAGCCATTTTAATTTCTTAAATGAACTTCCTTTACTTGTTTGTTACTGCTAATAATGTCGAGCTGCTGTACAGGTGGGTAGCAAACACTGTGTTTTCTTTTTGGGAGTTTGAGTAGCGAGTTTCTATTTTAAATACAAAAATGTTCTTTTTTAAAAAAAATTGGAAAAATGTCTGCCAGAACAATTTATAGAAAAAAGTCTTGAGAAAGTCAATATTCAAAGAAATAGAATATTTTCCCCATTGTTTGCTTGAATTGCTCTTCCAATGACATTTAAAAGGAAGTCAAACTAAATCTGCTCTTCAAACATGGTCTGAATCTTGGGATTGTCCTGTGCTGGGACAAGAATTGGACTCAATGACCCCTGTGGGTCCCTTCCAACTCACTACATTCTATGATGATGATGGTGATGATGATGATGATGGTGATGATGATGCTCTCATTAAGGTTTGTAACTCTTCATTTTACTGTTGAATGAGAGATCAAAAGCAGGAGAGAGGAACTGGGGAAACTGAGGCAGGGTGTGATTTCTTGCTAGCTGAAAGCTGCAGAAAGAGGCAGCGCTGTCACAGCTGGACACTCCCTGGCCAGGTCCCTGATGGCATCAGTGGTGGCATTTGCCAGTGACTCCCTTTTACCACCCTGTGACCAGCAAGAGACCGACTTAGAGACCCCCAGAAGCGTTGAGGGGTGGAGATACTGAGATGCAAATTCTGGCTCTGCCTTTGTTACCTCTAATCCAGACACGTTGACAGCAGGACAGACTCCTACTGGGACAGCGCTACAGCTTGACCCTGCAGATGGTCAGGATCTTGCAAAGTCTCTGTGTCATAAAGCTCTGCTGCAGGGTGGAGAATTTTAATAAGGACAGGAAAAAAAAATAGCGAGAGACAGGGAGAAAGGGATCCATTGCAAAGAACCTGACCTTATTTCCTCAGAGTGTGTGACTAAATCACACCGCTAAAAATAGGGAAGTGATTTGCTTTGATGCTGCAGGATTTTGCTGATACCACTTTTGTTACACGTATAAATATAGAGATTTAATATAATATTTCCCTTACTGCAGAGTCTCCTATTAAGACAGAGCTAAAGTCTCGAGAGCTGCTGTCTCTGTCTGCTGCTTTAAGCTGTGAGCTACACGCAGACTTCTTGGCTCTGCAGCTAATGTTCTACTGGCCTTTGGGAAAATACACAAGAAATTTCTTCCAGGAGGGATGTTTAGTGTCAAACATTGTCCATTCCTGGTTCTCCAAGACAGACACTCCAAAACCAGCGGGACCTTCTCTGCTTATTTGTTATGAGTGACTGCTTTGGAAAGTTTTGGTCCCAGTCTCCCCCATCCTTCTAATGGGGAGGATAAAACCAGTTTGTCTCTGGAAGGTCTCAAGCAGATTGGGCAGGTGATGTGTGGGGATGGTTGTGAGATGCCCAGGGGTGGGCATTATGAACCTACACAGGTGATTAAGAGGAGGCCAGGCACTGGTGGGCCACCCCAGAGGTCCATATGGGGCCAGCACTGTTTTACATCTTCATTAATGACCAGGATAATGGCACAGAGAGCACCTCAGTGAGGCTGGAGATGATACAAAACTGTAAGGAGTGGTTGATAGACCAGATGGTTATGGCACCATTCAGAGGGACCTTGACAGGCTGGAGAAATGGGCCAGCAGGAATCTCATAAAGTTAAACTGGGGAGGAATAACCCCTTACTGGGGAAGAATGACTCCAGGCACCAATATGTGCTGGAGGGCTGCTTTGCAGAGAAGGACCTGAGAGTCCTGTTGGGCACCCAGGTTGACCATGAGTCACCAACACGCCCTTGTGACAAAATTAGCCAACAGGCACCTGGGGACATGGGGCAGAGCGTGGCCAGCAGGCTAAGGGTGGAGGTCCTGCTGGGCTGCCCAGCCCTGGTGAGACCTGAGGCAGTCTGCTCCAACATCAGCTGGATGAGGTGAAGGTGCAGAGGTGGCCACCAGTCTCAGCAGTTTGGTGAGTCTATTATATGGGGATCAGAGGGAAAGCAAAAGCCTGGACTCTGCTTTGAGCTCCTCTGCAGAGCTTTAGCCCGGCTCTCCCTGTACCTGGATGCTTCTTCCCTTTTCTGACTGAGCTGAGTGCCGGCTCTGCTGGGCATCTGAGGCTTGAAGTGTACAAATGGGGAGATTTATTTAATATTAAACAATTATTCTGTTGCATAAAACTCTTGCATTTGTTTACTGAGGAGCCTATGCTGAATGCAAACCTCCAGACAGAACTGTCAGGAAGCAGGAGAAAAGAGACAGGGGTTTATTTAAATTCAAAGTGGAGTGTCTCACCAGGGCCCATATTTTTTTTTTTTATTTCACTGTGTTTTCCCTTTCCCTTGTTCCCCTCCACTTTTCATTTTATTCATTAAGCTCTCTGGCTGGGCACAGAGGTACCACACTCTCCACCTTCTAGATGAACTCTGAGGGTTAGCTGTAGATGGGGAAACTGAGGAAATGACCAGGCTGTGAGGACTTTCCCAGGCTCCAGGAATGTCTCCACTCCTCCTGGCTCTCTGGGAAAGTCCAAGAGGATGGTGCTGCTCTCCCACATCTCCTATTGACTCCTTGCCTTTGGGAAAGAGCAACACATGCTCAGCTGGTTGGTGCTCCCCACAGAGAGCTCTGTAAATAAAGGCTCCAGCTGGGGATGCCAAGAGCTGGCACGCAGGGACTGCCCCTCTGTCAACACTACCCTGCCCCTGACAAGCCCTGTTTTGTTGAAACAATTCCTTGCAATGGGCTGAGTTTATCTTTAAGTCACTGGATTTACACCAGAGATCGAAACAGCCTGGTAAATCTGCCAGGGAAGCACTGGGGTAGCGTTTATCTGAGCGTCCCTTTGCGCGCTGGCGATCCTCAGCCTGGACGTGACTCTCTGCCCGCGCAGCCGGCAATCCGCTCGGCTCAGGGGGACTCTTAGAGACCATAAAATGTGCAATTACCCCCTCCCCTTCCCACTTCAAACTGTCTCATCAGGCTCCCAAGCTAGGCAAACGTTACAGCTGGGAAGAGATGAGCCTGCTGTTTTCAGCCTGCAGCTGCAAGCCAGCTACCCGAGGAAAAACAATGTTTAAAAATCAGAGTTTTTCCCTCCTCGCTGCAGTCAGCCCCTGCCCGCCGGCCACCGTGTGCTGTCACATAAGCCACCCATTGTGTCCCCTTCCCCTGCCATCAGCCTCCTTGTACCTGTTCTGAGGGGACAGAACATCTTGCTGCTGTCCTGGTGCTGAGCAGATACAAAAGCACTAAATTAATTTTCATAGAACCTTTTGGTCAAGCAGCTTTTAGAGACTTTAATTGAACCTCGGAGTTAATGAAGCCTCACTAACATGGCTGCTGGATAAAGGAGTGTTTATTATTCCCTGTTTTACAGCAGTTGTGCAGAAAGACGGGCAGGTTGTTGGTTGGGTTGGGTTAGGGCTGTTTTCCCTTTCAAAACTGATTATGCAGCACAAAATGTCCTGTTGTACCAAAAGAAATAATTTCAGATAGGTTTTTTTGAATATAGGGTTTTTCCCCCCATGGTTTCCTAAAGACACTGCAAACAAACTTTGTGATTGAAATTCATCTTTTGCCTCTGAAGAAACTTCTAATGAAAACTAAGCTGACTCTCCCTGGGATTTTGCTTAAAAATTTTTTCTCTTTGCAGCCCTGCAGCCCTGCTGTCCACGTCTGGTGTGTGGGGGGTAAAGAGAGCCCAGGCTGCCCAGCAGTTTTCAAGTGAGAGCTCATGGTAGCCTATAATGGATAAAGTGGGTAAGACACATCCTGCTTCTCTGTTTTTTCCTACTTGATTTGAAGAGTGACCCTTGCCAGGCTCCCCAAGGTGCATTTTCCAGTGTGGGCATGAGCAGAAGACAGCAGTGGGGTGCCACAGGCTGTCATGATGTGCCATGGGCTGTCCTGGAGTGGGCTGCTCCAAGATGAGGGCTTTGCAATGAAGTTTGGAGAAGTGTGCAAACCACCCTGGCCTAGAAAATACACAGAAATCACAGGGAAAGGCTGTGCCGCAGAGAAATCCTTGTTTCCTCATGCAGACTAAAACACCTGCATGGACACCACTCCCTCAGTTCTCCCTGTGGGTCTCCTGGCCCCAGCACCAACATCACCTTGCATATGGCAACAAGCATTGGCCTGTGCAGGGACAGAGAGGTTGGCAGAGTGGGAAAACATCATCCAAAATGAGTTTTCCCACACCTCAGTGAAGACTCCAGGTTGCCTTTGGGGACACATCATGTTGGGATCAGTCCTGCCATCTCCATCTGCTCTTCCTGCTGTGGATTTCCTTGAGGATTTCTAGGAAAACTTAAGAATTCATGAAAATAATAATAAATATATGTGGGATTGAAGAGTCGTGTAGACACAGTGCTGAGGGACATGGGTTAGTGGGGGACTGGTCAGTGTTGGGTTCATGGTTGGACTCCATGAGTTTAAAGGGCTTTTCCAATCCAGCTAGTTCTGGGATTGTGTGAAAGTGGAGCTGGGAGGGGTTTAGGGGCTGCTGGCTGGATTTGGTGGCCTCAGGACCCTGTTTTCAGCAGGTGGCGTCGCAGCTCCACGGGAGACCTGCGGCAGCGCGGGATGCGCAGGGATGCGCGGAGCGGCAGCTCATTCATTGTCCCATCCCTTTGGCTGGACAGAGCTGTTCATTGCTGATGATCGCAGCTGAATCTATCCGTATTCTGGAAAATCATCACTCCTCGATGGAGAAACCATCTGCCTTCTAAAATAGAAATGTCTCCTGAAACAAGCATTCAGTTCCCAAAGAGTTCCCCCATTTCACCCTCCTCAAATTTAACTGTCCATGGTTTTGTCCTGGCTCTGCAGCCTTTGCATCCTGGCCATGCAGTGCCTTCCTCTTTTTTGGTCTTATTTTATTTTATTTTATTTTATTTTATTTTATTTTATTTTATTTTATTTTATTTTATTTTATTTTATTTTATTTATTTTATTTTCTAATGCTTTTAAACCCTGTTCAATTTTCAACTTCAGAAAAGCTGCAGGGACTTTGCCAGAACCACTGCAGTAGGAATTGCACTGCAACTAAATATAGAAATGAAATTTTGGATGAAATACAGGCTTGGGTGCATTTTGGCAGAAATCTCAGTGTTTTCCTCACAGCACTGGCTCTGTGGGGAGTAGAATATTCCCAGGAATAGATGTGGATGGCACTTGGGGCTGGTGTTTTGAAATGTGTAGGGTAAGTTTGCATCAGCATGAAAGGATTTAGCAAGTAGAATCGAGCTGAACTCAGATTTTATGTCCTGTGAAATTCCCAGGGCTTATTTCATACCAAAGTAGAACAAAACTTTTTTTTTTTTTTCCCTCCTCTGTAAAAACAGAATAATCTGGAGAGAAATATTTGCATTTAGAATGATTATCATTATGTTTTGACTTTAGTAGTTGATAAGATCACTCTGACACTTCCATCTTGACTTTCAGAGTCTTTTTCAAGTGATAATATCAAAAAGAGCCCAAAAAAGAAAGCCAAAATAAATGGTAAAGTAGAACTGATTCAAAGCAATAAAGTGTAAGTGGAATTGTCACACTCCCGCAAGCCACTTTGCATTCATTGAACGGTATTCACTGCCTGAAAAATCTTCTGTGGAGTAACTTTTGACCCAGCTGTGCTCAGATTTTCATTTGCAATGGAAAGAGCAGTGGGCATATGTAATTTTCAGGTCAGGATGAATTGTAATTTATAATATTGCTTACAAATGGAGGTGTATTTATATGTAAATATTTGCATATAAACATGTGTGTATTTATCAACCAATTTATAGCTTAGTTTTTTCAGCTGCTCAATTATTCAACAGATCTAATGTTGGAGGGTTGTCCTGCTGGTCCGTTGCTCTGTGGGTTCATTTACTCCAGCCTTTCTCCTGGATGACAGCAGTACTGGATGAAGTAGAGAAGCAGGAGGCAGAAAGGGGTGCAAGGGGATTGCATGGATGCTCAGAGGGTTTGCTGGGAGTGAGGAGTCAGGGGAGCCCTCGCTCAGCCCTGGTTTTTCCTTCAGGTACAGCACGGTGTGTCTCCTGGCAGATACAGTGATGCCATTAGGCAAATAATTTGGTCTGAGACAGGCAGATAAGGCTGGAGAGGGGCTGCCTGAGCCTTCCCAGGGAGCACTTCTTTGAAGGAGTTTTGAGGCATGGGTGCTGCTGGTAAGAGATATGAAGGACCTTGAAAATTAACCAGATGAAGGTCTGCAAGTTTAATTTTATGGAGGAAGTTTCTTGTGCCTGAGGACTGCAATAACCTCTCCCTGCGGGGTGCAAAGGCACAGGGGAAGGAGCTGCCCAGGGGTGGGCTCCTCTCCTGCTCTGCCACACTGGCCAGCCAGCTCCCCTTCCCAGGACACCTTGACACCGGAGAGGGACTCAACTCTCCCCATGAGTGTGTGTTTATGAAGTGAGATCAATTGAGGACATGCCTGCACACATGTGCAAAGGAGGATTTGTCTCTGTTAGACACGTGCATGCCAGTGTGCTCCTGCTTGTGCAGCATGTTGGCATTTGGTTCTGCCACCCTGGTGGGAGTGACCCCTTCCCTGCCATGTAGGTTTGGTGCATTCTTAGTTGTACTGAGTTTGTGCAGGCTCAGCGTGCTTATTTCTTTACAATCCCATTTTAAACCCCAGCTCCTTGGCCAGGTGGGTGTGCTGAGCTGGTGCTGAGGCTGCTGAGGGGAGCTTTGTCCTGGTGATTCTGGGGGTTATCCCTGCAAATGCCTCGAGATGCATGAGAAAAGGATTTCCTTTTCCACTAAATGCTCTGCTTTTCACCTTACAATGCCATTCCCTGGGGAGAGCTGATGGGCACCTCAGTGCCATCACCAGCCCCACCAACTGCACAGAGACTTCTCCAGGACTGCAACTCCTTCCTTTCTCCTCCTTTCTCTGCTCTCTCTCCCGTACTTCTCATGCTCAGAAAAACTGTGACCCAACTGAACTCACCAGGGCTTTGATATTGAGAAACCTGGAATTCAGCACCTCACCCATCCCTTGAGTTTCCAGCGAGTGGGGAAAACGAACTCCAGCTGAATAAAACTGCCAAGGATTCGTGTGCTGCAAGCTGCAAATGAGGAGACGGGATGAGGAGGGAGGAGATAAAATCTGGGCTGAGAAAAGAGGTTGAGGTTTGCTGAGTTTCTGTGGCACAAAGAAGACTTCCTGCAGTGACTCAGCCTGCTGATAAGTTTTTTAGCTTGTGTGCCTTGGCTTCATATTGCTGTGCTTTTCCCAAGCTCCTTCGCAGACGACATGACCAGTGAAATTTGAGGTTGCTGCTGTTTTTTAGGCTGTTTCAGAATTAATTGAGCACTTGTGAAATAAGCTACTGTCTTGTAGTGTATTTTCAGCTCCTCCAGAATAAGTAACTTGGGGCCTGATTAGGAGGAATGGCTGAGGAAAGGCTCAGTGCTGCTGTGCTGGTGTGAAATGCAGGCTCCGAGGTCCAAAGCTCATGGGGGACTATCTAATTCAATGACTTCTTATTGGAAAAGGGTTTTTTTTTTTTGTATCTAGGGTCAAATTTCTGTTAAAAAAGAGAGAAAGAAGGAGCAGAACAACTGAGAAGCTCCGGAGGGAGATGTTGACTTGGTACATAAGAGAACTGACATCAAAATTCTTGGTCTTAATTAGAAGAGGAGGGGAAATGAATCTGAATCTTTCACAACTCAGCCTATCCCTCTTTATCAGCACTAGATCAGTAGCATGAATAACTCTCCCTGAAGTGTTATGGCAAAATTAAAAAGGTCTCGTTATATTCCACAGTGGAAACAAATAAATATTATTATTATTAATACTGTTACTTCATGGTTCTCTCACAAGAGAAATGACTCACTTGCAACTATAGTCCAAGGCTCATTTTGCTGAAATAAGATTGGGAATCTCAGGGTCATCCCAGCATCAGCTCGTGATGCTTTGCTGTTCCTTGGAGCCCCTCATGGTCCCTGCTTGGTGCTATGTCCTTCGTCGCAGCCTGTGCTGGAGGGATGAGTGGCTCTGAGCTGCTCACACATTCCCTTTGCTTCTGCAGGAAGTGGAAATAGCCCCTAACTGTCCTTGACCTACCTCCAGAGGGGGGTTATGAAGGATAATTGATTTCAGTTTCAAAAGAGCTTTAAGTTCCCAAGAAGAAAAATGCTCAAGAAGTGCAAATCATGATTAATCATTATTATTATTTCTATAAATTCCCACTTCAGCTTGGTTGGAAAACAGAGGGTATTTAGCAATGTCTATGAAGGTAGAAAGGATAGAGTAGCCCATGGGGCTGCAGTCACGTTTGTGGAGTTACACTCGATTAACATCAGTGTAAGTGGGAAGAGAATCAGACCCCATAGTCACTTTTCTCTGTACTAATGGATAGTGCTAAATTGCTGCTGGTCTCTCTCCCTGAAGCACGTGGAAGATAGTTCAGTACTTGCTGTTCCTCTCCTTCTCCCTCGTGGTGGGGTTGGAAGGTTTAATTCAATCATATTCCTAAATGGAAAATAAAAGTGATATGAAAAAAAAAAACAAAACCAAAAAACCTCACAGATTTCTGTGAAAAGAATTTTGTCTTCAGCGAGTTTTGATCTGGATCCTAAAAGAGCAAGACAAAACCCTGTGACTGACACCCTTGTTCTGCACAAGGTGCCTTGGAGGAAGCTTTTAGAGCAAAAAGGCTTCCTTTGCTGGAGGGGGAGTGGAGGAAATCCAGGTTTTACAGCTTTTTGGGTTTTGGATTTTTTTTTCCCCTATCCACTGTGTAAAGATGTGAGACCCTCTGAAGTTTTGTTTTTCAAGTGAGAGCAGCCCACTTCAGCAAAAAACCCCAAGAATTTACAAATCAATGTTGTTCTCCCTCCCAACCATTGTTTCCACTCTTGGAAAGATGCTCTTACCCTGGAGATGCCTCTCCCCTGAAAGATCCCAAAGCTCCCAAACCCCTCTCAGCCCTCTGTGGAGTGTGTGAGCCTGAAAAATGATGGGAGGATGAGTGCAAGTGACTCCCCCCAGGACCCCCTCCTGCCTCCTGGGATGCTCCTCTATACATCAGCCTTGTGCAGAGGCTGGGAGACTTTTATTTATATTCCCCAGTGAGTAAGGTTGGTCTGCTTGACATCACAGGCACTTGGAGTTTTGCTATAAATCAGAGATGTCTTGTTTCAGTGGTGACGAAATTTCCCTGGCTGGGTACATCGCTCTCAGCTGGGGCTGGCCCTGGTCTGGGTCGGCAGAGGTGCACTTTGCCAAACACCCTGTCTCTGGCCTGAGTTTTCATCTTGAGATGGTTTTATTCAATCCCATTCTCTGGCATGGTAGGAGCACTAGAAATCCCATGACCTTCCCTCCCCCTTTCCACCAAGCACTGGCTCTGAGAGGGAGCAGGGAAGGATGCTTCGCCAGGAGCTCGCCCTGCTCATATATCACCGAGAAAACACCACCAACAAACAGGGAGATTCGTTTTGGTGCCAGCCAACCATAAATTTATTTGCTTGTTAATGCAGCTTCCCCCAGTTCATGTTTTCCCTAACTAGGAGCATCAAAATGTCAACCTGTCCTCAGGGGTGTATCAGCCTCCCGAGCTGGAGCCAGTAACAAGATCAGGGTCCGTGCTGTTCCGAAGCGCCGTCTCTCCCGCCTGTGCTCCCTCAGTCACTTGCACTTATTTTTCTATTATCTGGGGTTTTTTTCTCCCACTGATATATTTTTTCCCTTCCTCTCAACTCCTCTCTTCCTCAGTTCTCAGTGAAACAAATGTGAGCTGACACACACAGACAGCATCACCTCTCCTGTCCCTGTTTGTCATCTCGCCCTTGCTTCTTCTGCAGGTTGACCAGCCAGCCAACACTGGCCAGGGGACTGGGATGGCTCCTGCTTGGATCATGCTCCCCACGGACAATCTCTGGCATTCCCCTGGTGAACCCTTTCCATATGAATGTGAAATAAGGCAAAAAGCTGCTTGAAATGGAATAAAGGTGCAAACATTTGTGGCTGGAGGAAGAAGCTGGAAGAAGTGGATATCCCAGTCAGCTGGATGCAGCCTGTGGGGCTTGAGGATCATGAGCACTGGAAGGAGATCTTCTGGATGGAGAGATATCACCATGGTAAGACAGGGAAACATAAAACAGGCCCTTGGTCATGTGAAACACCTACCAAACTAGAAGAGGAGGCCTCAGTGCTGGGGAGATATCTCCTTTTAATACAAGGAGGGTGCTCAGGACACAGTGACAGCCCCATCCAGCTTGGCAGGAGGGGATGGGAGGTCAGATGCTTTGGTGGTCAGAAGGTCATGTGCTTTGAGGAATGAAGCTCCCCACTTTGCCCCAACAAAACTGCTCAGTTTTTGTCACCCAAGGAGGAGGAGGAGTATTTGCCTCTCATCACACTTCACTTTTGGTTTTGATTTCAAGCCCCTTTTTATTAACCTGCAGTCACTTGCTGTAGCAGTAAGCTGTGCAGGTGATTAATGGCCCCTGAAATATTATCTGGTTTGGAAAGCTGCTTGTTTAAAATTTGCACTGAATGTAGTTAGCTGGAGGTTTTTTGCAGCTTGGCAGCCATTTCACACCACAATTGCCACAGACGGATAAAAACAGTGCAGGTGGAGGCAAGTGGCATGGGAACAGAGTCCTACACCAAGGACAAGAGCTTGCAATTATCTGTATCTTAATCTTTGCTGTGTTCACTCTTACTAAATGTCTGCAAAGTCACAGAATCCCAGAACTGCCCAGATTGGAAAAGCCCTTTAAGATCATCAAGTCCAATCATTAACCCAACACTGACAAGTCCTCAACTAAATCATGTCCCTCAGCACTATGTCTACAATCAAGTCACCTTGGGTATGTCTGTTGGGAGTGACTCACTATGCAAATAGTAAACCTGGACCCCTTAGGAGGGATTGTCCCTCTGCAGACAGTGCTGGGGACACAAGGACTCTGGTCCTGGAACAGATGTGTTAGAGGGACAGGAGATGAGTGTGGTTAAAAAGTTATTAAACTTTTCTTGAAGTAGAAACTTAAAACATATTCCTTTTCTCAGAATTAATTTTCCTGACTTTTTAATAAAATATTTGACCTTCCAGAATGAAGGAATGATTTTCCCCCCCCCCCTAAAAGTGTAAAAAGAACTTGACATTTTTCATGGAAGAAGATGTCTTCCATCCAGATCTCATTTGGTCTTATACCTGCAAAGCACACTCATACCACTAATTCTTTGCTTTTCTACGCATGAAATCCACCCATGAAATGAGAGAATTAGGAAATTAACTGGCTTGAGAACTCAGCTTGACTTTGCTCAGTCTAATAAGATGAAGGTACACGGTAGGCACCTATAGATATAGTTTAAAACTATCTGTGCGGTGCAGCTGGGCTCAAACCTGGAGAACCCTTATGGTGCATCTCTTACTTCTCTAACCCCTCCCCAAGCAGCCATGCTGATGAAAGAGAACATGTATCACAAGAAATCCTTTTTTCATAAACCTAAATTTCTGGCTTGGAAAAGCAGCACGGCCCCGGGTGTAAGTGCATGAGAGCAGGATCAGAGTTCCCCTCTGACTGTGCTCTGAAGATTGATTTTTGGTGTCTGGTCCCCAGGCAATGCACGGCTGTTACAGCTCCTTACCATGAGATATCCAGTGGAAGCTGCAGTTGCTGCTACCTCAGAATTTCTGGGCCACTTTTCAAGCTCTCAGTGATATGCATCATCCTGGACCAGCATTTAGCATTTCCTCGTGTCTTTGTTTCCTCTTGGTCCTCTCTGTCTGTTTCAAGTGTAATCTCCCCTGGACAGATGTGATCTCTGCACAATGCTTGGCAAAAAGTGGCCCTTAATTCCTAATCTTGTCTCTTCAGGCCACATTTTTTACCTCCTTTCTGCATCTCCAACAGACCCTGACCTCACTGGCTCCTGTGAGGCTCCATCCCATACTATCTTCCTTGAACACAGCTGGTGTCTCTGGACATCACATTCCATCCCCTTCCTCATCCCTTCCTAGGTTTGACAACTCTAAGGGCAATATAATACAACTAGATGACATTAAAGTAACCTTGGAAATGGGGTTCTTGTCAATTGATTGGTGATTTTGGCTGTCACCCTGATCTTAGGAGCATCATCTCCCTTTCTTCTAGCTCATAACTAGAAACTGGGTAAGAAACAAGAAAAGTCTTCTGCACTGGGGTTTGCAGGGAGGAGGAAGAAGAAAACAGATGCTACATCTAAACTGAGATTTCCCTACGTAAATAAATAGAATTATTACATTAAAGCATCTTTTTAGTTGCATATAAAAGCTAGGAAATGAATGTCTCCTCTGTAATTGCTGCAAAGGGCCTAAACAGCCATTTCTATCTGCTGTTTCGGGTTTCAATAAACTTTAATTTATTTCCATTTGAGTAAATGTTCCTGTTTATAAATATTTTGAGGGATTCAGAGCACTGTCCAAAACAAATGCTGATTTTCACTGGGGTAAAGCCACATTCCCCCTCAGCCTATACTGATATTCCTCCCTCCATGCCTATGGGAAAGCAGCAAGATTACTATAATAAACAACTTCAGATACAATTGCTTTAGCTCAAACACAAAATTAACTTGCTGATAGGTTTTAAAAAAAAAAAAAAATCAAGTGAACAAGCAAACAAAATCCCTAGCTTTCTCTTTAGGACATTATTTGAGTTGTATTTTTCCCCTTCAGTTCTAGTAGAAACCGTGTCATTTGTGGATGTGCCGTACTTTCTGTGTTTAAATTGAACCCAAGTTTTCCAATTTCCCTAACCAAATTAGGAAATGGAAGAAATAACTTGCACACCTTGTTCTTAAAGCTCAAAGCCAGGAAATGAGAAGGCTACACTGCTCTTTTTTTTTTTTCAATCCAGAGCTGAAATGAGAACTTGCTCTTTCAGATTTTTCAGAGGGAAAGAGTTTGGTCTAGCAAGAAATCAGCTCAGTCGGGGGTGTGAGAGAGACCCAGTTTTAGATTCCTGCTGTGAATCATGCAGTGGATATTACCTGGCTTGCCTTGTCCTATAAAGTTTCTGGTCTTTCTTCAGAGTTTTGAGCAGTCATTCCACCTTGAGAACATTTACTCTTGAACTTGAAACATATCTGCAGAAAAATCTCGGTTTAATACATTTCTCAATAAATATAATTACAGACTGACCTAATTGATGATTCAGGCTGTGCTGTGAAATGTTGGACCTGAGCACTTAGCATTTCCCTTCAGACTTGTTACACAAGCACCGCCGAGTATGTCTCACACGCAAGAAGCTCCCCCTGCTCATGCCTTCAGAGACAGTCCCTTTTTCCCTTTCTTATTTAAATCATTACTTCTGAGGTTGGGATTTTGTCCTGAATTGGCTCTACAGGGCTGTAAATGTTCCCTCAGAGCCCCAGTGCTGATACAGAATTATGAAAATTTTATTTTCTTAAATTTCCCCATCCCATGGGAGGCACTTTAGTACCCAGAGGGATAAATATGTGATTCAATTCCCATCAGCCAGCTGAGCTGCAGTAACTGGCTCTGCCTGGTACCAGCCCACTGCAGCCCTTGAGTAGCTCTTAACTCCAATCACCTTCCCAGAGCTTTGCCCAGCTTTCCTTGTCAATTAACCTAATGCATTTCGCTTTGCAAGAGAGCAGGATTATCAGTAAATTACTATTTCTTGGAAGCTTGGTAACTTGGTTGCTTCAGAGAATATGTCCCATGTTGCTGATTTTTGATGGAGGGTTGATTTTTTTTTATATATATAATTTTAAAAAAAAATTTGTGGGGGTGGTGTGGTGTTTTTTTTGGAATCTGGAGTGCAAGTGGCTCAGGAGCAATAGGCTGGGAAAGTGCTGAGAGATGGGGCTTGGAGAGGAGCATTTCTGTGCACTTGGGGGTTTTTTTGAGGATTTGGTGCATGATGGTCACTCTTGCTTCTGCTCTGAGCTGGCTGTGTTGATGCTGATGCTGTTGCCTGCTGCCAGGGAGCGGAGGGGTGCAGGGAGGAGTGGGGGCTGCTGAAGTGAGCTCAGTCCATATGTCCACAGGCATCCTGGAGACTGGTGCAATATGGAACGGTTCAGTGTTTGATGAATGTTGTCATTAGTGCTCATGGCACTTACGGGCTTCCATTTATCCTGAGCAACAGTGATTTATGTCTGGGACATATATCCAGGTAAAAAGTATTTTAAAAACTAGGGGAGGGGCTCTCAAAGAGCTTTAACCTCCTTCCCTCCTCTCCTTCCCATAAACTAATCACGGTTGAACGTACGCAGGGGTGACACAGTGTGAGGAAGGGTTCCCTGCTCTCCACGGCTGCCCTCACTGCCCCAATGCTACAACAGCCACTTCATTCATTTGAGAAGACCCTTTATCCTTAAAAAAAAGTCTTTTAAAGGTTCCTGATATTTCTCCTTTTCCTTAGCCTGCCTCTCCATCCCTCCACCCTGCATTGTGTGCTGCTAAGGGTGCATCTTTCAAAGCTGCCAGCTCGTGCCAGGGTGATGGTGCAGAGCTGGGCTTGCAAAGCCTGGCTGGTGCAGAAATGGGCTTGGAAACTTCACTGACACAGCCTGACAGTGGAAAATCCAGGATGGAAAAAGTGGTAGGGGACAGATTTGATTGTTTGATTAAAAACTCCATATTTCTGTCCTCCCTAGCCCCAATTAGGTTTTAGTTGGACCAAAAGAAAATTCAAAGCCAATAGTTTCATTATGACACTTGGAAAAGTTGGCTTGCTGACTTCTATTATATATGAATAACATCCTGAAGAGTCAAACTGATAAATGCCAGGCATTCAAAAACAAAGTTTTTATTGAACCCAAGTGTCTTTTTTTCACCCTCTTTCTGTTCCATTTTAAGAAAAATAGACCATTTTTGTCCTGATTTGGATGGGGAAGCTGATCTCAATCTTTCATAGAATGGGAACTCGGCTTTCTGATGAGCTCTGCCTGCGTATGGACTCCCCAGTCAGCAGTTTAATGCTATTCCATTCATTTACACCAGTGTAAATCAGGAGTAATTGTCCTGAAATCAATGTCACTGTGATTGACCAGATTTTCAGAAGAGCTCAGCTCCCAGCTAAACCCCTGTGATACGTGGCCAGATGTATTTATTTATTTCATTTAGAGATCTCTGTGGATACCTATCCCCTGTGAAATTGGGCACTGAGCAACAATATTGAATGCTGATTGCAGCTTGTCAGAAAATGAGGGAGGAGAGAAAAAGCAATATTTGCAAAAAGCTTTGAAAAAGAGTTGCTTTTTTTTCCCTCCTTTTCTTTCCGACGAGTGTTCTGTTTTTCTCTGTTAACTTCCATCCTCCTCCCTCTTCCAAGAACGTGTGCACACATCCTGCTTTCTATTCCTGATCCTCTCTCTCTGCCTCTGACTGTGAGATTCCACCTCAGCACAAAATACACATGAGAGACCCCATGGACTGTGGAGGCTGCAGAAAAAGAACTTCCTCAAAGGAGATGTGTTTGCCATACCTCTACTACGGTAAGAGTTGACCTCAATGGGTGAAAGCCTTTCTCCCTAGCTCAAGGATGAAGCATGTTTTGAAACATTCTACCTTTAAAGGGTTGGAGTTTGTTTTCCTTGAACCAGCCCATCAGAGGTGGCTGTGTGTCAGAGGTGAAGGCAGGAGATGGACACTGGTAATGACAGGGTCATGTGCTTTGCCCAAAAATGCCATGGTTGGATACCCTTTTGCAACATCATCTCTAGAAGTTGCCCTTGAAACCTGTTCCATGTCATAGCAGGAAGAGGACCCAAGAAACAAGAAGATGAGTGCATGGGCACCTACCAAAGGGAGATGTGTGGCACCCTTTGCAAGGCACTGAGAGGAATCTATGGGGCTGCTTGAAGGCAGCATCCATCTCTTTGGCCTCCTGCACACACGGTACTCTTTACTGCAAGGTAACCTTGCTGCCACCTCAGTTGCCCATGGTGTGGCATTCCCATGCTGGTTGCATGAAGTAGCAGTTTGCTAATAGCCTTGAGTGTGCAGCAGGGCTGGTTGCAGGCCTGAGGGTGTGCCCTGGGTAAGAAATATGTTCATTGTTTCTTCACTAACCTCCTGTCTCTGGTTGAGCATCCTGCTCTTGGAGGCCCAGAGCATGGATGGAGTGGTTGGTGGCTTCAACAGCTCATCCCTCACTGGAAGGAGAGGCTCACCACTGTAGATGCAGTGCTGAACATGAAAAGGTATGGCTCCCACCACCAAGCTGCCTGGTGGGACAGTGGGAAGGCCACACAACCCAACTGGGTCCTTTCCATGAATGGCCGAGGTTTGCCTGTGCTGCATTTCTTCCCCAGCAACCTGGATAATTGTGTGTTTACAGTAAAATTGACAGATGGGAATTTCAGTGTTTCACGGAGGCAGATGGCATCAGAGGAGGGTGGGAAAAGTCTGGCAAGGAAATGCCAACCAGCTCTCCTTGTGCCAAAGCTGCAACATATGCCTGCCTTATGCAAAGCAGCCCCGTTTTCCTCCAGAAAAGTTCAGGGAAGTAGAGCTGTGAATCAATAACCTGGGTCTCCTGTCAAATGCTGCACGTGCTGATGGTCTCTTGTCTTTCCCAGCTAGAGAGAAATCTGCATGTGAACACGGGAAGTGGAAAGTTGGTTATGATCTTGGACTCTGGCTCCACATGGCCCAGATGGAGTCAGAATGGTGTTGACTCCTTGGTAGACTTGAGATGGTTAATGACAATCCTTGAAGTCTTTTTTCTCTCCTCCTCCCTTTTGCTCTTGATTCCAGCTGTGGAGCAAGGCCCCTGATTACCCTGAGGTGTGGGATTTTCCTGTGCATGACAAATGGTGGGGAGAAAAGAGGAGATTTTGCTTCTGTACAGAGTCAGCTTCAGAGTACTGAGGTGTGATTGCTTAAAGGAGCCACAAAAGCAGGTTTGCTTTAGATGTGGTGTGGGGGTCACACTTGCCTACCAATATCCCACTCCTGTACCCTCACGCTCTTGCTGCAGGGGTTGGGCTGTGTTGAGGAGTCCATGAACACATCCCATTTGTAGCTATAGATTTTTCTCAGTTTGTAGCCCTATAGATTGTCTTCCTTACATTTTGTGCAAAGCATCCTTCAAATTCAAATATCTGAGCCCTTCTTGCCACCAAAAAGGTAGTAAAGAAAGTGAAAAACTTTACTGGGGCATGGACATCAGCATGAGCTTCATAAAAATTGCAGAGGGAGATTTATTAGCCATGAGTGACCGACCAGGTCTGGGTTTTAAACCTCCTCTGAAAGCAGTTTTCTTCACTGTGGCTGCTGACCCAGTGTTCAGTTTGCTGTAAGACTCCAGGTTTTCAAGATCTTTCCAGGTTTTCAATATCTTCTTCCGAGCTCTTGATATTAAGTTGTCAACAAGAAGGCTGGTAAGTGAGGAAGACTCCACATTTATGTGGAAGAATAGTAGAGTTGGGAATTATCAGGCTACTCAAACAGAAGATAAATCATAGAAAGAGGCAGATATTTCTCTATTAGGAACAGACCACACTACCCAGCAGTTGTGGCTGCATACAGGGGGAATGGTGGTTGAAATGCAGTGCCAGGGCTTACAGCCTGGTCCTGCACCATGTCAGGGGAGCAGCATGAGGTGCTGGGCTCTCTCAGCTCCCATCAGGTCCAAGGGAGAGATGATGTCTCTATGCATCACTCTGAAGTTTTTTCAGGCCAGTCACAAATGGTTTAAGCTTACTGCTGAATCCTTCAATGAGAGTTCAAAGGAACCTGTTGCAGAAGGAAAAATGAAGTGGATTCATTGATAGCTGCCAAGGATGAGGAGGCAGCAGTCAGGGTAATCAAGGAGTTAATTGTGTCCCCCCCCATGGGACCATTCCCTATAGGTGCTTTGCTGTGCCTAAAGCCTGGGGTTTATCACCCAGCTTGCAGGATGCTGCTGAGTTTCTGCATCCTATCTAAGTGGCAGGCTTTTGAATCAGAGAGAAAAACGGCCACCCTGAACATGCCCCTTTCTCTCACAAAGTCTAATTAATGGCAGGTGAATGAGCTGCCTGTGCTGATGCATCACATGCAGCGAGGAGGCTGAGAGCCCGTTTGTTACAGATCTGGGCCACCTCTAATGCAAGGTGTGCAGAGGTCCCAGTTCACTCCACAGTACTTGGCAGATCAGGGAAGCTTTGGAGGTGGGAAGCGAGGAGAGAGGGGATGATGATGCAGGTTTGCTCTTCCTTTATTTCCCACTTGCCCATTTTTGTTCAGAGGAGTTCATGTGGGGGCTTTGGCCCTTGGGCAGGTGGGCTGTTGGGATGTAGCATGTTTGGATGCTGTGAACAGCACAGTGATCCTTCAGGAGAACCTGAGTGTCCTTGTCCTTTCTTCACATGAGAAGGTAGGTTTGGCAAAGCAATGACAGACTGACACCCCTTTTCCAAGCCTCTAGTCATACTTATGGGGTTTTAACAAAGTAAGAACATCAAGGTCTCCTTTGCAGAGGAAAACAAAGATGAGTCTTTTCCTGCAGAGACCCTGCTGGTGTAGGATGGGATGGAGGGGGTGATACATCAACACAGACAGCCTGGGGAACAGCAAGTGATGTATCAAAAATACAGTTACAGCTTTACAGAGAGCATCTCCAACAAACAGACACAGGCCTCTGAGGGATAGCCATCCTGCAGCAGTACCCGCTGCCTGCGCTCCTGCCGTACAGCAAATTCCCTCCGGCGTTTCAGCTGCCCTGAGGCGCTAATCGCAGCTTCTGAGACTCAAAGCTGTTTTACCGTGTGGTGCCTGGCAGTGCACATGAGCAGTGTCTCTTCTGTGAAGAGCAAACTGGGGCTGTGAAGAGCAAGGGAACAGGCAGGAGCAGAAGGGGAGTTGGAGGAGAGCAGGAAACTCTCGAGGTCATGCTGGGTTCATAAACCCAGAGTCATCCTTGATGAAACTCGGCTGCAGTCAGTGCAGAAGAACACCCTTGACATGGGTGTTTCTCAGCTGTGAGGAGATGGATGTCTCCCAGCCACACAGCTACAGCCCAGACATTCCTGTCTCCCTGGCACCTTTCAGCAGTTCCAGTGTGGCCATCACTCTGGGCCATTGGTGACCACCACTTGTTCACATCACTTATCAGGACAGCAGCAATCTTGAATTTGCTGGGGATGCCATATGCATCCCACACTGGAGCAGCACAGGGGGGAGGCCCCAGTGTCAGTGGCTGTGGAGGCCAGGACATGTCCCTGCAGGGTAGGAAGTGCCTCTGCACAGCTCCTAGCTCCAACGCCCCGGTTCCCCACAGCCCCAGCGATGGATCTGTCAGTCTGATCTGCTGCTATCCATTCTGTTGTCTGTCCTTTCACCTCTTTTTCACCTCTGGCTTTTTTTCCCCCCTTCCCTTTACTCTCCTCTTATTGTCCTTATCTAGTAAGGCCCTATTACCTTCTTTTATCTGCAAAAGCGTCTAATCTCTGACAGCACCTGGTGTTTGGCTGGACGTGAACAGAACACATCAGCTCTATTTTTTGTATTTTTTTTTTAATGTGAGATTTTAAAGTGCCTTTTGGCTCTTGGGATCCCTCTTGCTCCTTTTTTTAACTTTGCAGTGATGTTTTTGCAGCTCCTTTCCTGCAGGCAGAGGGCTGTACGTGGAGGACGAAGGACCAGATTGCATATGCATTGATCACCCTCCCTGTCTGTTTGTCTGAAGAAGTGTCAGCCCTTGGAGTCTAGATTAGCTAACCAAGGGGCTCAGGAGGCTGGCTAAGCATGTTACAGCTTAAAAGAGGAGGTGGAGGGGGACAGTGGGTGAATCCTTTCCCTGCACTGCCTGAAACCAGGATGCCAGTCCCTGCTACTCAGTGACCTTGGAGAAGGCACTTGCATTTCTCCTTCAAGCTGTCAGTGCTTTGGGAACAAGAACAGTCTCTCGTTACACACGTACATATAAATATATCATTTAGCACAGTGGTGGGTGTCTTTACTGCTATTATAGTAACAACCTGTCTCCCCTTTCCTATCTCCATCTGAGAAGAAAGAAGTGCTGCTCTGTCTCTGGGTATGAATAGCAGGATGGTGTTTGCTGCTGGATTTCAGTCTGAGGAAGGGCTCAGTCTTCTCCTTTTGTCTTTAAAAATTAATTGCCAGTGGCAGGCTAAACCCTGGTGAATGGTGGTTGCTCTCTGTTCATACAGTAGATACCTGTCAAGTGTGAGCAGCCCAGACTACCCTCACAAACTGCTTGCTCACCATGTCTCAGCCTTTCTCCCCCTTTATCAAAGACATCTCTGATGCATGAGCCAGGAGGAAGGGATCTCCCGCTCGTTTCTCATGCCAACGTGTCTGGATCCTTCCACCAAGTGATTCCTCAATTTCCCTGTGTATAAAATGATATTTGTCTATTATCAAGGTTGCTGAAGAGTGAGATTGCTGTTCTTAAATTGACCTTAGGTCTCCAGAGCTGCACTGTAGGACCTGAACAACTGCCCTCTCTATTTCTGATCCCACTGGGAAAGCAGCACAGTGGAAGTGGGATTGAAAGATGCTGGAGCCCCTGGTCTGGGTTGCAGCTGCAGCAGCTGCCAGGAAGCCAGGCAGGAGTAAATCTGCCACTGGCAGAGGTGAAGGGTGCACGAGAGAAGGACACAATTGTTTCTGCCTCAGGAGGGGAGAAAAAAAGGAAGAGATGGAAAATTCATTTAGTGACTCCCAGCAGCTGGAAGTGGGGTCCTGTATAGCGTGTAACATGGGAGTGGTAAAGGAGAGTGGAGCAAGGAGGAGACAAAAAGGATCTGAAATCTGTGGGGTGACTGAGTCTGTGAATTAACTGACCAGGAAACCTTTCCCTGGACTGCATGGACCCACTCTGGCAAGGCAGAAATTCTGCCCAGATACATGCAGGATGGAGAGGTCCACGAGTCAGGAGTGCTGCAAACACCAGAATGCAGGAAGGGTAAGCAAAGAGGGAGGGAAGGAGAAATACATGAGCTAAGGAGGTGGGCAGGCAGGCCCTGCTGTGGAGGAAGGTTAAATTCATATTGATCTGTACAAGGAAAACATATTCTTGTTGCTACTCATCCTCCTTTCAGATGATCCTGCATCAAATAAAAAGAAGGGCTGTTTTCCAAGCCTGGCTTTAGAGATCTTACCAATGATATAGCAGATAAACAGCCTCTTGCTGACAGTGAAGGTGCCAAAGTGATTTTTTGATGATATAAGCTGGGCTGGGAGGGAGGAGGGAGAGGAGAGGCTGCTGAACATGATAAAATGCAGAGGAAGGTGACTGACAGGGCTGGAGCCAAGGACACCGGGGTGATGGGAGACGTGGCATCTCAGTGCAGGGCGAGTGCTGGGGGAGATGTGTGGCTGGGAAGGGAATGGTCAGTGCCAGGAACTGGATCTGGACAGGCAGATTCCCACTGAAACAGGAGTTAGGCATCCAGGCTGCAGTGTCTGTTAGATATTTAGGAGCTTGCTGAGTAGTCATCAGGCACCCTCAAAAATTACCAGGACCCCAATTCATTGCTGTGGGCCTGTTTCCCACCACATATTGGAAGAAGATTTAGGGTTATTGCTAAATAATTAAAAATATTAATGAAAGTGCCTCTGAAGAGGCAAAGGGACCTAGCTCCTATGCACTATTGGCTATTTCTCCAAGGAAATCACATTCCTATAGAGACCACAGCAGCATTCAGAGCTCTGTCCCACATAGGAAGGAGGGTCTTTACTCATCTCTGCTTTAGGCCAAGCTCCTCAGGTAAGCAAGACATAATCATTTCAGGAACAGACAGAAGGCATGTTACAAACCTTTTACTACTTGTGGTTTTGAAGTGTTTTATTTCTTGTATAATATTCATGTGTTGGGTGCAGGGTAGGTAGGACAGGCACAGAACCGAGTCCCTATCCCACCACCAGAGGACAAAGCTGTATCTCCTCTCCACAGGGTGGCTGGTCCTCAAGACTATTGTGATGGGCAGTTAACTTGTGAAAAGCACATTAGGAGCAAAGAAAGGGGTTTCTGTGGGATCCTGGACTCCATCACAAGCCCTGTGTTTTCCTAATTCATTTGGGCAAGTCTCTTCCACATCCCTTGCCTCAGCACTCCCAGTTGTTTGATGGAGCTGAGTGCTTCTCTCCATACAGCACTCTGAGATATTCCCATGAAAGGCTGTGTATAACTATAAAGTATTATTATTGCACACCTTTTGGAAAGTGCCTTGAGACTTCTTGGAATGATAAGGTGCTATAAGGCAGAGAAGTTGTGCAGAGATAAATTCACTGTGAAATGTGTTTTGCTAGAGACATTTATGTAGCATATCATCTTATCAAGGAACTTTGCCCAAGAAACAAATTCTCATGCCTGTATAAAGACACTATAATTGAACTGTTGACTCACAGTTTTGGGAAAAGGTAGAGTGGGGGAAAATTTCCAGGGCCTCTAGGACCCCAAGGAGGAATATAATTAAGAAAGACATAATTGGAAACCTAAAGCAACCCCATCCACTCAGAGTGAGTGCTGAAACAGCAAGCTGGAATAGCTGGGCTGAGGCTGAATTGCAAAGCAGATGGCTGAGGATTTGTAGGTCAGTAGCTCTTGAATCTGCTGGGCCAAGATGGGGTCGGGGTACCATATGGATGAAGGGCAAAAAAGACAGCGCATTCGAGCGAGCCGTGCACTCTGCTTGCACAGAAAGGCTCTGATCACTCAGAAACAGGACAGGCTCATGCAATTTTTTCTATATTCTCAAGAAGACAGTGAGTCCCAGGCTTCTTCACAACACTGGGACCAGTATAAGCTTAGGTTATTTGAGATTACACCTGCAAGAAGGAAACAGAGTCCACATGCAATTCTTAATGGACTTTACCCCTGCCCCTACTTTAGGTTAGCCCATGCAATAGAACTAGTTTAGAAGCTGATTTTCCTCCTTGATTAGGATCTTTAGGAGCTTCTTTTTTTTTTAATTTTTTTTTTTTGATCTGGCATTGGGATGAACAAATCTTGAGAGAAATTATCAGGAAGCAGCGGAGGAAATATTTATCTGTAATCCCTGATTTATGACTCACAGGTTAGGGCATAGCCTTAGGATGCAGTGTCATGTTGAGGACCCTGTTGTGGATCACATGGGCTTCTCATTGGTACCCAAGATCACCAGATTAGCCAGGACATCAGCAAATCCTTGTGATTTGTTGTTGCTCTCTACCCTAAACCAGTAGAGGTGGTAGAGAAGACACAAGTCTCCTGCTCAGAAGTTGACTCTGTGATCCCATGTTGTTGCAACTGATCTCTATTTTCTTTAAACTCTACAGACAGCATCTTCAGAACTTAATTTGATTTTGATTGATTTTTTGAAACTTGAAACACTTCTAAACTAATTTTCAGTACATTACTCTTGTCAACTCTTAAAGATTTTGTCAGTAAGAATTTGCTGAACAGACACAGTAATTTTGTTTCTCATTTTGTCAGATCACCCCTAAAGAGGAAAGTGGGGAGGAGGGGTGTTATTATAGCTGCAGTTATTAGAATATACATTGCAATTACTCTGCTCCTATTTACGGGACATTTCAGAGCAATTTCTGAGAGCAGCCACTGGGAGCTCAAGGTGTATGTATGTGTGTAAAGCTAAGTAGGTAAAGCCTCACAATTTGCTTGTTACCCCACTCCCAGAGTGATTTTTAGCTTTGAGGGGAGTCCACATCAGAGGTTGGGTTCTGAGATCCTTCAAACCTAAGATCCACCTCGTACTGGCTGCACCAGCCCTCTCTAGGACTAAGCCTCACACAAGGGCTAAGGAAAAGAGCTTGTAACCCTGTCAACAGTGCTACCCAGAAACCCCTCCAAATGTTATTCTCACTGCTACTGACTAATTGTGAAATGATACCAAGTGACTTGTTGTTTCCCCCAGCATGGATGGCAAGATGAAAAAGAAGTCAAAGTGAAATGTGACACATGCTCTATAGGGAGCAAGAGAAGAGAGGAGGTTATTGTATGAGAAACCTTTTTAACTGTAAGAAATTGTGGGTGATATCATATTAAATAAGGTAAATGAACACATTTTTGAGAGTCTGAATTAGTCTTCTACTGGGTTAGAGAGCTGAGCTGGCTCTTTGAACAGTCTAGTGAGCTCCAGAACTGAGCAAAGGGATGTGCACAGCCAGGACAGAGGCAGGAGGTCCTGGACAACATAAGAAGAGTTTTATAACCATCCCTTTTTGACTTCAGTGAGTTGTTAGTGCAGCTCAACTTTCTCTATGAAGCCTTCCCCACGGAGGAGAAGCAGAGACATCACCTCATCGAAAGGCAACCACTTCTGGGGTAAAACCTGACAGCTCTCTGCCCATGGACCATTTGTACAACCAGGAGATGTAAAACATCTCGCTGCTCTCCCTGACAAGATAATTAGATTTTCTTTGATTTCTTTTTTCCCTCTTTCACCTTTTTCATATATGGATGTTCTCCCTTGTTTATAAGCTTAATTGCACAGCAGAGGCAGGCGTGAGAAAACTGATACATCCAGTGACCTCCACGGCATGGTCTGCATTCGTGTGCATATGTTTTGCTCTGTTGTGGTTGCTGGTAGCTCACAACTCGATCCCGTGCCTGGTGCACCATGGGAGCTGTATCTCTTAGGCTCTCTTAGGATGGTGATATTAAAAGTCCATCACTGAACAGCTAGAGAGGAACAGCGTTAGGGATAGAAAACGACATGTCCAGTGCTGGCTGGGGTATTAAAAATGAGTGGGGAGAGTAACTCAGTGCTGAATGTCTGGATGGGCACAAGTGGTGACTGTGTTGCAGCAACTCCCATTTGACAAAGCACTTAATGAAGGTGGTTTTCAGGGCTGCTGATTCCTCCTGGGTGTTTCACTGCAACCTTTGCTTCCTCTAAACTGTTGCTTTTTGAGCTGGGGAGTTTAACTCTTAACCTTTTGTCTCTTGTGCTTTCCAGATTACCCTCACCAGTAGGATATCTAGGGGAGAGATTTATACTTTAAAAATGGACAAAATCCCTCCAAATATTAAGCTCAGCTGCACAGGTTTTTTTATCTTCAGTGGCATGTTCAGCCCCCCTTGTTCCTTCTTGCCCTTCATTATTTTTCTTTCTTCTCTCTCAGAGAAAGGCTTTTCAACTCAAACACTCAAATATGTTGATTGGCTTGGGCCATTCAGGCAAACTGGCATCTTTAAAATTACAGTGTCTTCTTCCTAAAAAATATAAATATTTTTATTTTTTTTCCCTTTGAAATACCAAATAGGATAGGCATTAGGCACAGTGAGGGGCTTCCTACCATCTGAGCTGGAAGATCTGCTCAGTGCCGCTTTCTTCACTCTTCCATCACTTGCATCTCTCATCAATTATCATCATGGAGCTGGTCGATATTGAAATGAAACTGCTGGGGATCAATAGCAGAATCGCTGAAGAGTGTTCTGTATAAATGACATTTTTCTCATTTTGCGGGCAGAGAGGATGAGTTGGGGTGGGGGTGAGGCAGGGAGAGATAGAGACAGGGAAGAGATGCTTGCTAAGACATTTACCATCTCAAAGAACTTTGCAAAATGTCCAGACTTAACAAACTACCCCCTGTATCACCAATGTGCTTGTGGGGGACATTTTTTGCTGCTAATGGAGTGTTTCTCTGAGCAGTTTGCAAGCCCAGTGGTGGGTCTGGCTGCTTTCTCTGGTTTTTGAAAGCTGCCACAGCCAGCCAGAGCAGCTAAATGGATGTAGATAGGTTGGTCATTTTTGGGTTGAGTTAGTAAACATGGGTTTTTAAGGCACATCTGTGCTCATGTGGGTTCATTGTGTTTTCATTGTGTAAAGGATGAAGACACCATGCCCGTCTAGAGCAATGGTTTTCACATCTTGCAGGTTGTTGACTCCCTCATTTTTTCCCCAAGGGAGGCATAGACCCCGCGTAGCAGATGTGAGCTCTGTCACAACAGACCTGATTTCTGTAGTTACCACTGACGGATCCGTTAGCAAAATAATGGACAGCCTCCAAGGATTCACAAACTTCAAACTGAAAACCACCAGTCTACAGATTTATAGGCACATCACTTCCCTGTGGCAGCCTCTTCATAGAGAGGTGAACGGGGGAATTTCTTGGGCTGAGGGCAGCTCCTCAGCAGTGAAGTCCTGCATCCAGGCATGTCCAGATGGGCTTTACAGTGATGGTTCCACAGCTTTACATAATTTAGACCATAAAGCTACAGAAGATAGACTTGCTTCCTATAACCACCAAAGGAAACTGAAATATAAGTGGAACATTTTCAGGACAGAAGCTGGAATTTCTTTTTCTCTAAAAAAACCATGTTTACTTATCTTTACAGATCAAGACCAAGATGTTCCCATTAAAAAGCCCAAGCATTAAAAATATTCTTAAATTCAAAATTTAAATATAAAATGTACAGGGCTGTCAGAAACAAATGCACAAAAGCACTTGTCAGGCTTTTACGAACAGCAACACAAACCTGACCACAAACAGAACATTGTCCTGATTCAACCTTGCTTTCCAAACCAAATGCATTGCCAGCACAGCCAAAGCAATACATAGTTTCTGACTCACTAACTGCTTTCAACTCTCTTACAAGGCATTGGCTCCTAACTTTTCATCTATTTAGTTGGGAAATTACAACTTAAATGTTGATGTTGATCCCTAGGAACCATGCCGCAGACCCCCCTGTGCTCAGTGCTGCAGGAACTCAGGCCAGATCCTGATCTCAGATAAACAATTAAATGCCATTTCTCAGCTCCCCACGGGTCTTTGCAGAGCTGAGCTCCTCAGGACACTGCTCTTAGCAGGGGCACTGAGTGACGTACACCTATCTCGCCTGTACTAAGTGACAGCCTGTGACCCAAATATCTGTTATAATATTAGCCCTTTGCCTGCTGATTATTACTAGGTGCTATTGGCAATGGAAGGAAGGGATTTTGTTTTAAGCACAAGGATATTTTCATCTCTGGCATCATTATGCTGACCTCACCGGAGCTGGAGCTGCTCTGAACTTGGCCTGGCGTGTGTCGCTTTGAAGCTGACGGTTGGCCTGGCCTCCCTCCTGCCTGCTTATCCTGTGTCCCCAGTCAGGGCTCCTCCAGCATATGCTGCTTCCCAGCGTGATGCTTGTGCAATGTAATTATTTGAAGCTCTCTCCTCCAGTGCTTAGTTTTCCATTGTTCTGTCTTGGTTTTGCTTCCAAGGGTCTACTTCCTCCCTTTTTTTTCCATTGTTTTGTTTTGGTTTCTCTTCTCAAGAAATTGGGTGTACACAGTGATTCGATCTCCTCCCTAGGCTGCATTTGAAGGATATCGTCTATTTTCCGAATCCTCAGCTGTGTTTATGCTTCAGGCTCCAAAACTCTCTCTCCCTCTGAAAAGAAGGAGCAAATCCTCCCTTTGCTTCCTGCCCCACAGAGCTACTGGCTCAGGGATGCGTTGTTCTAAATCACCAGCTACCTCCCCAAAATACTGGTCACTTTTCTATTCCCATGGGAGATCTTTCTCTCCATCTTTTCTGGACCCTTTTCTATGTCCGTGCTTATTACAAGCACGTCTGTACACAAGTCCTTGGGAGTGTGGGCTGCTATTGGGCAAACTGGTTCAGCATGAGAGAGGAAGAGCTTTGTGGACCACAGAAAACAAAACCAGGCTGATTGTGGCCTCTAGAAAATCTCTGGATTGCTCCCAAAGTCCTTGTCAGCCATACTGGAACAGGAGAGGATGGAGGTCTGTAACCTCTCCTGGCAGACCACATGTAGGCAAAAAGTTGTAGGTTGGCCCTCTGTGATTTGGAGGGTGAGATAAATTGTTTAAGGACATCTGACCTTTTTTTCAGGGATGAGGGTCTATGGAAAAGGTCCTGCTATTGGATAATCAGCAGCTTCTGCACACAAAGACAATTTCAGTTACCCAGATGTGAGTAGTTCAGTTGCTGTTCTCCTTCCCTAGAGAGATGTGCTCTGTCCCTTCCCATACAGAGGATCAGTGATTAGGGGACCCATTGGGTTCAGCTACTCTATTTGTCCAGGGACCTTTAAAGATGATTTCCAGTGGATCTGAGGTGATCTTGTCCCCTAGTTCACAGGTTGATTGGAGATCTGGGGCATTGCTATGGTTTTCCCCAAGACTCCCATTTGCATCAGTCCACAGTGAAAAGTAAAGCCCTCATGATCACACCAGAGCAAGAAGACCCTGAGCCAATTGGTGGTTTATTTGACATTAAACCAACCCTCACTCATCTGCACTGGTAGATTTTGGATCAGACAGTTAACTAGTAGCCCAGGAGGTCATCAGGAGCTTTGTGACCTTCCCCTTTGCTCCCTGGGATACCTGCAGGCTCTGGAGCAAACCCATCCCCTGTGTTCATTTGCACCCAGGGTCCCGTTTCTCCCCGAGGATGACAGGCAGCCATCACAGCACTGGGAGCGAATCCCAGCCCCTTGCATTAATTCTCTCTCACATCTTGAGATGACTATGACAGCAGCAAACCCTCTGAGTGAATCCTAGCCCTATATTAATTCGCTCCCAGGTCCAGCTCTCTGATCTGCTGTCATCTGAAAGTGATACTAATGCCAGGTTTCCATATCCAGCATCCCGCTGTGCCTCCCGCTGCAGTCAGAGTCATGCTGGGAGAGATCAGCTCCGCTTGAGAAGGGTAAACCAAGTGCTTGATTTCAAACAGCATCAAATAAGTCAAGAGAGAATGTGTGGCGGGGGAAGAGGGAGGGAGTGAAGGAATGAATGGTTGGGAACACGTTCCCTTGAAAGGGGTGGGTGGAGAAGAGAGCAGACAGGCGTGTTTCTATCTCTGATCTTTGTCCATCTTTGCTACCCACACCCCCAGCTTTATTCCTTCAGTTGTCCCAGTTCTCTCTTGCAAGACCAGTTTCCTTGCCCCACTTGAATCTAATGAGGCTTTTGCACTGCGAAGACAGTCTAATAACCCCGATACATATGGCCTCCCCAGTTCTAAGGAGTAAGGATGAGGCTGTTTGCTGCAAAGCTTAGTGTGCTATCACCTGCCGAGCCAGTTTCATGCTCAACTGCCCACAACACTGCGAGGCAAAGGACTTGGCAGGCAGATGTAAGGTCCAGTTCACCATCACAGTCATGGACAGTGAACAGGTTGGAGTGGGCTGTCCAGCTCTCTCAGCAGTTGACAGCTTCTGACAGCCAAACCCTCTTCCTCTTCATCATGTACTGCCCATCCAGGCAAGGGGGAGGAAGGTGAATGCTGACTTAATTTGGCACTCCAAGAAAAGAATAAAGATACTTCAATACAGACATCATCTTTCCTTCAGAAAGTTCCATGAATATTTTACTGGCCAGCAATGCTATATTATTTTTGTGAAGGTCAGTAAAAATTACTTAAGAAAGCAAAAGAAAAACATTCATAACAACCAATGGTCACTTCTGAAAAGAGTAGGAAGGAGCTTTTGATAGATCTGAATTGATTTGTAATAATGCCTGCTTTGAGCTAGCGTTCTTCCCCATGTCTTTTCTTTTATTCTGTAGCTGAGTTATCTTCAGAAACATGATTTCCAGAGATTTTTTTTTTTCCCAGCACTTTTGGAGAATCACAGTCTTGAAGGGGTCTCAGATTGGGAATTCTTAGAATAATAGCCTCTAAATCCTCTTGTCATTTCTGACAGTGCTTGCTGCAGATATCCAACACACCCCACTGCAAAGGTGAAGCACTGAGTCAGGAATAGGACTTGTAATCCCAAAGGGTCTGTCAAACAAAGACTGAAGATCTCTGCTGGGTGGACATGGAGTGCCTCCCTCCCCTTGATATGTCTTGGCAACTACAACCATGTCTGAGTGGGGAATGTGGTTGTGTGTGAGCACTCCTCATCTGCTTCAATGCAAGGTCTGAAGCCTCAGTGTGAGCTGCTGGGGGAAGGATGGGTGCGTGGGGTCTGGGCAGGGAAAGGGACTGAGCTTGTCTCCAATTCCTCATGGAAGTGGTCACGGCATGTATGTGCTTTACATTCATATGTCTTTCTGGGGAAAATGGGAACCTGCAGGACAGAGGCAATAAAAAAAATAGTGGGGAGATAATATCTTATGACTGCAGAGTTGCTTCTGATGTCTACTTTGTGTGAGACCTGGGTTTCTGAAGTACTTGGGGCTTGAGTCTGCCAGCACCCACACTAAACAGTCCTTCACTCCTGGACGAAACCTCCTGCAATCCTCCATGAAGGCAGTCTGCAGCAAAGGAGCGGTCTGTCCCCACTCCTCTCAACATTTATGGCAGCGTGGCTCTCTCCGCTGGCTGCTACCTTATGCTCTGCCACTTCATTTGCCTTGATACTCCTTTTTCTAAGTGGTAGGAAATCAGTACTTACCAAGTGCTGGTCTAGAATTTATTTGACTTTAATTTCTCTTTATGACCCTGTCTGCTAATCTCTATTGCACAGATAAAGAGAGGTAACCCAGGCACCATTACCCATGATGTGGAGAATTTTCTGCAGTTCAATTATAATCTCTGTTTTTCCCCTTGAGCAATAAAATCTCTCTCTCTCTCTCTTTTTCTCTTCCTTTAAATAATTCTCCCTCTCCCACTCTCAAGATGAGGTTAGCTACTTTAGTGATGTCTTCTTGGCTGGTGTGTTTGTGGAAGTCAAAGCCGTTAGTGTTGGAGCAGGAGGTTCAGCAGCGTGCACGTGTTGTTCAATGCACTGCTGGGAAATGCACTGAGGCACCGTGCAGGTGAGACACAAGAAGTGAATGGAATAGGCGAGCACATGGAAAGCACTCAGAGTTCTGCACAGACATCTCTTTCGCGATTGTTTTCGACCTTTCTTTCTCTAGAAATGCCAATGTGATGAGTAGCAATGCTGCTGAACTGATGGTTTAATTTGACTTCTTTTTCCTTTTCTGGGGCATTTGAAGGAAGGCATCTGGTTGCAATCACACTGCCCCTTCGAAAGGCCGTACTCATTTGTCTGCAACTTCTTTGAAAGGTGAGTAATTCTCAGTGCATTTTTCTTGGACACCACTTACACTGGCAAGGAGATCTTTCATGTATGCTGGTGACCTTTAGGACAACAGAGCCCTCAATATATCATGTATACATGTGTTGTCTTTGCCATGCAGTGATTATTTTCAAGGGTGAAACACTCTGATTTCAGAGCTCAGGCCCCAAGAAAAATAATTTCTTGATTTCTTTTCTAAATTTTTATTTTCTTTTATTTTTTTTACTAGAAAGTTGCTTTTTTCTTTTCATTTTGCAGTTTAATTCGAGTTAAATTTAAACCAAAAAGGATAGAAGATAAACAACAATAAAAGAAGTAGATCTCTGAGTAATGGTGAAGCTGGCCTTAAAAAGGACATAAAAATGGCATAGTCCAGACTTGTGGATTTTTAAAATAATAATAGTAATTGTTAAAACAGATCATCATTACTTGGAAATGCTAACTTAGAGCACAATTTTCCCAAGTCTGAATTTAAAATGAAAAGATGCCCTGCCCATTAGGGAAGATTGGTTGCACCTGAACTCAATTAGGCAATTAACAGCTGACTGGAATGTGAGGCTAAACCCATATCCCCACATTCAAGCTAAGTCTCTCAGAAGTCAGTTTGAATGGTTGCATGTTATAGATCTGTATCAAAAGCCAGTATCTACATGACTCCAGACTTGTGGAAATACATTCTGAATCCAAAAGGTTCTGTTGAATATGGAGGAGGACAGATGGTGGCTGTGCTTGCCTTCTTCTGGTAAGATGAAATGATTTATTCTTCAGCTATCTATAATGAAAAAACATCCAAGGGCAGTCTGAAATGCAGGCACTCTGTGAGTGACCACTTATAGAGACTAGGCTGGTTTTTTTTCCCCCATGTGTATGGCTAGAAATAAAATTCATGTGTTTTTTTGCAATTGTCCTACAAAACCCAGCAACTTCTTAGCATAGACAGCACAAGACACCCACATACTGATCCCTATCCTCAGGCATTTCATCCAATTTCATTGTAGGATTAACTTCTTTGCCTTAAGATTGGCCTGTAGCATTTATATCTTCAGTGCTACTGTGAGATTTTTCTCAGCAAAAGCAGCAAAACAATGCCTTGCTGTGTATTCTCAGGGTATTTTAATGATCCTATCTCCATATCTGTTAAAATTTACAATACAGCAAGAGCTCTGACTGGCATATGGTTGTCAGTCGAGAGAAAACCGTGCGACTAGGAAGCAGATCAATGTTGACATTGTGGAGGCACCTCTGGAAAGAATTAATAGAGTCTGATCTTTGCATACCCTCTCACTATGGATTTTCATTAAATGTGGTGCTGTTGCCACACAGAGAGAGTCCAAGGTGCCCTCCTCAAGGTCAGCCCATTGAAGTTGATGTACATTATATAGACTGCAGGTTTCTTTGGGTAGAGACCTTGGTTATCTCCAGGCTGCACCTGCATGCTGTAGAGGAGCTAGGGCATCTGGGCAGGGCACTATAGCACCTAACCTAGGTGTGAAACCTTAAAAGAGCCTTTGAATGCTTGGGAAATGGCTGTGTGGAGGGAGAAGGACTGGGATTTGAACTTGTGAATAAATTCCCAGGAAAAATAAATTCTTCTTTTAATCAGGGGATAAAGGGAACCAGCAGGCTCCTGGTTCAACCGTAGTTGAGGTCCATTAGGTGGAATTGAACTCCAGTAGATCACAAGATCTAAGTTGCCTCCATCCCAGCAGTTGTCTATCTCAGGCTAGCCACACTGTATCATGACTTGTCACCATTTATTTTATCTGGTAGCACGGATACATGGAAAGGCAGAGTGTGTCTACAGCTCCAATGCTCCTAAAGGTGAAATCAAGCCCTTCGTTAGTGTCTGTTATTAGTAGCTGTTAGTTGTAATTGAGCTTAATAATATGTCCACAGTGGAGCACAGAACAGTCATGCTCCTTAGGCAGAACTTAAAACATCCTAATAGGAGAATGCTCCACACTTCCATGCTCCATCCTATTTCACATATGTTGTACTTCATGACAATGCCAGAATAGACATCACAAGTTTGGGATCTAAGAGGTAATCTTATTAATTAACAAAACTAAAGCTATCTAGTAAACAGGTTCTGAATTTGTAATAAATAAATAGTCATCACAACAATTTCTTAATGGGCTATTAAGTGACTTAGGGTGGAATTCTCAGCAGCTGACATGTAAGTATCTAAAACAAAAAACTCTATTTTCTAAATAAATAGTGGTCTAATTAATATTGAAAAGAACAGCCTGCTTTCACTATTTCATGTGTCTTTAAGAACAGAACATGCTTATAAAATAGAAACCTATCCAGATATGCTGACTGCTGCCAGAAACCAATTTTTCAAGAACTGTCATTGAGAGTCATTAATTATCTGCAGGTCCCATTCGCTCTGAATCAGTGACAAACTTTGTGAGATTTTGGATGGTTTTAATTAATGCATGAAAATGAGATGTAATATGCTATTTGTTTGAACAATTCTTGTCCTAACACAACCCTTGAATCAAAGGATTGTGGGGAAAAAAAAAGAAAAGTAAATGGGATGCTACAGAGCTCTGAGGAGAACCCACCTGGGGGGGAACGTGTGAGTCAGTGTAGGCTGACACGATTCTGCCCTGATCCTACAGTTGGAATCTCATGCCTGGGAAAGCTGCTGTGATTGCTTACACCCCTTCTCAACACAAAGGCCTACTGAGGAAATATTGCAGTTGTACAAGGACAACAGATCATTTGTCTGTTAGACGAGTTGATACTAAGATGCAATGCACATTTTTTTTAAACTAATGAGACAAGTAGCTTACACTTCCATTTCAAATCTAATTAAGATGCTTGGAGGGGTTTTTTTTTTCCCCTTTTTAATTCAACACAAGCTGCTGCTTGTCTCCTTCCTTCCTTCCTTCCTTCCTTCCTTCCTTCCTTCCTTCCTTCCTTCCTTCCTTCCTTCCTTCCTTCCTTCCTTCCTTCCTTCCTTCCTTCCTTCCTTCCTTCCTTCCTTCCTTCCTTCCTTCCTTCCTTCCTTCCTTCCTTCCTTCCTTCCTTCCTTCCTTCCTTCCTTCCTTCCTTCCTTCCTTCCTTCCTTCCTTCCTTCCTTCCTTCCTTCCTTCCTTCCTTCCTTCCTTCCTTCCTTCCTTCCTTCCTTCCTTCCTTCCTTCCTTCCTTCCTTCCTTCCTTCCTTCCTTCCTTCCTTCCTTCCTTCCTTCCTTCCTTCCTTCCTTCCTTCCTTCCCATAATTAAAAACCCAATGCATTGGACTAGTGATTAGGACAACCAGAAGATATCTAAGTATCATTGACCATATGATTGTTTTATGACCATAGGCTGGTTTTACCATACAGGCTGAATAAACTGTCCAAAGCCATGTGCCTATGAATAGATCTCTCAGTCATTATTTTATGTTTCCAGCTTTTTCCTAATACAGATACCTGGCCTTCAGATGGGAGATATCTTATTTCTGGCCAGCTCAAGCAGACAGAAATGAATTTGGGTCTTCCATGTCACTGGTTTTAATGGGTGGGGTTTCTTATCTTCTTCAAACAAGGCATACACTGCTGTTCCAAGCAGAATTTGTTCTGTATTTAACAGGCACAAGCTGCACAGTGGAACAGCCAGCAAACACTGAGCAGCACTTAGCATTTAGAGAGGCAGATCAGGAGGGTGTTGAGTCCATCAGAGCTGTGCTTTTACACTGGTACAGCTACGGTGGTCAGGGAAGCAGTTGGTTTTTAATTCACATAGCTCCTTTGCCTTTGCAATGATGTAAAAAAACGTGTTTGGGTGTTTGCCTTTGATTTCACAAGGACCACACTTTCAGTCATAATTTCACTCAAAAGAATAATATTATTCTGCTCCAGTAGGATGCTGGATCCTATTTAACTTTCAGACCTTGTCTTAAGCTGCCACATTTTCATGAATATACTGGCACCATCTGAATGCTCACGAATAAGGGATAACATGACTAGGCATAACAGATGAGTCAAAAACACGGAGCTTTTGCTTATGATAATATTTTTTTTTGTTATTATTTTTGCACCCTGCTAGCTGTTGATCTTGCTAATGTGCAGCTTAGCAGCCAAGCTTTGTTCCCTCTTAGTTAATGAAATACGCAAGAAATCACGGGCCAGTGGCTAGTTTTAAAGCTGATAGTGATGGTTCATAAAGAAGAAATTCCCTAGATCACTAGATCTGGAGACCTAACAGTGCTGCTATCAAAGATGATGGAGAGAAAAATGTGATAGAACAGTCTTGTTTCACCCTTGATGTACTGATATTTCTTGGACATGTGCTGAAGTTAAATCTTGAGAGTTATTGCATGTGTTGTGGGACTGACAAGGATTTGTGGCCTGGGAAAACACACCACTCTCCATCCAGAGGACTTTGTAACCCATTAGAAGTCACCTGCTTCACATGACAGAGCATAGTCATAAGCACATGAGACACTCTCCACACTTGGTTGTAGATGATCCTCAACCATGTAGTCTGGTTAACGTGGCTTAAAGTCCAGGAAAGGTGTGTTAGGTTTGAGAACCATCTTTCTTACCAATATCTTGGAGAACAGGCAGTGTGAGCTGCCCTCAGTCCTGCGTGCAAACGTGCCCATGAAGGGGCTCATGGATTGTCAATATTTGTCCGTACCGCCTGCTGCAGGGAGTGCTCGCTGAGAGGGGGTGGCTGGGTATGTGCTGGACGGGGTCTTTTTCTCTGGTAGGGAGCTGCAGCTTTGCAGCAGGCAGCTGTTTGCTGCCAGCAGACTGCCTTATTCTCATTCAAGACCTGAAACCGAGGTTGCTGCCAACTCACTTCTATTACAGGGGCTTCAGGAAGAGACATCATTTCCCCTGAAGCCCCTTCTCAAACATGTTAACCCTCTGCTTTGTGGAGCCAGGTCTCCCTATCCTCTGTCTCTTGCTTCTTCTTTTGTTGGCTTTGAGATTTCTTGTGGACCCTCTGCTCCCCCTTCCAAGCACCTCTTGGTTATTAAAATGCAGCTCAGGATAGTTCACTTTGCCTGGTACATTATCATTCCTCGTTAGAGACCCCTCCAGGGCCTGTGATACGCCTGCACTGACTTTATAATTACAAAGTCAATTTCTAAACAGACATTTGCAAATAAGTCAATTTAAATACCGAGATTTGCAAACAATAATTAAGCAGTAGCTTCTTTTTTAATATCTATATATATAATTAATGCCCATGGGCTTTTCATTTTACCTTGCCACTGTGTAGCTTGCAATTGTTTGTTGAGCAAAACCATTCTCAGAAAGCAAATCAAATCACTGATGAGCTTTAAAGCTGTTTAAGAAAATGCCCTACATCATTCCACCCCAGCTCCATGAGCCATTTCTTTTGCAGTCCCCAGTCCACCTAGAAGCTACGGGGAAGTAGTGTCAGGTGCCTCATGGGAAAGCAGCTGAGCTGAGGTGGTTTCCCCTTCAGCAGAAGAATGGTGACCTGATCTGGCAAAAACTATCCAAAACCACAACAAACTGGGGAAGACTGTTCTAAAGAAGTTGAGCAGTGAAAGTATTCTACAACAAGGGAAAATGCACTCTGAAGAAGTAGAAGAACCTGGTCTACCTGAGTGTTCCTCCAAGGATGTGCAGTGAGAGGGCTCAGGCTGCAAGCAGATTATTAAGAGAGGAACAAATGGGCCTCATCCCAGAATGGGTCCAGGAGAAGGAGGAATCTCTTGGTCCCTTCCAACAACATTATATGACTCTGACTTCTTTCCTTTGAGACAGGTCCTGCAGCTGTCCCATGTCACTGCACCACAGTCTCTGTCTATGGTCTTGTCACAGAAATCCTTCCCCTGCCCTTGTCTCCTGGGATTGAGGGGAGGGTCTGGCAGGACTCCCACACCCCACCAGCCTGGGATTACCAGAGCACTAACAGCATCATGGAAGCCAGGCTGTGAGACCATGGGAATATGAGGCATGAACAGCCAAACCTGGACATAAAGGGGTGAAACAGTTGCATTTCTTGTTAGCAGGCTCCTTGATTCCCACCCTGTTGGCTCTGCTGCCTTCAGATGCTCCCTATAGTGGCTGCAGCACTGTCCCTGGTGTAAACTCTGTTATCCCCAAGGCTATTCCCAGCTCTCTAGAGAAATCTTATCCATTCTTCACAGAATTACAGAATCATAGGGGTTGGAAGGGACCTCAGGAGATCATCTGGTCCAACTTGCCACTTCTGATCTGGTCCCTTGCCACTTCTGATAATCTTCTTTTCTTCCAACTGCTTAGAGATGGTATCAAGAATGAGCTGTTCCATCACCTTCCCAAGGATGGAAGTGAGGCTGACTGCCCTGTAGTTGCCCGGATCCTCCTTCTTGCCTTTTTTGAAGTTTGGAGTGACATTGGGTATCCTCCAGTCTTCAGCACTTCTCCTGTGCCCCAAGACCTTTCAAAGATGATAGGGAGCGGTTTAGCTATCATTTCTGCCAGCTCCTTCAGCACACGTGGGTGCATCCCATCAGGGTCCATGGATTTGTGTATATTGATTTTGTGTAGGCTATCTCTGATCAGCTCTTCCTTAATCAAGGGGCAGAATTCTGGCTCCCTTTTTCCTCCAAATCTCCTCTGTGTCTCTACATGTTTTTTAATCTATCCAATGACCTCGATAAGATCTTAACTCCTATCTGACCTCATTGATTTCTAGTTTTCCTTTTAGAGCGCTGCTGTTGCATCTGTGGACAGAGCTTCCCTCAGCACGTTGACTAAAAGCCCTGTTGCACTCACAAGCAACCTGGTTTTTTTCACAGCACAGCCCATGCAGACCCCTCTTCTAAGCCTCTGTCCTCTCATTACCACCTAATCCATGTTGCCTTCAGTTTTATTTTGCCACAGATTGTTTTTCCTGCCCTTGGCTTTCCCACCTTTCTTCGTGTCCTCACAACAGCAGGTTTTTTTGCTTGGTCTTTTCTCCAGCCCACATGATCCCATGCTGTAGTTTCCTTTCTGGCTCAGGGGTCACTTGCACCCCTGTGGCCCTTCACAGCAGGTGGACCCCTGACTCAATGTCATGCGCTGTGTTCAAGTTTGCTTCCCCTACAAAACCTTCTGCTTAGTCAGAGCAGCTGTCTGTGGAGTGAGACTCAACGTGGCACTTGACAAACATGCCATGGCTGGGAGAATGCTTCAGCCTTGACATTGCACATGATGGTGTTGCATAAAATTAAAAGAAATTCTGGGTAATAAACAGGGTTTCAACTTCTAGTCTTTTTCTTAGCAGAGACATTTGATATTCATGTTACACGTGCACACATATGTATTTGGTGTAAACTTGTATCAGGTGCAGAGTCTGTAGGGAGAGACCATACATAGACAATGAAAGTTGTCTCAACAGGTAATAAGTCTGTGGTCAGAGCACTGTGTCTCCCTGAGGGGTTTTTGGTGAAGAATCAATCTCCATAGAGCCTTGCCTAGAAAATAGTAAGAAAAAGCTGAGTACAAACACTTTGCATGTGTGTCATGGTACATTAAAGATGGATTGTTTCCTGGTTTGCACTTGTGCTCGGTAATTTCAAAGGGCTTACTCATTATTTTTGTGTTGCTTCCACATTTTTGAGCGTGCTCGCATCTTAGCTCATCAAACTTTAGTCAGCTGGCGCCAAAAATAGCCCTGGCATAATCAGTTCGTTCATCCAAGCCCAAAACTTTCATTTCCCAATTCAAATAGACCCTCACGATCAGCGTATGTGCGAGGAATACGGTGCTCAGTATCATCTTGGGTGACTTTGCTGAAAGCAGACTTCCTTGCACCCTGGTACTCTGCATCCCATTGCTATAAATATAAGCAACAATTATACATCCCTTTTCCCTTTTAATGGGTGTGTGAGGACAATAACTTAAAGTGCCTGCTGCTATTCAGCACAAAAACAAACACCAGCACAACTCTGGCTGTGATGCATTTCAACGGCATAACTTAGACGTGCCGCTGGTATATTAAGTTATAAATATCTATCACTTGACAATGCCAGTGCTTTTTGACAGGGAAAAGAGTATTAAAACAAAACAAAAACAAAAAGTGCCCAAACCCTGAATCGTGGTTGCTATAGCAATTAACAATGGGCGTCCTTCTTCAGGAGCCACAGATGCTGATGCAGCTAAAGCAAATGTTTGTGTATGGCCGTGACGGGGACGGTGACAGATTAGGGAGTGCTGGCCTTGAGCCTCAGTGTAATCCAATTCTAAATAAATCATAAATCTAAGTGCAGCCTGGCAAGCTGGAGGGAATACCAATGTGAGGAGGGTGATGGCAGGGTAGTTTCAGTTTCTTTTGAGGAGTAATAGTGGGATGGGTGTAAAAATCCAGGTGGAGAGGTTTGTGTTCTGGATTTTTTGGCAAAGGACGCAGCTATCCTACAGCAAAAAGCTGTCAATGGTCCCCCGTGGGATTCCCTTCTGTAGGAGCCCTTGTATCCTCTAAGCACCATGGTCCTCTTCATTTCAGGGCTGAGTATAAGAATTAAAGCTGAAGGAAGACAAAGAGATGTGTGAAGGGAGTTCATAGCTCCCCTTCCGTCCTGGGATGTGATCTGTGTAATCCATCACCTTCCACCTTAGCCCAGTCCACCCTGTAACCAGAAGGTTTGTGAATTGCCTGGGTCCAGGCCCTAATAAAAACATGCCAAGATCCCAGAGGGAGCTCTTGTTGTCATACAGTGCAGGGCAGGACCATACACTCTGGTTACTATTGGGCTAAAAAAAAAGTCTCTGCCCTGTGGAAAATAAAACAAACAGAGGACTAACACTGATCTGGTGTCTTCTGGCCTCCCTGGCTCATGGATTCAGCCTTGATAGGGAGTGAAAAATGAAAATGAGGACAAGTCTGTCAAAAGCATGTCTCATAAATTAATGAGCCCCTTTGCCTCCAACAGCTGATAATTACATCTTTCAATTAAATGAACTCTCTCCTTGTCCAAGTTCTTATAAATTAACTCAAAGTGATGCATCTTTGTGTGCTGCCAAACCTTCTTTATGCCAAAATCCATGCAAGCTTCTAGCCCCTTGCAATGATGAAGAGTCTGAGGCCCAGATATAACTAAAGAATTTAGTCCTGGTGTCATGTCAGCCCAACACCTAGGTTACTGGCACAAGCAGAGTCCATGGCCCTGATGAGTTCAGCACCTCATTTCCCTGTGAAATGAAGAACAAAAGACCTTAGAAGATCTCAGGCACTCAGCTGCCAGTATGGGAACAACATGTACAGGGAATATTTCTTAAGTCCTGCCCTTTGCTTGGGCTTCTCACTGCAAAATATGGGACTTCCTTGACTCAAGTCACAGCTTTCATATGACTGCTTAGCTATGAGAGACTTCAGCAAGGTGGTGGAGTAGTGGACTCTGTTTTCTGGGGGGATTCACACCATTATAGACAACTGGTTATAGTAAAAGGTACTTGCTAGGGAGAAGAGGCACCTGTCACCATGCCTATTATCATATTTTGCAATTACAGTTTGGGTGCAGAGGTGCACTGAGTTATGTGTTCAATTTCTTGATGAGATCACGTGTGCTTAGAGGCAGAGAAGACAGATGAGTTTCTGTCTCCTCCTTCGCTCAAACTCCCCTGTTTCACTGCCTTCAGCCTGGAGAAAATCCATCTAGAAAATGGGAGCTCCCAGTCTAATCCAGTTTGCTGCACATACAAGCCTTAGTCAGCTAGAGAAGACATACTGAGTGTTGGGAGAAGGGGTGCAGGCAGACATCCCACCCCAGCAGGGTGAACGTTACCAAACCAGACAACTGCTCCATTCTCTTTCTATTCTCCCCTTCCCTTAAGTAACCAAGCACAACCAGCACAGCCTAAAGCTGGGGTTTTATGAGCTTGCCAGAAATCCAACCAGCTTTTCTAAAGCACAGCAGGTAGCTGGTGCAATCACGTAACTCAGCCCAAACTCATGGGACAATGGCTGGGAGCTCTGGGGATGTTTTTCCCTCTGAAGCCCACACAGGCGTGTATTCCCACATGCGCAGATGCGCGCCATTTCAATTAAGGCAATTAGCAGTGACCAAGGGCAACTGTAAAGCTCCAATTAAACCAGTACAGAGGATAACATCGTCTACAGTGTCACAGAGCAGGTTGGAACATGTAACCCTGACAGCCGCTCTCTGCCAGATGAAAGGGTTTATACACTCTCTGTTGTCCCCTTCCAAACCTCCTACAATCTCTTCTCCATCAATAAGCCCAAACTCTAATCTTCAGGCTTTGTATCTCCTCATTAATTTACCCCTTGTCAGGGGCCCCAGGGGAAGATGCTAGCTGTTCTCCTGTCTTTCTGTCCCATTTAAACTGTAGCCTGCAGCGACAGTGCCCTATTCCCCTTCGTCTCCTTAGAGATAGCCTGAGTGTGATTTAGGCTTCAGTGACCTTTTCCCAGCTGTGACTGGTGCTAGACTCTGTGTTTGCTGATTGCACTGGCAGGTTGTGATAGAAAGGACTGGAGAGAGACTGCAGAAGAACAGCAAGGGAGGAAATTGGTTCTCTGCTCAGGTACAGTAATTTCCTGTTGGGATGATTTGGGATGGACCCAAGTGTGTGGGGAAGGGGCCACCAAGAACCACGGCCTTTCTGGGAAGAAAGGATTGCTCTTTGTGAAATATGCTCTAGACCTCTGCACCTGTGAAGAGTGGGGAGCTCCATTGCCTGGAGACAGACCTGAGCTTGGGGTTGCTTTCAGCTGGTGATTTGGACTCTGCCAGAAAATACCCCAAAGGATGGTACATATGTTGAGCTGGAACATTTGCTGTTTAGAGACAGAGTGGAGGCAGGTTTATAGCAGAGGTGTCTGAGTTCTGCACTTGACTAATATCCCATTCCATTGTCTCAGACTGCCTAGATGTAGGCAAGGCTCTCCCAGCCCCTTCTCAGTGGCTTGACCCATGTGTTTGAACTCCATCCCATCCATACTTAGCAGCTTGTAGCTCTAAAACACTCGAGACAAGTTGTTGCTTGCAGCCTACAAACCACTTTTATTGGGATGTGCCATTAACAGGAAGTTGCATCAAAGCAAGGGCAGAGGTTGGAGAGAGACTGTGGAAGGAGGGACAGTTAATGACAGAGGGTAAGACTGTCATGGGAATAGAACTGCACCTGGAAGTCTAAGCCAGTGGTTTGGATTAGTAGAGACTGGTAATGGGTTGCAGTGATTAGCCTCTGGCAGCTGTGGACTGAGCTAAATGGTCAGGTCAGATCCTGAGACAGTCTCACTTTGGTTCCTAATGGACCCTGATTTATATAGCAAAAGCTACTGGTACATTTAGTGCTAATTGGTGTCCTCATTAGTAGTTGAATAGGTCCAAAGACTGAACTCTTTTCCTTAAAGGTGAATGCTCCAATTAAGAGTTGACAGGCAGTTGGGGTAAGATGTTTGCTACCTGCTTGGAGGATATGTAGGAATTTCAAGGTTAGAGCCCAGAAACCTTTCCACATATTCTCTTAAAAAGAGCATTCTTTGGTTTGGGTATGGTTGTGAAGGGAGAAAATCAGAGGATGTATCTGATATGGAAAAATGCCTTTAATATGTCTTTCTGTGGCTCTTGCACCTTTTGGCTGTGCTTAGTTTTTCCTTGCTGTTTTAGGTTTTCTTTTGTGTTAGCACTGAGGATAAAACCCATGAAATCCCTTTCTTAATTTTTTTACTTTGTCCCAAGTAACACAGACAAAGGGGCTGTCACAAGCTGCTAGAATGGAAATTAATTTTAAAAGCATCATCATTTATCACTTCTATTGTAAAAAAAAATGAGAAACTACTGACATTGGAGCAATTGTGGCAGAAACTTCCTGCACAAGAATTATCAGAAGGTACTTGCAAAAGGGTAATGACATCAAAGTGCTTACAGAAATTCCAGGCAAAAAAAAAACCCAGGGCCCTACTGTAAAAACTGGAGTTTTTACTTTTTGGTGTGGGATTTGTCTCCCACAGTTTGAACCACCTAAAAGTCAGGCATTGAGAGCATGGTAGTTGTCTAACCTCCATTTGTAGTCAACTGGGACAGGTATGTTGAAAGGGCAGCATGTGGTGTCTGAGATAGATGGGATGGGTAGATCTTCCCATGAGAGCTGGAAGGGCTGTTCCTGCAGAAATACTTTGATTCACAACAGCATCAACAGCAACAGTAATAATATTTTTGACAATTGTGACTATCTCTGATTCAAATGGGGATCAACACAAGAGTAATGTGGGTCCAACCTAACACGTGTTGCAAAGCCATCCCAAGGGCTCCAGCTGGGGACAGTCTGAATGATATAACCATGAACTGGGAAAGGTAAACACCCACCAACATACATGCACCACCTTCAGGGATCAGGAGCAGCCCATGGGTCACTTTGTTCTGCAACAAGTGGCCACCTGCAGAAATGGTGCTGGGAATTAGGGATGGTTTATGAGGCCAGGAGCCTCATTTCATACATCTGATCTAGACTGCCACTCCAGAGGAGCTCATTAAATTGAACCTAACAGATCATCTTCTTCTTTTACTTACTTGCTTACTTTTTTCCCCTTGCTTGGAATGAGTTAAAGGCCCCTCATTCCTCATCCATTCTTTCTATTGGAACCTTATCTCATTCCAGTCCTCCCCCTCCTCTCACACACTCCTCCTTTCCTCACACATCTACTTGCTCCCTCCAGGAAGCCAGCTAATTATTTCCTGAATGCCCCCAGTGTTATTTTGCCTTGAGAACCTCTCCTGCTGGGACTTCTCACATACTTATGATTCTCTGTGTGACAAAAGGTTTCTCAGTTTAGCTTTGAATGGGTATTTCTTTAATTTCTACATTTAGTCCTTTTGCCTCATCATCTGCACTTGGGCTGAGAATAGAAACTTCACTTGACATTATCTAAACCATTATCAATTAAATCCCTTCTTAACTACCCTTTTTTTTTCCTTAAGCTGTGTAAGTTTTTTGGGTTTTTCCTCTCCTTCTTCATTCCTGCATTTGCAGATAAAGCCCTTTGCCCTTCTGTATTAACTTTCCAAACACAGCCCCTTTTTTTTTGCTGTTGTCTTTTTTTTCTTGTTTAATACTACTGCAGTGATAAGATGCAGTAGTATTCCAGTTTATTTCACACCGGAAAGTCAGTGCACCCTCTTTGAACTTGTGTATTTGCTGTGTGTAATAGAGGTTCTCCAGCTGGATATGGAGATTGTACTGGTGCTGAGGCAGAAGCAGAGTAGCATTGGTCAACAGATGAGTCTGAGTCTCATGGCTTTGGGTGACCTGCAGACACACAGAGAGTACAATCTGCAAAGAGGCAAACAAAACCAGCTCCTTTGTACAGAGAAATCAGAGCAGGGACTTCTCCAAGGGCATTGTTCTGGAGCACTTTTGAACCCACACTCATGATTGACAACTCCTGACATTATTTACATATTTTTAGGCAGTGTTTCACATATTCCCTGGGATGCAATGGCTGCATCTAGAGGGTACATGAAGATGACAAAGAAAAGCAAAACTATCTCCAGTGTGCTTCCATTCGCTACCCAATAACCTGCCCCTCTGATGCACTAACATAAAGAATACTCAGAAATGCTCCACACAACAGAATCAGAGGGAAGTAATCCTCTGAGTAAGACAGAATATGATCCACTGTAGTGGATCCAGTGTAGTGAGGAATCTTTTAACTGGTCATCCTGCATGGTGCATGGGCCAGCCAGTCATGGCAGCTATAGCTCCAACATAACACATCCCAGCCTACAGGAAAAGCATTCAGCTCATAGTAAAGAGCTGGTGTGGGTGGAGCAGTGCCAGAGGTAATGCAGAGTGGGTGATTAAGATTGTAAATGCCTCCAGCAAGGTGTCTCTAAAGGGAAAATATTGAGGGTGAAACAGTGACACAAATACATGGAAAGTGGGATTTATTAATTCTTATAGAACAATTTGGTTTTTTTCTTTTCTTTCCTAGGATTTTTTTTTCCCCTACTTGAATAGAACTCATGCAGAATTATAGTCCTATGAGTAAAAGACATACAGGTCACATCCCTTTGACCTGCACATGCTTGTCACAACTGGAGGCATGCCAAGTTAAAAGTGTGAGCTACTGAGACTTAACCTAATCGCAATAATTCTGCAACAGTCCATAAACTATCAAACAAACACAGAGGGGTTAAAAAGGACCAGGAATTTATGACTTGGCACATTTTTAATATAAAATAAAACACCCCCAACTTTGCAGAACCAAAGGACTGGAGAAAATGCAGGTAAGCAGCTGAAAGCCAAACCTGCAGCTCTGTGGAAGTTTGTCTTTTGATGATGGCACAAGAAGAAACGTTAATTGGTTGCTGTTTCACCTCTTTTCTTTGTTGGATCAGCTGTTAATTCAAGGCCTGTGGCCATGTCATAACCACTTTTATTGAGCTATTTCAAAACCAAGCCCCAATGAACCTTTTTTTTTCATTCAGACAATGAAGGAGACTAGCTTCCAGCTCTGCAAAGGCTGCTCAACCTAGCCTCAGAGCACCCTGAAATATATCAATGCTAATTAGGACCTACTTAAAGTCTTGGAGGCTGCTGTTACTGGTTTGAAATGCAGAGTGGCATGCAAAAGCCTTTATGCTTGGCTCCTGACAGGAGCAAAAGCAAACAACAGACCCTGCTGTGACCTCCATTTACCAGACTCATTTACCGCACTGAAGGCATCAACTTCTTGGAAATCAAAAGGATAAATTAGTTTTAAACCCCTACTGGTTAAGGTGGACTTCTCACTGGGATAGTGCTCCTGCCTGGCTGGCCAAATGTTCCTTAATCTTTGTGTCTGTGGAGTTTCTTCTGGGAGGTTGGGTAGATAAGTTTGCTGCGAGGAAGAGACCTGGGAGTAGGAAGGTAACACACCACCAGCAGCTCTCCAGCTGCCCCTGCTCTGGGGTACCAGTTGGGGACCAGCTGTCATGTAACTAAAAAGCACATAACTATTTTTAACTAGTATTAACCATTTTCTGTAAGTAAAGGCAGAATCTTGTGCTCTGCCCCATTATTTCACTGCCTTTTTTACCATGATATGAGAGCTCTGCCCAGTGATGCTTCAAGTGATGTGCCCCACATCTCTTCCCATGATTTGTGCTCATCTCCATGAAACCAGCTTTGTCTCTCTCTTTGGGGAAAGAAGGGGTCTCTAATTCATCCCTGTTCTTGGTTCTGTAGGATTCCAAAGCCATCTATTTTCAATCAAGACTACCCAAATTCCCTGCCCAGTGGGCATGGAGCCACCCGAGGATCCTTTCCTCTCAAAGTTCAGCCCAACCATAATTACTCCCCATGTAGGCCAGCTATTGGAAAATGTGGGTAGAGAATTGGGAGCCTTAGCAAACAAAAATGACAGCATCTTGCCCAGGAATAATAACATGTTTAATTTGTCACCCGTGGGATCTTTTAGTCCTTATGGCAGAAATACCAGAGAAATAGTTTCTCTTCCCTGCCTGCCCCACTGCCATCCGTTCTTTTCTCTGCATTTCCCTCTTAATCTTCGTGAGACTCAAGTGCCTATCTCATTATGAGATCTTTATATTTTCCATTCCAGTGGCATATGGTTCTGTGAGCCTTCTCAAGTCTTTCCAGGGGAATCTGAATTTATTGAATTCTTCTCCCTTGCCAGTTGGTGTCTGAGCTCCAGCATCAGCATCTAGGAGGTACTGCCTGTCCTCTGAGACCTCTCTCACTGCTCTTGGGGACCCACCATTCACTTGAGGCAGTGCCAGTGGGGAGAAGCAATGAAGATGTTAAAACATTTAGTGCAGCTTAGCTTTCCTCTTGCTTACCAGCAAGCAGGGAAGCTGGTGGCTGGACAGACCCATGTCTGCTTGAGGACTAGGTCAGCATTTAGCTTTAGTAAAGGTAGTCTAATAGAGCCATATCTGACTCAGAAAGAAATATGGGAAGGAGATGTGTCAAGAGGAGCCAAAAGCTGAAAGTAGGAGAGAAAGGGTTTTCCTCAGTGTGAATGTTCGAGATGTTACTTGTCTTTAATTCCTACAACCTTCATAAAACAGCACATCACTGCTATGTCCGGGAGATACTCTGAGGCTGTACAGTGATGTTACACTCAGTTTGTGGTTGAGAGGTGAGGGAACCTCACCCAAACTGCCGTGAAAACCCATGTAATGCATCAAATCTTTTAGAAAAATAGACTGTTCAGATCATGACCTCTGTCTCGCTCCAGGATGGCTGAGCAGCTCTTGTATTGCCTGGCCAAAGGAACTGAAAACCTGGCCAGGTGAGCAAGAAGCCCAAGATGGACTGTTCCTTCTCGACTTGCTGTCTGGAGATACCCTGAGAAAGAGCAGGGTTTGCATTAACAGAAGGCTTCATAGCCAAACCACACCTCAGTTCCATCAGGCTGAGCATAGAGGTCCAGATGGGTGATATGAAGAAGACAAGGTGATCATCAAACCGAGTGTAGACCTCTCTCAGGAGCACTGTGAAGTCCTATTTTTCAGCTATTGGCAGAAGCAACATGGAAGGTAGGAATGTTGTTTCTAAGGTTGTACACAGGACAGAAAGAGCTCAGGTTTTGGAGAAGACTATTGCCACTGAGAATAACAGCAAGAAAGCTGATGAGATGAATTGATTTCATATCTGTGAATAACATCTCTGTAAAAATTGCCAGATGCTTTCCACAAACCCTGCTGACATGGCAGCCAGGTTAGGGGATCCAGCTGCCCCAATCACTTCTGTTCCCAGCTTAAGCCCAGAGACCAAACCAAACCTGGGGACCCCCCATGCTCTTACAGCCCCCCTCTTAGTGCACAAGCAGGATCATCGTGTTTGCATGTGTGTGGTAGGATTCCTAGCAGCAGTGAGCTCTGTTGTGCCCACACAATGAATTATGACACAGACCCCTACGTGCCTCTCACAAGCTGTCCTCTCCTACACCGAGACCTGGCCTAAGCCAGGAGGGAGCATGAGGGAAGCAGATGGCAGCCTGGCAGAGTGATTAAAGCTCTAGATATCTGTTTTAATGAATTGCCCACCCAGCAGATTAAATATTGCAATAGTCAGTCCTATTCTATGCTGCCAGTAATCTCAACCTTATTTATGACACTGGGGAAATGTCGTGCTCTTCCCTCTGCTGCACACTGTCAGTGCAGGCTGAGTTACAAGTTGGGATGGAAAAGAGACCTGTGGATTTTGTCTGGTGCCCAGAGTAGGAGTCACTGAGTATCAAAGCTCAAGTAAACCACATTGCAGGAGTCAGTGAAGAAAATGGGCAATGGCTGAGCTTCTGACTCATGGAGATATATGTGTGTCCTGTGCAAATTTAGACCTGAAGACAAGTGCAGTTTTTATTTTATTTTATTTTTTTTTTCTGCTTTTGCATCTTTCTTGTTCCCCTGTTGCCTTTCAGTCCTTTTAAATTTCTCCAGCTAGCCCTTTCTGTGCAAGAGCTGATTTGGAAGTGCAAAATCAAAACCTTTCTGTGCTGTCCCTCTTCTCTCTCACTCTTTATTGGGATATTGGCAGAGGAGCTGGTTTGGATTTGCTCTGTTAACAGGACTCCTGTCAGTGTATTTTATATAGTTAGGCAGGCTTAACAAGTACCGTGTGAGTGCTGGTGCCAAAACCTACTGCATTCATCACCCATATGGTGTAGGCTACATTGGAGTTGTGGTGCTGCTTCTGCCTCACTTTTACTTCTCTCAAGGCTTCCCAGCTGCAGGTATAAAAATATATAAACCACCTTTTCCCAGTCCCTTGTAGGATGCTAGAGAGGAGATGAACATGCTGCTGTCATCAGGAGGTGAGCAAGTCCTCCCTGTGCTCTGCTTCTTTTGAGCTGGGTTTAAGGAAGGTGGTTACCTGCTTCCCTCATCCCTGCAGAGGTGCTGCTCTGATAGGTGCTGGTAGAGCAGGACACAGTCCCATGCAGATCTCTTGCAGAAGAGGGGCACATTTTCCTCAACAGGGCCCTGGCATTTGTGTGATAAAGAGTCCTGAAGACACAAGAACCACTGAAACCTAATTTCTTGGAGACTATCTGGCTTTAGTGTCTGATAAGCTCCAGCTGAAGTTTTCAGGACTTTTAACAGGGTGCTGCTGACGAGGGATCTCTGAGCAATGTTTGACATAGGTGCAGTGGGCTTTGAAGGTATTGCTGAGCCTGAAATCCCTGCTGTAGGGTACCTTCCTGGCAGAACTCGGGGTTTAGAAGCAGAAGTCTCTGTGACTAGAGTGAAAAATAGAGCCAGGATTTTCATCCAGGACTTCCTAGAGAGCAATATGTCCTGTTCCCCATGCAGTTCATAGAGAGGGAGTGCAGCCTGTCTGGAGTGCTTTGGATTTACTGCAGGGTTGAGTGCATCAATCCAGGTCTCATTCACCTGTGCTGCCCAGGAGGGTCTGGTGAGCACACTGAGGTTTTCAGCTGACCCCCAGATCCATCAGGGCTACAGCATCTCTTCTACTGAGTGAAAAATTGGAGAACAGGCCATGCAGCCAGCTCCTTCCCTGGAGGTTATTTTTAGAATGGACCAACCTTCCCCACTAAATGTTTGTCAAATCCGGTGCCTTTCTTCAAAAACTCCAGGTGCCAACAAAAGCGTTGGGAGTTTTTTGGCTGGGAGCAAGCACAGGAAGCTCAGATGATTGTTTTGAGGCCAGCTGTGCTGTTTTTCCATTCATACATAACTGCTGTGAACAGTGAGACCAGTTAGAGAACACAGGCAGAACCAGTGCCTGGGTCCATTCCCTGCACCTCAGCTGCACGTCTAGGGAGAGCTTTGGGAAAGTTTCCATGCCGTGGTTATTTATATTTGCCACCCCTGGGTTCTGAACTTTTGTGTGTGTTGGTAATAATATCCCATTACTAAACTGTAATTTATGTGTGCAACATTTGCATTATTGAACAGCTGTTAGCCTCTCTAAACTGCTTGCCTGCCATATTGCATAGATAATAATATCTAATCCATATTAATTATAAATACACAAATTGCCTCCTAAATAAGGCAAAGTTTTGTGAGCAATACAAACCAATGGGTGCCAAGAAACGTTAGTGTTACGCCTGACACCTCATCCTCTGCCTGTCATGTCATGAATAAAGAAGAGCCCACAGCACAAGTTAAGGATGGCATCTGAGCTTTAATAGCCTGCAGCCACTGCCATCAACCCTCTGGCTATGATTTCATCGCATCTCACAAGCTAAACTGTACTGGGTAAATAAGAAAACTCTGTGGAGAAATTGCTGCAGGAAGTGGAACTACAATTATTATTCACTACCTGGCACTTGTCTGCAGCGGATCTACGCTGGACTAACCCCACCTTGTGGTGTTGATGGGGTCTGGCTGACCTGTTTTGGAAGAAACACCGTTTTCCACCCTGTTTTGATTTGAAGCCCCCTAGAGCTTTGCCTGTTGGAAGTGGAAGTCTAAATTAAGCCCTTGCAGTTGGCTCGCTTTTCTCTGTTGGCTTTCTCAGAGCTCTCAGAAGAAGCCTACGGATGCCCCATTTTCAGCCAGGCTGGAAATTTCTGGTGTAAAATGTAACATCCACTGTCTAGCTATGTGTGGTCATCCATTCTCTTCCACCTTCTTATTGATGAATTAGTTGTTGCTCCTGTTATTTTTCATTTTCAGTACTTGCTGTCTTCTTCCTGATCTCCCCTTCACAATTTTGGATGGGTATTTATTTTCTCCTCCCTCTCCTCTGTGCTGTAGTGCTGTGTAACACGACTGTCCTGCAGGTCCCATGTTTCTTTTTAGGGGTGGCTGCATTCCCATGTAATGACTGAAAACTCTGTAGGGCAGTTTCTGTTCCTTGTGGATAGTATAAGAATGTGGCAATATATGAAAAGTAAAAGCAAAATAAATGGCAAATTTCTCAGGTTTTTTCTGCAGTTATAGAGTTAATATAAGGACTCTATACCGTTTCCCCTCCAGGCATATTAGTATAAATGCCAATGAGATCTTATCTGTGAGTAAACCAGTACACTTGTGAAGTACCCAGAACAAATGGGGCTCTGATTGGAAAAACAACTTCATCACAATAATATTTAAGCTGGGGATAGCAATTTTTGTTTTTGTGATGGCTAAAAATGAACGTTTACCCTTCCCCCTGCAAATTATGATGTCTTTTTCTTAACAGCATTGATTTCCTTTAACATTTCAACCAAAAAAAAAGAAGAGTAATTTCTGGAGAGCAAAGCCACTGAAAGACCCTAATTGTTTGCAATACAGATGATCACAGGACTTAGGGAACATTCTTACAGATTTAATTTCATTATAGATGCTCATTCTTACAGATTTCAAGAGGCAGATTATCAAGAAGAGAGAAACTGTCATGGATACTTAGAAATTGTATAAGATCTAGGCAGTTCAGCTGAGCTTGGTGCCAAAGAACCCCAAACCCATGGTTGTGCTGTAGATATAAATATTAGCAGTGCAATGGAACCTTAGTTTCTCAAAAAATCAGGAGGACTTTATAATAATTGCAGACTTTCTCAGACCCTGGTGCAGACTGTGGTAAGTCTAGAGGTTTAAATTACTCTCATGAAAATTTTTAGTTAATAAATTGAGACTCTTCCCTCACCCCACGCACACATATTCAAGGTACAAGGCATAGAATTCATTTAGGAATGAGCTATTACAGTGAGAGGTGATGTCTCTGCCTCTGAGGCTCCATCCTGAAATCAGATCTATGCATGTGAGTGTCCTTTGCCTCTCCTTTCCTCCCTCTCATATCAAAAACACCTACAGGAAAGCTCAGCAGAGCCTTCCTTGCTATTCTGGTCACCCAAAATGCCTCTCCCTGTGAACCTGGGTGAGGGCTTTGGAGGGGAACACAGCAGCGATGCTGCAGGCTGAATGGAAGCAGGTCTGTAAGGAAAGCTTTGGGGCAAGGTACAGATTATTTACCTTAGAGGGAAATCTATAGGTGGCACTTGGAAAATTAGCTCAGGAGGATGACTGAGAAATACACAGGAGTGAGCAATCTTACCTTGGAAAAAAAGAGAAGGAAAAAAAGAGCTAGGTTTATTCAGGTGCTGGCTCCTATGTTGCATGTGCTATAATCAATCCTTTGTGAACAGGAGACACTTTCTGTAAAAAAAAAACAAACCAAACCTTTCCAGCTTCCCCTGCTTCTCTCAGAGGTGTGTGCATGACCAGAGAGAAATTGAGAAGGAAACAAAAAAAAAAAAAAGGATGGCGACTGTGTTTGGTGCTGTGTTTTTCTTCTTAGAAAGGAGTTTGATTCCTGTCTGCCTTTGTCTGGGTGCCAGTAGAGGGAGACAAGCCTCTGAGCTTAGTTCCTTCGTGTTTTCTCCTCACCAACAAGTTCTCAGGTTCTTTCCCCCCCCGCCTCTTCTGCATTATTATTATTATTATTATTTGGGTTGAAATATTGTTTTTATGAAAAATAGCTATAAATGACCCTCACCTTGCAGTTACAGAGAAGATTAGATTAAAAATGCTGCAGGGAGATTTGGATGAGTGAACACACGGCAACAATCCTCGTGTGGCAATAACACAAGGAGCAAATTGGCCCAGGTAGGGGCTCTGAATGCTGCAGCATTTGTGTTTTTCTGTGGGAGATAGCCTCTCCATCACTGCTTGCATCCATACATGGATAGGCTTACCAGAATTTTGGGTTGGATGGTAAATGTGCAGGCACCAAATTTTTTAGGGTCTGGTGTAAAACTGCAAATTAAATCTGTAAAACACCATTTTTTCCTGGCTCACAGCACCTATAGCATCGTCAGAGCAAGGATGGGGTGCTGTGAAGGGGCACATTCCTGCAATAAATTTGCCAGGAGCTGGGCAATAACTACAAGGGATAACCCTGGGGAGGGATGGGGTGTCCTGGCTCAGTTTCAGTCTATAACTATGGAGGTTTTTTTGGGTTTTTTTAATCTTTTCTGTGTTCCTAAAGAAGCAGAGGGTTGTATGTGGAAGGGAAATGCATAGTGTGGTGTGCAGGGGCATTGTATGGCTTTTGCAGTGAGTGACTCCTCTACCAGCAGTGCTAAAAGCTGCGAGTCCCGTGTCCTGAACCTGGGACTTGCAGAGACAAGGTGTTTTGAAGCATGTCCAAGTGCTCTCTGCATGTGGAGAGGGTGCAGAGATGGTTGTTAGCACCCAGCATGCACAAAAGAGCCTTCTCTGAGTGTTGGTCAGGGTGGCCATGAGCAGCTGGAAGCCCCTGAGTGATGAACATGGCATTTGTATCCTCTGCATGTCCATGCAGACATCATCCTGCTCTATCTTCAGATGGAACTCTTTCAGACCGTGTGTCTGTGGCATCCACAGGCAGCTGCACGTATGTGTGTGTGTGTGTGATGTCCTTTTGAGTTTCTGTTTATTCGTGTGAGCTGGGGAATAGTAGCTTTCAGATTGCTTATCACATGTGGATTTTGACTGTGTTGCCTCCAAGTCCTCAGCAGAAATTTGAGCAGATAAGGCTGGGTAGCAGTTGGGAGTCCAACATGGCCAGGGACAACAAAGGATGAAAGGAACTAAGCAAATGAAACAAGCTTTTTGAAGTCCTTGCAGAAACAGCCCTTCACTGTGTTTAGAGAACCTCACGACTCCATCAGAACAAAACCATCGTCACTGGGGGGAAAAGAGAAGTTGCCCTGCATGAAAATAATTCTGAGAACAGAGTGGGAATGCAGGATGGAGAGGACAACATTTTAAAGGTTCTCTTCCACCACATCCACTAAAACCAGCCCAAGTTCTCTCATCCCTTTTGAGGGGCACTGGATCTGGCCCAGTGCCCTGCACAAGCTGCTGGCTGTGCCCCTGCCAGATTTGGGGAGCATGGCTGCACCTGAGAACCATGTCCTCTGCCTCTGTAGGTGACACATTGCAGGGACAGACTTCCCTGCAGCTCACAGAGGCTTTATCTTTGTGTAGCTTTGGCCTCTGAGGATGCTGCCTTCCACTCTGCTCTTTCTGGAAAGGGAGTGAGAGGAGAAGAGGGTGCTTGGGAGATCCTGCCAGGAATACACCTCAGCTATAGGCAGGAGGATAAAATCCAGCATTAGTTTGGCTGCTTTTAAGGATGCAAATTTGATGATATGAACCTAGGCAAATGCCTGTTTCATCTTTATCTCCTCTTCAGGGGTGTTTGCAAGGCAGCCTGAGGGCTTCTGCTACCTGTGAACATTGTGTTATCAATTACCCTAATTAGAAGTTGGCACCTGCCTGACACCAAGTATTTTTCATTCATTTTTAACATTTTTCTTGCCAGGCCCTACAGCCAATGCTCACAGAACCTTTCCTTTTAAATGCAGCAAAACAGGAAAAAAAGAAAAAAAAAAGAGGAAAAAAGCAAGCAAGGTTAATGCCAGTTTGATTGGTGACTGGCTGCAGAGTCTGAAGGTTGTTCTCCATCAGCGCATACACAGTGAGGACCGGTGCTTGCATGGACGGTGTTGAGTACAAAGGAGTGGGTCAGACCCTCACCTTGCAGATTTAATCACTTCTGTGCCTGAGTGCCACGCAGGGCCTTGGCAGCCTGACTCCCCTCCTTCCAGCACGCAGCGTCTCACCCGCTTAATATCACTTTCAGTGTGATACACAGAATGAGTTAGAAGCAGCACAGATAAGCAGGGAAGCTTAGGCTTAAATTTATTTTCCATAAGGGTGTAGACAGCCAGCTTCAATCATACCAGCATTTGCAGAGAGGTAAAACAAAAGGGGCAGCAACATTGTCAAAAGAAGCTCATTTTGAATTGGTTAATTTCAATTTATCTATAATCTTTTTGGTAGCAGTTATTGTAGTATCTTGCCACCTCCCACACATTAATGGGTTTATCTGTACAAGCCCACTATGAATGGGAAGGATTATCATCCCTCCTGACAGATGGGGAAGGTAAGATCCGACATTGCAACCACAGCCAGGCAGGAAGGGAAGACCCAGGAGTCCAACAGCATGGCTTAGAGCTTCTCACTGCTTTCCAGGTCAAAAACTGCTTATTCAAAGCCCAGCACTTTTGCTGCCATTCCTCAGCTACAAGTAGGAGTAAAGAATTTACCCGTGATAAGCTGATAGACATGCACGGCGAGTATGTGCTTGTGTTTCGGCAGCTATGTTTGTGAGCCTGTTTGCTTGTGTGTGTATGCATTTGGAGAGGCTGATGAAGATTACTCTGGAGCACGAGGTTGTTTTCTCTGCTCTAGATTGTAATCATATTTTCTGCACTTTTGGAGGCCCCCGACTGTTTATCGTGACCCTCCTGGGGATTCTGACGTAGGGACTGAGAAAACTGATCCGATCTGTGCATCACACGGGGAAGCTGTGTGTAGCTCTTCCTAAAGACCATGGCTGAAGGGTAGATTTCTTTTCAGTAGAAATCAGGAGGCTTTTTTTTTAACACTTTCTTGAGGTATTTGAGGCCTCTGATATGTTGGCCACGTATGTTACAGAGCAAAGTCTAAACTTAATTCCTAGCACCTTGGGAAGCTGCTTGTATTTACCATGCTGCTGTTGTCTTGGGTACGAATGATGCAGCCCTGGAAAGACGTATAGACCTCAGAAAATATCTGTTCAGGAAGAGGTTTTCCACAGAAGCTATAAAACATTCATAACACCTCCATTGTGCTGTAAATCCTTAGCAGGAGTTGATAACAGTGCATGAATTTTTAATGTAACATTTATAAATGGTTATTAAAACTATCCTTAAAGTAAAGTGTCAGTTTATTTTTAATTAACTGTTGGCTATTTAAGCTCCTGATAGCCCCAGGGCAGATCAACAGTCTAACAAGTTAATATTCCAGATTAACCCTTCAGTTGCTGCCTCTTTGCATGAGGAAGATGAAGATGCACACACAGGATCAGCAACAAGAGGTTATTTCTCACTCACTGAAGAGAAATGTCATAATTTCATGAAATGGGCTTTTTTAGTGCTTGGTTTAAGAAGTTTTAGAAGCTGTGGAGGGATTTATTTCCTGAATATTGAACAGATACAGATAGATAGCAGAGCTGGGTGATTCTTCTTGGGAAAAAAAAAAAGAAAATTATTTGCATGGCACTGGTGAGAAGAATTTGCTATTGTAGTCAATGAGCTTAGATCAAACATTTCAAATTGCACCAGTTGCAATTTCAGGCAACCCACGTAATAAGAGCAGCAACACTGTGTGATTTGTGAATACAGGTTCAGCTGCAAATGTTGCAATTGACTGTGCAATTTAAAATTTGGCATTGTGAAACCTATAACTGTTTGTTTAGCAAAGTATGTTATTGGGTAGGCTTCATCCTCAATGAGCAGTGAGGAAAGTATGAGGAGAAAACATGACAATTTTTCATTAATTCATATTATATAGTTTTTAACTGAGTATTTGTTAAGGTTTCAAATTAAATTATTCTTCAGCACACAACACACATTTTGCATTTGTTGTTGTCATTGGAATTAGTCTCGGGGTGACAGATTTTATGGATATTATCTTTTCTGTAATTGTTGATATTATCCGTGAGAAGGCTCCTGTGGTTATTGTTTGAAAATGAAGGTTAAGCCAATGCATCCCCACAAAGCAGTTTGGTTTCAGTGTTATTAACATCCAAAAAAGGTTCAGTTCCTAGCAGTTTCATCACTTAAAGGACAATTTTTAGCCCAAGTCTGTCACATGGAGATGTTTGTGGTGGCAACAAGAGCTGGTGAGAGAGGAGGCTGGTGGAGTCAGAGTTATTGGGCTGAAGAATAGTCACGTCCTGGTGCATTTCTTTGCTTCCTTTTTTTTTTTACCTGGCTCAGTTATATCCAGGGCAATCTGGGGCAAAGAGCCAAAGTCTTTCTCTAGATGGGAATTCAGGAAGCTGAACTTTGCATTGCTAGTGTCCCTAGAGTCAACAGCAAAAGGTCAGTATTTCCAGACAGCGCTTCAGAGCTTGTTTCTCTTGGATTTATCAAGAACTGCACCTGGGTGACACCAGGGTTAGGTCCCAAAAGCTCAAGAGCGTGGATATCCCATGCTTTGGATTAGCTTCTAGCGTGATGAACTTGATCTCTCCCTTCACTCCCTGGTTTCTTTATAAAAGTCATCCTCCTCATCATTATTGCTGTCTCTGTCTTTGCCATCTATCATCACCACCAACTAATCCCTGCATGTGCCTTATCATGCCTGTTGATTGAAGTCTAAGTCTCCCTGGGCAAATAATTGTTATTTAAAGTCATATTTTATTTTCCTTTCCAGATGCTTTTTTCCTTCCTTTCCCAGATGATCAGCCTGTGCATTGGGAAAGCATGAACTTCAGATCTTTGGAGCATGCAAAGCAACAAGGCATCAAGGCAGCAGAGTGACACAAGTAGCAATATCCTTCGGTAAATGCCGTTCAACGCAGCAGAGCTTCCTAGCGATTAAGGGAATCTTGGAAATGTCATTGCCCTGACCAAATGAGATAATTTGTATCTTCTGTCACTGGAATCAAATCCTCTTTTTTTTTTGTAATTAACTTGCGACTGTGGGAAGGTAGGAGCAAAAATGGGGGTTGGGAAGGGAATTTCATGGGTAATCCAGCTGCAATATGGAAATGATGGTTGGGTAATTGTGCTCTCTAAATGAACTTGACTCGATGGTTGGTGTCAGGTTTTGTTAAGTGCCCTGGGCCAATGGAGACTAATTAGGAATGCATTAAATATTAAAGCTCTCTGACACCGGAGCATTGATGGTGACAGAAGAAAAGAAATCCCGTAACCTAATCTGCACCCAACAGGAGTAATTTATGTTCCCTTCTTTTAACAAAGAAAAATGCAATTATTTGGCCTGCTGGAAAAAAATGTATTTAAAGGAAAAGTTAATATAGAGGGGGGAAAAGTATGTATGAAAAAATAATACAGATGCTGTCAACACAGCCTGTGAGTGGCAGCTCCCCTGCAGTTCTGGCGTTGATTGCTTTCATTTAGGAACAGGGAGAGTATTTCCCTGTCAGGAGGCTGTTGGCTGGATTTGCCATCCCAGGAGTGGAGGGCAGGAGTGGAAGATTGTATTTTCCTTCCTCTGTGGCTGAGGTCAGCTGGATGCATCAAGGGATGTTCAACAGGGGATGATCAGCAGGGGATGCTTGTGGCCACACAGTGAGGGTTTGGGGTGTTTGTGGCTGTGCATTGAGGCTTTGGGGTGTCCCTGTGCTGTGAGGTGAGCACTGCAGTGGGTATGCTGCAGTATAGGTGTGCTTATGTAGGGCATGACCAAAACTTTAAAAAATTCTAGCAATTAAACTCTCTTCCTGTCTCTCCAACAGAAACCAGCCCCAACAGCTCCGCCTCCACCTCCACACTTTGCTGTATCTACTAGTTTCCAGGGCAATTTTGTCTGACCTTTAGTTAAATGTCCTGCTCTAGCAGGCAGCTCATTTCTGCTGGTCTGTCTACTTAGGCAATCTAATCAAATCCAGAATGGAATATAATCAGCCTCATCTTGTAACAGCAACTTGCACAAATATCCGTCTCACTGTCTGCCGTCCTGTCTATACATCTATCTAATCTCATCTGTCAGCCTGATCCTGTAACGGGGTTTTTAGCAGTTGCCTGCCATTGCCACGGTGAAATTTGGAAGAAATTACTGATCAGGTATCCAAACCCCTGGATCCTGGGTGGAGTGATGGGGTGGAAAGAGAAAGGCAGCCACAGATGTACAAACCCACGTTGTCTGACCTGAGGATGCAGCTGAGCATCCCTCTCTGCAAGGTGCACGGATATGTGTGCACACAAACATACCTGGTGGTTTTTTCTGGTCTCTTGTCCTCTTTTTTTTCCGTTAAAAAACAAAACAAAACAAAAACAAAACAAACAAAAAACACTGCCCCCAAACCTACCCCAAACCAAACAACCACCAAAAAAACCAACCAACCAAAAAACAAGCCCGTTCATTTATGAAATTACCAGAAGACCATTTTCTAAAGGAACTTGGTTGCCATGGGTTACCAGATGCTTATCTGCCACCGGTGTCATTTTGCTAAGTGCAGCTACCACAGGGAGAGGCTAAAGAAGGAAAGTTGGAATAGATGGGAACATCAAAGCACTACCTGCCTGGATAACCTTTCCTTCCATCCACAGAGCAGCAGGGAACATGTTCCCCAGGGGGAGCTGGAAACCAACTTTTCCAGGGTCTGAATTTTCTTGTGCCATTGAGCTCCTGAGTCTATCATCAGCAGTGGCTCTGCACCAGCCGGGGCTTGCAGCAGGCTGGCACTGAACGTCAAGTTGGTTTGAAACTTCCTTTGCCAAGGGGAGGACTCAGACATAAGGGAAGTGTCTGTGTCTGGGGTCTTGTGATAAAGCAAATACTTGATGCACTGATCTCCTTCATCTGAACATCTTCTGATGGTTCCTTATCTGTGCAGCCCCCATGTCCTTGGAGCTGTGTCCCTCACCTCCCTGCTGCCCTGTACACCTGTGGTACTTCTTGGCTTGATCAGCATTACAGACCTGTTGATTATTCCTATTTCCCCTCCTTTCTGTTACAAATCTACTCCTTTGCTCCATGTCTTCAACACTGTGGGTCCCCAAATTCCTATTTTCTCCATGGGCTATCCCCACTGGGAAGTTCTGAGCCCCCTTGCAGTCCTGCAGCCCTCCTTACCTGCTGCAATTTCAGCCTCTCCATCGCCACAGAGTACTTTGCTGCTACAATAATGAGAGAAAAAGAAGCAAAAAACAATACTTTACATTTCAAATAACTCCTGACACATCCCTTGTCTTTTTCTAACAGAATGACAAGTGACTTTATCTTGAAAGAGAAGGCAGCCTCCTAGAGCTGTCTACATTGTCAGAAAAAATAATTTGTAAATTCTGTGATTACCTCTGTCACTGCTCAACTTTTTCATCCTTTTTCATTTCTCCCTCCTGCTAAAGCCCCTTTATACACTATTTCCCAAACTGCTGCACTTACTTTGAATGTTTGCAGCCAAAAGAAAACTCCTTCTCATCTAAAGGTAAGAAGAGAAAAAATCCCTGCCCGGAATGAATTAACACGCTGTTATTTCTTTTTCTCTGGTCCCTGCATGTGGATCTTGTATAAGATGTGAATTGTAAAAATAACTAGGTCTTCATGACTTGTTCAAATTAAAAAAGAAAAAAAAAGAAAAGAAAGAAAAAAAAAAGTTAATGAGAGAGAAAGAGGCCCTGAAAGGAGAATTTGTTCAATATAAAAATAACTAAAATATTTACTAATGAGAGGGAGAAAAGAAAGTCATTTCAAAGATTTAAAATAGTTATGTGGGTTTGGTTTTTTTTCTATTCATGCCTCCTTTCGTTTTCATTACATATTTCAATATTTGCCTACCTTTCCAGCAAAAGATTTACCTCAAGTGCGTACAAATTATCTAGCATTTGGTTAAGGACAATATGTCTAATTATGGCTCTAAAGACCTGAAATATTTTTGACTTAAGCTAAAAGTCAAACTAAAAAAAAAAATGAAAGAGTAAAATTAATAATCCTTTTAAAATTCATTCCCATGATCATTGTTGTACAGAACACCTCAGTGTGAAAGATTAAAACAAGGGAAATGTGAAAGCAGGGAAGAAAAAGAGAGAGAAAAATGGAATTTTTGACATTGCACCTAGTTTTCAACCCCACTAAAGACACAGGAAAACTTGTTTAATTGTCTGGGTTTAGGTTATATCCACCCCACACCCTTCTGATGTGAGAACTGGCGTTGTTGAGCCCGGAGAAAAGGAGGCTGAGAGGAGACCTTCTGGCTCTGCCCAAGTCCCTGAAAGGAGGGTGGAGAGAGGTGGGGGTGGGTCTGTTCAACCAAGGACCAAGTGACAGGATAAGAGGAAATGGCCTCAAGTTGTGCCCAGGGCAGTTGAGATTGGATGCGAGGAAGAATTTCTTTGCTGAAAGGGTTCTGAGGCATTGGAAGGGGTTGCCCAGGGCAGTGGTGGAGTCCCCATCCCTGGAGGGATTGAAGAGTTGTGTAGACACAGTGCTGAGGGACATGGGTTAATCGGGGACTTTGCAGTGTTGGGTTCATGATTGGACTCCATGATCCTAAAGGTCTTTTCCAATCTGGGCAATGCTGTGAGATGAGAAGACCTTGCAGGGAGGAGACCTGTGGGAAGGCTGCAGCAGTGCAGGGTCAGCCTGGACAAAGGGGTCAATATTGGGGTAACCTCCTACCACCACGCGTTCCCCTTTAGGCTTCCCATCACAGAGTCTGCTTCTCACTGCGTATGTGTCCTGGGGCTCATGCAAACGCCTGGTGAGGCTCCTGCTCCACTGTTAAGGATGTGGCACTATGGAGCCAAACCCTGCACCCCACGCACCGATTATGAGGCTCAAACTGTGGTGATAAATAACTATTTACTTCTGCAACTCCTAGTCTCTGCTTTGCTCAACCTGAATAACTAATGAAACTCAATTGAGCATATTAATTATTTTCCCCTGGGGGTGAGGAGAAGGAAGATAAGCAGCAACATCTCCAGAGGGTTGCTTGTGCTCCAGCAATTTGTCTGCGGTTTAGAGGGCAGAGTGACCCATCCTCAAGAAGACACGTAGGTTGCAGGTGTGCTAATTTCATGAAGAAGAAAGGCATTGCCAAATAAAGAACAGATGGCTCCAGTCACCAGTTATTTATTTCTATAATTAGTCACAAGCTGTGATCTCAGACCTTAAAGAAATTGTCGGTTTCTATGAAATGCCTCCTCACATCGGGCAGGGTGGAGGTGTGCACTGCATGGGCTGGGCTACGACAACTTGCTGGTTAGGATGTACCCAGCTGGGGCACATGCTGCTTTTGGCTCCTTAAAGAACTGCAGAGTGTTGAAAAATGTTGCAGGCACTTCTCTCTAGCTGGTGAAGGAACATTAAGGACAGTTTAGTCTTGTTATGTAGGAAAGCATTCAAGTCTGAGTTAAATTCAACTCTGCTATCACCTTGTGCTGTTTTTTTCTCCATCACTTTATTTCTCCTCTAGTTATTTCTCCAGCTTGTTCTCTTCTATCTCAGTGTTTCTTCAGCTTTCTTTTTCTTTTTCTTTTTCTTTTTCTTTTTCTTTTTCTTTTTCTTTTTCTTTTTCTTTTTCTTTTTCTTTTTCTTTTTCTTTTTCTTTTTCTTTTTCTTTGCTTCCCTTTTCTTGTGTTCCATCTTGTCAGGGCAGCACTCAGACTCCTTTGAAACTGAGGTAACACAATCAAGAGCAGCGAGGACTCACTCAGGCGCAGAGGCAGTAGGAGTGGGACCATGGGCATTTAATGAAGGGTGGGTGCAGGCTATTGCTTTGACAACATGACGTGTGTTATTACAACATTTATTATCTGGCCTTGCAGAACCTGGCTTTGCTTAACTCCCTGTCATATCGTTAGTCCTATCTGTTCTCAAAGGCAGGATCAACAGAGCAGAGGGGAATATTTTATTCTCTGTGGGAAGCATTGGGTAGCACAGGTATTTGACAGCCCATCTAGGCATGTCTAATCTTTTTTTTTTTTAAATGATACCTGCTAAACTGGAATTGTTATTAAACACAGGCCTGCAAGAATCTAAGTAGTCAAATAATTTGCTAGTTCTGCTACAAAGATGTCAAAAGCATCTCATGACAATACCTTTTAATGACACAGGTTAGTCCATAAACAGCAAGAGTAAATGAAAAACATTACAGAATGCCTTCATCTATGCAAAACTTGTGCTTTTGACTTTAAAAAGGCATGCTTTATTTTTGTTTGAATAGCTCCATACACACAAATAGAAGAATGCATTTTTCAGCTATTTAACAACAACAACAAAACAACCCTAAACCCCAGACAAACCTAGAAACACTCAAACTTAAACCTAAAGAAAATTATCTGCCTCTGTGGGAAAGAATCTAATGAAATCCAATCAAATCTCAGGTGGAAGAACACAGAATGGTGTCTTTGGGCATAAATCAGACGTGGAATTAATTTTGTGCTTTATTATATGCCTTAAAAATAAAAAGAGGGCATCCTACACCTGGGAGTGCTGAGCAAATTGAAATGATGTCCACAGACTGCTGGCTCTGGAGTTCAGACAAGACTGGTTCAAAGTCAATATGTATCCTTCTGGTGATAAAAATGCCCACAAAAGCACCAATGATAGTGAAACCTCTTCTCTTTGTCTTTGCACCCGGGCTGGGAGATGGATATGTGCTGTGGGTAATAAATAAGGGACCAGGTGACAAGATCTATGAAGATGGGGGTGTCTGGGGTTTCCCTGGAGTTACCAAGTGCTATGAAGAAGATGAGAATCATCTTGGTAGGCATGTCTTAAAAATACAGCAGTCACATGTAGCTCATGTGAATCACCAGAGTGAGTCAGACTTTTATCCCACCATCATGGACTTCTGATGGAGATGCCAAAAGCTCTGCAAAGACAGAGGTGGAACCTGGGCCCAGTTAAAAACTCAGGCTAATTTTCACTAGTCAGAAATGTCTTTGTGCTTCTTTCATTCTCAGACTAAATAATGATGATCCCTTCCTTGTACCCGCCCAAAATTGCTTTAAATATCTATAATATGAGCCCACTGTGATCAATGTGTGGGAAGAGACTCTCACTCTAATTCCTGTTTTTGCTGGCTCTTCATTTTTTGTCATCAAAAAAGGTAGAACAGACATAAATTTGGAATTTCTACCCACGATTTTTATCCTAGCTTGCAACGGAAACTTTAATTAGACATTTATTACGGACAAGCAAACCGAAAAAAAAGCTCCAAAGTGAAAGAACATTTTATTTTGGAGATTTCTATTGCAATTAGTTCTATTTTGGAAAAACAAAACCAAAAATACCTTCCCCAAAAAATCCAGTCAATCAAAATGTTTTGGTTCAATTTACTGAATTTCCCTGATTTTTTTCAGATCAGTTCAGTATTAAACACTTATTTGTCTTTAGTGACACGTTCCTTGATGAAGTTGTAGTAGTGCCAGCTTGCTGCAAAAATAAGGATAACAGAATTCCAAAGAGCACTTCCAAAAATATCCCAGAGTCCTGTGATGAGCCTCATACACCACGAATCAAAAGTATAAGAGGAATTCTTCTCCAGAGAGCCCAGCTGTTAAAGTAGGTGTCCAGCTTACACTTTTTATGAGGCAGTGTTTAGTGTGTCATCATAAGTAAAATATGTTTAGTACTTTGTTGCATTGTTTTCAAGCAAAACATGTAGAAAATTGAAATATTTGAGCTATTTTTCTATTTTTAGTCAGTCTTTTTCTGTCCAAACCTATATATTGCATGTTGATTTTTAAAATAAACAAACAAACAAACAAAACTTCAGCAAAGGGAAGTATTTCCTTTGAGAAACTGCATTTTCCATTGCACATTTCCAATTCATCCCAGTGGAAAGTGCCTGAATAACTCAGTAACACATAAAAACCTGAAGGTAAAGGAAAAGAAGTGAAGCCTCAATGCTATTTGGCCAAAGCCCAGAATTAGGCTAGGATAATAAAGATGAGCGTGGAGTGATGCAAACCCTCTTAAGTGAGACCTAATGATTCAGAAATGACATGAAATGCATAGGTTGAGTCATTTGTATCCTACATTCAGACAGGCAAAGGATTTGAAAAGTGTAGCCAAAGAATTATTGGCCTAATAAGAAAAAAAGGCCAAAATCAGTTCTGTTTTACTTAGCATAAATCTGGAGGAACTGTGCAGGAGCTGGGCAAAGATCTCAGCCCTGGAGATGAGCTGGAGATAGTTGAGTGCAGCCCCATGTTGGTGGTTGAGGATGGGTTCCTCATGCATGGTGAGATGGAGACAGTTGGGTACCTCCCTGGGAAGGGAGCAGTGGATCAGTACAGGAGGTGGTTTAAAAGCAAAACCTCTTTGGAGACTGCCATCAACTTTGAGAGTTTTAATTGGGCTTTAAGGCACAGATACATACATTTTTCTCCTAGAAAAAGAGGACATTCCCCATTGCAATGCAGAGTCATGAGGGGCAGGGACTAAAGACCATGAATAGACACAGTTTTCTCTTTCTTTTTCTTCTTTCTCTCCTGCTATTGTGTTCTCCACATTTTCTATTTTAAATTAATTTTGAGATGAGGAGGAGATGCTGCCTTAGCTTTGTCCTTGTGAATAACAGATCTTTCCTTGATTGAAGAAATATTTTTATAGCCTAAATGTTCAGGTTAAATTAATTTTTTTATAGGTAAGATACTTAGCAGTGGCCCATAGTCAATTCTCTCCCTCTTCACTCTGCCCTCTAATTGTGCCCTGCTAGTATCTCCATGCTTTTGGCTTACCAGGAGGTCATAGCTGCTCTGTACCCAGCTCAGCTGCAGAACCAGCACTCCAAGCTCTGCAGTGATTGTAAGTACTGAAAGCCTGGGCAGGTAGAGGAGGACATGGGGAAACTTCTTTAAAGCTGCCCCATGGCAGAAACATCAAGGGCAGAGCAATGCCAGACTCTGGACATGTTCTCCTGCTGGTGATCTCCAGAGCAGGCTCTGCAAACACCACTGCCATGGAGTCCTCTCCGAGTCCCATCCCCAAAACCACCTCCAAACACAAAGGCTTTTGTTGCTTGTACGTGAGGCACAGAAGCACAAAGATATTATTTACTGTGAATAAAACTTTGCTCCCTGACTAATATTTGAAGAGGTAAGAGGGACCCTGCTCTGAAGTGGCTTGTCCTGTGCCACAGAGAGAATCTGCTCTTGTGGAAAGGACAAGACCAATATGTCACCAATATAATATAACTGCCATGAAGTCGGAGCCCTCCAAGTGACTTCAGGCCTGACTTGAAGATGTGACATCAGCTTTGTCACCTGCTTAGTTGGAGACAGAGCAAGTGGAGGTAAAGACCAAGGTCATCATTTATCTTACCAAGGAAGAGCTAAGCTGAGCTACACAAACATCTAACCCTGCTCTATCTTTCTGCCAACCTTTGATAGGCAAATCTACCAGCACTAAAGCTGATGTGTCAGTGGCTGGAAGAACACTGTTATCTCCTTACCAGCGGGTAAGTTGACAACCATAAATACCATGGCCTGAAAGACTCCTCTGCTATCACCAGGGGTGAAATATCAACGTGCTTCACGAATAATCTAATTTAGGTGGATAACAGAGGACTTGAATGTGGGAGGTAAAACTCAGAGCTCTGCTCAGTGACGAAGAGGACAGAAATTTCTTACATGAATGCAACACTGGTACAGCAAAAACATCCTTTTTTTTTTTTTTCTTTTTTTTCTCTGCTAGCACATTTGATGTGATTGAGACAGGGGATGAAGAGGTAAACGAGCAGGTTCCTATGCAATAGATATGTTAATCACTAATGGGGTATTAGTATTTAAAGTCCCCAATTCTTCCTTTAACATGCAAAATAATCCCTTCTGCCATGGATGGTTTGTTTCACCGGGTAATCCACTCACCCTCTGCTATAATCACAGCAGGTACAACTTCCGCAGGGACTTTTCAGTGTCAACATATTTCAGACTGTGATGTCTCTGAGACAGAGAATTTTCTTTTTTCTCTGTTTGTGTATCTCTAGGTAAGTTGGGGGGGCTTTTAGAAATGCCATGTCATGAGTAACTGCAGTCAGTCACTCCTCCATCCTTCTCTCTCCCTGGAGTATTCAATGTCCTTGTGCTTCTCTCAGACACATTTAAAAGAACAATTTTTCTTGTGACAAGTAAGGCAAGAAGTGTGAGTTTGTGTCTGACAGGTTCAGGGAGAAGCTCGCAATGAGGCAATTAGACAAGGAAAGTGCTGATTAGAAGCACCGTCACCCATAGCAAGGAAAGAAACAAATTTTAAGTAGGAGGAGGAAAAGGGGGAAAGAGGGAGGGTGAAAAATAGATAAAATTAAGCATTCAATAAAGCAGCAGGTTGTAATAAAAACTTTTGTGACTGACAAGGTCTGATATCTGGCTCTAGGATTGCCCAAACCTTCTTTGGAGGTAGCTGGGCCTGGTTACCTCAAGGCAGGAGGTTGCTCGTGATGGGTTCCTCTAGCTTAAAGGCTTTTCATTCCCATGCAGGGGTTTCCAGTCACCAGCTCCTTGGAGAACTCCTCTCTCTAGACCAGACTAAACATAATTCTGTAGATCTGTCCATCCCTCCCTCTGGCAGGAGCTGTGTGACTTCTCTGCTTGCCGGGTGCCTGTGGTCCAAGAAGCCCATGATGCCCAGGTTTGTCACAGTGGAGATGCTCGTTAGAGGATTGTTGGAAAGTCAAGAAAGAAAGATTATGCAAATCCACTCCTTGTCTCTTTTACTGCCTTGGGTTGGGCAAAAGCAAACCTGTGGCCTTCCTGTCACTGTGGCCATCAGCTGCACTGCAAGAGGTTGTCAAAGAGCAGAGATGAGCCACTGAGAAAAGGCAGACTGCTGGGCATGCAGACAGGCCTGCTCCAGACATGCTAATTTCAAGGAGGCTTTTTTAAAAGTGTTCTTGCACACCCTGTAATTCACCCTGAGCTGATGAGGCAGAGAGGGAGGGAAAGAAACTACACAGCCCAAACCTTCACTGATTTGCTCTTTTAAAAATATATATTCTCCACATTCACCTTTGCAATAATTTTATACAGCATCCAATAGCTGTAACACAAGCCTGGTGTAACCATTCCAGGGAGTGTACAAAGGACCACAGACCACCCAGATGAGATATACGGATCGCTGGATCTGCCTCACAGAGTGGTGACAACAAGCAGTAAAATATTAACACCACCGTAGTACTAATAACATTACAAATAGCATTAATCTCTAGGACTGTCACTGTGCTGGAGAGTTTGGCTGCAGCAGATTTCAGCCAACACTTGCTCCAGGTGCAGGGGTTGTCTGATCTCCAAAGAGGTGGCTGCTGCGTGGTCTTGGTGACCCATGACAAGGCATCCAGCAAAAGGCACTGGCTCTATATGTACCATATATAAACCAACACAGGATTTAACTTGCTATTCATTGCAAAACTTCTCATGCTTCTGTTACTAAACGTTCCTAATCACTGCTAACTACTTAGTGTTGAATGCTGGCGACCTGGAACCTGACCATTAAGGAGGAATCCGGTGCTTATGGCAATGCAGGAGCAGCAAACAGGCAGCTGTTTAAGGACACAAGTGAGAAAGTGCTCTGCCTCTTATGGAATTTAGGTGAATGGACTGTAATTACCCAAATATTTATGGGTTCTCTTTATTGTATGAGTCACTGAGGGCTTGTGAGGGGGCAGACAATTTCCATTTTGTTTAGGGCAGAAATATCCCTGGAGACCAGGCTGATCTATGGAGCTGCCATATCAAACCCTCCCAGGAAAGGAAAAAAAAAAGATAATGCATTTATTAGTCAACTCACATTGGACTGCTCTGTGTAGAAAAGGAAAGAACTCAACTGAAAAAATGCTTTTAAAACCACAATTCCATAAGCATCTGTCTCATTTCAAGTACGGCTGGGGCCTTTCTGTCTCCTGAAAGGGAAGGAGAGGGTGAATTCAAATGATCTGTAGCTCTGGAGTGCTGAAAGGGGACAAAAAATCATTTCCAAACAGCACAGCATCCCTGCAGACAGTGACCGGGCACAGATAACCTCCTCCAGGAAACCACGCTTTCCCCCAGCGCTCAAGCTCTTCCCCAGATGACTTGCTCTGCCATCCCTCTGCTCTCCCTCAGGCTGAGATCAAGACTGCAAGAAGTAACCAGGAAAGAAACAATCATTTTTGGAAATCAGGTAAATGGAGAAAGAGGGAAAAAGGAGAAGGTGGGTAAGCGATGTTAGTCCCCATCCATCTCCTGTTAGTTTCCTTTTAGCTATCAGCCATGTTCCATATAACCACCACACCTTCTGCAGGACTGCCCATCCCAAACAGCAATTTTGGGGAGCTATGGTGGATCTCAGCCTTGGTGGGTCATGGAGGAGATGGGGCACAGGACAGGGAAATGCTCCTTCCCACACTGCTGTCTGCAGCCCTGGCACAATGTGCTCTGAGACAGAGCAGCCTAGAGGCTTTGTCCAAAACAGGGCTCTCCAGCAGCACCCGGAGAGGAACAGCACCTTCTCTGATCTGCTGGTAATGATAGTAGAGAATGATGGCCCCATTTCACAGAGAAGCTCTCGGCACATTGCTGAGGTGTCCTTAAGTGAGCTTGGCTGGAGGGCAGGAGTGGTCTGACCATGGGTGTGACCAAAGCTCAGTACAACCTCGTTTCCCCACCCAGGAGCATCCCCAGGCCAATGCTTTGGTCACTCATCCCTGCTGTCCCACTTCAGTTGGCACTGGGCAGGGACAGGGGAGGAAGAGGAGGGAACAGGTCATACCACAGTGCTGGCAGGACCCTGTGTGTGTGAGGCGCGAGGCACTCTGGGTCTGAGTGTTGAATCTGAGGATCAACATGAGAGGGAAATGGAGAATAAAGAGCAGTAAATGAGCTGGATTAGAGGAGCTGTTTTACATAGCCCTTCATTTAATCCTTTGCTTTCCTTTCATTGTTTAATTGGTTTAGCTCTTGTACTTTTAATGCTGCAGGCAGAGAGAGCCAACCTCCTCCTTTCCTTCCCCTTCCCTGCCTTCCCTTTCCTCGCTTTGCATCTATCTAATCCCATTTCTCTCTTTCTCTCTCCATTTCTGTCCCTATCCCTTGCTCTTATTCTCTCCTCCAGCTTCTTTCTCTCTCTCTCTCTTCAGGCCCCATATTACTCAAGCAGCTTTTGTTAGCGCTGTCAACTGCATCAGCGTGTAAGTGAAATTGTACTGTAAGTGAAGTTAAAAGTATTTCTATGGTGGGATATTTAATCATTTGAATCCTTGATAGGAGCAGCTCTTTTTATTTTCACTAGCTATAAATCCAGGCTCTATCTAATCTCTGATCTCGACGAGGAGAGAATTAACCAACTGAGTGTGTGACTAGAAAGGAGAAGGCTGGAGAGAAGGGACCACTTTATCTGAGTGTGGAGTGGAGCAGCATAGGAATAAGGCAAGGAGCCATTCCCAGCTCCCTGCCATTCTTCTCATAGCCCTTCCACGAGTCTAGATTTGTTCCCCCTCCCCAGACACTCCAGCAGATTGAAAATGCCATTTTCCATTTGCAGTTCTTTCTTTTTCCCCCTTCAGCGATTAACCCAGCCTGTGGTGGTGGGGAGGAGATGTGTTTCAGACCGCAGAGCCCTGAATCTTAGTCCATCTCCAGCTTGTGTCAGCCTGCATCGGATTGACTCCAGGTGTGGACAGCAGATGTGGATGAACTCTACCTCAAGGGAACCTATGCCAAATTTGGGACCTCGAGGTGACCCTTCCTCTGGTCTGCAGCAGGAGCAGGCTAATCAAATAGACCCAGTAAATCTTTTTCTCCTCTTCACTTGGATTTACTTAAGGCAGGTAAGAGCCTCACATAGTGTCACCTCTCCAAACCACAGAGCCAAATGCCTTTCTTCAGACACATTATCAGGACACATCTTCTCTGTGCAGTAGTTACCCATCCTGCTGCTTTAATTTGAGTCTTTTTTCATATGAAGTGCTGGATGAAGATGTCAGAATCATATCTAAGCATCTTTCCTTCTTTAGCCTCTTGTTTCACCTCCAGGTATGTGGGATGTAGACAACCCAACAGCTTATTCCCTTCTCCATAATACTGTTGCTTGTACCAAACACATCTCCATCAGCCACAAAGTATAATGGAGAGCCAATCAGGAATGTTCTGGGTTAGGACTCTCATATTTTTCCTCTTGGAATATGCTGATTTGGTGAAAGCAAAACATTCTTCTGAGATGTGTTAATTGCAATGAAGCCCCTGACAGATCCTGGTAATCCCTGCTGGGTTACAGGGATACAGGTCATGAGGAAAATGGGCAGATCTGTAAATATGGGAATCTGCTTGGAAGGAATGAAGTTTAGTGGCAGAATTGTATAGAGGTCTGGTGGAAGAACAAAGTATTTCCTTCTACTTAGGGCTGAGTTTGGGCCACTAAGTAAAGGTAGCAGCCAACAGTATATATCAAGGTGAAGATGAAACAGTGGGGAAAAAGGTAGGAAGTCTGTATTGGTGGTCCATATATTACCCAAGTCTTGCCAGTATTTTAAGCTCCTCTTAAAGAAGTCCAAGAGCTGTATGCAGAGAAAGGCAGTCTGATTACACAGAGTGCATTGGCATCAATATTTACCTTGAGTATTTGTCTGAAGGATGAAAAGTGCTACAGGCACTCAACATCTTGGATGTAGCTCCTTGTAAGAAACAGCCAGGCTGCCCTTTCTCCTCCTCCCCTCTCACTTCCAATTCACCAGCGCTTCTCTTTTATTTCTGTGGCCTGCACGTTTGCAAAGTCATCACAGGAAATAGAACTCGCCAGAGAAATACGGCAACTCTCATGCCTTGAGGGTTAGGTACCCCTCCTCCTCACTTTGAAGAGGTGCTGGGAGTCATGCATGCTGCTGGGCAGTACTCTGCAAAAGTGGACAATCAGTCACTGTCACCACACAGTGGGGGAGGAAGTGAGGGGGACGCCGAGTTTGCAGAGTGCTCATTGCACAGTGAGATTCACACAGCTGTTCCGCTCCCAGTGTAAATATGGACAGCCCCATTCATCACTGGCCTTACTTCCTCAGCAGACATCCAGGAGAGAGGGATGATTTAGCGGCTGCAGCTGGAACAAGCACTGTGTTTCTCTAAACCAGCAACATTTAAAAGTTGGGAATGTTTTGCATGTGTGTTTTGTGATTCTGGGGAGAGGGGAGGAGGCAAGGTCCAAAGCTGTGAGCTGCAGAAGAGGTGAGGTCTTACAGGGAATCATTAGCCTCCTCTGTTTTGCTCTTCTCACACCTTCTATCCACAGAGATCTGCATGACAGTACCACAGGGGATCTTTGGGAGCCAGGCTGCCCCAGGCTGTTTGCAATACATAAGAGAGGTGAGGTGTAACAGGAGAACCTAAAAGTGGAAGGAAAAAGTGGAACCAGCAGGGATGGAGTTGATCAACAGGCATGGAGGGATCCATTGAGACTGAGCAGTGAGGGACAACAGTCTGATTAAATGATGTAAACAATGGTGGGCACCTTCACAGGGATCCCTGCAGACCTGCCCTCAGGCAATGCAGTTTCCCTCTGTCACAGAAATGCTGCTGGGCTCCACCTCAGTCTTCCCTGCCAAGGGAGTTTGCTTTCAGGACAGTAGAGATATCATCATTCTGAGACATGAGAATAGGGAACCTGGGTTACAGGAGGTGACAGGGTCTGGAGTGCTGGCTGCAGAGATGTTTGGAGATCAGGGCTGGGCAGAGCTGCAAATGTGGCAGGGACAGTGGGGACCTTCTCCTGTAGGATGGAGAAGGGTCATCAGAGGAGCAGTCATCATACTAACTGAATGAGGGAGGGAAGTTGTGTCCTCTGAGCACCAAAAAGCTGAAAATGCTGGAGATCTGAGTCCACTGGGTGCAATGAATAGGAAGCAAGGAAGACTTTCCTCCAACACCAAGCTGCTCCTACCCCTTGTCATCTTCCCGAAGAGTAAATCAGCTTTCCTTTGGTGGATGCAGCCTCCCATCCATGCCCTGCAGCTGAAAAGGGGCAGCCTTTATCTTTCCCTCCAGCAGCTCAGATTTGCTCCTGCCATACTTGGTCAACCATGCTGTGGATCACTGTCCCTGCTGCTGCCTGGCTTTCACTTTTGTCCATCTTGCAGGCACGCTTCCACTCCGTGTGTGTAGTTTCCTCAGTCTGTGCTAATTACGCCCTTGACATATGCAGTAGAACTGCTTGTGTCTATAACAGCACGGAGGTGAAGGAGGTTAATTAACTCGGAGGAAGGAAGCTGAGTGTCCCTACATAACACCCCCTTCCATATGCATTAGTTTTGAAGCCTGAAGACATTGTTTAACCAAACACAGCCCACGACTTACTAACTTTCTTGTTTTCTGCTTTTCTTCCCCATATTACCAATTCTGCTTGGGATGGATGGCACTGAAGGTAATGAAAAGCCTCACAGAACAATGGCCTCTCCAGAGAAGATAGTGTCTCATTTCCAAGGGGATCAGCATTTTCCCAAGAAGTGCAGGCAGGAGGCTCCAGTCAACAATGCTTTCCTGGCTGCTCTGGCTGAGAGTCATCCTCACTGCACCCACTGCCATGGGACTTGCTAGACAAGGTTCCATCTGTTACCCTCAGCCTGCTGGGTTCTTCCTCCCCAGTGCTCCCAGACTGTGTCAGCATGCTTTAGTGCTGTCCTTTGCTTGCATGAGACCCAGATGCAGAACTCCCAGATTTGCTGGCCAGGAGCAAGCCCTCCATCACCTACAATTGCAGTGCAGAGCTGTTGCCCTTCCCCAGCCCCAGCACCACAGGGAGATCTGCCTTGGAGCACAGGAACTCTCAGTAGCTGAGTCCATTCTAAATATGCATCACTTAGAGGATTCCTACAGGCAAATGGGAGCTGATACGATACCAAAACCTCAGCTGCAGCTAAGAGGCATCACTTCTGCCCCTTAGTGTGATCACACACACAAATAGAACATGGATGTGCCTGGGTCAAGCCACACGTGTGTTCCTTGGAGACTAAATTTGAAAGGCAGCATGGCCTGGCAGAGAGTGGCAGCTGCTTGGCACTCAGGCCCCTGACTTCTGTTTTCTGTTAGCACACAATCTTGAAAGACTCACTGTCCTTCCTCCTCTCCACAGCCACCCCCCCGCCCCAGCACACTTTATCTATTACGGTTGTAAATCCTTTGCAGCAAGCCTGCTGTCTCTCTGTTTGCACAGCACCTTGCGCAGTGGGTCTTACAGGTGCTGCTGGAATATAAACAGCAATACAGCTTTAATTATAAATCCTGCTGGGAGATGGACAGCACAAACCTACTGGTTTGTGTCTCAATCAAGAGACTCCACAGGGGCCACCTTCTCAGTGCAGCCCCATTTTAGTGTCTGTTGGGTGGCTGGTAAAAGAAGCTAGTTACTCTCCTTTTTTTCCACTCTCAATAATTATAGGTCTCCCAGGAAAACTGGCCTTGGAGTGGAAATTTTATAAAGGTTTTAAAAGATTTTATTAGAAAGGTTTTGGTTCCTGTGCAATTATTAGTTTAACAAGGCACTTTGCTCACCTCCTGCACTAGAACTGTTACTGATCGCACCGCAAAAGGAAGATCTAGCAAAAATTTATGTAGAGAGCAGCACACTGTCTCTATATTTGTATATAATAGGTACACCAGCATATATTTATATGTAATCACTGTAAAGGTCCTGAATGTGTGCACAGACATGTCTAGCTCGATATATGCATATGGACACACAACCCATGGGTGGAAAAAGCTAATAGGTATTGATTATATAGGTGTGTCTGTCCTGTTGGAGTATATTCATCTTATTCACTGAGAGCAATTCAGTAACATGCTCTGAGAGTTTGGGGACCAAGTGTACCTGCAGACACCAGACAGACCTTGCCTCAAACAACAGGTAACAGCTGCTTTATGTCCTGTTTGCAGTTTTGACCATCTCTGCCCCAGAAATTCACAAATGACATGGTTTGAGGTTAGGTCTGGAATGATGGAAAGGCTCAGGTTTGTGGCCAGAGGCTGAGTGATTAGTCCAGAAGCAGGAAAAGCAGAGCTGTAAAGATTCAGAGGGTGAGGTGCTTGAAATCTTTCAGTGACAAGTATCATATACAGAAATTATTTCTTTTCATTTGCAAATTTTGCTGCTGCTCATGATCTGGAAATTGATCAGAAAGGATTCTGGAGCAAGGGTTTTGTTCACATCATCAGGATCTTGAAAATGACATTAAACACCTGACTCCTTTCAAAACCTCACCTTGCCCTAGGTGTGAAGCTCTGCTCCTATATCCTGACCTCAGCTATCCTTTTTGTGTGTCTTCCCCACCCAGTAAGTGTCTGGTACTCCCAGCACTGTCTCTTTCCCCTCTGGATGGCAGCCTGGTACAAGCAGCCCATCTCAAAGGCTCTGACTCATGGCTGTACCAAGCACCTGCTTGGTAAAGGCAGGAGGGAAAAAAAGCAACTTAGGAAGGAAAAAATAAAAATCTCAGCTGCTTGCTGATACCAAACCAGCTCCATTTACAAAACAGCAGGACAGGTCCAGGTAGGCTCTGTGAGCACTATGCCCTTCTCATATGAAAATGAGTAATGGAAGGATGGAAGGGGCAAAATGCTGTTACACACACTGTCTGCCAAAGCTTCAGTGTCCCCTGCCCACGCTGGGATATGATCCTGTGGAGTGGGGAAGAGAAGGCTGCATCCCCTCCTCTCCCCAGGTTAACGTCTCTTTCCATGTACCCCCAGAAGTTATCCCACTCTTAGCTCAGGAGACACAGGTGGGTTTAATTTTGCACCTCCCCAGACCTGCTGCAGTCCAAAGACTGGACTAAGAAATACAAAAATGTAGAATGATCTTGGCAAATACAGAGAAAAACACAATGGAGAATAACAAGCTGAGGTGTCTGGTGCCCTGATACACAGAGAAACTCTTGAGCTGTGCTTAACTTAAAGGCTTGCTGCCTTTATCTTGAATATGTGCTGATGTGATTGTCTGAGTCCAGAGGCTTCCCTGTGCCAGGATCACAAAATCAGATCCCCTGGATTGGCCCTGCTGTGCTGGATCAGAGTCAGCTCCTGCCTCTCTTTAAGTTTGGAGCTTGGAGGTTTCATGGTGTGCACGTAGCTCACAGGGTCCATGGGGAACCCATCACACCCCTATAACCACGAGGTCTTTTGACAGGGGACAGATTAAATCTCAACCAACTAGGGATGTGCCAATAGGAAATCTTTTCCTATTAACATTTTCACCAGTAAAACATTTACCCTTGGGTGGCTCTGGGTCTCTGTTTTGCTTTGTGGGAGGTTAGTCTGAATATACAGGTATACAGGTACCCTCCTATTTTTTTTCCAGCAATGCAGGAGACCTTTCCAATTCATGACACTGTTGGGCTGAAAACTGCAGCGAAACTTGGCTGTACAGACCCAGCAACACATCCTGAGAAATGAGGATAGAGGCAGCACTTTGCACAGCAAATCCATTTCCCTCCCTTTGCATGGCAGTGGGGTTTTTTTTTCTTACCCTCCCTGTGCTCACACACCTCTCCTGCAGCAAATGACTCAGTCTGTTTACAGAGAAGGAAAGCTAATAGAAACCAGGCAGAATTCGAGCCTCTCTGGGACTGCTTTACACACTGACAAAATCATTCTTTCCTCCTCACGTTAAATATTCATGACACTCAGATTTTTAGATACAAAGGTACATTTTGTTTCTAAATGTGTTGATCCAGAATAGGTTTCTCAGCACTGAAGTTTTATTTTTCACACACTTTCAGAGAGGGGAAAAAAAAAAAAAAGAAGGGCGTGTGTGTGTCCCGAAAGCAATGCAGTCTGACTTCATTTTGATCATGTCTCTTTTGGGGGTTGTTTTGTTCTGGGAGCAATTTTGCCATGATATTTATGGCCTAAACTGCTATTTGTACAATGTTGGTTTTTTTGTGTACACGTGAACGTGTGTCCTTTGTACAAATAACACATCAACATCTCTGTGCTTCCCAGCCTGTAGTTAAACCCATAAAACAAGATGCTTTAACAAATGCCCCATATATTACTGCCATTCTGAATATTTGTAATTTTGAGACAATATTTACATAGACTGTTAAGGCTAAGCTCCTGGGTCCACTGACAGATCACAGGCAGCTGAAAGCACAATGTGTGTGCTGCAGTTTAGTACTAAGCAGGGAGAGTAAAAAAAAACCCCACAAAACCACAAAAACCCAAAACACCAAAACAAAAATACAAGCAAGATAAAAAAGAACAGGCTTATGTATTAACAGACACATAAAGCAAACAGCAGAGAGAGGATCAAGTGGAAAATCATATGGTACAAAGTAATGCTGGAAGAGACCTGGATTTGGACTGGAGCTTCCAGAGAGGTGTTTGGAAGTGGGGCATCATCTGTGCCCATCTCTCCACCTTTTTCGTGCAAGCTAAAAGCTAGGTTTTTCAAAGACCTCAAACTCCAGACTTGAGATATGATCAGTTCTTCTCTCATGAAAATGTCAATAAAAATAAATAAAAATAAAAACTCCCAGAAATATGGGTTTCTGCTAAGATTTTTTTGTTGATTTTCTTCTTGTTGTTTAAAAGTGCAGCAGTGTTACAAGTTCACGTTGGTTTCATTCTCTGGAATTGATCTGTGCGTACACTGTGGACAAAATGAGAGATTGCAAAAACCTGGGAAAAATGTCCATAGTTCTTCTTTTCTTTTTAAAGAAGCCAGCTGTGTGGAAACAGAGCTGTGGGTTAGGAAAGCTGCCTGTACTGAGCAGAGGAGCTGGTTCTTGTGTAAGGAAGGGTAGTTACTGCAATGGCGATGCCAGGAGGCCGGCGTGTCATAGCTGGAGAATCATCGATCCACCTTGCCCTCTCATGCAGGTTGATGAGATGCTTATATGATCACTGAGAAGCCTTCTGAGATCTTAAAATAAACCACGACTGATTGCTGTTTCCCTTGAGCATATTCAGCAGCTAATTCATGAGCCATTCATGCAACAAGTTTAACCAGATGGTACCTTCTCAGCCACCTAGAGCTATGCCATGCCACTCCTAAATCACAGCTCTCCACTAAGTGTCCTGCTGTTTCAAAGGGTGTGGCCTTTCCACTAACTCTCCTGCTTTCTTTTGAGCCAGTGTATAGTTTTTGTGGCATTCTTTCGGTGGTATCTGACACAGAGAGTGCATATTTAGTATATGAAGCCAGGAATTAGGATGTGGCTTTGAGATCTGGAGACAGAAATGATAAGGGAATGGAAGTCAGCCTGAACACCTTCAGAACCAGGTTAACCAAGGGCTGGGGCTGAGCAAAACATTTAAATAGGGTTAATGTGGTGATGGCAGAGTCTTAAATTATCTACTTTTCATTGGGAAAGATCCACCAAATTGCAGTGCCAGATCAGCTGGGTATAAAAGGTCGTCATGATCCACACCACAGAAACCACAATCAAATTAGCTCTAATTGGAAATTGTAGCTGAGAGACCAAAGATTGAATGGGCCATGAAGTCTGAACTCCACGTTCTCCTCAGGGTTCTCAAATCAGTACTAAAATCACTTGCATTAAAAGAGAATAACTATTCTCTCCAAGTTCTTACATATTTTAAAATCTATGATTCAGTCACATCACACTCCCATGCAGGAACTGTGTTTTATCAATATTATGCATTTGTAGTGTGGTGGAAAGCCCCAGTCTGAAGTCTTATTGAAGTAGATGCTGTACAAAGTCATCTTTCCTTTCAAAATAAGCTCACAACCCACACGTACTACCAATTGTACTGCACATTAGCAGTGGGCTTTTTTATGGTTTCCATCAAATGTGGTTTAAAACAAAATGTCCCCAAAGTGCAAGGCTACAAAAAGAGTTCCCCAGCTTCCACTACATGTCTGACCTCCTCTTCATAGTCCCCAAGCTTATAAAAGGAGGGTATGACCCCTATTAAAGAGAGACCATTCCAGAGACAAAAGACTTCTGAGGACAGAGCTATTTGATTTAAGCTGACTTCTTGCTCAATATCATCCACACCATTTTACTGGGTTATTTATTGGCAGTAAACCATTACCCAGTGTTTCAGGCATACCTTCCACGAGGCTTTGAGTCCTGGTGTGATTTCCACCTACTCATACCCTTGTTGAAAGCCTCATTGAGTATTTTCTTTCATCGGGCTGCTATCACTGGCAAAAAAGTGGATCTTATTTCTGCTTTGACTTTCTCTGGCTTTCTCTTCTAACCCTTCATTCTTTGTGTACCTTTTTCTGAGACAACAAGGAGGTTGGCCATTTACCAGTTTGGATTTGCTCCCTGTGACTATGCTCAGACACCAAAATCTACAGTTTCACTTTCTTCACCTTTCAGATCTGCCCTGTAGGAGATTACATCCCCTTTAATGTGCACAGCTTCCATGGCCCTCATCCCAGACTCTCATCAACCTTTTCCCTAATGCCAACTCATCTCAAACCTCAGCAGAGGTTTCCAGTCCCATTTCCTTTCCTCTTTGCCCTGCTGAAAGGTAGGTTCTGCAATAGCACCACACTCATGCTTCCTCTGAATACTCTGCTGGCATTCTCATGTCCTGGGAACTGCCTTTATATACTTATGTCAGAGCTGCTAAGCTGCAAGTTACTCCCATGAATATCATTGATGGGTCCATTTCCAGAGGGAAAAGCAGTTGATCTATTCCAACTTACAGAGATAGCAATGAAACTGGCTTCTGGATGAGGAAGATTTCACCGTAAGAGGGAGCAGAGACAAAATGAACTAATTACTGCTTTCACCCAGCGCCAGGTATTAAAAGAGTTTAACTGTTTTAGTGCAATTGGCCTTTTTCGTTATGTATACGGGCTTCATGATGGACGAGTCGTTAAAAAATAAATACAGAAGTAATGATGGTAGCAATCACAGAAAGCAATTTTCAGATATAATAAAGAGTCTCCTGGATGTGTACAGCCTGTGCTACACTATTGATTTCTTCCTTTCTTTATTGCACTTCACTCCTCTCAGTTCACCAAAGCCCCAACCCTAGTGCTGCCTGGCCTGCCAGCCAACAGCTCTGACGAGCAGCCATGAATTATTAACACGCAGGAGCCCTTTAATTGGATGAGCTGCAATTAATAATTCATTGGAGGTGCTTGCCGAGAGAAGGAAGGAGAGAAAGCAGAGGAGATGCTATTGCTGAGAATTGGGACCACAGTGTGGAAGCAAGTGGGAACCTGAGATGTTCCAGCTGGAGCCCCCAAAACGATTGCTGTGTGCCTGGCTGCAAGAAGAATGAGGTGCAGCTAGCAAAGACCTGCCCAGGAGAAGGAGAGAGGCTTTTGGAAGTGTGACCCACCATTTGCAGACTGTGTTCCCAAGCACATCAAATACATGGCACCATGCCTGGAGTTTGCAACACCAGGAGCCCACAGAAAGGTACAGAGCTCAGCAATGAGCCTGTCTCCCACCTGTGTTCTTAGTGCTCTTTGAAACAGCCCTGTATCTCATCCCAGTTGTGATTTCCTACCCTGTGAATGATCCAGAAGCAGAGGGGGGTGGGCACGTGGGATTAAAGCTGCTGTGCCCATCATACCACCAAACTCACTGTGTTCAGGGCCCCAACAAATTAATACCATTCTGCCATGCACAGTGTTGCTGGCTTCCAGCTGACAGGCAAGGCCACAGACCATTAATGTTAATTAATATTTACATTACAGTTGTGCCTGGAGGGCTCAATTCGGATCTCTATTGTGTGATGCATCCAACAAACATATTGAGGATCAGGTCCCCTCTTGTGCTACCCAGTCCACACACATATACAGAGACACATTCCTCTACCTAGAAATAGCCTTTTTCTTTTACTTTTCATAACTTGTATTTTTTATGGCTTCAGTAAAGAAGCCTGGATGGCTATTAAAAAAAAAAAATGAAGAAAAGAAAATAGGAAAAACAAAGCAAGATTTAGTGCTTGTAGAAGCAGCAGGAACAAGAATTTAATATCATTTTTTTTGCTGTGCCCCTAATGTAGTAGATAAAAGAGGCATAACAGTCCTGGCATACAAAGACCACTAATGTATTTGAGACATGGATAAGTTATTGGGTAATTTAGCCTGACTCTTTCCTTACTATACATTGTCAAATTTCCAGTGATTATTCCTGTTCTGACCCTAGAAACACAAAGTGTGTGACTGAAGCCTGTCTTCCAGAAACACATCCCATGCCTTCATGATGCCTTCAATATGTCAAGAGACTGGACAACCCGCTACATCATTTGTGGTGAATGAGACTCTTTGCCCTCTGGGACTCATTAACAAGCTGTGCACTGCTGAATAGGGAGACATGATTTTGGGGAAAGCACATGCAGAAACTTGTCCTAGTTTTCCCATGTTGCTGAAGTTGTGGAGATAACCAGCATCAACAGTGACCCTTCCACTTTTGCACCAGCTCTGCTCAGTGCTTTGATGCTGTGCTTTTCCTCTCTGAAAAAAAAAAAAAGGCAAAGCTGGTTTGTGGTGTCAATTTTCTCTCCAGGAATCAACTTGGGACTTCTTTCCTCAGTCTTTGCCACACCACTGTTGCTTCATCCAATCTGTGCATCTTCCCTGTACTCTCTAGTGTCTTTAATTAACCTATATTGTACCTCCAAGCACAGGCTTGAAGCCAGATTAGTAAGTAATTTGCATAGTCTTGTGAGTATAGCTACGCTCTAAATCTCAAACCTCCTTCTACTCCCACAGCTTCCTCTGTGAAATAGAGGTAAGTGTGGCAACATCTGTATCCTGGCTCAGCTGCTCCATTAGCAAGCTGGGCAGGTGGGGCCAGGCTTTCACCTCTCCCATCTGCTGCGGGGACGTAACAAGGCTTTGATTCACTGGAAGGCTCCATCTTCAATGAAAAATACCTGAACGTTGGTGCATCCACTCGAAGCCTTAAAGATAAACAAGGCCTTAAATCTTTTTTTTGAACTAGAACGTAAACGAATTGCATGGTCCTGTCAGGCTCTAAGGATCAAGCCTGTAGAGGGAAATTAGTTCTTATCTGTCCCAAATGGACTAAGTAATAACACAGCTCCTATTTTATTAGCTGCTCCTAAGGGTAGGGCAGCCTATATTATGTGAATATGAGACATGAGAAACACCTTGCTTTTGCATTGCCTCTGATTTTCCTATTCCTTCAAGTAATCACTGCATCAAAAGACATTCTCATTTTAATTCTTTTAGAATTACTGACCATATGCATGAACAATTTAGTTAGAAGAGATCTATGATCTTTAGAGTTTTTCAATTCCATGATTTTTTGAGTATTTCATCCCACAAAGTCTACCATGTGGAAACCTGCCTGAAGAATGAGAGGTTGAGAATAAGGAATTTGAGACTTTTTTTTTTTTTAATTGACTGAATTTTATCTCCTTGTGTCTCAGTTTCCTCAGTTGCTCAAATGCCATAAGAAAGTCAGCTCCCATCTTCACAGTGGGAGTTTGAGCCTTAATGAAGAGGTTCCACACACTGGAAATGAGAGCTGCTATATGGCTACTCAGAGCATTAATGTTATCGTAGGAGCACCATGGGGACCCATTCAGAATGGAGTATCATCTTTAAGAGAGAGATGTGGAGTCTCTTTGCTTCTGTAGGTTAACAGCTGACCTTTTAATGCTACCTCTGCACAGTTTGATCCAGTGCAAATGTGTTGATCATTTAATATGGTAAACAGAAAGAGTTTGGTAGAAAATTATGTTCTTTTAGCTGTGACCCAATGTTTATTTCCTCTGTTTGACTAACTCCTTTTCCTTTTTGCAGTAAGCAGGCTCAGGCTATGCAAGGCTGGGTTAAGGATTCCCCTGAGCTAAAAGTGTAGCCACACAAACACTTTTTCCAGTGTAAAAGCTAATTAAAAAATTCTTGCCTCTGGCTGCCCTTGTGTTGCAGCTCTTCACCCCCTCACCTGGGCATTTATCTGGGGGTTATGCTGCAAACCACATCACAGAAATGATCCATGTTTAAAAACCACCAAACATCTGCCACTCATATCCTGCTTGAATCATTTCAGGAAAGGTACCCTTTTAAAAAAGGACACTGCCAATGCACAGCATGGATTAGATAGACACCAGCACACTCTGCACTTGTCTGGAGTCCTGCTCGCCCCTTGCTCTGCTCCTGCTAGGAAAATTTGCTCAGACAAAACAGATCTTCCTGATAACGTTTGTGTGCAGAAGAGGAGCGTGCCTCCAGAAGCAAATTACAGGCAGCTCATGGAAAAAGATGATCCTGCAGGCATCTGCAAATGAACTGCAGGAGATGAGTGCCCCAGGAGTGCCTGAGCTCTGGGGGGTGATATGTTATCTGTTACACAGACTTTCACGGACATTTTCCCTAGCCGTATAGCACGTTGATGTTACTCAGTAGCTTATGGCTATGAGGGATGCATGGGGAGGTAAAAGATGGAGTTTTCCTCTGAGTGACAGTGTACAGGATCTATTCCTGCTATCATAAGATATGAGCTACAATGAATGGGTCTAGAATGGTTGATCCATCACTGGACAGGGTGTGACACTGGCTCTGGGCCAGCAGTCAGTCTAATGCAGGCAAGCTTGAGTGGACCTAGGGTCTGTTGCTGCTTGTTAGGACAGACAAGTTATGTTGTTATCAGTTATGTTTAGCTTATGAATGGGAATCCCAGGACCACCCAAAAAGGTTAAGGCAAATTGTCCTTGAGACAAAAGCTGTGGCTCCTGAATTGCATGTTCAAGGAGACAGACCTGAAGCATGGACTTGCACAAGACTGCCCTTTTTGTAAGCAGACCAAACTCTGAGCTGAAAGTGCCCTTAAATAACAAGGGTTCTTGCAGCAGATGATTCTAGGAACCTTCTGGGTCCTCCACTCTATGGAGCACCAGTTCCTGGAGCCAGATGCTGTTGAGATGGACAGATCATCTTGTTCTCAAAGTAGGCCTTGGAATCACTTCTACAGAAATAAGGCCATGAACTCAAGATGAGCAAGTCACTCAGTACCAAAGAGGATAGTGCACCCCATCATAAACCTCCTCTCATTTGTAATGCCCATAGTATATCTGTGATCCACTGCAACTAGAACTATCTAAGCAGGACATGAAGAAAACTGCAGCAGTTAGTGGATAGAAAGAAACAAAGAAGGAGAGTAAAACCTTCCAGATAGATATGTTTCCCTCTCAGAAACTGCAGATACCAGGAGAGAAACTGGACCATGGGAGACATATCCCACCCCACGGTAAAGGACAGCAGGAAACAGAGTCTACAGATTACACAGTGGTCCCCTAAGCAGCTTTAAATGAGCTAAGTCAAGTGGAACAAATCCCTTGAGGAAAACCATTTGTCTCAGCTCTGATCTAGATGTCTCACTATCTAAGGGCCAACTAGTTTGGTTCTCATCCCAAGAGATCACATTCAAAGAGAACTGAAATTGTCCCAAAACACTCCCTGAAAAGGGGTGGGGATTGCACATATGCATGCATATGAGGGAGAACTTCCAGCAGTTTATTGTAATGCTGAATATGAAAAAGAGAAAAAAAGAAGAGTAATTCTATTCAGTGAAGCTTCTGCAGCAGGAACAGAGTTCATTTCTCTCCAGCTCTGGGGAGTGAAATGTATTCAGCTCACACAGGCCACTTCAGCATCTTTTTTTGTTTTTTATCTTTCTAACGTAGGAGAACAAATTTAACAATGAGATTCCGTTTCTGTTTCCTACATGTGGAATAATTAAATTTGCATCTCACTCTATAGTTGGATCTGCTGTTTGAAGAGGAATGTATCAATTGGACATGAGCCCAATGCATTCTGCTCTGCAAATAAGGCAGTTTGCAAAAAAACAAGGCATAATCTCTCACCCAGGCAATAATCACAGGAAAATCATCCCTCACTGACAGCTCTCTTCAGGGTTTGATTCATATTCTTGCTGGTGAAAGAGCATGAGGGAGGGGGTGTAAGGGGAGCAGACTTTTGGCATCTCCTTGTAGCAACCTTCATCAGGAAAGGTGCAGGTTCTGGATGTGGGACTGAATGTTGCCGCTGCAGTCATCACTGGCAGAGCTCTCTGATTTTCTGCAGGCAGTTTTCACAACAAGAAACTGTATGCCTGCTGACTTAAGACCTTTCCAAAGCCCACTGAAACCACAGGAAACATTCCTGATGACTTTGATCAGCTTTGTGTGAGGCCAATGGAGGAGGATTTTTAGAGAAATGACAGGTTTTGTTTTGTTACCTTCAAGAGGACTAGGTGCTCATCACTCCACATGCTAAATGGATCAGGAAAAAAACATCCTTTCCAGCTTCAGCTGGCTGGATGGTTATCCTTTGCTTCCCTGATAGACAAGTCTGTTCAGATAGCTTTCAAGAAACAGCCTCACTGTCACTGGGTCCTCACCCTTCAGTAGTGCAATCCCTTTGCCTTCTCCACATCAGGCGTCTTCCCTGTGGTATTCCCTCCCTGTGACATCTACTCCAATCATTTTCAGGAAGCTGATACCCCTTTTAAATCCCATCCACCATTCTTATGTCCAGAAAGAGGGAAAGAAAACATGCTAGACAGAAGGAACAGAAGACAGAAACTATTGAAAAAATTTTGGATCTGGCATGGCTGGAAATGAATAGAAGTTTAATTCAATCAATCAGAGAGTCAAACTGCACCTGCCCCAGTTCATTTAAAACTCTTCACGTTAAATACCTTATTCTAAGTGGAAATTAATTGAGTTTGTCGAATGGTTCTGACTGCATTAAACACACTCTAGGTCAGGAAAAGAGTAGAAATAAAGACAATAACATTTTTTTATATTTGAAAGGCTTTTAGTGGAGCTGGCTGAAGCTTTTGATTTTTCTTTCTCTAATACCCCTTCCATATCAGCCTCCTTTTGAAAGGCATCTCACTAGAGAAAGGTTTGATTTGATTGTCCTGGAGGGGATTCAGACATACAGCCACAGTGATCTCCTGGTCCACCACATCTCAGCTACTCCCTTACTTGCCTCTCAAGTGTCATTCTCTAAGGACAGACATACATGTTTCTCTAAACAGAACCACTCCAAATGAAGGGAAAATTGTCTTCCAACCCACCCTATGTTGCTGGTTGTGGACGCTGTCGAAGTCCTTCAGACCAGACAGCTCAGCTGCTTATGAGGGTGTCTCTGTCTCTTTTCAGGTTATCAAGAATCGTCTCTTCAACTCTTTAATTAAGTCAGCTCAGCTGCCAGGTAACTGCCAGGGTCCAGTGTACTCCATCAGGTGGACAACAGTGTTTTTGAATGGAATCACACACAGGTCCAGAGCTGAGGTGGTGGAGAGATTTCTAGTTTAATACAGAGGAAAGCTGAGAGGGGTTGGAGAGGAGATCTAGTGGTGTACAGAGAAGGGACCCCCTCTGGTGAAAGGAAGTAGAGTTTGCATAAGATTTTTGCTTGACAGCTGTTGGAAGTGTCACCAAGAATGTCTGTGGGGGCAACATGAACATTGCATGGGCTCTGAACACACAAAGTCAATGAAAGATGATTTTTGTTATTCTCAAGCTGGAGTTCTCTGTCTCATTCTTCCTCCCTTGTGTGCTCTTGCACACTGATTCCTCCACCTCCCTTCCTCTTCCCTGACTTTCCCCTCCTTCCCTTTGCATACCTGAGCTGAATCTAATGAAGATGCATAAAAAATGTTTCCATGCCGTGAAATGTAATCCATCAACACACACTTCATATATATTGTGCAGAAATGAATCCATTTCAGCTGGGAAGGCTGATAAATCAATTTAAGTGGAAGATTTTTGACAGTTTAATTCAAATTAAGTCCACTTTGTTCAATTAGAGGGTAGCTGGAGGGGTGGTGGCAGGAAACAAACAGGATTGCTAGAACAAAAACTGCATTTTTTTCCCAGACTGAAGCCATCTGTGGACCATTTTTCTTAAAGCGAGGACAGAACGATACTAATTAACACACAATCAGTGACCAGCAAATTACTTGTTTTTAAAGCCTAATCCTTATTTTGCACAACATTCCTGCCTACCTTTGAATGAGCTGGGAATATTTTAAGACAAACGGTGAGAAGATGGAAGAGGTGCCAAGGTCTTTCTGCATGGTTGGCTGCAATGCTCCTGAAGTTCTGCTGTGGGTGTCAAAATCCTTGGAATAACTGTAAGTAAAATGAACTTTGAAAAAGCCCCTTCCCCAGTGTTAGACCACACCATGTGTTAAAGAGACACGTTCCTGTGGGTCAAACTTCCATGCAGCTTTCATTTGGCTCACAAGCAGAGTCAGTATAGACAAGAATTGGTGAGTGCCAATTCTTTAATTGCCCACACAGTTCCTCCCTACATTGCCACAGACAAGCGTGCAAACACAGTTTATTTAGATATTCAGTCTGTTCTATGGTATGCTCCTGCAAAATATCGACTTTCTCTGCACACACACACACACATGATGCTTGCTGACAGTCCAGATCTCTGAGTTAAAGCTGGTGAAATGTGGACATGCAGCTAATAGGATTAAATTTAGCCAAGTTTACCTGTGCTGTTTTGTGAAACTTGGTGAATCAATTCAGAATTCCCAGCGATCTGGGTTAAGAGAGATGTCGAACCCCAGATGTTTTAACACCTGAGAAAGCTGTATTTTAGTGATTATTGAGCAATACATTTAAGAAGTGAATGACAGACCTGGAAAGCAGCATCTGCTTTTTCACTTTCTAACATATTTTCTCAGCCAAACTGAGGTTTTCAAGTTCACAATGCAAAATGTAACCGAATTGCATCCAAGTTTGCAGACTCAATAATGCTTTCCATGTTCGGGATTGGCAAAAAACTCCCAATTTTCTTTTCTTCACCAGTTCTGCAAAACTGAGTCCTTGTCACTGACAGATGGAAAAACAAAAACTTTTGCAATTAGAAGGATAAAGTAATTCTTGGGATTTTGGTGAGTTTTTCTTCTACTTTCTTGCTCAGAGAGGGTGAGGGGCACAGAAAATATACGTTTTCTTTTCCTTCTGACAGAGAGAACTGTTCAAAAAATGGGAATCCTTTGTGCAGGCAGCAGAAATCAAGTCCAGAAAGAACATCTAGTATGAAACATCTGGATGAACATTACCAGATTGTTTGACTGAGCAATTGAGTAGATGCATCCACTTTAACAGATATAATGGAACTTTGATTCCTTGTTACTGGCTTACTGGTACCTGACTAATCCAGGTCTCAAAAAACCCCCAAAGCTTTTCATTTAGGTTTGTATAAGAACAAAAGAAGGTATTTATGGAGGAAAATATTTTAGTTCAAAATACCTACAGCAGCAAGATGTTTTCCCTGGACTGTGTCTGCCCTGTGAAACTCAAGAGTCTAACAAACCCCAATGGTGCCTCTGAGTGTTGGATGGCAATTTCATAGAATCTGCTTCTACTGGCTGCCAAGGGAACAAGAGCAGGAGAAAACAACAGGATGTCCAAAATATTTGTGATGAAGCAGTTTTCCCCACTATTTTATTTTATTTTTTTTCCCAAAAACTAGGTTATTTGCAAAACAGACCCTGTTTACACTGGAACTGTTTTTATTTTTCTTGTCTGTGTGTGTGCAGAGGGGAAATAGGTGATCAAAGCATGGTAATTTAAACCATTTCCCAGAAGAGAAAACAAACAAACAACTACACAAGTGAATCCTTGGTAAGGTAAAGAACATCTTTAAGAAAATAAAATGTATTGTCAGAGGGAAAGCTGGCTTGGTGGACCAACAGTCAGAGAAGTTGGGTGAGAGAGTGGATGAGAGCAACACAAAAAGGAACAGAGAGACTTCTAGCATGTGGGCAAAGTTTTTTTTCCTGTTGATGTGTCTTTCACCCCCTTTCAGCCCTACTCTGGCAGCCCAGGGTGGGTGGCAAGGTGCTGAGTGCCTGTTGGAGTGGCTGCACTACAGGTTACACATCCCTGGCTGCTCTCAGGTCAGAGGGCTTCACGTCTGGGCCCCTTGGAGAGGAGCCAGTCTTTACAGCTTCAGCTTCACTTCCAAACCTCTGCACTATGTCCCCAGCCTGGATTTGCTACACCTCTTTCAAATGAATTTATGGGCCTATAAATGGTGAATCATTGTGTATAATAAAGAGCAGAGCAGATTTGAGTGGTATCCAATTTAATAATTACTGGAGTAACTCAATCATTTTCAGATATGTGGTTTTAGTGTCTGAAGACCTTGAAGACCTGCTTAGAGCATTTGACAGGCAAGACAACAGTTTTTACTGCTCTGTTACTAAACCAGTCCTTCACAGACCCTGCACACACCTCATCTACATCTCAAAACTTCAGAAAGATTGGATTCAGGTTTGGAGCCTTTGTCTGAGCCCAGACTTGGAGAAGGATGTACAGAGGACTCCTACCTGCACTTCCCTGTATTTGAAGCCCTCTTCTCAGGTGAATTATGAGAAATTTCTGCCTCTGTGCTCTGATAAATGATTAATTGAAAACCTCCAGTTGGTAATGTGTAAAACCAAGCAGCCTAGCTCCCAGATCTGCAGCACTTCTTGATGGTCACTGAAAGTAGCTCCCCTCTTATTCGTATTCTTACACTAGATTTTAACAAGGCTGTGCTGAGCTATGGATCCACAGCACTTAGAGATGCAAAACAAGATTCAATGGTTATTTTATCCTGTCTTCAAGATGAACAGCAGTCAGACCCCAGTGGAGTATCCTTATTGGCCCGGGTGGCAGAGTTTCATCTGCAACAAAGCTGGCTTCAGGCTGAACAAGTGAAGATGATCAGACCCTAAACACAGTCTTTTCAGAAGTCTTCCTGCCTCAGAATGCAATAGAGGATCGTGAGGTCTCTGTAAATCGAATTATTTCCATGACCCCAAGGGCACAGTGTGCTACCCAGGACACTGGGCATTAGAGAACACAACCATCACATCCTCTACTTTAAGGACAGCTGAGGCTGCTGAGAAGTCACTGTAAAACCCACCTACAGTGTCTGGGAGAAGTGACAGCTGCCATATGAGCCAGCCCCACCACCTGCATGACAGCACCCCTCACACCTGCACCTGAATTTGCAGTGCAAATTCCAGTTTCTCATCATGGGACTGTCAAAATTTGCTCTGTCTTGAAATTCATCATGCAAGATATTAGCCTTAGGATGAGGCTGGGGACTTGGTTATTCACAGCAGTTTGCAGCCTGCCCAAGGGCATCACCCGAGAAGGGCAATTTCCCCTTCGAAGGTTCACTTGGCTGGTGCAGAATTCACACCTGCACTGGGGTCTGTGCAGCTGAATGACAGTTATTTAAATACTCATTTTTATATATATCTATATATATATATTTTTTTTTTTTCCTAATAAACTGCCAGAGGTTAAAAAGTGAGTCACTGAAAACAAATGGGCCACCATTCTTTTCTAGCATCAAGTTTAAACCATAGAACCTCCACAGATTTCAGTGGAATAAATCCTGATTTCCAGTGGTCTAAAAGACTGTGGGTCCCTGGGCTGATTTGACACACAGATATTTCTGTGACTCAAGGAAGAAAATACCAGCCTTCTCAAAATTTACCCCTAGATATCAAACCCCTAGGTTACTAGTGCTTCCTCCTATAGTAAGAGAATGCTACCAGTGTCCCTATAACTCAGCCCCTTCATTTTTTTTTTAAACTAATATGTTATCACCCTTTATTGTATAAAGCACACTAATATTTTAGCTGAATAAATTTCAAGTAAGAGTTTTTTCTTCTGGAAAATGTGGTTTCCTGTATTTATCTATGTGGGCTGTTGAGGGCCAGTGTGTGATAAATGACCAAACTGTTCTTATCTGTGCATGGAACTTTTTATTGGAAGAATGAACTGTGTGATAATAGTATCTAGTATCTGTTGTGAATACAATCAGAGAGTGCTGTTTCATATCCATGTATTAAATCTCTGATCTTTAGTAACCATAAATTTTAAATAAAAATAAAATAAAAAAGAAAAGAACTATGGCCTACTGCTAGTACATGAATTGTTTAACTTTCTCAGCATCAGGAAGGCTTTTTTCTTTTAGCACAGAGACTTAAATTCTCTGCTAGAGCTGGGAAAAACACCTGCATAACTTAAAATATTTGAGTAATCACATTGCAGGCAGCCTTGCAAGTCATTGGGAAAAAACATGAAGTCCTTCTGCTATGACCTCCTATGAAGTTCAAGGACACTGGTATTTGCTCACTAACACACGCAGAGTGACACCAGATTTGGGACAGATTAAGTGCCCATAAGGATGGGCTTAGCAAACAAATGGTTGTATGACCACCAAAGGGGACTTTGGATGGTCAGAGCTTGTGCAGGCATTAACTGATATTTGTGGAGTTTTGGGGCAGTTGAGGAGGCAGCTCAAGGGCTCAGGACCATTTTGTATGGTGACCTGCCCTGTGAAAAAGTATTTCAATCAGCTTTGCATCACGTGAGGAATCCTTTGGGTTTTCAAAGCAACACCACATGAGTGTGCTGTATAAATCAAGGTAGGCAAGTGGGTTATCAGTACACGCTATTTCACCTTGTCAAAGATACATTGGACACCTGTAGGGTGAGTCTTGGTGGGAGGTGGTGATGGTGGAGGTGGGGAGAGGGCTTTCCATATGAATATTTTTCACAGTGTAAGGACTTTTGAGAAAATTAATGTGAAACATTAAAAATGTTCCTTTTTAAAAGGGGATCCATTTTTTAGGCACAATGAGACACTTCAGGTGGTGTGGCAGTGTTGAGTAATGCACATTGGAGTTATTTAACTTCATCTCATGCTTCACTATTCCCCAGGGGCACCCATTAATCAGCGTTACTAGGCAGTTTGTCATGTCCTTTTGCTTAAATAATATCCATACCAAAATACAAGTAATGCATGCACCTGGAAATCAGTGGGAGATCTGCCTGTGTCAGGACAGACAGATCTGTGCTAGAGGACGTAGGAAACCTGAAGGACTCCAGTTGTCTTCCATGGGTTTTGACAGCAGCAGACTGCTTGGGTTAGCATGTGTATTACAATGGGAAAATACCAACCACCACTGCTGAACCAGGATCATTCTGAACAGTAAAGCTATAAATAAGTTTGCAGGAAGATGTCACCACGGCCTGCAGACATCACATTGCCACTGGGTGCAAGCCTCAACCTTTCTGCCAGATGAAGAGGGATTTCAGGTGTCTGCAAATATGTAATTGCAGTTCAGGTAAGACAACATGCACATTTGACCAAAACACCTGTGAGGATCTGAGTTCTTGGGCAGATGATTCATTTTGGCTTTTGGTTCTCATGGCTGAGACCTGCTGACAAGGGTGTGGACTTGCCCTATGGTGTGCTATGGAGGTCGTGAGATGGATGTGTGCCTGCTGAAACCCTGAATAGTTGCGTGATCCACCAGAAGCTGAAAAAGCATCTTTGACTTTAAAAATGAACTCATATACTACCAAAAATACTGCATTTCACCTGGCAAACAAAAAGCAACCTTCTGCTAGTAGTGATTGCCTGCCACCCCCCTTGAAGATGGCATCAGTAATTTCCAGTACCTGAGGATGTGTGGGGGCATCTCTCCTGTCTGTCTACACACACCCACAGCCCAGCAACTCCAGAGATTCCAGCTTGACGAAGCAAAGACCTGGCAGATCTTTACTCTGCTTCCTTTCTTGTTTGTCAGATTTGTGTTTAAACTGGATACCTGAAGGTTAAATCACTACAGACTCTCATCAAATCACTAAATCACCTAATTCCCTACCTCCCTCAGCCAAAAGTTTTCTCTAACTTGTTAAGCAAAATACAGACAGCACTGCCTGCCATTCCTGCAGAACTTGCTGGCCTTCCAACACCTGAAATAACTGGCAGACCTGTCAAAAATGACCTTCTTTCAACAACATCTCTCTCTTTTTTTATACCCCCCCTTCCCTTCCAGGTAGAGGGTGGGGGAGGTTGGAAAACTGTAAAGATCAAGTCACAGCTGCATGTGGTACCTAATTAAACAAGTGTAAGAAAGCAGAGAAAGGTCAGGTTGTCAAAAATCATTGCTGTATCTTTACTGGATTGTATTTAGAGACTGATAGCAGCAAAGAAAATAACTCAATAAAGTGAATGAGACCAGAATAACAAACTGACTCTGGGAACAAGATGGTTTTGAAACGCAAAAGGCTTCAAGATTTATGTTTATATATATGTCTGTAGCTCTGTGTGTGTAAATACACACAGAGAGACACAAATTGAAGGGAAACAAGCCTTGGAAATGAAAGGAAAAAAAAAAGTAAAGTAAACAGATGACATTAACACAGGAAAGGAGATGGAACAGGAGAAGTTCAAACAGGAAATGTAGCAGAAATTAAAGGCTGAAAATACACAGGCATAAGCAGATAAAAGGAGAAGGAACTGAGAAAATAAATTAAGGAGTGGGTAGGAAGGGGAAAAGTGTAAGAAAACAGAAAATACAATCACAAAGAAGGGGAGGAGGCCAGCATCAGGAGGCCAGGGAGGGGATTCAAACTGGAGGTGAAAGTACTCTAATCACCTGCTGGGGTGTCTGTGTCCTGCAGAAGACATCACCTCTTGCAGCACCTGAGCTCTGATCAGGACATGCTCATTTAACCTCTGCTTTGAGAGCCCTGGGGGACTTTTGGAGACATCAGCCCATGCAGAAAAGATCTCTTGCATTTCCCTCTGCATTGCCTTTCCTGCCATGATCATGCTGGCCTGTATTTATCCAACTCCCCAGGGTGAGATGCGCTGGTGGAGGCAGGATCCTGGGAAATCCTCTGCTTGGGTCTCCTTGACCATCTTGACATGTGGCTATCAGTAGAGTGGGTCACTGTTGCTGTTTTGGCATTGGTCAGGGAGGAGAATATTAGGAAGGAAAAAGGGAAAAGAGGAAGGAAATTGCCTCCTTGTGGAGGAGGAAAACAAAGCAAACCAAATCTCTCACACTCCTGTATTACTTGGCGATATGGTTTAATAGCAGACTAAACAAGATAACAAAATCAGAAAGGTTTTGAATGCTTTCTGTTATTAAACAAGTCTCTTAATTTGTTCTGCCAGGGAAGGGCTCCAACTATTTGCTCCTGCTAGTTATGTCTGCCTTCCTGTGACACCACTTAAATTTTTTATAAAGCCTGCTACGATAGCATCTGTAGGCTGGAAGAAGTTGTATAGGGGGTGAAGGAGAGGAGAAGAAGAAGATTTTTCTGCTCTTGACAGATTAGAATTTTGCCTCTTCTATTCCCCCATAAGCAACCTGGAAAAAGACCCACATGGTGTCTTGCATTTAACAAATTGACAATGCATTTAAATGGTGTACCACTGCAAGCATAATTGCAATTTGTTGTAATTTCTCCTCCAAATTCCACCCTGACACAGTTGATTTATTTTGCAAATCAGTGCATCTGGAGCGTGTGCCGTGTCACATTATGGGCCTTTGATACAGAACCTTTGTTTTATAACAGGGAAAATAATTAGCTTTCGGACAAGCTTGAGCTGTGATGTCAGAAGCTATCCATGGCTGCTGAAAGAAGTTATTAGTGCTGATCTAATGAAGGCTCCCTGGCAAAACTCTGCCTCTTTACTAATTTGTCTCTCTGGGATGTTAGCAAAACTAAAAAAAAAAAAAAAAAAAAGAAAAAGGTAAGTGTAAAAAACCCCATTTATTTATAAATTAAACAGATCTATATTTGTATAGCATAAACCTCAGGAACATTGCTGCTAAGAACTACAGACAGCTGAGACATAAACAAAACGAAAGGCATTACTTTGTTCCAGTATCAACAACTCTTTTATCTGTGCAGAGAAATATTTAGACATTTTTTTTAATTAACTTTTTTCCTCCCTTCTCTTGCCCCCCTCCTTGAAATTCGTAACGCTCATCGGCAAGTCTGGAAACAATCAATTCCTAATGGTGTCGGCTCTCCTCCAATGTCGTCAGCAGAGCCCTCCTTCAGTGTCACATATGCTGGGGGGACAGATCCTTCCCTTGCTGTTCCTGGCTGACACCAGGAGTAATTTCACTGAAGTCGAAGTTGTTTCTCCCTTACAAAGTGAGAATATGCCCGGGGAGAATCAGAACCTGTCACCTCCGCCCAAACACCAAGTCCCTAAAGCGATTGTACTGCAGGATGGTAAATATTATGGGAAGATACAGAGTGGGATGAATTAAAAGCGCCTGGTTGGATCTATGGAGGATTTGATTTCACCCAGGAGGAATGAATGAACACGAATCACTCTGAGTCTTGAATGTCCGAGGCGTAATCTAATTTCTCAATGTAGCCTGTTGAAATTTGCAAAATATGGACTCTATTGGGAATCTGGCTGAGCTGTGTCTGATTAGCATGTGCAACTGTTCAGTGGCAGGTTTTTGTGAGCATTTAGTCTCTGCTTTAAACAGAATCATCACCAGCTGGTTATTTTTTACTGTTATTAGGTTAGAAAATAGCACTGAGGTATACAACAGTAATCACGAAGCTGTGATGCCAGGGAAAAAATAATCACGTTAAATTGACCTTCATGAATAAAGAGTGAGGTTCCATTTCGCCTCATTTCTGTTCATTTTAAAACCAGCATTAGCTTTTCTGGCACATAATTTTTCATTGTTTGCTGAGCATGGCTCGATTAGAATGATTCACTGTCTTTAATATTAGTGATTATGGTCCATTTCAATTACACAATGTGTTATAGTTTGTTGTATTACTCTCCTGCCATCTCTCTGCTCTCACTTCCTTTGAGGGAAGGAAAAAGAAAGACAGAATTAGATGCTGAAAGCGGGAGCTGGGGAAATGAACCCCCTTTCCCTAAATGGAATCCCAATGGACAAGCAGCAGTGTCTGCTGCCTGTGCTTAACATTGAAATAAAAAGTTTCAAACCCAGATTAAGTTGCATTCTTCAACCCACCACTTGAGATTCTGCCTGTTGGTCTGTACCTGTCTGTATTTAACTAGAGAAAGCAAGCAAGGGAATGAAAGCAGCGAGCTCGGAGCGTGCAGTTTGGATTAAGGCAGGATTTAGATTTATACAAGAGAGATTAAGGGTCATTTCTTTACATTGTGGGTGTCTGTCAAACCATGGACTTCAGAGCAGATCATGTCGTGCACCAGCTTGTGTAGGACATCACAGCCCCAGGAAAAGTGGACAGCTCACTGCCCAACTAAACTGGGGAGGGTTTGGTCTTCAAGGCTCTGCTGCCTGCCACGCTTGGATGGTGAATCCTCATGGAAGGTGTATGCCTAGCTATTGGATCAGTGATGGGGCTAAAAAGCCAACAGAAAAGGGGTCATGCAAGGCTGAAGGATTAATTTGACTTTCCATCCACACATCTGGACTTTCCGTGGTGCCCCACTGCACTGAGGGAGGGGACCTGCATGCTGCTCCACTCCATCAGTGAACCATGGGTGACCTGTGGGCTGCTCCAATTCACCCCTGCCTGTTTGATCCCAGTGGCCAGACTCAAGAGTGTTCTCTGAGCTTTTGCATAATGTAGCTGGGATGCCAAGAGAATACAGCTTGGGCTTTCAAAACTGCTTTTAACTTGAGTTTCAGCATTGAGCTTCCAGAAATGTGGAGTGATGTGTGAACACAGGATTTGGAAGAGTCACCACTCCTGCATTTTAATAGAAGTAGATGGGACAATAGGGAGAGCCAGATGCTGGAGAAGCTGTGAGAGTTCAGAAGAGAAAGGTGAATAACTGTCCTGTATTTTGAGATGTTCCCCAGGCTCTAGGAGTCACCCATCACCTAAACCCTGAAGCATAAGGTGTCTCTGTAGATCAAATTCAGAACCTTTTTCATTAAAAGATGCAATTATCCCTCTACTATTTCAGCAGCTTTTACCTATAGAGGTATTTCCAGTCGAAGACAGAAATGGGTCTTCCATGAGATTAAATCAGTGAGGCACCACTGAAACCAATAACTACAAAAAAGGGATAACATTTTGCTTCCTCTTTTCAGGGTGGAATCTGTTGCATTTAAAACACCATTACAGAGTACTTCTTACTCATTCAAGCATGAGAATTTGAGTGACAGGGGAAAGCATGCCCTCTTCATATAACATCCCTCTTTTCACCTTTTGATTTGGTTACACTTTCTCACTTGCCAAGGAAATTGTATGTGTGTGGAGGAAAGGAGGAAGGAATTTGACACATTTAATGGACATTTATGAGGGCTGCAAAGGATTTATTATCGTAGTAAACAAATTAACTAATTATAGGTGACTGTTAGATTGTGGCTGCACCCAGAGAAGAAACCCTCTAAAATTAGCTCAGTTTTATTCCACTGATCTGCTGTCTTGACCAAACCATGTTCCCAACCATGTTGATGTAAATACAGAGTAATTACTCTGATTTGGTGAAGTTAGTCTCCCTGTTCTTTGGGGTAACCAAGAGCCCCCATGGTGGGGCTACTTCCATGTCTTCAGATCCCAAATATTTATTTCCCCAATGAAAACAAGTGGTGGTCCTCTCAACACCACACAGCCGATAAAGTTGTGGGTAAAGACCTGTCTTTTTAATCAACAGTAACGTTATCAGTTAGGTTCTAGCTGTAAAAGCTTAATTACTGAGGGTAATGAAAGAGGCAGGGGACACCCAGTTCAATGAGCATATTCCAGATGGAGAATGCAGCACTGGGCCTAAGGGGAAAAACAATGATGTTTTTAGCTTGGAAATTGTGACCAAAGCCTAAAGAGGGAGAGTCCTTAGTTATCACAGTTCTTTGCTACAAGTGGTTATGATTCATCTAGACTGGAGTTCTAAAACTGATAAAGATTAGAAAGAGAGAGGAAATGGGTGATTATTCCGGTTTCAGGAAGGATTGAATCTGGAACTATTATTATTAATACAGTGAGTTTTTCTATTGCTGAAGCCAAAGAAAAACCTCCATGTACTAACAACAGTAGGAAGTCTACTAGACTTTGATACAGAGGAGTTGTAGTAGGAAACAGAGACTCCTGCATCACTCTCATGGGCTGCATATGATATAAAAAGACATTGCTGAAAAAGAATAACATAGTATGGCAGCTGGAAACAGAGTAGGGGGGTTGGTAAGGAGGGGAGAAATCCTTTTGCAGAACTATTTTTTCCTTTGGAGCTTTGCTCATGTTTGCAGCAAGCCTGGAGAGCCTTGCTCATGCAGGGAGTCTCTAGGTGCAGCCCTCACAATAGTAGTGTCTGGGCTTGGCTGTGCTACTCTCTCTCCACTGAATCCAAACTGAAACAAGGTGATAAAAACCATTGTAGAAACACATTCTAAAAACCCCACAGAATTAAGAAAATCTGCAGGGAACAACATGGCCAAAATGTAAACAGGAAGATCATGCTTTTATCTGAGACAGAGAGTATGTGAGCAGCAGGGAGAAAAGAGACAGAGAAACTATGAATTGGAATTAATAAATGTTGGTTTTAAGTTAGTTCTTCAGTTCAATAGCAGAAAAGACAAACCTACAGTTTTGACTAGAAATATCTTGCTATGTTCCTGTCTGTGGCCAGATCCTGGTAAAGTACATGCAGTCGTTTCAATGGGAATGACACAAGTGCTGTTGATAAACAGTATTGTGTATGATTAGGAGAAGGGCCTCTGATGTCAGCAGAGCTCATGCTTGGTAGAGGGATGTGTGTCTGCCTTAGCACTATGAAGTCATTTCCTTGGAGCAGGGTTGTCTATTCAGAAACAAAAATAAAGAGGGGATCAGTGAGGGGAGGGAAATGCCCACCATCTCGGATTGAAATCTATTCCATCTTGTGAAAAATATCTTAATTTTCACTTATATTCTGTGCCGGTAGCTAAGGGCCATTAAAACTAATAAAAGTAAATCATTTGTGACAGATCTTAGAGAACAGTTTTTGCGATGCATCGCACTCTCAAATGCTCATTAGAAATAGTGGTTTTCTTTTCGGAAGAATGCTTGCTGAATGTTTAAAACATGTTGCTTCCAACTTTTGACAACTAACACTGGCTATGAGAAGCTTTGAAGCAAATGTTTGACATAAAAAAGATGGTCTGATGCTGTATCAAATAAGATTGGAGAGGAAGCATCAAAGCAGAAAGCATTAGGATGAAATGCAGTTGGAAGAAAGAAAATCAACACACTCATTTCTGATTTTACATTTTCTGGCACCAGTATAAACAACTGATTTGCATTTGCTGAGGACACTAGATTCAATTCTTAACTAATTAGCATTAAACAGCCTCCTCCCCCAAATTCTTTCTGACAGCATAGGGCAAGGCCAGAAAAAAAATTGTTGCTTATACAGTGATAGCTCCTAAGAAAAAAAGTGAGTATCTCTGATCATGGGACAACACCTGTTTTCCTCCTCCAGCCTCCATCTTGAATGAAAACCAAGGATATCCCTTTATAACACAGTCTCATGGTCCATTCTGAACAAAACCTTCGCTGGAAACCAGCATGGATTGAAAAAAAAAACAACCCACCACATTGTAAAATAACATGTCAAGCATCTTGGCTTAACTCCTTAGAGGGTTAGTGAAATGAATGTTTCATTTGTTTTACATGGTATTTTTCTTACATACACTTTGAAGTATCTTGTACATTGATCTAACTAGAGCACTGTGATCTTAACCTCTAGAATGGAGGTGAGCCACTGTCAATAAAAACTGGATTACCTGAAATACCCCTGAATCACGTGAGTGAGGTTTCACCTAGGAGTTCTGCTAAAGGGACAGGCAACTAGTTGGAATAAAAACCATGAAAATCAGGTCCTGTCCCAACATTTTTCCAGTCGGAAAGGTGTAAGCACAGGATTCACAGCTGTAATATTCAGGCAGGTGTACCTTGGAGAGGTGCACCTCAGCTACTCATTTCTGACTCTCGTTGCTCAGGCACTGCAGCACTTGGCCATGGCTCAGGAGAAGAACTCCGGATGGTCTTTTGTTTAGCCAAGGCACTAAGGTTTTAGAGGACGATTTAGAGTCATTTCCTAAATTTGAGATCAGGAGAAATGGGTAGTAGGGTCATCAATGGAAAAGTTACAAGAACATGCAAGAACAGTCTTGTATAAATGCAGAGAAGAGGCTTCTCTATGGTACCCCACTCAGCCATCAGGTATGCAGCCTTCTTTAACTGCAATGCAAATGAATTTACCTGCCATTTTAAGTACCAGTTATTCCATTTTGGCTATACTCTGTGGTAGCAAACTAACACAGCCAAGCATCTTAGAAGTCCTGCATCTCATGTTTCCCATCCATATTTTATTCCTCCTCTCTCCCCTTTGGCCCGCAGTCTCTCTCCACCGCTCGATCAGTTTTCATGGTCATTCAAGTCGTAGGGGTGATTTGTTCAGGTAAAATGGAAAATTGAAATGGAACGGGTGCTGGATACAACATCATCCGCTTTTTCTATTTTGTCAAAGTGCCGTGGCTGTTCATTTTTTCATGGTCATGAGTTGAAATAAATTAAACTTCCCAGAGGCGAAACTTCTCTAAGATCAAATTGGAATATATTGATTAGGCTCTTTGAGGGCTGATGGATTGGACTCTTATGCTTTATAAACACATTTACCAACACGCTCTCAGAAACAGTTGCTTAGCACTGGGCAAACTGATTGTGTTTATTTAAAACTGTGACAGTGGTGTACACCTGTAGCCCTCATTCTGGCCAATAAAGTCTCACTTCCTGATTGATGGAGACAAGTTGAGCTGTCTGGCTGCTTGACTCCTAGGACTGGTCCCAAAGGTTGCTAGGCTGATGGAGTCCAGCATAATGCATCAATGTCAGTAAAACAACTTAGCATGTCATTGAGAAGATCTGATCAGCAAGCACCCAGGAGGGAGGATGAAAGCAGTAAACTGGAAGAATTTTTGAGTGCTTATGATGGCAAAGGGGACAAGGAGTCCCAGAGCAAGGGATGTTTGAAAGAGCATGTATACTAATAGCTTTAGATGCATGACACTAGAGATGAATTAATGCTGTTATTGGCCAAAAATGTCCAGATACAAGAGTCCCAGAAAGCAAAGCTTGGATGTTACTCGCTCATATGAATAGCTGGGAATAGAATAATGGATTTCACATGATTAGAGAGAAATGCAGAACTGAGAGCTATGTCCCATCAGCTGGGTCAGAGTCATGAGCAATGCACAATACAGAATGACCCCAGCCTGCCTTTCATTTTCCAATCTCAATCTGCAGCTGTGATTTACCAATTGTCTTCGGAATAAGAAATCCAAGAGAAACATAAGGAGAGGTTGGCAGTGAAGGACAAAGATATGGAGGTAAGAACTGTGAACTGGAACTTCACCAGATGGAGATGAGGATTTAGACACTGGATTTGCAGAGACCGTGTCAAGAAGTCTAATAATCCAAGGAGAAAAATGAGTTTTCTAATTTCTTTTGAGGAAAAAAAGTGCAGACTTTTTAACAGAAAAATATGGTCTACTGCTGTATCAAAAAGAATTAGCAAAAAGAATCAAAGCAGAAACCTTTAAATGAAAGAAGGCATCTTGCTCCCATCACTTTCTAAAGGTATCTGTAGTGTTTCCAATCTCAGTTGCTAGTCAGAATCAGAAAGTGTGGGTGGCACTTGAGCACTTTTCTTCCAGTCTCTCATTGAATCTGTGTGGATTAGACCATGTGGGATGCCAACCTGCTCAGGCATGTCTCAGTGACATCTAACAGGCTGTTTTATGCTGTAGCCCAGAGCAGCGTGGGAGAGAACGTTAAAGGAACATAAGTCAAAGAGTAGAATTTTGCCTTCAGGTTCCTGCTGACAAAGAAGTTGACAGGGTGTGTGCTTTCCAACAGGGAATAAGCAACCACTCCAGGGAGATAGTGACGTATATAATTTCCCCCAGTTCATCTTGTGTAATAACCAGAGTATGTGTTCTACTTTGGTGTTCTTCCACTGCCAGCCGGTGTGCAGCTACACTGTGGAAGTGTACACAGAGCTGTTCTCTGAATTATCAAGGCACAAGGAGTCAATGTGGAAGAGTTTCAGTAGGTCAGCATCTTCCACACAGTCTAACAAAGTGTTCTTTACTGCTTTACGGTCTGAAGTGCTTCATTGCAGTCTAGCTTAAAATGACTCAAAGCCATACATTTTTTACCAACTGTCTTTATAGACTGTCTCCCTAAATCATACATTTTGCTCTTTAAAGTTTGCACCATCTTCCTTTGAGACTATTCCCCAGGCTAATAGCTTCGGAGACAACTTCTCAGCCTAACAGACTGCTCTTTTATTCCCGTTAGTTGGCCTAAATTTTCCCTTCACTTAATTCAACCCAATTATTTCCAGTGATACCCACTGGAGCACCCTTAACATTTTATTTTTCCTTTATGGTGTTTTAGCTCTTCAAAGGCTTGCAGACATTTGTCCTAATGGAGAGCGGATAGAGAGTTATCTGACATGTTGGGGAGGAGAGGTTGCTCTGTTCCAATTCCATTACAGCAGGAAACATGCTGGATATCAAAGAAAAATTTATGTAATGTATTCCTGCATTGTTCACAATACAGCATCATGTTTTATGCAAGCAAAATGAGTGTGAGGAGAGAGCGGAAGAAAACTGTTTAACTGGCAGTGAAATGACAAAAAACAACTAATGAGGAAACTGGCAGGAAAGAAACCTTAGCTTTTATGAGCAGATTTCTCAGTTGTTATCATGAGTGGAAGGCCACTGAGCACATCTGAGGGTGGTGAGGAAGAAGAGTGACGCTGGGAGGAAGCAAAGCCTCTGGGGTAGATTGGCTCATTAGACACAAGTCAGAGCTGTGCAAGGATCTGGCCCTGAGCTTACAGTGGGTGCAGGCACAGGGGCCAGAAGGATCCTTTGACAGCAGGCAAGCTCCCATCCATGCACAGTTCTCAGTAATAACCTCAGCAAGGTTCAGAATGAGCCACATGAAACAGAGAATTGTATACAAATGCTGTGCCAGATGTGGCATTGGTTGTGGCATTTAAGTTGTGGCATATTGGCCCTGGCATTTCTGGTCACAGGCATAAACTGGAAGCAGAACAATACCAGTAAAAATGAGAACTGCAAACTCTTTAACCCCTGAGCTGTACTTGCTACCACCCCACCGACCGTCTCCTCTTACCTTGTCCAAAAATAATTTGGTCATCAGAAAGAGGAAATTGAGATATTTTCATCTGAAGGTTAGGGTTCATTTTCAGTACACCCAAACAGCCATCTCCATGTCTGAATGAAGACAGAAGTGTTTACTCTCCAGGAAAGTGATATAATTTGGGGGGAGCCTGAGGTTTTGATTATGTCATTGATTTTTCAAGCAAACTCTGGTCAGTGGTGACAAAGCAATAAGATGAAGCAACAGATACAAGATACTGAGCACAGTAGGAAAAAAGAGGTGATGGTCACAGTAACAGTGAGATGTTTGATTTGCTCTTTTGGGTCAACAAAACACCTTCTGTTCAGCACGATTCCAGTCTACTGAGACAATTAGATGTTAGTACTCTCTGTTAAAAAGCTGTTAATCTGATGGCCTTAATGCTAATATTCACTTAAAGCAAACCCTTGTGAAGTTTTTGGTTTGATGCAGGAGTTTAAAGAATTAAGGAAAACTTCACAGGGTGAGATAGTGACTCAGTCTAGGGAACCTGCCATGAGATCGAATTCCTTTTATTATTTTTTTTGTTCCTGAAAGAAATACACACATACACATATATATAAATAAGTGAACAGACTTTCAGAGACAAAGGAACATTTCCATTTTGCAGTAATGATCACAATGTAAAAAAGGCTCCATCGCCATGGAAACAGCCCTAAGCCTCATCATATCTAATGGTGATTTTCCAAAGAAGTCCTTGAAACATCTTTTGTTTCTTGCTTTGAAGTCAAAAGAAATGGTTGAGTGCCAGGAAGAGGGCTATCAGCTCCAGATCTCCAATCACAGTCCTGGTCTCAGCTCTGCAGGCAACTTGCCCACTCTGTACGCTGCACAAGGCTCACTTAAAATAATTGCCACACGCAAGTTCGCAGGGGGAGGAAAGCAAGAGGGAAACAGGAAAAAAATATGTGTATATATATAATGCAGCTGTGTTACGGAGAAAAATTTTCTCAACAAGTGGCAAACACCAGATTTCCATTCCTCAGATGGGATGCTCTGCAGAGGGCTGTTTTCCTAACACACAAAGCAGCTGAGAAGTGAGCGGGCACTGGTTTTCCACGCTGAGCTCACTTTTCCCTCATGGCAGGGACACTTACACTGCCGTGGCAGCAGCTTTGGTGTGCCTGATTTAGGAATTAATGACCTAATTAGGAGCACTGGAGAGGGGGAAAGGGAGGAGAGAAGGAAAGGAGGTATCATAGAGTATGTTGAAGAGCTTTGCCACTGCTAATGGAGTTTCTGGCTGTTTGCAGAGGGACCCACTAAGGGGTTTGAGCAAACAGTTCACAGCCCATTTTAAAAGCTGGTGGTGGTTGCAACTGCACTGTCAGGGAAAACAACTTGCAAGGAAAGGAAATGCTCTTAGAAATGTGCCCATCCCACCTCTTTACCACCATTATAGTGACAATCTCCCAAACCCTGGTCATGTCCCAGATGCCTTGTTGTCATGGATGACAGTGCCAGAATGGAAGAAGAAGAGCATGACCAGTGGGACAGTAAGGGTGGAAGATGGTGGCTCTGGTTTATTTCCTTGTGGAAATTATTTTCCCTTTAGGCATTCAATTGTAAAGGATCCTGACCTGAGACAATTGTTACTAATAACTTCTTCTAAAACAGCTCTCACTAAAATGAGAGCTTTTTTTTTTTTTTTTTTTAATCTTCTAATTCTCCTCCTTTTTAAAGAAAACTTTTTTTAGGGAAGGGTATTGTTTACAACCACATGTAGAACAGTAAGATCAACCCTTATAGATACATTAATGCATATTTTGAAGTTGTGCACATATGTACAGGATGTAGGTATGCACATGCTTTTTTTTTAAACAAGTTCTAACATCCTCAAATCCAAATATTCAATGTCCTTGTGTTGCTTAGAAAAGCACAAAGTAACCATTAAATAAATCCCAGTTACTGACTCTTGGCTCAGATCCTCATTCAAGAAATGAGAACTTCAAATCTCAGAGCCAGCACTTTAGTAGCAACTTTACAAGGAACAAATAATAAGAATAATAGAGTAACACAGAAATAAAAGATGTCAAGGTGCAAAACAGCAGGGGCTCTACAAACAGTTCCCAGGATGCTTTTCTTTCAAGAAATGAACAGATGCTAGATGCACCCATATGGAAGTGTATGTAGATACCACCAGTTTTCATTAGCTGAACACTAACATTCTTCACCTGTGACTTGGGATGCAGGGAGTAGGCTTTTGCATCGCTTCCATCCTTGAGATACGATCTCCCATGTACTGTTTTGAAGTCTTCAGACACTTGGCAGGCAGTCACAGCCCTTTCACTTCACAGGGAGAACAGACCGTTTGCCAAGAAAAGGATTCAGAACTGGATAAACATTAAACAAATACTTCAGGGAGCTTTATTTTGTTTGTGATACATCTTTAGATTTTACATTTGAACTCTTTGTGAAGGATTAAACCTTTGATGTGCTTGCCCCTTCTTTTCCCTCTCCCTCGTCCTCCTCCCCAGTATCTCAGGTAACGGTTCTGAGCCAAGAAGACAGGATCAGCTTGATGGGGAAGTTACAGCAGGTTTCTACCCTCAAGGACTTCCCTTGGAGCAGAAGGTTAGTCCCCATGGGTTGCTGAGGGACCTTCATTCCCAGCAGGATGGAAGTACTACCCTCCGTGCTCAAGAAACAGCTCAGACCTGTTATTTCACCTTGTTGTTGGCAAGGATTGAAGGGTAAAAAAAAAAGCTGAGCCTTGCATTGGCCCACGGGCATCTTTTCTTCTTCTCCAGACACTCCCATGTGCAAACTGCATGATATCAAAACTTTAAACTGCCCTAAATAAAGCTCTGTCTACTCTATGACTGCTCACAGCCTGACATAGGTCACCATATCTAAAGGTATGTGTCCTCCTTGCTCAGGTCCATACCTACTACATTTCTTGCTCATCTATCCAACCCTGCCTGCTCCCAAGCCTGCACAATGCATGGCAGTGGCATGGGCTGTGTCACTGCATGGAAATCATTCAGGAAACATGAACTGTTGGTCAGAGAGACATAGATCCTACACATCTCCTGGTCTTCCATTATGTGCTTTTCATTCACCGAGCCCATTTGTGCCTTAAGCTGGACCAGCTGGTTCAGAAGCGAAAGGAGGCACAGATATGTACAGTATGTAGCTAATACAGAAATCATCCTTTCAGTTAGGGGAAGAAAAATACTGACTAGCTTTCCATAACAGAATTAACCAGAGATAAAATAACAACAGCAACAGTGCTGTGGGATAGGAGATTCAGGGGTGAGGAGTATTCCTTAAGGAAGTAAGATTAAGTAATCATCTGTTCTCTAATTTGCCTGCTTCTCTGTTTCTTTGCCTCAGCATCAGATTTCAACCAGTTGGATGGAGAGATAAATAAACACAGACTCCCAGGGAGAGATAGGAAAAGGTTTGGTTACTGAGGGACAGGAGTAATTGCTACTCTTATTAGACATCAGAGACTCCACACTGGCTGTCATACCTAAGATGCAAGTCCATAGGAAGACCAGCCTTTCAAACATTTATTATTCAATGTCCCCAGCTTTCCCTGGTTTCTAAAGCAGGACCTGTTTTTCTGACATGGAGATGGTTTCTCTTGTTTGTGGAGGATATTCAGGGATTTCTTACCAGTTGTGTCCAAAAGAGCACAGCTGCCTGTGGGGCTGTTTGTTATTCACATCACATCTCCTAAAAGTCCAGGCAGCAGTAGGGGGAAGATGGACATGAATAGAGTGTGGGAAAGGGGGAAAATAGAAGCACTGATGCATTTTCAGCTAGTGGGATTTTTTGTAGGTGTTCTATTCTCTCTCACCTTGATGCCTCATTTCACCTGTTTGCTGCCACAGGCGACTGGACAACCTGGTTGTGCTCCACAGGGAAGAATGAAGAAGAAATTACAATAACAAAGTACGTCAACAGCTTCCAGGCTCTGATCAACTGTAGGATCTTTGTCAGCTGCTAACACTCCTATCTACACAGGGGCAAGGAGATGTTGTACAGAAGGTGCTCCTCTTGCTACCCTTGACCAGTGGAAGAGTTAGAAACCAGTAATAGCTGGGATTGTTTACCTTGGGATGCACCTTATCCACTTCCATTTTTAAAGCTCCCTATGTTCTTTTGCTGAGCATGAAACAGGAGGACAATGCAGGCAGCATGTGTGCTGCTCTGCAGGGATTTAAGTGAGAAGGGAATTGCAGCATCTGGAGCCCAGCTGAGTGCATGTGATAGGTCTTATACATTGGGTTCTGGAGTTAGGTTACTCCTGAAGACGGCAGCATCCTGACATTCACATCCCTGCATCACTCACAAGAAGAAGCTATCACCCTCCTGCAGGTAAAGCTGTGGCACCAAGGAAGCACCAGGACACCTAGTTCTGAGCTAGGGTCAATCCGTGTAGCTGCCGGGAATTACTGGGTCCTGCCTATTCACATCTGCTACACACCTGGTTTCTTCATCTTCAGGTATTTTTCTGTTCTGAGAAATGGGAGATGAATAAGCTGTGATCTATCTCAGCCCTTCATCTTCTTCCTTGTCATTAAGGTGATAAATATTTTATACACCAGCCATCTTAAGCTTCACAAGTGATGGAGCAATGCTACCTCCCTCTATGGGAGCCCAGCCTGCCTGTTCAATCATTTTCTCTTTCTCTCCCCTCACTGTGGTGGCTGACTGAAGCATGTGCCTTCCACCTCTGCTTTGATTTACTGCCAGAACCTACCTCTTGAGAATCATTATTAGCAAGGGATAGGTCACATTGAAGACCATCATGTCTGGTATATGAGAAGCCAGTCTTACAAGATCAGGATGTTTCTGAGATTTCTGACTAACTTCTTTTCTTCTGTCTAGAAATCCTTGGTCTTTCCCAAAGTGGGTTGTCTTCCAGGCAAACACATCATCATTTCAAGAGATAACTCCATACTGTTGGGCAACAGAGCATGTCTGGCTGCAGTTCAAAGGGAGTCACCACAAATGTTCAGACCTTTAACATCTCCTGGCACAAATTCCTTCCTTGGACATGCAGAATCTTTCTATCTGCAGCTAGAAGACCATGGTAACTTGCAATTTACTTGTCTCACTTAGAAAGAAAAATGAAAATAAAGTCAAAGAGAGACCAAGGAAAATAGAGATGCTAATGCTGTTAAGTATGCACCACCTCCCAGAGGGCTGTGGGGCTTGCCAACTCCCATGGCACCAAGGGTCTGTGCTAGATGACTGGAACCTGGGATTGAGTTTTGATTGCAAGAGTGTGTTAATGTTGCAGCAGGGATATCTCTAATCACTCATTTGAGCTCTTTAAGACACCTCTGTAGAGATGGATTAGAAGAAGGACCCTTATAATGAACAGGAAGCTATAACCCACTGAGGCAAACCGACACAGTTAGCATCATGTGGAGGATCACATTTCAGATATGTTACTTTTGATCTCTGTGGGAAGTTTGTAAAATCAAACCCACAGGAACCCTGATTCATCTGCAAAGGTAAAATGAATATCTCTGTTGCCTAACATAAAATCTGAGCTAACTCCCATTGGGAATCTTTCTGTTGCTTTTGATGGAGTTCAGAGGAAGCTGTCATTTAACATTGTGTCAATTTGGAAATGGTGCTCCTTGGGCCAAATCCTGCTCCTCTTGCTCAAACAGGTCTTGCATTCGGGTTGTGGGGCCTTTTGGTCGTCATTTCCAAAGGCAAGACAGATATAAGAGAAGAAAAACACCTTGACACCCTGATCTATGAGGAGGAAATGTACTGGATGTACATATTTTCATTACATCAAAATCTGGCCCAGGGCACACTCAGGTCAACAGAAAGATTCCAGTTTATTCTAACAGGCTCTGAGTCAAACTCTAAGGATTAATTTAATCTTACTTGACATTAGCTTTACAAAACGTGGTCAGCTTAATTCCAGGCTGAGCAGCTGGACTTCTCTATAAAAGCAGCTGCCAAGATAGGTGCTTCTGGGACAATTCTTCTGATCTATCTTGAACAGGTACCATCAGGTGGGATGAAATATCTAGCCCTTTCCACTGTCTACAGGAAGAGTCTAACTGTCTTAGACTAAGTACCTGACTTTTAGATGGACTAAATCTGACTAGATCAACAGCACCTAAATTGTTATCTGTGGCCCTTGACAGTGCAGCAGAAAACCCATCGACATCCAAAGAGATCTTCGACAGAAGAAGAACTAATAAATGCAGAATTCGATCCTTTATTGTTTCTTTTTCTTTAGAAAAAGTATTGCTATTTCTGCAGCTCTTACCACAGCCTTGGTTTAATAAGACATGCTAATGTGTTATGACTTCTGGGAGCTCTGGAGTGAACCCATGTTGATAACAGGCTTAGCCTCAGAAATGATAAATCACAAGGGGGAGAAGAGATATAAAAATTCTTTTCAGCCCTTGCAAATGAAAAGAAGATGTGATTGCAGAATATGTTTGGGAAGTATGAGTGGGGTTGCTATAATCAATCACCCTAAATAAACCATTTTACTTAGCATCTGTTTGAAGGCACACAATCAGGCTAGCTATATGTTTTCTCCATGTAAAAATTCTTCCAGAGTTTCATATCTGAATTTATCTCTCTTAGATACTTTATATGAACCCTCATTTTATAGCATGTGAGTCCCTGGCAGACTTCAGAGAGGTTCTAGGCATGATATCCAAACCAGAAAGTAATACTAGTTACATTTTACTGATTGAGCAAAGAGACCTGTTCAAAAGCAGGCAAGATGTGTGGCAGAACAACACAAATAAAACTCAATACTCTTATATCCTAGCTAGCATGCTAGCCACAGAGCAGCTTGCCTGTAGTAGCTCCCTAGATGGCTTTTCTTATCCTCATAAACTATATTGAGTGTCCTATTTAAGGATATTTTTTGAAAAGAAATTCCTCAATGTGGTAAACTTCTATACATTAGGGTGATTATTGGTGTTTTAATTTGAGTTAATGTCTTCTGGTAAATAATCAGCCAAGCAAAACAACCCCAACAACAAAACTCAGCAACATTACTTCAGGATTGCACATACAGGATGAGCTGGAGTTATGATGTCTGGGACTCCACCAAGCACATTCCCAGGGTGTAGTTCAGGAGAAGCAGCATACAGGACTCCTTTGGCAGGATGGACAAGGTGCCTTGGGTATGTAAACTCATCTCAAACTTGTACCTGTTTTACTCAGGGTACTATGCAGGGTGCTAAGCTTGTGCTCCAAGCAATTAATGTACTTTCCCCCCCCCCCATCAATGAGTTTAACTGCCATCTCAGCTTATTTCAGCTTCTGATTAGATACACAGGTATAAATGATGCACAAATGATCAGAATCAGTTACAAGATGCCTCGGATGGGAAGAGCTGCCTCATTTCCCTTGTATTTTAAGGAATGCTGAGCCTGATACAACAAACTTCTTCCTTCGTTGCTCTGCATAACTCAATTCCCCCTCCCCCCTTTTTTTCGGCTTCTCCTTTTACTGTTCATTAATGGTGCAAGCACTTGCTTTAATATATAGAACATATATATGAGGAATATATAAGTGTATATCCCTTGTAATTCCTGCCATGCACAGTAATGTTGCAAAGACTCACCAGAGTCATCTTTATTTTGTGCTGAGGAGTCTTTGTTCATCTACAGGTATTTGCCTGGAAAGCTCTCACAGTCATTTTGTAGCATGTCTGTGTTTTTCCTCTGCACTTTCTCTCCCTGAGGTATCATCAGTTTCTCACAAGCTTCAGTCTTCTTTATTTGCTTTTAAGTCCTGGGCAGAATCTGTAAGAGCCTGGAAAATTCAATCTTGCTAAAGGGCTGATGTAGGGTCACTCTAAACCGTTTGCACTTTCTGACAGAAATGCCCTACCATCCAAGGGTAAAGGTGGATGCAATGGCACTGCCTCGATGCATTTTTGGTTGTGCTGATGTTCACTCAAACTTTGGTGCAGCTCTGTTGATTACAAGGTGTGAAATAAGCTGTATATGTGCACATCGAGTTTTCTTCCCCATTCAAGTTCATTCACTGTCCTAGCTGTAACTTCACACCTTCTAACTTCACAGTTCACAGCCCTACCCCCAGGCTATTCTATTTATTGTGTTTGTTCACATTTAGCACAATCCCTACACTCAGCTACACATCAGGAGTGTGAAGACATTTGGGCAGATATTTTTATTAATAGACACCCAGAGCCTAACTCTGCCCCGTCCTGAGACAGCCAAAGTCATCACACCCATGGAAAGGAGGAGTGAAATGTTGCCAGGAAGCTTCACAAGATGTTGCTGATGAGCCCAAATTTCTCCCACACACAGATTTGAAGGTGACTCTTTGCTCCCCACATTGCTCTCACTATATCCCCTTTCCCACACCATGTGATGATGTTGTGGACACACCACAGACCCCCATCCCCTCGTTCCTCCAGAGTGCTTGCTGCCCTACTTGTCTCTGCTTACAAACTGCAAGTGTCTATCTGCTACTTTGCAAATCTGAGCATTTCCATGTGTCATCAACATTTTCTAATTACAAAGCATATGTAAAAGCAGCCCTATGAATTACACAAAACAGACCAGAATTTGATCACAAAACCTGATTAAAGGACTTGCATGAAAGAAGAGTATATATTGTATGCAAAAAGGAAAAGTAGCTGCCTGTTCAGTCTTAATACTGAAGAGAGATTATTGTCTGACATCTCTGCAGTCTCCTCCTTTCTTTTGTGTAACAAAAAGGGCAATATAAACATATCCTGGAAATATTTATTATTTTTCAGGAGCATCAAAGTTTTTGGAGGCTTCAAGTCCAACTAGAATTGTCTACTACTTAGTGGTGAACAAGAGAATCATCAATGAAAGAGAAGATTGGTAAATTTAAAACTGTTAAGATTTGCATTTATACAAAGGCATGTGGAACTGAGTGTTGAAGATGTGAGTGAACAAGATTTAGATAAGAAATGGAGATTTGTGAGAACAGAAGAAGCTCTTCAGCAGCCAGCCCTCCTCACAATCTTCAAAGTGATTTATTCAAGGGCATAACCAGCTTCTTACTAACAGGGAGCTGTGAGAACCCCTCCCTGGTGGTGGCTTACTCCATAATTATCTTTGAGGGTTTGCTGCCTGGCTCCTGCTGGTGAAGTTCTTCCCTGGGAATGTAAGAGACCCTGGTCTTGGTGTGGGGTCCAGAGGAAGGACACTGCAATGTCCTGAAACGAGCAGGGTTCTGCTCTGCCACACATGCTCCACGTGCCTTTTCCTCCTCAGTTTCTTCATAAGCCCTTGTCCCACTGGAGTGTGAGGGAAGTAGACTCTAGCAGGGGCAAGGTTTCAGCTGAAGCACTTTTTTTTTTCTTTTTTTCCTTAAATAATCTTGGCTGCCAGATGTAAGTTTTTTCAAGAAGCCATTTCCAGGTGACTAAGCCTAGTCCTGGGTCTGTTTCTAAGCTTTGCTTCAAGACTCCTTGCAGGCAGAGTATAATGGAAAAAATCTCTACTGGATATCAGAATCACCGCTAATTTGGTCACAGTGTCTGGGACTAGGTCAGACCTGTAGCCCATCAAAAGGATGATGAGGAAACGGGTGCACACAGGAGCTGTGCATCTGCAGCCAGGCTGGATTCAATGCCCCTTCAAGGCAATGTGCTTTACTCATGTTCTGTGGCCACTTTTGTGGGATTTCTGGACACCACCTGCAGTTTGAATTATGAGAATTACAGAATTTTGACAGCCTGCTGCTCAAAGCGTGTAGGGCTTTTGTGGGGAAAAGGAATACATCATAGTTAAAGCAATAGGCCACTGGCCTGCTCAGTGTACCCAGCAGAACAAAGCAGAAGGGCAGCTTGATTTTTATATCTTAAATAAATAAACCTTTTTGATCCTTCAGGCAGAGTCTACAATTCTGCAATGTATTCTTGTGAGCTGTTGTTTTACTGTAAATATCCTTTGCTATATTAAATCATACATCACTACCCAGTGTAGCTAATTTTCCATTCACATTGACACTTCTGGGTGATATCCTCATGCCCTGCTGTCCCATAAAGCACCCAAGCAGCATCCCTCAGTCATGTCTCATTTGCATACTCCCAGATCCTCTGGGTGAGTATCTTAGTGAAAGAGAAGAAGATGAAATATTTACTTTTTGGTTTAACATGCCAGTAGTGAAAAGATATTGATGTGGTGACGATGGGACATTAAAATCAAAATTATGTTGGGAATAAAAAGCAAGGCATAAATTAGCACTGTTTGCTTCATCTATGTTTTAAGAGAGTTAGCATTACTCCAGTGCCATATAACATGCCAAGAATATTTGGGGAAATCTGCAGCACTGTATTTCAAGAAAGCATTTGAGTCAAGATGACATTACTAAAGGCCACAGCAGTTAATGAATGGCCACCAAAAAGCCTTTGCCAAGGGCTGACTCTGAACATGCCATGTGAGAAAGTGGAGAGGAAAGGAGAAAACAGTTCCTGATGGTCTGTCAAGAAAAAAGGATAAAGACCAGCAGGAGAGGAAATGGGATTCATGCTTCTCTTCTGGTGACATCCTTCAACTGCTGATTTTCTCTGTAACACACTACCTTTGCACTGTTTCCAGGGTACACATGTCACCATCTTGCATACCTTGCACTTGGCTTCACACAAAGATGCTCAAGGCTTTGGATAATCTGCATTCAAGCTAAATTGTGAACTGGAGGGAATTATCCACATTCTTGGTTAATCATTCAGTCCAGTTGAACAAGGTTGTAGCAGATAAGGCTGCAATAATACCAGAGGAGCTAATGTCTGTCTTCTGGCTATGCTTTTCTAACCATGGTCTAAATCAGCTGCCACTGAGGGCATCTTCCTTACTTAACTTTCAGAAACTCTGGGACAAAAAGGTGAAAGAACTCTCTTGTGTCATGAAATCCAGTTCTCTGCCATCTCAGACAATCACATATATAACCCTGATCTGAAACACATCAAACATGAACTTACAGGCAGCTTGATTTCTGTCCCCTTTCCATTATTTGAAGAGTTACTCCACTTATTCTTATAATACTTCCTTTAGTGTTTGGTCCACCTGTGACATTTTATATCCAAGAACTACTATGCTACTAGCGTTGTTTAACCTAAATAGCTTTTCACTCTCCTGTATTTTTATACCTTTCCCATTTTACTCTGAGAATGCAATCACATTCATTTTCTGGTTCACTGAATTCCCTCAATCCTTAATCCCTAGGAGGAAACATAACAGACATAACTGAAAAAGTAATTTTTTTTAAAAAAAACCCAAACCATACATGTCTCCATGGGGAAGACTGAAAAGTCTCCATTTCATAGCTCTCCTTTCAAGATGATGAAGGTGATATACTGCCAGAGAGGGATAAGGATGTATGCTGGAAGTCTCCAGTTCATACAAGGGCTTAGACACCTGCTGTAGTACAGACCACACACACATACAGTAAAAAAAAAATCTATGCCCAAACCTCAATATACAATGGCAAGAAAAGGGGAAGAAGTTAAAAAAAACCACCCAAAATCAAACAATTCATGAAGCATAAGGTGGTATGGAAACATTCATGCTTGGGATGACAGATGGAGGAACAAGACCTGATGGAAGAGCACGCGTTTCTGCAGATGCGTTCTCTGAAGTTAAAGAGGGGCTGCTGAAGTTAATGGACCTACTCGCACATGTGAAGACTACTGGATGAGACCATCAATTTTCTATAGGTCACTGAGACCAGACACAAATTCAGAAGGAATGAGAGAGCAAAGAACTAGAGCTATTAGCACAAAACCTGCCACTTTTTTCATTAAAATCAGAACTCATGCCAGAGGGCTGAAAAGTGGCCAGTGCTGTATCCATCTTTAAATAAAGGTGTGAAAGGAGATGAAGGAATTACAGGATGGCAAACCTTACTTCAATTGAAGAAAAGATAAGAGGAAAACCATTGAAGACAGAGTTACAATGCCCCCAGACGCTTGGGACAAACCAGCATGGAGGCTGGCACGGTAAATCGTCGTGCTTCTCAATCTATTTTAATGCATTTCAAAATGTTAACAAAAATAATGGATACCTCTGAACAAGCAGAGGTGATTTATTTAGCTTTTCAAAAGATTTTTTTTTGAGAAAAAGCCCCCACAAGGAGCTATTAAGGAAAGCTTAGTGGGTTACCTTGAGGTGAGAGGTAAAAGTTCTTTCATGGATTGAAAACAAGCCATGACATAAAAATCAAAGAGCTGTAATAAAAAGTCCAATTCTCAGCATGGAAAGAGGTTAATAGTGGGAGGTGCTCCAGGGACTAGTCCTAGGACATGCATTGTTACAGAGAGATATTAAGAGTCTGAGGATGGGGTGGTATAGTGAAAAAAGGCAACATTTGTTCAAAGAACAAAATTTCCTCCCTCCTCCACCTTCTCCTTAGGTCTCTTAGGTCTGGAGAAGATGACAATAAATTAATTTAAGACAGAGCTCAGAGAAGGATGTAAGTGGGCCATACAATGGCAAATAAAATCCTACTGAGGCCATTGTAGGCATAACATGCTTTGGGAAGAACAATTGAAACTATTCATATACAAATGAATAATACCTTTTAGGGGATAAAAGAAGATGGAGGCTACTGCGGGGAGCTCAATATAAGACGTGTTCAACACACAGTGGTCATCAAAGACCTGAATGAAAGGTAAAGCAGTTTGGAGGGATATTATATTTCCTCCCTTGTTTTCTAACATCAGCTGCATGTTTTTGCCCTGGAAAGCATGAGTTTGGGAGCAGCAACTTAAGGAAAGCATTGCAGAAATCGATAGGGGCCAAAGGAGGTGAGGAAAAGAAAGGATTTCTGCAGAAAAGGGAGGCTTTCTTGTAACCTATAGGAAAAATGTCAATACCAGGGTGTCACCATCTTGCAGGGGTATCTAGATGGCTGAAGTGCAAGACAAAGAAAAGGTAAAGAACTGAACAGTGCTCTTGGGTTTGTTTTGGGGTTTTTTGGTTTTTTTTTTTAAATTTTGTTTATGTTGAAACAAATAGGCTGAAATCCCAGAGAAGTCAGTTGAACTGTGTGTGAGTACCTGGAGTTGAACAACCAAGAATAAAAGATATTCAGGTCAATCAGCTGTTCTGTTTGCTCTTTTCAGCATTAAATGGAGAAAAGGTCACTTGAGCAAATTAAGAAGAAAACAGAGTAAATAAAAGGAAACAATTTCTCTCTTTAAACATAACTAACCAGTGCCATTTCCAGCTGCTTGTTTGCTTTGAGGCAAATAACAACAAGGATTTAGTGAATTTCTCTGAGGAAGAAAGCATGGGCAGTAATGACAGCCTTCAACCTCAGAAGAGTGCTTAAATAAAGTAATTTCTCATTGTGTTAGTTCTGTATCCACAGCATGGAAATGGGACAATACTTTCCTTAAAGAGGACACATCTAAGTCTGATGATTTGCAATAGTGAGGAAATGGGGAAGGAAATTGCCCAGGTGATTCAAAGAGATGAAGTACCTTGAGCAGCATTTCTCCTCACAGCCAAAATCACCCTGTAGCCAGTGCAGTGGATTGAGACCCATACAACCTCACCAGTTTCTGACTCCCATCCTAACTTCCAATTTATGCTTCAGAACACCACTTTAACATTAGATATTGTCATGAGGGATATATATCCATGAAGGAGTACTTGTTAAGTGAGCTATTAAAATTAACTTATTAGCCAAGTGATTTAAGGTCTTCTTTCAAAGCCTGTAGGAGACACTGGTGTGCCAGGTGCCCAACACAGTTAGAAATCAGATCTCAGAGATTATTTGAAACTTTTGTTTGCTGAAAACTTCCATGCTTATGCTGGAGAAAGCACAAATCGATTAACCCAATTCTGACCTCACATGGGCTCAACCATGTATGAGAGGAGGATTACACAAGCAAAAAAGCTATCAGAATCAGGCCTGATATATGAAATATGCATCAGTTGCCATGGCAGACTCCCTCTTGTTTATCACATGTGCTGCCAGGGCATAGTATATCGATTGTAGATACTAGTGCAATGTGCTTGCTGAAATTATAAACACACCAGAGGACCTCTTCATGTTTTTCTGTTTGTGGAAGGGATGCAAATCCATTTAATCTCTCATATGAACAGGTCTGATGGGATATAAACCCTTTGCTCATATAAATGGGTGCTGCTTCATGGCACACCAAAACTTGGCCCCAGGGACTGTCACTTGATTTTTTGCTGTGGCAGGGATGTGTCTGTGCAATTTTAAATGCTGTCAGTTGAATTCCAGGTGACAGCCTGTTCTCTCCAGCATCAGATGCCAGAGATACTAAAAACCTTAGCCAAAATTTGGGATTGATGCACAGGAGTTACAATGAAATGAGATATTAATCTCAAAACAGCCCCACTACCATGTGGTTTTCTGAGTCCTAGGAGAACCTTGGACACCAAGCAGGATTGGGCTGGACAAAAAAAAGCATCAGTGGGCATCTACATTTTGAGGTGGGTTGCTAGAACATAAACACAGCCTTCAGGCACAGATTAAGGCACTGTTGGCATCTGGTTTGGCACAGATGGGCTTCCCGGTTTCACCACCTCCCTGTCCCTCCTCCCCTTCCAGAGTTTTAGTCTGCCGTGGGAAAAGTTTGAAGAGCTCTGTTTGGCAGGATGACCTGTGCCTGACAGCTGCTATCAAAGTCAGGCATTTCTTGTATTTTCTTGTGTGTAGAGGCAGAGGAAAGAATCAGCAGGGAAAAGTCAGCAGCTACTTGTAGCTTTGCTTATGTTAGCTGTTATCTCTCCATGATAAGCAGGTGGACTGGGGGGTAAAAAAGCCTCTCATTCTCAAAGTTAACGTCCTTGTCTCTTCCCCACAACACCCTCTCCTGTGAGTTTAGTGCTGTCAAAGTTTGACACAGTCCTTTCTGCAAGCAGCCAAGCTGGCTCTTCCCGAGGGCAGCATCTTCCTCAAGGGTACCCACTGTGCTGTGGGCAGGGACTCAGGGGCTGTCTGAAGGAGATGCTCTGAAGGGCATCCTTCCACAGCAAAGGTAGAAGCGTGGTGTGCCTCAGGATATGATAGCTACACTTGAAATGCTGTCAAATGAGGTTCCAGGGTGGTTTTTACATTAGGATTCAATATTGGATATTCTTTCCCTGCTGTTGTGATGCAACCTCTGATGCTGACAGGACAGAGTTTCATTTGCTCCTCACTCTCAAACTTGCTGTGTTTCTTCTCCATCTCTAGCTGTGCTATAACCTGTGATCAATCCCTGTGCACTATCAGGCTCCAGATCACCTTTTCATCAGGGAAAATGTGCAAGAGAGTCAACAGTGCTATGTGCCTTTTAGTGGGTGAATTTCTGCTTATTTGTAGCCTGGATCAGAGAGAATTCTTCTCTCTCCAACTTCTTCCACAAAAATCCCCAAGCTTTTTACAAATATTAAAGGTTGGATTCTTAGCCCCTTACTCATGATGAGTAATACTTATTCAGTGTGATTGCACCCAAGTCGATGGAATCTCTCATGAAAGAAATGCTGCTGACTGTAAGTGTAGATATCCCAATGCAGTGTATTAATTTTGATTCACAGCATATTTCTGAGGCTTAACAGATGAGAATATTGACATTAGAAGTCCATGTGATTGGCTCAAGGTCAGAAAGTGACAGGGCTGGAAACTTAGACAAAGCCTTGATTTTCTTTTCTCTCATTTCAGTCATGAGATCAAAGATTTAAAATATAGAAACCAACAGCACCAGCAACTCGGGAACTCTCCAGTTTGCAAGAAGGAACTTGCAGCTTGAAGGAACAGCCCCTCACATAGCAGTGTAGACAACCAATCTGAGGATGTGGAGAAGTGGATAAAAGAGAATTATATTAGGGAGGTGGGAAGAGGGAGGAAATTAAGTTAGGTGCTAATTTTTTTGGGCCTTTTTTTCAACAACAATGCTTGAAAAAAGGCTGAGATCATGCTTGGGATGATGGACAGTGTTCTGCATTCTTTTGTTTGCTCACTTAAAAACTATATTTTAGAACAAAAGTTGCCTTTTAAACCCTCTAAAGAGACTGAGGATAGAATCCTCTTTGCTCTTATCAGGAGACATCACACTATCATGATTGACACTTTTAGACTGAAAAGAAACTCCCTGAAGGGACAAACCCCTGTTTGAGTCTGGTTGGGCAGTCTCCCTGTCGTGGATGTCTGCACAAGTCTAAGACTTCCCTATGGTCATGCACAGATCACGTTTCCTGTGATATCTTTTGGTTCAAGAAGGCATCACTTTCTCATGCTCACTCCTCCCTCATCTCTCACCTTTCCCTCTCCATTTCTTGCTTCTAACAGGATAAAAATCTAATCTCTCAAATAGCACTTTTCTTTCCATGTCTTGAAGGCTTTCTTGCACACACATTGATACTCCAGCCATCACTTGCATCCTGCAATGTCTCCATCCTAAATGTTTTTGAAGCTCTATGGCACCTGCTCAAATCCAGCTTTTTCTGGGGGAAGCAGCCAAATAATTAGCACCATTTTTGTAATGACCAATTTATAGCTGGCAAGGCAAAGCAAATAGAGTAGGGATGGTGTCCATGAGGCCTTGCTGGAGCCATGACTGCAGGATTTGCCCCTAGCTGAATCACCCATTGGTCTCTAATTCACCATTTTTCTGGTAAGACCTTCATCCTCCCCCGTGACAAACCTGGAAGATCCCCCGCTTCCATCCTGTGCCAGGCTTTGCGTTTGCCTCCGGTGGCACGAGGACCAGGTTGTCATTTCACTAAGCAGCAGTGAACAGAAGGATCCAAATGTAGCTCAGAAAAATCCTCAATCTGGCATTAATCACCTGCTTGGAGCTGCCGGCAGGCAGTGACATTTCCGAGTGGCACACAACCAGACATCTGTTGAATGATCCAGCAGCTTGATCCAAAGGAAGGTGGTTGCTTTTTTGTCTCCTCCCTGTAGGAAAGGAAAGGTCATGGTAGTCCCAGGGAAGTAGGGCTTGCGTTGGAAAAGAAAGGTTATTCGTGGAGCCAGAGTCCCTGGGCAGCAAGGGGTCATTTCATGGGGAGCCTGGTACATCTGTGTACATGACTCACTACACGTTGATTTAAATCAATGTCACCTCTGAAGTTGTTGTGAGAAACAGATTTAAATAAAGAAATTAAGAAAAGCAAATAGCTTTCCTATAGGAATGAATGGGAGAAATCACTGGGACCAGGATCATCAAGACCATAGCGTTGATGAGACTGTTCAGGGAGGTTCAGCTGCATCGTGGCTCTCTAGCACGGGCTGGGGAGAAAACTCAGCCAGAGCAGGTAACTCCTTTCCTGTGCTTCTTGCAATGGATTCTGAAATGACCTCTCTGCTGTACTGTCAAATGCAAAATAGGAATCTAATGGAACTATGGGTCCGAGCCAGCATAGTACTTTACCTGTATCTGAGGCTGCACTGCAAAATACATTTCTCTGAAATATAACACTGATCAAAAATAAAATAAGAATAGGCAGTTAGATTTTCTATTGGAAAATGCTGATTTATTGAAACAGAGATGTTTGTTAGAGATACGTTGATTTCTTTAAAAATTTTGAGGACTTTCAGTAAAAGCCACAAGATGTAATGTGGGACAAAACAAGAAGCCAAATTTAACTCCTTAGTATAGTTCAAGATGAGCTTGAAGAATAATATCTATAGTATTGAAGGAGGTTTGAAAATGTTGATTTTTCATTTCCAAATCCAGATTACTGCATCTCACTTGCACACTGGCAAACTTGTGCTTAGGTGGCACTGTGCATAGCTAGGAGCAAAGGAGAAAGGAGCAGAGAATAGGAAATCATTTTCTGTGCATGTCCTGCTGAGGAGACCACGGCAGGGCAGGGATGCCCGGGGTGTTGGAGATGGGAGCCACTGTGCCTTTCTCTTCTCTGCAAAACAGCTCTGCACCCAAAGCAAGCCATCGAGATAAAGAAGATGGAAAGAATAGGAATATCTCTTAAAATTCTACCGCAAAAAGCCCTTTTTTCATTCACGGGAAGGCTAGAGGAAGGTGGAAGGATGACAGAGGACGTTTGTATGAACAATCCCTTCCCTGGGCTCAAGGGGGCATTTGTGATCCACAGCAGCTCTGAAGGCAGCGCCTGTGCAGATGGTCACTGCTTCAGCTCCCTGTTCCGCTGAAAGGCTCTGCTCTTACCTGCTTCTCCCCTGTCAGCATGAGGAAAAGGAATTGATCCTCTAGGTAAGGCTTTACCTGAGGATGAAAGGACACGAATTCCTTTTTGTGGATGCCCACAGCTCTCCAGCTTCAGAGTCCAGCCCTCCGATAGCTCCCTGTGGCTCATGAAGAGCTGCCTAGCACGACTGCTCACGAGCAATAGCATTTTCTTCCAGCTTCTGTCTTTCTGGTGGTTTGATTCCTCACTTCAGCTCTCTGAGGCAAGCTGCAGAGGCAGGGTACATGGCAGGCCCGGGCTGATGCACCACCAGTGCTGCGAGTCTGCACACTTCTCCTTGCAAGATACCCAGTGGGTGTTGTCCTGAGCACAAGCTGTTGGGCATTCAGCTGTAGGGCTTGTCCAGCAGGATCCAGCAAAGCCTCCTCTACACAGCAGCACTAAGCAGCATTGGGCCAAGGCTAGCACAGAAGATTTAGACCATGTTCTTCAAGATCATTTATTTTTGGAGTTAAACCATAATTACATGCCCAGCCTATGCAGGGAGCATTACCAAGGCTGTGAGGCTTTCAGGTGGCTTTTGCTCCTGTAAGAGCGGCAGCAAGCCTATCTAGCCCTGTTTGGCTTCTGCTGAGGGACAGGTAAGGAGAAGAAGGCTCTCTCCTCATCCTTCTCCCTGCTGCTGCACTCATATGTGGTAAAATTAAACAAGCAAGAACATTTGGAGAGCAGCAGGTAGGAAGGGCTCACCTGCACATTTGGGTCATTTCAGAAAATTTCTTGCTCAAACTGACATCAGGCCCTTTTCTACCTGGACACAGCAGCAAATCTGAGAGGGAAAGGAGGGCAGGAGATGACCAGTCAAGTGGCAATGGTGCAGGGCTGGGCCAGATGGCTACAGACATTCTCCTTTCTCCTCACAGAGTCTGTCCCCACCACGGAAACATTAATCAGCTCCATTGCCAGGCTGACGGTAAATTTTGGCCCAATAATTTTCCAATTCAAATAACTTCCATCACTCTGGTATCACCACAGACCTTCTTGGCCATATTAAACTCTGCAGCACAGCTAAATGTCCCAAATACTCCCATTTTACAGGTGGAAAGCTGAGTCATAGAAAGCAGCAGTAATTCATGCAAGGTCAGGGACAAACAAGTACTTAATCCACATGGAAGTCCCAGACATTATCCTAGTGCTGAAATTCCCCTTCCCCACCTCAGAAACAATCAGCAGATCCCACCCTCCTGAATGGAGCATTCACCAGTCTCAGGTTAAAACTACCAAAGGGAGCCAAGACAGAGAGTCTGAGTGCTATATAAACCACAGAAAAGGAGAAATAGACCACAGAGATCCTGCCAGCCGGTTCCTACCTTCATTGACGTAACACGCTTCTGTGCAATCATTTCTCTGTTTATGCAAATATATTTCCTTTGTCATATCTGTAGAATCCATAACACTGCCTGAAATAGTACAAAAGCACAATAATTAGAAAAACAATGTTATAAGAGGTGATGTACATGAAGAGCACAGAGTGCCTACACGTGAGTCCGGCTCTGTTCTCTGTCCTACCACATGTTGATGTCTGACCTTGACCAAGTTGCTTAACTTCTCCATGTCTCCAATAAAACCTGTCTCATAAAAGCTGGATAATAGCATTAAACTTATCTACATCAGATGAAGGTTTTGATGCTTAATCAATAAAGATTTGTTAAAAGCTCTAAGATCCTCTTAAAAAAGGAAATGTCCACAAAAGGTTTCAGTGCTGTCCGAGACTAATGAGTGAGAGGAGGTACGAGCTGCCCCATTGACACGTCAATGCTGAAGCAGGACTGAGTTTTGAAGCTCACCAGTGGAGGGGCAGCCTTGGCCATGCCACGGGAAAGGAGAGCACGTTTGGGTTACAAAGGTCTCAGATGGAAGTGGCTGTCAAGCTGCAACTGCAAGCCTTACCTCAAGCAAGAGCTTCTACTTTTGACAGGTTTTGGATCAGTTGCTTCTAATTTCAGAGACGTGAAAGACTTTATTTCTGAATTCACATTTCACCCCTTCCTTCCTTTCTTTTGTCCCCTCAGGCTCTGGCAATTTGCTGTTGCCTGGTAGGGTGGAAGGGATTATTTCTTTGGCAGTATAATAGCACCAACAAAGCTTGATGCAGTGCTAAGTGATCAATATAATACAATGTATAGAAGAATAATAATTAATATTGTGTTTACCCAAGCACATTTTGAGAGCTATGCCTAACTTTTTAACTTTGAAAATAACAAGAAACTGAAGAAATGGAAGCACTTTCAGATCTCAAATCTAATCAGAAAAAAAAGTGTCTGCAGAGGGGAGAAAAACCATTCTTACGGTGTCTCTTGCCTGAGCAGAATTAGGAGATCTCAGGGTAGATACCACCCTGCTGAGAGCTATTTCAACTCATTCTGAGATACTTTGTTGAATTTATAGTACAGAGAGCTTCTGATAAGATAATCTGAATTAAACCTAATCTTCCAAACCTTCCTTTGAGATGCACATTGTCACCTGAATCTGTGTGTCATCCTTGGCAAGACCATGGTCACTGGTCAGTTGTCTGCTTTGGACTGATCTTCAGTCAGGTTCCTCATAGCTCTAGTTCTTTTAGTTCAAGAATGAACAATTTTCTTCTGCAATATTTAACTCTGATATTTTTTTCAGAGGTGTAGGAAATAGGCAGGTGATGTCCTCTTATTCTTCAGATAAATGAGTCCTAGATCTGTGGAACCTTCCTGACAGAAGCCAGGTAAGCTCTGCACACTTTAATTCCCAAAGATGAGCTGGAGATTCGCATGTTACTTACTGAGGTATTACATGGAATTTTAATAGGCCTTTAACAGGACTCCTGTGAGTTCAACAGCTGATCCAAACAAGATCTCCACTCCAACGCCTAATCCCATTATAGCCTAGGAAGATCTCCTTCAGAGAAATTTATTTGTCTTCAGGCAGTGCTGAAAAGAAAGAGGAAGAAGAGATGGACAGAAAGGAGAGAGTGAGAGAAGTTTAAAGGAAAAGTTAACTGAAAAGAGAAAAGTGATGCTAATGCAGGTAGAAAATGCTAAAAAAAGAGGGAAAAAAGAAGCATATAGCTTTTTTTAAATCTCACTAGTTAGCACTTTATGTCAAAATCCCCTCATCTTAACAATCACTAGAACTGAGTGAATAATTTAAAAGGAATAATTTATTCAAAGAACGTGGCGTACTGATGCATATTCACATATTGTCTGAAGAGATCACAAAGTTCTCCAAATTTCATATGTTATTGAGATCTATCTGCCAGTTCCTTCAGCTGACAGTTCTTTGCTTCCAGATACTTTACAACTTAACCCATGGAAGGAAACAGTTTATCCTAAGCACAGACTTATTTTGTTTGTGTACAGAAACTCCAAAATCATTATTTCAATAACCACTGAAGTGATGACACTGTACAATCATGAGTTTCTCACAAGTACCCTAGTCCTTTTTTTTTTCCTCATCCAGAGGTTAAATATCTGAATTCTGTGAGAGCATGTGCACACACATACTTGCCTGCATGCGCTTCACGTCACTGGTTCTTATTTGTTGAGCCCTGTAGAAATGGAGTAACTACATTTCCCACCCATAGAGCTCCCAAATTCAGCCACAGATTTGAAAAAATTCCTATCACAGGTGGTTAAAGATGGCACAAGTGTAAATATGCATTAGGAGACATCAATGAGCAGGCAGGAGTGATCTATGCTCATGCACGTTGTTTCCTTGTGGTTCTTAGCCAACCTGATGGAGCCAGTGCAGCATCAGGGCAGCCATTCAGAGCTGATGAACATATGCCTTTCCCCCATTTCCAAGGGCTGAGGAGCTGGGAGCTTTGCTCTGATGATCAGGCCAGTTGTCCAGTAGGCAGTCCAGACAGCTTAGGCGTAACAATGCCTTCTTGTAATGAAAATGAAGACATTTCATTAAAGAGAAAGAATTAGAACAGCAATAATAGACCTGAACCCATAGGAAAAGTCTTGGATCTGGATAAAAATTCACATATGGCTCAGATCTGCTCTGTAAGTGATGCACTTTACCCCTCACATTCACAGCTTTCATCGCTCCCCTCCTTGCCTGTGCTACCACGGATAAGCAAATGGCATCTGCAGCCGACTGCCTCTCTGAACTGTCCTTCCTGGGTGGTGGTGCAGCTCCAGCACGACAGAACTGGTGTTTCTGTGGCATTTAAGACTAGTGAAATGTACAGGTCACAGGCTGGAAACTATTAAGAAACAATTTGCTTCCACTGATCTGTTTGGAGTCTTCCCTGCATGGCCCTTCATCAGTGCTATTGACCATGTGAGTACACTTCACCTCCCGTGGGGCAGAGGTAATTATCCCTGGTGAATTAGACCTTTAATCACTGTTCCAAAGACACCTGGTGGGCTTAAAATACATATATATATATATATATCAGTCATGTCAGTAATTGTAGACATATTTCTCACAGAATCCTTCACCCCTATTTTTTTGCCCTCTCTGCAATAACTTTCAATTTCACAGTGTTCACTAAATTAGCACTTATAAAAATATTTCCTTTTTTTTTTTGCATCATGTCACATTGCCTTCAGAGCCCTCCTTCATGTGGGTTGCTGAGCATCAATTGCATTAGCCCTGTGGGGAAATATTCCACTAGAGTGTGCTTGCCCAGAGGTATAGAGCAGAACAACCCTTCCCTTTCCCTTTTTTTGATGGCTGTCTGCATCCCAGGTCCATGTAGTCCACAGATCATCTCACATGATGAGTCCCACCTCCTGCTTTCCACTCCACAGACACAAAACCACCAAAGGCTTCTACTTCATGCATCTGCACAGTGGCAGCAGGATCTCTCAATGGTGAAATGTGCTAAATGTCTCTAATCACCTTGAATTGGGATCTGCCAACCAGGGACACAAGAGTTGTGAAAAGCAGGAGATGCTCTGAGATAGCACTGAAGGATGAGAGTCTCAAATGCCTCATACTTGAAAAGGTCCCACTGGAAAGCACACTCCCTGTTTGTGGCCTCATAGTATGGTCCCAGTCTCATGCATTGGATGGGTCATATGAGGAGGGAAGCCCATTTTGGCAATTATAAATATGGTGAAAAATAATTCCATTTCAACACAATCTGCAGTTCAAAAATCTTAAAACTGCTATATATCCCATAGTCTATCTCTAATGGGAAAGCATTTTGTTCAGAGCTTTGTATTGGCACAGCAGACTGTTGTTTGTATGACGCACATCTGAGCATGGTCTGCACATGGCTTCCCAGATGTTTCCACTCCTACAAAATCTCTAACTGCCTACACAAGCCTGAGTGCTCAACACTGTAGAAAGTAGACCTGGAAAGATCTTCAAGGGGTCATCTAAGGTAAGATCACCTCTACCTCCATCATGCCTGGCAGATATTCATTCATTTAAAGGCCACCGATGTAGGAGGCCATTTCAATCTCCCTGTACAGACGGTCCGACTGCATGCTGGAACTGGGCATTAAAAGGCACAAGAAATGTCACCTTCAGTTATAAGAACACTTGCTATTCTTAGGATATACTTACAACTCCCTTAGGGATCATTCCATATATTCACAGATTAAAATAAACCGGGATATCTTGGCTTGCTGGATTAACCCATTCACGAATCTGTAGCTGAAGGCTCAGCCTTAAGGGAGCAATAACCAAACTGAGCACATTCACCCAGATTTCTGTCTCCAGCAAGAAACCTGCAATCAGTCCCCAAATGAACCCCACTATAGTGATCCAGGTTGCATATATGATGTTTATTTTGCCTTCTATATTCTCAGTCAAACATAATCTGAGTTCACTGGTGTCATGAGAGGTATGATTTTGTTTTGTGGGGAGTAGAAGAAGAGAACATGAGAGATTCAGAAGCCTGTGAATTGCGTAGCAGATGGGCTTTTCATTAAGAGGAGCTCCAAAACGTAATGAAATCAGTCAGAGCCTTTTTTACTGGCTTTGGTGGACTTTGGAGGAGGACATAATTTAGGCACCTAGCTGCAGGGATACAATTACAGCCCTTGATCTCGGTGGTGGATGTTAACAAGCACTTCTGTCACACTCGTAGGCTCTGACAGAAATTTGGGCATCATTTCTGAGTCGATTTTTGTTCTGAGATTAGCTTGAGCTTTGAACCCCAGCCTCAGGACAATGCATACAGATAATGGATTTCCCTTCATCTGATATATAGATATTGCTGCTCATTTACTAGCTGTTGTGGTATTCGGTTGCTTCAGTGTCCAGTCATAATGTTTACAGATTGCAGCTGTACTGAACATGACCAAAAAGATGCTGTCTAAGGCTGTTTCAGAGTGTTACCATGATCCGTGGGCTTTATTTTGTTTTGCAGTTGTAAAACCAGCCTAGCTTCCTATATAACCACATTTATATATAACTGAATTGAAGAAAGTACAGAAAAATCTCCATCATTGTCATATTATTCCCACTGGCATTTCGGAACAAAAATTGATTTACACTTTACAGTTTTGAAATTCTAGGTTATAATAAAAAACAACAAAACCCCAAACAAACAAAAAAACCCAAACCAAAACCAAACCACCAAAAAAAACCCAAACCAAAACCAAACCAACAAGTGGGGATGAAGGTCAACATTGATGTGAAATGCAAAGCATCACATATCTTGATCAACTATAACCTATCTCCCCACTCACTGCAGCTTTTTTGTTCATAGTAGTTAAAATGTTGAATTTTCAATTTCCAATAAAATATTGGAAATTTCTTTAGAATAATTTCCTAGAAATAAACGAATGATTTATCTGCTATCCTAATTCAGATACTACTTGACCTTCTCACATCTTCACATCCTGAAGCCTCAAAGTAAAATTCTGTTAGAACAACAACAGCCACTCTGTAGATGACAATGGCCATTAGAATGGTGAGGGAAGGAAGGTAACAGAAGAGGGAGGCTGAAAATAAACTGAGCTGTCCCTGTTGCTGCAAACAAACAATATGCTTTGTCAGAAACATGGAGTTGTGTTATATTTTTGCAAAAGCCACAACCATCATAGACTCTAGGCTTGATTTTTTCTGACTTGGAGGAAAACTGGAAAAACAGCAAAACCAAAAACCTGCCACACCAGAGCAACACAATAATTGGTTGGTGTAAAATATTGTTCAAAAAGAAAACCAGCAAAGCAATAGAGACGAGTTGTCCACAGTCCCTCCTGCTCACCGATCCACTAAAAAGAGAAAAAACCCAACAACCAAAAACCAACTAACAAAAAGCCAATAAAATATCCCAAACTGCCAACACATTCCACTAAGCATTATTTCTTGCCTGAAGTTAACACAAGATGGATATTCACTGTGTGTCATCACCTCCCCATCAGCCCTTCCTCTGTCTGGCATAATACCTCACAGCCTAGGGACCAGGAGTGACACGTCCCAACAGTTGTTGTATTGATTTTAATTCCAAGTCAAGCTCTCTGCTACATACCTGATTCTACCGTAATATTAATTACAAAGTCTCCCTCTGCTCTGGCCCCTCTATGTCGTTTGTTATCAAAAGGCAGCCACACAAATGACTGTCACCTCAAATCCATTTTTCATTAACACAAGTGACCAGTCCTGTGTTAAGCATCTCTGGGTTCTGGATGACATTCGTTATACACTGCCTGGTAGATCGTAAATCACTGTAGTGTTAAAAGAATTCCTACACTGAGCAGCAGGGAGCTAATCTGTGTCTGCAGGTTTTTAATTGAGTAAAACAAACGACGGTGAAACCCTCTTTAGATGCACTCGAGCCCTTTTCATTGGATTAAAATGAGCTGAAATCTTTCCCTTTGGGACCGTGTGCTGGCTAGTGAGGGAGGGTGAGATCAGCTAAGAGGGGGCATATTGCAATAATCTTCTTTTTCTTTCCATCACCTCTGCCTATTCAAAGGAGCAGCAGATGGTTAGGGATTGAGTAGGAAGAGTACCAAGAAACTTAACAGACATCTCTGAGGAGTCAGTCCTCACCAGCACTGTGCTCCACAATCCACATGTTGGATCCCTTTCATGCTCTTTCTGAGAGCCCTTGTTCCCATAGCTCTGAGTTCCCCAAGGACACATGGTCATTATTCTTTCTGAAGCACTATGTGACAGCAGTGCATAGGGACTTCCATGGCAGTAACTAAAAAACTGTGCCTGTACCGGACTGCATCACTGTCCAGAAAATGAAGAACTAAAGGAGTTTTTTAAGTGTCCAACAGAGCAAATACCTGGGACAATAGGGCCACCCAGCTCCTTTTGTGCCTTTGAGGGGCCACCCTGGATTCCTGCACACATCCAACACACCACACATTGGCTTCTCTCCAGCCCAGTTTGTGCTCAGGTCTAAACTTTCATGCCTGTACTGAACAGAGACATTGCTGAAGAGTAGTATAGGCTGAAGGAGGACAAGGTTTAGATGAGGAGAAGTAGGCAGAGCTTGGCTCAAGTAAGGATGGGGATGAAGCCCTTATTTAGGAAAAACATGACCAAGTTAGTTGCTCTGTCCTACACTTTCAAGTTATTTAAAGCAGAAATTAAAACTAAAACAACCCTCGCTGTCATTCTGCATTCCCAGAGCCACTGTGTTACTAGCCATAACATGGCCTGAAGGTTCAGATTCCTTCAAGTCCAATATAAAAAGAAAATCATTGAGGCCAATAGCTAAAAATATCTTCCATGCACTAGGAAAAACACACAGAAGAAAAGGAGTTTGATTTCTCAAAGACTATTAATTATTAAGTTGAATAGACTGTAAAACTTTGTTAGTTTGTAATGCAGGGAGGCTAGCATCCACACGGCAACTTAGATGATGTTCCAGTCTCTGGGAAAAGGAGTTGATGAAATAAACTCAGGACAAGGATTTTAAAAGGCAGTTGAGATGCAGTTCCCCACCTTGTGTAAAATGTCCTGTTGGAAGGTGTGGCTAACCTGTGAATTCAGCTTCATGGGTTGAGGCACTCAACACTTATGTTACAGACTTAAACTGAATGTCCAACTGCCTTGCCAGTCTTAGGTGCCTGTGTTAGTGCTGGACGAACTGTGTTAGGGCTAGAGAAGATCTTGGGGGAATTTAGAGAACCTTATTGCTGCTTGGTGCTTCCCCTTTAGTTTTGACTTCACTCTGGTCTTAGGTCTCTATCTGAAGATAAATCCTGAAGACACACTATTCTTCCCCTTCTTATTTTGCCATTTTTCCATATGGTCAGCACTGATTGCTTTTCTTTCCTGTGTTTCTTGTTATGGTGCTGGCTGATTTGTCTTCTTTCTTGTGTGCTAGCCTCATCAGTGGTGCTAACGACAGGCAATTTGCACCAGTTGTGAGAATAAGGCTTGTGTTTAACCTGTACTCAATAGAAGACCATTCCCAACCTTTGCATGGACCTGGGGCTCTGCTTGCTTTGAGATCCCTCTGAGATCTCAAATGCACGAGAAAAGCAGAAGGTAGTTCCCAAGTTATAAACAATGCAGTTAGGAAAATACCCTTTCTTCCACTCGGAAAGGAGATACTCACAGTAATGAAGTCATATATGTGAGCCAAATTTGTTGGATTTTTCTCCAGGCATGTTGCTGTTGCATAATATACATCAACAGGTCCTACAAAAAATAAAGTATGTTTGACTTCATAAATATTGTATTGATAAAAATGGACCAAAATAATCCTATGTGGGGAACCCTGAGCATGTTCCCCAACTAGGTAAGATGAAGTTTTAAGGCAGAAAATGATGAAGGTAGGTTGTTGTTTTATTTTAAGCTTCAAATCCCATGTTCAGAGATGCCTAGCACAGCTCCTTTTTACGATATAATTAATCATCATTCCATTCAATGTAGTAAGAGGATCTAATGGGATATATTGTCCCATTTTAATGATAAGCACGTCAGATAACATAAATAGGTCAATTGACGTAATTGCAGTAAATAGAGAAAAAACCCTCAATATTTCAAGATGAATTATGTAATTTACATAATTATGTCTAAAAATGGCATGTCACCACCAAGTGTACTCATCCAGCCCTACCCTCTGCTTTCCTCCTTCCCGTTCGTCAGGAATGCGTTGCTGAACATCGTCATACGTGACTGGAAATTTCTCCGTGTTCTCCAGCTTTGTCAGAGACGTTTAACGTTGTGTAGACAAGAGCGTTGGCTTCACTCGCTGCGTGCAGGAACGTGGCAGGCTCCCAAGCTGAGCTCTCAGTCATCCTCCCTTGGATCAGGGGCTGTGCGCAGGCGGTGGCTGTCCAAAGCATGAAGGTAGAACGCTGGAGGATGGTAATCAGGGATGGCACAGGGCTCAGCCAAGAACTGGATCTCCTTATAGTACCTGAAATAGCAAAGCACTTGTAACATTTTATTTTTCCAAGCCATGTTGCTTATGCTGATGGGGAATGAAAGAAGGTGATGCTAGAGGAGCACAGAGCAGCCTTTTAGCCTGTGGCTGAGCCCTGCAGTGGGACTCACTGTCTTCTCCAGCAAGTGCACTCACAGCAGCCCCAGGCAAAGGTTTCTGCAGGAAAAATAATGCAGTCATGTTAAAACATTAATTTGCTGTAAATAAAAAAAACCAAACAAACCAAAATAACCCAAACCAAACAAAAAAAACCCCAGCTGATCCCAAGGTGCCCAGCAGGAAAAGTTAATTAAGTCCACTTTGTGGACAACATTCAGGCAGCTATTGACAAGCTTGGGGTGCTGCCAGCCTAGTCCCACCCCAGCCCTGTTAATTCCTTCATGCTTAAGGTCTTCAGGGTCTTTTCCAACCTAAATGATTCTATCATTCACAGCTGTTTAAAGACCTGAAATCCCCCAGAAGAAACAGGAAAAATCTGCCCCAGACTCCAGTGTGTCTCTGTCCAGATGAAGTTGCCTTGCACAGAATAAGGAGAAAAATGCTGGTGAGTCTCTCCATGTCTACATTTATTAGGACAAACATTTTATTAGGATATCTTCCCTCAAGTTATTCCACACTTCATTTGAACAGTACCCAATGGAACAGCTCTAGTACCCCATTAAGCCTGGGTTTGTCTCTTTCTCCTGCCTGGGTTATACAAAGAGGATTGACTCTCATGGATGTATTTTAGCTCAAGTATATCCTTACATCCAGAAATCCAGGTTTTGATGTAATGGGAGACTCTAATGAGGGAAAAGGGAAATTTATTACATGTGTAAGAATGAGAATAACAGGAGCCAGGCCTCAAGACTATTTAGAAAACTTGTTTTGGGGAAAAAAAAAATCTAACCCATGTTTAAAGTTTAGGCAGACAGGTCGACACAGGCTTGCTCTTGTAGCATGTACAGCTGAAGTTTCATTGCTGAAGGAGTAGAGGGGGGTAAATCAACCCAGCAGCCATTCCCCTTCCTTATTTGCCTTTCCTTTTCACTTTCTCTTTCTCCAGACAGTCTCTGGGCTTGTCCTTGTTCAGTTAGCTGTGCAGAGAAAGCCATTTCCATTGCCCCTGTACATTTTACCCAGCCACGTCTGAAAATCAGGAGAGAGAACTCCAGCTGCTGAAGTGCACAATTTGCTCTTAGCTACAGTCCAGTAATTGAAAACTGTCATTCTGCAGGAAAATGGCAATGCTGTGCAAGAGCAGGAGCAGGCTGGAGTTTGTCACACTGCATCTCCAGATTTTGTAACTAGTTTCAGCTGAACTTTTCCCCCTCTGGGCTCTGATAGCTTTGCCTGCTATTTACCAGCCCCTGGGAGAATTGCTTTAGTCATTTTGCTATTGAAATACTTTGGAGGTTGTTATGTTTGTTTACACTTCCTCTTGTTTCCAGGGCCAAGGCAGGAGGAGGGGGAGATGAAGCTGGGTTTGAAGACAGGGAATTTGGGCTAGTTCAAGATATCCATGACCTTCATCCTTTGCTTCTAAGTACAAAGGCAGAGGGACACTGGAGGGACCAACAAGTTATAATATAGATTTCAGTTACACTAATTACCTTTGTGTTCTCGTTTGCATGACAAAGGCTGGATAATAATACAGCATAAAAGGTTGGGGAAGCAGAGAGCTCTGGGGACTGCACTAGCACTAGGCAATGTGAGGGATGGAGACATGGGTCCTGCACATGACTGAGCAGCATCTTACTCCCTGTTCAGCCAATTCTTATGCTGGAGAGTGGGAAAATACCTCTTCACCAGTAAAATATACAACTGTCCCTTTTTGCTTGGTCTGGGGAGCATAAGGTCTGATGTTGGATTACTTTTTCTAGGACATTTTGGTAAAATGTCTTTCTTGTCTTCAAACCAGACTCTATAGAACATGCTGTAATGGTGGGAATTATACTGAGTGACAAGTCCTGAGGTGTCACTAGAGTCTATGCTTCCCTCAACCATCACTGCTAGCCACCAACCAAGAGAAGATACTCAGCTGGACCTTCCCTCTAGCCTGGTATGATTGTTCTTACTCTTAAAACCTGCAAACTCTGAAGTTCTCAGATCCACAATGACCCCATCTGACCCTAGAGGTGTCCTAATGTCCTTCTACTTCTTCTAAGGGATCTTTTATCCTCAAAAAAATAATTGCTTTCTCCACAAGCTCTCTGCTCTCTTGAAGATGCTGCTCCTTGACACGTTTCCTTCATGACTGTCCTGCCATAATGCTTGTGTACTGCTGCATGCCTTATCTCTTTGCTCTGAGTCAGTTATGCCATGAGAAGATTTGGATGTCCTGGCTATAAACTCTGAGTTGAACTGCAGCTGGATTACTCCATGCTTGCCAGAGCACATTGATTTAAACAAGAAAGTCACATTCTTCTATGTTATTGATAGCAGCTTGTAAAAAAACACTATAAATAGTATCCACAAATTAAAAGTTGCTAATTTCAAGTAGAGGTGAAGTAGCTTTTTTTTTCCCTTTTTTAAACAACAACAACAAAAAAAACAGTTGGGGGTGTTTTATGTGTTTTTTTTTTAATTATTATTTTTATCTGGAATTTTGTTTCGCAAAGTATGACTATGATTATTTATTTTTCAAAGTGAAAAAACCCCACTTTTAAACTTAAATATCTTTCCTACCTTTAAAGATAAGTATCTACCTATTTGGATAGCTGCCAAGCTATGACAGCAAATGCCAGGTGATGTCTGTTCAATTCCATGCAACACTCAATGTCATTTCTCCTGGCTGAAGTATTGATCACAATTAACATTTCTTACAACTTTTCTTCCTTTTTTGATTAAAAAGTGGAAATTTATTATCTGATCCAGATTTTATACAGACATTTTTTTTTTAGAGCTCTGGCAAAGAAGTGGATGAATAATTTTCTTTCCCCTTTTTCTGAAACTGGCTCAGTCCTTGTTTATGATAACATCATGGTTTTTAGTCGAGGACTGTGGCTGGTCACCTCTGTCATGGGAATTTGCCTCAGTCCCAAATTGAATGGCAAATATTTTAAGTGAATAATGAATAGTCAATATTGACCTTCTGAGATCTTTTCTCACATGAATACTCATTACGTCCTCCACAGCCACAGCCTGTCCATAGTGGGGCTGCCTGTTAGGCTCAAACTCCCTTTGAGATATAACCATCCGCTCTGCTTCTGGCATAGGCACCCTTGCAAAACCCAAAAAGCCCCCCAAAACAAGACATGAACTATCATCTGTAGGACTAGTGGACCATCAACATTAATGTGTCACCTTGAAAACATGTATATTTTCCTGGAAAAAAAAAGATAAAAACTCTTGCCAATCTCAAATATTTGGATTGAAGGGAAGTGCTTAGCTAGTTGTGCAAAAGGGAGCAGCCTTAGCAAGGATCTCATGTCTTGCTAAGATGGTTATCTGAATTTATATCAGAGCTGCTTACTTTAGGCTTGCAGGGCTAGGCTAAGATTTGATGCAACTGAACATACCTTCCTGTGTAAGCCAAGCATATACCAAAAAGGATTAATGAAATAGCTGCAGACCTGTTAGGTCCTCCCAGTAACTCACCCCAGACCCTGGCTGGAGATGACTGCTGGGTACATTAAACAGCTTTGGGCTGAAACTCCCACCTTAAATCCCTTCAGCACCATTTGGGGAAGAAGAAAGGAACTGGGGATTTGTCCCCATTTAAGACACCAGGGTTAGATCCAAGGAGAAACTCAGCAAGGAATATAAGCCCCCTGTACACAAACTGCTCAAAATATTCCAATTTGTCAGATCATTACCAGTAGGTGCATGAGAGCTAAAGCTTCTGGCCTGCAGAGGGAACAGATCTAAGTCTGAGCTTGGCTACGAGGTGCCTTGGGCTGTGGAAGGTTGGGAGCCTGCGGGAGCAATGCAGATTTTGGATTATCAAAAGTATTCCTTCTAGGACAGCCTTATCAAAATCCGGACTGCTGCAGTTCCTCACACTTTTTTCCTAACCCTCAACAACTGTCTTCTCCTTGCTTTAGTCAAAATAAGCCTCTCAGAGCACACTCCTGACAGATAGGACTAGGACCAACAAGTTGCCTTCTGAAGTGTCATTCACTGTGAAGGAGAGATGTGGCTGGCTGACGTGTGATAGCTCTTCTCTGATAGAAGAAAAAGGTCTCGCCAGCTTGCAAAACAAGGATCAAGGAGAAGAGGTTTTGTACAGCCTTTAAAAGTTCCCTGTCTTGAGAACTAAAGGGGTCCTGGCTGCCTTCTACACTGTTCTGCCATCTTGATCCCTCAAACCTTCCTACCATGGGTAAATATTACTTTTGCTGCTGCAGTTACTCTCTGCATGCAGGTGAGTGTTTTGCCTCTATAGACACTTCCTTCTCTGCAAACCTGAAGCAGCCCTTTTGTTCTCCAGTGGGATAATAAGTAAATTCAGTAATTAGGGGATGACAAAGGGAAAGGCTCTGATGGGATCCTGGGAGAAACAGAAGGTGATGCATTGTGACAGATGCCTTTAGTGATGTTGTTTGTTAAACACACTGACACCTCCTTTTGTTCAATTCCCCAACTTGCCTGTGTGCTCCTGACATCTGCATGGCCCTGGCAAGACAGCCACTTGCCAGAGATAAAGAGAAAGACTCATTACACTTATCTCTCACCATCTCATCCCAGTAGTTAACCTAATGGAAACTTCCAATGCCCCTCCCTTCCTCATCACTATCTGATGTGGCCCATAGTTAGATAGATCCCCCCAAAATTATGCTATAGAGCTCCCTTTCTTAAAAAGCCCCTTCCTATAAAGGTTCAGTGCCTCTTGCTTCTACCCCCACGGCAGACAAATCACTGCCAGTCAAAGCTGAGGTGCTGGGGAAAGGCACAAGCAGTTGCCTCTGTCCTTTCCCTCCTTTGTGCTTTGGGGAACACAGAGGAAAATGGCCATTGTGGCTGGCATCAAGGCAGATGGCAGCACTAAAACTAAGAGCATTAATTACTACTATTATTTTTAGCAGAAACATATTGCAAGCAGCATGATTCTGAGCTGTCCAAGCCCCTGCAAGAGGCTGAGCACTCTGAGCCAAGCAGGAGGCAGCTGGCAAGAGCTGGGAGAAGGGAGCGGCTGCTCCTCCAAAGCTTTGGGACATCATCCTCTATTTACACCACACCCTCAAACAGCTTCCAGGAATGGATGTGCACTGGGTCTGAATTCAACATGGAAAAGTTTGTGTTCCCACTGTTAGAAATCAAAGCTGGGTGGGATCACGCTGCTGCTTTCACTGGCTCGTTTCCGTGAGCATCAGTGATGTTCCTTTAGATGTACAGCTTTGGTGCTGTAAGTGGGAGACAAATCTGTCCATGTATTTTAATCTCTAACATTTTATTGGCTTCATAAAACACGGTATGAGGTGCCGTATGAACAAGAAGTGAGCAACAGTCTTGACTTAAAGAATTTACAACCTGAAAGATAAGACAATGGTTGGAAGGAAAGTGAAGACTTATTTTATAGCTTGGGAGATGAGGTAGGCTGAGGAGGGTTCAAAGACACTTGTGCAGCTCCTGATCACAGCAAACATGGAAATTGTATGCAATTTGTTTTTTCTAATATATATGTGCTACTGGAAAGGTCATAAAGAGTCAATAGTCAGAGCTGATAACTGCAAGTAAACCACTACTGCAATGATTTGAGCACAAGGTCAACCTTACTGCTGAAACCCAGGGTCCAGCTAAATATCTGAGATAAGATCTAAACATGAGCTTAAAGCAGACACTTGTTCAAGTGTCTTTCTAAAAAGGGATTAATTTAAAACTATTGTCAAAGGTAAGTGTGTTTTTCAAGGGCCTGTTAAATTGAGACACAGAGTTGTTGTTGGAATCAGAGGAGTGAAAGAAAATACTTGTCAAATATATTATGCTGAGAATTCTGTGTTCGCTCATTAAATCATTTATTAATGACTCCTCAAGAAAAAAAAGAAAAAAATCACCAGATAAGTTACTTAACAAAACCCCACAAATTCAGCATGTAACACATTCATCACAACCTATTCAAGCAGCTTCAATGCTTGGACAAAACTGTTTTTTCATCTAATTTCCCAGGCAGGAAGACTGCCAAAAAGTGTAAATGATGCTGTAAGAATGAAGAGAGACTTTTCAGCAGCCAAATACCTAAATGATGTTTACATGGACACTTAGCATCTCACTCCCTAGAAGACACATTCCTATGTGTCATTTGGACACAAGACTGACTTTTTTTAATGCTTATTTTGGAGAAGGGGGGAGACAGGGTATATTCGTCCACAGGACCGAATATATCACAGTGGATTCATTAAAGAGGGATGGATTGGAGGCAGCAGTTCCTCTGTGCTGAGCTATTGAAAGTGAAATGGGATAATTGCCACAGTTACAACTAGACTGATCAAGCTGAGAGAAACAAGTTTCAAATTGTACCAATCAGCCCTAATCCGAAGGAGTTATTAACAGAGCTCTACCCTGGTGAGTCCGCATCTGCTAACTTGAGATAATGATTTATATCACCCTTTATGAAAGTTCCAATTTATCCTAATTCAATAAGCAAAAGCCAGCAAGCTCAGAGGGAGTCACAGACAAGGATTCAGTGTGAGCCCCTCAGTCGTTCTCCTCCTCTTCCCAGGCAGGGTAAGTGGCCGCTGCATGGTGTCATCTCCTGGAGGAAGCCATGAGGACACAGGGAGAAAGAAACACCGAGTTTGGACAGGTTTTTTTTAATATCTTCAGGGGATGTAGAAGTACAAGGTTCATATGTACATCAGTGTGATGATTTAGCATTCAAAACTCTTGATTAGGACCAGCAGTAAGGATGCAGGAAGGGCAGATGATGCCTCCATCGGGACAAAAGAAGCAATCCTGAATGCCTGGACAAGGGAGGTTTTGTTAGGTCCTCAGTACAGGACACAAAAGCATACTGCTTCAAAAGCTGTGGCCTCATTTTACATCAACATGCACATTTTTGTGGACACCAGGCTTTGACCATTGTGTAAGCCCTACCTGGGATGTGGCCTTTGGAGCCTGAAATAACATCAGGGATGGAAGTCAGGCACTGCAGTCAAGTTACTCCCCTGAAATAGTACATGGGATTTTCTGGACTTTCTCTGGATGGTGACACCATAGCCCCAGCTATCACACAATACACTTCAATGAGCCTTTTGGTAAAATTATTACAGCTCAATTCAGAGCTGCCACGAGGCTGCTCTAACTTGTAGAAGTCAGATGTCACCACTGACCCAAACATGTTCCTTATACCCTGCACACAAACCCACAATAACTGATTCTCTCAGGATTTAAAATGTGTACAGTAGCAGGACACAACTATTTTAATTCTTTGCTGGGTCCTACACCAAAGCATCAAGATTTCTGCATATTGTTCTTCTCCTGAGGGGAAGCTTTATGTTATTTGCTGTGTTTGCACAGTTCTAGGATCTGCAGTGTTTGCTTGGCTTTCTTTTATTCAAACACATTTGTTCCAGTTATGTTTCTGACCTATTTTACCGTTATTCTGTGAACGCTTATTGAGTGATAGTTTTTGCCTTTGTTTCAAGAATATTGCAAGAAAGCAAAAATACCACAAGCACTTCAGCAACTATTTGTGCAAAAGTTCACAGGCAACAGGTTTTTTTCCCTTCCTTTCTTTTTAAGGATAACTTAATATTTGATTGACTTTCTTCTAATTGTAAAATTTTTGACTACCCAATCAGAGCAGAAAAAACACCTGACAACTGAAATGGCCAGTGATCTTCATCAGGAATGACTGTTGAATGGGTGGATACAGAAAGATGTTTACAAACAGGCTGGAAAATGAGATTTACTTGCCAACCTAGGAGTTACTATTCAGATCTATGCTCCCATAGAGTTAAATGAACAATGTTTTGATGAGAGATATTGCTGATACCCTGTTTATAAGCCAATCCCAAAGAGTTCCTGTCCCCTTCCCTTCCACAAAACACAATACTAGTCATAATTTCATATGTAAGCTCTAGACCTTCTAGGTTTTACTGCTTTACACTACTTTGATGGCAACAGCATCTGCCTTGCATCTCCAGGAGATGCCTTGATACCACACTTGTTCATTAGCTGCTGATCAAGGAACATGTTGGCTTACTGGAGTAATGCAAGTTTGCAGTACTAACACATGTCTTCTTAGCAGCCTGTTGAAATATTGACAGAAGACTACTCCCCATCAAAGTCAAAACTATCAGTCTATTTTTTTGTTAAGGACTTTAAACAACATTTGAATGAGTCCTCAACTGCCATTGATACCTACCCTATTTGTGTCAGACTGCTTAGGAGCATGATACACTACTCCAATGCTGGCACCTCTTAAATTCATATGTAAAGTCAGTTCTGAATTCTGTCTGAACCTGGTTTTCTGCCAACTTCCACATTGTGTAGCCTGTAAAATATGGTGGCAAAGCTTCAACAAAAGGGAAAAAAAATGAATGCAGCAATGGAGAGGGAAAGGAGTCACTGTCAAAAGTCAATGACATGTTCCTTGCAGTGTGAATGAGATGAAGATTGGGTTGGGGCAGGGGGAGGAGGGAGGCATGCACAGCTCTGAGCATAGCTGAATAGGTTCAAAGGAAAAAAAGTGAAAAAATATCATGTTCAGGATGAAAGAATACAGAAAAGTTATTTGTTCCGAGAACTAGTTTCTACTCAGGACAAAAGTAGCATCCTGAAGGGTCTTTAGGCTGCTGAAATGGGGTTCTCAATCCATGGACTGTCCTGCCCAAGCCAGGACTGATTGCTCCAGTACAGGAGTGGTTGTGATGCATGGCCAGGCCACTACCTTGGCATTTCTCATCTGCTGTAAAAAGACTTAGGTCATGCAAAGCAGTGAGTGTGGAGCTGGGTTCTCTTCCTTCTGTCACATTGATTCATTTGTTATCTAGGGTCATTAGTTCTTCCATATGGAGATCCATTATTGCCAATGATTTCCAAAGCCCAGTGAAATGTTTCATACAGGGTCTCTATGAAGGGAAATTCTATTGAGACCCTCATGTTGCAGTCTTTGAGTTAAAAGTATCTAAAATGTGTTCCTCTTTTTTTAACACACTGTTTGCAGGGCACCCTGAGTTTTGTATTGATCACAAGGAATTAATACACGAACAACTGAAAAACTCTCACTATATTAAGTATTCATCTGCTGTGTAAAGATGGATGATTTCTTACAAGCTACTACAAGGAAAAGTACAGTTCACTTAATTGCCAAGCAATCTCTTAAAAGCACATCTTGCATTTGCTCTGCCATAACTACTTGGCTGGTTGGTAGGACTCTAAGGTCAACAATGTTATCACCACGAGTCTCATTGAGTCTCCCTATTGCTTACTTCAGCCTGGAGATAGTCCAACAAGAACCCACTGGGGCAGAAATCTGTCTCCAGTCCTGTGATAAACCCACTGAGCTAAATACTGCTTGCACCTCTGGAGAATGAGAGCCAACAGTGACCCTGAAGACGTTAATCACAGCTACTGCTCATCCAATTTACCTGTGTGCAGATGGTCCTTAACGAGAATTAACTCTGAGAGGGATGAGGGAACCCAAAGTCCCTATGCTGTGATTTACTGAACCCCACGTGAGGCCTCACTGAATCAAAAAAAGATGGGTCTGTGTTGCCAGTGGAAGCAGTTGTTCCTGAGCAAACACCAGACAGGCTCTGCAGGGCTGATGGAGGTGGCCAGGCTGGTGGCAGCAGGCTCCACAGAGGCTGTCCTCTCCATGCCCTGGTGCCTGCTCCCCCCACACCAGGCAAGTTCTACACGCTCACTTCCAGCTCAGCGTGTGCCAGATGTCACAAGCGTCAGACATTCAATCTGTAACAATAAGGGAGAGGTAAAACCAGTAACTATTAAATATTTATCAAGATTATCTGTTTGACCTTTATTTTTACAACTATTTACACACTAGCAAGGAGCTGCAGAGGCTGGCTGCAAAGAAGGGGCTGCGAAAGCAGCTGTGCCTGGCACCATGTCCTGGCTCTCACTTTCTACCTTCCCATCTTCCTCCCCCTCCTCTCACCTTTCCTCCTTCCTCTCAACATGCTGGGAAGAAACCCACAGGTCCAATAAAAGCCTGAAATGGCCACCATGGTTGGCACAGAGCAGATGGCAGCGGTAAAGCTACAGGAGATTTCATTATTACTATCTGATTTAACCAAAGCACATCACAAACCATCCAACAAGGCACCACTTCCCAAGCTCGTTGTGTCTTAAGGAGGCAGCACAAGAGCTGAGCAGGGCTGAGGAAAGATGCACCCCTCTCCCTGGTGTGTATTTCTTCTTTTTCATTCATTTTTCCTCACTGTAGTAAGCTTCTCCTCTGTAGGCACTGTTCTTCTCCCACCCTTAGCCTCTAAAAACTTCCCAACATGGGGGTGGACTTTTGTATCTCCAGGCTTCAAGATGAAAATAAAGAGAGTAAGGCAGGGGGGATGAGGGGGAAGAAAAAGAGATTTCAATTGACCCTCGGTTTCTGTTTGACCGTCACAGCTAATTGAATTGCCTTCAGTCAGTGCCAGACTCTGATGGCTGCCTTAAGAATAGGGTTGGCAGAGTAACAGAGGATGACAGCTGCTTTCTGCAGCTGCTTCCAAACCAAGGAGCAGGTCAACGAGCATGGATGAACTGGGGCTTGAAAGCAAGGAAGTACATGCGCACTTGCCTCCACGACATGGGCTGAGCAATGGGAGAAATGCTCTTTTTTTCCAATTCAGCATAAAATATTTGGACAAATGTTACTGCATTACAGTAGGTGTTGAGGTTTTTAGTATTATTTTTTTTCCCCTCTTCCTGTTTTTCCCTAAACCCATTTTTCTGCCCAATGGCTGGGATGGAATCAGTAATCGAAAAGTGGCACTGCTGAAATCAATTGAAAAAGTCATTAAGCAGCTGTGGTGTAGAAAACCTCCCCTGCACTGAACCCTGGAGCTGGCCCCATTCATTCACTTCTCCTCCCCAGCTTGCTCTGGCTGCCCAGTTGGGACACCGTATCCTGAAGATCCATTGGCTGCAGCCAGGCATGGAGGAACCAGTCACCTGTTAAATTTAGATTTCTTGAATCTGCCAACAGCCTGACACATTGATAAACAGCCGTGATTTTTAGCAAAGGTTGGGAACACTCACTCACTTGCTGTTAATTGCTTTGTGGTACTGAACCATAAAACCTGCAGTGACTCAAGCTGGAGCAACCTCCCAGCGATGCAGGTGGTGGTGACTAGCCATGGTGAGATCAAGGTCCCTCCATCACTCTTCAAAGACTGCAGGCCATTCGATCACTCTCAGAACAAAACCTCCCAGATTTACAACCAGCCCAGCTGCTGTGTCAATAGGAACTAGAAGCTGCCACCACCCGTCTGTCACCAACAGACATGGACCTCCCAGCCAGCAGCCACCAACCCATGCTGTGATCCACTGCAGCAGGGGCAAAGGTGCTCCAAGTACAGGACACACTTGTGGAGCTGAGTGATTGAAAAGGACAGGACAGCACTGCAGATGTGCTCTGAGCAAGGTCAGATGCTTCAAGAACTCCTTGCTCATGCATCTCAAAATGACTGTGTCTATATGAGCTCAGGGATAGAGTGGAAAAAAAAAGAAAGTAGAACTGGTTGTTGGATTTGTTAGGAAAAAAAATATCTTGTTTTTCAAAAACTTTGTCTGAACTCTATCCCTGAATACTGGGAAATAAGACTCTGATTTTGGTGGGATTTTTTTTTAAATCTGGACATAGCTATTTTGATAGGTTATATGAAGACTATAAAACAATTTCTTATGATAGGCCATTCTACTCCGAGCTGATTTGATACTCAAACACTTTCTAGAACACAAAGGCATAAAAATACAGCTGATATTTAAAGAAGGAGAATGACCTAACTTGTCAGTGAAAGTTAGCATTGTTTTTTCAGCAATGAGTTGTTTTTTTTTCTATCTTTCCTAAAAAAGGAACAAAGAAAATCTACTCTTAAAGGAGAGTGCTTCCTTTTTTGGCTTTATTCTTTCTTTTTTTTTTAATGGGATATACTACAGATTATTTCTGATGGAGCTAGTTTAATCCTCCAACAGAAGAAACTAGCATGACAATCACTGACTCATCTATAAATAGAGCAATTATCAGGAGAAAAAATAAGGTCAAAATGTATTTACTACTAATTCAAAATCCTAGTGAGCCACTGAACAAGTGATTTGCTAGAACATGGAAATGTTCTAGGGGTATGAGTTAAGAAGCAGAGCTATACATGTCGCTGCCTGCAATTTCATAAAGTGGAAGTATTTCAAAATGTGGTCTTTCAAGGCTGTGGGCATAAGGCCAGCTATTTTTCTGACATGTAAACAATATATCTCTTTCAACTTTACAGCTCAAAGGTATCCTTTTCATCAGGGGATAATTAATTAATGAGAGGATAGAGACTGGGCAACAACAGAAGATACTAATACAAATGGGAAAATCTCTTATTCTTGTACTCCTGCTTAAGCACTCATTATTTTTATTGTGTCACAAGGGCTGGATGGACTTTGGTGCCTTCTGATGACAGCACTAATACATCTCTCACTAATACCTATCCACCTGGTCTAATGGTGTAAAAAAGAGAAATCAGAAGAACCACGTTTCACTCATGACCTATTACTATTTTTAATGATTTAAGGACTAATACACTATAGTTAATCATTCTATTGGGATTTGCAAATGCTGGAGGTTGATCCATATATAGAGCAGATTTCTTTCATGACAGGCACTTACAAGGTTTAAGCTGTGCCTGGGTTTATGTCCATGCATAAGGATGTTCAAAGTTAAGGAGGAGAACAAGAAGATTTTAGAGTCAGACAAAAAGCAGTTGTTATGCTTCCCCCTGAGAGTGAAAAGTGGTCCTTTACAAGACACTGACTTTTTGAAGATGCCTGAAAGTTTCTTCAACTTTTCAGCAGTGGATGGTGTCTGGGAAAGATTTAAGAAGTTGATGGCAGGGTGGGGATAGAGTGTCCCTGCTTCTGAAAAAAAAAAAGATGAATTGTCCTTTTCATACCTGTTGTTAACAGTGGGTTCCTTATGGTACAAAACATTAATCTCAAGGGACTTTGTAAATGCACTCCTTTGTCCATACCATGTCTACACAAGGCTCCTGGGATCCCTCTGAGGGTACCTCAGTCCTCAGGGGCACTGCTGGTCTGCAATCAGGCTCAGTCTTTGTGCTCAGGACAGGGAGTCTGCAGTTCCACCACGGTGTTCACGCAGGGGCTGGCACTTTTGTCTTCCTTCTGTCCTCCCTGTCACCGTGCCAGGTCAGAGACTGTGCACAGCCCCAGTAATTAAGCCAGATAAATAAAATCACATTGCTCATAATTACTGTGGACAATTTTGTGTAATTAGATGTTAAGTGTGGTAGCCACTCTCCTTTATGGTCCTAGATAAGTACCTGCACCTTGACTTAGAAGAAGCCTGGTAGGAAATATAACTGCTTTGTTGCTCTCTGTGTAATTAACTACCATTAAAGCCACTAATTAGATCGTAAGTTTTAAATAAGATGCCCTAATTATCTTTGGTACATGGTGAACTGATTTGCTGGGGCAAAGCCTTCCAAAATGAAAAAAAAATCTTGTGGCAGCTCTCAGGGTTATTTTTATTATATTATTTTTCTGTATCTGAGAGCCTGCATGAGAATGTGTTACAGGTGCACTGTGCATTTGCCAGTAAGAGGTAAATTTGATGTCCAGTAGTTCCTATTGCTCTGCAAGACGCAGCCTTGGGGCAGGAAGGTAAAGGAATGAGTAGATACCCTCTGCACACATAGCAGATGATCTACAAGTCAATGCAAGTGTGCACACAGGCAGAGGAAATTTTTATTTCCAGAAGGGAATGCAATTTTGTTGTGATAAAGGAGATGTTCTTCATTTGTCTCCCATTTCCATTTTGCTTTTGTTGATAATACTTCGCTACAGAGTAAGTTTAGAAGATCTTAGGAAAGCTATTTGTTTCTTCTTAATTCTGATCCGGTTTAGGCAGCTTTGTGTGAATTGTCCAGCCAGCAAGCTTTCTGATCTCCCAGGCTCTAGGAGCAGAGAACAAAGTGTGCACAGCAAAGAGTATAATCTAGCAAACACCTGCATCTGAACCCTGATTATAAAAAAGTTTTGTCCAGTTGAAGAACAAATATTCCATGTGATCTGGCATGCAAAGCTGTCTGACTTTGCATTTCATGAGATACTGATGTTTGAGCAAAGGTGAGCCAAAGCCAAGGCAATTCGTGGGGTGAAGACCTGCACAGAGATTTCATGGTGTAAATACAAGTGATACAGACCCAATGAATGTTCTCACTGAGCTTTTCATCCATTCTAATTGGGAGAAAAATGTATGCCAGCCTGGCACTCCACTGTTAGCTCAAGGTTTTAGTTCAATCTTATCTTGGATTTTGAAGAATGACAACTGCAAAAAGCTAGAGAAAGATAAAGAATGAGGCTGAAAAGGCATGGAAGGGCAAAAATGAGCAGCAGGAATCAGTGAAGGCCCACAAAGAGCAACTACATTTTTCTTGTAGCAAATTTCCTGTTTCCCAGGGCCAGGTGAAGCTGGAGACTCCTCAGGGTGGGACTGAGTAAGGGCAGAGTACAAATGCTCCAAGAAAAAGAAAATGTGGCAGTAGAGTCTTTACTGGAAACTAAGATATAGAGACAACTCTAAATTGTTTCATTATTTTGTGCTTGTAATACCAACCCTCTGCTTGGACACAGGTGATAAGAGAAGAAATATGGCTTGATACAAGCAGTTTTTCTATGGCAGAAATAGAGTATGTTGTTAAGCCTTCATCCTAGTCACTCAGCAAGGCAGCCAAGGAGCTGGGTTTTCTTAAATCCCTTAAGTGAGCTAAAATTTTGCAGACCTCAGACCACTGACCCTTTCCCAAGGCAAAAGCCCTCTCTTGCCCTCCCTCAGTGAGTCTCAAATGAGAAGTGATCCTCTGTTCTCAGAAAATCCTGCAAGTCACTTTCCCTTCCCATCACATCAATAAAGAACTAAATTCCCTTATTTATAGAGACTGTGTTACATGACATATCACTCCAGACATAACTTGAAGTTTCCTTGAATAAGAGAAATACTGTTTTATTTTCCCTGATCTATCATTTGATTCCTTTTCAGGTATGATGTGTTGTCAATATGTGAACCTTTAGGTTTTGAAAAACAATTGAGAAAGATGGAAGCTTTTTAAGATAAATCAGTCCAACTTTTACTTCTGGCTTCCACAGATTTACACATATTGAATTAAAAGAAGCATTTCAGTTTTCAGAGATCTTGAGATTCAGGAGCATTTTTGGGAGGCCTGAGTATTATTTATCATTACTTCCTGCAGCTGCCAGATTCTTTTATAGGTCTGGACCATGACACCTAGGTTGTGCTGTTCCTTTTTCTCCCTTTCTCTCCTGCTCTCTTCCTCCCACCAGTTTAGACTGCAAAGAGATTTCAGCAGGCAACCTACTGTCCATGGAACAGCACCAGGTGCTTCTGGACCTACTGGAGATGGGAGATGGGAGTCACCACAACTGTTGCAGCAAGGTTGTCACTTCAGCAGTAAGTGTTATTGCAGACTAAACTTATCTGCTCTGTAATAGCACTGACATGCTCATATGCACTAATGTTTTTCTTATCCCCATGGAATGTAAGGGAAGACTGCCCTCCTCTTCCTCAGTAACAAAGCTGTAGCCTCAACTCCCTGAAGACAGCAAGCATCTGTGCTTCTCCTTTTACCTGTTGGCTGAGCTTACAACAAGCAGAAGCAAGGGAAGTGCACATGGACTGGAAAGTTGTGGACATAGGTGGTAAAAATATCACTTTGTGGAAAGATCCAAAGTCTCACAAGTTATTTGGTACACTTTTAATTCCTGTCTGAAGCAAGAGGAAAAAATAGTTCTGTGTTCTTATCCTCTGATACCAGCTCAGCCACTCAACCCCAGCAACTTAATCTTTTTCATAGAAAGCCAAAATAATGCAAGTGATAATGTTGTGTTCATGGATAACCAACAGGTAGCTGTAGCAAAGCACACAAAACAATGGCAGCAATTATGGCCCCTTCTTCATGGCTCACAGCAGGAACTTCACTGTTGCTAATGAAAGCTTTTGAGACCCTCTTCCCAGTCTGTTCCCACACACATGCCTCCTGGAATTTCCATTTAAGATTAAATTTGAAATGTGTAATTAGTTGGCTAAAAAAATCCCTTCCTCTACAATGAGCATCAGTCACCTGCACTGGGCCCTCACTGGGTGTGCCTTTTCTGGAACTGCTGCAGTAGCTCTTTTGTTTTTATTTTGGGATAGGTTTTAGGACCTTTTGACTACTTTTCCAATATCTCTGTGCTAATAATAGGCACCACATTATTGGCACACTGTTTGGATGGGATATTCAATGAAACTGGCTTTTACAAGGACAGAAATCAGGAAGAAACCTCAGAAATCATATTAACTTTTGGGAAAATAATAAAGCATTTCCTTAAAATAGATAGGGCAGATCTTCACTGGAAGCTTGACTTATAGCATAAGTTAAACCTTCATTTCAAAGAAAGCTTAATCTTTTGTGCCATTTGCAAGATTCTTATACAACACCAACCATTTAATTTTGGTTTCAAATAAGATGAAAAATAGAAGAAGAAGGTCAAGTTTTTCTTGAGAAATCACATGTAACAAAGCTCCAATTTTATGTAGAGTTATCCCTGAGCCCAGATCTCCCAAGGCTGTTCATCCATAAGCCACTTGCAGCTGCACAGCCAGGCAGTCACTTGCTGTCTCCCACCTTCCCTTCCTGTCTGACCCACATCAGTGCTGGTTGCACCTTTTGGGGGCTAAACTAATCCCTTTCAAGTTGACTTAAAAGAGTCCCATTGAGTTCAAACAGGTATCAGACCAAGCTTCATTGACTCCAGCTGTCACAGAGGCAATCTCTCAGCAGGAATGAGGGGAGGTGATCCTTGCAGGTATGGTTTATAACTCCCCAAGGGACAAAGGGACAAGGAGGACAATTACACACAGTCCAGCCCAGTGCAAGCCTGGGCAGTGAACCCATTACAAAGTGCTTGGGTCTAAATATCCTCAAACAGTTTCTCCTGTGCTATTAAACCTACACCTTCCCTACTGCCCAAGGTAGCTAAGGCTGTAGATTTTGCCCCCAATATGCCCTGTTGTTAGACAGTCTGTCAGCTCCAGAGCACTCCCGCTCACTGGAGCAGCCCATGTAATTATAAAGGAAGGGTAATTGAAATGAGGAGAAAGTAACACTTGAAAAGGAAGCAAATGATTCAGAACATGCAGAGCCATCCACCCACATCAGCAGGGTCAGGAGGTCTATCAAGCTTGGAAGAAGAAATGCTTTTGTCTGGAAGGAAAGAAAAAGAAACCCTAATAGGATATATTTATAATCTTAACTATTGGAACTTCTTGTTTTCTTTTTTCTTAAAGCATCCCCTCTCACTTTACCAGATGAGAAGCAAGGAATGTATTTAAAAGAGGAACAACCATAACCAGCACTTGACAGCCAGTGTTGGACAACATGCAAGAGACTAGGAAAGGGGATTTGATGCAGACCACCTCTAACAGGTCTGTCTCTGCCCAGCACTCCTGGTTTTTAACTAGAAACCTAATCCCACTCCTTCCAACAATATAAAGCCTGGTTTAAGAAGATAGCTCTCCTTCTGTCTCAACCTCAACAAGAACTTAAAATGAAACTATTCCTTCAGGATTTGCAAGCCAGGTGTTTCAAGTCCTGTCCCTTGGTATCTAGCCCAGGTCTGCAGACTAAGCAGGAATCTTAGAAGCTGTAAATTGACATTGCTCCATTGACTTCAGCACAGCTAAAAAACATTTGCACTTGGAGATCATCTGGTCCACTGTTATATACACACATTTTTCCTCCTCAATCACTTTATAATCGCACCAATAATATTTTGGCATCCTATTCTATCTCCGAGATATTTGAGAGTGCCAACCCTCCTCCAGTTTACACATTTGACACCAGAAACAGGGTCAGAAACTGAGGAGATGCAGGTTACACAAAAGAATCTGTGGCAATGTCAGAAAAAGGCACAGACCTTCCAGGTCCTGCTGTGGCATGTGCCACAGACCATCAGACCATCTATGAGTCTGATTTACTTATTTTTTGATATTAGGAGTAAACCAAGGCTTCCCATCCATCCTATTAGAGCACAGAGAGAAGGCTCACAGAAGTGGAAGTTCAAAGGTAAAAGTCTCTGAAATAAAAAACTCCTAAAAGACAAATCTACAGCATGTGACCATGGATTAGAAATAATATTTGCTATTATTTTAAAGGCTTAGCTCAGATATTTAATTCCTAACATAGGCTGCCCAGGTAACATTGAATGAATTAGTGTGGGTGCTTACCTGTAAAGGATTACCTCTGCTCTCTTCAGGGCAGTCTGCATTTAGGACACTTCCTTATTACCTACAAATACAGAAGCTGTTAGAAAATATTTTTCCTTAGATAATGCTTGCAGGAAGCACTAAGTTTAAGGAAGTTTAAGCAAGCATTTTTTAGTGCATTCTGAAGTATTTTATGTATTCCAGAAATCTTCCAGCTTTCCAGTCATACCTTTTTCATAGTCTAGTAGTTTTCACTTTTAAAAAAGCTCTGATATTCTAGTAACACTTTTTTTCTTTTCCTCACTTCAGCAATTTTAAATACATCTTGTCACAGCCCAAATATTTTCCCTATTCTACTTCTTCAGTAGTTTGACAGATCTGTGGGGAATTTTGTGTTCAAGTTAGATTATTTGCCCTAGGAGTGCAAAAAAAAAGAATTAGAAAATACCTTTGAATAAAGTTAATTTTTTCTCCTTAACTCATGAAGGCTCACTGCATAAGTGTACTCATAGCTTCATGTCTCATCACATATCTTGATGTACTTTAAGACTAGCCTCATATCATATTAATGCTGTTTAAAAGAGTACAGATAAGAGTACAGATAACAGCCAATATAAGTATTTCTACATAGCACCATTCATGGAGTAGACTATAAGAACCACCAAGACTTCAAATAACAACTTGCTGAACAGGTTAAAAACATAAATAACAACCTGAATCCTACTGTAAAGATTTCAATTAGCAAATACTAATAAGATGCTCCATAAGCCACCTACAGAAGAAAAGACACCTTTAGGGAAATTTAACTAGCTCTACCTTACTCAACTGCAAAGAAGAAGCCTTACCTACACCCAGCCACACCCTGGCCACACTGAGAAAAGCAACTGCTGCTGACTCAGGCTTTTATTGGAAGAATCCTTTCCCAGGATACACCTCTGCTCATCAGCAGCCCCTTAAATTCAGGTGTGATGGGCAGCCATCTCCTGTGTAGTATTTGTGTTGTAGAGGTAAGGAGTAGCTGTGTCTGGGAGTAGCTAAAAGTCCTTTACCTGCTGATTTTGTTTTAGCATTTTATAATTTTTATTAGTTTTAGGGATCTGTTATCTATAAGTGATGAATTTTAAGACCTTGTTGAAGTTCTTTTTGTACCTTTTAAGGAGAGTTAGACTGCTTGTTGTTAAGTTTGTTTATTTTATACTAAAAAATGGGTTTTTTTCTTAAGTTTTAGCCTGGAACTAGGAAGCATTTTACATAGGTTTGGTTTTCAAGGCCATAAAAATCTCTGGAAGAAGATGCTAGGGAGCAGGCAGTTGGGAAAAGCAGTTAATGTTTGATCTTATTTTCTTCACTGTAGGTGGAGAGTCTAGGGGATATGTTAAAATGAAGTTTGTTAGTGTCTTAATAAGCAACTCTTGTTAATAGTTAGCCTAGACTAGGGGTAGACTAGTCTTTGCTCTGAGCACATCCCTAGTAGAGCCTGCTGCTTTCCTAGAATTGGGATACTTTTAGTATTTGTTATGTGTTCTTTGGGTTATTAAGATATGAACTGCAAGTATCTGCTTTGGGAGGTGTCCTTCTTTGGAGGCATCTATCAGTCTGCTTCTAGATAGAAATGGGGGTAGGTGCATGCTGACTCCAGAGATGTGCTGCAATCCTGTGGTTTGTTTATTTTCTGGGGCTCTTCAAGAAAGGTCAAGATTGTTTGGAGATGAATGGCACATAATGTCCCTGCCCCAAAGAGCTGATGTTTAGAAAACTCCCTCAAAACTGTAATGAAGAGAGGAGGCGGCTGTGGCATAATCTAGCCAAATTAGATTGATAATATGTAGTAATTATATAGCACTTCACAGGATCAGAGCACTTTACAAACATTAACTAATTTACAGCATTTACTGAAAACAGATGTGCTTTTTCTGGGGAAAAAGAGGGAAACACTGACTGTACTGAGAGTAGAGAGCAGTGGTCAGGTTGTAGTCTCCAGTCTGTGAAGAAGCTGAAGGTGCTGAAGTGCTCTATGAATGGACCTTCCAGAGGTCTTGTAACTGCTCCCAGCTCTAGCTAGACCATGCCAAAAGAAGTATCTTCCTCCTCTATTGTAGTTCTGAATATGAAGGATAATCTTATTCTATTAGATGGTTTTTTAATGTCCAAGAAGAACATGGATTGCAAGTGAAGGCTCCTCTGCTGTTGTGACCATCAGCCTCTGATAACACTTGGAACAAGAAGCTGATGGTAGCAGCAACCTGTCTCCTGTGGAACAACAAAAAAGGTATGATTGCCTCAATAGACCTAAGGCTGCATTCTAACTTTGAGTCTTGCTTTTCTTCCTTCTTGGCTTTCTGTTTAACACCCTCTGCATATCTGCCTAGCCTTATGTGCTTGTGACACCACCAGTTCATCTCATGTGGTACCTTGTATTAAGCACCATTAAGCAGTGTGCAGCTATAAATTGTTTTATGCTAGAAGTCCTTCAGAGACACAATAGGGATGTAACTTTGATCCTTTACCATGTGTAGCCTGTTTAGTCACCAAAATGGGTAATTTCTCCAGTGAACCATGCACAGTTTCTTAGAAAGTGCTGGAAGAAAAGCCCTTCTAAGACAGGGGTGTGAGAGCACAAGTACCTATAATTACCTTTTCCCCTTCCTGTTGTCACCCACTGTTTTCTTTGCTTCCTACTTTTTTTGCAGGGTAATTAAAAAAAATAATGTTTACTTGGTTAATTATTATGCTGTCAATACCATACATATTAACCTTATAAATTAGCCTTTTATGTGGTACTGTATCAAAAGGCTCTTGAAGTCTGATTGAATTATGCTTTGCTTCTTCACCCTGTCCCTTGTCATTGTCACCTCCTCAAAGAAATTAATCAAGTTTGTTAGGCATGACCTCCCTTTAGTAAATCTAGGATGACTCTCTAAACAATCTGTACTTGCCAAGTGTGCTCCAATATTGTCCCTGAGCAGTGAATGTAGACTTGTGCACAAATATAGAGATTATAATGCTGTGCTCAAGTGAACCTTATTATGGGACTGCAAAGCAGGGTCTGGCTGAGGATGAGGAGATTGTTGGGGTAGGAGGGGAATCCTTGTAACACCACAGGCAGGGGTTAAAGAGCATAAAATATAGTTTAAAAAAAGGGGTGCTTCAGCAGTGTTGCAACCTGGTGTTGAATGGAAAGAGCAGAGCAGGAAGAAAATGAGAGGTTTGATTCTCCAGGGCTGGGCTGAGCCACAGAGCACTGGGAGGAGGTGGCAGAGCCAGAAGATCTCTGCAATGCTGCTGTACAAAATCTGAACCCTTGAGCAGAGATGTGGGAGGCTAGGGAGGATCTTGAGCTGGTGCAGCACAGGGCTGGGTGGCAGAGCAGTGGGGGCTGTAATGCTCCTGCCTGAGGGCTGCAGGGAAAATTGTGGGTAATGCTGGTTTTGGGTAGTGCTGCAGTGCAGAGGAGTTGTGCAGAGACGGGGGAGGGAATGCAGGGAGCTTCATGTGGTGATGCAGAGCAAGGAAGAGGGAAAGCTGTGCTGCAGATCCTAGAGCTCAGGTAGGATTTGGGAAAGGAGCAAGGACTCTCTGGATGCTGTAGTCCAGTAGTACAGCAGCTCTGAGCATTCACTGGCCTCTACCATTCAGAGCAGGAAGGAGGCAACATTATTTTTGACAGGCTCAAAAATCTTTGATTTTATAAACTAATTTTTGCGTTTGAATCTTTTAATGATGGTCTTTTTTCAAGCTTTTTTTCCTCCCTGAAAGGGTGAAGTTTGGTTTGACAGGTAATTCTCTTGTCATCATATGATTCCAGGAGCTGGGACTTTAGAAAACAAATGAATGATGTGCAGATCTGAGCTTAGGAAGCAGAGTCACAGTGACAGCAGGAACAGAACTGTGCTCATTTGACACTTGAGTGATTGCTTTCTTTTAATCTCAGTTTTCACTTACATTGCATGTTTTGCTCAAGGAATTCCTCTTTTTTTGCTTAAAATTGCTTTCATTCAGTCTTGCATGAGATTCTTCTACCTTAGTGTGGTGATGTAATGGGTTTACTGGGCAAGGGAATGTCCACAGTTTTGCTACAGAAATACATGAGGCCCTTATCAGGCAGATTATTTTTCCAATTAAATATTCATTTGTTTTGGTTGTTATATGTCTGGTGCTAACAATGCTTGTGAAGAACTCCAGAAGAATTTGCAGCACACCTTCTTGAAGTCAGGAGAATGTCATTCTTTTTTGCTTGGTTTCTATTTCCTTTCAAGTATCTAAAGGATTTTTCTGCATTAATCCATTAACACTAATGGGTTACAAATTCCAGTTTGAGAGGAAGGTTGTACTTGAGGGGCAGGAATAGTTGAAGCACAAGAGTCTTTCTTAATCCCAGAGTACTTGTCACAAATCAAGAAATTCATTGAACAGAAAGTGCTGAGTCTTGGAAGTTATTTTCCATTTTAAACTTAGAAGAGAAACGAGAAGTGTGTTTTAAAATACCACGTGTGAGATCAGTATGAGGATATCTAGTTGTGTGGTGGGCTTCACTGAGGATGCAGAAAGACAAGAGCTGCTGATGGAGCTGGGACTGTGGGCATCACTACCAGAGTGGCAGGTGAATACATAACACTGGAAGAACTGTGTTCTTCTCCACACATACCAATAGATGTGAACACCCTCAAAGCAAGCCTACAGGTTGCCTGAGAGTAGGTCTACATAACCAGCTGGGAAAAGTGCTGTTATTTGCTGTCATCTCCTTGATTTTACTCCTCAGTACAGTGTCCTAGATTGTAAAACAGGGACCACTCCTTCAGAGCTATAGGGCCATTATTCAAGGAATTATATGAGACTTTCTTAACAGATTGTAGTGTGAACTCAGCCCCTCCTGAAAGGAAAGCAAAATGCAAGAGGAAATTCATAGCTGATTATCTGGTTGGATCTGGAAAAAAAGCATGGAGGTTGATCTCTTGGTTGATTATTCACTGGTTTCAACATTACCTAGGTCTTTATTCTATTCAGCTGCCTGCCTTCCTTATACTTTCCTCACCCACCAGGATTAACAGATAAGAAGATGGAGTGCTCAGTGAAAAGTGAGAGGTTTTGTTAGTAGATCTGTTCATCTATCAAAGTCCAGACTGCAGCCTTTTGTAAATTGACTCTGCTACTTTCCTTTTCATAAATTACTTTTAAAAATAGAGACAAAAGGCTGCCAACTGTGTTAGTTCCTGGAAAAATCCTTCTTCTGTTTAATATACAACTCTTGAGAGACATTTAAAAGTGAGATGCAGCCATGTGTGAATGCCTGAATGTATACTGAATTGCCATATCACCCTGAAGAATTTCAACATCCCACATGGTGACTTTGCTACAGATTCAGTTTTTTCCAGAAGTCTGTTTCAGGTTTGGGGAGATGCCTGTGGTCAGCCTTTCAGAGACAAGGCTCTTCACTCACCCACACTGACTGCATCATCTAGGCTGATGTTGGTACCCAAATCAAAAAGATTTGATCTGCAGTAGATGTACAAGAAAAGACTGGCATTTGAGCTGACTGAAGCTGGTAACTGTTTGACACCTTACTCCTGCAGACTCCACTTGTGAATAGTTCATAAACAGGGTGAGATTTTCCTCTTCACAAAACAGGCTTATCCTTCAAAGCTGGTCCAGGCACTTTTGGAGTCAGCTCTCTTCAGCCACGGCTGCCCAGGTTCCTTGCTGCCAAGCTTCCCTCTGCGATCACTTTGCAAGATTGGTCCCCTCAATCACACGGTGGCATTTCACCCTGCTCCCTGCTGCCACTGAGGAGTGACGTCTGCCTGGGATGAATTTTGTCACAAATCTTGATTGTATTTTATGCTCCAGTGCATTCTGTTTACAAGGGCAAAAACCTCTTCTCTTGGCACTTTACACCAGACAACCTTCCCTTACACAAATGCCTTTTTCAACAGAAATAAACAGATGCAAAGACAAAGTTTTCTATGCCAGAGTCCCTGGAATACAAGTAAATATTTTTTCTCACTATTTGACCAGCCCAGGGTGACAGTTCTAGTCTGAAAATGTTTGTCAGACAGTTTTGCAGAATATTTCCTTTCACCAAGCATGGAAAGATATATAAAGGTGAGCATCAGTGTGGGGAATTCATCTCTTACCAATGAGGAAGATTCATACTTTTTTTAGTTGTCATAAAGTTTGCAAAGTTGCTTGTGTCTGCTTTGGTTTCATTGTCAGATGACTTAGTTCCAGTTGAGCTCTTCCATTTAAGCTGTTAAACAAATGAAAAGCAAAATTGTCACTTTTAAATAGAGTTCGCACATAATCACATTTTGCAATGGTCCTCTGTGGTAGGAGTAGAAGTTGTGTGCATTATAATATTGAATTTTAAATAATATATTACACAAAATAGCTTCCAATTTGATTTGGAAGGATATATTTTCATGAATTATTGAGTATTTGATTATTGTAGAAAGCCTTTGCTGTTATGTGCTGAAACTGTCACTCTCCCAGACCTATGATATATGAGTTTGGTTATCAATATTTAAAGTTACGGTCAGCCTGTGTGCATGGCTGCTGATACTGGAGACAGACTAATCAGTAGTAATGTATATGTGCCTCCTGTCTCTTGTTTGCCAGACAGAGTTGGAACAAATTGAGTGTAGAAGATTCCCCAAGTGATTTGTGGACTGGTTTGTCATTCTAAGCAGAAGGCCCTCTGACACCACTGCATAGAAATAAGGTGAAGAAAAGTTTGCTCTCCTTTTGGGAGAGCAGGCAGCAGATATGGGACTTCCTTTTCTTCTGTGGTGATAAGGGCCAGACTGAGTAGCAGTTTAGATATGAGTATTTAAAGTAATAAAGATAAATTGGCAAGCAGTGAGGAAGTCTGACTGAGGAGTAAAAATTTACTGGTATATACCAAAATGTTTGGAGTTGTTGTATATGAGCTCAAGCCTCTTGGAGGACTGTAACCACAGAGACACCTTGGAAACTTGTGTGCAAGCAGGATGTGAACTGGGACTCTATTCTCAACCCCCCCCCATATCCTTGAGTGTGTGGAGAAGTAACCTATATGTACTTTTATTTTTAGCATGCCCAGATGCAGTGTTGTCTGAGGGTGATTACTGGTAGAAATACTCACAATGCATTTCTAAAGCATTATACAAAGCAAGTATTATGCAGCCCTGAAGTAGTTAATTATCTATTGCTTAAAAAGCGGGAAAGCAAAGCCTGGTGCTGAGTGACCTCTGTCTCTTATTGTAGATGATGTGGAAATGAAGATGATTGCACCCAGGTTAATTAGAGCAGGTCCAAACTGACTGAATCTGGTGGGGCTGCTGCAGGATAAATTTACACCCAGAAGTTTGCAGTGATGTGCTGTGATTGCAGACATGAGAGAACTGAAAATAAAAGAAGCACTGTTGCAGCTAATGTGCTGACTTGTACTTGTCTAATTGAGGCTGGATGTGCCAGTGGGTAACAACAAAGCAGACTACAAATATTGTGCTAGCTGTCACTCTGTAGAATACCTTCACAAATTGAGGAGTGCTGTGGTTTGGTGACTTGTTTTGCAAACTGGGTATTTAACTTTAATTCAATGATTTGACTGAGATCAGAGGCCAGAGGAGAACCCAATAATTCCTTTTTGGTGGCACCTGTTTAAGACTGGCTCACAGTTTTATTTTCAAAAGGGAAGATAGAGGTAAGAAGGAAAAAGAGCATCTACCCAAGTGCTTAAAAAGGTGAAAAGAACAGTATAACTGTGTCTTAAAGCAGGAGGCAGCTCTTATGGCATGGAACAAAGGAAGCCAAGGAAGACCACTTGCTTGTCCTTGTATTGTTCATGTATTTAGTAGGTGTGTATTAATCATAATCAACTATATACTGCAGCACACAAAACCATCCATCCCAAGGCCTGTGTGTCCTTGACAAACTGTTAAATATAGCCTAATCAAAAAGGCAGACTCCAATAATTACTGGAGAAGTTGCACCTTGGCAGCTGCTGAAAGGTAGCAAAGATGTCATAAACTATATCAAAATCAAAATTGCCACTTTTCTCCCCTGGAGCCTTTTTGAATGTCATCTTTCATTCCTCAAGTCTGTGCACAGGCAGGGGAAAGGGAAGATCTCAAAGGTGGCTGTGCTCCTGCACTTGTGGACAAGCAGGGGACTGGTACAGCATGGCAGAAGCAGTGTGGTCTAGTAGATAGTGATGTCTCAGAAGGGTAAATAGTCAGTTATGTGTCCATCTTTCCCTTCTTTCCTCATTTCCCTTTATTGAGTCTCATCTTCCCTGGCCCTTCTCTTGCAGCAGGAAATATCAGTTAGTAAAAGCTTTATCCTTTCTGCTGACTCTGCCTTTCCCTCTCGCCACTGATTGCAGTTCACAAAAGTTAAACATGATGCAGATTGGGAGGTTTAATGAATTAGAAAATCTCGGTGTGGACAGAGGAAGGATTCTCAGGGCATGCTGTACCATATACACTTCTTTATAAGCTGCACACTTTCTTAGTCCAGATCCTTCCTCATAGAAGATGGATTTATTCTGTGACTGGGGTCAGTACTGCTGGCTTTTATTTGGTCAATTTGCATAAGCCTGTGGTAAGTGAAGAAGCTGACAGGGAGGCTTTTCTTTTTGTTGCTCTTACTCTTATAATTCAGCTTGCAGCTGTGTTTGGCCTTTGTGGATGGTAGATTTCCAGCTGATGTGCTGTAATAACATGAAGATGGGTTTCATATTTAAAAATTCACAGAAGCTGAATAATTACAGCATCCCACCTAGCAGTATGTTTGGTGACATGTCCTGAAGAGCCTTGCTGACCTGAGCTCTTTTAGAGACCAGGGAAGGGCAAAGATGCTGTGAGCCTTTGTTTCCTATTAACTTTGTAGACTCAGAAGAGGCAAGGCTGTGTCCCCAGGTGACAAGCACAGGTGCAATAAACCCCAGCACTTCTCAGTTTCCTTCCTCATATCCCTTATCTTTGCAAGGGTTTTAACTAAGACCACTTGCATTTATAACCTGCTGTGGTTTCTGCATAGCTTCATTAATAATATTATTTCCACCTATTTTCCTGACTTTGGGGAAATGTGAGATTTACTTCTTGAATACTTGAGACTGAACTCATCTCTGGTTCCTAGACAAGTTTTAGGACAGTTTTTATTTCATTACAGGGGTTGTCATTCATGCCTGAAAACAGTGACAAAGCCATCCCTTTCACTTCAGCTGTGGCTGGCCTCTGCTGTCAGAGCTTGCCCTGAGCAAGCCAGCAGCTTATGTTAGGGGATGTTTTTCTTCCATGTTGCTCAGAAAAGTCTTTTTTCCCCTGCTGCAGTTTTCCAGGCTGTGCTGGGACTACAGAGGCTGGTAGAGTTACACAAACATCTGAGCAGAATCTTAGTCCTAGGGTCATGTGCAAGGACAACTTAGAGTTCCTAGAGACACCCTTGGCTCTCCTAATTAGAAATAGCCAGGTTAAAAGGTCATCCCTTGATGTATCTTGGAATAAGACTTCATAAGTCCTGTCAGAAACATAAATCCATTAAGAATTTTAATACATACACATACTGTCCAGTAATGTGCTGATGCTGCCAGATATTGTGCTTTGTCTTGGAATATTTGAGAACTTGGGCAGTGACTTTCTGCAAATAATGTCTTCTAGTATTGTTCTAATCACTCATGTGTGTTGAGCTTACTCAGTCATGTATCTATAAATATTTTAGCCCTGTTACTCTTTACCTAGGTTCATTAAGCACTTAAAGGCTCATATCTGAAGCAGCAGAGATGGAAACAGACCCCCATGCTCTGCAGATCACTGGAACTTCTGTCCTCTGCTACAGCATTTAGAAAATGTTTTGCCTGGGTGTGGAGATGGCAGTGGTTTAGAACATCTTAACTCTATTTCTGTGTTTTAATAGATCTTGCTTTAGTGAACAATTTCTTGCTCCCTTAAGAGGATTTGCTGCTGTTCCTTTTCTCTTGACTTATCTGACATATGCGCAACCTTAACTGCAGCTTAACAAAGGCTTTTGGGCTATCTGGCTGGGTACTCAGCTCTATTCTTTTTCTGCACATGATAGCTCTATAGAGATTTAAACATAGAAGTACCAGACATGTTTTAATGCTCAAGGACCATTTCCTAGCAATTAGGAGAGAGAACTGAAGGCATGAAACTTTTCCTACAGGCTGTTAACCACAGCTGCCCTTTGGCTATTTGGGAGGGAGGCTGAGGTTGATGCTATTGCTATTTTAACACAGCTGCAAAGGACAGACCTAAAACAATCAGAATAAATACTTGTCTCTCCTAAAATGTGGTGGTTTTCTTTCCATTCATGTATGGAAGTATAAGGTGATGTTTTTATGGAGGCTGAAGCATTGGTGTTGTGGTGGACCCATACTGGTGAAGGAATTTCCTCAGATGATCTGGAGGATGAGGCTGTTGCTGGATAAGTCATTCTAGTCAGCTCACTGGTGATGCTTCTAATGAATGAAAAATCCTCTGGGGGTAAAACATAGCCATAAACCCTTGCTGTGTTGCACAGATCACATGGGATCTTCTCCACTGATGAGTCTTCTACAGAATCTTAGCACCAGATCTGTCCTCCACCTTTGAGAGATCAGGAGCTTGCCTGATGCTTTCTCTTTGAGAAGAGACAGTCTAGTGATGGTGCAAAGTGAGGAGGGAGCTTTATTCACTGGGAAAGTGCTGACTATGCTATCAATCAGCCCTCATACAAGCCCTGAGTTATTAATAAAAAGCCTGGTAATCTAACACCTGCTCTCAATCTTCCTTTCTGAGGGCATAAAAAGCCACAAGATCAGCCTCAGCAGTTTTGTGCATCTCCAGGACTTGTTAAATCTCTCTCACTTCCTTTAACCCACTTCCTGAGATCTTAAGCATCAATGCTTTATGCTCTGGCTTGTAAATGAAGCCTGTTATTATCATTGAGATAGTGTTTTTATGGCATAAATAATGAGCTGAAACAGAGGAAGAGGCGTTGTGTGGAATTACTGCCTGAACTGAGATGGAAATAATCAATATGTCCTCACTTACAAATCTCATCTGCATGTCGACTCCATCTCCCTGGCTGTCTCACTACCAATTCATTGCACAGGAGGCCAAATAAAACATGCTGGTGTCATTGATCTGTTTTATTCATAGCTGAAGATAGAAATGCATCATTCAAAATTAATGAAAGGGCTTCTACTTACTGCCCAAACCAGATGGAAGTAGCCTGCAACCCATCTTGGTTGGATGATAGAGGTAGACTTCAAACAAGCAGGAGCATGATCAGCTCCATCACAAGATGAGTATGCTTCAGAGTTAAACTCTGTGTTTGGAACTTGAGCTGTGTCATTGTGCTGGGTTGTATAAGTGGTAGAGCAAAAGCAAAAAGGCTTTTTTCATAGGTTACTTCATCACATTCATCACTTCACATTACCAAGAAGTTTTCAGGGGAACCAGTCTACAGTTTGAGTAGTTTTTGTCTGAAGACATTTGAGAAGTTAATGAAGGACTAAAAAATAATGGCTTAATTGAGGTGTTGCATCTGAGGGGAAGAATTGATTTATGATGTATTGACTGTAGGAAAAAAGCATGATATGGAGCATGGTATTACAGAAAGTGTTTATCAAATAGCAGAAATTGCAGCAGGTTATCTGTTTCACATGAGCAAATGGAGAGAAAACCAGTACTGAAAATGTTACCTAGGGAGAGAAACTTATCTCTCCACACTTGCAGCTACCCCTGTGCCAGATAGAAAGTTCTTGTTCTATTTATGTACAAGCACCTGGAAAAAGTGAGTAGTCTGTCTTCCTCTATTGATAATAACAGCAGAAAAGGAGGGTGGAAATGATCATGTGCTCTGGAAGACCTAATGATGTTGGCAAAAATCCTTGCCTCAGAGGAACACTTTCATTGCTGCCATTCAAGTCTCTTGAAGAGGAAGTGTGTGACTGATTTGAAGTTCAGCTGGATGAAAAGAATTACTTGGGATTTGTCTCCAATGGTCACTTAAAAATGGATTTAGGGAAAAGTGTAATTAAAAAGAAACTAATCTGGTTTTCCATTCTTTACGCAGTCAAAATGACTGATCAACCTGGGATGCTGCTGCTTTTCCTCTTTAGGTTCTTTGGCAAAGAAATTGCCAATTATTTACTGAGTAGAAAATGTTCCTTAGAAAGCAGTTTTCATTTTCAGATACCTCATTTGTGACCTAGTTAAAGCTTGCCTACTGATCTTGGATGTGAAAAGCGAAAGAAATAATCTATTGGATCAGTTGCCTCTGAGGGGAAGGAAGTTTGGTTTGTAAGCACAGCTCTAGAAGAGTTTCCACTCTTGTTCTCTTTGTCATCCCTTTTTGTCCTCAGCTCTAGTCAGTATGACTGCTGAATCCCAGGGAGTCTTTTTACTGTGATAATCCAATATTTATACAGAGAAAACATGGTCCTGCAGTATAGCAGGTCTTCACTCACTACTTTGTCCTTTGCAGCTGGTTTTGATATGTTGCAAATCCAAGTCTGTCCAGCCATAATATTTTTTTTACAAATGGAATAAAGGAAATAGGAGATCAAGGAAAAATGGCTGAGGAAAAGCCAGTTATATGTTAATGAGATGGGTGCTGGAAAGAGTTTGTTACACTTCCATCCGAGAGAGGAGACCTGAAAATGGTACATGCAGCTAAAGACTTAAGCCAGATTTATAGGACTAAGCTGGTTGCCAACACTGTCACACAGTAAAGTCTAATTACATCTGCAAACAAAGTAGCCCATCAATGAGCACTAAGAGGACTCAAGCTTTTCACTCTCAGACTGAAGCACAGGCTGATCTACCACAGACCTGCTCCCAGGTTTGGATTTACTGTGGCTCACTGCAGAGAAGCAATCCAAATCTTCTGGCTTATTGGAAAATCTGCTTTCAGACACAAATGGAGTTCAATAATTGCTCAACCAATTGCTCTTTTCTTGAATTTACTGCAACCAGTACATGCATAGAGTATTTTAAGAGTTTCTCTCTAGCATATGTCTTACTGGGAGTCAAAGCATTGGACTATACGGTAGATCTTAAGTTAGAATAAAGCAAGAGACAGTTCAGCTGACTTCATGGAGGACTTTGTATGTGAAGCTGATAAAACATTGTGATGCCAAACAAGTTCTTGCTTCTTAGATTTCCAAACATTTTCTAGTTTAACCTCATCTCCTTCAAGCTCCACTGACTTTGATTTCCACTGAACTTTAAAATAAAATTAAAGCAGAAAACTAAGGGTAAGGACTATAGCACTGAGGACAATTTCCTCATCTCCATTGTCTGAGAGCCTGAATACAGCAATGCATGAGGAAGATACAGCAGAAAAGGAAAATAACTGTTAATTGTAAAGTTTGTTTTTTCCCTGTTTTATCTTAGTGCTTGTCAGAGTAAATCAGTGCCTTTGCCAGGTCTGCTGGAAGGCAGCCCTCTTGGCTAGAGTTTGCCTCTACTGCTGCTCCCTGCAGAGTACACAGGATACATTAAGGAAGTGAAGGACTTGTTTTGAGAGAAGCTTCATCCTTTTACATGTTTAATACTGTTGTGAGTCTGATAGCAAGATTTCCAATTCAGCTTTCCTTCTTGTGTTGCTTTTTTTGAGCAATTTTCTTCCTTATTCCCTTATTCAGATTAAATTAATCTGTCGTCCAGAATGTGGCCCACTACAAACTGACTTCATCACATATCAAGTGTGTATCCATTATTTTTGAGGAGTTTTAGCAGAGGTGAACTGTGGCTAGGCACCAGCTTTAGCCTACCTCAAAAGGCTGGCTTTGTATTCCAGCTTGGCCTACAGTACCATAGACCTGACAGTATGTCCTTCAACCCAAGACTAATTTGTAGGAATTCTAGATCTTGAGATGTTTGGGGTTTTTTTTGATGTAGTAATTAACAAAATGTAGAATTGTAATTACCAATGTAGAATTTTCATTTCAACCAATCCTGTGTTCAGTTTTTACTAAGTATATTTAAAGTATTTTGAAAAATTGAGGCTGGCAGAAGATAATGTAAGATCCTAGTTTGGATAGGACAATTAATCCTGTGAATTTTAGCATTCCTCTTGTGAAGAAATGACTTTGAAAGCAAATTTTTATGAATAATTTCCCACTTCCCCTGAGTTCATTTTTAGTATTAAGAAAACTGCCTTTTATAAATGTTTAAGCACCAGGAAACATCAGGTGGGGTTGTGCAGATATTTTAAGTATAATCCTTTGGGTTGTATTTTGCTTCCATGAAGCTATCATAACCCCTGTAAATGTCAGTGGAAATTAGGCATTTATATTAATGGAGGCTCCCCCCTCCCTTCCTAGTTCTTAAAGGTGGGATTTTTGCATTGCATCAGTGATTCAGAAGCAAGACTGAATTTCATCAGCATTTCCTCTGAAGGAGGTTTTGCTTGTTTGAGAGATCTGCTGGCAAGCAGCAATTGTTTAGAGGGGCTCTTTAGAATCTAATTTACAATGAAACAAATTCAAATAATATGCAAAAGTAAAATTAAAAAGTGTATCAATTAACATACAAAAGTAGAACTACAACACACGTTCAGCTTAACAACTCCTCGGAGGGTACAGCAGCCCATAGAAGGGAAACAACACTAAGCATGCCAAGTGAAACAGCTCCTTTGGGGGTAAGGAATTGGAAAATAAACTCAGGGTTCCTATTAGAGAACCAAAAGCAAACAAGATTTTGGAGTGAACTTTATGGGTGAGGGGCAAAACCAGCCTGCCAGTCTCTTGAAACTATCCTGTGTGTGAAAAAGAGCTTGGCTTTGGATTGCTGTGGCATAAGGGTTGGATAAACAGTGTGGTATCAGAAGTTGGGTTGTACTAGGGATCAGGATTATGTCAGCAGCTGAAGATCATAGCTGAGTGTAGATCCCATTATGTTGGTGGTGTACATCTTCAAAAATATGATTAATGCACTGTGCAGCTAGTGAACTTTCATTTTTATATATTTTTCTAAAAGCCAGAAGGAGAAAGGAGATGTTACTATTGCTCCATTGTAGGGAGTAAGGCAGATGAGACTTGTCCAGAGCACAGACTTCAACTTGCCTCTCCAAGTTGAGCTAGAAGCTGTCACTCAGCTAAACCTCTGCCTTACCATGGTACACAAAGCATGGATACTGCATTCTTCTGAAACCCTGTAACAGCAAGAAAAAAATCTCTGATTCTGAGCATATTCCCTCAGAAAGCATGGTGACATGGTGGTGTTGGCTATGACTGTGTCTAGAAGGCACAGAGGTAACATCTACTTGACATACCCTGAGGGCTATAGGGCACTCTGGAGAGGGTGGAGGGCTTGGGATGCTGTCTGAATGTGGGGCTGCCTGCACCATCTTATTCCAAAATTAACTGAATCCTCCTCTGGGGTGGTTTATCCAATTAGTGAAAAAGCAGCTGCTGAATTCAGGATTACAAGCATGGGAGCACAGGATGTTTGGCTTTGCAAAGCTGAGGGAGAAGGAAAAGGGGGAAGAATTTTTTCTGTGGTGTAGCTGAGCCCCAAAGGAAATGCATCTGTGCTTGTCAATGTTGAGCATGTGATTAAGCACTTTGCTGAATCAAAGCTTAAATCATTACTGCAGGCAAGGATTGTCCATATTTCTATCTCTACACAACAGATTAATACATTCCTGTGTTCTCTCAAATTTCAACAGATTTCTGTTGGATGTTTTGGTATTACATTATAGTTCCTAGGGATCTTGAAATACCTTGCATGCCAGTAATGATACCACTATGATATGTATAAGAAACCTAAATTTTAAGCAAGAGATAATTAAAAACTACACTATTTCCTGCAGACCCCACTGACTATCCTGTCATCAGCTCTCAGAGCAAGGATGAGCCAGGAGAGGGTCCCAAAGGGGACTGCAGGCAGGGGAGGGAGAAAGATGTTCTGGGTTTTTACCCTGTTGGAGTGGTCATTACTGGTTGTGTGACTGCATGGTAGGGGTTAACATGTCCTTGCAGGTGAGATGTTGACTGGTGTAAGTTGGCTTTAAGTCTAGTCTGTGGTGGCAGCCAGGGCCTGGGCAGCTGGAGTGGCTCATGCACAGCAGGTTGTGATAGCCATCTTGGGAGCCAGGAGAGCAAGGACAGTCTGTGTCCAGCAATTTCAAGAGAAAATTCTCTTTGCATTAATCACTGCTCAGCCCTGTTTCTTCCCTGCCTTGACAGACCCTTTGCTGACCACTTTGGGCGATTAATGATCCAATACACTTTTTTTAAGGCTACAGGAGCATCATACTCAATGTCAGATTTCAGCTTGGACCATTTGTTTTATTCATTTGTCCCACTTCTGGTATTTCAACTGAAATCATGCTTTCCTTTTCCCTTTTGCTTTATGTCAGGTACTGGGGCTGGCACAGAAATGGGGCTCCTGTTTTACTCACAGGTGCCTGCAATTCACTGAATGACTGAAGTGGTCCTTGTATAAAAGGTTTGCAGTGGGCTTTAGGATCTGTCTGCTTGAGAAGCACTATGTATAATGTGTTATTAATATTGCTCATCATGCTGAAATAGTTACCTTTTCCAGATGAATCATCACTGGCATAGCATTATTCAGTATATTGAAACTACCAGAAAATAGTGTTTTTCTAAGAGTAATATTCCCTCAGCACATTAGTTAGTAAATGTCACACACAAATTGCTTATGATTTCGGTTAGATCAAAGGAATATTTCATAACAGGTGCAATATGATATTTTTTTTGCCTTCAAAAGAGAATGTGAGAGTCAGCATGAGATACATCCTATGGAAGAAGCTGTCTGGGATAAATCAGATTATGATGAGGGATGTGTAAAAGGAAGGACAGTTTCTATTTGAAATCACATGTGTTGTCCATGGTCTTGAAAGATGAAATATTCTGCTCTTGTGTATAATATTTGAAGGGCAGGCTGAATGCAGTGACTGCAGGCATTTATGCTAGCAACTCGGGAAAACTACTTTCTACTTTGTACCCAGTCACACACACCAACATATAACTGCCGTCTTTTTCCCTTCCTTTTCTTCCTCCTACCCCATTGCCAAGCAATCCTAAACTCCTTGCCACACTATATATTGTGGGGTGCAGCTGAAATGGGAGAATAAAAAAGAATTTTATGGGTTTAATAGTGAGAGTGGAGCTGGGTGCTGCTGTATCAAAATGTCTTTAAAGCTGAGGATTTATGAGATGGTTTCAACCTCCTTGTTTCCATGTAAAATCCTAGAATACTTCAACACATAAATGGGACAAAGAACATGGTGTCTGGGTCAAGCTGCTAGATATTGGAGTTGTAGCAGGGCTAGGTATTCCCATGAATAAAGCAAAGATCCAGCAGTGCATTTCGTGTGTGTGAAACTTCTGGGGGTGATACAACCTGGTCAGGACCCAGCAAGAGGACATGTCCACCTCAAGTAGGTTTTTTAACATTTCCTCTGGACAAGAATCTTGGCATTTCAGAAGTTTGGGGTTATCACTGCCAAAAAGTGCAAAGCCAGGTTGTAGTGGCTGCAATCCAACATGGTAATTCGTGTTGTTATGAAAAAAATAGCAATGGAAATAGGGAATCTGGTCATCATCTGGGTTTCACAGATAGAGAAATGTAAACACTCAAATGAAGACTTATTCAGGGTTGCATAGTGGATGCATGGCAGGGTGAAATGGAGCCAGCAGTTTGAGACTCAGATCAGGTCCTTCCTCCCACAGCAAAAATCTCCTTCCCACACAGGTCTTGAAGTCATTAGCAGCTGTTTCCAAACTGAAAGCTGCTTTTTGAAATTGGAGCATAAAAATAATCTTTGTCATTCTACTCAAACCTAACACAAACCTCCACAGATAGAGGGGAATGGAGAATCAGGGAAAGCAAAATATTCCTTTTTATTTAATCCTGTAGCAAAAATACATCCTTCTTAAAACCATACAACAAACAAAACCTGTGCTGCTATAGATCTTGTTACTAAAAAGGAGTCTATCCAAGCAATCTGTCTGCCTGCCTTTCTTGCTGTGCTGGTACTTTTCTGAAACTGTTGAGTCTGCATTTTTATTCCTCCTCATACTCTGTATCCAGAGTAAATGATGCCAGACTCTATCAGCTATCTGGACATCTTTCCCATACCATTTTCAATCTTGTCTGGGGGGAGAGGAGGGGGAAGTTATCTGCTTCAGTTTAAACACTATGAAATAAAACAATTCCCTACAAGAAAACAGTAGAAATCATCTGAATTTTACATACCTGGGATGGAGGAAGCATAACTTTACTGTCACTGAGATTTGCTTATTCTCCCATCACACTTGTTTGTTGTCAAAGGACCATTTACCAGCTTAAAATGCAGGTAAAGCATAGAAACTTCATCTGAAAGCCTGGTAGGGAGGATGCAAGTATGATTGCTTTGGGTCTTCCCTCATCCCCCTTCTTTGTCTTTACTTTGATTGTGAAATCCTGATATTGAGACAGTTTATAGTGTCTGTTTTATTCAAAAAAAGGTCTCAACTTAATCCTGAGCAGGTCCTGGGAGGTGAGACTATGAGAAGTAGTAACAAGATGCCAATTGAATGGGTCATATAAAGCAAAATTTGTCTTTTATCTCTCCAGGGTATTCTCCAGCCATAACAGAGATCCTGAAAAATAAAGTTTAACTTGCTTTCTTAGCAGACAGAAGTAGAGGATGAAGTGCTGTGCACCATGTGAAGTATTGAAATATTGGGTATAAATAGTGATTTATATTCACCTAGTACTATCTCATCACTGAAAATCCTACCCATCTGATCAGCTATAGATGCCTTATACCCCTGGGATAGCAGAAACCCTCTCTATTGCCTCATTCCAGCATCAAAAGATAAGACTGATATTTTTACTGAAAGGAGAAAAGACACTGTGCTTTCCTTTATCTAAAAGTAACTTTAGAAAAAGTTGTTTTCCTTGAAGAGAGAAGGTTCCTGAGGGTGCCACTCTCGGAGCACAGCATGCTCTTACAGCAGGCAGAGCCTGTTTGTCTGTGTCACCTTAACATTTAGTTTCTACTTTGCTGATATCAATTAAGGAGGAAATTCATAAAGGTCAGTTAGTGGCCTATTATTCATACAACTCCAGAAATTATGAAATTATGGGTAACTCCCAGCTAGAACAGCTTGCTTCTTAGCTCATATTATAGATGTTTAGGGCTTTGAACTCTATTGCTTCTAGTTCAGTCCCTGGGACTTCAGTCAAGGTGGGTTCTGTCTCATCTTCAACTGCAAGACCCAGATAGCATCATCCTGGAAATTAAGACCATGTTCCCATTCCCTTTTATTCTTGGAAATGTTACCCTTGCTGCCTCAGATCTTTTATCAACTTATATATAAGTCCAAATAAAATAGAAATATCCAAATAATGTTTTCCTGCCTGCTGGTGGGCAGGTGGCACAATCTTAAGGAGATTAAAGGCTTTTCCCCCTCTTTAGGAATAGTAATTTCATTCCATTTTTAGAGATGGAGACTGTCTCTGTCTATATCCACCAGGAGAATTGTCCTTTACCCAGTGTATGTAAATAACAGCCAGCATTACTGTGAAAATAGAAAGAAGCCTCTTAAGTCCTGCACAACTGGAATGTTTCCACAGCAGTGACAAAGCCCTGTTGTAAAAAGTGTTTTGTTCTCCTGGCACAAGGTTGGCTCAGTGCTGTGCGAGGTACTTGGTGCATCCATCGTCTGCTGAGTTTTCCAGCCTGTACCCCAGCAAACGGGCAGCCCTTGTAGTCATTCGGCTCACGCCACATCGCTGTCTGGGAGTCCCTCATTTAGCAATTTATGGGCCATGTCAGTGTAATTTAGTGTCTTAATACTGCTGGTCAAGGACCATCAGCGTCTTCTAAACCTCCGTTGTCCTTGGTAGGGAATGGAAGCAGAACTCACTTGGAGTCAGCTTCCTGAACGGCTGAGGGACAGTTGCATTGAAGACAGAGCTGATATACAGCCTTGGAGATAAAATTATTTAATCTGCTGATAAAATTGGCTTAAAAGCAGAGTTAAAACAAGTAGTGGGGGAAAATGTAGTCTGAAATATCTTGTTTGTGTGTAACTCCCATTCCCTGAAGGCAGCAGTGCTCAGGTGTGTTGCAGAATAGGTGGATGAGCTAGTGGCAGCTCTTGAACAGGATTGTCCTTGGACCTTGCTCCCAGACCAGTCATCCAAACTGTGTTTGCTGGTGCAAGCCCCAGGCTGGCTGAGCTGCTTTGCCGTTTACAAACAGCTCTGTGTTCAAAAGTTCACCAGGATTTATAACATGATGGCTCTGTGTGAGTCATCAGTGCTGGGGACTGAACTCACAGACCTTTCAGTCTAAATCCAAGAGCTGCTACAGCCTGAGGTAAAAGGCCACTTCTGCAAGATGAAGGTTGTAGCAGAGCCATAAAACACTTGGTGGTCTAGTGTCTTTGGTGAGAAGGATGGTGTTGGCTCTCCCCTTGGAGCAGTGTGAAGGTACCCTGTGCCATGGGGAGATGTGGGTGGCTTTGCCTGCCCTGCATCACCTGTGGTGGGTCCTCAGTGCTGTGCAGCCCATGGGGCAAAACACTGCATGGGAGGAGCAGGTGGTGGGGAAAACTGGAGGTGAGGTGCAGAGGTAGCACTGTGAGAGGTCCTGCACTGGGTGGACCTGGAGCTGGAAGCAGAGGGGTTGTCTGTGGTGAATAAGACAGGGTTTGCTCTCTACAGGGGTAGAAGGCTTACAACACAGGTGACAAGTGGCTTTAACTGGCTTCTTGCTACTGACTCCTTAGCAGGTGCAGGCAAAATGGATGTGTGTGCTCACTCCCTTTATCCACAGGCTCCTCGCTTTAAAGCCTCATCTGAAAACCTGATAGCAAATACTCGAAAGGTTTTACTACAAAGGCCACTTTCTCCCTGCTCACCCTTGCTCAAAACAAACAGCACTAGGGGCATGGAGACAGACAGCTTGGAAGTAAATTAGCAGCAATCTCTAGCCTTTAAGGTGTGTGGGTATTATGGATTTTTTCTGATTTTTCTGCCTTCTGAAATCTGCTGATGTCCCTGTGTTTAGTGGAGATGCTGAGGAGAGGCAAGGTCCAGTGTATTACTTACAGAAGGTGTGAATTTTAGTGGTTCCTGACTCTGCTTAGCAAAGATATCATGCTTGGCTCCTCTGGACTGCTATATAAACATTAATTGATCAGGTGTAAACCAGTGTTGGCTTAGACTTGGCCTTGCAGTGCTAGGCTGCAGTGGCAGCAACTGTTAATGTCATGTAGCTGCAGTTCAGCCCCAGTGATTTCTCTTAGTACAGCATGTGGCTGCTCCAGGCAAGCTGAGGACAGCAAATACTTGCCTGAGAGAAGCTTCTCTAGGCACCATCTTTTGCATTCTGATTTTAAACCTTTGCAGCCCACTGCTGTGCAAGTGGGACTGCCTGGGCACACAAAAGAAACATGGTGAATGCATCTGCTGGAGTCAAGCATATAAACCCACCTATGCCCTCACCTAAGAGATTCAGACCAGATGTCTACCCAATAAGCAAGGCTGCAGAGCCCAGTTACCCTACAGGTTGCTAAATGTCTGTGGTGGTGAGAGATGCTCTGAGACAGGTCCTCTAACTGCAAATTTAATCTCTTTTTTGGTGGTTGATTTCTAGGATCATGCTGATGAGACAGTTCTGTGTGAGATGTTGCAAGATGTCTGCACAGAACAAGGGCTTTGGTTTGAAATAAGACTGGTGGGAAAACAAGAAAAGAGCTTTGCCCTTCCCCAGCTCCAAAATATCAAAGTTTGGAGCTTTGCTTTCATTCTAATGCAGTAGGAAGATGAATTGCACTGTGCAGCAATGTGAACTTTGCTTACTGCCCAGTGGTGAACCATCTCCACAGCTTCATGGATTTGCATTCCTGGTGCTGGCTGCACCTCACATGTTTCAGATGACTAATGAGTCTACCAGGCTATTACTGGCTGTAGAAATCCCACTGTTTTATTTGATGAGCCAGTGTTTTCCAGAGGGAAATAAAAAGATTTGCAAGAATTTTAAGTCAGGGGGAAGTTTCCCACAGGTCCACATCCCATGGAGCACACTCTCATGGAGGTGTCCATATTGCCAGTCTGCATGATACCATTCTCACTGTAATTGAACCTAATAAAGCTATAGATTTAACCCTATTGTCTCTTAATCGGAGCTCAGACCATGGCCAATATTAGAGATACAGAGCAGAAGATATAAAAAAATCTTAAGAAAATAATGTGTTCCAAAAATTGTGGCTTTGTCAAAATCAAAATATTTTCCTGGAAGGAGTCTGTTTCAATGATAGTTCCAGCTGGGAATAGTTGAAACAAATCATTTAGCTTTTGTTTTGATATCACTTCACTATTTTGATAAAATAAAAAGCACCAACTGCATTTATTATGACAGTTCACACTAAAATAAATACAAATGCCTATGGTCAGTGTTTTGTAGAGTTGTATACTGCTTTGATGTAACTAAAACAGACCATTTTCTTATTAAAATGTAGTGTTGCAACACAATTAAAATAAAATATTTTAAGTAACAAATCATCTCTAAAATTTTAATTCAATAAGAAATATAAAAATCTCAATTTTTTCCTTGAGTCAGATATAAAAAGACAATTTTCTATATAATTCATTCTCCCATCCAAGTAATTTTGATTCAGAGAAAGAGGTGAGAAATAACCTACTTGGCAATTCTGAAATAACTTATTCAACAGATTAGAAACTGATGGAACTTATCCTTCTGCAAAACGAAGTGATAGGATAAGGCCACATATGTGCATGTGAATATAGGAATGAATGTGGGTATTATCACTTATAGCATTAGACATGAGGATCAGCCCCCTTCTGTGCTAAATATTACACATTCCCTCAACTTAAAATCTCGGTAGATGAGGCAGATGAAAGATTTAACTGCACAGCCATGTGCAGTTGTGCTTGGGATGTGCTCTGAGATTCCTTTGCTAACACAGGGTTGTGCTCGCAGGCAGCAGCAGTGGAGATGTGAAAGCTTTGGCTTCAGCCAACGTGCTGGCACTGAACAAAACAACTCCTTGGAGGTGTGAGGGACATGTATCCTCAGCCTTTTTAACAGGTAACAGCAATGTGTACAGCACTGTGGTGGCATGAAGTCTCTTCAGCTTTGCAGCAGAAGAAAAATTGTCCTCACGTCACCCGAGTCCTCATTGTGTATCTCAGCCCTGCACACGCAGAGGCTGCTGCTCTTTAAAATGTGACAAGATTTGTGAGCTGATTTCCAAACCTACTGAAAACCACACTTATTTTAAAATATGTTCTGATTTATTTTTTTTAATGGCAGGATGGTGACAAAGAAAGTTACAAGCCCTTTTCAAAGACTAACCCCAGCACACAGTAGAGTACAAAGGTTTCCTGGGAAAGAAAAAGGACGTTAGTACTCCCATGCCTTTGTGTAAGCACAAACTGGCTGTATATACATGCTGGCAGAGCTGATGTTATTAAAACATAAGTGTGTTTTGTCAAGTACATTGCTTGAAAGACCCTGAGCCAACTTATGAGCTATTTATGCATACATAAAATTAATCCTCAAATGATTAGCTCAAGGATGCATCTGTCCTGCAAGTAACTGTTATATTTTAATAACAAGAAGCAAAGTCAGGAGAAAATTCTGCTCTTAGTTATTCTGTTAGAGAATGAGTCTTGCTAGTAATGAAATAATAATTAATTCACTGAGTTATACATTTGCTTTATTTATAGATGTGCTCTTTACTTATACATATTTTTATTACTTAATATTTAAAATGCACTAAGGGTGTGTAAGATGCAGGAGCAGAGCCCTTGTGCTGCTCAAATCCTGCACCATGACACTGTGGAAAACCACCAGCAGCTTGATTTGCAGAAGGGGTCAGATCCCCATGTTCTAGCACCTGCTCAGCAGAAGCCTATGAGCTGTCAGGGTGGAAATGATGGTGAAGTTCTGGATTCTGCTGGAGTCAGGAAAGGGCCAGAATATGGTTTAAAGCAAAGCTGCTTGTCTGGGCTGACAATGACACATCCTTCCTGCACGGCTGCCAATCCTGAACAGACAAATATCATGGTGTAAAACATCAAAATCATGAAATGTACCAAAGAGAATAACAGCACATGGAAGATTCCTTTCATTTGGCACGCTCACTTTTCAACATTTAGAAGCTACATTTTTAAGCCTTTCCCTCTCCTCCTATTGAAGCAAGGAGAGTTAGAATTTTGCTCTTAATTATTTTTGTAAGAGGCAGAAATCCTTTAACACATTGGTTTAAAAATCTCAGGTTATTACAAAATGTGTAATGTGTACAAGATCTTTGTGTTGTCTTGTGCTAGTATTTGCACCTGGATGTACTCAGGTCTGTTTGTACAAGTAAGGGATTTGTTCAAGTGGATTTTTTTTTGGAGAAAAAGGAGGAAAAATCTATCTACAAAAACTGATAGGAAAACTGACTTTTTCTCTTTTTTTAATTCCCCCAAGAGGTTTACACTCTGGTCTCTGAAAATAAATGGGTGAGGCCCATAGTCTGAAAGCTGAATGATGCAATGATATGTCTTAAAGCAGTAATATTTCATGGCATATTATCTTGCTCTAAAACAGAGAAGAAGCTGCCATTTTTCTCCTAACTCCACCTGTATTCTATTTTTCTTACCTTTCTCTTCCAGAAACCTTGTTCAAACCCAGCCTAGGGCTTGGTGGCTGAATTGGGCTGGTTTTGGAAAGTGATTTTAGTCTTGGTAGCATAAGCCAGTCAGCTGGGTAGAAAATTTCTTATGGTAGAGAAGAGCAAAAACTTTTGAATTTGAACTTTGCAACTTTGGTTTTGAATCCAAAGCAACATCTCAATGGTAGATTTGGTCTCAACAGCTGACACTTGAAGGCACAGCAGAGATCTCTGATGCACAGGGCAACAGGCCTGATCACTGTAGGAAAAGCCATGCAATTGGGTGGCATGGGCTGAAGACAATCCAACACTTCCAAACTAAGAATTTCCTGAGAACAATTCAATTTAGGATGGGAATGGGATCCACAAGAATTATTGATGCTCCTTCCTTTTCTTCTAATTTGGTATTTTTTCAAAGATTTTCATAACAAATTGTTATGAAGCAAAACAATTGTTTCAGCTACTGTTTCTGAAAACACCACTAGTTTTTATTTCTCTTCAATACTCCATCTTATTTTGAAATATTTCCTTTGGGAAATTATCCAATTGGAAGGAGAAAAAGCAGTAGCAATGACATTTTTTCTGTAGTTCTTTTATACACAGACACACCAATGAAGATCAGAAAGATTTTAAGAAAACATTGCTTAAACAATTTTTAGTCTCCATGATAGAGGAGGAAAAAAAAAGTTGTTCTCTCCAAACCTCTACCAGTGGGTTTCTTGGTGACTTGTGTGAGTGGATGATGTGTTTTGGTGCACAGTCTCACAAAGGAGATGCTGGCTGCTGTTGCCTCAAGTTTGCTTCCCTGCAGCTGTGATTCTTGCAGGGATATTACCAGAGACAAATCTTCCCAACCCAAGTACAGCATCACACAGCTGACTTAAGTGCATTATGGGTTTATTTTCACTTTCTTCCCAAGAAGTGTCAGGTGTAGGCCATTGCCCAAGGCAGAAAAGCAGACACTGTGTACCAATGACCCTACCTAGCACTGAAAATCCTGCAAGCCCAGTGTGCAGCTGCTTTCTGGCTCAGGAATTGGATTGAATTGCTCCAAATCTTCTCCTTTATTATTATTGGTTTTAGATGAACACAAGGAAGGTGTGTTAGGACCAGGCACTCTGGAGTGATAAATTCCTGGGCTGTAGCTAGGGAAGGGGAGGGATGGGCAGGGGTCTGGAGGAGGAGAGATCAGCCCCTTTGCATTGGGCTCAGCAGTGATTTGCTGCGGGTGGATTCAGCACCAACAGTAAAGTGCAATTTGTGTGTGTATGAAATATTAGCGTACAGTAAGGTGTAAATATGACTGTTCCTGATGGGTGTACCCAGTGCTGTGATACCACTGAAAAGCACCAACACTTTTAATCTTCTTCCTCACCTTTCAGTGAGCTTGCTCTTTTGATATGAGTGGTCTGGGTGGCCTTTGTCATTCTGCCCACCCTGAGCAAATTACCATTGCACCTTTTGCTGCCCCATTGTTTCTGTATGGCTGCTCACTATTTCTCATTCAACTTCAAAAGGGAATTAAAAAAAAAAACACCAAACCACCCCACCCCTGTGCTGCACTAACATGGAGCTTTATTGTCTCCCATTTCTAATGCTATTCATTAGCCTGAATATTTGCAGCGTGTTTGGTAGCCTGGGCAGAAGGCATTGATCTTTTTTGCTTTCTGCTAAGAGGCAGTGGGAAGAGGGGAGAAGCAGGGGAGGGAGAGGCATCGACTGGCCTGCAATGGTGACTCAGCTGGAACTGCTTGCCAGGGCTGTTTACGTGCTCAGGAGAGGCAATTGCAAAGCGTGTTTTAAAATGAAATTTGCAGGAGGGCTTCCTTTCAGCCTGGCAGAACTGTCGCTGTGTTGATTGTCGTGGGTTTTATGTTGTAGCTGTTGCAAATCTGTCTTGTCTCAAAATAGTCCAAAAGGTTTATTTCACCTCCTGCTCCAGCCAGAAGGGGTCTGAATATTTGTGTGTGCACGCGTGTGTGTTTTTATCTCCAGCCCTGCAGCAGTTTCAAAAGCCAAGTGAATACTAAACACAAATGCTTAAAAGGTGTTGGGTTTTTTTTAAATGCCCATCTGGTTAAAAAAGAAAAAAGGTAAATGGGAACAAAACCAGAATAAAAGAAAACTGCTCCATGTACAAGGGAAATAGAAAATGTAAAGAAATAGGATGTTGAAAATGAAATGCCCCAAACAGCTCCTCTGCAGATAGAAAAGTGACTATGCCATAAGCCTCTTTTCTTTCCTTTCTTTTTTCTTTTCTTTATGAAGATGTTTAGTTTGTAGCTGACAGATTGATGGACCATTATACTTATTTACACTCTGGCAGAAGCAAATCAGGGTCACACACAGTGATCCCCCCATTAAAGTCTCTTTATACAATCAGAGCAATATAAAAGGATGTGGTGATGCAGAAAGGCTGGTTTGCAGCCCCTATGAGCAGGGGCATTGCCACCATAACACTCCTAAAATGTCTGGCAGGCTGCTTTGGTGGCTCATTCCTGCAAGTTACTGCTGTGGTAGTTTCCAGTAGCCATTGCAGTCCTTGAGATTCATAGATTTGAACAAGCTTTGGGTCCTGAAGCCTGTGAGTGAGATGAAGCCCTTGCTTCATCCCTCCTTCCCCATGGGTCTGTGGGGTTTTTTTACCTGGCCAAGCAGGACCAAATGGAGTAATCTCACCAGCTATCTCACCCCATCCTTTCCCTTTGGTTTGTGATGTGACAAGGCTTCCATTTCACAGTGCTATGTGCTGACATTACTTTCTAGGCAGACTGTCCCATGTTTCTTGGCGTCCCTTCAGGTAGTTACTATGTACATGACCAGGAATGGGCCTTAGACCTGTTCCTACAAGTTAACAGAAAAAAAATTCCCCAGGATTTCCACTCTGGAGCTGAAAAGCTCCCTGTAGAGCTATCACACCGTTGAAACATCCATTTTCCACCACTTTGCAGGCTACAATTTGCCTCTCTGATACTAACTATGGAAATAATTTCTGCTGCAGGCCTATTGTAAAACAATGCAGGGGAAATCACTCACTCATCTGCCCTGTGCTGAGGGAAGGACAAATGGCATTAAATATCTCAGGGCAATGTTTTCATGTGGATATTTGGTCACAGCAGCAGCAGGTACTGGCCAGGTTGGGCTGTGATTGGGGCTGCTGAACCTTGACTGGCTGCTGGTGGCTGCAGAAAGGTAGTCTAGTAGCCAGGACTTGTGGAGAGTGGAACAACTCCAGCAGTGTTGTCTTTTCTCTCCAGGTTAGAGTCTTCTACAAGCACTGCAAAATCCTTTTGCTATCAAAGGATTTTCTACCACAGGAAAAGCCCTCTGAGACCACTTTGGATGGGGTTATGGCTCCTCTGCATTGCTGAGAGCATTGCCAAGTGACCAGATGGGACTAGAGAATCAGACCTCAAAATACTAGTGAAAAAGCCCATCTCTGCCTGCCTTTCGATTCCTTATTTGGCTGTTGGCACAGAGATTTCATGTTCCCAGAGCTGGACGCTTGTCAGCATCCTTGCTGCTCACCCATCCACCCACATCCACCCCCCTACCTCCTGAACAAGCTGCTCAGACTACAGATGTGATGTGTCTTTAGCCATCGAGTACCCATTACTAAGGGATTTGTATTCAGGAGAGGTTAGGTTATGTATTTGTATTGCCTTTTTTTCTTTAGCATACCTTGTATTTAATTTGGCAGAAAGCTCTGTTGAAGCTGCTTTACCTTTACTACATTATTATTCAATTGTATTTCCCTTGATGAAAAGCCTGGCAGTCTGTTGCTCAGTGACAGATGTGCTAGCTTTGGTTGAATCACCACCACTAGGCTTATTATCAGTTTTACTAATGTTTGCTGTTTTGCACTCTAACAGGTAGGGTGATTCATTCAGTCAAGTCAAACACACAGACACATGCACAGATTTAGATACACACACATACACAGAGAGGTGAACTAGCCCAAAATAATCCTTCCTTTATGTGTTTCTTGGACAAAATGTTCCTGGATCCCCTGCTTGTGTGTGTTTCCTCACTGAGCATCTCTCCACAAGTAAATGCCACTTCCTAGAGGGACAGGACTGCAGGGTGTCTGCTGCCATTTCAGTCACCAGGACAAAAACAACCCCTCCAAATCCTTACTAACCACAGACAGCTCTGACTGGTGGCTAGGTCATGAATGTGTAAGATTAATGGATGCTTCTTCAGTTAATCCAGGTTGTAGAAATTCATATTATTCAATCCAGAAGTTCTGCATCTGCCTTTTGCAAATGACTTACCCAGCGGACACGTTGCACGAGAGCTTTCCCGCTCCTGCATGTGCAGCAGGGATTTGTGACTGTGGAAGTTAATTGCGTGGGCTAAGATAAGCGTGAGCCTGAGCCTGTTTGAACAGACCAGACTCCCCAGTCCCCTGCAGAGTAAATTCAAATGCTGCTGCAAATGTGTTGGTGTGCCAAGGTCTCTGGGGGAAGTGATGCTGCCTGCACGTGGAGCCCCATCATCGGTCCAAGCTTTTCCAGTCAATAGTGTGATGAGTGTGCAGGTTGCAGTGCTCAGGGCAGGTGAGCCCACTCTGCATCTCACACTCCACTGGTGTTTTACTGCAGGTTTCCCTTCCACAGAGACAAATCCTGTTCTTGGATCCCATCATAAGAACTTTATGTACCATCATTGACTGTTCTAGGTCTTTAAAATATCCTTAGTCCTACATGTAAGTGTCCTAGCTTCAGAGGAGTGCATTGCTAGTCAATGGACTCCTGCAGGAGATGGAGCTGGTGGTGGGTCTGGGAGGGGGATCAATCCAAACACTTCAGAAATTGCCATCTGTGTCAGGATCCAATTCAGTGCTCCAGAGAGCTGCTTTATTCATCGTGATTTTTCTCAACTCACAATGTCAGGGAGCCTGAAGTGTTTGCAGATTTAATTCTGTGCATCAACACACTGAAAAACTCTGGTGGTTGTTCTGAATTATGTAAATCTCTAAACCTCTGAAAGCCGCAAAACTGGGCCAGGAGTCTCCCAAGAAGAGGTTTTCTCATGGCCCTGCAGCCTCCAAACTTCTCTGTCTCCAAGCTTTCAAGGTGTTATTGGCCATGTGGAGGAGTGTAGCAATTGAAAAAAATGTTTAAACTAGGAAAACTTTAGCTTCATAATTTGTGGCTTTAAGGCACAATTTTAGGCAGTTTATATTATATACAAACCACTTGGTTTCTTTAATTAAAACTCACAGGGACCAGTTGTAAAATAATGAATGTCTCACTCTGCAGTATTGAAACTTTATCTAATGAATTCTTTGCCTTGTCTGCTTCTGTTTCCATCTGACATCCTGTATTCATTCACAAGGTGTTCCTCTTAATGAAAACAAGGTCACTCTTTCAGCATTTGATGGCCAAGAAAGGAAAAGGTGATAGAACTGCAGCCATACAGAGTGTGATAGGCTTTTTTCCTCCTTCCATAATTCCAAAGAACTTGCATTGATGTTGACAGGACTTAGGCTTGAATAGCAAGAGAAGAATAGATGCCAGATCGGAGCATAGGACAAATTGGAGTTCAGTCCAGATATTCAGTTTCTTACATAGATTTTACACTTTTGTCTGTCATTGCCTTATGGGATAATAATACCAGTTCATAAGAAGGAAGTATTTGTTTTTCTCTGCTTATAAGCTGATGTCTAATACTTATTAGTAACTAATATTGATGTTACATACAGAGACTAAATTTGAGTTCAGAACCTTGCAGTGCTGCCCTCAGTACAGAAACATAATAGCAGAGGGTTCCTGCCCTGACAAATGTACCAGCCAAAGAATGCAAGAAGGAAAGTTTTATAAAATTCCCTCACAGACAGGGAACTGAGGAAGAAAGGAAAATAATTTTTTCACACTATGCATGGGTCATGTGGCAGGAATAGAGCCTAAACCTCATCCCCCTGTGCCTGAGGGTATAGCCAGAACCTGCTGGAGGAAGAGCTGTGTGATTGATCTAGCAGTGTCCTGTCACATTTTGTTCTCCAGGGTCATTTCCTTCACTGCTTCTTGAAGAAAAGTGTTATGCTTTGGTGTAACACTTCATGCTGTGGAGTTTCCTGATCTCTTGCCTGTCTCTCTTGCATCCTGTGAGGCTCTTGAGCATCCCTCCCAGACAGCTGCTCTGCTGAGGCTGGGCCAGCAGCTGCTGCAGTGGCTGCACCCTTCTCTTCAAGCAGTGGGAGATTGTGTTCCCTTTCTTAGCTTCCCTCTGTGTAAAAGGTTATTCTCAGCTTCCCACCACCCAGCACTACCCCCAGAATGGTTTCCCACTTGCATATGGTGGGATGGGATTGTAAGAGCCTTGTTGGTTTTTGTTAGAGGTCATGTCTACCAAAGTACATGTGTGTGTGAGGTTATGGCAGAGAAATCCCCAGATGAAATAGCAACTTGTGTCTTCTGCACTGAGGTGCAGCACAAGTCCCTCTTTGGTGTGCCCAAAGGAAACCTTTGCTGGGGTGGTTGCTCATGAGACAGAGGCAGGTGTGGCAGAGGTGAGCTAGGGAGAGGCTGTACATGCAGATATGCTAATTAAAGACATCATTTCATGTAATTTATGCAAGTGTCAGTGATTAACAGTAGCCCAGAAGGTGGTAGCTTCTCTCATCATCTGTAGCTGAACTATCAGATCATGATCTTGCAATGGCAGAACTATAGATCCGTAAGTTCTTCTCCTGCTGTATTTTCTTAAACAGAAAGAGCTGCCTCTTTCTCTGTTGGCCTTTTTGTGAGAGCTTAAGGCTTTTTTTCTTAGTTCCCTGGCATCCCATGATTGGAAAATATTATTATTTAGCATAAATTGGCATAGTTCCTTGATCTGGTCCTAGGAAAGGTAAATGGCCCAGCACATCTGATAGCTAGCAGGAAGAGCTGGCCTGCACTGCAAGGTTTTTCCCCAGAAACAACCTGGAAAATAACTTTGAGCAGCACATTATATTGGGTGGGATGTGGGAAATCACAATCTGGTCACAGACAGCTGGGAAATATTACCAAAAAAGGGGTCAAAAGCTGCAAAATTATTCATTATGAATTATTTCCTGTCCTCTATGGAAAAAATACAAACACTCCAGCACCTCCAGGAAGCCCCAGCATGTAGCCCCTTCCAGCTGTAATGAGTCTGGGAGCTAATCTGTCCAGGAGGTGAGTGTCAATGCCAAGAGGGACACATTAGACTTCAGCTCCTAGTGGCATCCACCTTCTGGGGACACTAAGCTAATTTACCTAATTCCAATGAAATTTCAGTAATAAAAGTAAAGACGGCTTGCTGAGCAGAGGCTGGGGAAGGATTAAAGGCATTTGCATTAATAAATAGAGATATTATCATGGAGAATTAATGTTCTTTGATATAGATCTTGGCAGCATTAGAAGATGCTAGGTACAGTGCCTCATTATCTCTCAGAGGTTAAGGGGTCAGCTGGGACAAGAGGAAGTGATTTATGCAGCATCTTTGTCAGAGGTATGAGAATATGTATGAAATAATAAGACTTGCAGAGATCATTAGTAAAAATCTCCCAGGATCCCAAGGTCTCACATTGCACTAGATTCCTTATCTCTATGCTGCGTATCATTCAAGCACTTTCTTCCTGTGCTATGTCTCATCTCTCTCACACCCTTTTTATATCTCATATTAGGGTTGTTCCTTCCCCTTCCAGCATCTGATAGGCAAACATTATTTAAAAGGAGTGGTTAATCCAGAATACAAGGGAGGTTTCCTTCATTTGATATTTCTTCCCTTTTCTCTAACTCCTTAGGAAATACTGGCTCGGGAAGTGACATTTAGATGAAAAGGACAAGTGAGATGAGTGTTGAATGGTTCAGAAACTAATTAAAGCATCAAGGACAAATGAATGGATATGTGGATCTCTTATGCATGTGTGGGAATTGACAATCATGCAGGTGCACCTTGCAGGCAAAGTTCAAACCTGCTACCCCTTGGGTATTACCAACACAGTAACCTGATATCAGCAACAGCCAGTACTGGGCATGGAAAATCTGCTCGGTAAATACCATAATCTCCACATATCTGTGATGACATTTGGTGTCATCTGAAGGACTTGCTGATAGAAGGAAGGAAAGACCCCAAGCAACACTTGGGGTCTCACAGGGGGCTTGATACCATCCAGTTTGCTAATATTGCATACAGTATAGTCCAGTATAAGATATCTAATGCAGTATTATAATGGATACTTTCTGTTAGAAAGTGAATCCTTCCAAGCAGCAGTGAAGATCCAGACATGCACACAGGTAACTCCCAACATTGCCTGAAGCTGAGCATCTCAGGCTGCCAAGTAGAAAATTTTTGCTAGATGCTGCTTTCCTGAACAACTCAACAATATCTTCAAACACTTGTTAGGAGGAGTTTTCTGATTGCTTTTGGTTATGATGTCTCTCCTCTGATCTTATTCAGGAGTGTTTCAGAGAAGGTCACTCTTGTGAAGCAGGTATTATTCATCCCTTGTTGTCTGTGATGGGAGCAAAGTCATGGGACAAGTAGCGAAGTTACTGGTGAGTTGTAGATGTGCTGTAGACCAAAGAGGGATGATGAGGATGCCAGTGCAGACTAAATTTAAGAAAAGGTTGAAGCTCAACATTTCTTACAGTAGATTTATCTTGGAACCATTGAGAAGGAACTGAGATTAACCTCCTCATTGAAAACAGCTTTTGGCCAGGATGTTTAATTCCTGTATCATAGAAAAGATATAATAAACCAGGATTTTTTTTTAAAGTTGATGTCTCAAGAAAATGAAGCTTACTTGAGAGTATCACCTGGCTGTGTACTCCTGATTAGTATTTGAAAGTGTCCCATTTAAAAAAAAAAAAAATCAGGAAGGTGGAGTCCTAAAAGCTAATGATGTTTTATACATTTTCTGAAAAGAAATAAGTGAATAGCAGAGAGAGATCTAAATAAATTAGAGAATCTATTGATGGAGAGGCTGAGACTGAGCTCAGATCCAGAGAAACCATAGGAAAGCGGGGGGGGGGGGGGGGGGGGGGAATCAAAACCCAAACAGTTGTCATCACTTCCACTGCTGTGGGACTACTTGTACGACAGAGGTTTCCCTGAAGTGCACAGAGGTGAGGATGCCCATTAAGGAAACACTCAAATAATCTCCACTTCTACTCAAGAGATACTAGGGTGGCAGAGGCCCGTTGCAATCTTTCTTCCTCTCCATTACAGCAAGAAGCTGTGATGGACTTCAAGCACCACCAGCAGGAATTAAGCATTTAATTCTCATTTATATTCTAAGGGAACTTGTCCCTGGACTCTGCCAGCTGCTTTGAAGCCTTCCCATCTTCTCATCTCTACAACACTAGACTTATCAATATGTTTTGCTATCCTGTGCCAAGGACCCAATTACAATTTTTTTTCTCTCTCAACTTTTTCTTCTCCTCTTTTTCCTCCAACCATAATCAGGGACACCTCAAAACAATAGAGTTGTTTGTTTGGTTTATCCTTCTCCCCCTTATTTTCTTGTATATTTGATGTTCTGGAAGCAAAGCTATTAGAGATCCATTAAGCAGTGTTTGTAACAGAAGGGAAGTGTTCTATCTGGTTTCAGGAAGATAAGGCACATAAATCAAACACACCCTACATCTAAACATTTCTGCAAATAGCTGAGACAAGCATGTAGTCGCTTTTACTACATGCTGCATGCTCCATCTTGCCACCACTGGAAGCCAGGAGAGCTTGAAAATTGAGATCAGAAACTTCAGAGTAGATTAATGAACTATTTTCCAGGCTGGAAATAGGTATTTACAATAAAGAAGTATTCCAAAACATTTGTTAATAATGCAGTTCACAGCTCATAGGAGAATGTGTGTGGATGGTCTTTCTTAGAGCTGTTTTATCCTCACTTCCTTGGCTTAAATGATACTTTTTTCCTTTCAACAAACTTAATATGGATTGTAAAGACTCCCAGCAGTAGAATGTGTAAATTAAGACTCTCTTGGAAAATCAGGAATGAGAATATTTATTCTCACTCTGCTCCAATGTCTCAGAAACCCAGGGAAAAAAAAAAATCCTCTCCTTCTGAAGGAATGGATGAAATGCATGCAATAGCCCCTGACAGACAGCATCTTCATGAATTGAGCTCAGAATTGAGTCCCCAGGTAGATAAATCAGTCCCCTGCTAAATGATAAATAGTCCTTGGGTTTAATGTGTGCTGGAAGGGGCTTGTAGGTTGTTAACAGGTCAAAGCCTCTCAGTGAGTACTCAAGAAATCTCTTTGGACTTCTGGTGAAGTTGTTTAAGGAATATATTGGTATTGGGTGGGCAATCAGGTTTAAACTTAATTAAATTAGGGACTGCACACCTGATCATTATGGAAAGCAAGGATGCAACTGTGGCACAGCATTGCATTTCATTGTGTCCTGTGTTCAGCACAGAGGAGCTGGAGGGGAATGAGCTGGAGAAGGAAGCCAAACTAACAGTAGTACTGTGGTTTTCTTCAGCTCCCACTCCATGGTGCTGAGGGCCATGTTTTTGAACATCCATCTACAAGTTACTCTGTGTTCCTCTCTCAAAATGTAATCCCTAGTCGACGTTTAAGGCCCTAATCTGATCCCCTGAGTGAGAGGCAGAAGCCACATCATCAGAGAGACTACACCTTGCAAATGATCTGTGTTGTTATGTGGGAAAAGATTTTGCAGGGGCAGAGGGGGAGTTAAAAGGATTTTAAAGAAATATCTCAGCAAAAGAAGAAAACTTAAAAATCCAAACCAGCCCATTAATCCCTTCCCAAAGACAGTTTAATACCCATTAGCAAGTAGACATAGGGCATATTTTCTGGCATGGACACACAGACTTGGCTGTGGAGTTAGAGATGCCAACTTACTGTTTCAGGGACTGACATAAAACTCAGGAGTCCATTCCCCTTTGGGATGTAATTTCTTAATGTATTGAAAACAAAAGACACAAAATGTTAAAGCTGACTTAAAAAATTGTTACTAATAACTCCCTGGGGTCAAGAGATCCAGAAGCACTCGGCTATTTCTGACTTTGAGACAGAACTACCACAGTTTTTCACTTTAATATCTCTGGTCTCTGTGGCTGTGATCTGCTGCTTATATTTTAACAAGAGATTCTGACAGTTTTGCCCTCTGAGTCTTACAGAAGTCTGCTGTCCCAGAGGAGCATGCCCTTGCTGAAGGTTTATACTTAATTTGTTTTTCTCCTTAAACAGAAACACTTTTTCCCAGACATTTGCTAGGCAACAACAGCGTAACTGTCCTTTTCTACAGAACATTTGTGCTAAGCCTGGTTGAAAAACTCTAAAATCCTGTGAAGAGTCACATTATGCTGCTGTTCCACAGCTTCCATGGTGTATGTATGTGAAAACCAAAATTAAATGTTACGTAACATCCTGAAGAGAGAACCAAGGAAAGTTCCAAACCTCATGTTCCCAGGATATTTTCTCTAGTTTTGAGATCATGGAATCGGTTTTCTGCTTTTATTTTTGATAGCTGCATGAATCTTTTTAGAAAGGTTTCTACCAAAATTCAGTGTACAATCTGTGTTTATTTTACACTGCCCTCCAGCTTCTGATATCAGCTCCAAATTCTTGCTCTGCTGCTTCCAAATCTGTATCATATGGATATGATCTATTTTCATTTCACAAGAACCTGGCCTGCTGTTTTAGGATCCATCTCTCTAAACATCATTTCTACTTGCATCATGCTGCTGAGCTCGAGACTGGGTGAAATGGTACAGTTTTAAATCAGATCTACTATTCTGCTACAACTTGGTCCATTTTCATGCTGATATTAAACTGATTTTTTTTTTAGAATTAAAGATTAGTTCCATCCACCAAAGAAAATAAATTTCCCAACATACTATGAGGAAAATACAAAATTTAGAGATTTTGCACTTCCTGGCTAATATATATGTCAAGGAAGGAGATTATTTTTAGACACCTTCATGGACTTTATCCTCTTAAAATCTTGTTCCGAACATTCTGCATCCTGAACACATGGATGCCTGCACTTAGTGGGTTCTGAAGATGTGGAAATGCTCAAAGTTGGATCAGCCTCTGGGATTAGGGCTTTGTTTTGGATATTGTCCTCAGGGTAGTGGTCCAGCTCAGCTGATTCTCATGGGAATCCCAGGTTAGAAAGACCAGGGAGTGTCTTCTTTCTACAGCTGCTGCCTCCAAGAGGGACTGAGCATAGTAGACACATATCATCAGACTCCCTGCTTCATCTCTCCATTTTCCTGAGTGCCTTGCTTAAAGGGTCAGAGTTACACCATCCAACAAGGTACCTTGAATCTGCAGCAGCTGTTCTCCAATGTGAAGATTATAAATGGGCATAATCCATCAAGTAAGAGACCTGAGGAAATGAGACTGCAGAAATGCACCTTTATGACTGTGAAAGCTCAGTTGGCTGTTGACAGGCATGAGGAGTCTTAATAAGAGGGGAAAAAAAAAAAAAAGAAAAAAGAAAACCTTTATGAGGAATTAATTTCCTGTCTCCATTATGAAGTGCTGGGATGTTCATTTAGCATGCAGTAGGTGGGTGTTAAGATTAGAGCTGTGGAGGAAATGGATATCAGAACGTGCTAAATCTTCCTCAGTGCCAAAGCAAGAAGCTCTGAGAACATGTTGATGATCCTTCTTCCTTTGGGCCAACCCTAACAATATCTTCCCATAAGCAGAAGGCCAGTGGTTCCCATTAGAACCTGTTCTTCCTTTGTTCCAAGCCCTCAAAACAGATGTAAAATACAAAGAAGAGACACCCAAATGTTACTGAATAGAAAACTTTTTAAAAGTCTTTATAAATCCCTCCTTAGCACTTTGAGATTCACCCTATTAGGTCAAACCTGTATTTATGGTTTCCTTTACACTCTTTATTCTATGCAATGCATTTAGTCTTCAGTAAGAAATTGGAGACACTGAATGTATGTGAAGAGAACTTCACATCTGCAGCTCTGGGAGCACTCAGAGCTCTGCTCATCTGGTCAACAGACTGAAAGCTGATCTGGTCTAGCAACCTTAGTCACAGAGTTCTTTGAAAAACCTTACTTTATGTCTGATTTCAAATATAAAAAGTGTCCTTTGTTTTCCTCACTCAAAAAGAAAACAAGTTTGGGGTCATGTCACAGAAAGCCATAGGCACGCTTAGTATTTCAATTTCTGAGTGTTGGAATAAAGCCAGACTTATCCAGGTGGGATGTGAAGCCAGGAAAAAGACAACACAGAGTGTCACATGAAGTTGACCTTTGTGCAGGTGGCCAGCACACAGCCTTTCACACCGCCTAAGTCACACACTCTTTTTTGAGTAAAACAGTGTGCAGGGTTCAATCACTGCAAGAAGACAAATACCACTTTCCATGGGTACTGAGACAGAGATTTCAGGGACTTTGAGAGCTTTATCTGCTCTAGGGGACTAGATGTTTCTCACTTGGCTAAACACTCCCCTCCCTCCATAGTCAGGGCCAGTTTATGTGTTTTCTTTTCCAGGAAGAATTAGATTTTCATCAACTTTAATGTCATCATGCTGCTGCCTTGGACTGTCTTGTCTGTTGATAATTTTCACCCACTGGGAGACATGAGATATTTAGGGTGAAAGCTCTTTGGAGCAGAACACCTTTATTCTACAATGCCTTTATCTAGCACCTGGTGCAGTCCCAGTCTGAGATGCTACACTGACAGAGATGATAATCAAGGACATCCACCTTTATGGCTGCTGTAACATCTTGCAGCCATCAAAGCCCCATCCCTCACATCTCATGCAGTACATTTACTCTCTCTTGTTCTCCCCTTGCAAAGAAAGACATCGTGTTTGGTGTGACAATGTAACTTAAGGTCATATTTTGCCTTCAGCCATCGGCATGTGCAAATGCTGTATGACTAATGAGGCAGTCTCAAATGACTATCCTGCACTGCTTTTCTACAAGATACTCGGTTGTGTTTGCAATCCCTCCTGACAGGTGGTGAAGAGCTCTCTTTCCCCTGGGCTTCTGACTTGAGCAGGAAATCCAACGGTAGTGTGGGTTTCTGGTCATAAGGGACTTCTCTCCTCTACTCTTCCAAAAATGTGCTAAAAGGAAAATCTGCCATTTGCTTTGTCTGTCTTGATTTCAGTTTGTTTTCAATCCCTTCTTTTTTTCCTCAGGGGACTCTTTCACCAAGTTGGGGAAGCTTTGTTCTTTCTGGTATGTCAGATGGTGGCTTGGCCAATTCACGTGCCAGGGATAGACAGACAGATGTGGAGAATATGGGACAGCAGCAGGATTGCTGCATGGCCACAGTGCTGGGAAATGAAATAAAGTTCTTCTCCCTAGTCCTCTCTTTCATGGGCAGAAATGACTCAACTTGACAACAGAGAAAGCTTTCAGACAGGCGAGGTTTAAAAATGATAGATTATAGCATGCAACTCACCAATGACTCAGCTTGTCAGTGTTCATCACTTGAACTCTGACCCTTTCTCTCCTCCCAAGCCTGCTGGAGGTTTTCTAGCCCTGGATCATTGCCAAGGATTAAAGGGGCGAATGGACAATATTTTCAGACACTGTGCACGCTTTTGGAGTATGCATTCCAAGTGTGTACTTTAATAAAGATGCTTTTAAACAAGACTTGCTTTTCAGGAAGCACCGAGTGTCTTCTGATCTGAAAAATCAGGTCTCATTAAGGATGTCCATATTGGGCATCTTCTCAAACAGGAAAACTAAGGAAAACCCACTAACTCCTGACTTAGTTTCCTTTGCAAAAATACACTAAGGAGTTGCAAAGGACTTTTCAAACAGTCTTAGAGGACAAGTCTCTGCTGGGTCAGACCAATGTTTCTGGTGAATGCATTGACCCAAACAGGCAGATACACTTTCCCTTTCTTCTGTTATAATGTGGTTTGCAAACTTCCTTTCTTATTCCACCTTCCTTTTCCACAGTTTGTTCCCTCCCTGACATCCCACTCCACATTTACTGCTTTGCTCTGAACTAGAGAGAGGAAAAAAAAGCATTGGTATGATTTTGTTTTGATTGGACGCCTGACCCTCTCTCCTCATCTTTTTTTTTTCTTCATGTTGAAGGGGATCCATCCAGATAATTTCCTGTTATTAAGTTTGAAGTGTTTTGAATGTGAAATGCTTTTTCACTTAGAAAGAATTGATGCCTATAACTTGTAATGTGTTAGCTGTTTCGTACGCTGCCTGACAGCCCAAACTACATTACAGGTAGCTAATCCCAGTTGCTGAGCTCCATTAAAGACGAGATCATATCTGTTAATACAGCCATACTGTTTGGGTCATTGTGCTGATGTAAGGAACACAGCTGCCTGGAGAAAGATTACAATGTGAGGGGACATCTTTATTCTATTTTAAACTGGAAAAATGTATGGGAGATACACACTAGCCATGATTGATTAAAGATATGAAAAGGATTTTATGAGCTTTCTTATGTACTCCATGTTTCTCATTCTGTTTGTCATTCCTCTGTGTTTGGTAAATAAATAAAAACATAAACCCAAACCTTGAGGATAATAGGAAAGACAGAGACTCATAGCAGGTCCTCTTATGTTCAGTGTGTTTTGTTATAAGGGGCTAAGGACTGTGAGTGTCAGGAATCATTTCCCAGCTCTGGCACTGATCTGCTACATAGTCCTGGGACACCTTTTCCCCTTATATCTTCTCCCACTATTTTTTCATCATATCTGTTTAAAATTATAAGCATAATATGGCAGTGGCTTTCCTATCCTGTTTGTGTGTGTGCAGTCCCTATCACACTGGCAATCCAGTCCCAGCTGCACACTGTCCAAGCAATCTAATTCTACATCTACTGGTTTTCAGAGCCATGTGCCATTTTGCCAAGTAAATATGGATACCTCACTTCCCAGTACTGGTTGTGCAAGGGACACTCTCACCTAAAGCCTTCAGTCTCCTTATCTTCCTTCTCCTTACAATATCAGTAGCATCCAGGATTTGAGATCCTCTGCACCTAGAATAACACTTTCATTCTTCATCTTTCCTCACGTTGAGAGGTTTCTGTGTTGTGCTATAGCCGGTGTTCATCTGACTCCCTTATCTAGGTGGAAGCATAGACTGTGCTCTCTCTGGTTCTGTATCCACCTCACCACTATTGCCACGGATATTCATGTCTGAGGTTGTGCTCTGACAGTGCAATGTATTCCTTGGCATGCTAGGAAAGGAAACAGTCTCATAAAAAAAAAATCACGTTAAGCATAGCATGTGTTTCATGCTCCTTTAGGCTCCTTTAGCATCTTATCTTGCTACAGAGCGTTGTAATTCCCCTGGCTGCTTTTGAATTTCATGTCACACTTTTAAATGTGGTTTGGGACATCCTCTACATGCTCTGTCAGTAGAGTTCTGCCAATAACCTCAGCACATGAGCACTAGGAGAGCACCTACTGACTCTGCTCTCTCGTGTGCTGAAGTGTGTGGATGTCACAAATGTAGATGAGTTCTGCATGGAAGAAGCTGTCTTCTGCTGCTGGAGCCATGCAGGAGACTTCTTTCAACAGGGCAGGATTTTTTTTTTAACTAGGATATTCATCTGCAGTTCTGTCTTGAGCAACAAGTAACAATAGGACACACCTACAAAGGGATGCTTGAGTATGTTGGTTTCAATTAACTTCTAAAGCAAATGACTCAAAGCATCTCAAATTATCTAAAACGTTCTCTACATGAATTAGATAAAACCATCTTCAACTTGAATAGGGTTTGAAAAATCCACTTTGAGAGTTCATTTAAAGGAATGTTTAGGAGTGTCTTCCAGGGAGACACAAAACCCCTGACAGCCCTCAAACCAAGCCAAATCTTAACAGTTGTGTCTTTGCTAGGACACGAGAGAATGCATAACTATGGAAACCAGCCTTTGAAAACCTGAATTAATGGTGGAGTTGGAGTCAACTGCTGAGACCAATGGCAGGACACAGAGGACAACTAGGATCTTTGGGAAAAGGTGGGAAGGAAAGGGATGAAAACTGATGCTTATTCTCAGTGAAAGGTGAGGGTAACACTGATTTAGCAGAAGAACAATTTATGTTTAATGACCTTTAGCCCCTCCTGAATAAAGGGTGGCATTTCTACCTGTTGTCTAACAGCAGCCTCATTTATTCTGCCTTCCAGCACTCCCTTTAAAACTTATTCACCATTTATAAATGCCCCCAATGTGCCAACACACTGCCTCTAAGTTGGTTGCATGGGTATAAAGGAGCAAAATTCAGCTTTTCCCTAGTACTTAAATATATGTTTGATTTGAAGACAAGGTAAAAGCTAAATTTCAGAGCAGGCTTTCAGATGTGCATTGGTACTTTAAGCCAAGAAACAACAATCAGAAATGATTTGCCAAGAAAGCCAGCAGATATTATTCCAAAGAGGGAGGAAATGGATTTTTAAACTGAGAAGTTTTTGTTTAGCAACAGTCATTCTTCAGGGCAATATCACAGCTGCAGATGCAGTTTAGACACTTTGAGGTGTTTGCAAAGATTAATTAGCTGCCTAAATGGGAACTGAGCTCTGATGAAAGTCTGGCCCTTGTGGGCACTGAGCCTCAGGCTCGGTATGCTTTTGAAAAATCTCACCCCAGAGGACTCGGTGGACGCACTTTTCTGACCTGAGCTCATGCATTAGAGAAAACCTTAGAGTTATTTCAGTACTTCCAGGAGTTCAGGCTCATTCTTTAAAGCAACCAACCTCACTCTTTCCTAGTTCTCTAAGAAGTGGTGAAAATCCCCAGAGTGCTCAGGTAGCAAGTCTGGACAGACAGCAGACTGCCTGGATGTAGATGTGTATTTTAATAACTGTAGTAGGAACCCAAGCTGCAACACCTTCCTTGTAGCAAAGCCCTCCCACCTGCTCCTCCGCAGGCAGCTCTGTGAGCTGGGCTCCTTTCCTGCTCATCTCCCCACCTTCCTTCCCTGCTTCCCTTCCTTTGCTGGAGCCCTGCTTTCAACACGCTGCTGACTCTGCCTTTTGCAAACTTGCAATTTCACGCTGCATTTGTTGGCATGGAAACATGGTGGGGGGAGTTCAAAGTAAGGGAGAAAAGTTTAAAAAAACCCAAAAACTCTTGAGTCAGCCCCTTACTTTGTTCATCACCCATACAAAGTTGGACATGCAGCTACATTAATAGTGGAGTTTGTAAGGAACAAGCCACCAGGGACCTTATCAATGTTTATAAATAACTAAAGGGCGGGTGTCAAGAGGGTGTGGCCAGACTCTTTTCAGTGGCGGCCAGTGACAGGACAAGGGACAAAAAGCACAAGCTGGAACACAGGAGTTTCTGCTTAAACATGAGGAAAAACTTCTTTACTGTGAGGGTGATGGAGCCCTGGGACAGGCTGCCCAGAGAGGTTGTGGAGTCTCCATCTCTGGAGATGTTCCAAACCTCACCTGGACACTTTCCTGTGCAACCTGCTCGAGATGGACCTGCTTTGGCAGTGGGGTTGGACTAGGTGATCTCCAGAGGTCCCTTCCAACCCCAACCATTCTGTGATCTGTGAACCTCTTTAATACCCTCAGGTAATTTGGAGACCTCATTGGGGGTCCAAATCACTTGCCCTCCCCTCATCCCCCCTTAGAACTGCTCTCTCCCACTGCGTAGCCAAGAGACTGGTACCTTCAGCAGCAGGACCCTTCAGATATACCCTCAGTGACAGCTTTTGCAATGAGTCCTGCTGTCTTTGCAGGGAATGGTCCCCAACGTTGCCTCATGATGGCAACATAGGCAACACTCAGTGGCAGCACTATTTTACCTTAATCTTCCATCCCAGCATCAGATCCAGCAGCAAGGATGACTGAGCACTGCCTGAAGCTTGCTCATGTCTCTCCACCTCCTCCTCTTTCCAGTCAGGGTGGCGAAAGGAGCAGCAGCCCTTAAATGAAAACTTTACAGCAAAGAGCTGCTGACACTTTTTCATTATGAGGATACATGGGGTGGCTGGTAGCTAAGGAATGTCAGTGCTCAAAAGGATAATCTCTGCTTCTCTCTGATACAATTTAACATCGTATTTCCCTAATTTGAGGCTGATTTAGTCGCTGGGGTATTTGGATGCCTCTTCTATGGTGCCGATAGTTAATTAAACAGATGTTGCAGAGGGAATCATTAATTTTAGTGCTGCAGATGGGAGCGGAATGACTTTGTGAAGTTAATGTTTCAGCAAAACAATAGGCTTCTGTCATCAGTTGGTATAAACCAAGTAAATTAAGAGAACAAGTAGAGTAAAGGAGATAGCTTTGAAAGAATATCAATTATTCATTTTAGAATTATACTTTTTTTTTCCCCTCCATAAATCATCATGGGAGGAGAGGAGGGGAAAAATCTGCAGAAGCTGGGAAGAGGGCAGGAGAGGAATCCCCAAGTTAGCAGTCTGAAAGAGAGTTTGCTGCTGCTCCTGCTCTCTCTTGAGGGCTGCAGGGCTCCTGCAAGAGCACCAAGAGCCAAGGGCCAGGGGCTGCAGCGAGCAGCAGCGAGGGGCAAGGCAGGGCAGGTGCTGGGCCAGCAGCTGGGGAGAACATTTGGTTGTTACCCACAGTGCAACTTTGAGCAAGTCCAAGAAAAAAATTTCAAGAGCACCTGAAGTCATGTCAATAAAGACAGATGTCTTTTTCTATGCTTAAAAAGCAGGTGGGCAGAAGCATCTTCCTTTTTTTGAAGGCTGTGAAACCTTTTTCACTCCAGGCTGGGTGTCCCACATCTACTGACAAGGTTTCCTAGGGCAGCTGGCTGGATTTTCAAAAGCAGCTGGGTATGGTGACAGTTTTCTAATCAGAAGTTGGTATGTCTTAGAAACCTCAGAGCCAGTGTAAAAACCACCTAAAAACTTATGTCACTTATTTCTATTGAACATAAATTCCTATTTTTGAACTAAAAACAGCAGAGGGAAAATCCAGATGCCTCTGAACCATAAAAAAAAAACAATGGCAGAAGAGGATCAGGAAAAAAAAAAACCAAAGTCCATCTATTGTGTTGGGGTGAAAGTAGCACTGGCTTGCTTGAGTGCTTCCTAATACAGAAATTATGTTTCTTTTTTAGGACAGATGAGTCATTTGACCACTCAGACACCTATACAAACACATCCATGTCCATTTATATTATCTTTCTCATATGTGCATGTTTTTTCCTTATTACCAGCTACTCTTTCTTCCAAAAACAATAATCAGTGGTTATTCTCATTTATTCGATAAGGCCAAACAATTTCAGTGCCCAGAAAGTAATTATGAATTTGGCAGTTCTGATTAATAAATCTTTCATGAAGCATGCTCCATTTTGTCCATATACAGCATCTTCTAGAGATTCATTGAGAAAATATGAAGAAGTAGACAAAAAAAAACCCCTTATATTCTTCCTGGAAATAAAGTCCTCATCTCAGCCTTACATGTGTATGGTGAATTTCCCCATTGGATTTATTTCTTTTAGCACTTAGTCTGTACTCACCATTTTATTTTAATGGATACTGTTCTTGTTTTATTCTTTCAGATTTTATAATGCCATATACTTAGTTAACTCCAGCTTCACAATCAAAACATCCCAAATTATTTTTAGGAGCTAATTTCTGTCTTCAGACTTGCTGCAGGGTAGCATTGCACAGCTCGAAGGCCTTGTCCTGTGTTACCACTGAAATAGCTTGGGCTTCAAACACCCACTAAATTGGCCAAAAACTGGCTGATTTCAGCTGGCTAAAAAGAAGTTTCTAGTACATTTGGAGAAAATACCAAGTATCCCAGTTGGCTGCCAGGATGGCAATCTGTTCTTGGTCCTGTGCTGTATCTGTCAGCCTCATGCAGATGTTTAGGATGCTGTAGAGTCCCTCAGATGGAGTTACTAATCTTCTTTTTAGCCAACTGAATAGGTCCCCTTAGGCATTGCAAAGAAATCTCTATGGTATAGACTTCAGCAATAGACACTGAAGTCACTCCTAACCAAAGAGAATAAATTCAACACATCCCAAAGTGTCCTGTTGGAAGACATGAAAAGGACTGTGATTTTTGCCTGGCAAAGACTGAACATGAGGGTACTGAGAACTCAGAATCCTGAGACCTGTCTGCTGTTGCAATATATTGCACTGAATTGAAGGACTTTAGCTGCTTCCTTTAGGAAATAGAATCCTCATTGAAGGCATGAAATTGAGCTCCTTGGAGACCTCAGCTTCAGTCTGCTGAACAATCTGAACATAAGTTTTTCAGCAATACCACCTTCTCGCTGTATGTGCTTGTGTCTCAATGCTATGACATAGGGATTTGCTTCTTAGAGTGAGTCCTTAGGCATGCTGTGCTTGTCACTGGTGTCACTTCAATGCCAGCTCACTGGGATGGCTTTTCTAGCACAGAATTCTCCAGGGATCTGGACCTCAACCATAAGGGTGCCTTTGTTTCCCTCTCCCCCAACACAGGCCACCAAACATCTACCAAGCAATAGTTTTGGGGGTTATCCCAATCCTGCTCAAATAAGGAAGAGGGTGTCTTAAAGGGGACTAGATGTCACCACAGTTGTGGGAAAGGCTGTTCACAATGTGCTCTGTCACATGTCCTTATGTCCTCCTCAGGTCCTGGAGAGCAGATGGTCCCCAGGGGTTATGAAGACTCCCCAGGCACAAGGGCACTTCCAAAGCAGGGTAGTTCCACAGCATTTTCCCCTCATCTTGTCCTCTTGGATGGTGTCACAGTGCCACTTCGTGGCAAGCTTCCTTGGAGCCACCAAAAGTATCTGACACACAGGGCTCCCCAAAGAGCCCTGTCCTCATCAAGGAGCCTTAGCATCCTGCTGCAATTCCTTTTCTTCACATGGCATCGCTTGCCAGTGGCGTCTGCGTCTGCCTCTGCAAGAGGTAATTGATTCCCTTCCCCTTTAGAGCCCTAATTAAAAATGCACTGTATTAAACTTGAATGCATTGGAAACAATTAGCTTCCTCTTTTGTCTCCTCATTTGAGTCGGCAACGCGAGGCAGCCAGGTGTCACGTTCAACAAATCTCCATCAAGTGATTGCTGTGGAAGGAAATGAAGTTTGAAGAACTCCTTTGCTGCTCCTGACGCTTTGGCTCTGACCTTCTCGCGCTCTCAGCTTATCTCCATGGAGATGCTCATTTTGCAGATTGGCTCCATCTTCTGCCAGCAACCACATCGTGTGGAGGCAGAAGGCAGGGGCCTAGGCAGGGAAGAGAGGCTGTTTCAAGGATTTGATGCTGTTCTTTTCCACACAACAGCATTTTAAGATGGACAGTGGTCCATTCTCCTTCAGAAAGCATGTGTTATGAGCCACTCCAGATGCAGGTAGTTAGGCAAGATCCCAAAAGAGGAGAATTCAGAGAAGCCTAATCATGTCCATACTCTTGCCAGAACTGGAAGAAAGAGGGTGAGATTTGCTCTGTCCTACAACCAGGAGAATACCACCTTCCTACAGTCAAAATGTGTTGCTGGAGGCACAGTGCTGCATTGCTGCTGGGATTTTGGGCACAGGGCTACCTCTGATCGTGACATATAGATTAAAAACTATGTGTGGGCAGGGGAAAAGGTAGAAAAATTTATAGTAATAGGTCTGTATCTGGAGAAAGCTCTGTAAAATGGGAAGCCCAAGATGAGTGTCTACTCCCATCACCCAGCTCCAAATCCAGCATAGCTTTTAGCTCAGCTGATACCCACCACAACACAGTTCCCATGAAGTCTGAGGGGGTGATGGACACCCTCCACAGGGAAGGGAACTATTAGCAGGACTATGCTCTGTGCACTCAGTAAAAGCTCTGGTTGGGAAATTTCAACAAACCATTTTTCATCAGAAAATGCTGATTCTTTGAAACAGGCTTTCTGTGAGAATAAAAGGGCAATTTTTCCTCATTTTATCAACTCTAAATATTGTGGCAGCTTTAAGTGAAAAAAACCAAAACAATGACCAAAAAAACCAACAAGAAAAGCCCTGCTTGAAAGCTGGGATTTTTTCCTCTTGTTTCAGGTTGTAACTTTATTATGATGAAAAACAAAAGAAAATAAAAAGAGTTGGTGTAAAAATGAAAGAAAACTTTCAAGACTGATGTAAAAATAAAATCCATTGATCTGACTGCAGGCTTTTTTTCCCCAGTGTTTGTTCCTACCATTTTCTTTTTTACTTCAAGTACTAGAGAGAGGAAAGAGATGGCAAGCTCCTCCAAGAAGGAGGGAAGGCTTGCAGCCCAGGATGAGCCTGTGGGCCAGGCTGGGTCTGAAACGAGCAGCTGTGGTGAATGACACAAATTACAGCTTCTCCTGACTGAGAAGATCAGAGGCAGAACCTATTTTAGGGCCAGATGACTTCCTTGGCTTGTTTGGGACCAGCTGCCAGGAGGAGCTGGGGAAGTCAGCAGATCTCAGGGGTAGTTCCACCAAGCTCAGCTGCAATGTGTCATGCACAAGTGGGAGCAGGGAGAAGGTGGTGCCTCAGACTTTGCCCAGCTTTCCTCTGAATTTAAATACTGACTCAAGCTGAAGCCAAGGTTCTTCCCAGTGCCAGATTGCTTGCTTGCCAGATAGTACCTTCTGAAGCTGTTCCACCTTCATCCAGGTTTCAAGGCATGCAGTGAAGGTGTTTACAGGCAAGTGCCTCTTCCTTCTTTCTTCAGTGATTTCACAGTCCTGCCTGCAGATTTACACAGGTGAGTCAAGAGCAGAGCCTGCTCTGAGCTCCAATGCTCTAACATCTCCTTTTCTGTTGGCAAAAGCAAGTCTGAGCATGGACATCAGGCTCCCTCCTTTATGCAGAAACCTCTGACCTTTTTCCAACACCACTTATATTTCCTTCTGTCTCGCTTGTGCTCTCACATCAGATGTTCCTCAGGGAGTTGAAGCCCTGTCTCATCTCTACATTGGTCCTGTGGAAATTGTTGGTGGAATTAACAAGGATTTTCCTTGTTTGTTCTGCAAAGTTTGGTTTCTTTTGGAAATTGATTTTTTTAGGGTTGGTTTTTTTGTTTGTTTTTAAAGATGTATTGAAGAAAGTGAGTTAAGAGTTGGAAATCTGCACAGCAGGGGTGAAACTTTCTTTTCAATGCAGTCAGCCTTTGGTGGAATTTGAACAATGAGTAGTAAATTTGAAAAAAAATAAACAAACAAACAAAAATAAAACCAAAACTCCCCCCAAAAAACTGGACATATCTGAATCTTTACAATATGCAAGGATTTGAATGAGAAAAATGGAGCAAAATGGGCCTGGAGCTCTGAGAGCAGATGGGGTTTTGTGCCTGTGCATTGCTGCTCCTCGCTCCCCAGGAAGGAAGGTGGAGAACAGCCACTCAGGCTCAGTAAGGGACTGTGTGTGGGGGTAAATATGGAGGGATTGTGTGTGGGCATATGTGTGTGTTCATAGAATCTCCACACGTAGATGATGAGCTAGAGACATCAGCTTCTCTGAGAAGCAAATAGGCTGCAAGCTGACGTGGGGCTCTTTCTCAGCCTCTTCCTGGTCACTTAGCCCATCTCCAAAAGCCCAGTATGATTAGTGTCCAGAGGGACCAGTGAGAAAGGGCTCTCATTCAGTACAATCCAAATTGAAATTTATAGCTGCTGTGCCAAGAAAGCTTTGTCTGCTGCCAGCCAGCTATAGTTCTTATAACTTCTGGTTAGTTTGGGGTTTCTTTTGGTGATTTCTGATCCCACATAAAGCTGAGAATGTGGCTGCAGTTTTCAGTCCCCACTGAAGACTGCAGCCAGTTGTCTTCCTTCTTAATTACCTTTACCCCACTGAAGACTGTGGACTAGTTGTCTTCCTTCTTAATTACCTTTTTGTCTCAGGACAACATGGGCTGGCAGTGAGAAGCACAGGAGAGATCCTCCTTGCTGAAAAGGTGTTGGTGATGGAGTAAGATGAAAGATAGGAGAGGGATGGTGGGAGAGAGGGGGAGGACTGAGTAAGAAGCAGAAGGATCAAATGTGAAGAGGTAGGAAGGTGGAGAGTTACAGCTCTGACATTGAAGAAGTGCTGGCTGGAGAACCAGCAGAGGACAAGCCAGCCCTTGTTAAAGGTCTCTTCGCCTCTTTGTAGGGGTGATAATTTGGAAGATCAGAGCCTGGCAGCAGACCTGTCTGGATGAGAGTGAGAACACATCTTCTTTCCCCTTTAAAGAGCAGAGGGAGCCACAAAGCAACCATACGGAGTTGCAGCAGAGTTTGCCAACACCTTCTGGTTTTTTTGAGGGCCAGATCCAATAAAGGACATAGGAACAGTTTTGCTTTCTTTTTAAGCTCCTGATGTGAACTACATGTTTTAGAAATGAGGCTGAAATCTCAGTGCTAGAACAGGAAACCTGTGAGGAATACTGAAGAATGCCAATTTCTGCTCAAGTTTAGAGTCTAAAGACCTCTTCTGAGGGAGAATGCCAAAGCTTTTCTTCTGAAGTCCTGCACAAGGTTCCCTCTTTTTGCTTGAAAATGCTATTGCTGTCGTGTGCATGAGACCACCTCCCTGGTGGAAAAGCTCTCCTAGAAAAAGGAAAAACCTTCAGTCCCATCAATCAGACTGGGTGGAGGGGTGTCACGCAGTACTTTTCCCTTCCAGGCAGGGTCCTAGACACTGCAGAAAGCAGGGTGGAGACTCCATCCTTCCTGCTGAAGCCAGACCTGTTGTGCAAAGCATGCAGGAGCTGGGGACTTCAGTGAGCCCTCACAAGAAGGACTGAATTACTGTAAGTCATGCAGGAAAAGGGAATTGTGGATTCTGGATTATGCCTCCATATGTCATTTATTCAATTAAAGTTAGATAAATATTGAGTTATAAACCATGTCCTTCCACTGATGGAGAGGAAAAGAGTCTTGGATCCCATCCTCCACCCCCTCTCCCTGATGCAATACTGCTGCTGGTATCAGGAGGAAGAATTTGCAACTATTTCACAGAAGCTGCACTGAAACAAAGAGGACTGTGTAATCCATTTATCACAAACTACTCCAATTCCGATCTTAAGTAAGAGAGGAGTCAATTAACAAAGGAAAACAGAGTACCAAAGCACTCTTTCCATTTAGATCACAGCACATCACTAACACTCTGCAGCAGCACAGCACAGAGCAGTGTTTTCCTGGATGTGGAAGTAACACAGTCTGGGGATTCAAACTTTGAAAATGGACCATTATCTTTATGATGAGATCTTTCTGCTTTTATAGCTCCATCACCAAAGTTTTCTAGCTTCATGGATTTGTCTGCCCAACAGATGTGACAGAACTAAATATTAGCTTTACAAATGGGGATTAAAATGACATGTACTGAAAGCCAAAACCAGTTAATGAGAAAGGCTTTTCAAAATGTCACTCAACCAATTTCCCACATTTAGTTTATATTTCCAAGAACTGGTATCTTTTTTCTTTCCATGAAAAGTCAATTTTCAACGAAACTTCCTTCAGTCTACTTCTAACCGAATAATTATTAGTTTCCAAATTAATTTAATTTGTTAGTCAAATTACAACGCAGCAAAAAGGAAACCACAAAAGTATTTATGATTTTATTTTATCTTTACTAAGACTAACAAGGTTTGAGCAGAAATGATCCCTTGACAAAGCCATTAGGAGCCCAGACAAGCTCACAGTCTGTAACACATCTGAAAGGGCACAGCAGAGAAGTCAAAACGCTTGTCTTCTGGGAATCAGTCAGAGCAAAATTATGCTGGAATTAAAGAAAAAAAAAAAAAAAAGGAACTGAAGGACTAATCCTGCAATAGTATTGATAGTGATTAATGGCTTTCTTTAAAAAAAGCATTAGAACTTAAAAGGGTTTGAAGGTGGGGATTTTTGTGGGGTTTTTTGTTTGGTGGTGGTGGTTTTTGGTGGGTTTTTTTGGCTGGTTGTTTTGTTGAGGAGTTTTGGGGAGTTTTTTGTTTGTTTATTTGTTGTTGTTTTGGGGTTTGGGTTTTTTTTTTGGGGGGAGGAGAGAGGGGGGCTGGTTTAAGAGTCTGAGGACCACAACCGCTTCAAGGTACAAAGCAGTTGTGTAAACGCTCAAGGTAAGGGATCAGTGGACACTGCTACTGGAGGGCAGCTGGTGGCTGTGACAAAGCCCAGGTGTGTCAGGGTCCCTCTGCCATTTGGGCAAAGCCAGAAGCAGCTGCAGGGCTCAATGGCCCAGGTGGGCCACATGTCCTTGTGTGGCACCAGATGGGCTAGGTGCAGTGGAGGTCCTTCCAAGCCCCAGTGAATCTCCCCAACAGATTCCCACCTACATGCATCAAGTATTTCTGGAGCCACCTGGACAGAGGTCTCCAAGAAGGGAAGGATACCATTTCTAGCCCCAGCTGGCTCTTTGTTTTCAGAGTGCACAGCCTCAGCTTTGAAAGTCTTGGGAAACTGAGTGGCAAAGCTGCCAGCTGAGGTCTCAAAGCATGGAATCTGTATTTCCAGTGCAGGGATTTCCCAGTTGTGTACTCTTCCCCCATCCCTTTCTTGTCCTGTGTAAATTTGAAAGGTGATTTGAATGATGTCAACCACTGAATGATGCACTGTCAGAAAAAAACCTGCGGATGTGAGCACATTTCTGGGCACTGAGGTGCCATCTACTTAGTTGACCTGTCTTCTAGGAGAAATTAAAACAACCTGAGGGCTTCCCTGTGACTGATCCCTGCTTCTCCTCTCTGCACATAAACACACCCTTTGGGCATCTTGCTGCTGCCTAAGTGCAAAATAGACCAAAATCCAGAAGGAAATTGGAGTGGAAATCAAACAAAACTATGCAAACCTCCACTTCAAGTGAATCTAAATCTCTACAGAGCTCAGAGAGCCTTGGATCATCTGCCTGACAAATTAACCAGCAGGTTATTGCCTTGATAATCGCAGGAGCTCATCCTCTCTGCTAGCTCTGGGTGTTATGGGTACAGGCCAGCGAGGATGAGGAGGTTTATAGGAGCATGTAAGGGCTCTGCAGGCCCACGGGGAGGGCTGGAGATCAGACGGGATTTGGGGAGAGGCCAGGCATGGCCATGGGGGAAGGTTTGTGACTCAGTTAGCACAGCCAGAGCAGCCCCTTGTGTGTCTGTCTCCTTTTTCTTCCCTTGCTCTCTCTGCTGACTTTCACTCTGAAAGCTCCAGCTCTGCCAGCTATTCAGCAGCCTAATCTTTCTCCAGTCTCAGCTCTTGCCTACTAATGTGTTTCAGGCACAGAAATTTCATTAAGGCTGCACTGATGTCCACAGGCTTTAGCCATGGACTTGATCGTTAAGTGGGTTTTATTTCAGCCAGCACACAAATTACCCTCTGCTCTTGTGGGGGAGAAGGGAGGCTGGGGGTGGAGGGGGTGTACAAAGGAGGAAAAGAAGCAAAGAAAAATCCTTTCCAACCATCCAGGGTTGTCACCAAATAGCTACCTCAGTCCTTATGCAAACAGATGCAGAGAGATGAAAATGAAGCCATAAAGCCCCCCTTTCAGTAACGCTGTGACAGTGCATCCCTCTGCCAGAGCTGGAGAGGCAGAAACGCTGCCTTGGCAATGCTGCTGGTCCCAGCTGCCCTCGGAGCCTCCCAGCCTGCCTTCCCCTCTGCCTTCACCCCGGGGTGCTGACCTCAATGTTTCATTTAATTGGAAGCATTTGGAAACTCAGTTCTTTCCTTCAGCTTTGTGGAAGGTTTTAATGTGGGGATTATTTAGCCATTAGCTCAGGCTCTCGGTTTTTCTGGATTAGGATTCCAACAAGCTACTTGTCTGATTATCCTCAGTGACATGGATGGACCTGAGCAGCAGAGGTTTGAGCTGGAGCCAAACTTATTTCTTATTTGGGGAAGTAGCTGAGTTCTTCCATTCTGGGCTTTGTTCAGACCCCCTGACACCAAAAAGCAATCTGCAATTCCCATAGGTGTCCTCACCTGCCTAGAAAAGGGAGCTGAGAAAGGAAGTTTGCACTGCCTGGAAACAGCTAAGAGAGGATTTTATGTTCCCTCTGTGACAGAGAAATCTTTCCAAACATCTGAATCCCAAAGATACAGGTGAATCTACAGTTCATGTCATACAGGAACATCAAATGTGTGTGCAAACTTGTTCTTAGCTGTAGTTGTAGAAAAAACTTTCTTCACTTTCTCAGAGAGTCTGCCCTGGATCATTAATTCAAGTGAGGACACTGCTGGATTTCGGTGGTTATGGCTCTCTGCTGTGGCACAGCTTTTCTGTACAGGAAAGGAAAATAAATCATATCCTCAGAAACAATGGCAGGTTAGTCAGCCACCCTGGAGCAGATACAGGGTCGAGGGAAGATGGTTGCTGGGAAATCAGAAACTCCAAAATTCTTCCTTGTGTGGTGAATGCTCCTGATTCTGCTCCCAGAAAAGACAGTGCTGATCACAACTGCAGACTAAAAGCTAACTCTGAGCACTTGTGGAAAGGCTTCTTAAATCTTGAGCACTGGGACAGGCTGCCCAGAGAGGGTGTGGAGTCTCTGTCTCTTAAGATGTTCCAAACCCACCTGGACACTTACCTGTGCAACCTGGTGTAGGGAACCTGCTTTGGCAGGGGGGTTGGACTGGATGATCTCCTGAGGTCCTTTCCAACCCCACCATTCTGTGATTTTCTCTAAATTTTTATTTTTGCTATTCTGAATTTAAGTCCAATCAAGGTTTTCCAAACAATCCTGGGCAAAAAAAAGTCTTTTCCTTCTAGCTGAAGGAGATCTGCTTCAGCATCAGGTGTCTTCAGCTCTGTGTGTTCACTACGTGGAGGGCTATGGGTGACAGGGAACATCTTATTTGAAGCTAATCAGAAGAGCACACAACAAAAGGAGAAGCTGTCATCTTTTCCTTACCCTGAGCCACTGCTTGATGGATCAATCAGATCAAAACATTTTCAGAAGGGTTTTTTTATAAGGATTTTTTGAAGCCATTTCTTTTCCTCCAAAATGTTTCCATTTAGGAAGGAAATTTGTAAAACTGAAATAAGTCCTGTAGGTTTGTAACAGAAATAAAACTCATTTTTTCCTCTGAGAGGACATACATTTGGCAATCCATGCAGCTCATCTGCGAGAGACAGAAGCTTTCTAAACATCCAGCATGAAATTCTTCCAAAATTCAGACAGCACTAAACCACTGAATTCATTTTGTTCTTTGTTAGCACAATCCCAGATGCATTTCCTTAAGGATTTGAACTGCAGAGCCCTGTTCATGACCAGTCTCAAACTGGATTTCAGCTGATTGTTGGCAGCATGACACACCACCATGGCTGTGATCCCTCTTGGAAGCAGGAGGTCCTGAGGTCCTTGTCTCATTGTTCCACTGGAGAGCCTGGCTGGGCAGGCGAGGGAGCTGGTAGCGGGGTGTTTGCTGACAGCTGCTGGCTCTGGGATTGCTCTCTCCTATCACTCTGTTTAAGCCCTTTAAATATGTTTGCAGTGACCCCCAGTTTATCAGGAGTGCTGTAGGGAGTGTTGGATTGAAGGGACTCAGTAGGGCTCCATCATGCTACAGCCACAATGTCTTGGCAGGGAGAAGAGAGCGGTTTTATCGTGTGAGCTCTGCAGTGTACCCAAAAAAATAATTAAAAAAAATTTAAAATCTCCTGTTTCCTTTTCCCAGCCAAATGGCTTTTGCCAATTATAACTTGATGCCTGAGCCAGTTTACTATCTGATGCTTGTATTTTATTATCTGCTCACACAAACTTTGCTTTATCTGACCAGAACGTGGGCTGAGGGATGCCTGCTGCTAATTTATAAACTGAAACGAGTGACTAAATTTAACTGACATTAATTCTGTCTCTCTGGACTAGCTGGTGGGGTGTGATGTGCCTGCAGTGATACAGCCTTAAGCTGCCTGGAGGAGCCACTGTACTAATTGCTTCCAGTTGGAAAACTAACATGGAGTGTGGGGGTCCTGGAGTGGGAATGTCCTTAGCCAGCAGCGTTCTTGCTGGGAGGGAGCAGGGCAGACAGTGGGGAGGTGATGCTGAAGCTGGGAGTCTACAGGGTGTGCTCAGGAGATGGGACCACACTTTAAGCATGAGGGAAGGCAGCAGCCCAGCTGGGATATCTCTGGGTACTGCCCTTGGCATGGGCAGCAGCGGAACCTTTGTGTCTGTCCAGCAGCTCTGGAGGACAGCAAATAAAATCCCTCAGGCAATTCTGGAGCCTGATGGCTGTCATTTAAAGGATGCTTGACCTTATGCTCTCATCCTCATGCTATGGTCCTGCTCCATCCCTGGACAATGCCAACTTGCTTTGTTCAACCTCATCATGATTTTGCCCGTCTGATGATCCTTTGCCAGTGTAAGCCACTGTCTGCAGTCCTGGGCCACATTAGTGTTGATTCTTCCAGCTACCAAGACAGAAGACAGATTTTGCTTGAGATGTTTCCCTTTCACAGAGCTCTCTTTCCACAGACTTTTAGCAATGGAAGAAGAGAGATGGGGGAGAGAGAGAAAAAAAAAGAAAAGAAAGGAGCAGAGCAGTGTTTGCTGCTGATGGGAAAGTGTCAGACAGACTCTCCAGAGCACTGCCTAATGTGACCTACTTCAGTCGTCTTGAGAGAGGTATTTGTCTTGCAACAGTTCTTTTTGGAGGAAAACAAACTATGATCTCAAGTAGCTGCAGGGTAGGAACCTGATTTCCGATGGAGAATCTGGCTGTTGCTCTGTTTTCAGCAGGGATGGGAGGAATCTCAAGGCCTACCCTGGTGTGGGAGACTGGGTCCCTCCCTTCAGCATTGCTCAGCACTGTGGTGACCTACACTGGGACATGAGAAATCTCTGTCCCTGATTTAATCCCAGAGCACTGACATGGCATGTCACCTGGAAAAGCAAAGTGAGGCAAAGTTATTGCAGGATGCTGAACACCAGGATTTTCCTCAGTGTTAGGTGTGTTTTCCATACACATAGCAAGTGTGACTGTGTCCTGGTTTTGTTAGGATAGGGTTAATTTTCTTCTTAGTAGCTAGAATAGCGCTGTGTTTTGGTTTCAGTGTGGGATTTGTTATGAGAAGAAAGTTGATACTGTACTGATGTTTTTAGTTGTTGCTGGCAGTCCAAGGATGTTGTATTTTGCCAGTCTGCAAATGAAAAGGATTAGGATGGGGGAAGCATAATAATTAGCAAAACCTAAAATTGGCATTTTTATATGCCAATGAGACATTAATCATGTTCAATATATTAACAAAGGTTGACTGGAAGGCTGGGGATTCTCTCAGGGATTGTCTTCCTCTCTTCCAAAAATAGAGGGAGAGGGAACTGTGTTTCCCTGACCTGCAATATTAGGGAGATGTGAAGGCCACTTAGGGTTATAGGGCTTGTATTTTCATGTGGAGAACCCTGTGGGGTTACTAGAACAGCAGTAAGAATCTAGATGCTCCTTAGGCAGTCAAAGACTCGTGGCAGATGTCCTGGGTCCAGCAGGATATGAATCCCACCAGCTGCCAAGTCATTTTTTCAATGCCTCTGGCCAGAGTTTTATCTTAGCCTTTTAATATTTTTGCATAATGTTTTGTTACCCTTTTTCCTCTCTACCTCTCTCTCTCTGTCTCTCTTTAAATAAATAAATAAATAAATAAATAAATAAATAAATAAAATTTTCCTTTCCTGGAGCATTTTGATGTGTTTTCTGAATATAGCTACATGAAGTAAATGGTAATACCAGACTGATAAATTACCCATGTATTAGAGCCTTGTATTAGCTCAGGCTAGTAATTTAACCTGATGCAGGAGATGCTTGCATTTGTTATATTCATGCACCAATAGATAGCAACTAGCCCAGAAAGCTGACACTTGCGGGCAGTGTCCTTCCCATAAAGCACCCTGTGGCAGACCACAGTCTCTTCCTATTTGTCTCACCTCAGGGCATGCTGGGTGAGCTGGTTGAGGCAAAACCTTTTAAGAAGAGAAAGAATGGGAAATGAAATATTTACTTTTTGTTTTTACTTGCTAGCGGTAAAAGGATATTGATGTGGTGTAGATGGAACATTAAAATCAGAATTATGCTGGGGAATAAAAAAAGCCAGGCATAAATTAGCACTGTTTGCTTCCTCTGTGGTTTAAGAGAGTTAGCATTACGCCAGTGCCATATAACACGCTGGAGATGTGTTTGGGGAGCTGCTGGGCCATAAATCACAGGCAGCATTTAAACTGACAAGAAGAAAGGCCACACAGAGATGGATGGATGGATGTCCGATGAGAGGACTGTCCGAGGGGCAATCATAAACAAGTCAGGAGATGAGGCAGCAGGAGGGGGAAATAGGATGTGAGGATTGAAGGCTGAGCACTGAGGGCAGAGCTGAACGCTCACAGGGTGAGACAGAGGAGGAACTGGCCTGATAAGGTATGTGTTTTGAGAAGTACGGGCCATGGGATGGCAATCCTGCTTGGCCACACTTAAGACTTCTAAATTACTGCTGCATTTTTTCTCATTGTGAAACAGCAAAATGTTGTTCTATTCGTTTTTCATTAAAAAGGTCAAGCTTTTGATTCTGCTTTCTCCTTCTGATAAAAACCAACCAGGAAACTCAAGACCTGACACAATTTCTACAGGATATCTTCATCTTATCTGAGGCATCTATCCAAAATCCTTTGCCTAAAATACTCTTGGCCAAAAACAATCAGTGATGAAGTTTCTTATCTTGTGTTAAAGCAGAATGAGAGTCTGGGATCTTGAAGGGTGCTGAATTTACACTAAAGAGGAAAGGTGCCTTTTCTTTACCTTAACCTGTCCGTGGGACTCTGCCTGGCGGTGTTGCTGTGACTCTGAGCACTGCAGGACTCTCAGAGGGATCTCTTCAAGGAGCCCTCTTGACTTTACTGGGATTATTTTAGGAACAATGTTGTGAAATCACTCTCAACTTGCTGTCCTCTGGAAATCACAGTTCAGACGTGCCTGCAGCTAAGGGAGAAAATTGTTGTGTGGCAGCAGCTCTTTTCAGTGTTTTCTTGCACTGTATAAGCTGCCATGGAAAGGTTAGTGATATTTTTTTGGTGTGGTGACCACACACTTTCTCACACTTCCAATAACAAGAAAACAACAAGGGCATTTGCTTTTTAGTGAAGTGCTTCAGTAATGCTCTTTAGAAAGAGGCCCTGAAAAAAGAGTGTGATTCAAGTCAGGCTTGGGATCAATACAGAGACCTGGGGTCAGGGCTAGAGTAACATTGGGGGATGGAGAAGGCAGGAAAAACATCAAGGAGAAGGAATTGAAGGACAAGGATAGATGGTTCTTCAGAGGAAAAGTGAGGCTTATTGACAGAGTTACATGGGCAGGATGGGTGGTGAGTGAAATGGGCTCAGGATGGGGACAGCCAAGGTGGCCCCAAGTCAGAACTGCAAGTGTTAGTACAGCTTGGGAAAAAAGCTCAATGTTGGCAGCCTGGACCCTCTCAAACTCTAGTTCAGCTTTTGGCTTTGAGGTTTTCCCTCCTGCAGGAAAGCAACTCCCTTGCTGAATAGGCAGATGCAGGGTAAGGTGCTCCAAAAGCAGGCGGCTGTCAGGACAAGGCAGCTACCTTAGCAAGAGATGTGTTAGATCTCCAGAGGGCCCTGCCTCTCTGCACAGTGAAAGGTAGAAACTGCTTGAGAGGGTGATTAATTAATCAGTAAAACATTAATTATCCTAATGACTCCATTCATTAACCTCTGAAGTGAGAGGAACTGGCCCCTCTTCATCTCCAGAGAAATTTAGCCCCTTCCAGCTTCAGCTCTGGAGTTCCAGGTGCAGAAAAATAGGTGCACAAACCTGTGAAAAATGGGGCAATCTGGGGAGCAAATATCCCACAGGTGAGATCATACATGGGGCTGAAATCTCACACAGGCACCAGTGCAACATCTTTAATGTCAGGAGAAGTTCTGGCTTGCCTTAACATCTGTGACTTCAGGGCTGAACATCATGCTGGTTCTCCAGCACACTTGTTCCCATAGACCAACTGTGTTTGTGATTCCCCAGTTCTACTCCACCAAGAAAACATCCTGTCTTTTAGCCAGCAGAATATATGGTTCATCCCCACTGAGACTGTGAATAATATTCTGTTTAATAATTGGTCTGAAGAAAGATTGGCTTAAGTATGTGTGTAAATATTCTCTGACAAGGAGCTTTCCTATGAAGGCAGTTCACATGTGTGAACTGATCCTCCAGTCTCCCCTGCATTTTTAAAGGCATATCTGTTAGATAAAAATAGCTGGTAAATACAAATATACATGATATCTGTTAGATAAAAATAGCTGTGATGTATAGAAAATGATGGGAACTGTTCTTCTTCAAAGAGGCTATGGTTCTGCACCTGGTTCTGAGACTGGCTGGCCTTCAGCTATCTGTGCTTCCTCTCTGTGCCTGGGTTTTCTTCCATGCAAACTACTTCATAATCTACTAATTAGAAGTGTTGCATGAGAGCTGAAAAATAACATTATTTCTGGGATGCAGCACACCTCTGCCCTTGGGAGACATAATGACTGTCTCTGAAGTCATGTGCTGGTTAAATTGAACTCCATGATCTGTTCAAGTCATGAATGAAAGCAGCTTGCAGCTTCCAGGGACCTCAGGAATGGGTTTTCAGGTGGGGTTAACACTTCACACCTCAGTTTCCTCTTAGCTCCTAGTGTCTGTATGTAGGTATATGAACCTTTCCTAGGCTCTGCCAGTGCAGCAGAGGTTGCACGATCCTTCCTCATGCTTCAGCTTGGCCAAAGGGAATCTAGTCACCCTGCTGTGTTCTCTGCACAGGCATATTCTTTCTTGGCACTAATGTCAGTGGTATCTCCTGCACACTGTGTGTTCACACTACCTGTGGTCTCTTGGGCTGGATTCTTTTGTGTGTTGAGTCCCAGCATCCCCTGCCATCCTAGTCTGCATGCTGCATTGCTGTCGAGTTACTGGAGCTGTGACAGATCCCTCCTAAGTGCTGGATCTGAACTGGATCCATCCTGGTCTCAAGATCCTTTCCAGAAGCCTTAGCAGAGCCATTCCAGAGTTCAGTAATTTCATTTTTAAAAAGCTTTCAATTTCTTTTGACAGGGCTGGAGTGTTTAAAGATGGTAAAGTGAAGGAGATAAATAGATTATTGATTGGACAGGCTTGTAATTCCTTAGTGAATTGGATTTAGCTCCTTCACTGAGATCAGGTCTCTGCCATAAATCTCCAAGGAATCAATAAGATGGAGAGTGCCTGGTGAGGAGGACTTTTGTTTGTTACCATGGCCACAGGTAGGGACTGGGAGCAAGTCTTCCACAGGACTGGAGGGCAGGAACTTGGAGCCAGACATCTCTGCTGAGCCAACCTTGGCAAATGGTTATCCTGATTGCATCAAAGTGTTAACTGCACCAGGGGTTGCAGAGCAGAAGTGCAGAAGCATTGCACACATGGTCTGCATTTATCATGCTGAGATAATGCCGTGTGCGATCATCGCTATAATGAGTTATCCTGGCGTTAAAAGACAGTTCAGCTGCAGAGGCTGGAGATGACCATGACCTGGCTTCCTGGTGACAACACACCAGGATCAGAACTGCCATCATGTGCTTGTGCCATCCACGTCTTGTCACCTCCAGCCTCTGAATCTGAATAGTGCTCAAGTCCCATCTGCCTGCAAAATGGAGGCAGCTTCAGAGCCTTCCTGGCAGGGCTGGGCAAGGATTCGGACCATGATTAGAAAGACAGGAGCTGCCAGCAGCAAAAAAACCCACTAAAAACCCCCAAACTTCTGTTAACTCCTTGATCTAGCTAGCAGTGCCAGAGAATAAAAACTAACAGCAGCCTTTGCAGTACCTCTCAAGGGTCTGTGAGTGCTGTGTCTCTGTGCACCTGGCACCAGCACAAAGTCTGTGGCTGCCAAGAGCTTTATGTCAGCAAGTGGTTTGTTATTTGGAATAGCAGTAAGGTTGAAGCTTGGAGCCTGGTGTACATAAAAGCCTTCCTAGTTTAGTATCTTTAGCTAATTGTAGTTCTGTGTCTGAAGAGTTGTGGATATCTAGATTGAGGATGCATAAGTGTCCAATGCATGGTGTTGGTGCATAGGTTGGTCTACCAATCCTCCTGTGTTCTGTTCTTCCTCATCCTCACCAGTAAATTCATAGCAGAGAGACAACCATGACTTCTTCAGAATTATTCACGAGAAAACCTGCAATCAAGTTTATCATCATTCACATAAATGAGCATGAACCTAGGAGAACATATAAAATGCAGACCTTCCAGAGTAGATTTTTTTCCAGGCAGGTGTACCTGCCCCCTAGTTCCTCATAAACCCTGCTTTACTCACTCATCTGAGGTCTTTGGGTTGTATGTGGCATTTCCCAGAAGTTCAGTCACTCTGCAGAACTCCTGGAGCCTCAGGCCTTGACAAAGTGGGCTGGAGGTCTTCCAAAGCTGGGTTTCATTGGGACGTTTCCAGTACTTCCTGTATCCAGCTGAGCTGGCAAGAGACAAAATAGCTTTTTTCACTCTATTTCATTCTCCTTCTGGTGCTGGCTATACCCCAAAAGGTAGAGAGACAATGAAAGGGATAGGAGGAGGAAAACAACTGAATCTTTCACTGTTGAGGAAAGAATCAGTTGGACTTCAAGTCCTCAAATTTGGATCCAGTACAGGGAGTATGTGTAAGGGAGGATATATATCCACCTTGTTCACATGTGGAAATTGAGAGGCATTTTTATTTAGAGCCACTGAGAAAAACTTGTTGGTTTCCCGTTTTCCATGGAAAACCAACCTAGAAAATGTGTTTGGTTTTGGTTTTTTTTAGTTTCTACTAAAAAGAAAAAGAAAAAAAAAAGCTATCCGTAAATCTGCCATCAAGAGTGCTTTGGGTGGTGGGGTGGGCAGGGGGATTTCTGATGAAAAAGCAGCTTGGGTTGAGCATTGTATTGATTTTTATTTTAGAACAACTGCAATCCAGGAAAGAGATTTCCAGGAGAACAGATCTGTTTGCAAAGTTTTTTATCTAGTCAAAAAATTCACAACCCATGAATCACATCAAGAAAACTTTTAGAAAACATAAACTACTCAACCAAAACTCATCCTGTCTGATCATTCCCAGAAGTGAGTGATGCAGAAGAATCTGAGCTACCTATAGCTGCAAATCCCAACGCTGTCCAATTTTCTCATTGTGTACAAATCACAAAGCTGCTGTGTGGTGTAATCCAAGCAGTCATTGCTTCCAGCTCTTCCAGCTCACTCAGCGGAAAGTCATGTTTGCATCTCCCGCATCCAAGCCTTGCTGAGGGAGTACAGGCAGGATCAGTCAGATTACAAACTCTTTCTGATGGATCAGATGAGAGGGACTCCAGAACTGAATGGTTTAGGCTCAGAGTTAGTCAGGGGTTAGACAGTTATCGTTGGCTTCGGGAAGTCCTTTCTTAGCCCAGATTCCCATATCAGCAGCAACAAGGCACAGTGGGAACAATGCAGAAGCTGGCTGAGGAGATTGTTGCCTATGAGAAGCCAACTGGGAAAGTCTCAAAGGGGTCAGCTGGGATCTTCTACTTGCTCTGTGCAAAGGGGGGTGCAGACTGAGATGCTCTGAAGGATTAAAGTACACACATGGCTTGTGCACACCGGCACAAAATGAGCAGTGACTAACATAAAGGGGAACCATTCTGCCTTCCAGGTTTAATGGCCTTTTCTAAAGCAGAAACCTTCAGAAGCTTTGCTCAGAGATATGGATTAGGAGTGGATAGGTATGGTTGGACTTGATTTCAAAAGTCTTTTCCAGCCAAATGATTTTATGATTCAATGACCAAAGGGGCCAAACAGGCAACTGTGACTACCATAGGCTCTGCATGAGTTCCACAACACCGAATGTCAGTGAGAGATTAGCTCTGGGATGTGGCTGTCGGGTGTGTCTGTGGTGGGTATCACACATGGGTGATAAGAGTTGGGAACACAGAGAGCACTGGATGGTGGGAGGGGGGTGGAAATTGCTCCTTGCTTGGCAGGGGATGCAGCATAAAGCAATGCGAGACCTTCTGCTCTCTCTTGAGAGCTTTGTAAGCAGAGCTGTGCTCCAGTGAGAGCTGCCAGGCTGGCTCCCTTTTCCCAGATGTGATAAACCATCCCCAGTGCTCTGTCTGAACCCGTGCACCATCCCATCCCAGCTATTAACCCCCACTGCCCTTCCTCAACATGGGAGCCAAAGCAAACCCTTCCCCCTGCTAATGAGTCAGGCTTCCCATCACCCGGTGGTTCCTGGCTCTCCCTAGCCCAGCACTGCTGTCCCTCACCTCTTTTACATATCTTCATTTGTCAAGCATCCTCTGAACACTTTGTAGGCTTCCTTCTCCCTTGCCCTCCACAGCTCTGAAAAGGTCACCCGTCTAACAACGCTGGAAACAAAGCTCGTGTGTGTTTCCTCTATTCAAACATCAGATGTGACACAGGAAGCTGAACCAGGTGCTGGGAACCCACTTGGCACATACGGTGCTGTGCAGCGGTTTGTCCAGGCCCTGCCTGTCTGCCACAGATCATCAGTCATTCCTCTTTCAATGCTGCACTTCTCCGTGCTGTCTCCATGCCATGGATGTGTTATTTCACCTTGGAAACAATAATCCATGGGTGCATACTAAGAATCCCAAAGAACCATGCAGACACCCAGCTCCTAGGTGACCTGGGTGACCTGTTACAACTGGTGAACAGTTGGAAGGAAAAGAGGTCTCACAAGATCTGTTCCTGCCTATGGGAACTCAGGATGCTGAGCTGTGATGCTGTCTGGAGACAAACCCCATGACATGGAGTAGCAGTTCCCTGCCTGCATCACAGGCAGCAAACCCAGCCTGACCTGTTATCTTCACACGTGCTGCTGTAGCTCCAGGGATGATGACCTTGCTTTGAAAGGTATTTAATGTCTACAAGGAAGATACAGTCAAAACAATCCTCTTCTACCAAAGTGAAACATGGCAGAAAAAAGAAGCAAGGAGAAACAGGGAGAGGAGACTGGGCAGGATTTCAGCCGCGCTGAGGAGCAGCTCTCTCCTGTCTCGAGGTAGGTGTCTGCCCAGGGCAGCCCTGGGTGCTGAGCTGACCCCGGGTGCTGAGTTCTGGATGCTGAATCTGAACCATCTCTGAGGATGGCACAGCTGGAAATAGATCAGGAAAGAGAGTTCAGAGGGGATGTGGGCAGGTTAGTGGTGGTTCTGGCATCCCCTCTCCCTCCTTCACAAGAACATCTCATTTACTGTTTTCACAGTTCCTGTTTAACACTGGGACAAAACCTTTTTCCTCCATAGCAGCTATAGTGACGAACCTTCTGGTGCAGCCTGCCTGGTGGCTTAGAGTAGAAACAGGGCTAGGGAAAAACGTGAGTGAAGACAGGCCTGAGACATGATTCCTTTTCTGTGTGCAGAATGTCTTTGCAGATGTGACACCTTCCTCCACCTAAACCCCGTGCTCCTGGGTGCTCCGTGCAGCCTCTTGCTCATAGCATCTGCTGTGGGAACACCAAGGCACTTACTTGTTGGATCCTTAAACCAAAGGAAGAGGCTGAGGGTAAATCCATGAGCTGGACCAAGCATACTTTGCAGTGTCCTTCCCTGACCTGTGTAAATCCGGCCTTGTGTCCCCTTGTGCTGTATTTACACTGCAAGTGCTTTGACTTTTTGCTTTGTCTTTTCTCAATACCCTTAAAATCTCATCCACACCTGAGGTTCTGAGATGCCACCACAATAAAAACGATTACAATACAGCTGTGTGCTTTAAACACTCTGTCCTGAGGCAGGTGGCATCTACTAATAAGAGATGGATTTAATCTTTTGTTACTGGCTCACCCAGAAGTCCTACATAGTAGAGGCATTGCTATAGAGGGATTCAGGATCATGTGCAATCATACTTAACCCTTTCATGATGCTGCTAGTGACGTTTATGGTTACTCAGAAATTAATATTTCAGATGGCTGTAAGGCAGACCTTATCCAGGAGAAAAATTCCACTTTTCAATATCTGTTTTCATCCCCAAATTGAGAACAAATATTTTAAGTTCCACAAGGTATGGAACTTTGCAAAATGTCCATGTCCACTTGACAAAATCAAGAACCTCAACCCTTTCATTAAAGATGGAACAATGGCATTTTGAACATTCAAATGTTTGAAATGTTCCCTTGAAAAATGAACTAACAATATTCCACTTTAAAAATTAAAATGGAGAGATAACAGAAGCAATATTTTCCCGAAGAGAGGCAATATTTGAAACTATTTATTTTGCAATGGACAAAGAATCTGATTAGAACTAGAGAACACAAAAGGGAAACTGAGGCACGGTAGAAGCCACATGACTTGCTCAAAGACATAAAGAGTCACTCCAGAACCATGGTTAAAATTCCTGAGGATTTAACTTCTCAAGCTGTTTTCTGTTGACTGGAACACACCAAGCAGAAGGTGTCATATCTGGTGCCCTATAGAAGACCTTTAACGTTGCATGACTTGTTTTCCAGGGTATGAGAATAATCTCAGGTTTGTAACAGCTCCGCAGGCTTTTTCTGTAGCTATTTAATTGCTTGGTTATCCCAGCCTGAGCGGCAAAGTACCCTGAGCTGATACCCTCAGGCACTGACTCGAGGAGGAGCTGTTTGCCTGTAAATGAGAGCAGGACCCATTCTTCCCAGGCACTGCTGAGGCATTTCACCCCTTTTTTATGAATTGTTATGCACAGTCCTACCATTTACCGGGTTAGGTGTAGAAGTTTGCTCAGTCTGTGTGGTGTCTATGGTCACCTGGCTGGTCACAGAGGTTGGAAGAGCTGGACACATCACACTTTTAAAGATGGAAAGGAGTTTGTTAGATATGTGAGTCCCAGACTGTTTTCCCAGAAGATAATTTGGATTAAGAAGTGTGGGGAGAACCGGAGCTGCTTGGAGACCCAGAGATGTCCACACAAGCTGCTTAAACTGTCACCCAGACAATATGCAGATCTAGGCAGATGCACTGCTAGTGGGTCAGACTTGCCAGACCCACTTTCTGTCTGTTAATGGAGACCCTGAGGATGGCTGAAATGTGCAAGTTCTCATCCTTCCATCCCAACTCAGTGTGGAGTTTGATGACTCATCTGGCTGCCACCCAAAACTGAGGTTTTGGGATTCCCACCCTGAGACCTGAAGCCATTTCAATTGCCTTTAAATAGAACAGGGCTTTGAGGGAAACTGGAACTGGAACAAAGCTCCTTCCCCACTGTGGGGCCAGCAGGGTCGAGGAAGAAGAAGCTGAGGGTGAAATCAATTAATTCATTCATTATAGAGCTACTGCAGTCACAAAGATATTTCAATTGTGCTTGCTGGGAGGTCCTCATGAGAGATACATCTCATTTTCAGTGAGGTCCCCAAGGGAAGAGCATAGTCAGACAATTTCATTCCTGCTGACTCCAGGGTAATACTGATGTTCCAGGGAAAAGAAACCCTCTTGTCACCTGAAATTCCACTCATGGTTTGAGTGAAATCAGACCCTACTTCAGCCAAGAGAGATTTGTGACAGAAAAATCCAAAAAACCTGGGGAGAGAGGGGATGCCAAATGCTATTTTCAAGGTTTGCAGAACGAGAACATGAGGCTGGAAGTACTTTTCCCATGGGCAGAAAAGTTTGCCATCAGGTTCTTCTTGCTGTAAGGATTTCTGAGATGGCTCAGTACACACAGTGAAGGCTTTTAAGCCCCTTAATCATGATTCCACCAGAAACCCCATGCTTGGGGCTGTAGCCTTTTGCCCCAAAATCATCATAGTGGCCTGATGGGCATTTCCAGCTGTATTTGCACCTCTGCACATGGTGTGGCCTCCCTGTACTGCATGCACCCCTTTCCTGTCTGATTTGTGAGTGAGGTTTAATGAATTTATATTTAAATTCAGGTCATTTTAAAGAGACTGCAGAGGTCTGATCACTGAACAGCTCTTATTACAAGCTCTATGGTACTTTTTTCATGCACCTTTGTACCCCAAGCCAAAGAGTGGATGTCAGTTGCTTAATCACAGTGGTGATTTCAAACCCTTTGCTCCTTCCAGAGAGATTTTCAAGAGTCCTACAATCAGTATCTCAAAATCTCCTGAAGATATAGCCATTTATTGCAGGATTTGGCTGGGTAATGTTTCAAGGAAAAAAATGTCATCCTGTCTGAATAAACCACGTTAGCAAGAGAGAAAATGTACCTATCGACAGACGAGTAGAGAAAAAGAGCCTGCAATTCTTGAGAAATAACCAGGACTTTTCAATCATTTCTATCTACCTGACAGCAAAGTTCACCTGCAAAGCAAGGGCAGAGTCTAAACAGCTACAGCATAATCTGAAAAACACTGAAGTGAACAGTGTTATGAAGTAAAAGCACTGAAGTGCTGATGCATCTAGTCCATTCCTTTTATATATAGAGGATACAGATTGTACAAACAGTCCAGTCCTGGGCTGGGCTGGAATCTCAGGAGGAGCGATACATCACAGGAGGAAAAGACTGAAATTCATGGAAGGTTCAGTGACAGCAAAGGAGCAAAGTCATAACTGCTTTTCCTTTCTTGTCTTTCCAAGCAGAGATCATTCATAAAATGGAAGAAGCTTTCTCAGTTTTGAGGAAAGAAGGATGTGTGGAAACATTTTTTTTCACAGTTCCATGTAAAAAAAAGTTCTTATACCAGATGCCAACATCATGTGCAACTTCATTAGGAGCTGAGTTAAGTAGTAGTAGCCAGGACTACTTAAATCCAGGTCTACTGAGGGTGAATTAATACAGGTTTGTAGATGCAGGTGGCTGACTTTCCATTAAGTGCCTCATGCCCCTGTTTCATACAGAGCATGTGCCGAGGGGTGTTGTGTGAGCCATGCCTGGAAAATTACTTGGGCTTCTGAATGGTGAGAAGAAGAGAGAGAATAAGGACTTAGAGTCTGTCAGGAACTGAAAGTTTCATCTTTCCATGTCCCATATTCAATGCTTTTTTTTTTTTTTTTCCTTTTTTTCAAAGCTCTGAAACATACATAGAGAGATATTCTTTCTTCCATTCCCATTTTCAGTACCCAGCCAGGAACCAAAAGTGCTAGAAATATTTCTAAGGGATGTCTGCATAGCCAATTGTCCAATTTCACAGACGTTAATGGCTTCTAGTAGAACTTGCACGTTCCTCTCTGTCTGCCATGCTCCAAACCAGACACAGCAAATGACAATGACAGAAAGCCAAGGTAAGTGACCAAAACAAACCCTTTGATATACAGGAGACTGAAAGGGATTATTTTTACTATTTTAATTTTTCTTTTCTTTTTCAAGATCTTTTATTCTTAATATAACTGCTTTTTAGTGATAAAAGAAAAGACATCAAAAGTATGACGCACAGCTAACTTTAAGGCTGAATTGAATAACTGTTGAATGACAGATATCTTTACATAAAAATCTCAGATGGTCACTTGCTCTGTCCACCAAACTTACAATATTCAGGAAGATAACCACAGAGGGGGAAAAAAGCTTCCCCCTGCCCAAACCCCCATCATTTGAAGCTCTCTCTGGACTGATTATCTCAGCTATTCAGACACCGGTGTCTCTGCAGGTGAATGCAGAGCTCCTCTTTGCCCCCCCATCCACCTGCCTAAGAAAACACTGCTGAGCTTGGTGTGCTGTACCAACCCAAGTCATGTCCCTAGCTGATTGCTGTGACATTTCTGACAATGCACCATTTACCCAGAAAGGTTTTGCCCTGCTAAAAGCAAGTTGTGCCTGCAGACAGCCCTGTTAGCATCCGTGTACTGAGCGGCCGGGAAACAATCTTGCTGGTGAGAAGAAACGGAGCCAGGGAAACTGGCACTGGTATCTGTGGTCCATCCTGCTGTCATCTGAGGGCAGGGCAAAGGCTGCCTGTGCAGACCTCCCCAGGGGTGGTTAGAAAAAGGAAGGGTGCAAAACCTTCTCCCTAGTTTAGCAGCCAGGGTGAGAGTTGAGATCCCTCCATCATTTGGTTGACTGTGATGCTGACCTTCCTCTGTGACCTTGGGTACAACCATCTTTCCAAGCTTTAGTTTCTCCTGCTATAAAATGGAGATACCAGCACTATCATTTATTTTCTTGCAATTCTTTAATAATGAGAAAAGTATATTTTGACTCTTAAACCCCCCATCCTGCTTTGCCGAGCAGCACTCCCATCCCAGCCAGCTTGAGGCGCTGCAGATTTGTACCAGGTTGTTATGAGGGGCACAAAAAGAAACTTGGAGGCTCTGACAGTTGATCTTTCCCCCAAGCCTGGCTCATTACCTAACTTCCTTGATTTGATTTCTGATTGTCCCGGAATATACAGAAGAAAACCAAAGGAGCCAATTAACAAGTGAACATTAGAAAGAGAGGAGCTGATTCTCCACCATCCCGTGCTGAGCCTTCCGTGTGCTCCCCGTGTCCTGCTGCCGGGCTCTGTCTGCACGGGAAGACAAGTGGGAACTGCTTCTGAAAGCCTCAATCCCTACATTTATTTAAGCAAAGCTTCAGATGGCTGATGGGGATCAGTGTAAAATGAATGATTCCACGTGGCAGTGTACTCATATCCCCCTCCTTCCTTGGCTTTTTTCTTTTCTACGAGAAATATGAAATCCCCAAAGTCTGTCTGCCTGTCTTCTGCTTGCAGGGGGGTGGGTGGTTGCTCTGTTTAATTGAACTCTGATGTTCTCAAATTCCTGAAAAAAAGCCCCAAACAAACCAAACCTGGAAAAGCTTTCTGAATCCAATGTGTTGATTTGTTTTCTTAAGGGAGGGAGTTACAAAAGGACTTATTTCCTGTGTTTCTGCTGCAAGATTTAAACCCTCTTTCCTGATGGGATTCTGCTTTGTCCTAAAATCCAGACTGATGTCCATGACACACTCACCAACTCTGTGCTGTGTTATCATTGCCTTGCTTGGCTGTGCAGGAGTATAAACTACAGGAGTATTAAATCATCCTCGTCATTTTCTTTATTCCCACTTTTAGCTGCCCTGGTCCTTTACCTGCTTCTTTCTTCCCTCCTTTCTGCTTCGTATTTTTTCATAGGTTTGATTGCAAAAATGGGAGAGCAGCGGGTGCTTGTGACAGCAAGGTAGGACATGTCCCTTCAACATCCCAGGGGTGATGTGGCTGCACCACACAGAGCAGCTGAGATAGCGATGCAGGGAAATGAATGGGTCACTGGAATAAATTCAGGCAAGCTTATTGAGGGGGGTAGGGGGAGGAAAAGAGAGAGGCAAAATTTCCCTAAGCATGTAAGAGAGTTTAGGACTGCCCTGGGCAAGGCAGGAGAGCAGCAATGCAGTGGCTTGTTATGAGCTTTGCTTGCAACTTCTCCCTTTGAAATACTCTGCTTTTAACTGCTTTTAGTTATCTGGGCTCTGGTTTGTCGTGCTGAACATCTGTTGCAAGTTAGATTTTGCAAAAAGCAGTTTTAGATAAAGTGAAGCAGAGTACTCCTCCCTCCCACCACCACCTTGGAGATCACTCTTACTTTCTTTCTTTTTTTTTTTTTAAGTGATAAAAATAGGATGAGATGATGTCATTAAAAATTATCATAATGCATCTGGAAGGAAGAACCATTGGGGATACCTAGGTGATCTTAAATCTGATACTTTCACTTTTTTTTGAGTCCCTGATTTAGTAATTTTAGCCTGCTTCTAACAGTAATGAGGACATGATTTGTGTTTGCAGAGGTCTGCTGCTGATCTGAATAGCGTGTGTAAGCACAGGAGAGGAGATGGGGGAAAGGTGCATGGTTATACATGGTCATTCCTTGTCCCCTTTCCTCTGCAGGTTTCTGCACAGGTGGGTTAAGTTTCAGGGGTGCAATCTGCCCTCCTCCAAATGGAAAGTAGAAGCAACCACCAAAAGATCCATCCTCTGTGCCAATCCCTGTTATTGTTACCCAAATGGAATGGAAGGACAAGCAGAAATGAGGACAGGATGTCCAGGCAATTTATATCCATCCTCACACTGATAACATCTCAGCTTCCTTAAGAAGGTAACATTCCTGTGCTGAGAAATAGCCTAAGCTGGTAACTGTGCAGCATCTTTTCATACTGCCTAGCTGGGGCCATTCCAATTGAGTATAATAAACGATATAAGGAACAATATAAGCGCTGCTATAAATAATAATGCTGCAATTCCACTGATGGCTTATGGTGGCATTATAAATGATCGGAGCAAAGTCAGGAGGTCTCTTCACACCACCAGAGTCTCATGGTGGAATTATAGATCTAATTTAAGTGCATTTTGGGGGTAAATTATTTATTAAAGTGTAAAGCTTATGGAGATAAATGTTCAAGTAGTCAGACTCCTAGACTAGGTGAGCATTCCTGGTCCTAATAATTACAGGTAGAATATGCCTCTGGGCAAAAGGGCTAGAACAAGATTTTAGCAACATTTTAGGTATCCAAAAGCCCTGGAGGACATTTCTTGGCACAGGGGTGCAATTTCTAACCTTACAATGAAATGGCCTCTGTGTACAGGTGATCAGTCCTGAACATCAATTGTTCACACATCCATTTTAATAACGAAACTGGAGTTAGGGGATGAGAGCAAGAAGAAATATTTCTCAGGCTGATGAAAAAACATAGATATTGGTTGTTATTTTACAACTTTTGTTTTAAGTTTTCCAGTATTATAGCCCCAAAATGGAGTCTTGCTGGTGTTTTCACCACTTTCTGCATATTGAATTCTAGCTTCAGTCAGAATTTGTCACTGTTGTTAAACTAGGAAAGTGCTCATAGGACCATGGTGAAATTTTCTCTGCCACATACTTCTTGAGTGACCTCAGGCAAGTCACTTGATCCTGAACTCTCAAAAAATTATAGACACCTTGATATATCTAATCTGCAAGTTGTAGGGATCTTTCCACACCAGCATGGCTGATCTCTATGTGGCCAGGACGTACAGATCCCAAAAGGCCAAGCTCAGGGAGGCATTACCAGGTGTAACCTGAAGTCTGGATTTAGCTTGGGAATAAGAGGAAGATTCAACTTATAATCACTCCAAAGACTGTATTTTCTGGAGTCTTCTGCAACATAAAAATTGTCCATGGAGCACGAGTCTCAACACAGTCTTACACCACTGGGCTGCAGTAAGGATAAATACATTAAGATGAGGTATTAAGATACTGTGGTAATTAGGAGCCATATAAGTAACTTAGATATAGAACGAAGCTACTAATAATGCATGAATGCAAAGCCTTAAGAGGTTTGCTTCATATAAAGCACCCAGCTGTTCCGTGGCTTAGCTCAATTCTCTGAAGCTAAGAATTCAGGCTGAAAATCTTATGAGGATATGCTCTTTCAGTCATTTTTTTGTCATATTTAAAATATTGCTGAGGCCAACTTTTTGTCTATAGGTAGTGTTTTCCCCATTGCTTCCTGCCAGACTAGAAAATACTGAAAGGCAGAGGAAAATGTATTTAAAAAAGAAAGAAAAAAAAAAGCCAAAAAAAGAGCAAAAATAAAAAGCAAATAAAATTAGGCAGAGGGCTTGGGGGAAGATTCTGATTAAGGGAGTGTATCTAATGGTCAAACCAGGGAGATGGAGATGGAATCAGTATTCCTGCTGCTAATTCACTGTGTAACCTTGTGTCTGTCGCTAAGCTTTTTTGTGCTCTATTTTCCTTGTCAGTAAAATGAGTATTATAATAGTTACCTTCCTGATAAGAGTTTCAGTTAATCAATTTCTAAAGCCCTTAAGTACAGAGAGACACAAGATATCATATCAACAAAGTCCAGCGTTTATCTGTGGCTGGATATTCTCTGAACTGCACCATCTGTAAATGAATATGACCTAATCTATATAAACCAGAAAAATTCCTATCGACTTTGATGAATAAACACTATTTCTTGCAAATAATACCTGTGTGTTTTTGTCACAGGCAGGATTTGCTTCTTAAAAAAATGTGTTTGAAAAGCAAATTAAAAAGGTTTCAGGTGGGTTGGTAGGATTTAATTCCCTTAATGACTGAATTGCTTGCACAGTTTGCCTATACTGTTTCTTATAGTAACTTGAGTCAGTCTTCATGCTGCTGGTGGTAGCAGGAGACAGAAAAATACTACATTGGGTTTTTCTCAAAATTCTGAATTTTTGCCAAGGAAAAAAGGAGGAGGAAATAATGAATTTTTGACAGGCGTTTTTCAAACAATAGCATACTAAATTAGGGTCTGGGAATGAAGATCCTTTTTTACAAGAGACGACTAAGGAGCTTAGCTTTTTTAGCCAAGCAAAACTGAAGGCTGAAAAAGAGGAGGTGATTGTTGCTCATAAGTAGATTGGGGCGTAACAGCGAGAAAGGAAAAGAGCTATTAAATCAAAGGGACAATGCTGAAAGAAGAACAAATGGCTATAAACAGACCATTAATAAATTCAGGCTGTTCATTAGAAGAATATGTTTAAATAGTATAAGAGCTGGATTATAGACAGCCTTTAGGTAGGAAGAGGCATAGGCAGGTGAAGCAGCTCACCTGGGTTTGAGATGCAGCTAAGTGGCCTGGGCATAGGAGTGAACCTGAATCCAACTCCATAACTATCTCATATTTGAATCAATTGATTTTAGTATTTCCTTCAGTTTACTACATTTCCAGGAAAATGTAGAGGATAGCTCCTTTTCCTCAAAAGTGCTTTTCTACATATATCATGGCTAGATTTTAAATTGAGGAGTTGCTATCACATCACCATTGTGTCACATATATTTCTTCTATTCCAATATTTTCTCCACAGTCAAGTGTTTTTACTGCCTTCCCACACTTCTCTGCTATTACTGTCCAACCCTTATTTCTTCCTCCACCTTGTAGCCTAAACCGTTTCAGCCCTGTCATTCATTAAGTAAAGACATACAGCTGCAGTTGATGGTTACAAGCTACAGCAGAAGTGGAGCAGCTTGAATTTAAAATGTGCTTGTTTCCTTTCTTGCCCTGCTCATTTTGGGCTGCAGTGGCTTTCACTGCAACAGCTCTCAACCTGCCTGAGTCCCAACAGCTCGACACTTTAATAATTTAAGTGATTTACATTCCCCAAAGTGCATCGGAACAGATTTATTATGAGCGTTTGCGACCTGTTCTTCTAAAGCACTTCTCTGACGTCTGTTCTTCATGAGAGTTCACCACCCAAGTCAGTTCAGAGTGATAATAGGAAGGTAAGTGCTGTTTCTTGAAGCTTATCATGGGAACCAAGCCTATTAAGATGGGCTGATATCAGGGGTCTCTGTGTTCATTTAGGTTGTAGAATATGCAGGTATGATTAAAATAAAATGCTTGGAAATAAAAAAAAAGATTCTGATTTTTCTCATGTTGAATTTCTGTTCCTCTAATGAGAAACCAAGCATGCTACCTCATGAGCTTTTGCCCACTTGTAGGTTAGTATTGTTGGTTTGGTTGGTTGTTTGTTTTCTTTGCCAGTCTATCATATGCCAGCACATCCCTTTGGATAAATCATCCTCCTTCTCCTTGGACTACTCTAACTGCACAGAAGAGGGTGTCTCTTTCTCCAGGCCAACAACAAACCACTTGGCAAAGCTTCTCCTACTCTATGCCAGGCTGGTTTATTCCCCATAGCTGTTCTCTGCTCCTCTTAACACCAAGGTGGGGCTTCCTGCAGATGTCTGACTGATTTCAACTGGCCTTAATCAGTTTTGCTCTGTTGCTGGAAAAATCTTGTGTTAAGAAGGTATCAAAAGTACTTCCCCTCGATAAATGCCTCAGAGATTGTATTGTGCCAGTAGACAAGGAAAACATTTTTACAGTTATTGTGGAGCTATGGCACAGAGAAAGTCAAGGGGACTTTATCCAAGGCCATATGAAATTTTGTAGAAGAGACTGGTACAAAATTGGTGCTCTAGGCTCTCTGCCCTGTGGATTACTCCCAAAGCTGTCCTCCCTTTTGAATTTTTACAAGTACCTGGCTTGGTCTGAGTTGCCCCAATTCACTTTTTCTTGCCTCAGTACTGCGTAGTCAAAATTTCCCATTTGTGCTTTTTTCCAAGCTGTTCTTCACCACTTTACTGCCTGGCTTGAAATTTCCCTGCCTCACTGCATTGTTGGGCCCACATCTTTTTCTGCTCTGGTTTGTCCAACACTCTCTTACACTTCTCCTTTCTGAGGAGCCTGCCCTTTCTCATTTGAACACACACCACTCATGTTAAGCAGCAAATCAATCCTGCATTCCCTGTCCTGATGTGTCATATGGGAATATCTCTGGAGCCCACAGTGAGGGCTACAGCTTCCCCCCTGACCTGTGAATTCTCTTCTGCTATGGGGACTGAGCACTGGTCCCTCATCCACTAAAAGTAGAAGATTTCAGCCTCATTTTTCACTGGCAGTGACTAAAATGACCAATCTTCTCCCTGCTGAGGAGTGAAAGGTCAGGCTGGGTCCACTCTATGGCTACTTGTTTTTCTCCACAGTGACCAATTTCAGACGGTAATAGAAGCATCAATAATGTCTCTGTCTTCTCTGACTGCTTCGTTTCTTCTTTATTTTTTTTTTCCTTCCTGATATTGATTGAAATATTGCAGCCTCCATTTGTTAGCTCAGCCCCTGGGAGGCAGGCTGAGGCGCTCACTCGCAGCACGTGCCTTCCCTGGGAGCGAGATGTGAGGAGCTGAGCTAATTTGGGATCGTGGAGGTGTTGACCACAGATTGCAACTTGTAGTCTCAGGGCTCTGGGGAGTTAGCTGGCAGCCAAAATTCTGCTGATGTGTTTGCATGCTTAGAAGCAGCAGAGGAAAGACCCTCTCCAAGGATGGATCACTGTCCCAGTTCAACAGGTTCCAGAGATGCAGATGAAGCTGAGAGCAAGAAGGAGAATTAAGGATAGGGGCTGTGTGACTTGTGTGTCCTCAGAGCCACCCTGGCTATGTCACTGTTCAGCTCCATACAAACCAGATGAGCAGGAATTCAGTGGAAATCAAGTCCTCCTTCCACCTTGGTGGAAAACATTCTTTTTTTTAAAAGCCAAACAAATGAAAATAACAACAAAAGCCTTCAAAAAACCAAACCACTTGTCAGAGAGCTTCATCAGAGGTCATACTTCTTCCCTGTGGCTGGGTCAGGCCTAACAACACACTTCAGCCATAAGCTTTGTCTCTTGAACTTCATGGCTCACCTATCACAGAGTAAATTAAAGTTAATAGCTGGTTCAGTTGCCTCCCCAGTCTGGGACTTGTGATTTTTGAGCTCTTACCCCTTGAGCCACTATTTCTCACACAGGAGAATGATATGTTCAGTCTCTAGTTCCTACCAGACAGATACTGTGCAGAGCAGGAGGCAGACCCTATTCCTTACTGTTTTCCTGTGCTACTGACTAATTCTAATTTCAGCAGCATCTCAGCCTCCCACATAGAATCCCAGACTGGTTTGGGTTGGAAGGGACCCTAAAGTTCATTCAGTTCCAACCCCCCTGCCAGCAGCAGGGACACCTTCCACTAGACCAGGTTGCTCAAAGCCTCATCCAACTTAGCCTTGAACACTTCCAGGGGGGAGGCATCCACAGCTTCTCTGGGCAACCCAACATATTGCAGAGCACCTCACAACTGCCCCTGCAAACAGTCCTACCTCATCATAGAACTCTATGGCATCTACTGGTTGTCTTGGTCACATTTGGAGTGGGTGTAAGACATGATACTGGTTCCAGCTGACCTACTGCTCTGTGGATCATATATAGCACATCAGAGTCCTCCTTGCAAATGCTGATATCTGTTGACAGCTGAAAACTTGATGAAATTTAGTTGTTTTAAACAAGTCTCTGCAAGCACGTGCTTCTGACCAAAAGAGCTTTGTAGTTTAAAATGGCTGAAGTTAATTGATATTCAAGAGAGATTATTCAATGGTAATGCATTCATAAGCAATGTCACTGTTTGAAAAATTAAAACATTAATTTAAATTAAACTGTAAACAAGGAAAATATGTTGTATAAGCAAGGATTGAGAAGGCACTGCAGAATGCCTTCTGACTGGAGTAAGGGTATAGCAGTATAGGACATGCATATTTTAAAATGAGAAGAATCAGAACCGTTTCAGGCTGTTTTATAGCTCTTCTCAGAGTCTTTCCTCTTTGGTAAAAGGATAAGATAGTTCAGTGGTCACCTGAGTCTCTGAAAACCTCTGTTAACTCTCTTCTCCATCAGCCATCTCTTGTGACTATTGCTGGGTCTCACTGAGGCACTTGACCACCTGAGCCTGGGAGATGATGGCACTCCTATCCAATGTAATGCTTACTGGGATTAAAATCACTCCCTTTTGGCTGAAAAAAATGCACTAACCATTTTCACAATACTACTACTTCCAGCAGGAAGGCTTTTTTGGGTAGCGTGGCATTTTCTAAGATGTTTCTCTTTACTAATAAATTCCTGCTTTATAGGTAGACAAAATGGGTTGTAAGCCTGAGTCAATAATGCAAGCTACAGCAGTAGATAGAGCAATAAGTTAAAACCTGGGTGACCTGGGTTCAAGTTTCTGCACTGCTACAGATCTTCTCTGTAATCTTGAATATGTCACCTCTTCTCTCCCTCTTGGTTCTTTCCTGTAACATGGGGCTGTCAACACTTTCTTGCTTCATGAGGTTTTCAAAGTATAAATACACAAAATGTGTGGAGGCACTGAAATACAGTGGTAGGGAAGGTCATCTAAATACCATACTTAGATAAGTAAGGATGATTATTTTCCATCTCCTTTATCCCTGCATTATAAAAATGTTTCCAGAAACCACTATATACAATACATGAGCCAGAGGCAGCGGGAAAGTAATTCCCTGTCCTCAGCTATTTTTGTATGTGGATGAGGTATGTGTTTGGGGTGGTTATTTTATCACAAAGCCTTTCTCTATGTGTTGGTAAGTAGGGTTTATTTTGCATGAGTTTGTTCATCACAGCACCCCAATAATATTAGAAAGTAAAATATAGCAAGTTATTTATGGTGAGGGGAAAATAAGATTTCTTCTCAGAGATTATCTGCAATAGAAGAGTCAGAATTACTTTAAACCTGTCCAGTACAGAGAATTCCCAGTAGCTTCAACATGTTAGTCTTTTGTTTTTCATAAGTTTATCTTTGATTCCCAGTGGGTCACAGTAAACTTGATTTGGCAGTATGTGATCCCTGACATTTCTTCTAATGCAGTCCCTCTATCAGATAAGAATGACGGGTTTTCTTCCTTATAAGTGCAAGGCAATGAGATTGTTCCTTAAAATGAACATGAAATCTGAGATGTCCAAAACAGCTTTCAGTATATGGGAAAGATTTTTTAATTATTATTATGATTTATAGAAAAAATATAAAAAGTAGAAATTCTAAGTTCTATCTTTATATCTAGCAGCAAATGACCAACTGCAAATTGCATCCTTTCATGTCTCGGTTTCCCAGTGTTTAGACAAACACAGTTAATTTTTAAGGCAAGATATGCCCTGTCTATACAATGCTATATTCTATTATGGTTTATTTAACCATTAAAATATATATTTTTAAAGCAAACGATTTAAAGCTGATAGTAAGAAATACTTTTCTTACATAGCACATAATTAACACATGGCACTCAATGCCACAGACTTTATTGAAGCCAAGAGCTTTGGAGGATTCACAAAAGGATTAGACATTCATATGAATAATGAGAAATTCTATTAGAGAAAATAAAAAATGTATGAGGGATGAAGAACTTCATGCTTCAGCGTATCAAGCAGCTGCTAATTGATGAGGGCTAGGAAAGAAACATGCCCCTGTGGGCAGGACACCCCGTGATGGTTTGCTACAGGACTTTTTGAGTAGTACTGGGATGCTGGCTGCTGAAGGGATTGCTGACTGCCTGAGCTTCTGCCTGTTGTAGTAAGGCAGCTCCCATATAAAGATAACAACTGAAATAAAAACCAAAGGTCCAGCCAAGCCAGCTATGGCTGAAAGTCCAATCAAGCCAACTACAGCTGAGCCACAGTGGTCTGGTAGCCCACAGCACAGTCAAACTGTTGTTCTTGGTATTGCATCCAGGTGTTTCTGAATTTCCATCTGTGTGAGGAGGTCTCAGAGACACCGTGAGCTCCCAGTGCAAGAGGATAGTGGTGGCTATGCAGGCAGTGTGTCCCAGGCACCTTGACATTGTGTGCTGAAACTTGTCTCATCTTCCCCATGTGTAATCCCAGAGAAACAAAACAAAACCCCACCTGAAAAGCCACAAAAGTAAATTGCACCTGGTTGCTCGGTTGATTTGAAATCACTCCTGTCCAGTCTCCATCTGTCTGTTTATCCAGGGCCTTGCACAGACTTGTTTGCATAAGGCACACAGCCATTTAGCAAACACATCAGGTAGCCAACCATATTTGCAGCTATCGAGCAGGCAATTATAGTTCATTCAATCAAAGGCTTTCATTTGATCCAGCTTCAATTAACAGGGAAGGCATTGTCACATCTGCCTGCAAGTTCAGAACTGTCCACAATTCAACTTGGATTATTGCTGTATTTCTGCAGCCTTTGATAGAGTAAGATTGATTACAAGAAATAAGAAAAAAGAGTGACCTTCCTCAGGCTTTTTCACTGGTATTTCAGTTAGTATTTTATAATCACTGTTTCACAGAGAAATTGCTCTCTGGTTATTAATATAAAAATTATCACCTTCTTTGACTAATAAAATCAATAAAAGCTCCTAGCCTTTGAAAAGGCCAAAAACCTTCTCTCAGTTCATAATTAAACATTTCAACCTAATCGGGAGCAATAATAACCTTCAAAGTTTTATAAAAATTCCTAATAATAATATCTTACAGAACACCTTTCTGCTCAGCAGGTTTCACAAATTGTGGCCCAAATTTGGAAAGTATCTTTATACATGGCTGGACTTGGATATGTGTGTCACTTTTAAAGGAGTTTTTTTTGTGATGTTTCATCATCAGTGATAAAGAAATGCATATAGGAAGTCTATATGTTGCATTAATAACACAATTAAAAGGCTGCTGTTTCTGGGTTTGCCATGTAGCAGCCAGGTAAAATAACTTTTAATTGTGGGTGCCTGCAGTGAGGCATTTGCAGTCACTCAGAGACCTCTGAGAAAAGACCAGACTGTTGCAAGTACTGAGCATTTATAGGTAACTTCTATTAAAAATCAGATTTTTCAAAACGTTTTCTTTCTTAAATTTATGTTGGAACATAGCAGACAAAATTACTTGTTGATGTCCCCTTGTTACAACAGGGTTAGCTATGAATATTGAATATCTAGAGTCAATGTTCATGTAGCTGGTGATGATGTAAGCATCAAATATCCCTTGCCTAACCTTCCATCCAGCCAGGGTGTCAGTGTTAACTTACACGATGGGAGTAGTGGGATCAGAATTCATAATCTTATATGGAGAGATACTGCTTCTGCCTCTCTAATTTCTGCTGTCCTTTCCTGGAGTTACATTTATCAGGATTACTTGCTTCTCAGGCAAGTTATCTCTGTCAAGCTTGAATGGCTATTCTCACAGGGTACCCAGAGACATGCCAGCTAATTAACTATCATCTTACATTTGATGATGACAAGCATCCATTGAGAACCTTCCATCCCAGTGGATCTCATGGAGCTTCACATATTAAACAAACCTGCATATGCCAAGCACAGGGATTACCTCTTCAGAAATGACTGGCAACCAGTTTCGAGTCGAATCACTCGACAGTTTAACAGCAGGCAGTGGAGCTACGTAACAGTTCACAGCGAGGAGTAAGGAATACCTTTATGGAATGATTAACTTGTCTAAGAAATGATGTCTCTGCAGGGCTTTCATTTCACATAGCTGCCACCAGGAACCCTGTAACAGAGCAGGCATGAAATGTGGGCTAGGGATCCCCTTTTACCCTTGCCCATGTATAGAATTCCTGCAGGCATCATAGGTATATGTGTTAATTTAGATTGAGGTAAAGTTAACTCAAAATTGACCCTTTTGACCTAATCCAATTCTTTCTTCAGCATAAACATTTCCAAACATGGCTGTTTTCTTATGAAAGAATGTCCTTTTGGTGTCTTGTCTTTGAAACCTGTGAGGCACTGCCAATGAGTGACTGAGCTAATGCTGTACTCTTTTTTTTTTTCTTCCTTTTCTTTTTTTTTCTTCCTTTTCTTTTTTTTTCCCCCCCCTATATTCAAGTCATCTCAACGAGGAATCTTAACTGGTCTTATGTAGCCCTGAGTTGTGTTGGATGGGGAACTCCTTTGACTTCCCTTTTGGAAGCATCTGTTTGGGGATGAATCATTTAATTTTCTCTTCAGAAGTTTCAGGTATGTGGCTTTGTTTGGAGATGACTTGGCTCTGGCTTTTGACAAAGTCCTGGAATCTTGTAACAACTAAAATGCACAACTGCAATTAGAAGAAAAAAAAATAGAAAAGCCTCAAGGCCTTTGCACCCTCCTCCCTTTCCCCATATGTGGGTGAAGATAATTGTGCACAATATCAATAGATTGAAGAGCTACCTAAATACTGAGTGCTGCTGTATGAGCACTCAGTATGGGTGTGAATCTGTGCAGCCCCACTGAAGATGATAAAACTCTGCTGATTTCTACCTGCTACGGATCGGGCCCTTTATCACTGTTATCATCTGAACCTGAGTTCCAGCTCTCCCCCATGTTTACTTATCACTGACTTTATCACATCCCCTTTCATTTGCTTCCTTTCTGAACAATTTACATTTCACCTCCTTGGAGCTTTTTTGAGACTCCTTTCATCTCTCATCATAATGTTCAATAATGACATTTCCATTTACTTCCCTTTTCATGAGGTTCCTTTTTGAAAACAGGATCTGACCTCTCCCTTTGTATTCTCCCATCAGCCAAGAATAACATTGTGCATGAATTTAATTGACTTATTACATCTTTACAGGATGTGGTTACTTTAGTTTTTTGTGTGTTCTGTTTGTTTGTTTGTTAATTTCTGGGTCTTTGAGAACTAGATTATGCAATTTCCAGAGCCTATTTCCAATTACTATTGAATCTTTCAATTGAACTGAATTTCATTGTGAGATGGAAAATAGAATGAACTGAAAATTCAACTGAAAACATGTCAGTATTGTTGATACATGTGTTAGTGCTAATATAGAATTTATCAGCTTATTTTCTCTTCTGGGGCAATGTAGGGAGGGGAAACATCAAATAAACAAAAAGCCAGTATGGTTTTTTTTGTCTTTTTTTTTTTACTGAAAGGCCTGTATTGCACTGAACAAAACCTTATTTGTCCTGTTATGATGAACATGAAACCCACCTGATCCTGTTCTTCAATCCTCAGTTGCAATGAAAAACTCCTACTCCTTTCAGAAAATCTGCAGCATTACTGTTCTTTAACGAGCTCCTGATCTGGTATAAACCAGCTTATCAGTATTGATCTGGAGGGAATGAGATTGATTTACACCTGCAGAGAATCTGGTCCATTATTATAAAAAGTTACACTGGAGCTGGTGGCACTTTGTGCAGAATGAAAGTAAGCTGCTTCTGTGACAGAAGCAACATAGCAGTTCCTGCTATTTTGTTTGCCTTTTTGAGCATTTCTGAGCACTAAACCAACATTTTAATAGAACTATCCACAATGACACCAAGATCCCATTCCTGACTGGAAATACAGTTAGGCTTCTTTTCCCCATGTGCATTGCTTAGCACTTATCAGCATTGAATTTCAGCTGTCATTTTATCACTGAATCATTCCATATCTCTAAAGTCTTCTGCAATTCTCTATAGTCAGCTTCAAATTTGACTATGTTCAGTTGTTTTGTGTCTCTGACTAACTTCATCTTCTTGTTATGAATCCCCTTTTCCATTTCACTTATGAATATTTGAATATGTTTTCTTCCTGTACTTTTAAGCAGTTAACAACAAAACTTTTCCTCTCATTGCATTAAGTTGTAGCTTCTTTAAGAGGTTTTAGATGTTACTATGAGAGGTTTGTTTTATTTTCTTTTTTAATTCCTGAACACTACATTGACTACATCATCCTTATTGATATATTTCTTAATTACTTAGAAGACCCCAGAATGATTTGGGAGGCATGACTTCCCTCTACATCAGCTATATTGTCTCTTCCCAAAGAACCATGTGTCCATGTGTTCACTAATTCTGTTTGGTTTAATTTCTAATAGTTTGGCTAGTTTTCCTGGTGCATCAAACAGATTTATTGATCAGGGTGTGGCTTGAGCTCCAGAGAGTGTTTTTGAACTCTGGAATTGTATTTGCCAATTTTCCTTCTTGAGCTGAGACTGCTTTCCACCGAGTTCAGAAGGTGGCTGGCATGACCCTGCAAGATCAACACTGACTGGAAGCTGAAACCTCACATTTGTCACAATCTACTTTCTCTTTATCCTCATCTTTAGGGTATAGGGAGAGCAGGGACTACCTTTTCAGTCCATATATGCAGGTTTGTCATTGCACCAGGCAAAAGTTGTATTTACAGAGAGATGAGCAAATTGAGATTGTGTGCTTTTTAAGAATAAGATTTTGCCTGCCCCACGTTTTGTCTGACAACTTCACAATCTGAACAAGTAATATTTGTGCTGGAGTCTTCCTTCTGATGGAAAGGGAAGCAGAGCTGTGAGCAGCAGGAGCTGTAAGGGTCCTTCAAGTTGCAGACCTACTTCACTCCCTATTCTTCCTGAATCATTTGTCCAGTAAACTCAAAAACCAAACAAGTGTGGATTATCCCCTAGTTGAAGAGGATTTTACCTTTAGCTGGTATAAATCAGAACAACTCCAGAGAAGATTTTTTTTTTTTTTTTGAGCTAAGGATCTGGCCACTTTCACACAGTCCAGGTATGTCTGCAGAACAACTTAAAAAAAAAAAAAAAGTGGTTTTTTTTGGTTGGCTCTTTTTTTTTTTTTAGATGACACAAATCCCACAGCTCTGTCAAAGCTTTGTATCATTCTGGCAATCCCAGCCCAGCCTTAAACTCATGCTGTCCAACTGTCTTTAGGAGAGGTTTCTGTATTTTTTTGGATGGTAGGTTTGTTTTAAGGCTGGTTGCCTCAGTAGAACGTCCATGTGGATCCAGGTATGGTCAAAACCCAAGCAAAAGTAATGGCCAGTTCATATGGACATGATTATCTTCATTTCAGTAGAATCCTCACTTCTGACATCAGCTGAGGAACTAGTCTATTGACAGAGCAAAAGGTCAGAACCTGGATAAACTGGGGACTGCTCACTGCAGAGCAGTCCTGCCCCTTGTCACCAGAAAAAATTTCACTCCCAGGATCAGATAAACTTTTATTTTGTTAATATATTCTACATTTATTAAATGAGAAGCCAACCCCTGCAAAATTACTTTTCCTTAGGGGCCAGGATCAGCTTCACCAGTCCTTGCTATCCCATTCTGATTCTCTCCCAGCTACTTGGAAGTCTCATCACTCTCAAGTGGTGAGCCTTAAATATTTCCAGTGACATTTCCTTGGCCTCTGGTGATTTAATGTTATTAACCTGGTATGTTATTAAAGTGACAGGAGATGTCTCCCATTCACAGGTATATATTTCCAAAACTCATTTGAATTTTTATTACTTTATTTTAAGGGGCAGGTAGTGCAGCACAGAACAGGCAGGGAGGGCACATGAGGGGAATGTGCCTGGTCCTGGGTATCAAGATCTCTGCTGTATGTAGATTATAGGTTCTGGCATAGTTTCTTCCTCTCCATAGTTTACTTCAGAATTAAAAGTATTTCTTAGTTTGAGCAGTCAAACTACAGTATTTCCAAAAGTGTCTCTTTCCTGAGACTGCAGCCCATTTCAAAGGGATCACCTGGGGAGGAAATGGGCTTTTATCTACTTTGCAAACCCCACAAATTTTATGCTTTACCCAGATCTCAATCTGAGTCTGCTTAAGTTTCATTTTACAGCTGTTGTTACTGTAGGCAAAATCTAAAGCACAGAGTGAAAAATCTATAAACTTAGGACAGTGTAGAAATAAATCAAGGTTCTTAGCCAGCACAAATCAGTGACTTTAAAAGAATTTGAATGGAGTTGTAGTAGTTCCCTCTTGCTGCACATGTAATCTACAGGGCTTAGGTTTGCCCAAGTATAAGGGGGAAGTGATTTCAACCACTCAAAAAAACCCCAACCCCTAGCTCCATAATAAAAATCTCTGTTTACAAAAGGCCCATAAATTTTCAAGAACATATTGGAGGTTTTATTCACTTTTTGTGGGGAGACTGACTCATTAAACATTTGGACAGAAAACTGTCAGGATGTGTTCTTTCTGACTGTAGAAAAGATGGAAAAGAGGAAAAGATGAGCTCCTTTCTTTTCTAACCACTCGTTCAGGAAAGCTGGGTTATTAGATCTCCATCAGCTACTGACACTCTTGGAACTTTTGTCGTGCTTTTATTCCTGTCTTTCCACATCCTGTCCAGTGTGTCATGTATGATTTTTCTTTTTAGGAAATCTAAGCAAATATTAACATCTTCAAATAGTTTGTAAAACAGACTCTCTGCATTTTCTAATGGGTCTTTGGTTCAGTACTTTGATCCAAGCCCATCTCTCTGCTTTGTTCATTAAAATGATATCACTTTGAAAGGATATTTGGAGATACTTCCTTTGTCTATGGCTTATCAGCTCCTTTCCATCTGCCTGTCTCAATATCGGCACATTGGTATTTTAAACAGTTCACTGAAAACTTTGCAAGCTAAGAAATGATACCCTGTACTGCCAGGGCTTTGTTCTTAAACAAGACACTCATTACTTTTCTGTCACGTTTTAAAACTGGTATTGCAGCAAAACCCTCACATTCAGGTTTATTTTTACCTTTTCTGTGTCATCTCCAAAATCACTTTAGAAAAGTACTGTATCAAAAGCTGATAGTAAACTCTCAAGTGCCTGGCAAATGATTTAAAGCAACGGTGTTCACTGGGGTAAACCTCTGAGATTTCTTTTGTAAAGTTCCACCTACATAATCTCTTAGAGGTAGATATTTAGAGCTTGCTATTTGCTTTAGTCTGGAGATGTTTCTTTGCTTTCAGGGTTCATCTCCTTTCTGTCCACCAGTTCTTTTAGATAGGAATGTTGCCATTTCCCCACTGTTTAATCTTTTTCTCTTGCTTAGCAGTTTCCTTTGCTGTCATCACATACACATACAAAGCATGAGCAACCCGCTTGCTCTGTAGCTGGTGACTGGAGGCAAGACTGTGTGAGTACACCTGATAGTGAAGAAAATCAGTGCTGGGAAAGGCAGGCTGTGCAAGCTTCACTTTGCAGGATGATACCTGTAGCCCAGGAGCAGTGGGCTGGTCCAATCCTTGGCTGATGTAAAGTGATAAAGTGTCAGTGGATTTACTTGCTGAGATCTCCTTTAATTGAGTATTATAATGTGCTGGTTTTGAAAAGATGTCTGGTTGAATTTGCCTTCTGTGACCTGTGTTATTTTCTTTCTCCTTCATCTTCCGTTTCCAGGGACTGAGTGTTGCTTCTCTCCCAAGCAGCCACAAGAAGCATCATGGACCAGGGTTCCAGCAGCGTTTCAGACACGTGTTCTCTCTGGCCTGCCACAGACTTTCTTTTTATAATTCATGGGATAACTGAGGGTAAAGAAAATGTCATGTCTAACTCTGTGAAGAAGCTGCAAACCGAATATCTGGATGTTTTTACATGTGAAATTGCTATCACAGCTCTGCTCAAAAATAAGTGTTGTTAGGGAGGGAGTAACATCAGTATGTGGAATGGAAGTGAGGCATAATATTTTCTAAAGCATTTCTGGAATAGGCATTGCTAATATCTGGATCTACATTGGAAAGTTTTACTGGTTATCTCTGTTGAGTTATAGTGGGCTAAAATACAAGAGCCCTCCTAACTTTCCATCTGAAATAAGTTTTTTATTCCCCTATGAAAAGCTATAATTGTCTCTCTGCCTCCTGCACAGGTCTTTTCCTGACTTATACGCTGACCTCCATGTCATTGCAGTAAACTATCATTTGTAATATCTGACTCGAGACTTCTTAGTCCTCATGGCCTCATAGCTTGCCTGGGACTATATTTATTTAGTAGAGAGAAGAGGGTGTGTCTTAAATATATCCTTTGGGGTTTGTTTTTGTTTAAGGAGAGGTTACTGAGTGTTTTTAGTTTTGGTTTGGTCTTTTCTCCCTAATCTGTTTGAAACTCCTCTTCTAGTGACCAAACTTGCATTAAAACAAAAGTCCACTTCTACCAGAGTAAGTAACTTCCTTTACGTGTTTACATCTTTAGAAATATTCTACATTCAAATGCATGCCTTATGATGCACTTTTAAAATCATTCTTCAGCAGAAAACTCTCATTTATTTTTAATGCTGAGTCCTAAAAAGCCAGATTTTGAAAGGAACATATAACTGAGTGGAAGTCAAGTGATATGTGTTCTTTTTGAATCACTCTGACGCAAACATCAAGTAAATCCCATAGGCAATTTCAAACAAAACCTTTCCTTTTCACACTACGTGTTCTCTGAGAAGCAGCTTCATCCTTTTTCCTTGCTCTGAGGTGTGCACACAGGCAGAGGTGTACCTCCCCTTTGTGTGGTGTCCTGATGCTCTGTGATGTTTGTGACCCCTGACAATCTCACCTCTTCTTTCCTGCTGTAAAGTCTTTTCCCAACACACCTCTGTCCTTTCACCATACCTCATGTTGTCTGTTTTTTTGTTTGTTTTTTTTTTATTTAGAAGATTTTTGTTCTCCAAAGAACAACCATCTGTGCATATTAATCCTTCATTTTGCACGCAAAATGTAAGCAATTTGTCACTCCTCCTCTTGCTCAACTACACAGACAACATGCACACTGTTCAGCCATGAATGTTCATGGCCTCCTTGCTTTTAATTTCACATGCTGACTCCCTCCATGGTCATACACTACATGTAGTCTTTCCATCTTGTTATGGCCTCTCCCAGCCCTGACCACAGGCAACCTGTTCAACCATATCACCACACTATTCTGCACACACTCTTTGGCTGCTCGCTCTTTATCTGATGAGGACATCCACAGACACAGAGGTGACACGTGCCTCCGCCCTCCCAGAATACCATCCATCTCTAGATTTTCCCCATGTGCAATGGGGATGTGTGACCTCCCTGAGCAAATTAATGCCATTGCGTGACTTCAAGCTATGCACCTGCACTCCCCCTGCCATACACACACACACACACACACCACACTCTCCACCTATATTTCAGACTCCTAGACATCCCTGTGGCCAGTTAAATGGTGCTGTCCAACTGATGCTCCATTCCCTCTTCAAACCCCCTGCAGTTACGTAAGGCTGGGTGCTAGGTGTGCCAGCCGTCCCGGAGCACATAATGGATGCTGCATTTGCCTACGCTCACTGTTCTGCCAGTCTCTACATCAGCGCTTTGTAAAGCCCTTTGGGATCCTGTGAACATGAAAGACACTATATAAAACCCAAACTCTATTCTATTCTAGAACAGTGCTTTTAAGTCCTTTTATCACAGAATGAGGCAAGGGTTGAATTGAGCCTAGAAATAGCAATTTAAAGTTTTCATGAACGAGTAGAACAGTGTATGTTTGGTATATTTTAACATAATCTGAGAACGGTAAGTGCACTAAAAGCAAACCACTTATTTGTGGGTGGGGAAGTGGAAAAGAAGGGGAGAAATGTAAGTGCTTGTTTTTCTTTGGGATTTCGTTTATTACAGGATCTGTCAGATCTATTGGGGTGGCAAAAGGGGAGGGGGAGAAAAACACCTTCATAAAGGTTTCTGGTCGTTTGAGTTCAGGAAAATAACAGCCTGTTTCAGTTGTTGGAGTGTGGAGAGTTATTTGGGATGTGATCTGAAACTAACTATGCAGCTGAAGAACATAAGTAGAAAGCTTCAGGTTTTAATAGCATATACCAAAGCTATAAAGTTATGAGTTAAACACAATTGCTAGCAGGATGGCTGTAAAGAAGTGACTGTCTGCAGATGGTGTGGATTTAAGCCAGGGCCTTGGGATCTAAGGACAGGCAGTAGAAGATGACACTAGGAAAAAAAAAAAAGGAAGAGGCATCAGATGATTTAGAATTCAGGCAGTCACCTCCAACAGTGCATTGGACACTGCAGTGGGATTGGTAAAAAAGAAGAAAGGGGGATCTGGAGTGTCTGGATTATGTGTTCCAGATCCTTTCATATCTCCTTGCAGGTTGTCCACAGCCAGCTCTTCACATGGACACCAGAACAGCATCACGTACTCAAGCTTCAGTGCACAGCCACCATGCGTGGCTGGATATTTTCTTGAATGGACCTGACTGTCGGTTAAATCTGAGCATTATCTGGAAGTACCCAGAAGTACCTTCATTTACCACTTTGTCAGGCTTTGCTGCATTGAAACACTTAGGAAGAGTGATTGTATAGTCCCTGTTAATTTGGGATTAGTCAGTACATTGCATGGTACTGACTGTGGATATGTTTATCTATGGGAATTTCCCAAGGAAAAAATGCTTATGCTAAAGCCCTAATAGTTAGTACCTGCTGAACTCACCAAGTCAGTCAGTCTTTAATCTGTTTAGTGTCCTTTGCATTACTGTAGCTGTAACTTTTAAAATCAAAACATTTTACAATACTGAATCAAAGGCTTTACTAAAGCCAAGTCCATCAATATGATTATCAGTCCAACTTGGAATCTCCCCAAATAATTAAATCAGCTTTATTTGATAAAACTTATTTTCCATAAAATCATGTTGACAGTCATTAATTCTATTTCTATCCCTTAATTCTTTATTAATTGGTTCCTCTATTAGCTCTTCCATTATTTTCACTGCATTTATGTCAGGATAAATTATCAATCCAGAGTAACTAGTAATCCCATGTAGATTTTTTTTTTTTTTAATGTGACATTGTTATCAGAGCATCCTCTTTCCTGTAATTCTTTTATTATTTAACACTTTAGCACTTGTGGGATAGATATTTTCTTAACTGTCTCTCAATTTAGAGTATGCAGACTGGTTTGTAATAGTTGTTGTTCAACTATTGGTGAACTTAAATGACCTCCTCACCTTCCCTGTTATCAACAGTCTTCAGTTCAAAGGTTGGTGTGACAATAAAGCCAATTTCTTCATTGGTTGTTTATGCAAGTCTTGTAACAGATTTATCCTTGCTCTGTTCATGTCTCCAAGCCTTATAAGTGTGGTCTTCTCATCCTTCCCCTCCTTTTTCATTCTACTCTTCTTTGAAATATTTCATTCTTCAGTTATTATATATATTTTTTCAGAACTTCTTTTTATCAATCCTGCTTACCAGCCCCTGGCCAGGGCAGGGGATCTCTGTAACAATTCCTAGCCCTGTTTTACATTCCTGGAGAATTTGTTGGGGTAGGGGTGAATAACAGCTCACATATCTACAGGACTGTGCATTTAGAGCTTCTCATTTCTCTCTCCAAAGAGGTCCTGCCCTTGCAGTTAGATGAGATACTCATCCACAGAGCTGCTGCAAAGCAATGTGCTTTTTGCTTGAATTTTGATCCCTTACCTGCCAGATCTGTGTTGCAATGGACACAGCAGTTCTTGTGACTGACTTCCTCCACATACTCCGCACATTAGCTGCCTTGATTTATTTCTAAACCTAGACATAAAAAACTCCGAAACCTGCTCAGGTCCTCTCCCTTCTTCCAAAATCACCAGCATTTTTTCCTGTTACGGTCAGTATTTTTGTCTTGGAGATAAAAGTGAAGGGGTAATAGTTCTTCCCTACTACAGCATACAATCTCTTGGTAAAATTCTGTGATTCCAGGATTGAGGACTATATCATCTTCATACTTCAAATTACAAATCAACTTGTAACTTACTTCAGGCATCCTCTGAAATCTTTCCTCAGAGCCAGCTCTTTATACTGCAGTATATAAACTGTTATTGAATAGAATTGCCTTTTTTCCATCGTTATTAACAGTTTGTCATCTCTGCTTTATCATCACCAGCCGTACCATGTTGTAGTAGGCTGATGCTATTGTTAGGTTTTCCTTTATCCCTAACATACTTTAAAACCTCTCTTTATTTTCTTTGGCTATGTGAAAGATGGATTTTCCCCTGATGTTTTTGTCTGTATTAAAACATATTATGTTTAAAAGGGCCAATAGAAAGTTAATTTCAGATGTGAATTTCTCCCTTCATATAACAGTAATCATCATAATAATAAAAATATGGGGAAATAGCACTTATGTATTTTTATTTCCCTTGTCACTGCAGGTCTCTGTATAATATTATTTGATATTATCTTGGTTAATTTTAAATGTCACAAGCACTGGAGTTTCTACAATTTCTCCACAGAGATATGTCCAGAGCCTAATAGATATTCCTTTTTGATTTTCTTTTTTTTTTTTTTTCCCCTAATGATGACCTTCTATTTTTATTCTTTCACCACATCTACACTGTTGTAATTGAGGGCAAAATTTGGCCCTTTGACATCAATGGAATTATAGTGGAGATTAATCTATTCCACTTAGATAATAAAATCTTACCTTGTAAATCAATCCTTCCCCTCTCTAAATCATCTCTGAAGATGTTCTTTGAGTTCCCTCCAAGTTGTCAATATGTTGTTGATGCTGAGATACTCAGAAATGACTGAATGTTTGTCTCATTGAGCCCCGAGGGAGGAAAAAAATGACCTCTCTTGACAAGAATTTATATATATCCTAAATAACCCTGTTCTCCTGTTATTTGCTGCCATATTAACCCGATGTGTTAATGTGTGATTTATGCTTATCCTTCAGACTTTCTGAATAATTCACTTCCTGAATAGCTGCAATTCAGGTGGTTTGTATTTTTTCATTTTGTTGTGCAACTGAGATTTTTTTTGTCTGTTTTTATTCCAGGTTGACCAGCTGTTTATTGGTTTTGCACTTGGATGTTTGGTTGATTTTTCAACTTAGACAAATAATGTTCCCTTTTTGGTTTAACCTCTAAAACGAAGCTAATGATGTGGCCAGCCTGCACTTTCCAATTATGGCTACAAGCTTGATCATCCTTTTGTGTTTTTAAAGGATGTTTTTGCCTTCCCATGAGAAGCATTATGCCTCTAGTTACTTCCCAGTGCTCTCAGAGCTGAATCCAAAGTATATTTAAATATACAATGACACTTCCATTGATCTGGTTTTTCAGTGCCTTTGTCACCCTGTGCATCTCCCCTTGTGGGTACAGGAGACACAGGGCCAAATCCTTTTGGTGTAAATAAGCACACTTTTAACACTGGCTGAGGAACTGTCTGGCACAATGATTCCTTAGCTGCAAGCCTAGTTTGAAAGGTGATTCTTATTTTCAATCCTTTTTTTGACTGTTATTTTACCATTCCCATGATTTTTCCATGTCTTCCATCCTACTTGAGAGCCTTGCTTGGATAAATCCAGCCCCAGACTGTCTCTCCTCGGCTGGCTAAGTCAGTTTTCTTTCTGCTGCTCATGGTCTTTTTTTAAGCTGAGTGCCAGAAAGCACTGAGGTGAGCAGGGTGAATGGGCTGGGAAGAGGGGAAACATCTCCAAAGAGGGAGTGGCAAAAGAGAGGAAAATTCTGGGACTTCTTTTTGAAAGAGCAGTGATGAAGGTTAATCTTGAGCCAGCTGGCCCCGCTGGCTGCCACCGCTGATAGACAGAACCTTTATCAAGTGTCAGCGAAGACATATGACATTTATCACCGCGGAAAGCCGGGTGCTGCTGCACTGACAGAGCAGATTCAATACATGCCATCTCCACTGTACTGAGATCCCTTAATGGCAGGATTTCTTGCTGAGATTGGGACAGCTATTCCTACTGCCTCATCTCTGCTTTTCCCTTCAGCTTACTTTTGCTTCTTTTTTCAGCTTTCCCTCCATAAGTTTTTCTTTCATATTTTTCCCCCCCTTTTTTTTTCTGTTCCCTATCATTCAGTTTTCCTTTTTGCATCCTGTTTTTCTTCTCCTTTCCAACCTTGTCCCTCTTCTCTTCCTTTACTCCCACTGTGTCCCTGCTCACATAGCCCAGGGAAGCACCACTGAACCCTGTACCCTCAGATATGCAGTGTAATTGCAGAAGAATAATTTCCAGACCTGGCTTATAGAAGATTTCAGATCACTTCAGGTCACAGGGAAGGTAAACAGCTACTGTTCATGAAACTCAGACTAAAAGACTGGAATTCCTTTATCAATGGATCTAAACCCTTTTCAGGTGTATTAGGACTGTGAGTTGAGCTTATGGATACGTTGCTTGCTGCACAGAGTGCTGCTTGTTGGGAAGAAAAGAGATGTGAGGCACTGCAATTAAGTGATTATGCAAATCTAAACAGGGATTTTGTTTTAAAGTATTTTCCAGTGTGAACATGATGTGATTGCAAGAGACATGTGAGCTGTTCTTGGAGCCAAGAAAGACGTACAGCTTGCCCCTGCAGAATACGCACCTGGGAATAACCGAGCCAGTCACTGGATGTCACCATTGAGCTGCAGAAATGTGGCTTGAAGTTCATTATTTATCTGCTTTTAAAAGTACTAGTTTTTAAGGAAAGCATCTGTCACTGGAAACCCTTGGGTGAGTCAGCACCTTGCTGTGGACTGGATCTTACCTTTTGCTGAGACTGGGCAGTGGGATCTTACCTCTGTGTGGATGACATCAACGTGCATGCTCATCTTCAAAGGGAACATAGTGAACTGAGACCACCCTAAAGTGGGGGAACTTAATTTGGTGGTGATTAGATGAATGTCCTGAAAACATGATGACCCAGAGTCTGACAAACATCAGGAATGGTTTCCCTTCTCTGCACCACGTATATGATGCCTGAGCTACTGTGGGAAAGTAGATGCTCCGCTAATGAAATACTAATACAAGTCATATTGATATTGGACAAACTCCCTTGAGCTTAGCAGAAGAGCCGAGAGCAGTATAGCCCTATCAGACATTGGGTAACCACCAGCACCAAAAGGATTTGGTGACCTACTACATGACTAGTGTCATGAGAATGAGAGCCCCAAACAGAAGGAAAACAGAGTGATTTTCACTTAACTGGAAATGTTCAGTTGTTTCTAGTCTCTTAGGCTGTTATGTAGGAAATTATCTCTGATGATCCAATTAGTAGATGGGAATAGGGATCTACATGGGACTGAGAATATACTCATAGCATAGATTAAAAGAAAATTGTGGATTTCTATAAAGGAAAAAAAAAAAAAAAGGGAGAGGGGGGAGAAGAAAAAAAGCCAACAGCCAAAAAAAAGAGAGATCCTTTATTTCTCAGATTCTCTCTCAAGAAATGAGAGAAAGACTGTCTAAGGACTGATGTGCTGATTTGGTCATTCACAAACAAAACAAAAAACAGATAAGACTTTATGACATTCCTGAACCCACTGGGCAAGTTTTTGGTAAGGGCAATGTCTTAGTGTAAGTAACTCAGCTTTATATAGAACCTCACTTGTTACAGACAAGTCTGGACAGACACTCAGGTCAAGAGAGGCAGCTGAAGAACAGGCAAGCCTAAGTAACTGTCTCAGGCAGTTTTCTTCCCTTTAAAGTAAGCTAGAAGGCAGAAAATTCTAGAAGTGAAATAATAGTGGAGTTGTGTAAGATATAGAAGATGTTATTTTTGTGGAGTATTGGTCGTCCTCTGAGCACAAGGCTGTGCCACTTAGAGAAAATCTATTTCAGCAGAAGAGAAGCCAGTCGAAGAGGAGGGGCTGTGCGGAGCAGGCAAGGTGTAGAAGAGTGTTACACCAATAGCAAAGGGGAGGATGAAGAGAAGGGACAGGGAGCACTAATTTAGCACAAAATCAAGATGTTGAGAACCAGATTAATCAAAGTACCAAGAGAGTTGAAGGAATAGAAAATCTTTAATTGCTTGTACACCAATGTGAAGATTCTGGGTAGTAAAGGAGGAATAGGAATTGCTCACATATGAGCATGGATTCGACCTACTTTGGTGTCACTGAAACCTGATGGGGAGATTTGCATGACTGCAGTGTTAAAGGCACTGGTTACAATCTGTTTAGGAAGCAAAGCCAGGCAAATAAAAGTGTGAGGGCTATATTCTTATGTCAAAGAATATTTGCATGTTTCTGAGTCTCTGAGACCTCAGAAGCAAACATTCTCAAAAATAAAGACCAGATCAGGTCCTGACTGCTCCCCATTGTGGACCAGAGAGTGACTTGAATTCTTGTCTGGCTCTCTACATGCCTCTCTACTATAGGTAGAAAGAAAAAGGCTTTAATCTGAATGGCATATAAAGGAAATCTCATGCTGCTAGAACTAAAATAACCTTGATTTTTTAATTTTTTTTTAAATGAAGATGACAATTTTCTAACTTTAAAAGTGTTTTATCCAACAGGAGGGAAAATAGTGCTAGACCTCATCATCTTGACAGATAAAGAGAATTCAGACACAGAATTAAAAGTCAGAGAGTTGTTTAGATGTAAGTGACATAGGCTTGATTACACTTGCTACATGCAAATGGAATAACATCCAAACCACACAGATACACGCATCCACAGGGCTGATTTCAGAGATGAAAGCTATTATGAACCCAATCATTTAGGTAAAAGGATTTAAAGGGAAAAAAGTAAATAACTAAGAACTCTATGACAACATTTTATATGCTTCAAAAATACTATTAGCACTAGCAAGGGAAAAAGATTTTTAAAGAAACAAACCAAACAAAAACCATACTCAAAGACAGGCTAGACTGATGTTTAGAAGACAATTGATAACCTGAGATGTAAAATATGACCTAGAAAACATGCAGGTACCAGATTCAAGACAGTCTACATTCAGGTTTGCTGCAGGTATGAGTACAAAATGTGCAGCTATCTCGAAGCCACAGAAGTAGTTCTGCACTGAGTGTTTGTGACAGTTCAGTTTAGATATCTTCAGACCAGTGAATAAACTGTGTGTGTGGATGAGCCCTCAGTCATTTAGCTGCTCATTGACATTGAAATTCAACTTTGTATACCCTGCCAGCCCAAGAGCTATGCACCATCTGGTTCCCACATCCATTCTGTTGAAGGGACACCAATAATTCCTTGGCTTGTACCAGATTAGGAGTGAACTTCAGAATGAATGGGAAGTGAAAGGCCAGCAAACACAAACATTTCATAAATTACAGAAGAAATTCATAGGAGGTGAAGACAGGCCTTAGACTGAAACCTCCTTCTGGCCCATGAATGACATTTCTGGAGCTTCTGGTTTCCTTCATCCTGAATCCTTACTGAAACCATTTCAATGGGAACTTAAGAGCCTAAACATATCATGTATGGGCCCAAATCTCTCTGTGTTTCTTCTTTCTCATAGGATTGGGAAGTGTTCAGTGGAGACTATATAGTGAAGACTAGAAATAGCATGTAATGGTGGTTTTTCTGCCTGTGCTTTAAAACACCCTAGGCTTTAATTAGGATAGCAGCTGTGCTAGAAATGCTAGCTACACTTTGTGATAGGGAAAATTGGAGGGGTACTTTTGTCTCTTAAAATTCCTGCCTTTTTTTGAACAGGTTGATCTGAAATACAGTTCTCAGAGTACTTGTGTAAACGAACATCTCTTTAGAAAGAATCTGCCAGTCATCTTCTGTGTGCCAGGTTGATGGATTGTGAACTGTTGAGTAATATCTCTCGACTGAATGAGCCATCTTAGCACCTCCATGGAGAAAAAAGATGTCACTGGGTGAAACACAATGGATTGATATATTTTTTTGCTAGTAGCAGAAATGAGAAGATGGTTTTCAGAATTTTCAGATATTGCATAATCGCAGAATTTGGATGATATTCAGTAAAGAAATGGGCAATTTAAAAAGGTTTTTTTTATTATATGCTCTGATAAAGTATATCTTTATATTTCCATGACAGTATTGTTATGACTAAGACAGAACTATTTGCTTTTGTCAGTTAGTTTCAGACCTGTCCCAGACAGAGTTCTAGGTGAGGAAGGACATCACTGGGTACTGGTGAAGCTTATGAAACGAAAGCCCCTTTCCCAAGTGCTGCTTAAATGTTCTGCTCGAGTTGTGTAACCAGAATTTTCACAGTGGTAACTTGGATTGAGCCCAACTTTGAATGTGGATTATTCAGCTCTGCTGCTCCTATCTGCGGGTCCATGCTCCAGCAGGCACAAGGGCTATTTAAAATAAGGACACAGATGCCTAAACCCTCTTTCAAACTCCAAGATGCAGAACTGTGAGTCTGTGTTTGCAAAAAGGGTTTCTGCTTAGGTGAGGGGAAGATTTACAACACTGACTTTTAGATAGCTTGTTTTTGAGGTATTCCTTGAGAGTTCAGAAAAAAAGAGAAGCTGGTGCAGAGGGGCTTCAGGTCCCCTCTCAAACTGCCTCCTGGAAAAGAGTTTTTCTTGACTGACCATAAAACACACAAAGGCTGAACAACCACCTTAACCACTCCAAGTTAGAGAGCTATAGTTTAGCAGTACAAATGTCCTTTCTGTGCTTAAAACCTCATCCATTGACTGATAAAGTATCCAGAGGGCACTGCATTATCAAAGTACCACTCACCCTATGGACTCTGTAGGTCACATCAAACCACAGCTAGCGTGCTCTCCAGCACAGTCGTTCAATGGCACGCTCAGCCCAAGGCAGCATCTGGCACAGTGTCAATGCAGAGCTGCATACAGCCCCTGGCACTCTTAGGGACTACATCATCCAGGATCCTTTCCAAAGCAGCATCTGGCCCCTGAATCAAAGTTGTGAGCCTGACCCATGTGCCACATGGAAAGTCAGTTTGGTTTCTGGCACAGCAAGAGTTAAAATGTCTACACTTTTTTCCTTGGTGGGAATGAGAAAAAAAAAATAAGATGAAAAAGAAAAGAAAGGAAAAAAAAGCAGAGCTAGGAAGAGGGGGAAAAAAAAAAAAAGCCTAAAACAAAACTCTAGAAATGGAGAAATATATATGGTTTAATAACTGGGACACAATCTACAGTCTGTGGAATTAAAGCCCTGTTTTCTGCTGGCCAGCTGCCAAAGCAAGGCACAAACAAATCCAGAGAAAAGCAGGTTAATTAGAGGCATCCCGAACAAAAAATAGTAAAAAAAGTGAAAGCAACAAACTTGCAGCGCTGCTGCTGATGATGAGATAAATAAGATTTGAACTGACATCATCTCATCTGCTTGCTGTGCATATTTTATTTGCTAAAGACAGTCTTTTAAGTCTCCTAGACACAGGTTTCATCCCCATCCTCTCAGCAGCCATCACTGCATCCATCTTACCCATCCTTCAACCTGTCCATCCCTGATCAGTGGGATTTGGTTGCATGCTGAGCCTTTTGCTGAGACAGAGGCAGGTGCATTGGGGAGGCATTTGCTGCACACTGCATCTGTCAGGAGGCTGAAGAGCCACAAGAATTCCTGACATGATAGACCAGGTGTCAAAAGCAATAAATAAAAATGATAGTGAGAATCCCTGATGAGGAATTCAGCTTTTCAGAACTGCTGGCCTGTAGTTGTCTTTGCAGAAGATGTTTTTAACTTGTTTTGATTTTTTCCCATCTCCATCTGATGCCTCAGCTTGGGAGTTCTCCTGCAATTATTTCTTCCCCTGGTGCATGCTTGTTTGAACTTTCAAGACTAAAGGGATGGCTTACAGGACAAAAATCACAAGGTCTGCAATTCCCACTGGGTTTTCTGAAACTGCAGGTTTAAGTCCCAGCTGGCCTGACTTAAGAGTTAAATTAAGCTCACTGGGGTTACAGCTAGGCTGCTGCAAACATCCTTCTCTTCTGGAGCTGTTGGTCTCCAAAAGGGTGGAGAAGGAAAAAAAAATCTAAATAATTTCTTCTAACTCATGCACACACACATGTGCATGAGTGAAAAAAGCATGGAGGGTGTTTTGGTAATGAGGCAAAGTCTATTAGGAAGAAATAGAAAGGCTGCTATAAAAGTCTTAACAATACATTTTCTTCTCCTTTTGGGAGGCTGCAAGATCCATCTTCCTCACAAAGTCACACTGAAGTAGACAGAGCCATAATGAAGGCAAGCTTGGTCTCAGTTTCCAGAGGAGTCTGTCTGGAGGAAGGTCTGTCACCCCACACAGAATAAAATCCCAAACCCCCCAGAAAATATCCTTTGACTTCACAGACAGGACTAGCATTTTGGTTTCTGTGTTCACAAGTCCCATCTTGTTTCCTAATGAATTGTACCTACCAGATTGTTCCTTATGTCCACGGGCCTGGCAGCTGAACGTATGGAATAAAACACATTCAACAAGGTTGCAAGTGTGAGCCAGAGCACAGACTTCAAACTCGTGGTTAAAAGACTCTTCCCAGAAAACAACCTGGAGCTTTCTCTCTTCAGCTGCTCACATTTAATAGTATTTATCTATTAGTCAAGCTGCATTCCAGAAGCATATACATCTTTGTCTTTGGGCTTGAATGTGAAAAGAGCTTCAGCAATGCCTTCATTTACTGTGCTTAAAAGGCACTGACTTTTAAGGCTCTGATAAATTAAAGCCTAGCCAGAGAATTTCCCTAGAAAGTGATTTTTTTTATTTTTTTTTTTCCCTTGAATCAAGAATTCTGTATTTCTCTCCCTGAGTCATCTATTTTTATATATATGCAACATCCAGAAAAATTCCAAAATTACATTTTATCCCACTTATTTTGATATAAGATTTTAGGCTGAGATGACTAAATTTGGCCTGGTAAGTTAGACTGAGTACCTGACCTTTTGGTTGCTACATTTAGGGGAAGTAAGTCCCATTTTCTTGGACAAAGCCCTTTGAGAACTCTCTTTATTTCAGAAAATCCAGTTCCAGCTGTCCACCCAACAGAACAGATTTCAATGAAGCGTTGCAGCCTTATAGCAGCAATCAAGAAGAATCATACCTTCTTATACCAACAATCAGAAGATCCAGCTCGAACAAGTCACTTATTTTACAATTGTCTTATCAGATGTGACCCCACAGGGCTTGTCCACTTTCTGTGCTAATGAATCGTAACAATTCCATATGTAAAAATAAATAAGAGCTTTTTTCTTTCTTTCTTTCTTTCTTTTTTTTTTTTTCAAGTTGTGTGCATTGGGGGAGAAAAGGTTTCTCCAAGCGATATAATTCTAATTTTGGTTAAAATAGATACACAAGGAAATATGCCACTGAAAAGCTAGAGGGGGTTCTGAACATCTTCCTGCTGACAGGGACAGATAGATAGCCACTGACGTGCTATTAATTAGCAGAAAGAACAATCACAGAATGAAAAATCCTTGGAACCACAAATATCTCTTTCTTTGATGTCTTTAAGCCTTAGTCTAGGCTTGGAGCCCCATTCCAACAGTGACAGCAGGATCCTTTATCATGATGCCAAAGCCTAAATCACGTGTAAAGGCAAATATTTTGGTAAGTACAAGACAAGACGCGCACGCGACAGTCCTGCAGCAGGAGCCCCCCGCTTCCCGCACCCCGATAAGGGCCAAGGTTGTCACACAGCAGCTGTCAGCTCTTCCCCCCCCCCTTATTTTCAGGCCTCCAGCCCTTCCCCTTGCTGCTGCCACGTTCACGCTCTGCTGGGTGCAGCTGGCACGTGCTGCCCTACTTGGCGGGAATAAGAGGGTGGGACCCCTCGGTCAACAGACAGGGCCCCCAGCCAATGGAGCGCCTCGTCTCAGAGGTGCTGTATGGCCACGACCAATGGCTGAGCACGGCTCATCTCCCACCTGGCTGGAACGTGAGTGCCTCACGAAGACGCCATGGGAGCGATTCTCCTCAGCACAGTGGGGCCGTGACGGGACACCCTTCCCTTTGGGATGATATCCAAGGAAATTTCCCGGGATTGAGTGCTCTCACCCTGCTTTCAGTGAGTGACTATTTCACCTGGATATATCCTCGTGGGAGCCCACTCTGGGTGAGTGTCTCCTGGGTGCCCCTGAGGGAGGGGGGTCCCTGTTGTGAGGGAGGATGGTCACACTCCAGGGTCATCGCTCTCCTGCCTTGTCCTGTGATACCATCCCCGACTGGCACACTGAATCTAGAGCTTGTTAAATGTTTTTGGAGTGTTGTTTTGGTTCCCCACTTTCTCTTGTTAGTTTTGGCTGTTTGGTTTTGGTTATGAATTAAAAGTTTGCTTGAGTTTATTATCTGTTTGGAGTCTTGTTGGTGTACCTCTGTCATAAGTCCCCATCCTCAAAATTACACTGTAAAATCGCAATGTAAAACCCAAGAAATGCAAGGGGAAAGAATAAGCAAATGAACCAAAATCAGGAAAAAGAGAAAAATCTAACACCAAGTGTAAAACCATTCACCAGTCGTAAGGAGTCATTGCAAGTCTTCACATGTCCAATTGCAGTTTATGGAGAGCACTGTAGAAGAGATGAAGTATGATGTGAATGAAGGCAAACACAGTGGTGGGTGATAAGAAATTACCCCAAACCATATTTAAAAAAAAAAAGTCATTAAAAAGATGACATTAAGTTATTTAATTTAGAGGCAAGGATGTCTTTAACATAAGGAAAAAAATTCCTATGCTGAGTGCTGGACTCTGATATTTTCTACTGTGTGCACTTTGGTTACCTTGAGCCACAAGATAACAGAGATGCAGTGATTAGCTGAGAACTCCAATATGTAGATTTGTACATAATTCATAGTTTGACTTCTCTAAGTTTGCATAATAAATAGTTTAAACACTGCAGAAAATGTCTGAGAGAGGAAATTAGGATTCTGAATGAAAAAGTTAATTATACCTTGAAGGATATTTTTTTCAGATATATACGGGCTAGAAAAAAGCCTAGAAGTGGATAATTTGGGAGATGGAAATGCAGAAAATTATGGGAGTGGTGGCAACAGGAGAGTTATCTCCTTAAATAGGATAATTAGACTAATTTAATTTTTTAAACTGTAGCATTGCATTATAGATAAACAATTCAATAAATAGCAGCCTGGACACTGATGCTGGTGCTACAGATGCTTCTTGGGTTTGTGTAAAAATTTGGTTTTCATTTTCAGCATAGTTTTCTGCAGTAGGAATACTGAATTATCATAATGGGTTGCTTCCTATAGTAAGTCCTAAAGGGCAGGGACAGGAAATTATGGAGGAGTGGAAAGGAATATTGACATCATTAAATCAATCACTGCTGATTGGATCCAGAGACTGATGAATCGGTGATTGGATCCTGTAGCTGGAAGACACTGGGGACCAGCTCTTCAAAGATATTTAAGTACCTAGCTTTTGCTGATTAAAATGGGAGTTGGTCGCCTAAATAGGAGTTAGATGACTGATATCTTGAGGAAACCAAAATATCTAAGGCCTAAATATCTGTCCTGAAGGAAAGTGTATTTCTTTTAATTCTCTGCAATTTTACAAAGTGATTACACCAAACTGTGTTTTTTTTTGAACATGCATGATGGTGTATCTACACCCTATGTGAGTGGGAGGGAGGAAAAAAAAGAAAACAAAGAAAGAAAAGATCAAGCCTGTGAACTAAAGGAGGCATTAGTTCAACAAAGGGAGAGAAGAGTGCATGTCACAGGAGTTTCTTTCATTTTCCTAGTCCATGCAGTGGAAATCCTATGCACACCCATTTCCTTCCAGCCACTGACAGTGATGAGATAGGACAGGCAGAGACTGGGAGTTTCTCTGATGTCAGATAACCGTCTTGATGCACGGCTGAGGTGCTTTTCAACTCGGGCTTCCTCAGCTGTCACCCACACACTGCTCTGGAGGAAGATAAACTTCTGTGTTCTCTTGTTTCTCTTTCCCCTTTGCCATTGTGAGTCACACTTAAGGCTTGAATTGATTCTCCAACACATCGCAGAGACGAGGGGCAGGGATGCACCAGAGCAAGCTGTATTCAATTACACACTGATGAACTGACACCTGCCAGGTCCCTCACACAGCATCTGATCACCAATTAAAGGGATGATTTATGGTTTAAAGAGATGGTGCCCTTCCTGTCTTGTAGTTTGGTTGTTTGGGGAAGAGACCAATTCACAGGCAGCAATAAGAAATTGGGGCTTCTTTGGCAAGCAGACATCTTTGGATGCAAACTTCGCTCATTAGCACCAATCATGGGGTAAGGAAGCTTCAAAATGTTTTATTTGAGTGTAATTTACCTTCTAGGCAAAACAAGCATGTGGATCAGCACATGCTGCCAGGATGGGAAAAGGTCTTTCTGCCAGCTCCCTGAGAGATGACCCAAAGTGATCTTGGATTTTGTAGGCAGAATATCAAAGGACACTCTCTGTGCTCCCAAACCTGCAGTGGGGGAGGAAAACAAACTCCTGCAATCAGATGTGCTCTGAGTCTAAGGGCTGGTGAGCAGGGCTCTGGCCTGGCTTCACCAAGCTCTTGCTACTGAACTTACAATTCTCCTCTTTTTCTTTTTCATTATTACCACTATTTTCCTGAGCATATGAATTGAGGTGTAGGGCAGAAGGGTTCCAGGAAGCCCACCTAGAGCAGTTAGCATTTGACTGTGGGTTGTTGCAAAGGCTTTTTTGTTTTATTTTTCTTTATTCTTTTTTTTCCTTCTTGATATGATTTGTGTGATTCTTAAGAAACCCATGTAAAGGCTCCCCATAGGGAATGGTAACCTATAGTTCATACTGCTGCAGACATAGATGGAGTAAAATATCACAGAGGGATGAAAACATGGAAAAGCTGAATTATTCACCTGCCAGACTTGAAGGGTCTAATTATACAAGTCCTAATTTTTATGCCATATTCAATTAAAATCAGTTCCTGAAGGCTTGATAGGGAATAATGGTTGGTAGGACTCGTATGGGAAGAGAATGACTTTCAGTGTTGGTGTCTTCACTCAGGAGTGTTTGTGTATTTTGTAAATGACTATTTGATGTAGTCCTAACCTGAAGTACTCAGTCTGAATTAGATTGTGGAAATAAACACCTGTGAAAACCACAAATCTACTGGATTTAGGATTCAAAGAGAAGGCAGAAAAGCAGAAGAATAGGAAGAGGGGGGTGGAGCAAATGCAGGAAACTGGTAAATGAACTTCAGAAAAGGGAGGAGATGCAGGACAATTGTCAGCTGCTAAAAGTGACCATGTTAAAGGCACTACAGTAAATTACAGCAGCACAGGAAGAAAAGCAGAGTCCAACACAGACACACAAAGATGTCTTTAAAGACTTAACAAATTAAAATCAAGTCTTAATCAAATGCAAATGCCTTGATATATAACTGAGGTATGAATAGTGCAAACAAGCAAAGAGAAAACTGGAGAAGTTCAACCTCCAAATGAAAGACTTTGGAAGGGATGCAAGTGGAGAAAGACCAAGAGAAAATAACAGGGATCTTATGAAGCACAAGAATTTTCCACAATAAGAGACAAATGGTTAAAGAGCATATAGGTGACTTGCATGTGAATCAGACTAACCACACAAAACTCTCCAGGAAACTGCTACTGCAGTCTCTGTGTGATTAGTTGTCATCTTCAACTGCTCATTGATACTGGGGAGGGCCCAGAGGACAAACGTAGTTCCTACATTCAGAAAGGGGGAAAGGTGGACCCAGGGAATTATAGACTACTCATCTTAACCCAGAAAAATAATAGACTACATTATTAAACAATAAATCTATAAGCACCTGGAGGATAATAAAATGATAAAAGGTGCAGTCAGTGTGGGATTGCAAAGAACAAATCCTGACATACCAATCCAATTTTCTTCAACTGAGCTACCTGCCACAGTGGTTTAGGAGGATGCAGTAGTTGTGATGTATCTTGCTTTTAATATGATCCCACTTCATTTTCTTATAAATGAACTAGGAAAATATGGTTTAAAGGAAGTCCTCTAGATCAGGACGGGTCCACAATCGGCTGAGAAGTCACACATGAATAGTTCTCCTTTAAACTGGAAGGACATTAGAATTGGAGTTGCACACTTCTTCAATATTTTCATTATCCATGTGGATGATGTACTAAGGTGCACATCTATAAAATTTACAAATGACACTTTGCTGGAAGGGACTGCAAGCAGTTTAGGAGACAGAATTAGAATTTAAAATCATTCTGTTACATTGGAGGAGCAGTAGGAAATCAACAAGATGAAATTCAATAGGACAATGGTGCAAATGACTCCTTAGGAAGGAGAAATCATGGCTATGTCCATGAAACAGAGAATAACTGGCTTGATGGGAGTACAGTGGAAAAGGATCAAGGGGTTATAATACTGCACAAGATGAATATGAATTAACAGTGAGAAGAAGCAAATCTCACTCTGGAAAATAACACCAGGCAGATCGTATATTCTGCTTAGCTGGACACTGAGGAGGCTTCACCTGGAGTATGAGGTCTTTTGAGTATCATGTTTTATGATGTGGACAAACTAGAGGGATTCAAAGAGACACCAGCAAGGAGGGGGCAAGTTTCAGAAAACAAGACCTATGAGAAGAGTTGAAGGAGTTAAGCTTTGATTAGAAAATACTGAAATAGAACACAATGCTGCCTCCTAACATGCTAAAGGACATTTTAGCAGAGGATTGGTTGTTCTCTGAGGGTGTAAGGGAATGAGTACTAAGTTTCATTTCCAGCAGAAAGAAGATCTTTGTTAGATGAAGATATTTTGGCTCTTAAATTAACTAGCAAGGACAGCCATGGACTATCCTTTACTGGGTGCTTTTATGAGTAATTTAACAAGCTTTCTGTTGATGGACATCTAGATCAGGGGTGTTACTTTTCCTTAAGCTCTGGAGTGACTTCCATTTCAATTGGGATCACAATCTCTACCTCTGGAAGTGATCAGAAAACCATCCTGGAGATAAATCTCTCTGCCTGAAGATCCATCAAAATCGATGCAACTCAATACAATACTGAAATAGGGTTGGGTTTTTCTAAAAAAAAAAAAAAAAAAAAAAAAAAAAAAAAAAGATGCTGAGGAGTTGTGAGTGCATACAAAGATGTTACCAAAGGATGTTAATCCATTCCTTTCAATCTAATGATAAAATAATAGCATCCAAAAGCAAATTTTGTTGCTCCTATTTCAATTTGAAAGAAGAGCTCAGTGTCTGAAAGCTTTTCTAATTTTTTTTTTTTCCCTCCTCAATTATATCATTTGGGATAATAAGAAGTAATATTTCTTACAAGCCTTTCCCCACTTAAGTCATAGCAGCTACAATATTTTTCCTACTCTTTATATCCACAGTACACTTCTTCATAAACAAAGTTTATGGGATCCCAGTACTTTACATGTCAAAAGGCCAACAAAAATATCCTGTCTTGCTCCATGCTATTCACAGTGGGAGTCCCTGCCATGGTTATTATTAATTTAAAAAGTAATGAATAATAACAATAAATAATGTAGATGATTGCTGAAGTGTGATTAATTAATAATGATAAATAATGGGGAGGGGAGCATTGTTGCTTTTCATATGACATGTATTTGTTACAAACCCTGAAGCAGGGCAGGAAACCCTCTGCAGTGATGGAATAGCCACGTTCTGTCACCATTTTCAGAAGGGTTCAAGGCTCATAGTAGGAGACAAATTTTCTCAAAAATGCCCCATTTTCTGTGCATTACCTTTTTTTTATGATATGCACCATGGGAAAAAACTACTAGAGGCAGAGAATGGCCAAAAATTTACCTCTTCTTTTGGGTGGTTAAATAAGAACCAAACTTCCCTGAAAATTGTGTCCGTTTAAGGTGCTGAGCTCTTGGGATTTTGGTTCTGAGAGTTTGTTTTGGTATTTTTAAATATTTACTTTACATAGCCATCTAGGTAAAAAAACCCAATCCACTGTAGTGATAGAAAGATCATGATCTGGAAGAAAAAAAAAAAATTAAAAAAACAAGGGAGTAAATCTTGGTTTTGATTCTGATCTTAGTGGTAATGAGTAAAAATTGTGACTAATTATACGAGGTTAATTGGCATTTGCACAGGTGCAGATGTGACATGCAAGTACACCCTCTGTTTGCTACAGATGTTAAAACCTAATTTTAATTTCATAAAGAACTATTTTATCAAATGCAGAGGTTTGATTTAACAAAACACTGGCACCTGAGCTGGATGTAAATTGACACAGTGACTTACAACAGCCAAGAATCTGTCCACTGCACCCAGGTCTTGCGCTAAAACCTGCAATTGCTTTAGTGATGAAGAAACTGAGTTTGTTCTTGGTGAAAATCTGGAAAAAGAGTAAGGAAACAAATGGGGTTTCTCAAGCTTCCTACCCAGTCTAAACAGGGGTGGGCTTTTGGCTGGTTATTGCCAAGCCTGCAAGAGCCATTTTCAGATTGTCATGATTTCAGCTTTTCATGGCAGGCGATAGAGGTTTGTGTCTGACAATACATATGGTCGTAATAAAAGAACACTTATAATTTTATTGAGGTGAGAACAAGACTTAAAGATTGATACTACAGTCATAAAATCGTAGATACAATTAGGGCCATTCCTGATCCAACTGCTTTGAAGCTAACTCCACTGAGGTGAGGTTCTACTTCTTAAAAACATTTTACTTTTCTTGTTCAGCTCTTTAGTGACCTCTTTTGCATCTTTTGGTTATCTCCCTGCCTTAGGACAAGTAACAGTGATAAACCATCCAGGGAAATTGAGACAAGTATTATTCCTAGCAAGAAGAGACACTTTCCCAGTTTTACAGCAGCCTTTCAGCTAACAACCCTGTGGCTGTCAGAAAATCACTCCTTTCAGCAAGTACTTTGGAAAAATCCCAGATTTTGACTTTGAAATGCACTTGGAAGCAAACGCTGAGCCAGTGGAGAACAGAGCACAGAGGTGTGCAGGGCTCCCTCTGTTCTCTTCCAGGAAGCAGTCAGGCAGCACTGTTCAGTTTCTCTGCATCATGGTGATAAACATCAGCTGATTGTTTACTGACTTCCAGATTGCACTGAGGGGAACATCTAACAGCTGGATCAGCAATTACAGCTCCTTTCTGAAGGGGTGCAGCAGGAATTTTGAGAGTGTAAACAATCCAGCAAGAAATCAGCAGGAGAGTGAGTTAGGAAGAGGAAGAAGGTGACTTAGACAGCAGCAAACTCTGCTGAGATCTGTCTTCCTCTGGTGGGATTACTTGATACATAACCCTGCAATCTGCAGCAGAAAGGCACAAGAAAAACATGGAAAGGAGAGGCTGAGTGATACAAGGCTCTGAGGGTGTTCTACCAGTGAATTAGTGATTAATAACAGGAAACTCACTGAGCTGATTGTCGGACTTGGTATTACAAACCCAATTGACTGGCCTTTAGAACACTGTTTTTGTTTTCAAATGGAGAATTACAATTTTTTTTTTTATTTTTTAAACAAAACAAAAATGTGAAACTTCTGTCACAATTTTCATGTACAGGCACACAGAAATGAGTATTTGAGTGTTCATTAATTTGTTTCCTTGCCATTTCACTGGTTTATAGCATGTGGAAGTGCATTTTCATTTCTTAGTTCAATTGCATTTTGCCATCATTTTATGCAATGTGTTCAGGTGTTCTGCAGACCACAGGCTGAGAAATCATTCTTTACAGATCACACCATTTGAGAACATGTGTGGTAAACAGAAGTGGACAAATTGAGTGACCTCTAGTCAACCCTTTTGCTTTCTAGTAGAGTCAGGAAGATCAATGTTTTTCAAGACACAAGTTTGTCTAGTCTGTTTTTAGATGCCTCCAGTGATGGTGATTTCACATTCTCCCTAGGTCCAGCAGAAAGAGCTCTGAGAGCTCAGCTACCTTGAAAATTGAGCCTGACCAAGGCAAACTTTTCCTTCCAGGCACGGAGACCCTGGAAAAGCAGAAAAGCAAGCAGGAAAATCCCAGAGATCTATTAATGACTCCTCAGGGAAGCCTGCTGCTGGCAGTCACCTCAAACTCAGGATGGTCTGCGTAGATGAATTGCAGGTGCTTCCATCCCATAAGTCTGTGAAGTTTCCTTTTGCTTTAATATTTATAGGAAGTCACTGTAACATATCAAACATGTACTCATCTTTACTCCATTACTCATGAGAGAGATAACTCAATATGTCAAATATGCCCTGATCAAGGGGCAATTTCTCTTTTCCCCATGCCAAATACAGACCAGGTGTAAATGGATGCATCTCCATGAAAATGATATCTTTTTATGCTGGCACTGAGCACAGCCCTCTTGCTCAGTCTACTGGAACATTTCCCAGATACCAATGTCAGCTCCTCAGTTCAATCCAAAGCACATCATATGGACCTTTTCTTTAACCAGCCCTACAAAAAGAACAGGCTCCAATTGTACTTTCATGCCTTGGTACTTTGTTTAAGAGCATGAAATTGTCTCGGTGAGAGAGATGGAGTCTTTCAAGCTCACAAAGAAAAGAGACAATTTTAAGCACCCTAACCCACAGGAATGCAGTAGCTGCTGAGGCTGGGATTCATCTCCCTTCTCTTTAGAAGCCTAACAGTGAGAGGTCTGAGATAATCACCCCAATCTCTCTCTGTAGTTTGGGGCTGTAGGTACCTCCAGAGGCAATTCATCTGACCCAGATTAGACCCTGTTCTTGAAAATGAAATGAGACATCTTCCAGGGGAGCCTATTTCTCCCTGCTGTCTTTAGAGGAAGCCTGGAGTGACTAGATCAGACTTAGATGCTGAACACCTAGATGCTTAAATCAAGAAAATGAGTCTTACTCTGTCTAGCATACAAAATTTCAGCAGTTTAGTTGATGTAAATCCCTGTGCATTAAGAACAGCTTATGAAACTTCACTTCAATGTTGTGTCACATTGATTGACTCAAAGCTTTGAGAAACAAAAGAGGGGGAAAAAGTATTTGTGCAGCCATTTTTTCTTCAACATTAAAAAAACCCCCAAACAAACCTGTTAAAATCTCAGGTAATCTCAGCTCCCACAAGCTCTTTTGGAAATCCTCGCAAAATTCCATGCTCAGACTAGACTGGGACAAGGCACCCAGAAAAAAAAAAAATCTTTATTAAATACTATTTCATTGGCTACAGAGTATAACCAATGCAGCTTTATAAATTTCCCCCCCCCCATTTTGAATCTCGGATCTCTAATTCACATACAGAATTCCTCTGACTTTAAAATTACCTGTTGTGCTTAGGAAGTCTTAGTATGAGTTTTCATTGATGTTTTTGTTGGTGGTTTGTTCCCCTCAAGCCCCCTAGCTTATTACACTCCCCTCTTCCTGTGCTCCTGCATCTCCAAGTAAATCCAAGGCAGCTTTATTATTTATAGAGAAGCATAAATATCTTTAGTGCTCTGTATGCTAATACAAATGCATTACCTGACCTCAATGTGTCCTTGTCACAAAAACATCCAGAAGATACCAAAACCTACAGTACAAGTCACCATGGCATTAAGATGAAGAGGTTATCACTGTAAAGGTGCTGTGTTTTGTGGAAGAGGGCTATTGTGTTTGCTTATGACACTCCTCTGTAAAGGGAGGACGATACATTTTGTAACCTTAAAGAGGTATTTGCCATAAAGGTGAAAAACAAGCAAACAAACAAAACAGAAGTTAAGGACCATCAGTCATTTCATTTACATTTCATGAAGGGTTACTTCAGATGAGCTCCTGGTACTGAGCTGGCACCTGAGTTAACTTAACCCAGAAGATGAACCCAGAGTTCATCCTCCCCCTGCAATGTGAACCCAAGTTCAGGGGCAACTCGCATGTTCAGTGGGGACAAGAGGAGACTTGTACGCTTCAGCTAGATTGCAGAGCTCGTTCAGACCACCTTGGCTCTGTGCAATTCTATTCTAGCACTGCCAGTAGAAATTTTCTCCCCCTTCTGTGGAAGGAATATTTCAAGTACTGCCTGTGTGGAAAGGTAAAGAGGTACAGACAATTGATGCATTCAAGTATGCTTCTTTGAATGGGACGAATAAATGGAAAGTCACTGAGAATAAAAAATATTGTTAGGCACTGATGAAGTACATCCTGTGCTATATAGTCTTGGAGCAACTGGGATCTATTTTGGCTAAAAGTATTATGTGATTTTTTCCACAATGAGGGAAAAAAAGCTGGAATTACTGTATTTAAAGCAGAAAGTGAAAAAAGGAAAAAGATGGATGTAGACAAGTGAGATGATAGATTGTATTTATGCAGCCACTGTATCAGACATATATGTGAACTCTGCGATAGTAGAATAAGCAGTGAAACACCTCGGGACACAAAATGCATTAGTCTGTGTATGTCCAGGACCCTGCACACAGTAGCACATACATGCACACACACATGGACAGCTCTCATCACATATGAATACTGTTGTATTAGCAGTTTTGTGCCTCAAATACTAGAAGTCTGTCCTGATTATGCACAGACAAAAGTATACACAGGCACAAACTGTGCATTCTGCTCAGTGATGCAATGTTTTGTCACTCTAAATCATCAGCATCTTCATTATCAGAATCAGTATTGTGATGTGCTCATTTTCTGGGATATATTTCAGCAAACTCTGTGAGCAGGTGTCAGGGGAAAAAAAAACCAAAACAAAACAAAAAACCAAACCAGGCCCAATAAGGTCTGCCTGGTTATTTTAGGGATATTCTCAGACCTCTTGGATATGCATCCATCACACTAAAACTCACATGGATACTTATTCTAAATTCATATACCCTTCTTCCCTTTGCACCTACATCTAAACTTAAAGATATCTTTCCTAGGAAACTCTACCAAGATCTCAGCTGCCATCTATTTACTCCCACACACTCCCTTCCATAGATACAATTTAAAAAAAAAATGTTCACCTCACGGCATCCACTATTTCCCTGAAGTCAGAAATAAGTCCCAGGAAGCTGCCAGAGGTTTAGAAGCTAAGCCAGCCATGCACAGCTCTGGTGCTGCTGACATTACCAGACGGCATTAATTTAATTCCACTCAGTTATGCTTTTAAATTTGATTTGAAAAATGTGTCATAAAATACCATTGAGAAGTGCAGTGCAGTATTTTGAAGCAGGCTGTGATGTTCCCTATGTTGACAAAGTTATGGGCAGGGGAATGTAATTTTCCTAGCTAAGCACTGGGGAGCATGTTGGAAGAGATTCCTTCAGAGAATGGGTTGAGTGAATCAAGAATCACAAATAACATTATGTCCACTAAATATTTTCATGGTTTAGAAGATCCAGAGAACCCTGATTTAATGCTTTAAGGCCAAGGGTTGATGGAGAAAGAAAAGATACATGTGAAGCCTTACAGATAAGTGGGCATATCCAGAAAGCAGAAAAGGGAAGAATGAGATTATGAAGTACAGATTTGCAGAAGAAACACCTGGAGAACCACTAAGACTTAGGTTAACAGTGTAAAAATGCAGAATATTAGCAACAAAAAAATACAGTTTTGTCCCTGACCCACTGTTACTCACTCCAGAAAGATCAACACCTTTTGAAGACAAGAAGCTTTTGAGCTTTAACTGGTGCCCATTCTAGCTACAGGCCACTTCCACACTCATTGCAGTGTAACATCCCTCAAAGAAGATACTAGATTCCATTCTTTTTCTCAGTTTTCCACTTTTTTCTCCCACTTCCATAGCCAGCCCATTTGTTCAGACCTGTGCTAGGCATCCTCAGAAGTACCTGCACACAGTGCTGGCTTGTCATCTGTAGTAGCTGGCATACATATCTACAAACTCATACCTGGAGCAGATGGTCTTATGAAAAGAAACATGTTGAAAACATTTTGTCCTATCCAAAAACTCAGATTCTTTCTTCTCTGTCCCAAATCTGAATGTTAATCTGAAAAGGCAAAATTATTAATGGAAAATTTGTAAGGAAAAATTATTTGAGTGAATCAAAAAGTTCTATGTTAATCATTATTATTGTGCTTCAATATTATTATGAAATTGTCATCATTTCAGACAAAAGAAAAAAACAGCTGGGGAGTGGTGCTTTTCTCAAACACAACATGTCAAAGCTTCTACAAATTTATTTAAGAAAATTTTAGAAATGTATTTTTACAAAGTTTGTACAATCTCAAAAGACTCTTTGTGTCTAAGGATGAGTCCCATGCTCCTGTTGGCAGCAAACCTTCTCAGTGTGAAACTTGGTCTAAAGAGCCTCTTCCATTGACTTGTCATGATGGTTTCACCCCAAAGGATAGGTCTGGTTGCTGTGACAGCCCTGTGGGGAGCTGGGTCAGGGGGATGCATTTCTCGCCTTAGATCCTTGGGTTTCCTCCACCTCTTGTTGTGATCCCTTGTGTTTGTGGGGATGAGCCTTTTACCACATGACCTAACACTGACTAGTACCAAAAACTGTGATAACAAATGTATCTGGACAGCTCTGCCTTGGATTCTTAGGTCAGTCTTACAAAGATAGAAAGCACTGCCTTCATGCTTTTAATTTAAACCTAAACTATAGTTCCTGCAAAGTCCTCATGTGAGGGGCTCAAAGGTCTCATTTTCTAGAGAACTGCACTTTCATCTCTCTCCCTTCTCTTCTTTCCCCACTTCTCTTTTCCTCTCCTATCTGTTATAAATTTCTCTTTGACCATTGCTTTCATTTCTATTCTCAAAACCTGGCGGGGCAGAGAATCCAATGGATGGCTGTGTGCCTCACCCCTTACTAGAGACAGATGTGAATACTGAAAGACTCTCATCCTGGCAAGCACCCAAGTGCTCCGTGACAGCCTTAAAGCACCTGAAGCACACCCTAGGAATACTGAGCAATCCAGAGCTGTACAGTCTGGCTACCGACTGACACCGAGCAGTGGCACACATCTGGAATACTGAGCAATTCACTCCTCATGCTGGAATATTGAATGACCCACAGCCAGCAATGCTCCCTGAATACCAAGCAGGTCTTCACCTTTGCAACAGCAACTGCATTTGAAGGAAAATGTTGTGATGTGGCTCCAAACCAATCCTCCTGCAGAAAAAAAAAAGGGGTTGAAAAGATACACAGTCAGCCTGAAGCTGTGGTGTTGGATCCTGAGCTGGGATTTCCAAGGAAGGAATAGAATAGAAAATGCCCATACATTGCCAAAGGATGAAGTGGGAGTTAAGCACCTAATTCATCTTAATCAGGTGCTTTTTAAAAATACAATTTATTGTATTTTTATTCCTAACAGGTCTTGGTGTCAGCAGCACAATGACAAGGGCCATCTCTGCACTGGGAGAGACTGGGCCTGAAAGGCTGGAGACCTCACTTGTGAACTTTAAATGACCTACTCTTGAAACCAAAACATTTCCTAATATTTCCTTTCCTAGGATACCTTAAACAGGAGATACACAAAAAAAGGTTATTTGGAAACTCATTTTTCCCCTCCAGGGTATTAACACAAGCTTTACAAAGGCTTATAATCCCTTTAGACAACAGCAGCAAGAGCAGCAGCAACTACAAAGCCCTAAGCTTGGAACTCAATCCCCTGGTGACGGGCTGAACCCTCTGCTGAGGTTGCAAAGGAAAAGAGAAAGGTGTGAAGATATTTACATCAAACACATGCAACAAGAGGGGATTTTAATCAAACTTTTCTTTTTCATCTGCTCTTTCTTCTCTTGGAATCTGCTTTTTCTTTATCCTGATGAAATTCAGTGCTTGCTTTTTTACTTTTTTTTTTTTTTCCTTCCCCTGTAAAAGGAGGATTTAAAAAAAATATATAATCACAATCTCCCCTGAAAACTCTGAGTATTAAAACTCCAGGGCAATGCATCTCCAAAATCTATAAGACTGTAAGAAGATAAGAGACAAAAACCCACAGAAATATTTCCTCTCTGTGTCTTTGGAAGTTGCAGACGCGTGTATAATACCCCTAAGCCGGGGTAATCTGCTTGCCTTCTCCTGCTTTTCCTGATGCACACGGATGTACTTAGCATTAATATTCCTCACACTACAGCAAATGAACACCCAGGAGGCAGCTGACTCAATCAGTGCTTGTTTTACTTACTGTGTAGAACTGAGAAAAGACCATAAACTAGAGCACCACAGATCTGTAATGCTCATTTCAATATGCTTCCCCTGTTTGTTCCAGCCCTGATGAAGTTTCATATTCAGCCAAAATAAAAGAAGAAAGAATTAAGAAATATATTATAACAAACACATTAGCAATGTGTGGTAAATTACCATTGGAGATTCCAGTTCCTCATGGTAGGAGCATTTGTGGATAAATACATTTGTTTACTTCATTTTTCCTGCTGCTTTCTCCAGCGTATGATTATTCACTCAACGATGTCATGACTCCCAAGTCTGATGTCATGGCTGTTTCCACAGCAACGAAATTGAATCAAAGACAGAGTTGAAACCAGGTAGGCTGGAGTAAAAATAATTTGGAAAAAGCATTTGTCCATTCTCCCTCATAAAATTGATGGGCTCCTACCACTGTTGTTTGGAGACTGGAATTTGTTTTAATTATGATGGCACAATCACAAAATGCAAAGGAGCTAGCTGTTATTTTTGGAACAGATACAGTTGCAGGGTAATTGAGAGAAAAGACTCTACAGACCATACAGATGAGCTTATTTAATGCATCCAGAACCACATACCCAATTGGATGGGGTATGAGCTGATGCCTTTTTTCCCTGATGAATTCCTGCTATCACTGGTGGAGATCTACTAGATTTGAGGATGAGAGGGTATTGGCTGGATCTGTAATGGCTGTGGTGGGAGCACAGACACCTACTTTAAAAGCAGCCACTTACACTGTATATACCTAAGTGAGGGGTGATGAATCCTGCCTCTCCAGTTTCATAATAACCAAGCCTGTCTTCCTATCAGTTCCTCAATATCTACTCTCCTTAAACCTCAGTTTAACCCATCCTACCATTGGTCACTGTATTGACTTGTTCATGAGGCTCCCAGAGAGGCTTTAATTGAATTTACAGCAGAAGAAATAGATCTGAAAAGACAGAAAGGGAGATGATGCTAGGGCAGTGGAAAAAGCTTCAGGAGACAGGCTGTCTCTGGGGAATATGATGCCATGAAAGTTGCTTTGATTTGTGGAAACTAGAGAAAGGCTGAGGATGGTGAAGCAAGCTGTAGACCAGAACATGACTCTAAAGTAGTGCAGAAAAAATTGTGTTAATTTAGAGAGGAGTTGGCTTAAATCAGAGACACTAGGCAGTTTTAGTTAGGGGGATGTTTCCAGTGAGTTTCTTAACAGATACATGGAAGCATTTTGCAGGGAAGGTGGTGAGTGAAGGGCAACTCTTAACAAGTCAGAAACAGGGTATGTGAGTGGGTGAAAGGATGGTATGGCTGTCCAAAGATGATTTATGTGTAAGTTTTGGTTAAAAGGTTTCTCAACACAACTGCAATGACAAGAGTTTTGTTGACAGTGAGGTTCATCTGTGCTTGGGGTCCCAACACTAAGGGAAGAGATGCAGGTAGCCAGCAGTTTCATGGTCAGCGAGAGGTTAGTCAACACAGGTGCCACCAAATGGGCTTTGCTTGACTCACAGGCAGTAGGAGGAAAGTTAATTCAGCTGCAGTTGGGAGGTGTGCTTTTCAAGCTCTAGTGACTCTCTATTTATTGCATTCATTACCTTCAAAGCCAAGATCAGTCTGTGGGATCCCTGCCTCCTGCCTTCTGGCCTGTCCGCTCTGTGGCATTGTTTTCTAACAGCCTGTTATTAAAGCAGGCTGCTATTATAGCAGGGGCTGGGTGGCAGAAGTCCTCACAGTGCCAAGCTATAATCCGAAGACTGTAAGTGTTCTTTATGTCTGATAAACAAACAATGAGTTTTCCTCCTGGTTTTACCTGCTTTGTGTTTTAATTGAGTCAGGCTCAAAAATACGCTGAAGGGCTGAGCTGTCTCAGCAATATGTAATATGTCTGATTCACAGGAATTCATGTCTTGGTATGGGGCATGTCATTCAAATGTTTTCTCCTTCAGACTTGGTGACATTTGGTTCACATTTTCATAAGAAAAGCAATCTCCCATTCTAGGGGCCTTGAAACAAGCTCTGTTCTGATAATTCTTTTTTGCTTCTCTTCAGATTTTGTTTACTCTCCTCAGACTCCTTGCCCAGAGCATGCAAATAATTACAATGCCAACAAATAATCCAGGTTGCTACCTATCCCATCCTTCCTCCAAGAGCATCCTTTATTTTTCTTTCTAGGAATTAGAAGTGGTTCCCAAGGACCTAGAGGAACAAATACTAGATGGTGACACAATACATGAGTGCTATGAAGCAAACAATTTGCTCTCCACTCTGCACCAGAGTTTTAGCACTCCTAACTGGGCACAGGTCTGAGTTACCTCCACAATGAAGAGTTGCTTGAGTGCAGTGTGTCGAAGGTCAGCCACTTGCTCAATGGTATGCTTTCTGAATCCTGAATAAAAGAGAGAAAAAAGGGGTGGCTTTGTAGGGTTACGTGCTCTGAAGACTAAGGTAAAGACAGTATGCACCAACAGGTCACCGGGAGCTTCTCTTCCAGTCTCAGCTCCTGTTTTGATGTCATCTCAGGGCATGTGAAATGGTGGAATCTTTGCTCACCTATGGCCTATGTTTATAATGCAAATATCTGTCTTCCCTTCAGTGCAAGATAGATGGAGTTCTACTCACTTTCTATTTGCTCAAAAATATGGGGTGCACTGCTCCAGTTCAGTCACAGCAGGATCACGGATGGGGTAGCCACGATGCTAAACCAGTCCCAGCTCTCCTTGGCCCGTACCGTGCTGCTTTCTCATGGGTCAAAGATTCAGTGATGTTCCTCACTGGAGGATGACCAAATTATTAATGGGAAAGGATTAGAGGTTGTGAGTTTAGCTTTAAGGAAAGGCCTTTGACAGGAATGTATTATTCATTCCTCTCCTCATAGGTTTCTCTTCGTCTGCCGTCTGCCTTCTTCCCCTCCTTCCACCCCTGCTGCAGTACTCACTGTGATGAGAACTCTTAGCCAGTTACTGCCACTTCAATTATATCTTCAAGAGATTCACAAGTTATCCTCAACTTTCTAGATACATCCAGTTTGCTGTGCCACAGGTCCCAACGATGCTGAGAGTCCTCTCGCTGCTCCAGCCAGAGCCAGCAAATCTACCCAGCTGCCTCAACCCCCAATGGGGAATTTCTTGCACCCTTTTCAGCACCCTCTTGTAAAGGCTGGGGAAAAAAGTGTCAACTCCCCCAGCCAGATTGAGGTGATTCATGGCACACAGAGCAGTCAGCCCTGCTAATTTGAGTGCTGAGAGTAGGTGTGCACTTGGTCTGCTTAAAATAGAATGGGTTTTCTGTGTCAGCATTTTTTACTCCTCCATCCCCCATGATATTTTCTGATTACATCCTTGAAGTGTCACCTGCACATCAGATTTTTGAGAAGGGCAGCTGAATCCTGAGCTCGGAGGGAGAATGGGAATACTGGGGAGGAAAAGAGAAGCTTCATCAGCAGAGTCTGAGAGGGGGAAAAAAGAGAAAGATAAAGGAAAATATCTGTCTCAACCTCCTCCCTTCAACAGTGAGGCTCTTGCCTTATTACCTAATGAAGCACATTTGCTAGTGTTGTGAGAAGTGCTTGGGAGCCACTGGGTCAGAAAGAAAAGCAAGGAGCATTGTCACTACCTGTTCTGGGATGAAATGAGGTAGAAGAACTGCGTGGTAACCCTCAGGACCTGCTAGTATGCTATCAGCAATGCAGTGATTGCTGCTTGGACTAGTGCTAGAGGTGATGCTCACCTTCTACTCTTCCCCTCATCACTCTTGCTCACAGAAAGTCTGGGAAATCTTTAAGGCTTGAGATTGGCGTCCCTAAATGCAGGGACTCCATCTCACACACAAAAGCATGCCCTATGGACCCAGAGCCCCATTCCAACCCAGCCTGGAGCCATCAGTCCCTGCCCCAGAGATGCTGTAGGATGCTGGTCTGCTCTGGCTGCCCCCATGGCTGTCATGCTCTGATGGTGGGCTGGGTCCCAGGCTCTGACATTCTGCCCTGTCAGCTCCCAGGGGGACCACTCCTGACTCCCCAGCCCCCAGTGAGCTCCTAGGTCTCTTTGCACCCTGGTACTGGTGCAAAAGGTGAGGAGTGTATGTTAGATCAACCAATTAAAATCACAGACCCCTTGGAACAGATAATTTCTACCTTGTTTTGTATATTTAGTTCTCATACTTCAGGTCATCTTGGCTTCCTGCAATATTACTAAACAATGCTGAAAGAAACTTCCCACCTCCCTTAAAATGCCAAAATTTGGCTGCTTTTGGGATCAGACACCAGTTTGGTTTTGGTTTTTGTTGTTTGTTTTTTTTTTCCCCCCTGAATGCAAGTTGTTTACCTCAGAATCCATAATGGATCATACAAAAATACACTGTTTTATTTTTCTTACAGGCATCTAGCTAATGGATGAAGTAATTTAGTGAGGCTATTGTATTTCATTCAATAGCCTATATGTAGATTTGTTGTGAAGGATAAAATGTTCCCTCTTCAAACACTAACAATAGGAGTGCAGTCTACCACTGACCTTGTACATAGTTGTTGTGCTTTATGCAGGTAACAATGTGAGCCCAGGCTATAGGCAGCACGAAGACAGACATGTTTAGTTTGAATAGCAGGGAGATATCCTCTTCCATAGCGCATGTGCCAGCATTCACCTGTGTATAAGCTACAAATATTCTCAGTACTTTGAGGTTTGAATGAATACCTCTATTTCTAACTGCCCTGAAAAAAAAAAAAAAAAGGTTGCTTGTAACTTCCCATGTATGAATCTTTGAGTTTAAAATATGTAAAAACTACAGGCTTCCACTAGGCTTTGTATATGGGTATATGTGCTTTCAACAACTCTATTGTAAGGTAGATGGTCTGCCTTCTCCCCCAGAAATAATTGTATTTCTAAAGAATAACAATCAGCATTCATGCAGGCTTTTAAATCCAATGTTTCCTAATTATGGGTGAAGTGAGTTCTGTTGATAACCTGTAAAACATTTTGCATAACTTAGGAGATGCAAAAAGATTAGCTGAACTTATGATGCTATTATTCTATACTGTCAGTGTATTTATAGAGTGCTAATGGAGCTGTTTTCCAGTGTCAGTGGGATGGGATACACCTCATTTCATTAACCACCTGAGAGTTAGTAGGTATCTTGTCTAGGCTGCTCATTCAGGATCTTTCTAAAGTCTGTGCACAGCATCATGCATCTCATAGAATTATTACTCTCATAGCAACTCTGGTATCCACATAGATGGGACAAATAATGTCTTCTACAGATGTAAGTCACCCTCTGGATGCACCTTCAGGGGATGGTGGGGCTGAACCCCTAACTTTTAGTTAGCTAAATGTATCTCAGAAGCTACACTCCAATTAATTATCAAATTAAAGAATGTGTCAGTGGACTGGGGCTAAATGAGGCATGCCCTTAGTACTCAGGAGAACATGAATGTTTCCTGAATAGACTTCAGTTCCTCCTGTCCTTGCACATTCCCCTAAAAGCTAGATCCCTCAGAAAGGAACTGCCTGGAAAGTTCACTCTTTCTGCTTTGGCTTCTATGCAAGCCAAAGGAGATTCTACCAATATAAACACAGCTGGAAAGCACCAGGAGTGAAACTATGGCCAAGTTATTACAGATCTTTGTTTTCATTCTGATGTTGTTCCTTTACATTCTCCTTCCATGAGATGCTTTTCAGGCAGCTGGAGGGTACCAGCTCAGATGAAAACATACAGGCATAGTGGCAATTCTGTGTCCTCTGGCTCTTCTTAGCCCCTAGATAACGTCTACCCACAAACCATTAATTGCAGCAGGGAAGCCCTGTTGCTTTTCACATCCTTGGGTTTGCAGAGATGAATAAAATCATAGTCCCATAAAGATATTTACTTCCTGAGTTCAGACATCTGACTTGGGTGACAGAGACAACTGGCTGGAGCTCCTAAAGCTCCTTGTGAAATCAGCAGAGAAAGACTTAAAAAAGTGGTAATTCATGCCAGGATCCGAATTTATCTGTTCCAAATCTGGAAGAGTTTACCTTTCTTTGCTGGCTATAGAAGGAGCCCAGAAATATGACCAACTAAACTTGGATACCCAAAATGTCTCACATGAGTCAGTGTGAATGGGAGATGATGCATTAAGACTTTATTAATATCTGAAAGCCTTTTGATCATGGCACAGAGCAGTTATAAGTAAAGATGTGAGGGTGGGATAGGTGCCAGCCTGTCTGTCTCTGAGCTTTTTCCAGAACATCTCAGCTCATGACTGTCCTGCAGCTGCCTCTCACAGACGTCTTCCTCAGTTAATTGTCAGACACAACCTCAGAAATATTACAACTATGCATCCCTGTCCTGGAATTTAATTTATCTAACTTTTCTCAAAATAAACAGTTTCTTTTTTTTTGTCATTGCCAAGATAAAACCTGTTCTTCCACAAACCCCATCTTCCTCCTTCTGTCTCCACTTCTCTCTGATTATCATGCCTCTTAGGAGAGATTTGTCTCCAAAACTGTTCATATCTGCAATCTCCACACCCAAAATCTTTCTCTTTGGGAACAGTGTCTTCTTGATCCCATGCTGGAAACCTGCAAGCTTCTGCAAACTGTATCCACCTGAAGCCATCCATGAGGCTTTCCACAACTCAAATGCAATTTTTGGTGGGGTTCAGTATTGCTTTCCTGTCCTCAGCATATGGGGAGTGTGAATTTCACTTCAGTTTCCAGAGGTCTAAAATATTCCTAAATAACCCTCTCTGAAGAGGTTGTCCTCTCCTCAGGTAGGCACTGATGACTGCTGCTGTCCTACATCATCCTGATGGGGTAACACCACTCTCCTGTCTAGCCGATAAAGATCACGACCTTGCATTGGCTTTTATTAATTATCTTGTGCAAGTTTTCTTTTGTGTGGAGCAGGGAGGAGCCTGAGGAGAGAGTAGTAAGGAAAGCATCCAGGAAAATCTCAGTAAGTGTGTTTGGAGGGATGGTATTCCCACAAGGAGCTCTGTTTGACTGGTGGAAAATGTCTTCTTCATTGATAGCAGCTAATGCAAAGCATACCGCCTGCAGCTTTTTATTTTAATGTAGACATCTGAAAGTGACTGTGTGATGGAGGGAGAAAGCGAAAGGTTATGTGTCTTTGCAGGCCCAAAATGGCAGTATAATGAATATAAAAGCTATCTTCTCCTCCTCTAATATATTCACTCACCATTCCACCCTCTTTTCTCGTGACTGTAAACAACATTTGTCATCAGCAATGGGCTACTTTTCATTATAAAACTGATCTGGAAACTACATTTTTATTTCACGTACATCAGCAGCGACGGGAGAAGAAACAGGCAAGAAGAAAATATATGTTGCTAACAGGAGAGGGACCTGGGACAAGTGTTGCTTGTGCAGTTCTGGGGATCATTCATAAGTCTGGCCTCCAAGACAGAAGATGGTCTAATGCCTCATTAAATCCTACTGAGCCAACGATGATGTATCATACCCTTTCAATCTTCAACTAAGTAATGCAGTAAAAAACCCCCTAATTTGCACATGTTTAATGCATTCATTAAGCGATTAGTCTTTCAACAAGAGATTTAATAGCAAATTAACAGTTTTCATGAAAGAAAAAACAACAACAAAACTCCCCACTTAGTAGAATTACTTTTGTGTCAGAGCACAATACAGGGTAATGGGCAATTAGGGGTTTCAGAGAGGAGGATGGGAAGATGGGTTTAATTTGTGTTTGGTTTATAATTAGCTGGTGCTTAGTGCTTAGAATGAAATGAAGTGGATCCCCTCAATGGGTAAGACACTGACTTGGGCAGAAAACACAAGGGCTAATAAAAATGCAGAAGATGGTAGAAGCTAGAAGAAGTCAGTGGTCCATGCCTGAGGAACTATTCTCACGTTATATGCCTTTCAGTGCTCATGTAAGAGTTTTTCGTGGTCAGACACTGAAGGTTGGGTTTATAGTGACTTGGTATTAACACAGGTCTTGTTGGAGTCTGTAGGAGTTTTGACACCAGGTAACAGGACAAACTCCTTCAAAGCACAATCAGTTGCTTTGTGCATTTGCTCGTCAGAACATTGAAAACTCAGCAGAATTAGTCTTTATTTTAAATCTGGGCTTAAAGTTGGGCAAATTCTTAAGCCCTTTGCTTAATAAAGACAGATTTTTTTATTTAGGTCCCAAGCTGGAATTTCAATCTGAATTCAATTTGGGATAGATGTGCCAATGCAGACGGCTGGCATCAGGGCTATTCTGTAACTTTAAATTTGTAGAAGTCTCTCTAAAAAAAAAAAAAAAGTCTTAATAAGAACGCTGAATTCAGAGAAGAATTCTAAAAGTTGTTGTCTGAACTTACTGAAAATAAATACAATACTTTTCTTGAAAAGGAAAGAAAGAAAGAAGTGGGGCTGTGTTTGTTTATTTTTAAATGCCATTTCTAAGTTTTCTGTTTGTTGACAAAGTTGGCAGAATATTGAACACCAAATCCACAGGACTCTTGGGCTTTTTTTTTTTTCCTTCACACAAACTTTAGGAAATTTTTTTTTTTTTTTCCCTCTATCAGAAAAATTCTTTGAGGGGATCCTACACTGAGCTTTGATTTTCAGCTAGAGTGAGACAGAGAGAGGGAGAATAGTCTAAAATCAATTTCTTAAAGGTCTGAGGAATCATAAATACAGTTTGAATCAATATCCTGTGTGTGAGAGTTTGTGTGTGTGTGTGTCTTCTCTCACACACATCTATTCAAACAACTGCTTTCCCATAACAGAATATTCTGATCCCTAGGGGTAATAAATTGGCTTTCCAAAGTGGAATATTAGCATGAGACAATGGATCCTTTGCATCTGCTTTTTCAAAACCTTTCTCCCCATAGAGGATTCTCTTCTCTCACTGATACTAATTTTATGTAGCTGTAAGTACATTGGCATTCAGGACAGGAAAACACCCCTTAGAAAAGCACTTTTGTGCAAACTTTGTGAGCTTTAAGAACCAGCCTAAAATTAAGCAGGTGCCTACTTGTCACAAGTAGGCAATGCAGCCACATCTCAGTGTCCTTCAATCTCCATAGGTGAGGCCAAGTTAATTCCTTATATCACCATGGACTCAAAAGAGTAGTTTTCCTGCATAAAAATTCAGCAGGATCCTTAGGGCTGGAGGCTGAACGTGTTTGCATCCCAGTACTTTGTGTTCTGAATGCTGCTGTTCCAATATTTACCCAAGGTAATGGATAGTAGTAAGACTTTGCACTTCAGGAAGGAACACTTAGAATTAACAAACTGCATGTGCAGCTTGGCTGGGGGAGCTCCTGGCAGCTGCTGCCAGAAGATACTGTAGGTTATTCACAGGTATTTCAAAGTCAGAGATTCTGAGCTGCTGGTTGATAATAAAGCAGAGGTAAGGAACACATGTGTCAGCAAAGGAGGTTCCTGGATCCTGGAATGCAGCTGGGCTGTCACAGATATGTGTTAGGGCCAGAGGGTCTGTTGCTGTAACATGCTACAACTTCTTGGATGTGCTGTTGACACAGTACTGAGACTTCAGACATATATATGTGTGTGTATATATATATATATATATATATATATATATATATATATATATGTATATCTCCATGCTAGAGGCTCCTAACTTCTTGGTTCCATGGAAGCACAAGTAATGGAAATACACTCTCCTGAGGGTATTCCTGAGCACAGGCTCATACAGCAAATGCTGCCAGCTCCTTCTTTTCACATTCTGGAAGCCAAATGCTATTTTCCTATTAGTCCCCCTTCTCCCTATTCCCCCGTGGGATCATTTCAATGCAGCAAAGTGGGGAGGGACTCAGCCACCCGTGTCCAGTGTTATGGATGCAGATCTGTCAGCAGCAGAGTCAATGACACGAGCCACAGTGCCTCATTGCTCCTTGGGTCACCCCAGCTCCACAACAGCCCAGGCTGCAGTTCTCTGTTAGGAAGATGCATCTGAATTTCATCATGTCAAGTTTTTCTTTTCAAGCAGCTTGGTGTGTGGGCTGCTGCCTGCTCTCTAAAAGCTTCTGGGATATTTGTAGCTGCTCTGCTTGTTCTGATTTTGCTGGAACAAAAATAATTACTCAAAGGACAGGGAAAAAAAAAATGTATGTATGCTTACATATGTATGTGTGTATTCAGAAAAGAGAAAAAAAAATTTTGAAGTGTGCCACAGGGCTGTACTGAGCTTTAAAGGAATATTGTAAGAGAGGCAGCTTTGTTCTTGCTTCACAGTGAAGGTCCTGAATTAGGCAAGTACCACAGGAGAGAGTTAGCAGGTTTTGGAAACTACACCAGGATCACAGCTCTGCCCTGGAATTTGATAACACTCTGTTACGTGTTCTGGCATGTAATGGTAAAGAAGTGAGTGTCCTGCCAGTTTGTGAGGGAGTAGTATATGGTTGGAGGGCTGATCAGATCCAGCTAGTGCATATTGCTGACATAATGTTGCATAATTCTTCTATCTGGTCTTCAACTTTCAGATTAATTTCACATGTGTAGAGAAATATGGACAGAGAACTTGTGACTTTTATTTACTTGGGTGTAATGACTGCTAAGGCAGATGTGCAAATTTCCCTACTTGCTCTGGTACTATGACTGAAGATATTTTAAACCATTCCAACCTCAAATCAAAGAAATGTTTCACATTTAATCTCTGAACACCTTGAGCTGAGTTTAAGGGTGAAATTTGCTTAATGTAAGTCCTCAAAACCAAGCTCAGGTGGGACTGAAATGAGGTTTCAGCTTTTGCCATGGGTTGTATTACAGGAGTTAAATTCTCCCAGTCTTGGGCAAACCTACCTGTCACTTTGCCTCTGAGAGATCAGCAGCAAAAATGATTGCACACACGTGTCTAGAAAATCTGTCTACCTGTTATTCCTCCCCTTTGAAGCACAGCAAAAAGCCAGGGCTAGCACAGCCAGTGTGTTGTAATTGAATTTCCCTGCCTCATGTGTTATATTTTATCAGTCTGGGCTCTTTTGGCTTCCAGTGATGACTTGGAGGTATTTGCATTGCACAGAGCTGCTGAGGAGAGTGGTTGAAAAATGGTGTGAAAATGCTGATAAATAGTTCTAAATGAAAGCAATTTTAGCTAGAGAGCCCGTAGGCGGTCTCAGGCTCCTTTTTGGTGACTATAACACTCCAAAGAGAGAGCTTCCAGCAGCAGCAGACACGCAGAGGCAGAGCTGTGTCACAGAGCACCTAAGGCTGCAGGAGCCAAAGATTGGCTTTTGTTTGCCTTACTACCTTAGGGAGTCCAGCTGGATCAACTTATTGGCCAGATTAAAGCCCCAAAGCTCTGTTGCATACCCATCCCTGGTTTTCTTTTCTACTGTGAAGAGGAAATAGGTGAAGGACATTTGAGCTGACAACCCTGGAGGACACAGCTTTTGCTCTTTACACTCACTTACCTAAAGATAAAGGCAATGGCAACTCCTCACAGGTGTACCTGAATGCTGGTTCATGAGGCAAAGATCTTAAGGGTCAGAAGACCTCGAGGTGTGCTCAGACCTTGGTCTATTTAACTAGGTCTGAAGTCTCATGCTCTCCTTCAGAGTAGGGGACTTATAAGAGTTGCAGCTAAAGCACCACCATATCAACTGGTCACCAGTGGATGGAAGCCAAGTTCCTTTCCAGGTTGTTATTTGTTGATATTAAGATTCAGACCAGTTTTAAAGCTATTTTGAGCTGTATTTACTGTAAGAATAAAGGTCTGGGGGTGGTTTCTAGGCTTGCACTAATGCAAATAAGAGATATAAACATGAAGCTAAAAGTACTTGTTTGGGGTTTTTTGTTTATTTTTGTCTACCTGCAAGTATATATAGAAATAGCTCACTCCAGCCCCTTGTGCTTAAGGATCCATTTGTGTTGCTGCCTCAGCTCCTCCTGTGGAAGGCAGTGAGTTGAAAGAGTGATTTTAGACACTGTTAACGCAAACGAGAGGAGACAGTCCAGTGCTTAGCACGACAGGCTCCTCAGAAAGTTTAGACAGGGAGAAGCTGTTTCTTTTCTCTCTGTCGTTTCCCCTTTGCAGCCTGCAGATGAGAATTTCATAGCAGAATAACTCGAGGAGAAGGAACCCCCAGGTAATTCAGCTCCAATCCTCTGACAGTCCTTAAACTATCCAGTCTTCATGGAACAGCTATTTATACACCAGCTGGTGCTGTGTGTTAGTACATGTAATAGAAAGGGAATTGTGTAGAAAAAGTGACAATGCATATTCCAAATATCCAGGACAAGCAATCAACAGGGGAACCCAGGAGCACAAAAAGGAGAGGGGCTGAATGGTAATGTCGCTGCTCTGCTTCCTTTGTGCTCCCAAATGAGTGGATTTGACGGGAGGTACCGGAGGGTAAAGCAAAATGAATTATCCAGGCAGTGAGCTGACTGACCACTGGCTGATCTGACTTTAAAACATATTCAAAGTATAAAATCTGTAAGTCCTGAATTAAAATCTAGTGCAGATCTCGGATTTTTCCCAACTGATAAGCACAGTTAAATCTAGTTTTTAGAGATGCATTTCAGTTTAAGACCAAGAGACGATAAATGGGTTTATCTGTTAAAATGAGTCATCTTTGTGCAGAACACTAGGAAAAAAAGCCATTCTCTGCTCTATGTGCTGCAGATGTATTTTGAGTAAACTTACATAATTCATGGACAAAAGTATTTCTGCTCTCTTCCCTCTATAGGAGTGCATCTGACCTCAATATTCAAAACCATGTTTTTCAGGTAAACTTGACCTGCGTTAGAGTGTCCGTCCTTTGGGTACACTGGAGAAATCACTCCAGCCCTGTTCAATACCCTGGGCAGCATGTGGACTTCTAATTAGAGTGAGTAACTCTTTTTTTATCTCCCTGGAAGTTATGAGGAGTAAGATCATTCTCCTAACTCTAGAAATAACTCTATTAATTTTTTTGAATGTAACTGGCTATATTAACACAAGGGAAATGGCTGGAGATTCGAGGATAAAAGGCTATCTATTGTGTGATTCTCTAGATTAAAACCATCAGACAACTAAGTGAATTCAGAAAGTAAAAAGGATAAATGTCCTGTGACAATAGAAAAATCAAAGGTTTCCAGATACCCATTTAGGTTATGAGTAGACCTATAAAGAAAGGCACTGATCAGCAATGAGAACAACATCTGCGGGGATAAAGTGAGAATTGCATAATGTCAAGGTTTTCATTTCCTCGCAAAGGAAATTCTTTGCACAGGAAATTAAAACAAACAGTAGAAATTCCTTACCCATAGAAATAAGGAGGATATAATGGCAGAAGAAATACTGACACCACACAGGAAGAATGGGACCAAGTTTAAAAGTAATCTGCATTAGTCCTTAAAACAAAATGAATAATTTTCTTTCCAATTCAGTAGATGTTGATAATGACCATGGCATAAAGGCAGGACATGAATAGAAAGGAGTGTATGGACATTTAAATTACTGTAGCTGAGGTAGAAGTAAAATTCAAACTGCTAGATATGATGATAATGAGAAGAACAGATTGCTTTCATTTCTGATATCTGAAAGAGCTGTTTTAGAGAATGTTGGTTCAGTAGCAGGTTGATATTATATGATAGAAGAATAGTAAGTACATGTATTTTAGAAAAATTTGATCAAGGCTTTTGTAAGTCTATTAGTGTGACCTCTGTAGTATGCAAAAACAACTTTGAATGGCAGAATAATTGAAATAGCATAAGATGGATCACATTTTTTTTTCTGGTAAAAGACCATGAAAGAATAATGGTATAACTTGCTTTGAGAAGTTAACTAATTTCTATCTTTTTGATGTAATTTAGATTTGTATCCAAATAAGCTAGAAACATGTGATACATGCAGTATGAGAAATAATACTCATTAAGGCAGAGGTAGGTAGAATGAAGTGAAATTCAATCAGGAGAATGTTACAAAAAGAGATAACTTTCCCCAGAAGGGAAGTGTTTCAGTGGAGGTGGTTAGTAGTTAAAATTCCTCAAGGACTAGTCCTGTCTGATCCAGCTTCACATATTCATTAATAATGAAAATTAGCATAAAATATCAGTTAATGAATGATGTTAGAAAAAGCTGGTATAAACTGAGTGGAATTTGCTTGTGCCACAGTGCTGATGAGCATTGGACAAGTGATCTGATAAATCTGTGTAGGAAAAACAATGTTTATGAGCCTGAGAAATACCTGGATATGTTAGACAAGCTTAGAAGAGTCCACTGAGGTATCAGTATGTGATAGAACTGCAAAAGAGGCAAATTCTAAGCTGCCTCAGGCAACATGTGTCTAATAAAGCAAGAGAAATGGAAATATTTTTGTGTAAGAGCCTGGTACACATTCATCTGTAATGCTATGTACAGTTCTAGACATCTATGTCCAATGAAGACTAATTGAGATAAAAGTAGGTTCAGAGAAGGACTGATGGGATAATCAAGTGGATGGAGAGTCAAAGACTTGATTTTTTAAGACAAGTAAACTATTGCTGTTGCTAAATACAGAGTGTTGAGGGGTATGTGGAGAAAATGAACAGGAGGATTCAAAATGCCAGAGAAGGAGATGATTTGTTAAGCTCAAGGGTAACACTGGCACATGAAGAAATGAATGTCAACTAGCCATTATTAAATTCAAGCTGAAAAATATATGCAAGCTTCTCGAAGGCAGAAGAGAGAGCTCTCCTGCAAAGCCTTTTGAGGGGAGAGAAAACCTGAGATTCACCCCACCTAACTATAGACACTAAATAATTTATACATTATAGACACCTAGTGATTTAGTCATACTAGACTCCCCTATAATTAATGTAAAGAGCCTCCACCAGAGTGTGACTCGGATTTTAGGTGCACTGAATCAGCTTGGAGACGCCCCTTCTTACACTGACGTGAGCTCTAAGGTAACTAGTGTCTGCTGCTGATTCCTCAGTTAGATCCTTAAAGTATGATGGGTGAATCCACAAATGGAAAAGACTAATGAATTTTTAGATGAAGGATGATTATTTTAAGGATAATATATCTTGCAGGTGGCCGTCTGCAAGAGGAAATGCATAGGTTTGAACACTCTGTTTTAGATCAGTCTGATACTTCAAAGTTCCTATATATTGATACCATTTTAGACACCTTTACAACCAGATTTTTCTTGTCTTTAAGGTCCCCAAAATATTTCAAAAATATAGCAAGAACACTTTGTTTTATCTTCTTAAATGTGTGCAGCCTCTAGATTCTGCATTGAATTATAACATGGTCTCAGGTGTCACTGGAAATTCTGTCACAGAATCATGCATTGGGAAGAAAGATAAGTTGTTCTAAGTTGAGGGCAGTATGTTTTGTCTGTGTTGGAGAAGAGGCTGAATTTTTGACTTCTAGTCCCTTGAAACTGAGTCTAGATTTATTAAAAGAAATTTCTTTAATTTTTGTGTATTGCTGAGCTGTTTGTAACATGGATGAAGCTGTACTAATCTTTTGGAGATAGGTGATCCTATTGCCTCTCTATTTTGCAGTGTATAGTGGCCTCTTTCTGAGATATAATAGTGTGACTACGTTAGGATGTCTGCTGATGTACACGAGTTGTTATATCCTGATTTTAAAGAAATTACTTTCAATTCTCATGAGCTTAAGAAGATCAAACCTCTGTGACTATATTTTTTCAAAGTGCAACATTTAAATTCCCCTTTCCAGGCCCCTCACTGATCTCTTTCTCCATTTTATGAAGTGGTACTAATTTGAAGACATTTTAAAGTATGCAAGAAAGAAAGCTGGAAGTGGAGGTTTGAAAGTGATGAGGCCTCCAGTGAGGGTGAGGAGGAGGAAAGGGAAACTTGATAGTGCTGCCCTTCCAGGGATTCTGCCATTAACTGATGCATTATTTCTCTAAGCTCATTAAATAACCCTTAGAACTGTGAAAAGGTCAAGAGAGAGGGGAAGGAGCTGAGGCTGCCTGTGGATTTCGGTTGTACAGCAATTTCCCAAGCAAGCAGAGGAAGGAAGGGGGTGAGGAGGTGGAGGGTGAAGAGCCAAGGAAGGAGGGAAGTAGAAAAGAAGTGTTGTTTTTTCTGTTGATCCTTTTACTTACAGCATTTCCACTCCCCTTGCTCTGAAGTCAGTAAAAGGATCTCCCTGAAATGCTGAAAGCCACAGATGAGAATTTCAGCAAATTTTGTCCTTTTGCCTTTGGTTTCTCTCTCTCTTTCTCCCCAATTTGCTGCCTCTTTCTCCCCACAGGTGCATTTCACAGGCTCACCTCTGTGCTGGGGAGAAAGCAGGTCATGTGGAAAGAAAGCAGCCAAGTGCAGAGACCCAAAGAGAGAAATGATCACAGGGAAAATTACTGGTTGTTTTCTCACTGTTCACCTGCCTTGAGTGGTTCACTTAATTAACAATGCAGTTGTGAGCTGACAGATTTGGCAGGGAACAATAATGCAGTGTGAGCTGATGGAAGGTAGTCTTGCTGGGAAAGTTGTTCCTGATTTATAAATACATGTGATTATAACAGAGTCTCTCATTAATGACACCGTGGTTTATAGCAACATTTCCTGTTCCTGACCCTTGTTTTCACGGGGTTATGCAAAGGAGGCAAAGTTTGTCTCTGGGAGCTGAAATTCATCTCCCAGAACAGTTTTGTTTTCATCCATTGGACATGTAAAAATAAAACCAGAAAAAAACCTCCCTGATTTCCTATTTGCAAGGGAGTCAGATAAAGGTAAATTTTTGTCTTCAAATATAGGAACTGTCTCAGTTTTATTCTTGGACAAGAAGGTGGGTCCCAGGAACCACTAGGTTCAGGTTCTTTGAGCCCCTGACTCTGAAAGCCAGCACACTGTCCAGCTGAAAAGAGGCCTGATTCTGGTCTCCTTGACTCTAACAAAGATCAGGTGCTACTCCATCAAGTCAAGAAATTACACTGGTGGAATAGAACCAGCAGGAAATCAGATGAGAAACCAGCCAAGCAATTGAAAACCAGGACATTTAAACTAGAATGTATGTTATTTTCTCAAAAAATTAAAGGCATTATAGATGGAAACATAACCCGCCATCTAAATATTAATGCTTTGTAAAGTTTGGATGTAAACTCTGTAATTTGGGCCAATGTCTAACAGGGAAAGGAATTGAGCTGGTTTTGCTGAGCCAAGGGAGAAACCACATGCAATCAGGAAAAGCAGACTAATGATCTGCAGCTTTCTCCAGTGTTCTCTATGCAATCTGTTTTTCTAGTTTCATGGCTGATAGGGATTTCTGGCAGTCCTTGTCATAGACTGCATGAAATTTAGCCCCAGGAAAGTCCTTTTATTTGGATCAGACTCTGTGCTGAGTCCCTCATTCATGTCTACTCCCAGATTTGCTCTGTCTGGAGCTATCAGGAGGCCTTGCAGAAGTAAATGTTCTCTGAGTTTTCCCTACATCAGTCACCTATCCAAACGCTGTTGTAACTTATCTGTAGTAGCTGTTCTCTAGTGAAGGGACCTGCTGTTGTTTACAGAAAACAACAAATTGTAGTCACCTACAGACCAGCTCGGATATGGGGTTGATGCCTTGGCAGAGGTAGAGCCATGTCTTTGCCTACCACTAAATGTCCTCAATGGGCCGAGGCAGGAACTGTAAGTCTTTTATTCTAGGTGCTCTAGAAAGCTGAGACACTCATTAGAAATACCACATGTGGGAAGGTCTGAAATAGGAAGACCACTTATTACTTTTTTAAATGGGTTTGTATTTTAGGCCACGTTGCAGGGCATAAAGATTTGTCTTTGCAAGTAATAAACCTTCCAGAGAGACAGCAAGAAGGAAGCACAGAGGTACAAGGTCTTCAAACCCACTGATGTTTTGGGAACCTGGGACACAAGGAACATGTTTACCTGATCACAGATCTCTCCCTTAGCTGCTGCAGTCAAATTCCCTTGAACAAAGAAAATGTTTCTTTTTAATTGGTTGTTGTTTCTTAACTTGTGAAAGAGAAGATGCAAAGCAAAACAAAAGCAAAAGAGAAAGAAAACAAAGACAAATATTAAAACTGAACTAATGGAAAAGGGTAAAGCTGCCAGAGCAAATAAGAATAATGAAGTTCACCCTTTGCAGAAAAATGGATTATATCTTAGGTAATTCTTATGATGTTAATATGAGACTAAGGTGAAATGTGAATCTGTGGGGTAAGCAAGGAGCATTATTTGGGTCCACTACTCCAAGGAACTCCCTGACAAAGTATCCCTTCACTGTTTTGTGAAATACAACAGGATTTGATGCAGTGTTGTCCATCTACTTCGAAAAGAAGTTACTTAAAAATTCTCAACAAATAAGAGTCCAAGAAATTGGGTTATATGCGAATAAATACATAGTGCTCTGACATTTAAAATTTTCGGGGTTTTTTCCAAAACCAATGAATGTAAAGCACAAATTTCTGCCCTTTGCCTTTAGAAAGCTGGGAGAGCATGTGTTTATTTATCTCAATGCAGAAATTGTGTGAAAGCTTCATCTGTATGGGTCAGAAATAGAATAAGATTGTTTTCTAAATTCAAGGCTATTCTGATGTAGAAGTGGGTTTTAGTAACTGGTCTGCTAATGCATTAAGGTGAATTCACAATTCTGCTGATGGGGTCTCAACAGTCTGAGAGTTCTTGTGTCTGAATGTCATATCACTCTATTTTGGCTTTATTTAGGCTTGCTATTCTTATTGCTTTGCTGAGTGTACATCAGGGTAGTATTTGGACTCTGAAAATGCAAATCCCACCAGTAATTTCATTCAGCTCCATGAAACACTTTTGCATTTGGTACCCCATGGGTAAGAGTTGTCCTGATGCTGTGTCCAGTGAAGACTTGGTCTTTGCTGTGTCTAAATCCCGAACTGGGGAAACACAGGCAAACAAGTGAGGTCCCTGGTGCTCTGGCCAGGTCCTGGCCCAGATGACTGTAGGTCCAAGACCCTAAAGTGTTAGCCTTTTGAGCCATGAGCATGGCAAGGGTAGATGGAGATAGCACAGGGAAGATGCATCACTTGACCCTAACAGAGGATGTAGTTCTGTCCATAGGAACCCCAGAAAGTGTCTAATCTCAATCTATACATCACAAATTTACACAGCACCTCCCACTATGTCCAATGTTGTAAGAACACAGAGCAGAGAAAGGTTGCTCATATTTTACAAACAGATTGAGATTAAGGCCGATGGGATTAGGGTGTTCATCTTTACTAAGAGTTGCAAATCCCCGTTTGCACTGTTTGCTGCTGAGTTCACAAAGAGCAGAAGAGTGATGTCTCAATGTTAGGACACGTATTCCCCCCACCTATGAGTGTGTGAGGACACACATAGCCAAGCAGCACATCTGTAAAGCAGGGGAAGTGTTTGGCATGCATTTCCCTGGGGATTAGCACTTCAGCAAAGTGGTGTGTTGAGCCAGAGTAGCACATCTTTATTTACTGAGCAGATTTTGCATGTTCCGTTGTGTGAGCGAGTAAGTACAAGACAGAGATGAGCTTTTCTGAAATTGGAACAGTTTCTTTGTCAGAGCTATGGCTCCTTCATTTAATTCCACAAATCTGCTGTAATCAGAGTGGCTTCACCCAGTCAGCTCAGCTGAGAGAGCGAGCACGGGAGGAAAGAATCATCTCTTACTTTCCAGCTCTCTGCGTTCTCAGGCATTGCATCAAAGTGGCATGGAGCCTCCTGGGAAGGGGATTTGCTATAACTCATGTCAGTCCCAGCCACATTATGTTTATGGATATGATAGACTGAACACTGAAATTACCATTTGCACAAATGATCACACAATTCCTTCAGGCCTACTGTGTCCCTTTAATAGTCCAATCTTTCAATAATGAAGTGGAGATCAGTCAGGACTCTCTGGAAATCCCATCTTTTTCTTTCATTTCTCTTTTTTTCCTCCTCCTTTTTTGGGGGCCCTTTTATTGCACACATTATTTTCATCCTTTCTCTGAGCCAGGTCCATTTACCAAGTGGTTTTAAGGGAGATCAGAAATGAGATTCTCAATATTCTCTTAATACCCCAGAACTAGCAACCTGGCAGACAATTCATTGCTGCTTGGGGCAATGAGTCATGCAGAACTCAGAAGTGAGGGAACTACACACAGGGAAGAAGGATGCTATTCATGAGGCTTCAGAAACAAATACAGTGCAGGAAAAATACCTTAGAGAGCCAGCTTTCCTTCCTTTGCTTAGCACTGCTCTTGCATGTCCTGCTACATCTCCTTTTGTTTTCTGCTCAGTTCCATGACACTTCCTGAGAATAATATACAAGGCCAAACAATTGCCCCATAGTGCTAAAACCAAGAAGTCTGTTAATTGCATGGATCAAATGGAGACCTGGACCAAGGTCTAAGCAAAAACAAGGAGAGTTTGACCATCTTAATTTTGTCTTCATATATGGTTCTACTACAGTTTGATCCACCCATTTCTCAGGAAAAAAAAAAATGTCTCTGTGAGCAACAATAGGATTTTTCATGAAGTGAGGTTTTAAAGACTCAGCCATAGCTAAAAGGTGTGAGGGAGAGTTAATAGCAGAAGTGGGCTGTGCAGGACAGGCTAGAATATAACTTCAGATTGATCTAAAAAAAATAACTAGAGATGAGTAAATCTGACCTTTCAGGACAGACACTGAAATACTGACTATGGTGCTTGACACAGGGCATGGTCTGGAGAAGTGATGAGGATGGGAAATCTGCTGACAATAACAGAAGTTCTTGCCAGTTATATTTAGCTAATAGTCTGGGGAATTGGGAGCAATAAAGAGATTGTGCCCTAGAAAGGAACCATGCTATGTATCATGTATCCTTGTTTGGACTGCAGCCCACAGTGCCTGAGCTGGATGCTGAGGTGGTGTCAATCCATAAAGCTTCATGAAAGTCAGTGGACCGGACTCTCAGGTGACATAAATCAGTAGGGTTTGATGGAACTGTACCAATGAGAAACCTGGGTCTCGCTTTTATACCTTGTATTCATGCATTTGTTGATTTCTGCATCTCTCTTAGCATCTCATTCTGTCCCCTCACTTCTCCAGTTTTCTCCTTCATTCTCCTTCTGTTACCTGCAGTGATCTTCTCTGTGTCTCTCTCTTCTGCTAAAATCTTCCTGTCTGTTCTTTTTAACATATATTTTTATTTTTTCTCTCTTTTCTGCTTGGCTCCCTTCATATTAGTGTGCATCTAATAGTATTTTCAATCAAAACATGTATATGATCAAGCTGAGGTGAGATTATGCCCTGGATGCAAAACTCACTGAAGACAAGGGTCTTGGATTCCATTGTGAACACAGTCCAGCTCAACAGCCTGGCTGAGAGCAGCAAAGTTTCTGTGACAGTGTTGTGTTCAGGAGTAAATTCTGCCTGGAAATCAGTTTGCCGAGTCCTTCTCTGCAAGGCTCTGCAAAGTGCGAGAAGCAGCTGCAGAAATTGCTAAGGCATACTCAGAATTTCAGCAGTCTCTCGGTGGGAGATTCCACTCCTGAGTTGGAAGCCCCCATCTCCCGTCTGCCTTTCCAGTGGTGGGAAGCTGCCGATGTATTTGTTTTTAATTATTTCCCCTGTTGCATTCGCTCTGTTTTCTTGCTTACGTTAACACAGCTCTTCTCACTGCCTGCACTCAGCTTGCCTATTTGTCATTTCTGCTGTTTGATGTGTCGTGGTAATCTATGTGCACCCAGCCTGCTGTGCATCGATATTTACTAATGGAGCTTCTTGTATGCAGAGGCTGTTTGCAATAAAAAGATAATGAAAAAAAAACTCCTTGACCCTGGCCAAGCAGTTAGCAGAAATCACAGCTATCGACAGTGGTATAGCCACCATCCCTCCATAGCGTGGGGAGGAGAGAGACTATAGAGGAAGGGGAAGAGAAAAGTTGAAAGAAGGGGAATAGGGACCTGAGGAAGACGTAGAGGAAAGGAGGAGGATACAGGAGAAACATTAAGCAAGCTGGGAGGTATGTGAGAGAAAGAAATCATTATAAGGAAGAGAAGGGCAAATGGAGAACAAAGTATTGTGAGGGAAAAGAGTAGAAAGCCAGGAAAGAGAGAGAGACTGGCAAACAGTGCAAATAGGAAGATGAATGTGGGGAGAGGCAGGAGAAAAGGCAGAGACAAAGGAAAAAACACAAAAGCAGTAAATTATGGAGAGCAAGAGACCAGTTGGCTGCAGATTAAGTGGGTGTTGCTCTGTCCAGAATCAATAGATGGCTAGCACTGAGGACACAGTTGGTGGCTGTGAGTGGAGCCAGGCTGCTATACACCACCCGTGCATACAATCCATGAACTTCCAAAGAGAGCTTTTGATTTACAGCAGTTGAGGATTTGTCTCCACAGCCAAATTTCTGTCCCATAAAGAATACACAGCACCACTTCTACATAGAACACAGCTCCTTGTTACATCCAGGTCCTGAGATTGGAGCTTCTCTACCTGTGGAAGTTCATGTTAATCTCTGCCTCTTCATTGTCACACTGCTTCTCTGGGCTATGACATGGCTGAGCCATCTGATGCTTTCTAACCAAAAGCTCAGGAAATTACCTCTGGAGACAAAAGCAAATGTGTGTGTGAGAGCAGAGCTCTGTGCAATTTGGACCTCTCTGGTTCTCCCATGAAGCTTTTAAAATTGTGGAAGTAGTTGGTTTTGTTGTGGTTTGGATTTTGTTTGATTTTTTTCCCCCTTCCCCTGGCCCTGTCACGTCAGAGGCTCCTGCCTTTGTTCTCAGTGGATCCACTTTATCGGGGGGAAATCAGTTGCGTACAAAGATGCTTTTTGTTTCAGGAAACTCAATGCCTGACAGGCTTGTCCTGTCAAGAGGGTCCTGTCTTCTGTCTTGAAGACAGAAACACTACAGAATGTATCTTGCAGTAAGATCTTTATTGATTTTTCAAGGCTCTTGCAGTATCAAGAAACAGTGGGGTCAGTAGGTGTCTTCATACTTGCAAATTGACCAAAAGAAGATATTGAGAGATGTTTTAAAATCCTGGACTAGTCCAGGTTTTGGGAAAGAAATGAGCTTCTCTGAAACCTGAATGCAAGATGCAAGTGTGAATGCCAAACGTGATAGCATCTGAGAGTTTAGTGCTGAGTCCAGGGAGTTTTGGCCCACAGACTCTGGCACACAGGCCAGACTAACATCACTAATTACAACCAGAATTATTCTTCAACTGGTGGTGGCACTGGCTGCCCAGCCCTTACCCTACTGCCTTGCCTTTCTGCAGTGCCACAGGGCTGGGAGTTTCTGGGATGCAGACAGCAATCAAAAGCACTGCTTGTGTCAGATGATGCCTTTTTATCTGGAGCTCTGGTGACTGCAGCAATGAGAGCAGAACTTTTGCACAAGGGCTGGCTGAGAGCTGTGAGTGCAGCCAGCTGGGGCTGAGACACATCGCCTTCTCCTGGGCAGCAGCGTAAATGCGTGAGGAGTGCCATGGTAAATTGTACAACAAAAACAAATTAAATCTGAGTGCCTAAAGCAAAGCACTCAAATCCATACTTAATGGCCTGATTCCCAGAAGAGCACAGTCCTTGGACCCAAAAGATTTACTCCAGCACATGACTGTGGCCTTTAGTGTATTTTTGTGCATTTGAAGATGAAGTATTTTAGGATAAGTTTCCCAGTGGCTTTGCTAATTTAATTTAGACAGGAGGCGGACATGTGGATCTGTGAACTCATTGGAAGTCAACTGCACTTTATAGTCGGTGAACCTGGCTGTTAATTACTGCAAAGTGAAACAGCAGCCAACTCCTGCCACGTCCTCCTGGCAGTGAGTGGCAGCACGGATTGCTCACCAGATCCCTGCACAAAGACATCCCAAGTGAAAGGAAAAACGCTCTCCTGTTAGCGTGTAACTTAGCAGCACGAGGTAGCATTTGATGCCATCGGAGGACTGCGTTTTGTTGGCATTTGGTAATCCTTCTGCAGGATTTCACAGAAGCAGGAGGAACAGGGCTGAGCTGAAGAGGATTAGCAGGAGTAATTTACAGGCTGGGATGTTATTCAAAGATATTCCTGACACAGGCTAGGACACACTGATCTGTGGGTTTCAAAGAGTCTCCAATACAAAAGCAATTATCAAGGACCCAGACCAGACCAAGGGAGCTGCAGTTCTATTCCCTTTTACTCAGATTTGGATAGCCAAGAGTTTTTGTAAACTAATTTTTCTCCATTGTTTAACTGTTATTAACCTGAGCAGTTTGCTGATGGAAGCTAAAGGTTTTTTTACAAGGTTTCACAGAAACAAGTTAATTGCAATGAAATGTTAGATGGAGAATAGTTAAAATGAATTGTTTTGACTTCCTATTTCGTTTTGGTAATGAAAAAAATGTTTTGAGAACAAAAAAGCACTTGGTTTCTACAATTATTTTTTTTTCCAATCTAATTTGTATGGATTTTCTATTACATTAAGGCATTAGTTTTAAATAGCTTGTAGTAGCATAGAGTGCTTCACATTATGGCATTTTGATGTTTCCACATGATTTTTTTTTTCTTTTTCTTCACAATTTCTCTTCTGTGGTAAGGTTTGAGAACCTAGGCTGCTGCTTCCAATTCAGAAGAGGAAATTCCTCTAAAAATGGAAGTTCACTTTTCTAACTACAGCTACTACCCCAGGAACTCATCCTTTCCCTTCTTAAATATGCACCATCCTTCTTCCCCCTGTCTATCTTTAGCAACCCTTCCTCATACTTCTTTTTTCCTTCCTAACCTTGGCATACTCAGTGAAAATCTTCTGTATTTCATAGGAATAGTGAAGGTGTAGATATAAACCACAGTGTAGCAGGAAAGGACTAAAGAAGGCTGTGGTCACATCAGGGGTAGATTTTATTCCAATGCAATGAATTTTCATCCCCATATTCCAGATACATGCACAGACACACAGAGTATGTATGCTTATATTAAAACAAACAACAACAACAACAACAAAACCAACCAAACAAACAAACAAAAAAACCCCACTTATATCTTCTATATCCTTGTTCTGTTGTGTTGCCACTGTTCAGCTCCATGATCATGTCACCCACAACAGAAAATGGATGGAAATAGAATAGATGAGTAACAAGAGGGAAAGTGAGCAGATGAAGTGAAATGGGAAGCTGAAAGGAGAAAAGACAGAATCTTGACTGAAGAGTTGAGAGATGTGGAGGAGATGTGTGTACATAGCAGGGGAGTGGGGATGCACACTCTGGAAGAGACCCTGCTGGTGATGACAAAGGAACTATGGTGACAGGTTTGTTTTTTCCCTTTTAACCCAGCCTCTGACAGACTTGATGTTAATCTCATTTCGGCTAAATTCCTCCATGTGATACATCTCAGTTTTTCCATCTTATTTTCTCTCACCTCTCCTATTTTTATTCCATTACACATTACCTCTCCATCTCTGCAAGACCCCTCCCCACCCTCCTGACAGTTCCATTTTCTCCCCTGGCCACCAGCCATGCTCAGGCAGTGCAGGCACACCTTATTCTCTCTCTACTGGAGAGCCGATAGCTCCAGCAGCTTCTCCCTCGCTGCTCTTGCAACGTGGTGTCTCACATTTGCCAACAGTCTGAGAGATCAGGTGGGCTCAGGGAAATAATAAATGGGGTAAGGAGGAAAAACGTAAGCGTATTGAGAGAGAAACTGAAGAGGAGAGACGTTAGACGTCTTTAAGTACATTGAAAGAAGTTTAGATATAAAGTTGATGAAAGTCTATGAAGACCAGGCTAGATTAGATTAGCCTAGAAGTGAAGAGGCAAAGAAAATAAAAGGAAGAGGGAGAAGGAGTAGCAGAGGAAGAAGATGATCCTCCATTTCATACAAGGAACTTCTTTGCAGTCACTCAGCCCTTTGTATCTTGATATGCTGTTTGGGGGGCAGCAGAAGCTTTGCAAGGATGTTGTTTCAAACAAAACCTTTTCTCTTGATGAAATACAGATTTCACAGAGCCATTGCATTTTGCAAGGTTGCCTTACTTTTGCAAGTCAAAATGGGGAAAAAATATCTTAATGATCCAATCTATCCATTACTTGGGACTACTAAATGTCAGTGGAGGGAACACCTGGAAAACTTCTCTGGCTGTGTAGCTAAAAAGGACTTCACAAAACTTGTTGTCCCACAAATAGATTGTTTACACTGTCTTCACAAATACATTGGTTAGCTATTTGAGAACAGTAAAATTCAAATTCAAACAAACACTCATAAATATATATCTATACACACGCTGTGTATATTTATTCAAACTGTAAATTCTGTGTGGGTTAGCTTCCAGTGCATTCATTACTTGCACAGATGCAGCTGGGAGCCCTATAACCTGGCACAGTTCATAATGTTTCCTCCTGGAGAATCTACCCTTGCCAGTAACCTGGGAACTAATAATACCTTATAGAATTTGTACTACTCAGGCCCATTCCATTCCCTGACTGTAGACCCTTCAGTCCTGGTGAAAGGGCCACATACCTTTGTTTGTGTGATAACCATCCCAAAGACCTTGTAAGTGTCTCCTATCCTTCACTGGCAGCCGTGGCGGTAGGGCAGCCGCGCTTCATTTCCTACAGAATTTCAGCTGCTTCGGTATTTATCAGGAGCATCTGTTAAACAATCTGGAGGGGAGCAGTAATGGTGCCATTAGTGTGTGCGTGTGAGGAGGGAGGTTCTCAGCAGCACGGAGACCAGAAGAGATGAGTCTGTGCGTTGCACATTTAGGGGTGTCATGACCTTGACTTCTTGCTGATGAGTGATGCTGAGTATCTTGGAGCAGAAATGACAGTGATAATGTTTCTCTGAATAGATGTGTTCTGGTCACCAGGGCTGAAGAGAATGGGTCATTAGAGAGACAAACAATCAGTATTTCAATGTTGGGTTCTTACAGAGGTACTGAGTGTGTGGAGGTACAGAGGTCCCTGAATCTAGTGAAGAAACACAAGATAAACCATGCAGGGGTGTGTATCCCCTTTCCCCTAAAGTTCATCTTTCATATGGAGCCTTTTTTGCCTTTACTGACCCACTGTTTGTACTTTGGGGCTGTATAGAGGGTGAGCAATAGTGTGCACAAGAAACTAAACTCTGCTGAGATGATTAGTAACACGTACAGAGTGTAAATCCCTTTGCAAATGAAACAGCTCAGCTGGACCTGCGGTGCCCCTGACATTCACATGCTGGGCCCTAACCCTACTTTTAAGTTTTCAGCCACAGCCTCCATGACCTTTCCCAATGTCCAATAGCTTCCTGCAAAACCAGCATCAAAAATCCAATGCCTCTAGGTCTGCATTTAGCTTGATGCACTCTGCAAGGTCCTGTGGCACAGGGGTTGCTGTGTCAGAGCCCTCATTGCCCAGCCATCACTATGCTTTAGTATTTTACACTAGACAGACCAGATCCCCTTTCTTTACCTAGAAAGACAGCCCTAATGTGGACATACAGTGCATATTGATTGTTGAATGGTGTCCAGAGTCCACCAGCAGCTGTTCCTCTCCCTTTCTGAAATGGAACTTGGTTCTAACAACAGTCAAAGTTTTGCCTGGGGCAGATTTTTTTCTTTCCTTTTGATTTACGCCTCTACACGCTTATATAGTCCTAATTCATTTCTTCAATGGCCCTTCAGCTGTTATATTTTCGCTTGTCAGGGTGCTTTTTAAATTTTTTTCCCCTTATAAATATATAAAACATTTAATGAAGAAATAATGATATTTTCTCATGTCACTGACTATTTTTCCTGTCATCTTTGATGTGCTTGTAATGTGGGCGGACATATTATTTATGACCAGGGAAATTAAATATTATTTCACTTTTTTTTTCTAATGCAATCTGTGTCATCTTCCAGTTCCCAATTTCTTTCCATTAAAGTTATTGTCTTTGCTGTTCCACTCGACCGTTGGTTTTGTAACCACACTGCCAGAAGATGCAGAAAAACATAATGGAGAAAAGAAATGGCATAATTTGCAGGAGATACTTTTCTCGTCTCATTTAAATGAAGACAGTTTGTTCCTGAGTGTCAAAAACATCAAGAGCAACAAAAATATGGAAATTGGTAATTTCTTGCACTAGGAATACTTCCAAAGGTTTGGAGATTCTGTCTGATTCTAGCAGCTACTAAAGATATGTCCAAGCCAAACTTACAGCATAAAATAATTTTAAACCTCAAATGCTTGAAATCTGGGCCTGATTTTTTTTAAGTCTTTGGCCCCAAATGCTTCCTTCTCTCATCTGCTGCCAGAATGTCCTCAAAACTGGAACAGGAATCACAATCCCTAACGTATTTCTTTATCATTTGGGTGTTATAGAGACAAAATAGAGCTGGACAAGGTGATTGTGTGGTGTGCATGACCTTACTTCTCTTTTTGCCTTTTCTCCCACCCCTCCCCATCTCAGCAAGGTTGCCTGCTAATCTCTTATTTTGCAAAGATTAGAAACCTAGTTTTTCTTTGACCTTTCTGAACAATCAGGATCTTGGAGTCCCCAAGATGAGTCGCCATTATCTCATCTTTTGGTTTGCTGACAATGATTAAGCAGGACAAAGGATGTGTTCAAAGCTATGGAGTTTCAATCTGTCCTTAGGGAGTACCTGGAAATAAAAGCAAGCAGAGGGAGAAAGCTCCAGCAAAAAGAAAAGTTTGACCTTTAGAAAACATCCTTGGCTGGTGCTTTCTCACCTTTCCAAATATACATAACCAAGATTTGCAAAAATAGATCTCTAAGTGCAGGCACCTGCCTCTAGACTAATTCCCCAGAGGACTGTTCCCACAGCATGTTCCACTGAAATGAACACTCAGGACTTTTGAAAATGAGGTCACAAACAGAAATGTTCTTTCAGACTGTTACTTTTGCTTATGATATATCTAGCCATCTATCCATCCATCTGCGTGCTATGATCTTTGCAAGTTTTTCTTCAGGTTTAGGTTACCTCTATACAACAGCTCAGAGCAAGGCATGACGAATACTTCTACCACTCACGATCAATCTAACAGAGATGTGGCTCTTCAAGGTGCAATTTCTTTACCAATTCCTGTTTCCAGCAGTTGCTCATCTGCTGCTCGCTTTTCCCAGGGCTAAAGAACAACTGTTGCCTCTGCAAGGCCAGGTGAATTCACAGCAGGTGAATCACCAGGAGCTGAAAAGCTTTCCCATCCAGCCCAAAGATTCATAGCGTGGTGGTTTGTTCCTGTGGACTCAAAAGAGCAGTGCATATGCAAGAACCTCATGTTTCTCATGTGCTCCTGTCATCTCACATAGGCCAAACAAAGCAAGAACAGATTTATAATATTTATTTATATTATTTAAACAGATTTATACTATTATCCTTTCTTACTCCTACTCATCTTGACCACTGAACAGAGGAGGAAATTAAATTACAGACAAATATCATGACAAGACCGTGACTATAGGATATCTTAAACAGATGAGATGGTAGAAGGATATGTATAAAGAAAGCTGGTTGTATACATACTTAGATTTACACATACCTAAATTCTGGGATGTCCATGTGGACATAAAGAGGGAAGGAGATTTAGGCTTCTCACACAACTGTTTTTTGCTTCTTTAGAGCACCTCTGCCAAGTGGCTGCAAGGGAAGTGAAGGCAAGGAAAGGAGTCATTAAGAGAAAGTTAAGGGAAAAAAAAAAAAAGATTTTTTGAAATGGGCTAAAGTATGAAGAATGGCCTTTGTGAACAATTCAGTCATTTATCATTATTTCATTGGCATTGTATGAATAATAAATTCCAGACTATAATGGAGTAATATCTCATCTTCTTTCTCCCTCAATGGGCACTGGATGAATGGCCAGGTGAGCTACACGTGGACCAGCAACATTCTCCAGAATTTCCTTGCAGTAAGTGCATGTTGATTTTTTTATCAATCTTCTCCAGATGTTAAAATTAATGAGAACTCAGAAAATAGCTTTTATCTTTTTGAAGAGAGCTTAAAAAATGTTTTATTTCTTCTTATTTTTCTTTTCCTATTGAAAAATAGAACAGGTGAGGGCCAGAAAAACATAGGACAGCTGAAGCCAAGCAATATGATTTTGCAATTTATCCAGGGGATAAGGAATAAGTGTGGACACAAACTCTGTTATAGCAGCCCAGCTGATGGGTGGTAGCATACTAAACTGACATAACTCATCAACATTCTCTTGGGTGTTTTTGTAATTGCAGAGACACACAGAGTTGCCTACAAAAGAATGGGTTCACAGCCATGATGTAAATGGCATTTGTCCCCTTCAAAACTGATAGTTCAGACAGCTCTGACTTTCAGAGTATTCCTGTTGTACCCACAGAAGGAGAAGAGTCAACCCAAATGTAGTAACAAGGTTAGAAAAGGGAAATTATTGCTACTGCAAGAGATTCAAGGAGCTGTGAAATCTGGTTTAAAAGGTAGATAGTGTGGTGTTTACTTAGTAGACTATCAGGATCTATCAGAAACTAACAGTAACCATAAACAACAATGAATCAGCTTCCATCCGTTTTGATTTCCAGTTGTATTACATTTCAGCTGTGTCACAGCCAAAATAAGAGATCCTAAATAGAATAGTTATTATCTTGGTATTATTAATTTGGTGGCAATTTTTTTTCAGTTTTCTTTGTTACATGTTTATTCCCATACCTCTTCACTACTCCACACAAGTTTCCCTCCCTCTTCCATAGCATCTTGCTGCCTGCTCTCAGCTGACCTGCTAGGGAGATGGAGCCCTGAAGCATTTGAGTTTTTGGGAACAGAAGTCTCTGGTGCAGTGTATGTGAAAAGGAACATCCTGTCTTAGGAATTGCTGTAGAATTACATTTTCCTCTGAGAAATGCACTGAGCCTGATTCTCAGTAATGTTATCCTCTTTCTTGGAGCAAGAAATAGGTGGATAGAGGAGGAAAGCAGGCTAGGAACCTTAACCCAGCTTTGTGATCCTTGAACCCCAGGGCTTTAAAGAAGCCTAACATCTGCATTTGAAGAGGTCATTCTACTCAGTCTTTGTTTCTTAAGTACATTACATTTACACAGGGCTCCTGAGCACATCCACACAGATGCTGATAAAAGGCAAGCAGCAACAGAGAGATTATTCTGTTTGAATTTGAGGTTTTCCAATAAATACGCCTGAATCTAAATCCTGTCCTTTCAAAAGTCAGAGGGTTAAAACTTTTCATCAAGGAAAGGTATTCCCCAAGCAATCTGCACTCAGGGCTCTCTGAAGCAAGTGAACATTGTCGGCCCAGACATCACTAACTTCTTAACTTCCAAAAAGTTCTGGTTGCTGATAAACCTTTGTCCTTTTTCTTTGATTAGCTTTACTCTAGCTATAAATCCTATTTTGTTTTGTGCTGGGGTCTGGCCAAGGAAGCATTTCTATTAACCTGGAGCAGCTGGGGAGTAGCTGGCTCTTACTGTCAGGGGATTGCACGCCTGAGTATCCTGTAACAATGTTTTTTTTCTCTTGAAGCCCCAGTCTAAAAAGAAGGATATCCATGTTCCTTCTGCAGTTATTTTCCTGGCCTCGAAGCTGGCAGAGTTGTGTGGGCAGGATGTCATTAGCTTAAAGATGGCAGTCATTAGAATTCCCATCTAAAATCTGCTCTCCTCACAATCTCCGTGTTTGCCCTCTTTTCCGTGAGCTTTAATTTATCCGTTCATAAAGTGGGAACATACTCCTGCTACTTTCATTACCCAATTGACTTTAATTAAAAAATCTGTAACACCTCCTGGCTTGGAAGGCTTTGAGTTTGGTATCCTAATGTCAGGGGCCCTCGTAACTGAAGGGAATGGCAGTCAGCCGTGAGAGCAGCGACTTCCATGGAGTGAGAGGCGATGGGCTACACTGCATCAGTGTGCAGAGCTCTGGTTCCTTTGGAGCCACCTGTGAGTCCCTAGATCTTCTGCATGTCTTCAGCCTAAAGGAGGAAGGAGAACCTACTTTTGCTCCCTGATGCTTTCTGCTCAGTTACAGCATTTATTCTAAGCCTTCCCGCCCTGAGGCTGTGGAGACTTGCTAAGTGCACTACCCTCATTACCAGAGCACCACAGCAAAAAAAAATCTCTCTCCATCTATGCCTTTTGCCCAGGGTCTGTGACATTCCTCCATATCTCACAGGTGTAAAATGAGTACCAAATAGGCACAGTGAATGTTAAAACCACTTGTCCCCAAAGGCAAATTCAGTAGTGACTAATCCCTGGGAGACTCTGGGATTTTAAAATTGGTATATTTTCTACTTTCTGTTATCTTTACTCCCTCTGAGACTTTTGCTGTCTATTTACTGTCCCTTTACCCCTTTCCCTATGCTAGCTCCCCACTCTGCATAGCCAGTGCCCTCAGCCAGCAGCACTTTATCTGCTTCCAATGTAGCGTGTCCTAGAAAGAATTATAGCATTGCCTTTCTCTAGACAGCTAGGTCATCTCTCAGTAACATACAATAAGCTGTACTTGGGCCAAAGGAAATGGGTTTAGCCTGGCGGGTAATTAATTTTCTCAGGGTTCAGTTTCCCACACTGAAATTGGTCTCCGTCTGATCAATTAGAAGAACATTTCACAAATGAAACTGATTATGAATCATGGGTTTCAGTTCAGTTGTGGAAAACCTGATACATGACTGTTGGAGCAAAAAGTAGAGAGAAGCTTCAGCCCATTTATCCCAGCTGCTGCTGAGGAGTGAAAACAACACACACATCCTTCCTCACTCCTTCAAGGAGAAAAAGGTGCTGAGACTCCACCAGATTACAGCACAGTTCTGAAAATGGTCCTCAAACCTCCTGATCCGTTGTTTCCCTGGACATTGAAGCTTATCCTCTGGCCTAAGGCTGTCCTGGGACCACCCCTCTGTGCACTTTCATAGTTTAACTCTGGCAAATCCTGTTTCCTTCTGCCTCCAGACTTGACAATAAAAAATGAAAAAGAGTTTTGGGATGAGGAGCATCCCCAAGATATCTTTAATTCAGATGTAACGATTTTGAACAAGAGATGGGATGATCTCAGACAGCTGAGGTCTCTGTGTCACAGTCAGCTTCTCCTGCCCATTTTCCTCTGCAGGTAATAGTCACAAGAATGATGGCAGTCTATTCAGTTGAAATTTAGCTTTTAAGAGAATGAAAACATTTCCATTTCAGCCAGGAGCAAGCATGCAGGATCCATCTTACACAGTGGGAACAGATAGCCACTGCCCCACTTAAGTAAGGAGAACATTCTTCATCCCTCCTGCTTTTCTTTCTGCCCCTTGTACCCCCCAACACTGAACAGGACTCTTAGTTAGTTCAGTTACTACCGTGTCTTTAAAACATGCCCAACATGTTACTTTAAAGGAAATATCAAGTGTTCAGATGAAATTTTGCTGAGAACCTTTTTTTGCTGCTGAAAAAGCCATGACACTAAACTTTACAGCCATCTCAAGTCTTGAATAGTTTTTCATTTGTGTCAGATTAACCAAGTTAAAATTCCCTCTCACGGACTCGGCATTTAGAGGTATTACACTAGAAGTAGCTTAATAACTTTCACTTGGAAAAAAAAGAAAAAAGAAAGGAAAAAGAAAAAAAAAAAAAGGCATTTCTTGGCACCATACAGAGTAAACAAAGAAATGCAATTTCACAAAGCAGGACCTGCTAAAGGGGACACACTGCAGCCAGAAATGGGGATGAAGGCTGGGCTGTCCAGTGAAACAAGCCTGCATATGAAAAATTAATCACCTAAGATCACAGGCAGTAATCTCATCTGTTTTTATACACCAAACTGGGTCAAGCCCAGTTAGTGCCTGGGCAGGACACTCTCTAGAAAAGGTACATTAATAAAAGAGGTGCTGCAGAAAGTGGTTCTCGGAGGGTGGGTGTGTAGGATTTTATATAGTTCCCATAGTTATATAAATACATATACATATAAAAATATATATTACTATTTTATATAGCTCTTTTTTTTTTCCTTTGTCTCCCTAACATAGATCTCTCATAGGCAGAGAACTGCATTTGCACAGAAATGTCTTAATTTGTAGTTGAAATATGTAATGTATTAATATATCTCATAAACCAGCCTTTATTCATGCTGGAGAAGTGCATTTGGAAGGGAGAAAAGGGAGGCTTGTGATGCCTAACAGTTTCTGTATGAGGAAACTACAAGCTTGGGTCACACCTGAGACAGCTTTATCACCAGTGTGGTTTATTCTTAATGAATGGAGCCTCATTGTGCCAGGGAAGTGGAAGTGGTTGATTGTGGCTTTTAGTAAAAAATATAATACTGTTGTGTACCTTCAAATGAGGAGCAAGACCTAGAACATGAAGAAAGACAAACCTGACTATTACACTGCTAGAAGCAAGTGCAGAGAAGGGAGGACTGTCTCTCCTGCAGTAACCCCTGCTGCTGAAGAAACATATACAGATGCTGCTGAGGAATCTTTAAAGACAAAATTTCCTGACTGAACAATCATACCTAAAATAGTATTGTGGCTCCAGGCTCCTAGAGATGTTGCTTTTAAGATGCAATGGAAAACTGACGTCCTGACCTCTTGTGGTCACTGAATATACAGTGCCAGATTTTCCAAGCATCTGGTTGTTTTCAACACACTGTCTCCTTCCTAAATTTTTATTTACTTTACCAAATAATGTTATCTCCAACGCTCTCTTCACAATTTCACCAGGGCAGGAACTTACTCAGCATTCCTAATTCTTTTGTAGCAGGTACAATGTGACATAGGAGGGGTTTGGAACTAGATGATCTTTAACGTAGATGATCTTTAACGTTCCTTCCAACCCAAACCATTCTAGGATTTGATGATTGTTAGAGACCTCCACCTCTGGCAAATTTCAGAACACACTGCAATACAGCCACAGACAATTAAATAATAAGCAGCATGTGATCTCTTGTTCAGCATAGCTGTTTTCAAGCATTCCTTGGAAGCACTACTGCCTTTTAGGGCATGTGAAATGATCCTTGAATGTAATTTGACAATCAAAGTTCAGAAGTAACAACAAGATCTTTTAGAATTAGAAGATGCAGGCTAACTGAAAGAATTAATTTTTATCATTGCATTGAAATGTTTCAGGACATATTCAGCAAAGAAACCATCCTTGAAGAGCTGACATAAGTAGTGGGGTGAAGTATCTTTTGCATGGGTGTTGGCAGTCTAAATTATACAAGATTCAAGTTTCCAATATATCTTATGGTTACTGTCTTTGTCTAGTGAGTTTTGCTGTAAAGAAATGATGGGTTTTGAGCCAACCATCTGGCATGACCACATGGGAAACCAGACTTTGATTCACACCTCTGCAGGCTGCAGTCAGATGCTGAGAACATTGAGGACCTGACTGCAGGGCATAGAAACTGTCATTCTTTTCCTTCCATCTTTGCCCAGTGCTATCAGGGAACTACAGATACAGTCAAGTACAATGACCACTGAAATTTAAAAAGAGGTTGAAAACTTTGAAAAGGAACAGCTTATGCTGCTGGGGTTGAGAGGTGTGCATTAAAACCAGGCAGGGACAGAACAGTTAGACATTAACATGGTTGATCTACTGCCTTTTGTGTTGCCTTCTGGTTCTTTTGCAAAGAAGTAGTCCCCATTGTTAGCTGTTTTTCTTGTTGCTGTAGGATTTTACAGATCTTTGTATGAAGGTGTGAGCTAGGGGATTATTTGGTTATGTTTTTTCTTGCAAAACCAAAGGCTTGGTGTTTACTATAACCATGATAAAGTGTAGACACAACCTGAGCTTCCTCCTCTGATAATGCCCCCTCTCTCATGACCATCAACATAATTTGTGATTCCTGTCTCGTACTCCCTGTGCCCTCAAATTCAGAGAGTGGATGGGATAATTCACAAGATGTCTGGCATTTGAGTAAGATACTTGTCTGGCTGAGATCACTGAATGACTTAGCTAATGCTGCTTGGATTAAGAGGATGTTGATAACTGAAAATCCAGTCCAGCAATTATAGGCTTCAAATAGGGGAAATGTGAGGCAGAGTGAAACTATCACACTGGTTCCAACCAGTGAACACATTTCCCACTGTGTATCAAACAAATCAAAGCCAACAGCATTTCACTTCTGGAAGGCCAGCTAAGGGAGAGAATGATAATAGTGGAGCTTTGTGATCATAAAGGTCTGTGGTTGCTGCTGTGAGGTCATCACAGGATGAGGTGCAAATGAGGGAAGAAAAGACAATTTCATATCATAATGCATTATGCACAAGCAGTAAATAGATACTCTCTGAATGTTGTTGGGGCTTTTTGGTTTTTTGGGGTTTTTTTTTGTACAAGATGGTGAATAAAGCAAAAATATTCTGCAAGACAGAAGCAGAAAGCTGTATCCTTTAACAATCTGCACTCAACCATGTTCAAAATAGCCACTTGGCAATGATTATCTCAGAGGAAAAATGGTGTGGAATCCAGAAAATAAGGGCATAGCTGTAACAGAGGAAGCCAAGTTGAGCCAGTATGTTGGTTTTGTGCAGTTCTGCTTCTGAAATCATTCCAGGTTGGTTTTTCCACAAGCCAGTCATGCTTTGGTAGTTGCTCTGAGAACTGAACGTTATAAAAAATGGCAGTTGAAAGGTGGTGAGTTGCCTGCAGTGCCCAATAACAGTTAGAGGACTTTAACTGCCATCTCCTCCTTCCCTGCTAGAGTCTTGACACTGGCTCTGTTCCTGGGGAAGAACTGCAGCTCCTCTCCAGAGAGAATGTCTGCTCTGTGGCCTGATGAGTTAGAGGCCTGCTGCAACATCCATGCTCAGCTGAGGGAGTGAGGAAGACTCAAAATCTTTTTTTGTCCTTCTCTGAACAAGAATTGAAAGGAAAACAAAGTGGCCACAGGAATTTTCCTACAAATTATGTTTCCATGTAATATTTCATTATATCCCTGGCTTATTTGGCTCCTAATATCAATGAACTATTTATTCTGGTTAGAAGCTGAAATGAGCTCTATAGACTGCTTGGCAGTGATTAGAAGCTCTCAGGAAGCAATTGAGGTAGAGACTGTCTCATGGCATGATTTTATTAACTACAGATTTAGTGGTGAAAGTGACAGAGGGTAGAGAGAGGAAACATGAAAGAAGCCCCTTTTGGTTTATAGTGATTTGTCATCTTCATTATGATGTGACATGATGCAAGAACAAACAAGATGAGGCTGGGGCTACAGTTCATTAATACCCCTCATGTGCCTGGTAAATCCCTACCAGCTTCTGCAGTCCCTCACACAGCGGGGAGTGACTCCTGACCAGGTCGTCTGGGTGATATTTCAAGCAAGAATAGAATAATTTTGAGAATGGTTATCTCCTTTCCAATCTGTGGTCAGATAACATCCCTGTGGCAACCATTGCAATTGCCTATGTGAAAAAGTAATGTTCAGAAAGTAATTTAATGTAATGGATTGTTTAGCTTTCTTTTAATTAAATGTAGCAGCTGGAAACAAGGAAAAGAGAGTTTTGTATCACCAACCAGCTCTCTAATTGCAGGCATCCTCCACAGACCCTACTTAGTGTACTGCACTTTCAGCCCAAGTTGAAAAGCTGTTACTATTGCTTAAACACCCCAAAACATTAGGATTTTCTCCACCTTTCATGAAATATTGTGGTGGGTTGTTTTGTTTTCTTTTGCTACTTCTCTCTCTCCCCAAAAGTCAAACTGCTGATGAGAAATCTTTGTCAAAGTAGCTCAACCAGCTCCAGAAATTGTCTCTCGGAGGAGTCCAGCAGGCACACGAGGGAGGACAGTGCTGAAGTTCCTTGGGAGACTGTCCTTTCAAATGACTAAATGAAGCGCTCCAACTGTTTATTCCCACCAAGTGATTCCGGCTTTTTGAAGATGACTGAACACATTGATGGGCCTTTCAGCTGAGCCCCTTTCAAGTGAGAACAAAAGACTGCTTGTAGATTGTATCAATACAATTGTGACTCAGATGGTCACTGCAGTTGTCCTGTTGTCAGGCACATTTCTGGGAGTAATAGTGACTTCAAAGCCAGACCATTTAATGGCATCCTTTGCTCCCTAATTTTGAAATGGAAGGTTTTGGCAAAGGTATCACCTGGAAGAACTGAGGTTTTCAGTGTAAAAGGGTCAAAATTTGGCTGGGTTACAAGGCCAGGATAACCAGGATGTTTTCCCTGTTGCTTATACAGTGAGTAGCCCAGAGTCACTAGCTCAGGTGTAAGCATCCACATGGCTTATGTCGCAAGGCAGATGACATAAACCCACCCTTTGCAAGCTAGCTTCCACCACACTTGCTTACCTTTCCTGATTTCCCTTTTACCATTCACACTTCCTTCCTTCCTCTCCATTTCAGATGGGTTTTGTGTGAGCATGTAGAAGGAATAGCTTTTGTGAGATTTCTCTCCAAAAGCTTGGTACAAGGAGATGGCTGGAGAAGAGATGTATCCTCTTGGCTTGCCTCTAAAACTGGCTAATTGTCCAGTGCCCAAGGCCATGGGCAAGAAGCCCAGAAGGTCAGATTAGATTTTAGCATGTGTGCCTATGGTCACTGAGAACAGCTTGCACTCCTGTTCCTGTTTGGATCCCCATGAATTTACTGCTGGCTGTGCATAAGGCTAAAGACAGGTTTGGAAGCAACATCTGTACATAATGGGAAGCTCGGCCAAGACACCAAGAGTTTGCCAAACAACTCTTTGTCTGGGGTGTAAATCTCTACTTATTGCAAAGTGCAAAAAAAGTAATGAGGGAAATAAAATGCTGACTTGCAGATTTGTAAAAAAAGGCTTTTAAAATCTCTAGTGGGGTAACTTGCAACTGCTAAATATACTCAAGGAGAAATACAGCCAGATTATTACTTTCCTCAGTCTCACTATGATGCTTTATATTGTTCCTCTTGAGAGTGGATGGGAATGCTGGGATCAGCAGGGGGAAGACTGGGAGAAACAGTGGCTTTAGTCTATTTGCTGTTAACTTCACCATGTGCCTCATCAAGGCTTTTCACAGTTCTCTTGTCTTGATCATCAGGGAAAAAGGATTGAGATGGGGCAGGAGATGTGGAAAAGGAAAAGTGAGGGCTTTCTGTGTGTGCAGAGGAGGATATTTTGACAGAATGGGTGGTGGTGACTAAGGAAAGTGGGGAATGGGCGAGTAGTAAATGAGTTGTGTTCCTGGCTGCCGAATAGCCCCAGGAGGTTCCCAGCAAGTCTGCCGCTTTTTTATTGGAGCTTTGTGCCAGAGTTATAAACCCTTTAAATGAGTCTAGATCATTAGGGAAGCTTGGCTGATCACTGATGAAAAAATATAACAATTAAAACAAAGGGCTGGAAGAGGGAAGCAGGGAGAGAGAGAGCTGGGGGTGAGCAATTTTAATACTTAATAACAAATACTAATAATGGTGCTGAGTTGGGGACTAATTAAAAGTTTCTAAAAGGAGAGAGGAAGAGAGTGGAATTAATCTGGAGTGTTTTGTCTGGCAGCTTCTGTGACTGCCTGAATAAACCACTTTGGCTAGAAGGATGGGACAAAATGCTGGGAGTTGAGCAAAGCTCTGGAGATAGATGGCTCTAAGCTGTGGTGAAGAACAGCTCAGATGAGTCTGGCTCCTCTCCATAGCTGTGTGTTTTGAAGTCTGCCCCATACTCTGGGACTACAAGTGTTCATTCTCCCATGTGGAGAGAAGAGGCTGGGGAAGAGGAGCAGAGGAAGGAGTTTGAAGGGTTGAGAGAACAAAATTATTCTCTGAAAATTCGATTGCTTTGGGGCAAAAAGATCTGGATGCCATAGCACAGATCTGAAAACTATTCATGCAACAACTCCTGCACCGATAGCCAAGGTAGGAGTTAAGGAAAAAAAATCCATGAGGGACTGACAAGCAACCCAGGGAACTGCTGCCATATAGTTTTCCAGAGGAAGAATTGCTATATACTTGCCTTCTACCTGTGCCACTCTTAGCTATTGCCTGATGTCAGGACAGGGTAGTAGGTTAGATGGATTTCCATGGCTGTTCTTGTTAAAACTTGTCCTTCTATCAGTGCTGACTTCAAGTGCACCTCTGCCCCTACACAAATAAATGTTCCTAAAAGCAGCAGGCTCCCAGGTCTGTGTCCTGAGGCTGGGGGTGATGATAGCTGAAATAACCAAAATGGCAACATCTGCATTTCACTGCCCAGTTCAGCACCTGCATGAGGGACTGTTGAGGTTGCAGCAAGCATCAGATTAAGGTCATTTGTGTGCAATTTCAACTAAACTGTTGTCAGGCACCACCACTGCCATCTTCCTTGCTACATCCTTCTGGATAAAAAACCTGGCTGTGGGTAAATGCCGACTCCAGATACGATGTTCCTTCCAGCACCTAGCTCCCTTTACTTTCTCATCTGTGCGGGCAACTCTAAGTTTTAATTATGGTTGCTTTTTGCTGTTCTTTATCTTAATTAAGTCTGACTTGCTGACTATTTCAAGGGAGATTATGTCTGGGAAATGCCTTCCTGACTTGAGTTCTGAATTGTGGAAGGAGAGATATGAAAGCCATCATCACTGGATGCACCAGGCAGCTCCATCCTTCAGGCAGCAGAAATGCAATGCAATAGGGACTGGATGTGCAGCATGACTGGGAAAAAACCTCAGCTAAAATGGGGCCATCCAGCTGGAATGAGCACAGAGCAAGAGAGCCAAGGGGATGGGTACCTGGCAGGTAGAACAGATTTCCCAGGAAATTCTTCTGTATTACCATGTCTGGGACCTGACTTTTTTTCCCCTTTCTTCTGTAATGCAGCATCAAGTAAATTCCAATGTAGAATGCAAACACCAGCAGAGTCCCCCTGAGTCCTCAGACTTGCACTCTGAAAAGCCCACAGCAGTCACAGCTTTGCCACAGCTCGCAGCTTTGCATTATTTTAGCCCCGCACAAGAAGAGCTGAGGTGCTGACTGCGGGCCTGTGTGAGGTTTGGCTTGAGAACTCTATCTTGGCTCCTGATATAGCCCTGAAGCATCCAGCAGCAAGCTTTGCTATTCTGCACCAGGGCTCTATCTGTCTGTAAATACTTCTATTTCAGCAGCTTCTCTCCAACGTGACAGATTTGCTATGAGGAACCTGGCAGCAAAGACTTTTTCTCCTCTCTCTCTCTCTCTTTCTCTGACAAATGTATAAAATGTATTAGCTTTTCATGTTCTAATTTATGATATAATAAACTCCCCTGTGCCCTGGCTTCTTTCAGGGTTTGAAAGTGAAGTGTTCCACTTGCCTGCTTTGGTGAAACCCTACCAAACTGTTTAGAAGGAAGGGATGGAGAGAGGGATGGAGGAAAGGGGACATAAGGGAAGCAAGGCTGCTGGGGCAGAAAGGGGAAAGGGGAGGTAGAGACAATTTCTGTCATTTGGTTTCTCATTTCACCAGGCATCATGTGCTACCCTGTGGGATTTGCACTGCTCCTGGTGCTGGTGGAGCTTCTCCAAGTGACTGAGCACTGTCCATGTTTAGACCTTTGAGGGAAATAGAACATAAATTGCAAGAAGGGAATGGGTCTGGACATCCTCGTTCAGGACGAAAGGATGGGAATGTAGGAGTAGGTAATTGTGTATTACCCCAGCACATGTTGTCAAACCAAGATGACTTGTTGCTTACAGAGTTTCTTGTGATCATCAAACCAACTGAAAGTCTGGCTTGAGTAATTAAAACACTAATTGGAAATTCACCATTCATCGGAGGAAATAGCGGTGCATTCCTTTTTTCTTTTTTTTTTTCCTCCCCCTATCTTTTTTTTCCTCCAGCATTTTCTCTCTAGTGGTAGCAGATGTTGGGGTTGTGAATTCATTGTCTGTCAGAGACACAGCAAAATCCTCTTTCCAAACTAGTTTTCTGTATTTTTGTTGATTGTCTGCTTAAATTAACCTTCTCTAATGAGATGAAGATACGCAGGGTATGCCTGTAATTTACGGGCTGTGAAATTAGTTAGTACGGATATAATACATCCTGGTGGCTGACAGGGAATACAAAGCTCTGAGAATACCCAGGTAGAGGAGGAGATGGGATGTGTCTTTAATGCATGGTTCCCAACAGTGTGGAGGATTATCCTGTCTGGCTGTATGTACACAAACACACACATACAGGTTTGCTCAGGGCTGTAAGAGACAAGGGGTTAGAGCTTGTCCTCTCCTCTGAGGGGGCATTTACACCAGTAAAAAGTGAGTATAATGTGCATGTGAAGTGCTGCCACATAACTCAATTTATATCCAGTCTTCACTGTCGTGAGCAGAGGAGCATCACAGATTTGGCTTGTGCATGTACCTGTATGTGTGTGTGCTCACCTGCGCAGTGCAAATGCACTACAGGGCACCTCCATGCAGAGGATGAAGCTGACTTGCTACCAAGACACTTTCCAAATAAAAGCAAAACATCTTTGGGACGATTCAAGGAGACATATCAGGTTCTCAAATAACAGCCCTTTTGATGTCACCCTCGCTGGAGGGGAACAAGTTTACATTTCTCTGGCAAGAAGGGGTTTAGCAGGCAGGTTTCTCCCTCTGCATGCTGAATTTGACTGTGCTCACGCCTATCGCTGTCCTCTGCTGGAGAGATGAGACTTGTACAAGTTTCACTGACTGCCATAAAGCCTTGCAGGCTTCTGAAAGGTATCTAGTCAGAAAGATTTGTCAGTAATTTCTCAATTAACTAAGAAAATCCACAAGGAAGGGTGGCTGGCTTCTAATGAAAGGGTTTAAGTTTTAGTTTTGGATACATCCTCCTCTCCACTCCCTGCTCCCCCACCTCTCTGAGGCTCACACTGCAAATATTTGGATCTAAACATCTGACTTCAATTCTCTTGCTTGATAAGAAGGTGATGTTTGACTTATCTCTCACTCAGGCACAGATCAATGTGCAAACAAACAAACAAAGCCTCCTCTCGAGATCCCACACTAAGACTTCCCCAGCACAAAATGACACAGTCCAGCAGGGAGCATGAAGTGTCCACATCGGTGTGCCTCCTTGCTTGCTTTGTAAACTGGGGAAGGGAGATCAGATCATTGCATGGCTGCCAGCTTCCAGTATTTTAGGGCTTAATTTATGGTAATAGGTGTTTGAAACACTCTCAGCCCTCAAGATATTAGTACACACCTCTGCTTTCATAAAAAAAAAAAAAAAAGAAAAAACCCTTTGTTTTCATGCTGAGCAGATAATCTGGATATTGTGTATCAGATTCAATTTGAAGGCCATAACAGAAAGACAAATAAAAACCTCCCTCCCTCCTACCCCCCACAATTTTTTTGCTTTGTTTGGGATATTGTGATAATGGATTTGTGCCTGTAGGACCCACTGGGGGTTGAGAGCCCCTGAGTTCATGTATATGCTAAACGTGTTGCAGTTATAATAATGTGAGTATCAAAGAAAATAAGGTGTGCTGAAGTTCTTCCTAACAATATCCGTTGCTTTAATAGAAGATATTATCACTGTTTGTGAATCTTGTCACATATTAGGCCTCAAATCTGATGTATTTACAGCTCTGTACTTTAAAAAGGTAGAAGGGCAGCACTATTAGTTTGAAATTTTTTTTATTTTTTTTTACATAGTTATTACAAGGAAAAAAAAAATCCATTTACTTGGGTTCAGGTTCAGATGGGTCCTGGATCAAAAGGCTAAAGTTATATCCTGAAATTTGGGAAGGTTCATATCACTCATATCTGTGTCTGTATTTATTAGCTCAAATGAAACAAAACACATAAAAAGGTGAACAAACAAATGCACAAACAAAACTGAAGCCAGATCCCTGAGCCCACTGCTGAATTTGGAATGAGTGCAGATCTAGGTACAAACTTCTAATCTACTTTCTCATCCCCCCTAATTGTCATTTTTGTCGAATGTGTATCTAACATATGCCAATTATTTGGTTTTTTATAAACACAGTCCTTGCCTAAAGGTAAACAAGACAGACAAACACAAGGCAAAGGATGGCTCTGCATTACAATTTCTCTGGCAGCAAAGGCAGTTTAAGAGGATCCTGCCCTTCTCCAGCCAATTGTTGCTTTTTCCCATGTGCTCTCCCAGCAGATATGTCAGTGCAGCTCTGTGGAGGGGCTCAAGTGAATCAGTTTTAAAGGATTTATTCTTAAATACGGTCCAGTGTCAGTATAGCCCTCAGGCAGTTGCTTCCATGTATCTGGAGCAGTAAATTGAGTTCCAGTGTGGGAAAGCGCAGCTGGGGTGGGAAATTATGCTGAATTGGTTTTGCCTCTGAGAAATTATGATGTGGTAGTGTGTGCTGAGCTAGTGCTGTGTTTACCTGCACTCAGCCAGCCCTGGCCACATCAGGGAGGTCCTGTGAGATGAGTTGTTGAAAAGATGGGTGAGATAATGGGGAAAGGGGGGGCTGTGGGAATCAACACATTGCTGGAAGGGTGGGAAATGGGAGGGGAACATTGAGATAGTGATTGGAGAAGGAAAAAGGTGGCTTTAGGCATTTACCCCAGGGATGCTCAGTGCAGACAGGAAAGCATGGAGCTGAGTTTAGGGTGCAGGTCCTTTCTGGATGCAGTCTGTTATACCAGTTTGCTGTTGGATCTTGGGGCCAACTTGCATCTTTTCTACCAAGAGCTGGAGATGCAAAAGGAGATGGGGGATCCCTAAGAGCAGAGTTGTAGCACAAATGGGCAGCTGAGGGTTGTGTGGCAGAAGGCAAGTGATGCTGGAGGAAGAATGACTCCTTTTTGCAGGCTGGAGGGAGGAAGGAGTTCTTGGTGCTTCTTGTGGCACTTGGAAGTGCCTAAAGAAGGAAGAAGACCACAGGGGAGCAACTGTCCTGGCTCTGCATGCCCCAGGAGTGGCCTTTCTCTGGAAGAAACTGGTTCCTTCTCCCTTCTCCTCTCACCTGATGAGGATACTGCTTTTCCTCCACATAACATTACTCAATTGCTACTATTACCCTTTCAGGAACCTCCAGCAAATGTTATGTCTGTAGTTATTTTGGTAATGATAAAATCACCTCATACAACCTACATCCATGAAGCACCCAGACAGTGGCACTCTGAGCCTCATCCATCTGTTTTGGGGGGTTTTTTTCCCATCTTGCTCAGCTCTGATCGTGGCTAGTCACAAGCAGAGAGAGGTTGCCACCAGTGTAGTCGATTAATTCTGTTTGCCACTGTGACTTCTGAGACCTGGCCTTCAAGGAATGGGGTTTGCCAAGTTGTACATCACCCTCTCTGTTCTGCATTTCTAATACAAAGGAGAATGTGGTCTAGAAGGGATGCGGGTTTACTTCTTCAGTATCATGAATAACAAAAAAGAAATCCACCTTTTTAGCTATGATTTAGTATTTTTTCTCCCTTTTGTGGTTTGTTTTTTTGCTTTGTTTTGGTTTGTTTTTTCCTTTTAACCAATACAGGAGTTAATGTAGTTGCTTATCTTTTTTTTCTGAGGGGAGGGAAAAAAGTAAACTTTCATTCAAAGCCTTCAAGCATGCCAGAAATCTTGAGGACTGACACTACTGCTAAATAATCATATTCCTCAGCTGGTGTAAACTGGCTTAGTTCTGACAATGTCAGAGTAATTGGCATGAGATGTGAATCAGGTCGCATTCAGCCTGAGAATGATATCAGTGAAAACGTTGTAGTGGGAGGTGAACATCAAAGAGGAAAAAGGAAATCAGAGGAAGGTGCAAAATAGAGTTACTTTACCTGTACATCAGTGTTCATGTCCTGCAAAATTACTACAAGAAACAGCATGATACTGAGCTGCACGAAACAGATCTTCTTGTCCCAGGGAAAATATCTAGACAAAAACTCAGAAGTCTTAAGTTTTTGCCAAGCTACATTCTGATTAGGGCAGTAGAAACATTTCTGTAGTTTTCTTGTGTCCTGTTCTTTCTGGTCATGATGGTATTTTAGCTTTGTTTTAATTAGTGGAAATGCTGTAAGAAAATACTCAATCCAGGCCAGGGGGGTTGGGGGGAACTAAAAGCAAACTTAAAAATGACTGCAACTTCTCTTTAAAAAAAGAAAAAGAAAAAATAAAGAAAGAAAAAAAAAAGAGGATTTATTAAAACTGACCCTTTCCTGGAAACAGTTCTGATTTCAAAGAAATGGACTGTTCCAAAGAACAATAGGCTTACTGAAAAGTGCCCAGGCAGTTCTTCTGCTGCCACTGAGCCCTGTTGTCAGTGCACCTCTGTTTTCAAGGCAATACACCTTTTCTGAAGAGCTCTGCTGTCTGTAGAGACAAGTGCCTTCTCTGGGCTGAGTCCAACACCAACCTTGAGAGTCAATGCACGCATTGTGTGGATCTCCTTTCACAAAGATCTGCCTCTATTCTTGCCTTGTTCTTTCATTCTCCTAGTGCAATGTAAAGGTCACTCTTCATGAAAGTAGAGATTTGCTCTTTGTGTTCAGGGGGGGAAAAGTATAACCCTTGCATATTACAGAAGGTTTAGGAGGAATTAATGGACTGTCTCTGTAAAGTTTCTTGGGCACAAATTCCTCTTTTTTTACTGTCAAAACATGGTTAGAAATATTCACACCTCCCTGCAGGTGGGGATGGTACCAAGGCTTTTTTCTGGCAATGGTCCTGTTGTGCTTGAGGCTGGGATTTCTGCTGTAAAGCTGCAGCATGTACTAATGTACTTTCTGCTTCCACTGAAGAGTTTATAGGTGTTTTCCTTGGTCTCACACTGAATTCCCTCTTGAGCCCACTGAGTTCAGGTTGTATTACATGGCTATTGTAAATTGGATAACAGCTGATCAATAGACACTTGTCCTGAAGATGAATGACCCTGTATCAGATACAGGGCCTCTTTGGAAAGGAGGTTGAAAAGCTGAATTTGGAGCATTAAATGATGTAGTATAAGTGGGGATGTCCATTTTGAGTTGGCAGTTTATGGTGTTGCCAGTTACTGTTGGGTCCTGTTTTGTGGACAGGCTGTAAGGCAGCTCACACTGACCACAAATTGGCAGAGATAATGGGTGTGGGAGGAAGGGGCAAAATGCCTTGAAGACATGATTATTTGGGTGGAGAAAATGGAAAGCCATGTGACTGGAGCTTGGAACCTGGGTCTAGCTTAGCTTGATGAATGCACATGAGATGGGGAGCTCTCTGCACAAGTTGAGCTGGCAGCTGAAGTACCAATCATTGGTAGTGGGGGACAAGTATTTGAAATCCAATCCCCAAGTACAGAGCTCTGGCACTTAAATGACAGGGCTCACCCTGTTAGCAGTTACAGCAGGATCTTAATTTCTATGTGGGTCAGCCACTTCAGAGGAATATTTTCAAGAACTTGCTTGTCAATGCAGGAAATTATGAATACAGTAGACTAAATTTTCACCCAGTCTGATCAGTCTTGAGTTTAAATAATAACATTTCATCTTATTTAATGAACTGTCAGCCATCTCCTGAGGAAGACACTTTAATGAGTGGAGAATCATGTCCAATGCTTATTTATCTAAGTCAGGAGCATAGATCTGATAACGATCTCTTTTCATCTATGTGTCTGACTCGTGTATCTGTCAGGCCACTTCCTGATCCATACAAAGGTAATTTGCATAAGAAAGGAGGAACACACTGAATGGTCACTGAGTTTCATTCTTCACAGCTGAGGAACTTCAGCCTCTTACCAAAGTAGACTGAATGTCAACTCAGAGTGTGCTTAAAGGAAGAAGAAAGTGGAGGAGCTGAAAGGGAGGAGAGATGAGGGCCAATGCTCCAACTCAAATTAGCCAGGAAGCACTCATATGGACTGCACAATGTAAATGTTCCAGCCTGGAGTAATTATAAAAAATTAGTTCATCAATTATCTAGGTCCCCATGCTGGCTAACAAACAAGAAGTGAGAATTCTACGAGAAAAGAGAGTTTTTGTAACTGGCATACCTGAAATCCAGTGGCTGAATCACAAAATGTAGAGAAAAAGCTATAGGTAAAAGTGGGGAAAGTGGAACTGAAAAGATACAGGCTTCACTGTAAGTGAGAACACAGAAACCAGACTTCAAGGGAGAAACATTCAAGCTACCTAACTTCAGATACTAATTAAAAGTCTAATTAAAAAAAATTAGTCTCCCCTGGAACCATGCATAGGCAGTGGCAAGTCCATGTTTTTCTCCATTGCCTACAAAGGGAGCCAGGACAGACTAGCATTTAACTAAGGGTACGAAATTAGTGCATGTATTTTTGGTAGAGGAATATCACTACCACCTCAGCTGAAGCATGGGAGTGATCTTCAGCAAACCTGTTATGGTCCAGAGAACAGAAAGGGTTTCTCTATAAGCACTGCATCCTAAACTCTGTTAATATGTAGAAGAAGACACACAAGAGGTCCTCCTGTGTGAAGCCTATCACCTGAAACCTGTATGAAAAAGTTAGAACAGCTTTTAAAAATGCAATTTTCCAACAGCTTCCGTCATGTGTGACACTTCTTGTAACTCTTCTGCAAAAAAGGAACTATTATGTGGAATAAAGATAAATTACACACTAGACTGAAAGCTGATGTTGCTTAAGCAGTGTTGCTTAAGCAGTGTTCATTGAGTCATAGGAAAAGGAATCTGCAGGGACCTTTGAGAGGCCACCTAGTTTATGTTTGTGCCCCAAGGCAGGAACTTCTACGTGTCATTCCCAAGGTGGTGATATCTTCCCTCTGCCTTCTGCTCTTGTGGGTTAACCAAGCCACTTCTCTCAGCCTTAACTGACTTCTAGACTCTGACACTACCATTAAACTCTCCTCCATTCATCCATGAATTTCTGTTCCTGGATATTTACCAGACCTGACTGGGCAAAACAGCAGGTCTGAATTCAGCAGCCTGGTCTGAATTCAATATTCACTTTGCTCTGAGCAGGAGGATAGATTGAGATCTTAAGGTCCCTTTTGACTGGGATGACTCTGTGACTACAATTTTTGTTCAGGTGATACCCAAAATTTACTCATGGTATTGAAGCCAAAATATTAGCATGAGTTGAATGGCCAAAGACATGAAATTATTGCCTCAAATTCAGATTCTCCTCCATTTTAATTCCAAAATCCCTTTACTAAGGAATTGCTTCTTTATTTCTCTTTTTTCTTCTTCTTCTTCTTTTTTTTTTTTTTTTTCTTTTTTGTTAATGTGTTGTAAGAACTTTATGGACAATTTCCTCTGTTCTTTACTTACCAGATGTTTGCATAGTGGAGAAATATTCAGTATGGGCAAACAGAGGATCATAACTAGTAATAAGTACATTTGCTGTCTGAAAAGCATTAATTTTCAAAAGTTGAGAAAAATTACAAGCAAAATTGATTAGAAGAGAAACTGCAAGCAGAGAAAACGCTGATTGCAAATTGGGGATTTTGTAAGAGGAGTTTATTAGATAGCCAAAACCCAAACCACCACAATTTCACATGAAATAAGAAGACAACTTTGGCTGGAATCCAAGCTTTGATCTGTTACAAAGGAATATAGCGCTGGGAAATCTATATCCATCCATACAAATTATATATGAAAATTCAAGATGGGAAATGGAAAAATTGCAGCAAGACTTTTTGCAGAATTAGCTGAACTTCCTTCTGGTCTGCTGACTTTAGTTTCTGATAAAACTTTGTGGTGGGTTGACACTAGCTGGACACCATGTGCCCACCAAAGTGGCTCTGTCACTCCCCTCCTCAACTGGATGGAGGAGATAAAATTTAACAAAAAGCTCATGGGTTGAGATAAGGGCAAGGAGAGATCACTCACCAGTTACCATCACGGTCTAGCATCCATCCCCTTTCTCCTGAGCTTTTCAGATGATGGTAGTGCAATGTCAGTAGAAGGTCCCCCCTCTTGGGGTTTTCTTGGTTAGTGAAGAAAATCACAGGGAATGGGCTTGTCAGCAGAGCTACTCACGGGGACCTGCTGGAAATGGGAGAGGAGTGGGGAGAGAGAAAGAAGTAGCAGAATGAAGAGACAGAAAACATACAACTGCCAAAAATTCAGAAGACCAGAAGCAGATCTAACTTCCCTTGAGACAAGTCTGAAACCTGAACTGTGTATTCCACAGTGCCACCAGGACAGGCTTGGGAGGGTCACTTCTTTGCACTTGGGCCCAAAACACCATTGTTTGGGTACAGATTAAATTAAAAAAGAAACAGAGGGGAGCTTCTCTTCCTTATTGGACCTAAAATGTTTGTGTCCAGCACATTGCAGGCTTGGAAAAATTGTGTCCATCCTGTGCCCTGCTGCCTCTTTGGGGCAAATGCTAATGACTGGCTGGTGGGAATGTGCCTATCTCCTCATTCTCTGGTTGCACTCACTGCCTTCCCCACTGAATTGCATTAATCATGTCAGCTCCCCTTTCTACAAGAGTGGCTGGTTTAATGGGAAACTTCAGCCAGCATCAATATCCTGAGGGGAGGAGGAAATGAAGAGAAGAGGAAAGCGTGTGGCAGGGAGGTAGCTGACGGTGAAAGCAGTCACTGTCTGTTCCAGAGTGGGGATTTGATAGGGACAAGTCAGGGAGTAGAGACCGGATTTACTTTGAAAGTCTAAAGGTTGTAGGGATGTCAGTTGGATCTGCAATGCTGGAGCTGGGAGAAGTCTCTGGGAAGCAGAGGGGATGGAGGATGGTGTGGCATGGCCAAGATCCAGAGACACTTGCCAGGGAAGGTGGAGGGAAAGCCAGAGCACAGATGAAGCATTTGAGCCTGAAGTGTGGGCTGGAAAGAGACTGAGAAAGAGGCAAATAGAGTGAAAGATGCTATGGGGGTGTGATGCTCCTGGAAGGGGGTTGGGTCAGGGGTGTGCAGGAGAGAGAACCAGCTTGAGCAGATGTGAAGGAAAGGCTCTGCTCAGAGGCAATGTCTGGTGGTCATTGTGGCATTCCTTTCATGTGTTTTCTAGAACTCCCCAAGCTTTTCCATGCTTTGTGACAGAGTCATTCCTGCCTAGAGCTGCAGGGCTGCACCATCTGCTGTTCCCATCTTTCCTCTGAGGTGTGTTGGGTTGCCATGTAACTGGGGGATCTCCGTGGTCTGGAATTACCTGCCAGCAAGCAGATGGAGGTGGGACATGCTTGTGCATTTCTGTGTCCATGGGTGTGCAGGTTGCTCTGGGAGTGCGAGGGAGGGGAGTTTAGCCAGGGTTCTCCATTGACTTGGCCTGCTGCTTCTCATACTTCTTTTCTCCTTCCTCTTTCTCCCTCCTATCTGTTTCCCTGTCTCCATGCTCCTTTCACAGATTGTTATTAGAAAAGTTGCTGCATATTAGCTGAAATCAGGTTAAACCCTGCCTTGTAAACCACTATGTGACTGAGGTTTCTCAATGTACCTGAGCAGATGAGATCCATCCTTTCACCCTGGCTTCCATAGTGCCATATGTTACCTTTTATTTGAGCTTCTCCACCTCTTTATTCACCCATTTCCCGGCTAAGATGACCAACACATTTACTACCCAGTATATACAGAGAGTGAGTTCCCTGGAGTCTTCTCCTTGGGATGTTTGCTAGGCAAACAGAAGTCCATAATGATGGGTGGTACTATGAAGAAGGTGATTCTCTTCACCCATAAAAATACTCTCCTTTTGAGAAATCCTGGCAGTCTATCACAGAGTAGAAGGAAATGAGGGTGACAAAACATAGATAGCATAGCCAGTATGGGAAAACCATGGAGATGTATGTGTTGAACTGAACCTGTGGAATTTATTGTCACAGGATATTACTGAATTGAATAATTTAGGAGGAATCAAAGAGTTTGCAACCTCACTGAGAGCTATGTCCAGACAAAACATGATATAGGTTGAAATTTATAATGACTAAATCTCTACAACATAATCTAATTATCAGACAAGGTTAGGCAAAAATGACCTCCCATGGGAAGAAATACACAATTAAATGTGTTAGATCTGAGCTGATGAGCAGGTATGTTAAATCTTCTTCTGAATCACCCTGTAGTGAATTTTTTATCAGAATTGCAGTAGCAGATCAGACAACCTTTTTGCCTCACTTCTTGCCATTATCCTGTGATCTTTTGAGACAAAATATTTTATTCCTTTTCACATGGACTTTTTTTGCAAGCAGTATCTCAAGAGATCTCAGAAATCTGATTTCACACTTGCTTGTGACAATATAGCCTCAAAGAGGCTCTCTGTCTAGCAGTTTCTAGGTAGCTAATCAACCTGGTGTATCAGTGCTTGGTTGAATCTTGGATTCCAATAAATTTATTTCCCCAGTATAAATTTCATGGGCACCATTTGTTGCACTACAGCATACACAGAGCTCCATTGAAGGTGGAAAAAAAATCCTATTTGCACGTTTTCTTTATTTTGAGAATATTAACACTCACCTCTACTGCAATGGAGGGGTTGTTTAGTGTAAAGAAGTGTCCCTGATCTTCCTTTCTCTGTCACTCTGCCCTATAAAGTCCTTGCTAAGGCTGATGTTTTTGCTAAAAGAGTAGTTTTCAACCTGCTTTGCTGCCTCTGAGTCGTGACACGTGCCAAATGAGCATGACAACACAGAAAGTCCTCCCATCATGCAGCCTTATAGCAACCGTGAGCATCGTGACCCCAGGTTTGAGAGTCACTTGTCTAAGGTATCAATCAAATACATAGCACATGTACCAGTCATCCCCCTCTCCCTGGGGATTAGAGATGGATCCCACCTGCCTGCACACCAGCACACAGTCTGCCATTGTTTCACTGTTCATATTCCACTACCCTCACAGAAGCCACATCCAGAATACACCAAAAATGCCTTGCCCATTAAGAAAATGCCTCATTTTCCGAGGCATGTTTTCCATGCCGGTGGGCTCAGTGCATTAACATGACTTTCCTCTTCTGTGTCTGTGTATGATTATGATGGAAGCAAAGATCCGCACTGGAATGACAATGTGTTGACTAGAGCAGCAGGGAAACGTGCTCCGTCGGAGATATCGCCCATGTTTGCAATCAGCATCAGAAGCAGAGGGCCTGGGGCTGACCCTCTGCCTGCTCCCTTGTGCTCAGAGCCTTTTCACAAACGCTGCTGATTGCAAACTGTGGCTGGTCTCTCCAGCAGCCGAGGGCCCAGGTGTTGTTTTATTTTTAGGTGTATTCTGGAGTCCGCTGCAGGCTGTGAACTGGCGTCAGCAGAAGGATTGAAAAGCAATGAAGTGCTGCTCTTCACTTATAGATGTCATTTTCCCCTGCATAACCTCCTTTTCAAGGATTCTGGCCTGTGAGATCCTGGCTAGTCAGTACGTGTGGTGCTGCAGCTGTGATGTGTGGGAGGAAGAAGGAAGCATTCAGCCATCCATACAGCATCGTCCATCTGCCCGTTTCACCAGTGACACACATTGCTTTGATGGGTGGCCACAGGAAAAGAGGGATCACCACAGTCACTTTCCATATTTTTCTCCCAAATAATTTCTCCCTAAAGGCCTGTTCCTCGCTTCCAATGCCAGGGCATGTCCAGATAGAGGGTAAGGGAGTAGGATGCAAGAAAAGGGATGTAGAAGCTGTGGGCAGGGATGTAGGGTCCTTACATGAGGCTGGTTGCCTTCCAGCAGCTCAGTCCCACTGTCTTACTCCCACTCTGACCCCGCAGGTGCTTGTTCAAGAGATCTTCGAACAGACTTGTCTGAGATATGGGGTCCCCAAGTAGGGGAGAGGCAAGAGGGATGCACTGCAAACACAAGGTGCAGAGCCAGGTCTGAGTCTCCTCCCCCAAAATATACAAGGCTTGACCATCTGCCCCCGAATTAGAGAGGTCAGCGAAGCAAAGCTGAACCTGTCAGGATTGCTGAAAGTCATGCGTGGCTTTGGGAGCCACAGAGTGGATGCAGCTCCTTTCATATTTAATTTCCCACCAGAGCCAGCTCTAGGTGTGAGCAGTCAGGTACAGCCTGTGACAGCAGGCTGCTCACAGCAATAAAGTGCCGGTGGCCCTGCTGAGAACCTCGCTTGTGCCAGAGCCAGGGCAGGCCAGGCTGCTTGCTGCTGGTGAGGGAGCATTTGGGCATGAGTGACTGCTACAGCCACCTAAGGAAATAGGCTGAGTCCTTACAAGCAGTGCTCCTCACTCCCACCTTTCCCTGATCATTTTCTGTGCAGTAAAAATCCTCTATCTGGCATTTTCTAATTCTGATCTCAGGTGTGATTGTTCAGTTTTAAAAACCTTTTGGCACTGGCTTTACTCCTGATATATTCTGTGAGAACTACATCAGCACTGGTAGGATTTTTAGCGTGATTATCAGAGGTGCATGTAGATACACTTCATGTCTCCCAGGTGGTGTTAATAACAGCTCTGAGTGATGAGAAACAACACAAAATGTTGCTGCTAACTCTCAGAAACAGTAGGAGAAAGACCAAATCCCAGACTGTGCACAGCCTCAGAAGGTGTCACAAGACATTCCTGGGAAACAGCATTGACAAAGCATTTTGCATTGGTGGTCAGTGATATTCTCCTTATTGCAGGGAGGGAAACTGAGGCACAGAGAGCTAAGAGCCTGCTAAAGCTGGCTCAGCCTCTCATCAACAAAGGTGAGCATCAAAGTGCTGTCTCCTGAAGTCTCGTGCTCTGAGCTGCTGATCAGGCTGCCTCTGCCATTCTCTTTTGACAGTCATAATTTCAAACTTGTTCTTTCTGTTGGCCGGGCAGTGAGTCAAAGGATCACCAGGATAACAAGCTGTTGTAAACACTTAATCTGATGGTTTTGAAGTAGAGAGGAGTGTGTCGAGACATAAATGAGTGTGGGGTTTTACTGGATACACAATCACTTGTTTTTTGAAAGCTGGGATATATGCACTCCTTTGTGGTCCATCATACAGAGCATCTGAATGAATGGTCCTTAACACCTCCTTTCAGTCAGTTTTGGTTGCTTGCCACCAAGAGAGCTTTTCCCACATCTGCTATGTGAAAGATGATAGCCTTCCAGTTCTACAACTGCTATGTTTGGGGATTTTATTTCTTTTAGGTAAAGGTGCCCAGTATCTCAGCTGATCTATGTCAGCCAAGGAGACTTCTTTTCAGGAAGTAATTACAAAGGTAATGTTACAGGACCCCACATGAATGCCATGACATTTTTCTGGGCTTTCAAAGGCATGCAACCTTTTTTTTCATGAAGCTGTCCTGTTCCCAGGATAAAAACACATTTCCATCTCCTTTTACAAGGGTTTATTTCTTTCTGCTGCTCCCTAGTACCTGATGGCTTCAGACCAGGACAGGTTCAGAGGAATCATTCAGATGAATAGTGGGGACATCTGTTTAATAGGATGTCTTTGGATAGTGGAGGCGGCATGGCTGTCAGCAGCACTCCAGTTGTGTTAGACCTCCACAAAAGCCAATCCCATGCAAAGGACAAGATAAAGGAATGAGTAAAGATGTTGGAGAACAAGGTAGAGAAAAGGGTGGCTTTAGGGCTGTGAGGAGGGGACTGACACATCTCTCTGCAGTACTGTCTTGCTGGATCCTGTCACATTCACCTCTTCTCTACAACCTTCATTCTTGACAATGTTACTTTAAAATTTAAAGCTCTGTCACTCTTGGTATTATTTTTAATGACCAAGTGGATCAACTTTCATAACAGTGACAATTTTTATGTTTCAATCCACCTCCAAGGTCAACATACTTTCAATGTTTTCCAAACAAATCACTTTGATTGTTTAAAAACTTGCTCTAGTCAAATCATTTTATGAAGACTTAAAAAAATTTGGCATATCTTCAGGAATCAAATTTTCTTAAAAAAAAATTGCAAAAGCTGTCTTAGAAATAGAAATTCTGTCTCTTATCCAAATCTAGTCTACCTATGCATGAAAAAAGAAGGGAAAATGGGTGGAATGATTTAAAAAAAAGAACTTTCTTCATGAAAGTCAATGCAAAATCTTTACCAAGTGAGACTGAAGAGGAATAGAAACAAGCCTTGGAAGAAATGCTGTAAATATTTGAAAGCAAATAGTGACAACCACAACAACAGTAGCAGCATGTTGTCTGTGAAGGTCTTATCTGTTGAACACAATCCAAAAAGAAAGGAGGTAACAAGGGAGTGTGGTAATAAACTTAGAATTAGCAGCTGAAGCCTGCAAACGTTGAAGATCAGACAATGTTACTAAATATCAAAAATGTGGAGAGTATACATAAAATACAAAGGAATGTGAAAAAAACAATGTGAGGATCCCACCGAAAGTGATTGCTGATGGCACAAGTGCTCTGGTGGGGTGCAAGGAGATCGCTCGATCTTTTGCACTAAGCTTGAGTGGTTCAGACAAGCAAGAAAGGCCCAAAGAGTGTCAGAAGTGCCATTGGTGGAAAGGAAGCCTTGGTGGAAGAGGAATGATTTTGCTAAGGTCTCTGCTCAGTGGTTCCAATGGGACACTGTGATTTTTCAGATGTCACTGCCTTGTTGCAAGACAGTGAGGGTAGCAGGTGCCCTCAGCCTCTGCAAGGCTGCCGAGTTAGGCTGCAATTGATGTCCACCAGGCTGAGACCTGCAGTGGTTGAAGTGAACACATCACTCCTGCCTGTGCTGGCAGAGGGAGTGAGCAGGCAGCTGGGCAGCAGCCACCATGGACACTCCAGCTTATGGGTTCTGATGCTTCAGTTCCATAGCTTCCTCCAAAACACCTTGTATTATCCAGACAATGGATGCCAGTCTGAATAACACACAGTATTTCATTAGTCTGTCAACAGGGAATATTATTTGCCTTAGTGAGTTAACAGCAAAGACAGAAGAGACACAATGCTGGTTCCTAACTTTACCCAAACACCTTACTTTTCTCTCTTGAACTTCTTAATTGTTTCCAACCTTAGCTCCCAGCTGGAATTAATTAAGGAGGTAACAGGAGAGGATTGGTTAGGAGAAGTTTATAAAAAAGCTGCCCCCTCCCCCTTGTAGAGGGTGTGGTATTGTTGTGGTGAAGTTCTGGGGAGGAGCAAAGCTCCTGCATGTCCACCATGATTTCACAAGGAGGACGGGGACTCTTGGAACTTTCCGGGTTGAAGGCATAATGGGTGAGTAACCTATAAAATTTGGAAGGATTTAAGAGTATGGAAGTGCTAGTTGAGGTATTGTTGCAGAGGATGTCAGAGGAAGTTTTAAAATGGAGTACTGTGAAGTGAAGAGGTGGGATATGGCAACTTCTTTGTGCTCTCTTTTCCTGTCCTGAGGCTTTCCACTAAGTGATGACTTTGTATAATTAAAATGAACAAAGTAAATGGGAGCAATCCATCTTCACAATCACAGCATTTTCTCCTTCCCTTTGTTGAAGTGCTTTGTTCATCTCAAATTGGTTTAAAAAAAAAAAAAGTGGAAGTAAAAAAATAAATAATAAAAAATACAGAAATAGAAGTTGAATGGGTGCCTGCAGGGGCTGTATTTTTAGCAGCTCATCAGTTTGCAGAGAAGCTCAGAGGTTGCAGATTCTAATTGCCAACCTGGAATGTGGAAAGCAGGACAACTGAAAGAGTGTATGTGTGAGAGTGAGGGTTTCAAAGCAGGGAAGGAAGAGATAATTGGTACCTTTGATACTTCCAAAACGTGGTGGAACACTGTGTGGTATGGCTATCTGGCTAATGTTTGTGGTAGATGGGCCTGGTGAAAGACTCTTGTGGAATCCATTTGCAGGAGGGATTTTACCTCTTCCCTGGCTGGAGCTGTGAATGTTTATGTGTTGTCCTGGTTTTGGCTGGGATAGAGATTATTTTCTTCTTAGTAGCTAGAACAGTGCTGTGTTTTGGATTTAGTATGGGATTTGGTATGAAAAGAATGTTGATAATGTGCTGATGTTTTTAGTTCTTGCTAAGATATCAAGGACTTTTCAATTTCTTATGTTTTGCTAGTGTGGGACTATCTAGAAGGACTTGTGCAAGTTGGGTAGGAGCACAGCAAGAGCAATGGACCCAAATTGGCCAGTGAGATATTCCATATCATATAACATCATGTTCAGTATATAAATGAGGGTTGGCTGGAAAGCTGGGCTCTTGTTCTTCTGGGACTGTGGTTTTGGAATTTCTCTCCTCTGGGATTACTAGCCGGGAACAAGCTGGGCCTTGGTTGGTGAGCTGTTGCATTGTGCATAACTCATTTGTATATTCTATTGTTACTATTGTTATCAGAATTATTATTAATTTTAGTTAATATTAATTATTTTTTCATTTTATTTCAATTATTAATTTATCTCAGTCTTTGAGTCTCCTTACCTCTGACTTTTAGTGGCTTGCTGGGTTAAACCATGACACATGTCTGCTCTGGAGAGGCTGTATTGGGATATTTGCAGATGGGGTTTCAGATGCAACTGAAAGAGTGGCTAGGAGGAGGAAATGAGCAAATAGAAAATTACAAAACAGATCTAAAGAGAAGGCAAAACAGAGGGTGATACCTGAGCACAGATCCAGGAGTCAGGTCTCCAAATATGAATGTGGTACATATTCTCTGCAACCTTAAAACACTAATCACGTTCATTTCAGCCCTGGATCTATGCCCAGGAAAGTCCATGTGTGGAAGGCTGCTGTGAGAGGGGGTGGTTGACTTCCTCTGCTGATGTCTTTTTGGAGCAGAAGCAGGAGTTTAGTGTGGGAAAGAGTGTTGGCCAGGACAGAGGAGGTGGTGCTTAGCCTATCCTTTCACCTCCCCCATTCCATTCCACACCCCTAAATTTGGCTTTCATGCTTTGCAGCTCTGGGTCTTGAAATGGATGTCCTGGAATTGCTGACTGTGTACTGACAGCTCAGCTGATGGCTTGTGGGATGCTGGAGCCCATGGGGTTGGAGTAAGGGAGAAGGCTGTCTTGCATTTTGCTTAGTGTTCTGGCAGGTTTTTGGCTTGCTTTCCTGATAGACTATTTTCATCTCCCCTGTCCTACTTCCTTCCACACAGGCCTCATTTTCCCTCAGGGACTATAACTAAATTCACTCTTGTCTATAATCCCAATTGGTTCATCAGATCTTTGGAGCATTTCCAGGCATACAGAAAAAGATGATCACATGGGTAGACCATCTGATGCTATATACGTAAAAACCAAGCTATGTAGAGACTGGACCACGCTAAACAGTCTTTGCTATGGCTGCAGTTACTGTTGTCTGGACTTTGCTAACAACCTTGTTTCAGGAAGACAAATAGCCCTACAAAGTCCATCTTTCTCTGCATTAAAGACCCAACTCTAACACAAACAAAGCAAGAGATATCTGGCAGAAAATGCATTGTAGGTAACTGCTAACTTGCTGAGGTAACAGGTTATGGGGATAAAAGTAGGACAGATAAATCAAAAAAACATCGGTAAAAACATATGTAAGCAGTGCTGTAAGGGCAGGACTTGAGGGTGGAATGGAGAAAAGCATGGCCATAGCTGATTGCAAATCATATCTGATTTGCAGAGTGAATGCTGAGTGGAGCTGGTAAGGTCATCCTTCCATATGTATGAGCTTGCTAATGTTCTTGCTGTCTGGTTACCCCCTAACTGGATGTTTCAGAGCTAACTTTCCCAGAACCCACGATTGCAGTAGAAAAGTGGGGACTTAAGAGGCAGTTTCCACAGCTCAGCAGTGTGTGCAGGGCAGACTCGATCCACATGAAGGCAGTAACACAGCTCCCCTGGCCATGCTCAGCACTCTTTTTTTCCCCCAGCAAAGCTGGCTGTGTGAGCACAACCTTGATCGTGGCCTTTGGGATGCTCCTGACTGCCGGATTAGTCACGCTGCCATGCTTCGGCCGTTTTTGGCTGCCTGCAGGGCTGTCACTTTCTTCTTCTTCAAGGAAGAGCCAGTGGGCTGAGGAGGCTTCAGTCCCATCTGCCAGCAAAACCCATAGCAGGGAAAGAGCAGCAGCTAGGGGGGAGGTGCTGGAAGGGGGGAGCAGTGGATTCCTGTGATAATTAGGATGGCTGCATCATCACTTATGCAAATAGGGGAAAGAAGGAGGCTTTCTGCTGCAGCCTGCCTGAGTGGAGGAGAAAACAGAAAGAGGGAGCTGTTCTCCATGAAGGAAAATATCTGGCCTGCACACAGGATGTGTGATCACTTAGATTCTTTCCTTCTCTCCAGAAAAGGCACAATCAGGAGCCCTTCAGGACAAGTGATTCCTAGTCAGAGTTTAGCTGTTGTCCCATCTTGCACACTCATGCAAACCAACACAAAGAGGCTCAGACCAGTGCATGCAAACTCTATAACTGGTTATTCCTCAACCCCTCCTGTCCCTCCACATATGCCTGGTCTGTCTCATTGTCCGTGTGCATTTTGACATACTCATGTCCATGCCTCAACTTCCCCATTTGCTCAGAGGGGCTCTAGGTTGGTGGTGAGCAGATAGGTGCAGTACAAGGCCTGTTATGTACAACTGAGCCTTTCTGGTATCTACCAGCCTGAGCTTTCCCCCAAGCTGCATGGCAATTTTTCTTCCTCTCTCTCTGCTGATGCCTGGAGAACATAACTCCATTACTCTTAGTGGGAAGAGGGTTGGGCAATATTGTCATCTTACACCACAAACATCTTCCTATGTCTGACACCACCGCAGATGTGTTTGTGTTCAGTGTTTTCCACTTGTGCTCATTCAGCTTGGCAAGACATCTGCCTGCCTGGTGCAGAGAGGGAATTCAAAGGGAAGCTGCTCAGCAGCCAGCTGTGGCTACCTTCTCCCTCCACTCTGCTGGGCTGTCATACAAGGTGGCAGCAGGCTTTTTTAAATATGAAATGTATGATTTATGGTCTCCTTGCATAGGAGGTAGAACTGGACAGACATTAAAGAAGCCAGTGACATGAAAGCAACAGAAGACTGTAATCTTCTGCCCCTCTCCCCACTGCTTAGTAGGGGGAGTCCTGTGCAAAAAGGTCCAGCAAGATATCTTTGCCAGGGAGAGCATGTGGAGTAAGAATGAGGAGATCCTGACAAAACATCAAGACCTGTCTCATCCTTATACATCCCAGGCTTCATAGCAGAAGCCTGTCTTGCCTGCTAATGTCTGAGTTGAGGTTGCCAGCAGTTTTTTTGAAAGACATGAACAAAACCATTCTGTTTGCAAAATGCAGGTAGACAAACCATGAAAGTGTAACACAAAGTCCTTGCTTGGGACGACATTCTTTGTATGTGTGCAGGATGTGGGGTTAGGGCTGGGTTTAAGCATCAGATCCATGGCTTGTGTACTTCCTACTCACAGTGGAGACAGCTAGCTCCTCCACAAAGCTCCAGAGCTTTTCCTAACTGAGCTGGTGTGAACTGTATGGGTGGTGGGGAGCTCTGGACTTAAGATGATGTTCAAGGCTTCATTGACCTGGTATTGTGGACATCTTCCAGCAATCCAGAAAATTCCTTTCCTAATGATGTACCTTAGCTGTATCCTAATAGGATCACATACCTTTATTCTGCTTTACTGGAGGTGGGAATTCTCCCAGCACTGGTTTATTGTCAGTTGAGCAGCCTAATCAAAAAACATTGTCTTGTTTGCAGGCTTGACAGGTTTTAATGCAGGGCAAAGATAAACAAACAAGGGAAAGAGGAAGGCACAGCAAAATCAGTGCTGTCGATTAACTAACAGGGGATCTCGTCAGAATTCATACATCTCCAGCAATTTCCAATCTCAGTGGAGCTCTGCCTGCTGAATGAGGAGTATCTCCTCATCCCAGATCAATTAAGCCATACCAAATCACTTACCTCCCACCCCCAGCTTATTCCTCCCTCCACACAGGTAGACACCTTCACAATCTCTTATCCCTCCTGTTGCTGGCAAAGAGGGAACAGCTCTGCTCTTGCTGCTTCCAAAAGTGGAATCTGATTTGACTGACATGAGGGCAGGAAAACTCTGGATAATATCACACACATAACTGAGAGTCAACCTTCATACGCCACCAAATGACATAGCTGAACCAGGAAGCCTGGCACTGGTGCAGCTTGGGCTACTTTCCTTCTCTGAGGCTGTCAGGCATAAAGTGAAATTTGTGAAAATAGTAGTTTCTGTTGTCTAGGTTGCAATGATTCAGTTGGACTTGGGCTGTGTCAGCCAGTGGATCATTTAGGTTTATCCCAGTCATGGGCAAATTAAAGTGTGTAGCTGCACAGAGCAAGGAGTCACGTCAGAGCAGGAAAACCGTTCCTCTGGCAACACTCTCAAACACATCACAATGTTTCTCCTTTTGTCTGTAGTGTGGTATAACAAAGGCACATTAAGGCTGGATGGATTCTGTTCACACCAGAGACTTTCCCTACAAATAACGAATTCACAGGAGGGTTATGGTTGTAGCAAATGAGTCTTTGCATGTTGCTTTGTGCCTCCTGTCCCCCATCTGAGCAAAGGTGGAGCTGGGGGAATCCCACCAGAGCACTCTGCTTCCTGCTGAGAGCCACTTCTGGGACAAAGGGAGGCTGATGGTTGTCTTAACTTCCATGACTTGGGAAGGCCCCTTATCTGAAAGCACCATAGAAAAGGTGCATTTATGTAAACATTAAAAAGTGAAGTCTGTGGAGTCCAGGACAATCCATCTTTTAAATCTTGCTTTTATAGCATTATTACGTGAGACAGTCTCATAAAAAGCTCTCTGTAGATGTTATTACATTGCATTGTGGCTTTGGAGAGTGAGCTGAAGAAGCTGTGAGTTTGTGCAACAGCACATGTTAGCATGAGTTATGGTATGTCAGGGGCCCCGTGTTAATGATCAGAGAACCTATTCAGCTCCTTTAAGGTTAATCAACTCGGCATTTGTGTCAGGTGTAATGTCTAATTAAAATGATGGAAGGGATGTGAATGCCTCCTGGCAGAGGAGGAAAATGGCACAAAGAGGCAGCGTCAGTGCCATATTGGTTTGGAAAATCAATAAGAGGAGCTCATTTTATCCCAGTGTATCTCTGCATTTGCCATTCAGTGGCTCATTTGAAAAGGTGCCAACTGGCTGCCTGGGAGCGTGGAAACTGCATCGTTTGGAAACACTTAAAGATGATACTGGTGGGGAAAGGAGAGGGCATTGCTGTTGGCCATGGCTTGGGAGGTTGAGCCAGTGTCCTCAATTCCTGCAAGGTGAGGGCAGCCTGGGCCATGGGAGACTCTGTGGATGGAGGCACTGATGGAGTAGGAAAGGATGGGGAAGGAAGGATGAATGGTCTGGACATCCAGAGGGTAGAAAACCAAGGATGGTTGGGCTGGAAAAAACAGGCCCACTGAAGGAGAGGTACATGGACTACCAACCTGACAGTGTAGAGATGGAGGACAAAAAAAATATTCTCTAGTATTTCTCATTCTCACAAGCTCCTGCTAGTAAGTTCTGCTGGTGCAAGTAAATAAATAACCTGGTCTAAAGTGAGGATTGAAAATAAATAAATAAATGGATAAACTAAAAAAAATGGAAAACAATTCTTGATCTCTCAGTGTTTTTGTTGATGAAAAGTAACTTTCAGACAAACTGAAACACTGAGGAAAGTCTTCTGGGATTTTTTCCCTGTATTTTCTGTTGTTTGAAAACACAGGAGTAGGAAGAAATTACATAGATGCTGTATTTAGATTTGCTTCCTTTAAAAGAATAGGTCTATAGGACACTGTAAAAAATGGTTTAAATTTCCTCAGGAAATAATTTTCAGTGAGTTGTACCCATTTTTCAGGCCATGACATCTTCCTTTGCTAGTTGGGCAGCCAGCTGGACAGACATCCATCCAAGTAGCTGCACAAAATGTGTTAAAGCTGTGGGTAAATCAATAACTTTCTATGCAGTTGCACTTCTCTGCAAATATAAATATTTGCTCATTATCACCACACACAGTTTCATCTCCACTGAATTTTTAATGAAAAGGAATGATAATTTATTCACTAGCATTTTTTTTTTTTAAGAAAAATGATATCTTTCCTTAATGATTTTATTCCTTCTGGTTTAGTTAAGAGAACTTACTGCTTCTCCCAGCCTATGCCTTCAGTGCAGTGTGCTGGAGTTCAGATACACCCTGCCCACATTTAAATACCTTTAAACCACCTTATTTGAGAAATACCATCAGCCTCAGAAGCAGTGAAGACAGACAGGGTCTTCTAGGTGGCACTTTAGTTCTTAGAAGGGCTGAACTGTCCTCAGGACAGTCTACTCTCTCCATTTTCAATAGTCACAATACAATACTATAAACTTAGATTTGTTGTTTAACAGAGGTGGGATAAATATGGGCCTGAGAAGAGAATTTAGGAAGCAGCACTTAAGTGACTTAGTTTTCACCTTTCTTTTGAAAGTCCAACACTGAGTTCAACTTTCCTCCTTCTCTTCCCTACCCCAAGTAAAAGGCCTGTGACATTGTTTGGAGGACTCATATTTACATGCTCTGAAATCTCAGATTGGAAGGGAAATGTTCTGGGATTACCCTGATTTACGACCTTTAAGTGCTCTATGCAATGACAGAAACTCTACCTGAAAGCTCTTTAAGCAGAAATTAATTTATGCCTGACAGTGATTAAAGGAGAAAGTGAGAGGAGATGGAAATTAGCAAATCCATCTCTATTGCTGAGATCCCATTATGATTATAAGGAGAAGGGAAAAATCAGCATTATGGGTGTCAGCTGCAATCTGGTGCATTCATTTAGCAGCCCATCCTACCTGGGAAATGTCCTTGTATGGATAGATATACCTGTCACACTGGCTTGGCCTGAGATGAATCAATTGTCTAGATGGTGGAATAGAGATGGAAGGTGTTTGGCACAATAGTAACTCCCATTCTGAGTTTAATGTAAGAACCTGAGGCAAGGTCAATCAAATAAAATCTGGTGGGAAAGCTAATCCTGTAGACCTCATGCACAGGAATGTTAGAGGTGACATGGTCATAGGAATGGAGCTGCATTCTTGAGGCCAGGTGAAAAGATGGTCAAGGGACAATCTTCATATTGAGATATGGATCAGACTTTAAAGATATAACCTGCTCTTCCTCTGACAGTCATGGTAACACATTTTTCTTGATACTTTGAAAATGGATTATAGCAGTTAGGCTGTGAGGAAACAAGTGGTGAATAAACTTGCTTACGAAGAAAAATTGGACAACATTTCTAATGCATAAAACTTTTAGTTTGTAGGGAAGCTGTCTCACCAAAGAAATCTCTAGAGTACTGATAAAATATAAAATTACTATTGACCTTAATGATATGAAAATGTTCCCTAGAGTATGTACTTCAGTGCTGACACAAAGATGATCTTGGTTCTTTTTCCTACGCTGGTAGTAGCTGCAACCATCTTGTTTGAAATGGTTTTAGTGAGTCCCTCTGAAAAATGGAAGGAGCATTATTGCTGGCTGAGAGAAGAGTGGTTTTAAATACACTTATAAATAACTTTCACCAATAGGCCTGACTGTTACATGCATCAAAGTTAAAAGAATTTTGACTTCTTAGCCACAAATACCTATTTTGTACCACTGGATGCTCACACAACGTGATGTCACAACTGACCTATGCTAGAAGCATCTCTGCATAATAAAGAGATTTTCAGGCAAAGCAGGAAGCCCCAGGGCTGCTAGAAGAAGGGCAAGCCAAAGCATGGCATGATCTCTTCTCCAAAATCCCCTAGAAAATTTCTCACCTGAACCCCTAGTGCTAACTTAGGAGTATCTATATATATATATATATTTTTTTTCCAAGGCACTGGATTGCCTTGAAAAACTCAGAGTTCTTCCCCATTGTTTTTAAATGGGGGGGAAAAAAGTTGTCTTTTTAGTGTTTTTTAGTGGTTTTTTTTTTGTTTTTGTTTTGGGTTTTTTTTGTGGTGAGTAGTAAACTTAATTTTGAACTGTAAACAGATATTGCAAAGCTTTAGGCAAAGACAGAATATGGTATGCAATGAAAGTGGATTTTTCATTTAGTTGGAGGCTTGTTTGTCTGATACTGTGGTAATAGGAGGCAGTGAAGTCAGGGGCCTTCATTTTATTTTATTTATTATTATTTTTTACTATTCATCCATAGCACATCAACTGATTTCACAGCCCTTTTCCCTGCAAAATTTACCCAGATTGTGAAAGACCTGGAAAGTGCAATGAGAAGCCATTTGGGAAGGGCCACAAGACCCCTGGTTCAATCTCTGCCTGCTGCTGTTATTACTGTTTATTTGTACTTTCCTGTGGACTCTGCCAGTGGTGAACCAAAATCTCATTAGGAAAAAATGAGTTAATAAAGTAATAAAGGTCTCTGACCTCTTCAGCAGTTTCATACACCTGTAAATATTTCTCCCAGCTCCAGAAGGAACAATAAAATCAATACTTGTTAATGTGGTGTAATATACTTAAATGGATATAATACTCCAAATATTCAAAGGCCAATTCCTTGTTCAGAATCAGGTGCCAGAATGCCCGATTAAAACACTTTCTTCCATCCCCTTTTAAGATCTACAGTTTGGAAAGATGCCTCAGCATATCTTCAGCAATGATTTATCCTCCTGCTTTATTCAAGGAAACAAAGTGGCTTCAGCTTCCTTGTTCAACAAAATAAAATAAAATCAGACACAAATCTGACCTGGCAGGAGAAAAAAAGAAAAATATATGTACATATAAAGAGAGAAGTTCTCCTGCTTTATAGCAGGAATATGAAATTATGTTGGAAATTAAATTACAGAAAGGGAGAATAATATGAACTGAAAAAATAGTTCCAAGGCTGAGTTTCAGTCATTTCACTGGGACTGTGAGTTGGGCTGAACTGCCCTCAGACAGACATGGGAGTCTGGTTAGTTAATCTCTTCCTTCTTCTATAATAAGCAGGGCCAAAAAAGGGGAGCAGAGAAACAAGGGGAGGTGGAGGAATCTGCTTCAAATCAAAGGCTGTGAGAGTCTGAGAGCAACTGCACCATTTGCAGGAGGGATGTGAAGGGGTTTGCCCAGAGACACCCTTAAAAGCTGGGCTGTGGGAAAGGGGGTGCTGGAGGATTATTGCTGTGCCAGGTGGGAGGAAAGGGAGGATATTAACCCTCTAGATAGGGTGATTAATACAGAATTGATAGAAAAGGAGCTAATCAAATTAATAGTCTGTGTGGAGGAAGATTCCCCAAGTGCAGCTATAGAGGAGGGGCAGATGGGGAGGCAGATGCTACAGGTACTGTATGGGGAGGCAGATGCTACAGGTACTGTATGGAGAGGCCAAGGTGAGCTTTCTGTGGCCTTTTACACCATCTACTGCTGTGTGGGGAGGGGGCAAGGACACCTGGCAGGCTGCTGGTAGAAATGAAGGTATAATTTTGATAGATTCTTAGAAGCTATATCATCTTTTAAATCCATATTTGATTCATCTGGACTTGAATTTCCCAGTAGAACAAAGGAATGCTTCATTTGGGATCTTAAACAGAAATATCTGACTTTCAAGGAAGCTGAGCACCTCAGCAGAGATCTGCAGAGCTTTTAGCACCTACTATGTTCTAGAAATCAGGCCAAAGTCTGTCCTAGTGGAGCTGCCAGAATAGAAAAAGGAGGAAATAAATGGATGCTATTTGAATGAATTCATTGGAGTGTGTTCACTCCTAGAAAGAGACGTGAGGGACATGCCATCTTCTAGTGCTGCCTTCAGTCTTTCAGGCAGTTCATGGGGTTTGTCAAAAGTTAAAAATGGGCCAAGGTGCTGGTCTGAGTCATGGCAAAGATTAGAGCTGTGCAAAGGTGATGACTCTGATTTTCTTCCAGTAAAGAAGAAAATTTACTTTGTTTTTTCAATGGTTACTGTGCTGGAGAGCATCCTGTTTGTTGCAGACAGCAGAAACACCTGATCAGCTGTCCTGTATGGGATGTACCTGGGGCTCCAGCCATGGGAGAGGGTGATTTAATCCAGGTGGATACCTCTGCTTGGAAAACAGTCCTGGTTCCCTTCCATCCCTCTGCTAGCAGAGCAGATGGGGAATCCTTCCTGCAGCCTTGATTAGAAGGAAGGTTTTATGACAGCTAGTCTTGAGTCTTTACCCCTCATTCTTTGTTTCAGCCCTCAATTAAAGCTGGTACCTGCCCAGAAACTAAATCATCCAGTCCCCTGTGGTTACCTTTGTGCTTCTGGGCAGCAGTACAATAGGCCTTAAGGACTGCAGAACAGCCCCAGGGATGGAAATAGGAGAAACAGGCAACTTTTTCCCCAAGGATGTGTCAGGCAAAGGACCTGGCACTGTAGCTACATCCAGAAGAATAAAATGAAGGAAATAAATAAAGGAGGCACAGCGCGTCCTACAAATAAGAACATGTGTCTGCATTTATTAACATTTCCAACACGGATTTAATTCTCAGCAAAGTGCTCCTGCCTACACGGAGCCCAGGCGTGTTGCAGGAAACCTCTCGTTAAGTTCCATACAAGCCATCTTTTTAGTGCATCCTCCAGGGGAATCTTCAAACAGATTCTATAATTTCACTGATAAATGGCTCTTTTGCAAAACACTATTTACATTCCAGAGTCAGAAAGGCTGGTGACTTTTCTTCCCCCCACCCCTTTCAACCGTCTCCTCTCGGTGCCTTTAGGGAAGGATCTCTCGCCCACTCCAGGGAGGTAATAAACCATCTGTAGGTTCTGCAAAGAAGGAGAAAGCTGATGTGCTGGGTTTCTCTGGAAAGAAATGCAGCTTTAAGAGAACCATGGCAGTGTCTTAATTACCTGTATCTCACTGGATTCTTCTGGAAATAGGGAGACATATCAACCTTGGAGACTGAGTATTAGGTTTCAGAGAATGTGTATGTTTGGTTTTTCCTTGGCATTGCCACAGGTTTTCTGGGTGGCCTCAGGCAGGCCACTTAATCTCTTTGGGTTCCTGTTTCCATTGGTACATGGGAGATGAAGACAGCGACTTTATTCCATTTGTTTGTCCTGCCCATTCTGATTACAGATCCATAGGGGCAAGGATTGTCTCTCATTAAACAAAGCAGCTTGTACATGGGGATCCCAGCTTTGGTATGGCCTCTGGGCGTACAGAACAACAAAACAACATCTGACAACCAGTCTAGACAGAAAAATAATGTGCCAGAGAAACAGTTTGGTCACTGCTTCTGGTTTTCTTTAGTGCTCAACTGGGGCTTTTTGATTTTACTGGTCAATTTATCTACAGACCTGCAGTTAGGAAGGACAGAGTTTGGGATTATTTCTATCTTTATCCACCTGCCTGGAAAAAGGAATAATAAAACACATCCTGACAGTTCTTCGTGTTCTTTCACTTCCCACCAGTTGCTTGTGCACCTCAGGTCCCCCTGCGTATGTTGGATGAGTCCTTAACAAAAAAAAAGTCCTGAGCCCTCAACAAAAGAAGACTACAGTGAAGAGAGTAGAAACCTGTAGACTTCTGTGTACTAGATTGTGTGAGGTACCTCCAAGCTTCTTTGCCAACACTGTTTTTGTGCTTCTATAATGTCCTATGGTCAGCATAGCATCAATATACCTGATTTGCAGTCAGATTACTTATGCAATCTGAGGATGTCCTGAGGTCCCAGTTGCTGCCAGTTTGGAGAGCTGGCTGCATGCCTGCATCACCTCCTTCCTGGCTATTCCTTAGGACCAGCTCACTTCAGGAATTCACAATAACCATTGTCTTGCCACAAAGGTTTTTAGCTTAAGTTTCAAATCTGCATTTACAGCCATCTGAATTGAGTTCCATTTGTCAGCTTATGCTCTGAAATGAAAATGAATCAATGCACCAGAAGATATTTGCTGCTTGCTCTTTTCTAGAAACAGAGAAGACCAGGTCTTCAGCTGGTATAAATCAGGCTTTGCAGATTTCAGCACTGTTCTTTCAGTTGATCTGATCCAAGAACATCTCAACTGTTATTAGTAAATCCTCTCCTTCAGATTATTACTGTTCTTAAACCATGTGAATGAGGACAACACATCTTCCCCACACCAGAGGAAAAGGTGCAATTACAGAAGTACAAAGCACTGGACTCTGGAGGATGGCATCACATCCCTGGCAGAAAGTTGGTTTATTTTTAAATTGGTTCCTAAGGAAACCAACTTTCCACAACTCTCTCCTTGTCTGTCAGTCCTTCCTGAGTAACTTTTCCATAAATTAGGCAGTTTCAAGCACATTTTATGCAGTAGGAGAGGAAACAATTATGAAACTCCCTTTTGTGAAGCTGGCAGTGAAAAGAGCCTGAAACAAGTGCTGCTCTTGACTGATGCAGGGGTTCAACAGTTACCAGTTTTGTTTGGATGCCATTTAGCTATGAATGAACCTGCTGCCTCCTGCCCCATCAGTGCTTAAAAGTCAAGAGGAATTGGTGTCTTTGAGTCACTGGTGGGGAACTCAGGTTAGAGGGCTACAGGAAGAAAACTTGGCTTTATTCCCACTGCTGCTGGAAAAAACTTATTTGATGGATCACAAAGGCACTTAAAATCCTAACCAAGATTTATGCTGGGATACGGTAGCTTCTGCCTTTTTCCAAGGTGCTCAGTACCCAAAAGAGAGCTCAGCATGTGGGTTAAATATTTCTCTTGAGAAGATCCTGTTACACCAAGGCATCACAGCGTGTGTGTTGTTTTGAGAAAGTCTCTAACAGAAGGGTATCTAATGGTCTTCGTGAGGCTAACAAATCACTCCTAACTGGAGAGAAACCAACTCAAAAAGGGAATTCAACCCTTTTCTTCCAAAACAAGAGCTTTCAGCCCAGTTATGTTTTGTGAAATATGATGGAAATGTTTAGCTTTAGTTCCAGTGCAAAGAAACACCAGGTGTTTGGCACCCTGAAAGAAGCTGTGAAATTGAATTTGTGTTCTCTGGACTTCTTTACTAAACAGACCGGAGGGAAGGAAAGTGTCAGGATCCTGGGCTGGTGCTGGGGAGAGCTTTGAGCTGGTGGGATGAGGACGGGGCTGTGCAGTTGTATCTGCTGCTCCATATACCACTGTACCAGCCCAGTTGCAGGGGCTGCCCTGGGACAGAGAGGGCTGCAAACCTCACCCAGCTCTGCTAAATCAGAGCTCTGGATGAATTCTCTCCCCACCCCACAATCAGCAGCCGGTTTGAGAAACCTTCTCTTTCCTATTAGTCTTGGTTTGCTGCTTCCATGATCAAACTGGGAGGATGCTTTAGCCATAAATGAACTCAGGACAGCTGTGCTTTTTACCTTTCTGGTCAACTGCTTGTCCCTGGTGGGAAAAGAAGTGGGGGGATCATCCTGGCAGGAGACAGAGCCTGATTATTATCTGTTAATGGGGAAGTCAATTAAAAGCCTGCCATTGCAGAACACTTGCTGATTACTCTAATTATCCAATAATTGTATTTTCTCATTCAGTGGTGCAACAGGGGTGCAAGGCCCCACAAAATGATGTAGGTGCTTGAGTCTTTGGCAAGCACCTTGATACCTACAGCTGTTGGTGGGTCTCTATATGGCCTGATGGGTCTGGGCAAACTTGGAGAGCCCTTCATGCCAAGGGGGCTATATGGCAGTGAGCAGTGGCTATTCTTCCCAAAATTCATTCCTCCCTCACAAAGCCATCAGCTGGTGCAAGACCTCTCTGAGGCTGGAGGGGCTGGTCTGTGGCTGTCATTGCTGCTTGTATGTGAACTGCAAAACTGCTGCCTGAACCCTGCCTTTGCTATACATGTTTTAATTGGTATCTTTAGGGTCGTTCCTCTGCATGGATAGTGATGGGAGCAAGAGACAACTTAAGAGCTGCTATCCTTCCTCACCCTGTATATCCAAGACAAAAATAATGAGCTTCAAAACCTCTCACCTGCTGATGGTCACACATCACATGTCCTGAGCTGGCCCAGCCTCAGCAGTGCTGGCTCCTGGTTAGCAATGCCAGGCTGTGCTGGTAAAGTGGGCAGATGTCTTCTGAGGTTTCTAGACAGGCCTAAACCATCAGTCCTGCTCCAAATACATTTTATGCTCTAAACAAAATTGTATCCAAAGGAGAAAACATCTTCACCCACACTTTTTTAGCCAGTACAATAATTGCAGCATCTTCCTGATACACAGAAGACTGGGTTTAGTTATTACTTTTTCCTGTAGAAAGTTAAATAATTCTTCTTTGCTTCCTAGGATATGGTCTTACCTCTAGTGAGCAGAAGACTTTGCTTGCTCCTTCAGGGAAAGAGAGGTGTCCAGCTCACAAGCCTGGCTGGCCTGGGAGTCCCATAGCACTAACTTTGGCAGGTCTCAGTGAGACTTGTGTTCAGTAGCAGCATGGTAATAAAAAACAAGGACATAGGTTGTATGTCCATGGTGACTAGGGCATCTGTGGGAAAGGGGATGTAGCTTTCGGTTCCTGCTGCAAAGATTATTCTTTTTGATACTAAAGAAAATATATACCTATCTTTGAGGTGGGATGTGCCACCTAGCACTTCATTTCCAGTGCTCTGAAGGAAACAAATTACTCTTCCCCAGGTTTTTTGGTTTTTTTTTTTTCAGGGCAAAGGAGGTACCTAAATCCATTTGAGGCTTCTAGGCTGTAAACCATGAAGGGAGGGAGCTGTTTCCTTGCAGTTCAGACTAAAGCTCTAGAGAGAATTGGGATTTAAAATCCACCTCCAGGATGGTTATTACTTCCCAGCTAACATGGCTCTCAGCACCATGCACTGCTCATTCTCCATCCTATTCTTGGCAGCTAATTCTTCCCAGACATTGTGCAGGAAACCTACACAGCTGCTGCAGCATCCTGGACTCCACCAGCTCGCTGAAGTCCCTTTGTTAGTGCCAAACCATTAAATTGTGAACAAAACACAGCTGAAATCTACCTGCAGTAATAGTAATAATAGTCCTAATAATAACAGCAATGCCACCACCTTGTTCTCCTGTGGCGATTTTTTGTAGATAGTTTCAAAACCTTCAATAAGTATTAAGAAGTTCTTAAAATGCACTGTGAGACTGGTAGGAATGGTTCTCTTCCTGCAGGTGTAAAAGTGGGAGAAGGAAGGGTTATCAGGCAGGAGTTAGGATGCAGGAGGTCTGGTTTCCTAGAGATTTGCTCTTTCCCTTATCCCATCTCCCACATATTGCTGGTACCACATGTACCAAGTTCTCTATGCTGGAGTTTTATTATATGAAATTCTATTCCAATACAGTGTAAAGCACGTGGATTCCTGAGGAATATTCTCCGCTGGCGATGCTCTCCTGGTGCTGTGCTGTGCTTGTAGGGAGATAGCAAGACAACACAGCTGAGCTGCTTTGCAGTGAAGGGTGCAGAGAGGGCAAGCAGGGAGCAGAGGAGCTGAGCTGTGGGACCTTGCTCTCACACCTCCCTGCAGCCCATCCCTTCCCAGACAACCTTGCTGCACAATTCCCTTCTAGTGGCCGCTTCAACCCTAACTTTCTATTTGTTAAACCTCAGGTAATTGCTTTTAGATGGGTGTAATTAAGAAGCCATTAGTGTAAAGTTTCATTTCGGTTTATGCTTTGGTCTCCATTTGAGCAGAGAAATATGAAATTAAGGTATTAGCTCCTTTCAGAGAGATGAGTCATGAGCTAATAAGTTTCAAGAGCTGTTTCTCAGCTGTAATGATTCTGCTTTTTTCTTTCCAAATCATCTTCTCCTCCTCCCAAATTCTTGCTTCTCCAGAATTCCTTTTCTAAAAGAATAAAAGGGGGAGGGAGACTGAGTCAGAGTGAGGAATTGCTAATGAAATGACAGCCAGAGAGTTGCTAGCATTTTTGTGTGGAATTTCCCCAAAGCAGTCAGAGATGCACGTGGGGAGGCATGTTGGCCTCACATGTGGGGTACCTGACATGCAGGGGACATGGACACACAATACACAGGGCCAAACTGTCTTTTTGGTCAGGATGGAAGGAAGCAGCAAGTGGACGAGATGCCCAGGGAGAGAACAGGGAAGATGCCTGAGCTTTCCAAAGCAAAATAGAGAGGATGATGTGAGTTTCTCCAGGAAAACTCAAGGTGTCTGATGTGGGATAAGCTGGTTGAGCTGTACTCACATCAGTGCCAGGGAGTGTGATGTCCCCGCAGGGCTGTGAGCTGGGAAGCTCACAGTGCTCTAAACACCACCCTCCACCATGGGACTGAGCTGGGGAGGCTTTTCCCATTGTGTCCCTCCTAACCTGAGCCAGCAGCCCACGGCCCAGCCCTTCTCAAGCCCTTTCAAGCCAAACAAATGCCTCCAGTTCCCTGCTCTCTGTGTACTGCCTTGCCTCATCCCTGCTCTCCCCCACAGAGCGTCGTACGGGTGCATCCATCCAGCGAACAGCTCCGGCTGTGCCACGGTGCTTGCCAGCCAAACCCAGCTGGACAGATGTGCCCTGGCATGTGTGATGAGCAGCTGAGATGCCTGGAGAGGGAGCCACCCTGTGAGAGGGACCCTCTCTCTGACAGCACAGCGCTCAGCTCACAGCGGTAGTGTTTCCAGAACTAAATCAGTGACAGGCAGAATTGCGTTTACAGTTAATCACAGCTTAATTAAACTGTTCAGTCTCTGAGCGAAGGGTGCTGCATTTGAGGAAGGGAAAAGGGGGATGAGGTGTCCTTAGATTTGAGACAGTGAAATGCTACTGATCATCAATAATGCATTGCAGTAATGTTCCTGTATGAATTGGAAATGCCAGGCAATCAAAGGCCATATGTATTTAGCTTAGATCCACATGATGTCCATGTATTTTTAATAGTGTGGCATCTTTGAAGTGTGTTTATGAAGCACAGCGTTCCTCTCCATAGCTGTAAAGGAAAGAAATTGCCCCTGGCTGGCAGGCACACTCTTCCTCCCCTCCACGGGCTGCTCTGAGGATGACTACACACCTCTCCTGGCAGATGGAGGGAGGAACACCCTAGATCCCAGGCAGGGATATTCTTTCTTTCTGTCTAATGACAAAGTAGCTTGATAGAGGCAGGCTTATCAATAATCTAGTGGGGAAAAATGGATGATTTCTTAAACCAATCTATTCTCTATATTCATCTAGTCTAATCTAACCTTGATCTTCTGTTGGTTATATCATTTCCAGTACATCTGTAGGATGGGTTTTGCATACTTGTTTTCTAGCTGGTAAGGAAACAGGAGACTGAGGATCAGAATACCAGTCTGGGAGTGTTCAGGTCCAGGTGAGCATCCTGGGCTGGTAGCTGAAGTTACACACTCTGAAACTGAAAAGAGGAGGAGGAGTGAAAAGGAAAAAAAGAAAAGAAAAAATAAGTCACATGCTTGTTTAGCAGGGCTCTTAAAATGTTAGGCCAGCTAACAAGGGAAGTGGTGGGCTGCTGAAGTCTTTAAATCAAGGCTACAGGCTTTTTTAAAAAAAGCTATATTCTCATTCAGCTGGGAATTTTGCAGTATTGCCAGCTCATGTCTTTAAAATTAAGAACCAGATGCTTTATGTTTCTGTGAGAGCTCGAAAGTTTGGGATGAAACCTAAATTCACATGACTCCTGCAGCTCTTTTTGTTTGTTTGTTTTGTGCTGCTAATGTGGCATTAGGCTTCAGCTTGTAAGCAGTGCTGGGGAAAATACTAACCTTTGAGTTCTGAGGCAGACACGATTATACCAGGATCCTTTAAAATCTCAGTGTTTCTGAAAGCATTTCTGCCTGGGTCTAAGGTGAGGGAAGGGTACAGACACGAGACCAACCCAGTTGGTGATCCCACCTCCAGCCCCGCTGCTCCCTCCAGCACCTGGTAGTCCCAGCAGAACTGTGGGCTTTGTCAAAGACAGAAAAGCTCCTGAAAGCTGCAAATCCCTAATTCCAGAAGAGACTTTTGAGAAAGTTAATGAAAATGACCTTGTCATTGTAAAGCAGTATTAGGGACCTTGCTCTCTCACCTCAATTAAGACACTGAGGATACCTCACTGTTTTTTTTCTAGCTGCCTTAGACCATGGCCCTCTTTCTTGCCTAGTTTTGCTGAGAAGATTAAAAAGACACAAATCCTCCAGATATTTCTATAGAGGTGCTCTAGAACTCAGTATAAAATAAAGAAAGAAGATGGCAGAGGAGGGTGGGGAGAGGGGAAAGAAGTTGTGTTAAACCAAAACTAATTCTCCTCCTATTTTGGGTTGTGAACCTGCCGAGTTGCCTGTTGGGCTCTGTGAGAGAAGTCATTGTGTTGGTGTTGAAAGGGCAGCCTTGCACAGAGAGCTGGGGACACTGCTTGAATTTTAAGCAGCCAGGCTGTGCTGTGCTGGGAAGAGGGGAGTGAGCAGGTCCTTGTCCAAACCCATCCATCCTGCTGCCTTCCCATTGGTGTGGTATGTGAGGTTTGGCACATAAACAAGGTCATTTCACATACAGACCCACGTCAGCCTGGCCAGTGCTGCTGCACTTCTCCTCTGCCTTCCCCTTCCCCTCCTCTCTCTTTCCTTCCCATCCCTTCCCTCTGAGTCACAAACACCCGTGCTGCTGGCACTACAGGAAAATTAACAAACAGCCTATAAATTTTACATGAGTTCTTGAGACCAAAGAGAAATTAATTTGATGTTGTCTTTTGATAAAGATGTAGCCCCCTTTCTCTGACTTCAATTTGTTGGCTCCCACCACCACCACCACCACCACATGTCACAAATACGTTTTCTTGAAGGTTGCAATTTGGTTCTTGTGATAATAGAAGGGCATAAATAAATAAATAACTCGCTTCAAATAACCCATAGATTGTAAATAGGAACAGATAGAACAACACCACCCACAGAAGAACAAAAAAAGAATGAAATCACAGGCCAGTTGCCTCTGGTTTGGATTAGCTGGGTATATCCTGCACAAGCTTCAGTCACTCCCATGCCAGTCCCCAAACATCTTGATTTTCTAGGAAGAGTTTAGAGGGCATGAAGAATGGAACAACCTCAATAATCTCTGAAAAAGCTGTTGTTGCTGGATTTGGAGGGAGCAGTACAAGATGCAAAAAGAGAAAGCTTGAGGCCATCACCAGGTAGTCACTTTGTGCACAGAAATGCTACCTGAGGCTTTGTTTCTTTACCAAAGAGGTGGAAGGTGGTATTTAAATCTGTGTTGGCATTTAGGAGATTGGAAGGAAGGATGTGCAGAGAAGGTAGAAAGTTGAGGAATATGATGGACCAGTTGCAATGCTGCAGTGGAAGCTCATGTAAGAGTTTGTCTCTGAGCCTTATCTAGTCCCTTTGGCCATTTTGTTAGTGGTGTCTTATCAAAGCCCTTTCAAGTGTTGTACAAACAATGGTTAGTACCCTGTATTTTTCCAGGAGTTATCAATGATTAGAGCTAAGTTAAGAATTTAGATACATCTATTTGAAAAAGAAGTGAAAAAAAATATTAAAGAGCAAAATCCACTTCAAATGGGAAATAAAAGGCGAAGAAAAAAAAAAATAAAGTCCAAACATGTTTAATCTGGAGCACTACATTTGTTTAAGATAATAAGTTCTCTTCTCAAAATTATTTAACCTCTTCATTTATTTTTCCCTTAAGCTGATTTTTAAAACCAAAATACTGATGTGAAACAAAGAAAAGCTTAGTATAAAAGATTCAGAAAAAATCTTTTAACAAAGTTTTGAGATATTTAGAGATTTTCAAAATCCTTTCTGCTCCTTTTTTGAGTCCAAAGCTCCTCATCAAATTTGATCCAAATTCATTATGATTCAGTTATTCAAGACAAAATGTTTCTGTTGATGTTTCCATCATTTTTCAAAGTGTGTCCAGCTCATGCCCAGGCCTTCCATGGCAGAGATGCAGCTGTATTTTGCTTCTGCTCTTTTAACATGTATCTACCTTCCACCAACAGTTTTGTTTCCTTGCTTCCCATTGTTTCTACCTATCATTTGTTCAGTTATTTTACAAAATAGAGGGTCTGGTGTCTTCTGCTTATACCTCCTTTATTTTCCTTCCATGGTGCCTGGATCATCTATTTTTTTAGCACCAGAACTAAGTCCATAGATCCAGCTTTAAAGGACTCCATCATGGGTGTTGAGTGTGGTTTTGGACTTTGCTGTCTCCAAGGGTTTCTTCCAACCTTATCTACTAGGGTAGCAGAGGTTTCCAGCCCAGAAGCTGACTCTCTAGATATTACCCTCCTTTATATACCTTTCCTTTCCCCTGTATACAACAATGTAACTGCTGCAAATTAGGTTATATATACATATTTGGGAGCAGAGTTTAAAGGTCACTTTGCAAGGCAAAAATGATAAGAGTATGTAAGAAATGTGTGGCATCTGACACTCTCTTGGAGATGCTGCTTTGATTTTTCTTGATTTCTTTTTTGTCTGAATTTTTATTATAAAGAGTTAGGCAGCTTGTCACTCTTTATGTATGGAAAACATAATGCTCTTTGATGTTCTCAGTTACTGTGTCATGTTTATGTGCTCTGACAGTCTTTGAACTGCAGCTCACTGCAGACAATGGGAAGGGATCCTCAGAGGGGCAGAAAGGATTTTGAAAGAGCCCCATTTTCTAGGCTAGAAATGACAGCACTTCACCAGCATCCACCCTGGTGTCCAGTGCTTTCAAAACAAGACTATTTGACTGACAAAGCTGCATGAGTGAGCCCAAGGTGGGTGATATCACTCTGTGTTATGTCAACACTTCAAGGGTTTTCATAAGCATTAGAGCTACTCAGAAGCTTCCAATAATTTGATGTAAAGAAAGACAAACTTCTGGAGCTTTGTAAAATTCTTGTCAATTACTTTAAAAAATAAACCAAAACTCAATGAAAATAAAAATCCATATTTCACCCAAGCACTGATCACAATGACAGGAACTGCTAGTAAAATAAATACATCCCTTCTGTAAGGCTTTTTGTAGGTATCCAAGAACATAAAAGTGACAGGCGGTTGTTGCAAGAAAATTAGGTACAAACACACCCAGACCTATTCCATCTGAATGCTAAATAAACACCCGAGATCCCTGATGATGCCACCCAGAAGCTGTCCTCTTTACTCCTGATCAGCGCAGTGACACTCAAAAAGAATAATCACAGTGCAGTGTTCTGCAGATCACTTTGCATGGCTTAGCACATTATTTAATGAGCTTCAGGGCGCATTGCAAAGTGTATTAGTTCATGCAGGTCTTTCATTAAAAACTACAGCCAGACCTTTTATTTAGCCATTTAAATGGGCTGCTTCTCTTCAGAGAGCCTTTTAAGGTTTGAGGTTTTTTTAAAATGTCCAAATTCAGCTACAAAACAAATGTATCAAAACATGCATTATGTTGTTATTTCAGGAACAGCAACAGCTAAAAGACTCCTACCACCCCAGTCTCAGCCCTGTTGTGCTAGGTGCCACAAAGAGGGAGCAGCAAAAAGCATCAAAGCACATCGTTCTGCTGGCATGGGCAGCTGCACTGGGCTGGTGTGCAGCTCACAGAGGTGAATACACAGGCAGGACCACCAGCCCTGATGCTCTGTTCCCCTCAGAGTGGGCAGCTGGGTGTTGGCCATGTCAATATATTGACACACATTAAATTTATCTTTTCCTTCCTCTTGCTGTGCATTTAGGAGTCTGCAAACACACAGGGTCTTTGCCCCTCAGAGCATCTCTGACCTCATTGATTTGGGAGAGATGTGAAAGGTGAGTTTGGTTCTAATCCCTGGTGTGGCCAGCAGTGTTGCCTTCTTCTCCATCCCCATCCTGGCCATCTCCCCAGGGATAACCTGCTCTTCATGGCATGGGAGAGAATCTCTCAGGTCCTGTTCAAAAGTCAATTTAGAAACCTAGCAGGGAGACTAAGCAGTCAATTCCATTTTCTTCTCCTTCCGAGCACAAAACCTAACAGACCCCTTCAGAAAAGACTCCCTGTCACAGGGAAGGGCTCCTTTGTATGCAAGTTGCAGCGTCTATTTTTCAAGATAACCTTTATTTCATGTACTGAGTGTTAGCTTTGCTGAAAAAGAGAAAAGCTGAGATAACTCCTTCACCTGTGGAACATTATTACACTTTCTGGAAAAAAGAAGAATGAGTTGTTCTGGTGCATGATAATGGAGGTGGAACGAATCAGGCAGAAGCAGGTGCCAAATTGTACTTCTCTCTCTTTCTCCCCAACTGTCTATCTTTGCAATCTCACTCTCTTTTCTCTGTCTTCCTGTCTCCAACACAGGCTGATTTTTCTCTTTCCCTTCTCTTATTACCTCCAAATTCTCCATTTTTCTTATGCACAATGTAACATCCTCTGGGACTCGTCAGCAAAAGCCCTTGACCAGTAGCTCTGTTATCTGTGTTCCTCTTGAGGTGGAGCCTGGAGACCTGCCCTGCTGTGCTCGGTGCTGCACAGCCAAAGCACAAAGTACTGACTTCTGCAGTGAAGGGTTTTCAGTCTTAACATTTTGTGGTTTGCATTTGGCTGCAAATTGGTCTGTGGAACATTTTCACCCTGGGAAAAGGCTGTTCTTTAGGTAGTAGGTAAAAATGTGAATGCTTCATTGGAGTACTCTAATTTCAATGACATTTCAAAGGCAAAATATTGAATCAATTTTAAATCAAAATGGATTTTAAATTTTTTATTATTTTGGCTGTTTCCTGCTCCATTTCCCACTTGTTTTCACTCCTATATTAGAATCTTAATTTTTTTCTGTTACATATCTATATACCATCCAGTATTGCAGTACTAAACTGTGTTTCAATAATACCAAAATGAAGCACTTCAGTAGGTGGTGGCATAACTTCTGAAGAGAAATACTTCAAAACCATATTTTCTGATTTGATCCTGTCTGAGACATAAACAAATGTTTGGTTGCTAGATTTCTCTGGAGACAGAATGCCTGTTTTCTCATCAACTTTAATGATGAGCCCAAAGAAATCTTGAGTTTGATCAGATGGAACAAGGCACATTCAAACGTGTCTTCTGAATTAGATGCTGATATTGCTGCGTGACAGTGATGTATGGAAGAGACTCCCCCTGTCCCTTGGCATATCCCATCCTCCTCCTGAAAACATGAGTCATGTCTTCCCCTGCTCCCAGCTTTATGGTTAATGCCTCATTTGACAAATTATTTCAGTAGAGGAAAGAGGTTGGCTGCCACAATTACAACAGGCAGCAAACCTGACCAGACACCAGCTTGTTTATGTACCTCAGTCCTTGGTATCCACAATGGGAAGCCATCAGTTCAGGGGTGCAGGAGGTGACATGGACTCCTGCATACACCTTGAAGGGAGGGAGGATGTCACAGATGGGATTAGGACGTGAAATGAAAACCAGAAATAAAATTAATGGTCTGGGAAGGGAATCTTCGCAGTCCTATTGCTCTGGAGCAGCGCTGTGGTGGGTTGTGGGAAGCCTGTCTGGCTTCATGCTCTGATCATGGCAATGCCTGTTTGCAGAGCTGGCAATTCCACATCGAGACTGGATCCTACTGGCAGGGGAGAAGTTCTGCAGCACATGCATCAGTGAGCTCCGTGCAGATATAATGGCCCTGAAAGTTGCTAAGCAGAGTCCGTGCTGCACCATAAATTACAGGGTAGTTATTCCTTAGTTATTTAGCAGTTACAGTAATTAGTTCTACTTAATGACAACTTTTGTCAATACATCTTCCATTAGCCAGAAAATTACAACTGGGGTTTTAAGCCATGGCGATACATGAGCTTGGATTCTGAGAGAGGAGGAGATGTGCAGTGGGGAGGGGATGGGGCTGTTAGGTGAGTTCCAAGTCGGTCTCATCTCTCCTGCATTCCTACAAGCTTCCCTGTTCTCACATACACTCATACACAAAACACATCTCCAGGATCAATATTGCAGCCTAGACTGCAGAGAGGAATCAAACAGGTCCCTGGAGAAGTTTGCTTTGGCTGCTCAGTAACAAACAAACAAACAAGGAAATAAAACCCAAGAGCTGCCTTAAGGTAGCATTTGTTGCCTATATTTTGCAGAAGAGACTAATTAAGAAGTATGCCTTAGATTTTGGGGATCTGAGATTTCATTCAGAGGGCCCAGTTTCCAGTCTGTGACTGTTTTATTCTTGGTCATCACAGGAAATCTCTACCTCTTTTTTTTTTTTTTTTTTTCTTCTTCCCCCATTTTTTCCTTTTTGAAACTCCAGACATCAATTAGGAGATTGACATTTCTGAATTTTGCTATTGCTTTGAACAGGGCCAGGATTTTAGTCCCTCATCCAAAAATGGTGAAAATCAGGGGACTGGGCTTTAGGAGAAGCACAGAGAAATATTTTCTTGTGTCCTGATTCTCTGAGTGGTGAAGGATAAGGCAAACTGGCTTTAAGGGTTCTATCTTTCCCCGTAAAACACCTCACTTCAGGGCATCACCAGCCTTTGGGAGCAGTTTTAATGTGAAACCTTCTACCTGTTTCAAATTTCAAAGCCACGTGAAAGCAGATTGCACAGTCTGACTATTGACTGAGGTGCTAACCATGGAATGATTAGGAAATTGCAAAATAGGTTATTTTAAAACTACTTTGTAATGGAGCAGATCCAACTAATTCTTTGTTTCTGCCACTAGACCAGGTCTAGCTAAATGCCTAGAAGTAAAAAAAGAGGCAGCATGAGTCCAAATATTTTTTTTATATATATAGCTTTCATAATTCCAGCCTCCAATAGTCCCCTCCATATAATTTTCCTCTATGAGTATGCTGTGTTGATTTCACACAGGGTCCTGCATATGCTAAAGCTGGTCTTTGAAGAAGAATTAAGTATCCAGTTCAGGAAAAAAATACCAGGCAGAAAAAATATAATGGCAATGTTGGTATTAGTACATCCTCCAAACATATAATGAAGTTCCTTCAGTTGTTTCGCACCCCTCTGTGTCCACCAGGATGCCAGGGACAATGGAGCTCCTCCTGCTATTACAAAATAAACAATAATAACAACAACAGCCATAAACATTTGCACCACAGAATTTTTCCAGATGAACATGAATTTCAAAATGAATGTGCGTGGCTATTCAGCAGTGATTGCAACTTCCTCCTATTACGAATAATAAAACCAGGGGCACATGACTCAACTCACCCAGTGCAATTGTAACATTGAGACCAACTAAAACCTCTTCTGAGAAATCCTTGGTGATTTTATGTATACATATATATGCATATACAAAAATCTCCAACTATGCTTGAATAATGAAGGACTGTAAAAAAAACCCCCCGTGATCTGAGGAATACCATAAGCAAAAATAGGAGATAGATTCCTCTGATAAATAATGTATTGTGAGCTACTCACTCAGCTGAGTCCATTCCACCTTGCACAGGTTTACATCCATATGGAGTATTCCTTCTCTCTGTGGGCAAGCTCTTCTTAAATATACCAAATGAAATATATGCAGAAATTTGTGTCTGTTTCTCTTGAATATTTCAGACCACGTTAGATAATTTTGCCCCACCAAACTCCCTTGCCTTAGTCACCCAGGAAAAAAAATAATTGGCTGTGTTAATGCTTGGATGCACCATATCCTAAAATACTGTAGAGTCAGCAGGGACTGGGACCTGTGGTATTTTGACTTATTGGAGAGATGTCAGTTGGAAATCAGCATGGAGGTTAGCTGAGTCTCAGTCCACATGGGGATAAAAGTATCTTGAGCACATAAATGAAGCCAAAGGGCTGGTGTGTTGTCTGGCTAGAGGGTTATGGCTTTTTGCTCTAGCAGAAGTCAAAGATTGAGGAAGGAGAGCTGAGAATGATCTCTTTGGTAGAAACTTCTGAGTCACCCCCCCATGTTTGACACTGCTCAGTCTCCCAGTCCAGCTCCTAAGGCTCATTTGAGATGTTTGTGTCCCACCCAGCCTTTGCCATGAGGCCAAGCATGATGTCCTGTCCAGTTCCCTGCTGGGGCTGTGAACTGCAAGCAGGTAGCAATCTTATCTGGGTATAGCAGCCCTTATGTTCTACCACCCCTCTGATATTTCTCTAAATCACATTTCCCATTTCCACTCTTTTTCTGGCTAAACACACTTATTGTCCATGTGGAGATGATTATTATGGTTTATCACCATTTCCTCTGCAGAGAAACCTGCTGCATACACTGCTTCCTCTTTCTGACTTCTGCTTTATTCTATTTCCCTGGGGTGAAGCCTGACTGCCAGCACTGCCCCAGCCTCCTGCCACCATGACCAAAGCAGATACAGATCTCTGCCTCTGCCAGCCGAGCAGCAGAAGAGAGGAGGAGGAGGATTAAGGGAGTGGGGAGGTTAAGATAAGCACTTTGACAAGTGTTAACACAGAAAAGAGAAACCACAACAAACAACACTGGGACCAGGATAACTTCTGCCTCTGGGCAGAGGCTGGAAAGTCCTCAATGACTCAGGTGAGGGTTTCTAATGGCATCAAGTGTTTGTCATCTCTTTTTGCCTCTCTCCTACACAAACCCATACGTACTGACACTGAACCTACGTTCAAGCTTTGCTGTTCCAAATCTGGAAGATGTTGGCTGAGGAAGGAGAGGATGTACTGAGTCACGATCTCCATGCTGCATCCATAACTTCTGGAGCTCAGTGATGGAAACAAAAATGAGCTACCACCCACAAAAGCCTTGTGACAGAGGCTGTGGAGTCATAGCTCAGGCCTGTCTGTGAGATTGGTGGGGTGAGAAACACCTCACAGCCTCCCTGTTCCCTGGAGCTGAAGTCTGTCTGTAAGGGATGGGAAATTATTCCAGTGAAAGTGGGGCTGTGTCAGTCCATTGGTAGGGAAATAATTGGGATGGGTCTTCCAGGGTTGCTCAGAAACACATTTTGGTGCAACTACACACATGTACCCAGCAAATTCAGTGGCTGCTGTTCTGACAAACATGCAGCTGAGTAAGATTTGCAGGCTGACCAAGTAGGAAGTCTTTGGTAAAGGCAAGTCTCTATTGAGGCTGTAATTTGGGACTCTGGGAAATGTAGAAAAGACCTGCTGCTTCTGATCATATAAGAAGAATAGAATAAAGGCAAGAGAAAGAGGGGATGAGGTAGGAGAGAGCAATATGCAGAAGAGAACATCAGTAAAAAGAGGGAGCGGAGAGTGTGTGTTCTTAAAGAATCAACAATAGGCATAGAAAAGGGAATTACCCAGGGGAGCGGAGTGTGTGTGTGGAGCAGTGAGAAATGTTATGGAAGAAAGATATTAAGGCGAAGCAACTGATATTTGAAATGTTATTTGAAGAGAAGTTTTAATCTGATAGGGCACAGACAGAATTAATGGATTTTCAATGAGTCGCATAGCGCTCCGGGACAGTGCTGGGAACAAAGCGAAAGTTCTGCTGCTGGAGGTCAGTGCCACATCCCTGGCACTGTGCAAGCCGTCAGAGAAGAAATCAAAAAAGCAATTGAGAAATCAAGTCTGTTAAATTCCTCAGAGACAAAGGAGAGTTTTAAAAACAAAACCAAAAACTTAGCTCCTCTCTCTACTTTCCTGTTCATTACCCAAGAGCTCAGTTTGGGTGGCTAGAATCAGGGAAGGGTATGTAAGCAAAGAAGCACAGGTAACGGTGAGACATCTTTCATGTCCTTTGGAATATGAATGGATAACAGACTGGCTGTGCCAGGCAGACACCTGCACTTGTACCTAAGCACCTCTGTGGGAGGGTATTTGGGGCAAAAGTAATCCCAATCCAAAGCCTGCTTGGCAAAGTTGGTTGTGAACCACTGTAGCTCCCATTCACTCAATAGTCCTGGAAAGTCTTTCTGGGAAATCCAGACCTTTTGGGTTTGTATTTCTATTTTAACTCAAAAATTTCCTTTTACCTAGGCAAATAGAGCTTGGGTCAAAACCCTGCAAAGAAAAGGATCATATTTTTTGCTTCTATTTTTTTTGAATCAGACAGCTGGATGGAATCAGGAGACTCTGTGAAGTTCCTGGTGAACAGGGAGGCTGTAGCATGAGGTCTAAGACTTTCATAAAATAAAATCTCTACAGGGAAAGAGCTATTTTAGAAAAGTCCTAACAACAAGGTCTTCAACTGGTATTTGCAATCAGCCATGAGACAGAGATGCATCCTAAACCAGGCTTTCTTATTTCTTTATTCTTGTTCCGTGTATTGATGCCATCAGTACTATTGTTTATAACCAATTTGCAAGAGAAATGTCTCTCAGCAGCAGGTTGAATTCTTATTACGTCTGTTTCAGTATCAAACCATTCCAAGAATTCTTCCGAGACTGAATTTCTCCCAGTGTATTATGGAAATGCAGTGCACCTTTTAATCAGGAAGGACATCTCTATTTAGGTTATAAACTTCAAAATTTCTTCTGTTCAAAACACTGGATTATTACCTGAATGAAACCAGAGATAAAACTCCAGCTGATATAATGGTTTCAGGAATCGGCAGATAATTCATTTTTAAAACTTGAGACTGAGTAATGCATTTCCTTTGTGTTTTGATTTTTTAATCCATTTTCTTATAAACTGAACTTCACCCCCTCACCCTCCACTTAACAAATTACAACCAGTGTATGTCTGGAAGAGGATGGCGTTAGGACTAAAATACTCTACAGGGACACTCCACTGGTGGATGTCTTGGCTCCTGTGCAGTCTCCTGTTGTGATCAGTTTTGTGTAGAATATTCACAGTCACTCTCTCTGGGTCTAGAATTAGGAAGGCAAGATCTATAGAGGTTCAATGAAAGGTTCAGGTGGCTGTTCAGGGCTGCAAGTCAGTGTCCTGTTCTTGGGAGATAAAATGTCAGAAAAGGACTGCAGCCTCTCAGCAGTGACTTGCTCAAATGGGACTATGCATTTTTCAGGCTTGTCATTTATGCCTCTGAATTGAAAGCTTAAAATGGGAAATAGACAGTGAAGATTATGCAGTGGCTCAACCATCAGCATTTGCAGTAGTCATTTAAGATAACTGATTATTTTAGAGTCCATAAAAATACAGTGGACAACTTGGAAGGCAAAGAAATAGTATCTTAATTGAAATTAAGTTGCAATATGAGCACTGATTCCAACATATCTCTAGTCCTTGGTTTCTCAAATGCATAAAACAAACTCTCCTTTTTCCTACCTTTTCAAATCAGAGTATATGTTCTTTCAAGGCAGGAATCTCATCTTTCACTTTGCCCATGAGTGCCATTGTAACACATTTGCATCAAAGCTGGGGCAAAATGACAGTCTCTCAGTATAAATGACTGAGACCAAGAAGCTCTTATCACATTACTGTAATACAAAGGAAAAGATGGAGCTTAAACTTAGATCTGGGGCTCAGATTGTCCTTCCCAAACAAACCACCCAGACTGAATGACACAGAGCATTGGTAGAGTTACATGTACATCGTCCCACCAGGGAAAGCTTCACTCTACTCCTCTGCTGCTCGTTCCTGTCTCAGTAAGGGGATTGAATTAAGTGATGGAGGATGGTAGATCTGTTCTGCAGTGCAAAGAATGTGTGAAGCCAAGAATCAGGTAATAATAGTAACTCTCACTCCTGAATCTTTTCAGAAAACACATTTACAAGTAGCTTTTTTTGGAGAGGTAAAGATTTTTCTCTTTTTCTTCTTTTTATTTTTTTTCTTTTTCCTTTACTACAGTGAAATCTTTAACAAATAATCATTTTACACTGTACAGTTCATCAATAAAAGCAATAGCACCAGGTAATGTAATAAATTAAATATGATGTGTAGTTGAAAGTAATCTTGCTTTCAGGCGTCAGCTTCTTGTCACATTAAGGGCTCTGGCAAACAGGTTTAATATTTGTGGAATGAAGGGGATTATTGACAAGCAGAGGAGGAACTAGACAGCAAGTGAGCATCATATTAATTTTTCAGAGCCTGATATTGCTTTTACTGCTGACATTGCAACAAACTTCCAGGGCTGGCTTTTGTAGCAGAAGGTTTTGGTAGTGGTAGTGATGGCTTGTTTTCTCTTGATGTTTTTTTCTGCCATTCTGTCAAGTTCGTGTCTTTTGGAAGGGAGAAGGAAAGAGTGGTGACTCCCAGAGTAAGGGTAGTTTTACCTTTGTGTTTATTCTCCTAGATAACTCAATTCAAGGATGATTCAGATTAACTCCAGTTCTACCTTTCACTATATCAATGGACTTATTTAATTCTTTTGAAAAACAGTGCATAATTCCCATCACACTTCTAGAATATACAAGGATTTAGGGACTTCCTACTGCCCCTTGGCTTAGAGTCTGGTGGCTGAAATATTGGAGATCCTTTAGGACAGTTTCTCAGTATGGGCAATTAAAGTAAAAACAAGAGTTACAAAGAGAAATCAGCTGGGTTATCTGAGCTTCCTGATATTCAGAACTCCTAGGGGGCCACATAGGAATAGAAATTTAAAAGCCAAACTTCCTGAGGTCCAAGCAGCCCAGTTTCCCAGAGATGAGTGTAGAAAGTAACAATTTCCCTTTTTACCTAAGCATTTACAAAATGCTACAAACACAGCTGAAGGGGGGGGGAAATTAAAGTGTGAATGGCCACTCTGAGGCATGTGTTTTGTCTGAGGCAGAGGTAAAAATAACCACTGACATTTTTCTTGTCTCATATTTGAGCCCTAACCACCACACCCTTTCTCTGTATGCCTCATGCAATTTGTCACCCAAGAAAGATGGGGGGAAAAAAAAAAAAAAGGTGTTAAATAAAATGACAAGTGTGTCTTTCTGTTGCTGGGGTATGGAGAGGCAGAGGAGAAGGTTTCTGTGATGTGGTGGTCAGTGACTACTCAGATCAGAGGTGTCTGATAGAAGTTGTCATTGGAGATGCTCTCAAAGAGCATCTGTCTTGAGATTTCTGCGTCCCTGGGAGAGACACTGCAAAAGCAACTCCCTGGACTGCCTTTTACATTGTGAATGGGATGGACCTGAGCTTGTCTTCAGCATTTCTAAGGCAATGGGTGAGATGTCTAATCTTGTGTGCAATTAAATGCAAGAATCCTTGCAGGAGGCAGTTTGGGAATATTCTCGCTCATCCACATCAGGGGTAATCAGGTCTTTTTGCAACCCCAGAACAGGTGAGGGCAAAAGACAGCTCTGGGCTGGTCAGTGATGCTTTCATGGGCTCTGCTCAACTCTTTCTCTCTCCTCTCTTAACCCTGTCCAAAGCTCTGAGGGTGTTAATATGGCTGGCAAGGCAATGTTTTTGAGCAGTGTTGTCATTTGATTGGCCTGAAAACAGTTCTTTTAGAAGGCAGATTGTTTTGCAGGCCCCATCAAATAACATTCAGGTCAGGTTTGTTCATCACAGTGAGCTTTCATAAGCTGACCTTGGCACATGTGGCCAAATTTTTGGTAATGACCTTGGTTCTCTGCAGAAATCCATCACCACTGAAGATGGCCCCTGCCATGGCTTCCTTTCAGCCATGAAATGTGCCAGCTACCTCATTCCAAAATACTCCAGAACGACCTCATTTCTCCAAATAAATGTCAGAGTGTGAGAGAGCCAAAGAGGAGTGGGAAGAGAGCAGAGCTGTTCATCTTAATCAGAATCAGACCCAGTCTCCCCACCCACTCCAACAGATGAAATCAACTCAAAACTCTGGTAAGAGCAGGATTTCCTTTTTTGGGGAAAGGTGGTGGAAAGTGTGGGCTCCAGTTCTGTTTTACCAGAAAGCTGGTAAACTGATGGATGTTGTCAGCCTGTGTGATCTTTCTTACTGCTCTACTGGGATTTGTTTTAAGGATTTTTGCATTTAATTATACTCAAGACTGGATAGACCCCTGGGCTGGCAGAGTCCAATATTCAGAAATACATGAGTGGGGTGGTCTCAAGAGCAATAGACACAAGATCGCTGTCTGCTTATGAATAAGTTCTTCTGTTTCACCTCCTCCATGCAGAATAGAAACCAGGAGTGAGAGATGTTAAAGCACCAAAAAGGAATCAAGATATATCTGGAGGTCTGGGACACAAAAGTGTGAGAAAAGAAAAATGTCAGCATAGGAGCACCCTTTCAGTAATGAGCTGTTGTACTAAATGTGGCAAATGTCAGAATTTCCAGCACCAGCTGTGTGTCCTAATGGTGTATCCACCACCTAAAATACCTTGGAAAATGTTGTTAGGGGCAAGTAACAGAGTAAACACCAGAGAAGTGTGAAAGCCATTTTTATCTGAGGCAGAACCTATCTGCAAAGAGCTGGAGGGGTCAAAGAGGGATCCAGGCAAGGATCCAGCATCCAGGATGGGGACCTGTGCCTGCATACAGGCCACTTCCTGAGAGACAATGGGAATTCCTATCCTTATCATGAGAGAAAGCAGAGACAAAGCTGATTAATGTGTTGAACCTATGGGGCTGTCACAGCAGAGCAAAGACTAGTAGCTTCAAAAGAGCTCAATACCCTGAGTAGGGCTAAAAGAGTCCAAATAGCTGCAGGAAGCATCTTTAAAATCCAGTCTGAAATATTAATAATGAGAATTGCAAATCAGGTCTTTGAATGGCTTTGGATGGACACCTTGTTCCAAGACGCTTCCATCTCCCTCCCTACATGAGTGCCAGTGGGACAAAGTCAAAAGGCTGGGTTGTCATGGGTGAAAAGTGGAAATCTTTTTAAAATTTTTTTAACCAAGCTCTTTCAAAACTGATGGTTATACCTGTCTTTAAGTCTTCTCTGATTTCCATTGATGCACTAAGCATTTTGCTCTCTTTTTTATGGGAGTTGAGGAAATCCTGCCATCCCCATCACCTGTGGTGCAGAAAGAAACATGCAAAGAAATATGTGTATGGCTGTCAACCTCTGAAGTGCATCTGAGAATCCCACTAGGTACTTAACTACTTATAAAAAACAGAGACTATTTGATTTCCCTAGAAGTCAGTACAAGATCAAGAATGTGCACATGGGTTCCTGGTATCGTTAGGCATCCTCTTAATCTGAGACGTCTTTTCTCTGCCTTCTGAAAGGAAAGGTGCTACAATGTTTCTCTTATAGTGATTAGAATTAGAAAAGGATTTGTTAAAGCGAAACAAAACAAATCATAATCCTTTGTGTTAAATCTTGCACAAGCAACACTGCTGGGTTTCTTCCAGATTTAGATATATTATTGTTAAAATAAAGTAATATTTATTTTTATCCTCATACTTTGCCTATTCTATTTAACCAAGTTGCTATTTTTGAGTTGAAAGCATGCACACACACAAAAAAAATACAAATCCCAAATTTCAAAGGCACCTTCCACTTGGAATTGGATCTATTTTTGTCCCTGTGACTATCTTGCACAGCTCTAATTGTCATGCCTTGCTCTGAAATCCACAGTGCGCTCCTTTCGCCAGCATATTTTTGGATTATTGCTCATTGTGATCAGCCTTTTGTGTTCCTTTTGATATGGGCCAAATTTTGACATGAGGTGCTGAGTCATGCATAATGTGGATCTTATTTGTGTCTCAAAGAAATCTTCCTTTTTCTCTTCTCCTGTACCTGGGCCAATAACCAATACAGTCTCCTCCATTTCCCTGGCAGACAAGGGAAAAAGCACCTGAAACACATCAAAGCGCTGAGCAGCTCAAAACAATTCATGTAATTATTATTACAAAATGTCATAGGGAGTGCCAGCTTCATATTGTAGTTTCCCTGCTCATTTGTTTTGTCAAAAAACTGAACACTGAAAAAAAGTCAAAAACAAAAAAGAAAGGAAAAAAGTGCTTTTGAAACTGAGGTCTATGGACTTGGGGGTGAAATAATTTAATTTTTTCACACCAAAAATACAGTGATACCTGAGTGGGGATTCAATGAGAAATTACTGGGAGATGATAATTAATTTTCTAAGGGCAAATTACATATTATAAGCACTTTTAGGGAGTGATGGAGAGGGAAAAGGGTACTTAATGTAATGGGGTGGAAAATCCAAATAATCCCGCCTCTGCTGTAGGACTGGGTGTTTTCTGGAGTGCTCTCCCCGCACCCCATCCTGCAGTGCAGCCCTTGCTGTGGCACTGCCGGCTGCCTGCATACTTACACAGCATGACCATGGCCAGGTTTCCTCACAGTGAGGGTCCCTGTCCAGGTAGCGACCAAGGCTGGTCAAAACAGTTTCACACCTTACAGGGGACTGGATCTTAAGTCTCCTGCAGCTGAGATGATTTTGGAGATCACTATTTTTCCTTCTCTTTCAGTTTCTTACCTGATTGACACTTAACATATGTAAGCACCATTTGATATTTTCTCAAGGGGAGGGATGTATTTTAGCCAGGCAAAGCAGCAAAAAAGATGCAATATTGGGGGTAGAATCTGCAACAGTCTCTGCAATAGCATCTTACATGTGAGGTGTCCTCCCTTTCTCTGAATGGCCTCTGTGAACAGCTCTTCTCATCCTGAATTTTGAGATGTTGAATACAAAATGTCTGATATTGGTACTGCTGCTTTGTGTTCCAGCTCCTCACCCAGAAAATTTTCTTGATCTTCATGCATAGGTGGGCTGAGATAGGTGAACCAAGCAGGGGCTCCAGCCCTGCTCTTTAACCCACAAGCCAGGCTGCCCAGTCAACTCATGCAGAACAAGCTCCAGTGGCTTTTTGTTTTGTGCTGACCAGCTGCTTCACAAACTGTTGGGTTATTTTAGTTTTGTTGCCGTGATCATTTGGCTCCCTTAGTGCTATCTGTCACCTGCAGATGAAAATGAAAAGCCTTGAAAATCAGGTGACAACAATCCAACATGTCCAGGAATGTGTGTGTGAGCACAGAGCAAAGCAGGCTGCTCTAAGTAAATTGTGAAGAACCCTAGAAATGGAGTGCTTGACACCAGAGAGAGAGAGAGTGTTTGTAAGAGAAGTGGAAATGTTCTTCTGCTTTTCATAACTGGAGACCACATCCCTTTTGAAGGTGGAAATTTAAATCTCCAGTGGCCAGGACTTAGGGCACACTGGTCTGTGGGTATAAGAATTCAGAATTCCAGGGAAAATCCTTAAAGCCATGCCAAGAGGCAAATTTGTGAAGATGCTCCCAGCTATGGTCACAGCAGACCCTTGGCTGGCACTTGATGTTATCAGAGATCCCAGCACTTGGCATTATTGGAGATCCCTTGGTAGTTTCCTCCTAGGACACTGAGTGTTGTCTTACGATGATTTGCTGCCTGCTACCTGTGAATTAATTCCTGCCGCCTTTCCCCATCTCCATGTTTCCTTCATGTGCAAATGGAAAAGGAATGGGCAGCCTGGGCAGAAGCTGGAAGTGTAAACCTTGAGCATGGCACAGGCATCACACTGGGTTTATGCCAAGGCAGCCCCCATGCTTCTGGTAGAGCTGCTCTTGATTTCCATCAGTGCACAGGAGAGGAGAAGCAGGGACTGTCACAGGAGAACTGTTCAGGGGCACACAGATGGGAATCTATCCTGGTTTCAGCTGGGATAGAGATTATTTTATTCTCAGTAGCTAGAATAGTTCTGTGGTTTGGGTTTAGTGTGGGATTTGGTATGAGAAGAATGTTGATAACGCACTGATGTTTTTAGTTGTTGCAAAGTAATCAAGGACTTTTCAATTTCCCATGGTTGGATACTGTGCAGGTATGCAAAGATTTGTGCAAGCTGGGTAGGAGCACAGCAAGAACAATGGACCCAAAATAGCCAATGGGCTATTCCATGTCATATAACGTCAGGTTCAGTGTATAAATGAGGGGCAGGCCAGAAAGCTTTCTCTCATTCTTCCAGGACGGTGCTATCAGGATTTCTCTCCTCCTACAGGATCACTAGTCAGGAATAAGCTGGGCCTTTGTCAGTGGATGGTGAGCAGTTGGATTGTGCATCATTCGTTTGTTGTTTATTATTAGTAGTAATAATTATTATTAATAATATTTTTAGTTAGTATTATAATTATTATTTAATTTTATTTCAATTATTATTATTTTTTTAATCTCAACCTTTGAGTCTTCTTGCCCTTACCTCTCCAATATTCTCCCTCATCCCAGGGGCAGAGGGAGAGTGAGCAAGCAGCTGCATGGTATTCAATGGGCTGCCAGGTTAAACCACAATAGGGTCAATCCCTATATTTCCATCTGTCTGAGAATTGGTGTCTTTGGCTGCCTCACTGACTGACCTGAATAGAGTTAACTTTGATTTACACTGAAGAAGGAGAGGGGAGAATTGAGCACAACAAGCTGAATCCTAGAATAGAAAAAGGCCACTGGAGAGGGAGACAGAGTGCAAGGAGGAAAAGTTAACACCATGGCCTCTGTGATTCTGTCTTTGCAGGTCCCTCAGGCAACATAACCATAAACAGTCACTTCAAAAAATGTGAATATTATGCTCCTTCTGACAGTTGTTTTTTTTTTTTTTTTATTGTTTTGTTTTTTTTTTTCCCCACTTTCTTTCTGCCTTTACAAGTAGCTGAACAAAATAAATATTTAATGACCTATTTCAATATTTTAATGTACATTTCTTGGTTAAAATACCACAAATCTCTCCATGAAAGGGCAACAATAGAATTATAAAGTAACGAGCATTGCAGCAAGTGGGAAGTGGTTGGAAAGGGGAGGGAAGGGGAGAGGAAAGAGGTCAGGCTGCAGAACATGGGGGCATGTCTTCATTGGGTAGAAAGCACCCCTGCTCCGTGATTTCAGCGCTGACTCATTTCAAGCACCTCTTTCCAGAGCTTACTAGGGAGGAAAGACCCAAGCAGTTGGCTGCTTTACCCTTCACCAATCCTTTGTGTCAAAGTAGAGCAGTTGCCCTCCTCCATGACTTGGCCAGGCTGTGACTTTGATCAGGCTCCCCAGGATACAGCAGTGCTGCAGCATTTCAGAGCGAGCCGTTAGCCAGGGAGGCTCAGTGGAGCAAACACAGCTCATGGCTCAGCTTTCCAGCTCCCCAGGGACGAGTCCCCTGGGCTATGGGCACATGAGCAAGAGCCATAAGGGACCCGTTGTTCTTTCACCAGTGCAGCCTGCAGTGGTGACTCTACACTCTCAGTATATGATGGGGCAGTTGTAGACCTGTGCAACTCCACCACCTCTTTTCCATCTCTCATCCCACCCCAGGACACTGCTCTTGCTGCTTCTCTCTTTGTACCAAGGTGGATTATTTTTGTTCAATCAGATGTTAAGTCCTTTATGTGGCCACATTTTCACTCATCCTGACCTCATTTGAGATCATTCTCTTGCATGGCAGGGGGAGTTGTATGACACACCCAGTGTAATATCTTGGTGGCACCCATAGGAAGAGAAGCCAGAAAATCACATCCTTGCACCACTATGGACCTCACACCATCCTATATGTCCTCATATGGCAATTGCAGCAAATAACACACATTCCTGGTGCTGGGCCAAAGCTTCTGCATTAAACAACACTCACCAAGCAGTCAGAGGGTGCATGCATAGAGTGTCAACCTTGTTCTTCTGAGACAGAGGTGGGCTGCAGCCCAGGAAATGTGACAGCGAGTAGTCTCTGTGCAGAGACAACCTGGGAGTGAAATCTTGGACTGGTAGATTCAGTGAATATTTAATACCTCTCTCTCTCTCTCTCTCTCTCTCTCCCTCTCTCTCTCCCTTCTCTGTCTGATCTCGGCAGCAGTCTCTAGCCAACATAATTCTTTGTGAGTTACTTTCGTTAGCAAAACCTTTCACCCTGTGAAGATGTTCTACTTAATTAGTAAAAGTTCAATTTTTTTGTCACCGACAGAGCCCCATACATCACCATGTCTGGAGAGTCATTAGCTGTAAAATTAATCAGGGTGGATAACAGTTGAATAGAGTCAGAGCCCTTTGTGTTCATTCCCACATCTCTGCCTCCAATGTGAGAACCTTTTCAAGAAGGAGAATCCAAAAAGTATCTCCAAATATCCAGGAGACCAGTTTCTAGGGTAGCACTGGAGTCAGGGGTATTCCTGAGCCTGAAGTGGAAGAGGCAATCGGGCAGAGGAGGGGATAGGAAGCCAGAAGGCTGTCAACTTTGATCCATTTTGGTCAGACTCATGAAGAACTCCAGCTGAGGGACTCTGGAAGGATGCTGGATGGCTGAGATTTGCCTTTCACCTGCCTTTGGGAATACATTAAAGGCACTCAATCACTTCTTCATGGGCAAGTCTGGTGTAAGCTTGTGTTGTGAAAGAAGAGGGATCAGGTCAAACAGAAAGGTTTGCCATATACCATAGCTTGAGGACTGTGTGCCACAAGAGGGAGTCCTAAGGAAATCCAGGCCTACAGGAGAAATTCTAACAAGCAGGTGACTTGTGTTTATAACCCAGCCTGGTTCAGTGCTGCACTGAAGGAGCCATGGCACAGTGCTCTGCTTCCTGCCAGATGATCTGTTGTGTGCTTCTGGCAGCCCCACTAACTGCTTGAGCATTTTTCAGGGCTTGATGTGTCATAGGAATGAGACTGAGGTGCCTTTGCTCCCCGCATTGCACTGTGTCCATTGTGCAGGATTGCTGTCATCAGAGTTTTCTGCAACCCATTATGGCTCAGTCTTGAACTCCTTCCCAGCTGTGAACTTCTCTGTTCAGGAGGTCTCTGCTTTGAGGTGACTACTGCAATTTCCTACAAGTTCATTTATTTCCAAGTGGGTTGACAGACAGAAGACCACCACATGACCAATGGCTCAGAATGGATTTGCAAGTCAGCTTCTTCCCAGTTGTTCTTTATCTTTTCACCAATTTTCTTCTGGAGTATGGAGTCTGGGCTTTTCTACTGGCAGATAGAGCCCATCTGTAACTCCAAGCAGGTGGGGAATGTTGCACAAAGTTGTCTTGAGGATGTTGGATGCTTTGCAGGAATCTTTGGACATGTATATTGGCTTAAGAGACTTTTTATAAGAACAATAAAACCCTGTGTTGTTCCTGAGCATAAGGCACTGTACGTGTCGGTCTCACATCACCTCTTTTGCTCTGGCACTTCTTAAAATTAACAGGGTACCCAGTAGTGATGAAGAACACTGGTATTCTTTATTTTTTAGTGGTAGTAGTAGTAGTAAAGGAGACCTTACAGCTTGATTGGTAGCAGAGAGAAATACAGATAATACAAGAGACTGCAAACAAGTTGATACCACTCACAGTTTTACAGGACCTCTTTAAATTGAACTCCTCAGGGTACAGTTCATTTTGGTGCAAAATAAGACCAGATGGGGGAGGAAGGAAATGTTTGCCTGTACAAAAAAATGTATCTTCCCACTTTGTAATTTTCCTCCTCAAAAAATGTCGGAAAAGCAGACATCCCGGGAGTGACTTGCCTGGGATGCTGCATCACCTCCAGGACTTGCCAACCCTCTGCTCAGCACTGTAGCATTCCCAAGTCATCTGTGACTAACAAGTGGCTCAAGGCCGCCAGCTCTGTCCTCACACTCCTGTTGAGTGTAGTTAAGTAAGTGTCTTAACAAATGGAAAGTGATTTCTCTGCCACATCCCTTCTGGGTGCGTGTCCCAGAATCACAAACACTGAGGCCTTGTCCCTAAGAAAGAGGCATGCCTATCTCGGCAAACAATGTTGTCCTTGGTGTCTGATTGATTTATAAAGCTTGTTTTCAGTGTGCTTGTGAAGGGATAAAGTAGAAAAAAATGGACCCTTGTACCTCAAATCTCAATGTGATTCTTTGCAGTAGGACACCCTTTAGGTGTAGTGTCTCTCTGCAAAGCTGAAGAGCTTTTCTTGGTGCTTTCCTGGGCAAAGCAAGGAGGGGAAACAAATGCTTAGGATTCACACAAACCCATGTGGATTATGCATTTTTTACCTGTTTATCTTTCCTTATGAAAATAAAAGGAAAGAGTAAGTTCTTTTAGGCTCAATTGAATTTTTTTTTTTTTCCATTAAACATAAAAATTCTTTTCATCTTTGGGAGTCCTTAAGCTTGAGATAGATACAATTTGGATAACAGAAAACCCTGTTTTCTTTTGAAGAGAGTCTTAATTTCTAAAATGCCAAAATGGGATATTATCTTCCTTATTTGCTCTTGTTTCCAGATTAGCTATTTGAAGGAGTCAAAAAATATTTGTGAAAAGCTTCCTGTGCCCTGAAATTACTTTTTTAGCAAACAAAAACTTGACCTCTAACGTTATACCCAGCTATAATTAGTAAGATTTCTTTCAGGCTTTTCCTTAGCACGTTTCCCTCTTTATTAGGAAGGACTGAAAAGCTCAACTTCCAAATGATGTGGGTTTTCAGCCACATAATGGCTTGACAATGTCTGTAGTGTACAGCACCCTAATGGGTGGACTGTTACCATATTGATAATGTCACATGTACAGGCAGAAAGGTGCCCCAATCCCACATCAAGATCCCATCTTTAAAGTAGGTAACTGCTGTGGACCATTAATGCTTTAAACAGTGGTACAGATCATCACCACTAATTTAGACATAAGAATGAAATGCTATTGATTCAGGATTATGGCCAGGTAAAGATGCCATCACGCTGTTTGTTTTGTGCTTGATTAACTCATTTATAGATGGGATTAGTGTGATCTACAGAACAGAGGTCAGGAATAGAAAGCAGTACCCTGAACTACCTGAACCAGAGACTGGATTAGAGTTTAGAGGAAGGAAAAATAAAGGAAATATAGGTACCCTAAGTGAAAGAAAAGATGGAAATTGGTCTGAATTTTAGTGTAATGAGAAAAAGAAAAGTTCTCCTCTCAAGTGCTGTTCTATCTGGGTTTATGCTGCTTAGCACTGAATTCTCGTAAGCATAAATACACAACTTTATGCTGCCAGTTTGAGATCACATAGATGGAGAGAAAGTTCAGGTACAGAGATGTGATTTGTTTCCCTTCTGCTCCCATAAATTAGCTCCAAATATCCCCAGTGTGCATGTTTCACCAGTCTAGAACGCTGATTATAACAGCTTTCTCCCAGAGGTGCCCTGTGCCCATTTGGAATTTGGGGTAGTCACGAATTTTGTCCCCTGTGAACCAAAACCTGGCAATGTGTTTGCTATTTACTTGGGGAGCTGATGAGAACGTTTTGCAAATGTCTATATCTCTGTGAAAAAAAAGAAAGTGAGTTTTGCATATAAGTCCACAAGAATCATAGTGAAATGATTTACAGATTTAATTCTTTTCCCCCCTCCTTTTGCTGTCAGTACCACTCTTGGGCAGGGGAAACCTGCAGTGTATTGCTATAAGTAGATCTTACTTATAGGCAGTGTTCTCTAGGGCTTAAAAATCAGCCTGTGCCTCAGGAGACACATTTCCAGCCTGCCTGGTGACTGCTGCCTCTGACTTTAGGTAAACCCTTCCTTCTGCTGCTCTTGGCTTTTCATTTCCCATCTCACCTCTTCCCTGCTGAGTAAATGTTTTAGGACAAGGATGATCTCTTAGGTCACGGGTCCACGTACTAGGATCTTAAGAGAGGTAAAAGGGTGCTAATATAACACCAGTAAGGAAAGCAAAGGCTCCTCATTCCCCTTCTTGTCTGAAGCTGAGAGAGGAGTAAGTTGGTGTCCTTAAGAGGCTTGAAAACCAAATCACGCTTGGCTAGTGTTTGTTAAGTGCTGAACTTCACACTATAAACTAGGCAGGCAAACATCAGAACCTGTTCTGCTAATGAAGATCCAAGTTAGGAAGCAAAATGGATGCTAGTGAACCTTCTCCAGGAAAGCTAAAATAACTCAACCCGTTATTACTACCTGAAAAGAGGTTGTAGTGAGGTGGGTGTTGGTCTCTTCTCCCAAATAACAAGTGATAGGACAAGAGGTACTTAAATGGCTTTAAGTTGCACCAAGGGAGGTTTAGGTTGGATATTAGGAAAAAATTCTTCACTGGCAGGGTTGTCAATCATTGGAACAGGCTGCCCAGGAAAGTGGTGGAGTCGCCATCCCTGGAGGTATTTAAAGGATGTGTAGATGTGGTACTTGAGGACATGCTTGTGTCAACTGTCAATTTGGCAATGCCAGGTTTATGTCTAGATTAGATGTTGATAATGGTCTTTTCCAACCAAACTATTCTAGGATTCTATGAAATGTCAGCAAAGGATGATTTCTGGATGAAAAGTCCCCATTTGCTCCACCTCATAGCCCAGCATCATGCAGATATCACAAAGAGAGGAATCAGGGTTTTCCAAGTGTTTTCCAGCTTCATGGTAACATCTGCCCCAGGCACAGAGTACCCAGACAATTTGATCCAATTTGTTATCAAGATGCATCAGACTTCTCCACAGTCTCTTTAGTCTCCCAAGTTACAGGATGAAAACCCTCTAAGTGCAATGCTAGAGCACAAACAGCTCCAAGGCACCCAGGTTAGGATGAGTGTGCTTTAAAAGCATCTGTTAACTCTGTATCTCTTTTCAGCAATAAAAATTACTTCACACGCTGTCTGCAGTCCCCATTTATAGGGCATCAGTACTTTGGTGGATGGAAAGAAGGAAGCCTGGAGCATGCAGGAGGGAAGGTAGCACATTTTGTAGTAATGAGTTAATTTGATGGTCTTTTCAGACTTTTCCCTCCAGGGTGATGTCTATGCAAAAGTCTAGGCCTGTAGTTTTCAAAGCATCACACATCCCCTGGTTCCTCATAAAACACAGACCAGGATTCATGGGAGGATTTTCTCCTGGTGCATTGGCCACCAAAAGCTTACCAAATGCTCAACTTGCCTGATGGGCTGCCTCCCTGGCCCACCTTGAGTTTTCCAGCTGGCTCTGCCTGCCTTGTGGTGGCTCAGGACTCTTGTGAACCAGGGGAAACCCAACTGGCCAGCAGCTCTCCATCCCAGTTTGGGCAGCTGAGTGTCACAAATAGGCATGGAGGGGAACTGGGATGTTGCTGGTGACGTGGAGCTGTAACCCTTAAGGGATCAATGTGGCACATCCAACCCACAGGGAGATGTAAGAAAGCAAAACCACCAAAGCAGCTTGGTGGACTGGTCCCCCAGCTCTCTCAGAAGGCCTGTCCTTCAGCAAGCAAACATTTCACTCCACATCACTTGCCAAGGCTCAATGTGGGGTCACTCTTTCCTGTTCCAAATATTTTCAGTTGTAATTTGTTCCTGGTTCTCCACTCCACAAAAAACATCCCAAAAGGCTCAAGTGCTCTTTTTTTCTTTCCTTACTGTTGTCACTATTTTCCTCGTTTCCTCTTGTTGTGCAAAACTAAAACTAAATAAATAAAACCCTGTCTTAATTATACAGGAGCATATGAACAGCACAAAGGAGCTGCTCACATAATCAGCAGAAAGCACTAATTCCAAAAAATCTTTCCCAGGGCCCCTGTGGCATGTGATTCTGGAAAAGCTGCTGTCAAGGGGTGCTCAGGAGTGGGACTGCCTCTCCAAGTCACCTCTCCCTGCATCTTCCCACCGTCCCCTGCACCCTCTGACCTCCTCCACCATGACTCCCCTGGCATCCCAGGGTGGCACTGACTCTCAAGGCCACCAGTCACCCTCACCCTCCTCCCTGGCTTTCCCTGGGCTCCCTCTGCACCCCCACTGCCCGCAGATGCTTGGGGTGGAGCGGGCATCGCCTGCCAGTTGGCGGGTGGAGGGAGCGGGTGGGATGCGGTGGGGGTTGAACTGTTGCCATTGGAGATGGCAACAGATGCTTCCTGGTGGAGGCTGTGCTGGCTAATTCAGGGCTTTGTGGTTTGAGACAGAGTCCCAATTATTTCCAATTAGGAGACTGTAGTGACAGCTACTCTGAACAGGGTCTTCTCTCGCGGCTGAGAAACCTGCCTCCACTTTTAGCTGGGTTTGGATACTCACATTTCTAGCATGGGGCTCTCAGCATTTTTTTATCACCCCTTTTTCTTTCATCCTTTTCTAAGCAATTCTTCCTCTCTCCCACACAACTCCACCTCTTGTGAGGAATTTGGCAGTGGAATCATCCTTATCTCTCCCTCACCAAAATCCATTCATTTGCTCTTTTCTTTATGCAGGATTTAATTTTCCCGTTGTGCTGTGCAGATCCCCCTCTTCCCAGTTCCCCCATTTACCTCTTCCTGCCCTGTGATATATGGGCTGTGTCAGGCCGTTTTGGCCTGACCCAGCCAGCCAAAATCAGAGGAAAACCTGGTTTTATTTTGCCTGGGGAGAATTCATCACAGAAGGTGTCTCATTTAGGGAAATTAAGGATGAAGGAAAGGAAGAGCTAGAAATTTATTCTGGTTTAGCGTTAAAAATATATCTACTGTTGTGTTAAAGGCTGATATTTTCTCTCCATTTTTCTCTTTTCTCTCTATTATCCAACCATATCACACAACCCAGAGAGAGAATTCAGGAGAAAGGGTCACAGGGCTTGTTGCTGGCTTGAAAATACTGGTTATGGTAGAGGGGTGAATAGGACAAGAAGGAGATGTTGAACAACAGGGCCATTTTGTCTCATACCTACTCACCAGAGGCAAATCTAATCCTAAAGATACAAACCAGACAAATCCTTTGGAAGGAGACAGGGAAACTTGTGAGAGCTGCCTTTATTTATGATCCAGATAAATCCCTTGTTTGTTTGGATATTGAGTGTGTTAAATCACAGCAGGGTGAGCAAACCAGGAGCAAACCCTGAAGTGCACAGTGCAGAGTCCTGGAGAGTCTCTTCCAGAGGCAGCAGTTTGTGTCTGCCCCACCCAAACAGAGAGACAAGGATCTTTCTGATCCCCCTTTTCTATCTCCCTGTCTAAGATGCAGTGAAAAGTTCATGGTTTCCCCCAGGAGTATTTCCAGAAGCTGCTTTTTGTTTTAGGGGAAGGTGCCATTCAGCTAAACCAAATCCATCCCAGGTTTGCTCTGGGAGCACCAAGCAGCTGCAGAGCAGCTTCAGGGCAGCTGCAGGGTGGATCTGCAAACAGGATTTCTTTCTCTGCTGTAGCAAACCCACAGCTGGAGGGAGCCCAGGGCCTCTCTCAACAAACAGTTGTCCTCTAAATGTGCTTGCACTCAGAGAGGACAGCATGGGGAAGCTGGGGACAGTACCTGTGCTGAGAAGGTGACACCAAGGGGAGGCCAGGTCATACTTAATACAGGTGGTGTAAACAGTGGTGCTTGGTTGGGCACAAACCTCTGATATATTAAGGAGAGAGACAACTTAAAAACCTCTGCTGGTGACAAATCCACCGACAGCAACAAGAAATTTGACAGTGTGTTTTGACCCATCCTGTTTTTCCTGATCCCCGCACAGCCATGGTCTTTATCATGCTTTCCATTTTACATGAGATCCAAGAGGGAAGTTTTTAGCCCAGGAGATTTTTCAGTGGGTTGCAGAGCACTGAAACAATGTGGTATTTGGATGACAGTGGTGTCTGGTAATCCATGTGGAGCACTTAGATGCTACAGAAGATAAGTGCCTTGTAAATACAGATAAATAGATCAGATTAGACCTTGACTGTGGTTCATGCAAAAGGCATTTTTATGCACAAAAATAGTAACATTGTAGAGAAATAGCTATTATTTGAAACCTTGGGCTAGAGCTTCCATAATTTATATTGTTGGAGGAAAGAGGAAGCTAATGGAGAAGAGCTGCTGTGACTGCCCTTTTTTCATTGACTAATTCTGCCAGCAACCGAAGCAACATCACCCAGCTCTCCTTTAAGCCTCAAAGCGACCGGTCGCATTTTTCAGGAGAGCACAGCTCAATGAGTACCGAGTCCTTGAGAATCTCTCCTTGCAAATACTCTAACGGTGGGGGCAAGAGAAGGAAAGCACTTTTGAGAATCTGCCCTCCCTTTTACATCCTGGCTGCTTGGAAATCTGAACTGCTGCATAGCTCAGAGAGCAGCCCAGAGAACTGTCAGCAGCTGAGGATCTGGACTTATACATGTCCCCACGGAGATGTATACCCTCCTCAGCAATTGCAAAGACAGTGGGAGGAGAAGGATGTGGGGTTCCTCTTATTATTGGCTCAACCAGTGCTGCTCACAACTTGAGTTTGACTGACTGACACCTATTCCAGCCCATTCAGGTAACAGCTTTCAGCACATGGGAGGTTTTCTGCAATGATTTAGGTTTGCATCTTTCTAAGCTACACAGCTCTGGCCTACTGCAAATGAAGGCAGACCTTAGATCTTAATTTGTTCACACAAAAATAAAAGATAGAAAAGCAAAAAATAAAGCTCTGAGTGATCCAGGAAATCCTGAAGCAAACAGCAGTTTTGTTCCTCAAACAAATTACAATTAAGTAACAACATTACTCCCTCAGCTCTACTTGTTCCCATTGCATTAGGTACAAAACCCAAGTGCTTAAAAGCCAGGAGATAAATAATTAAGAATATCATACATCTTTTATTGCCTACATAAAACATATAAAGGGTGAAATCCTGACCCATCCAAAGGCAATGTGAAAGTTCTTCTTGACTCTAGATGAACCTGGAATTTACCTAAATTCTTTTGTCAAATACAATGAAATGTGTGCCATAAGACTCCTCAATAATCTTAATTCTGACTCAAGGGATGCTTTTCTATGATCACTCCTTGATTTAAACAGAAAACAAAGCCTTTTAAAAAATGTGAAACACACCTTCAGAATGAATGTTGATTTGAAGAACAATAATATTATGGATAATTTTTTTATGTATATAAAAATAGGCACATATTCACCTATTACAAATGCAGTATTACCCAATAGTAATGATACTTGGAAATACTTCAACTAACTAATCATATTTGCCACTTATGAATATTCCTTAAAAGAAAATATTTGTACAGCAAATCAGTGCAATAAAAAATATCACATAAAAGAGGGGATACAAAAATAAAACAATCCACAGGTTAAGCATGAGGTTGTTTTGCCAAAATAAAAAGTGCACTTCTTTCTACTCATCTATTTATTATGTGGGCAGTATAGGGTTTCAGGAGTCCTTAATCATTCATTTCCTTGCTTTTAAGTGTGAGGGTTTTGCAAATGATGTGATAAGTAAGTACATTGTTGTCACTTAGCAACCTTAACTCGTTTCTAAGTGAGTTGTTTGTTTCTATAATAAATGAGACACTCAGATACCATGGTGATGAGCATAGGAGACCTTGTATGCTTAGGCAGAGTGCTGTCTTGATAAATATGATATTGCTTAGATGTATAAGGCCCTCACAATGGAAGAGTAGCCCTTTGCTCTTGTCCACAACGTGAAAACGCAGTCACTGCTGCTTTAGGAAGAGCACCTGAAAGGTCTGAAGACAAGACTCACTGTCCTTTCAGGTAGAACACCTGGAATTTTGGCCTTAGCTATGGCTGGAGGTCATCTCTACAATGTCCAAGATCTCAACTGTCCAAGTATGCCCTTGATGAGTTTGCAACTAGCTCTCAGATGCTTTCATTGTTATCCCCAGCCTTCAGTGTGAAACTTTATTCTTTGCATCTAGCTCCACACTCTGAAAACACAGTCGTTTCATCTCCAGGCAGTCCTGCTGGAACTGCACTGGGCCTTCTCTTGTCCCCTAATTACTCCTTTATGCACTACTTCTGATCTAACACAGCTATAAAGCCAGTTTAACCAGCTGGTAGAAGATTGCTGGCCTCTGGGAAACCTGCTGTGATAAAGAACCTCCAGTATGGTTCCTGCAGATGGGAACTGATGTGAAACCTTGAGGGCTGTGGCTGGGGAAAAATAGAAAAAGACAAGTTAGTATGGCTGAGATAGAACTCCCTCCCTCAAATTTGAGCTTCTGGTTTCTGGGAGTAAATTAAAGCACAAGATTTAATAACAAATGTCAAAATAGATTCTAGACAACTCTATTCCATCCTAAAACTGCATTTACTGTACAACACTCCAGCAAATCCCTGGACATAGTTGATCCTGCTCGAGCTCACCTAAGTTTTCCAATTTTTTTCTTCCCTCACTCCTTTTCTGTATTTTCTGACTTTACACACAATATATTTGTGTTGCTGTTACTGCTCCTTGAGTTTAATTAATCTTTTAAACAAGGATGAACCACACGAACTTCCTTTTGTTTTTAGAAATCACATCCATATTCCTAATCCACTAATCATGTTTGATAAATCAGAATTCACTATGAAACGTACTAACCATTCATGGTGCTCCGGGTTTTAATCTTGTAGGAAAAGAAATCGTCTCTGCAGTGCGTTTGAAGGGGTTGGGCTGGGCTGTCTTGGGTTTCTCGTTGAGTCAGCTTCCTTGTTTGTACAATACAGCTTGTGCTTCTGAAGCTAAGTTATCATCTAAAAACATAATTAAGCCTTCAGCACTTCAGTAGCAAAGAGGAATCTTCACAGTGTGAATCAAACACAATCTTCTCCGTGATGCTGGCCTGAGTCTGAAGCTTATCTAGGAGAGCAACTCTGAGCTTTCCTCTCATTCCAGCAGTGCAACCACACTGAAGCTCCAAGATCTTATTCTTGCAAGTTAGCAATGGTATTTCACCTGCAGTCAAAGAGTAAACAGAGAGATGACTGTTTGTAGAGATCCGTAGGGTCTGTAATAATGCAGTGACTGGTTTAAGCCGGGTACAGTTTGTGGATAGGAGTGACAAGGTGGTGTTTCTGTCCCTTGGTTGTTTGCACGTGAGTATGCATGTTTGGATGTTTTCTAAGTGTTTGCAAAATGGGATTTTTTGGCAACACCTAGATAAATGTGAGATTAGCTACAACACTGTGGGGTTTTTTTGCTTTTTGGGGGTTTTCTTTTTTTTTTTTCCATTGGTCCATTAATCCTGACCTTTGCTTTAGTGGAGGAATCTTCACATAAGTCCAGATCCTATGACCTCTTCTATCTGCTTCTCTCCCTGCCTACTCCAAGCTTACCTTTTATTCCCCACTGCTGTATGGCAGGTAGGCTGAGACAAGAGAGAAGGGACCCACAATGAGGGAAGGACAATGACAAAGGGAACTCTGGACTGTGGATCACCTCCTGTGGATGGTGTAAAGGTGGCTGGTCCAGTCCATGCTCCATGGAGTTACTGTTTTTCCCACAGTCCCAAGTTTTGAGCTTCCATGCTTTCCCAAAGAAATATAGCTGTTATTTGCTGAAGCAGATTCTAAGCCTGCCACACTTAATAATTCAGTGGTGAACTTTAAAGCTGAGCGCAGGTTGAAGAATAACTTGCTTTAGTAAGTACAAAATCTCCATTTCTGCTGCCTTTGCTTCTCCCTCCTTCTCTCACCCGTGGCCCCGGCAGCCCCCTGCAATCCAAACACTCACAGTTATTATGTGGTGGAGCGAAAAGGAAAGGCTGACAGGGGGGGAAAATTCATTTCCTCTCCATGGGATGTTTATTGTTTTTTCTGCTCTCAGCAGTCCAAGGTCTCTGTCGTTTTACGTGATACTTTATAATGGGAACAGTTCTCATAGGCACCAGTGAGTTCATCTGCAGAGACACACGGAACACGGAGATTTAAATTTATACCAACCCAACACTGCTGTAATTGGGACTCCCGGGAGAGGAAACCCTGACAAGTGACACAAATAAACCCTGCCAGACCCCTTTCAAGACCTGTAGCAGCAGTAACCCCGGGAGGATTCCCATGATCAAATTACCCTTAAACAAATGCTTCTGTGGTAACTAAGGATGTAACTGCTGAAGGTCAACAAGGTGTTTGCAGAACATGTTTACCAGGTTTATTTCCCATTGCCTGCTCCTGTTCAAGGACCAGGAGTTGCAACACTGGCAAAATAGAACTGGAAGAAGCTGCAGATCTAATTAAAACTCATTCCAATTGTCTAGGAATGCATTTATTTAGTCATTACCTACCCCTGTAGCTATTCAGACATAGTTAACACCAGGACTGTTTCCCTGAATATAAATTAATAATATAAAGTACACACATTTTCTGTCCTGTGAACTGAAATTTGGCAATGTCTGTGGCATTTGGGAAGCTGATGAAAATATTTTGAAGATGTCTTCGTTTCAATGGAAAAGAGAAGGTTAAGAAAGATTGATAGGCAGATAGACATGGTTATATAGATACATCTATAGATATAGGTATATAAAAATGATTCACAGTTTGCTTCCTTTCTCCCACTCTTTTGTTGTCAGTACCTTTTTCTGGAGGGGGGGACTGCAGTGTGTTGCTGCAATCAGATCTCGACAGCCAAAGCAATAGTGATCTTTCAATTCAGCCTGTGCCTCGGGAAACCTTATTTACTGTCCGCCTTGTGATGCCAACCCGTGTGACCCTGGGTCAGCCCCTTACTTGTTTGCTCCTGGCTTTTAAATTCTTTTTTCTTTTGCCTGATCAGATTGTAAGCTTTCTAGGGAAACAACCTATTGTATAAATATATGTTATGTCCATGTAGGAGGAAAAATAATTAATGTAGGTGTCATTTAAACAGCTGGGAGGGAATGCATTTCAGGTGCTGCACTGCTTTAACTGTTGGCTAAAAGAAGAAGAGTCCCTATGCCTGACTCACAAACTGTGCTGCTATAAAAGCTCTGTATTGACCTTGTGCAAAACACAAATAGCTCCTTCTGAAAAAAATTAGTAAGACAGGCAGAAATTACAGATGTAATACAAAAATAATGGGATTAAATTCTCAGGTTGGATTATGTAGGAAGTTCAAACATTAAGATGAAAAGAGCTCCTAAGTGTCTTTTATTGTGGATTTCCTCCCAGAGGCTGCTGGGTTTGAAACATAAACTTATTTGTTGGTTAGCACAGAGCTTTGTGGTAAGACCAATGCCTGACAGGATCTGTAAATTCAATGAAAGCTTGATGGGACCCAGGAACTTCAGCAAGTTTTTCTTGGAAAGAATTAGTCATGGTGTCAAGGGACTCCTTCGTTCCTTGCTCATTGTTTATCAGTCAGTCATTAACTAAAGCTCACATTCTTCAATTTAACCCTGTTGGCATCTTGTCCCTTGAGTTTTTGTTGCGATACAGGCTGTGTCCTGGCTCTGGATCTCCCTGTCATGTTCTAGTCATACTCCTGTTCATGAGCTGAACTCTCCCAGGCAGCCAGAGGAACAGCTTGTGCCAAGAGGTTCCTGGCACTCCCAGGAGTAGAGAACAGTCAGCCAATGTCCTGTTCAGGACTCAGCTCCCTGCAGCTGTTCATATTCCTGTGGTAAAGGAGGAAGCCCAGGGATCTTGTCTTGAGCACTGGTCCTCCATCCCAGGGGATGGGAGAAAGATCTCCAGCCCTGGTCCAGGCCACATATCTTAGTGCAGGGAGATATCCAAAGGCACTTTTCAAGGTTTTGAGCAGTCTAAACTGCCCCAGAGGTGTGCCCATAATGCTATGCAGTCTGTCCAGTAGCTTACCAGCTAATGCATTTCCCAACATCCCTAAATTTTCCTAATTTTCCCAGTTCCTCAGTGCCCCAGGTGCCCCAGGTCTTTCTGTGCTGGTGGTAAAAATTCCAATCACAGAACCAGACTTTTGTATGTTTCCTTCAGCTCACAATCACCAGAAGATTATTTAATTGCATGAGAAAATGTTCTCTTTAATCTCTTAGAATTAGTCATCTCTTCCTCAGTCATCTCTCTATATTTTTGGTTAGAGAGACTGAAAATCTTAATATATCAGTGACATTTATAACACATGTTAATAATATAAAACGTCAGCGCTCTATTTGCAGAAATGAATACTGATGTGATGGGAGTGTTTTATTATGTCAATGACTTTTATTATAAATATGATAAAACTGTGTCATCTTTTTCTTCCCCAAATACAAAATAAAGCCACCTAATCATTTATCTCAACGTAGCTGCTCTGCTACCTGTTTAATTTATTCAATAGCGCTGTTAAAAAAAATACACCCTGCAATGGATTTTCACGTTGTGTGGTCATTTGATTTATGTTATCATTTACCTGCATATTTATTTAGGATTAGATTGTGACAATGAGCACAGAAATAGGGCTCACATAGTGGCTTCCTATGGTCACAAAGCTGGGAGATGAAACCTAGTTTTAAATGAATAATTAATCATTACCAGAGAGTGAAAGGTAGATGGATATCATGGCATCTCCATTGCTCTCTCCAGGGCTACTGGCTTCTGAAACTGCCATGCCTCAATCCCACCAGCCCTGTCTGTAGATGATCCTCCTGAGAGGGTTCCCTGCCTGATACTCCCCTGGCCCTCAGATTCGTTGCCAGACCCACAGAGATCCAGAGGCTCTAGATGGTATCTTGAATGAGCCCATTGTGTGGGCTACGCTACCATCCTACCAATTAATCTTTATTATTACAGCTAGAATTTTCTGTTGTGAGTAAGCTCAACTGTTCACAATAGGTAGTTGTACTTCTAACCCAAATATAAGGTGGCAGATTCACAAAAAATCAAGAGCTCATTATAGGGATAATTATATTTTATGGAAAAGATTAGTAAATAATGAGTATTTGTATGTATTTCTGCTCTGTCTCTTTGGCTGTTTAAATTTTCTTACTGAATTTTCTTACTAATTTTTGAAAATTGCAGATCCATAAGAATAATCCTTAAAAAAAATTATTAATGTACTTAAAAGAGAGAATGGGAAAGCTTGATTTGATTCATACAAAATATCATGACTTCAAGGATTGGGAATTTTCAGAATACCAAGGTACATCATGAAAGTCCCTCCAAAGTTAGAAGCAGCTACCATAATGAATCAGCACATCCTTGGTCCCTGAGTTAACACACAGCACAATGAGGGTTCTGTTCCCTGGGGAGAAAGCACAGGGAGGACAGAGATTGCAGCGTTAGGATCATGCTGTTGCTATGGTTAGTAGTGTGCAAGACTTGAGGAATTTTTTTATTATTATTAATTTTTTTTTTACTTTTAACTTTTTTCTTCTCCCTTTCCTCCCCTGCTGTCTCTGTGCTGGTGTTACCAAGGAGGGAAACCCAGGATTACAGTCCTTGTAAGAAAGACATCTGTTTTGGTTATCAACTTGAAGGAGGTCAGGAATGGGCTGTTGAAGATGACTATCGTAGAGTAGATAATAAATTCAGGGTGAAGTTTAATGAGTGGGTGTTTTTAATGGTAGGCACCTAAAATATCTCGAGAGATACTCAGTCTATTTTTTCAGGAGACCTCCCTACTGCTGCTGAGCCTCAGCAGAACCAGTGCACGCGTGGGAGGAGCTGGCCAGAGGGATATTCGAGAAGCATAAAGGGGCTGTAGGGAATGAATGAAAAGCTGAGGAGCCAGAGTGATGGGAGCCTCTTCAGATGCAACTGAAGCAAACAGCAGCACAGGGCAGCAAAGCTCCCTTAGCTGCTACTTGAATGAAAATATCTATAAGCTGACTCTGCTCAAGTGCTCGTTAGTTTAATGCCTTGGGGGAAGAGAAATACCTTTCTGTTGGTGTCCAACTCAGAGATTTCCCCAAGGGGAAGACATGAAGTGACTATCCCTTGGGGCACTGTTGGTGGGACATGGTGGGCTGTATCTGAGCTGTGCTAGGACCATCCCCTTCCCATGCAGCAGGAGAACTGCTGAAATGCTGCCTGGGTTATTAGCCTGTCTCAACAGCGTGTTGAGGATGGTTCCCCAAGGAGTCCAGTCTGAAGTAGCACAGGCACACAGGCGTAGAAGGCTTCTCCCTCGCAGAAGTGAGCTACAACAGCACTTTAGCTGGAGACAGAACAACAGCTCTTTAAAAGAAAAAGCTGCAACTTCTCTTTTAAATGTTCCACTGGGCTCTTGAGGAGGTTTGCAGACATCCACACAGCTCTGAATGCTAAAGGATGCAGTAATGAGCCCTACTAATTCACAGAGCTGCACAGCCAGTCTCGTACCAGCAGCAGGAGAAAGCAAGGTGTCCAGTGGTTGCAAAGCAGGACGTGGGAATCAGCTCATTTCACAGTATTCTTTATTTTCCTGCTCTCAAGCCTTAAGGGGGGAAAGGAGACACGTACCTTCCACCCTTGGGTTGCAAATGGCTATAGGTAAACTCAAAGTAAGGAAATCATGGCAAGTTATTTAACCTTTGAGGAAATGCCGTGTTGAAGAAACACCAGGATTTATTCAGAATATTTCCTGATTAGACTTACAGGAAAGCCTGATCTGCTTCCATTTCTACTGCTCACAAACAAGCTGCTGCCAATGTCATACTGGGATGAATTAATTGCTCTCACTGTAGACTTTCACTGGGCTCGTTATTGACGTTTAACATATAAAGCATAGTCTGTAGAAACATCTTTCTGTATAGCATCCTATTGCACTCAGGAGTTTAAAGACCCATAGGAAATAAGACTGCAAATAAGTTCTCCCGAGGCATAGGCAAATTTTTAAGTCCCCAGACTCCACTGTGACTTGGGCTGTTGAGATCTGGTTACAGATCTGGTTGCAGATGCACCGCTGTTGTTGGACCCTGGCGAAAGGGTGGGAGACCCTCTTCTGGGTGGGAGAAAGGAAGAGAATCTGTAAATTATTTTTATATAACTATATGTATGTATACATCTATATATCCATATCCACCTGCCTAGCTATCTGTCAGCGCATTTCCTTCCAATCCTTGTCTGGACACTTGCCTGACTTCTGCCCTTCATCAGCGGTGAAGCGCTCACCCTCCCTCTTGCACCCTCCTCCTGGTCCTGATGTTCAGGGTGAATGCCAGTCGTGTCCTGACCTGGGCTGGGTTTTCTTTGCATTTCTCCTCTGCAAGAGAGTTTTTGTAACTTCCATTTCCTCTAATCTCATGCTTGAGGAGCTGGCCACTGGGAGACAGATCGTGTGAGGGAAGAAATTCCCTTATGTATGTGCTGGGATTTCAAAATGGAGCACGGACGGTGCACTGGAGAGCAAAGCTGACTGGAGGTCACCCAGGAGATGCCTTTAGTGAGTTCCAGAGAGAAAAGCGTGATGGTGCATATAATACCAGCAAACCAGTGGACCCTGAAGCAGAGGAAGTGTCTTCAAGCTGGTGTTACTCTGGAATATAGAAAAGACTGAGACTGAATGGTTGAAAGGGGGAAAGCAATGGCAAGGGGCAGCTCATGGAGGGAGGAGAGTGGGCAAAAGGTGAAAGGGAAGACTGTGTGAGATGAAAATGGAGAAGAAACTGTTATAATGGCAGAAAAGAGAATTAGAGGATTAAATCAGCAATCAGAGGGCATGTCTGAAGGGCCTTAATGCAAAGGCAAAACTGCCAAGTGTATAATGTTACTGGTAAACTTGAATAGTGCAGGGAAGGAATGGGGCATCTCGGGGACTGAGAAAAGGACTGTCCCTGGGGATTTTGAAGAAAGAAAAGTTGCAGAGAGACGCTAGAGAAAACCAGAAGCATTGGCCAGGGGCAGAGAAGAGGAGTAGAGGAAGTAGGACCAAAGTGCAGAGGTACAAGATTGATTTATGGAGAGGAGAGCCTGGGGGAGGAGGACAGCCAAGGGGAAACACTGGCAAGAAGAATTCACTTGAGGGAGGAGTAATGCCATGAACAGGGACAGCCTGCCAGATCCTGCTACTCCCTTCATTTCAGTTTGTTACTTTGCTGTAACTTCACTTCCATCTATCCTTTCTGCAACCACCTTGCTGAGTTTCTTAAATATGACTCATTAGAATGAAAAAAAGAAGGGGGGGTAACAAAGAAAACAAAAAGCAATAGCCACCTATTTCTGCTCTAAAATGAAAGGCAAGCTGTGTTTTCTATTTGGGCTAGAAAATGCTTTTCAGAGCTCAGCTGGTATTTAATTTGTTTATTCTTTCTTGGGCCTCTCGCTTGCCTCTCTCTACTCCTGTTTTTCACAGTTGCTACTAAGTGGAAGGCAAAGCCAATAATGGCCAGGTTGGAGGTGAACTTTCAAACCCACAATATTGGAGCAGGTTCAGAAGGGAACAAATGGAGGCTGCTCAGGCACAATTTAGGAAATGGCTGGAGACAGATGGGCATTTGGAGCTGAAACAAGAACAGGAAGACCATGAACTTTGGGTCAGCAGGAGGATTTTCTGCTAGTTCAAAGAAGCCAACAGTGCTGTCTCGGGGATAAAGAGGGGTGATAACAACATCCCCAGCTGTGGGATGGAGCCCAGGTGAAACTGGCCTTCCCCTTCCTGGAGATGTGACCTCAGCACCGTGGTGGCAGTGGGTGGCAATTAATGATGACAGCTTTATGAGCATATCTGTAATGATAAGGCTTAGCTCCTGGACAGCTCCAAATGTGACTTGTAAAGGCTATTTAACCAGCTGTGCAGTATTTTCTGTTTCACAACAGCAGCAGTGGCAAAATCTGTGCCAATTTTCAGTGTCAGATGTGTGTGGGCATGCGTGTGTGTGTGTGTGCAAAAACTGGAAGGATTGCAGTGTGCTAAAGCTTTCTCTGCTTCCCAAGGGAATTCTGATTTCAGGTCTGATCTGAGGAGGAAGGGAGCTGGAAACACAACGTCCTTTGAAAGAGGAGTGTAACTCCTACTGGCCTTGTCCATAGAGATAGGGATGATGAGGTAAAAAAGACAGATGTTGTCATCTGCCAGCTTGCTGTGCCCAGCCTCATTCTCTAGTTCATGCTGCCCTCTCTCCATCTTAGACACTGCAACTGCTTCCACATGTCCTGGAGGGACGTTTTTTCCTCACTCTCTCAGTGCTCATGGATGGTATTTTCCTTCTGGATAAGGAGTTTCTGATTATTCAAACCAGAGGTCAGCAGATCAGCAGGGTCTTATGGCAGATTGTAGAGGGGAAACCAGGCAGAGATGAGTGGCTATGAGGGCAGGTTAATCAAGAAAGCAGCTAAGAGAAGCAAAAGGATGTCAACCTTTGACACTAGAGCAGATCGCTTATAGATGGAAAATAAGTGTAAAATATCATCATGTTTCACCTGGACAAATTCAATTTGAGAGAGGATATATCTGGAGAAATCAAAGGAATTAATGCAGTCAGTGTTTGACTCCTGGGAGACATTTCACAAGCCAGGCATCTCTTGATATCCCATCCATCTATCTGCATCCCAGCCTGAGTTTTGGGAGTCACCCATCTCTTAGCCAAGCTAAGCCTGGCTTAGCCATGCTGTCCTTTCTGGCAGAAAACTCACTACTCTGTCTTGTCCTTGTCTTGCTCCTGCCTGCCTTGTAGCACGAGCTCTGCAGAGTAGCCAGACCTCCAGTATCTCTTTCACTTTGGGTTTGCACAGCCTTTTCCTTGGGATCCGGGGGACTTGTTTGAATTAACGTAATTGGCAAATGCCTTGTTCAAATATTAGCAGTGGCAGCAAAGCCATTGTGTGGGACTAGTCAAGGCAAGCAGTCCCTTCACTCACAACACTTAAAACCTGGACGCTGTTGCCAGGCATGTTAGGCACTGAATATGATCCAGAAAAGCCGTCCAGCTCTGAAGCTGGCTGAGCTGCTTCAATCTTAGTCATTATTAATTTAACTGGGGATAAAACTCCATGTAAAGGCCACTTTCTGTAACCGAAAGCGAGTGACAAAGCATGTGGCATTATGTTCAGCTGCCTCTGGTGCGGGGAGTGAATGAGGCAGTGGTGGTGTGGGAGCAGGATTAAGCTGAAGGAGACTTGTGTCTGCACACCAGGTTCATTGTGCCCTCCCCTTCACCAACACCAGCTATGTCAGCCCAGGAAGAGGTGCAGCAGTAGGGTTGCATAAGGCTGGAGAAAGGGTTGAATCAGCAGCTTTGACACCACGGGAAAATGTCCCAATGGCTTTGCCATTGCACTGTGATTATGTAAGATATAAGGACGTTTTCCAGGTGCTTTGTTGAATGGACTTCATGGGAAGTATTTATAGCAGTGAGCTAAATTCCACAACCCCACTGAAGCCAATGGCAATTTATGCCAGGTATGAACTGGGTCAATATTTTTATGATGATGCCTTCACTGATATACTCTTTGCCTAAAAAATGGAATGACAGTGATCATAAAGCTCAGTTTATGCTTAAATGTATGGACATGTGAATAAAGCAGTTCCTAGATGACAATAAAAAGGATGGGAGGAAGATCTTTAAAATTCTTTACTGATGAATTTAATGTAGTGGGCAATATCTAGTCGATGACATGATGAAAGGACTGGCGTTGCCAGGTCCATTTCTCTGATTTGGGCCAGTTCAATGGTTGATGAAAGTAAGTATTTGAGTCATTAAATATTCACCTCCCATCTGAGGCTGTGAAAAGAAGTGCCAATAAGATCACAGAAATCGCTAGTTTACTTTAATGTAAAACTGAGTGCCAGTGAGAGGAAGCTGGAGAAAGCATCTGTGATACTGAGGATTAATAGGAATGTACTTACATATCACTGCTCTGTATACAAAAATCCCAGACACCTCCTCCTTCACCCCGCTGTCCAACAGTACCAGCTTTCTTTGGTCTTTCAGGTAAAACCTCAGTTCTCAGAGACAATTATTAAGGAATACTCATTTTATTGTGTAAGAAAACATGCAGTGCTTTTTTTATATAGATGCAGTTTGAAAAAGAAAAACCAAAACAAAACCACAACTCCCCCCTGCCATGATCCCAGCATATCCTAAAGATTTAAAATAGAGAAGACACAAAAACAAGAATTCAAAACATGCTTATAAAAACCTCATGCATTTTTTTTACCTATTCTCATGCTGTTTGAACATAGAAAGCTGGGCACACTCTGGATATAGTCGATGTTATCTCCTACTATAACTCTGTTGGAGTTGAGATGAGCTACATAAACAGACAATTTGGCCCATAATTTTTCTCACAATCAGCAATTTAAAAAATAATCTCTGAAGGCAGTGGGTGTTTGAACACTGTTATCTCGCCTCATGCTGACACTTTCCCTTACCATTCCATCCTGAATCAAACCATGTAGTGCTGTTTGAAGCCCTGCCAATAGTGCAGCCTGGAGTAAGAGTGGCCCTCCACCTTGTCAAACCACCCACACCACACTTCTCAACTAGGCTGAGACTAGACTACCATAGGAATAAATCCTTCTAAGCCTAACCTCTTGCTTCCCCCCCAAAAAAATGACATTTAAAAGAAAATCCATCCAAAGTTGCCTCTATTTCAGGTATGTCACAGCAGTTCCATGTTCTTCCTTCTTCTACGGGTAAACTGAGGGCAAATGGAGGGAACATCTGTTTTGCTGCACATAAAAATAATAATTAAATAAAGTTCTATAACAGCACGAGGGTTTTCAACCCCAAACCACATATACTGCTCATTGGAGTAATTTTCTTAAACCCAATCCTAGGCTTTAACTGAGAGTCTGTCTTTAAACAAGAGGAGAGCAAAACCTGTGGTTTCAGCAAAGTGTTCTTATTAGAACTGGAAAACCCTGGAGCTGTTAGTACATGATGGTGTTCATTTAGTATTAGTTAAAATTCATGGGTAAAAATAAGAAAAAAAAATAATTAAAGGAAGCTTTTTCTTTTAATATGTGTCAACTGAAAGAGATTGATGAACTGTTTCTTTTCTACACAACTATTTTGTTAATGAAGTGTTTTGTTGTTTATTTACCTTTACAAATACCCAAGGACAGCTTCACAGCAGAGTTTATGTTATTCCTCAGGAAGCAGAAAGTTTGTGGGTTTAGGGACGTGTTTTTATTTAACATTTATAACAGAATACAGATCTGACTCACATGCAGAATTTTATCCCACTAAGATATTTCAATATATCAATAGGATTGATAGCAGATAAAGTTAAGCATAAATGTGATTTTGTTGCAAAATAGTTAAAGGATAGTTTGAAATTGCTAAAAATTTTATTTTAAGTTAAAATCTTCCAGATATGTCAATTTGCCTCATGATAGTGATATTTTGGGGCACATTATTCTCTCCCACGGGCTTCAGAGTAGAGTTTATACCTGTCTATTTCAAAGGAAAATTGGAAATAATTTCTGTGATGATGATATTTTTGAGCTCATTTTTTTATTATTATTTTGATAGAAACCAAATACTTTTTGCAAATATTTTGATGGAAAATCCCTAACAATTTCCCACAATTCAGTGAACTCAATTGAATTCCTCAAATGGTCTTAATTTCATGGAAACCAACATCCCAAATCTGTGTCCCAGGGAAATATGTGTATATATATATATATATATTTGTAGTGCATTTATGATATTTGGATATTACCTGGCTATGTCCCTCTGCCCCCTCTGATTTCTCCTGTTCCCACAGATGGTTGAGCACTATTAGAATTTTGGGTGCTCCCCATTTGAGTTAACATCCCGTAGACAGTGACCCCAAAGGGTGCAGGGAAATGGGAGAAGAAGAAGGATGCCTTCTGAGGAGCATCATTTCAGATCCAAACCAAACTTTTGTGACCATACAACCTTAAAATGACATTTGTCTCCCCTTTCCCCATCCCTGGACAACTCTTGAGAGCGGTCATGTTCCTTGCTAGCAGGTTACCACTCATCTTCCCAGTCTGTATATACTGATATACCTGTGGCAAACACAAGAACAGGAGATCTTCAGATGCAGCTGCAGATCCTGGACCATTTGAGATGTTTCCAACAGGTTCCTTTTATTATCTCTATAATCTTACTTCTTTGCTACCAAGAGCCAAACAACTATGAAATAGCTGGTTCAGCCACATGAAACTGAACAGGGCTCACTCCCTTTTTTATCCCCTATCGCTGCATTTCATACTGAGTTGTGATGAGCCTGAGGGATATGTGCCCTTGTATGATCCAATGTTAAAATAACAATGAGATCCCAAAAGTAATAATAGGATAATATATGGTAGGGAAAAGATCTGGGGAGGAAAAAAAAAATAAAGAGAGACAATGTGAGGAAAGGATGAGGAAAAAAAAGAAAAAAGGAGAAAAGAACAGGAGCAAAAAGGGAAAAAATGAGAGTAATGCAAAAACAAAAATAGGGGAATGGATAAAAGGGAAAAGTGCAGATGGAGGAGGTAAAATGGAGAAGATGAATGGGTGGGCTGAAGGAAGGTGAAGGAAAGGGAAAGCTGAGTAAGGAGAGATGAAAGAACTCCAGAGTGATCGGTTTGGCAGGTGCATCTCAGCAGGTTGCCTCTGATCGGCTCTCTCAGGGACCCAGCATGTTACCTGGACTAATTTATAAAGGAAATGAAAAGGAAATGGACTTGTTATAATGAACACCATTAATTCACCTCTTCAGACTTCACTGTTTGAGCAGAGAGTATCAAACTACTCAATTGTCATTTGTCTATTCCATTCTTCTCTGTTGCCTGTTGGAAATGACTGGTGAGCACATACATCCCCGAATGGCTGCACAGCCACTAATTAGCATATATATTGTTTGTCCTGGTACAAATTTATAGCAAACAGAAATATTTTACACTCCAGTAAAGTTAATAAATGAGGCTTTAGGCTATAAAAATTTCAAGTTCTTTTGTGCAAAGGTCAATTATAAATAGTTAAGCACATATTCATTCAAAAGCTCTGGGCTTCAGCACTGGAAGAATGAAATATATTTTGATCAGTCTGTTTGCCAGCTGGACAAATGCCTCTCGTGGAACCTCTGAGACACCTCTCTCCAAAAGATTACTCAGTTTAGAGCATTTTGGCTGTGAGATGACTGATGTTCCATTTTACCTTAGAGAAGGAAGGTGCTCCCAAGTGTCAGAGGTACAGTAGGATCACACTGGGCCGGGCCAGGGAAGGCTTTAATGATTAGAGTTGTCTTTGAGAAGGATTTCTGAGGTTAGAAAATAAGATGCATTCCCTCAACAGCTCCAATGGTACTACTTAAGGATAAAAACACAGGAAGAAGATAAAACTAAGGAATATTAAAACCCTTCCTCATTTTGAAGCGAGAAGGAAATCTAGGTTTAAAGATACCTTTTATTTGCATTATGGGAACACGTAGGAGCTACATTGTGCTCAACACTATAAATATAGAAAAGAGAGGTGGCCTGTGTTTTAAAGGGCATCATCTGCATATGAGTGATGGAAGGAGAGGTTTGGCAGTTATGCATATTATTACTAATATTATTCTTTTATAATACAGTTGCAGCAGTAAGACTATATCCTGTTATGTGAGGTCATATGTGAGCATATAAAGATAGACTTCTCTCCTCAAAACTGAGAGCTTATGAGGTAAGGGATCAATGATATATATGGATATATCTTCTTCCTAGTGCTAGAGGAAAAGCATTGATCCTTCCTGCAACAGCCTTCTTGAGAATGGAGGCATTGAGTCACAGAAATTTTTTTGAGGGATCCTGGAGAAGCTGGTCTGTGACAATGTGACAAGATAATTCAATTGGAGGACATTGGAGATTACAGGATAGACTAGACTGAACGTAGGATGCAGGAGGCTAGTTACTGGAAAGAGAGATTGTGAAGAAGAGCATCTGAAGGCTTGACACTGCAGGAGGTTAGGAAAGGAGAAGGCTGGACCTCAGATAATGGAGGAAGCAGTGTTAAACAAACTGTCATCCAGCATTTGTCATCGGTGTTAACCTGGTAACCAGGCAACTGAGAGATATGTAAGAAGCTCACTGCATCATCCAGAGTGAAGGGATGTGTTTGGAAGGGATGAGAAAGGGCTTAAGAGCTCTGTGATTCATGGGATCAGCAACCCATCATCAGGGGCTGTCAGGTTGGCAACTCAGGGGACACACACATGCACACTCTGACTTCATAGGATAGATCAAGGGGGAAGCAGGAAAGCATGGAAATGAAGGGAAGAAATCAGCACAGCTGGGGCTGTCCTGAGTATCCTGAGCTTCAATTAATGCCACCACTAGGTACCTCTGAGCAATTCCTGCAGTTGCCCCAAATGCAGTTTTTCACTTTGGTTTTATGCCTTCACTCTCCAGAGGATGCATCCCATGTATCTCTGTGGAGCTTCAGTCTCAGCTATGGGTCATATTGAGGCACAGTTATCATCCCTCCACAGCCCAGAGGCCACACCAGACACCATCAGCTCCAGCAAAGGGAAGGAGAGCCATTGGACTACAGTGAACTGCACCACAGCAGCCAGTAAGAATAGAGGAATAAAGCTGTTGAAGAGGACTGCTGACATGTTAAGAATGGCATGTCAGGAAACTGGAGCAAGGAGACCTCCAAGTTGGAATTGTTTCACACAGAGGATAGTTTGAAGTTCCTATACAATAAGTTTGTCAGGGAACAGAAAGCTGTGTAGAGGAGAGAGAAAACCAGGAATGCTTGGCACATGGAGAGATGCAGAAAGGTTTTGGGACAAAGGAAGGTGTAGAGAAGGGGTAGGAGGAAGGGGGAGATGCACCATGCCACAGGAAGTGTTGTTAATGCTGTGCATGCATCCAGAAAGACCCCAGCAGCCAAGGCTTTCCTTTCCCACTCACACTGCTTTTTCCTGGGTGAACTAGGAAGCTGGCCATGTGAACAGTGGGTGTGCAGAGTTACCAGTTCTCAAGTTGACTGAAGCTAAACTATTTCTATCATAACAGCCTGTGAATTTATTTCCCTGCATTTCCACCTGATCCATTTTTTCTGCTTGACATTAAGGGAGCTCTGCAGCAGCAGGCAATCCAGCAGAGAACGATAACAGGATTGGAAAGAAGAAGCAGTCACTCAAGGTCAGGAGAAGCCTTTGGCTGCTTAGTGCCAGGGTGGCTCAGCAAAGGTCACCACAAATGGGCAGGGACGTGTGTTTTGCAAAAGGCTGGTTGGCGTATAAAGGAGGCCAGGTCTGAGCTGGACTAGTTGAGGGGTTTCAAAGATGCATCTGGCAGCCAGAAAGGGAAGGGATGCTGATGTCTGCACTTGGTCAGATGGAGACAGAGCTCCGCAAAGAAGACAATCCAGCTGTGAGTGTCATGTTGGCTTTGCTTCATTTACAGCACCTATTAATTACACAAGGTTCGTGCAGGGAACAGCTGGCAAGGTCCCTCCTCCTGTCCTGCTTCTGCATGAGCTGGTTTGGTTGTGTTCTCAGGATTTCAGTCCCAGGTTCTGGAGTTATTTATTGTCTATTTGTTTCTAAGTCTCAAAAGTGACCCAAATCAGACTTAGGAGGTCCAAAGAAGCTGGATGCTGGTCATCTTCTTGTCTCTCTGTGTTCAGGTGCCAATTCTCATTGAGCTGTGAAACAATTTATTTCCATTGTAAACCATAAATGCTGACCAAAAAAAAAAAAGCAGCAGCATCTTGTGCGTGGATACTTTCATGGCCCCTGTATTCTTGAAATTTCAGGGGCTCCTAAAGCCATAGAAACATCCTTTTGTGAGACAAAGCCACTTTCACTGGTATTGTAAAAATCACCTGGTTTCCAAAATACTGAGTGCTGGACACTGTGCTGTAGCAAGGGCAGGTTGAGAGAGGCATCAGCCCTGGGTACCCTGGAGGCAGGAGATGTTAGCAGAGAGCACGCCCAACTCTGCTGCTCTTATTTCCACCTTGGAAATGGGGCTGCAGGTCCACACAGGGGGCTGGAAGGAGCCTAGGGAGTGTGAGAGGGGGTGTCCTGTGACCTGCACCATCTCCTGTAGCTCTAACTGTGGTGATCTGAGTGCTTCATAAATACATGTTAGTCATCCACTCTCTTACCTGGATATATTAACACCTCAGGAGTTCAAAAACTCATATAGATTCAGAAATTTGGAAGCTCAGGCTGGTCTCATCAAAGCTTTCAATGTTATTATCTCTGCTAGTCAGAGGTAGGTTCCAAACACCCTCAGGAATTCACCTTTAATAAACAGTCATGGGGTGAGGGGGTGGAGAACATCCAGCCAGGACCCTGTTGTTATATTTTCCCCTTGTTCAGTGCTGCTCTCACTCAGATATCTCGGAGCTGTAGGGGGCTGCTGGTGGTGATGGGAATCTTATTGCAATTCATTTCTCATCCAAATTAAAATCAGCACATTCAGTTCACCTTGCTGTGCTGAGTGCTTTTGCTGGAGCAGAGTAAGGCCAGTGGTCCTTGGCAGTGACAAAGATGGGAGGTGGACACTGCCGACTTGCTACCTGAGAAGATTAAGGAGCACTGGGCTATTGTGAAATTAAAGCTAGGCCAAATTACCCCCTCCTGTTTCCACTAAAGGCAATAGTCAAGCTTGGAAAGCAATAAGATTGCCTTCAGGCCACAGGTTTCTGAGGTGTAGCAAGTGTCATCTACATTTGAAGAAGGCTGAAGTAGAAAAAAATAGTAGTCCCATGTCAATTGGCAATAGGTACAGCCACCTGAGTGCCACACCTAGGCTGAGCCCCTGAGATATTGTGATGGGTTGACCATGGCTGGACACTAGGTGCTCACCAAAGGCACTCTATCACTCCCCTCCTCAGCTGGACAGAGGAAAGAACATATAACAAAGGTCCCATGGGTCAAGATAAGGGCAGGGAGAGATCACACAGCAATTACCATCACAGGCAAAACAGACTGGACTTGGGGAAAATAAATTGAATATAGGACCAAATAAATTGGAGTAGGATACTCACAGAGGCACCACCGCTGTCACTGATGGGCTCAGCCTTGGCCATCGGCAGGTCTGTCTTGGAGCTGACTGGCACTGGCTCTGTGGAACATAGGGGAAGTTTCTGGCAGCTTCTCACAGAACCCACCCCTGTAGATCCCCCACTACCAAAATCTTGCCATGCAAACCCAATACAGATGTTGATCAAACCACTTTTCTCCTGGCAACAAACATCTGAGACCTGTGTCTGGTCCAGGTCTCCCCTCAGGCTTTGCTGTCCCTCCTCCAGTGTGCCGTAGAGAAGCAGCAGGAACATCCAAGTGTCTGCCAGATCCACAGGTCCTTTTACCTTATGATGGTGGCAGCTTATTGCAGTTTCCTCACTGCAGCAGGATTTAGCTTTCAAGCAATACGAGGAGATGTGGGGGGGAAGCCAGGCTGGTAAAGCCCTGATCTGAGCCATTTGAGTGACTTGCAGAATTCATTTGACTAGACAGTTGAGGGGCTTTGGATAGTTGTTCTCAGGCTTATTCCCAAATCTTCTATCATCATCATCCTCTACCACAGAGGAATATGGTCTTGGCATCTCCGGTGGGATAGAATCAGTAGTGGGACTCTTCTTCACTGCTGTTCAGAAATCTAAATTACAAATACTTCCCTTTGAAATCTCCTTTCACTTGGGAGTAGAGGCATGGGCTCCAGGGTTTATTTTATGTTTTACTATTTTATTCCTATTCTTTCTATCTTGTCTTCAAAAGGTGCTTCTCACAATGCAGAGGGAGGATCTGTTTCTTAGTTTAAGAGGGAAAAAAGTAAATGTGGAACAATACTTGACAAAATAAGCCTATAAGGAAAAATCTTCCAGCAGTTTTGCTTTTTATTGCAAGTTATTATGTACACCCCCTGCTTTGATATTATTTTATAATCTAAAATACTGCCACACAGTAATAAAAAAAAAAAAATTAAATACAAAAATATTATTATTTCTTTGCCTGTGTTAATGATGGACACCTTGGGTAGAGATACCCACAAGGAATAAGCAGCTGGTGTCCCTGTTGCCTTCAACAACTGCTTTTGTCCCCTGCTCTGACTCTGTCACCTCATTTATATATGCTGCATTTATATATTTTCTTGGCCAAGAGCCGTGAGCCTCCCAGCTGAGGAAGGAATTTGAGCCTATGAAGCTATTTATTGTCATATATATACAACCTCTGACAACAATTTCAGTTCTTGTTTTATTGACCCATTTCATGCTTCTGAAGTCAATTTTCAAAGCCTATTAGGGGCAGGTGTGTTCCCATGTCCCTGTTAAATGGCCACAGTCTTCAGAGATCCCAGTGGGCACCGAGCAGCATCACTTGACATCCAGGGCTCAGTCTCCTGGTGTCAGCTGCCACACACCTCTTCCCTGGAGCCCAGAAGTGGGACAGCCTTGGAGCCAGACAGAGAAAAGCTGTGAGAGGCAGAGGAGGGGGAAGGACTGGAATAGACTCAAGAAAAAGATATGAAAATAAGAGAATGGCAGGAGAATGTGATTTGCTGTGACAGATCAGGATGGAAAAAAGTAAGACAGAAGAACAGGATAAGATGGTGTTAACATAAAAAGGGTGGTGGAGGGAGATGGAGGTGGAAGAGCAAAGGTTTGTGGGAAGAAAGGAGAAAAGAGAGACAACCAAAAGAAAGAAAATATTTGAAAAGTTAGTCTGAGGAAGACAAAGAAAGAAGGAAAAGTATAGCAGAAAAAGTTTGTACTTTGTTCCTCCTGGAGCTGCTGGGTCCAGTTTGTGGATAAGCTTTCTGTGTTTTAGAGGCTTTTCTCACTCCATATGCCAGTGTCAACCTTTTGGGCTGTCCCCCAGCCCCCATTGATGGTGGCCTGGTAAGGGGACACTAAAACAAGAACTGGGTGGTCCCCATCAAAAGGTGCATTTCTTCCAAGGGTGGTCTCCTCTTTTCCAGATCAAGGCAGGAGATTGCTCTGAGTATGTATGAGAGTCATCTTGGGCTTTTCTACACTGTCAATAACACTCCTGCCTCAGGGCAAATACCCTGCGTCCAGCTTTGGGTCTTAAGAGCCACAGCCATGTGATTCCTGTTCATAAGGCTCAGCCCTGCAAACTGCCAATCCACTTGCCTTAGCTCAAGGCAAAGCACTTCACAGTACATTTAGAGCTAAAAAGATACTTAAAAACTGCACTGAATTGGGGCCAGCATGCCCAGCACCAGACAGGATCAATCCCTACCAAAGCAACAACTTCAGTTTTCATGTACTAGCTTGTGGTAGCTATTTTTGTATTACAGATATTGTGGATACCACAAATACAACAAAAATGTAGTTGATGAGGCAGCAGGGATGGAGGGAGAGTCTTGACAAGTTTTTAGCTGAATTCTGCCATTATTACCCTATTAGTGAGACAAAATTCTCTTAAGAAGCTTCTGAGGAAAGTAAATCAACCTATTTCAATGTCCTTTAGCAGATCTGGGTCTGTGGATTCACCCATTCCTGCTCCTTGAGAGCTCGCAGCCAGCTAGGGCTGGGCAGGGACTACAAACTTCTCCTGCTTCCTCACTTGAAATCACTACCTGCCACCCGGGGTATCTGCTGAAATGTGCTCTCCACACCTCCTCTGAGCTCCCCACTGTCAGAAGCCTCTTTGGATTTCTAATTTAACTCCTCCAGGGAGAGCATGCCTGGAAGGAAGGAACATAAGCTTATGAAATGAATCTCTTAATCATTGTCATTTTAGTCCTGAAAAAAACCCAGCCAAAACACTGGTATGGTTTTTTTGTAGGCAAATGGAAGACCAGAAGTGAATTCTCCCTTCATCTGATCACATTCCCCTTGAGAAATCTTGCTTCTTGAGCTGATTATTATTTTTTCTTATAAAGGATATTTCCTTTGATATTTTTTCATATTCAACAAGGTGAAAATACTAGTCAAAAAATGTTTTATGTTTGTACAGGGAGAAAAATACTGTGTATATCAGGCTTTGAAGCCTTCATTTCTAAACATACCCACAGCATGCTCAGGAGGATCCAGGCCTAGGACATGTCTTGATAGACCAAGTTGTAACCTGCTGGCAGTTTGGTCTCGGGCTTAGAGGGCTTTTGCTTGTCACCAGTGGTGGGTGCAGAGTAAGACTGAACAGCAGTACAGACTCACATTTCCAGTTTACTACCAGTGCAGCCACACTCATGATGGCATTAATATTGTCTCTGGGTCCCAGTTGGTCAGTGTTCTGGTGTATCCAGTATGAAGTATCACAGTTAGATGAACCTGGATGGGTAAAGTCTAATCTATTCTCCATGTTGAACTGTCATAACCCATTCAGGGTCAAGGGGGCAGAAGTAACCCAGCTTTCTACTCACTGTGAGGCTCATGGGATTTAATTTTGTTTGCATTTGGCCTGGTGATCCTATGCATCCCTTCTGAGTGAAATACCTGTAGATTTATTGTGGTTCAACTGGGATTTTGAACAAATAATTGGTATAGATATTTTCTCCTTGCTATTAATTGTCCTGGGGTAAGTCTCACCATAAGGAAATAGCTCTACTATGAGAAAGGGATCTTTGAAGAAAAGACTGAAATGAAATAGCAGAAAGCTCAGTAGCTGCAATGACATTACTTGTATGCCATGCATGAGAAGGAAAGGTATGGATTGAAAACTGATCCCTACCTTTCATCTATGCAGTGTGCTTCCCACATCTGGAGAAGGTTATCCCACATTCGTGAAACAAAAGAAATGCAAAGAAATCCCACCATCTTCTGCTTCCTCCCCTAGCTGGATTAAAATTGTGCATTCAGAAAGCAAGCTGAAATGGATTCTGTTTAATAAATTCTGTTTGAAAGCTGGAAGGAGGTTTGCAGCCAGCAGAGGAGGGAAGCTCTGGAACAGCCTTCAGCAGGAGGAGTGGGTGGCAAGCAGCAGCCTGACTAGTTTTAGGAGGAAGCTTGATCAGTTTAAGAGTGGGCTTGTGTGGTGTGGTTACCTGAGATAGCAGGGGACTGGATGCAATGACCTTTGACATCTCTTTCCATCACATGTTCTTCAACTGCAATGAAGTCACAGGTGATAATAGACATAGTTCTTTTTATTTTATTTTTTTTTTCATGGAAGCTACTTTAGTTTGCACCAGCTGAGCAATCTGCCCTAGTGTGGCCAAAGTCAAGGCTGGCAACCTTTAATCCTTGTAATGTGGGATAACACCTCAGTCCTCTCTGCCCACAGCTGGCTTCCTGATAATACAAATGATGTCTTTATTCAGTGATGTCTTTTTCATTTGTAGCCATGTTAGCAATGACCTACCTGGTGGCCACATTCAAATATATATTTTTCCCTTTGTCTGTCAATAAAAGATACCTTGAAAGAGCAAGGATGGTGGTGAGAGTGTCAGGTAGGGTCACAAGGCACAGGCATTCCACAAAAGAGAACAAAATAACAGTGAGAAAATACCTCAAAACACTTTCCAGAAATAACAGCCTAATTAACACAGCTTTTGTTTGCTCAGTGGATGAACCTGCTTTTCCTATGCTTGGGAATGACTACTGGGGAATATTAGAGGGAACATGACTTTGTTTCTAAGCTTTGCCCCTAACAATCTGCTTTGATAGAGAAATGTATATGAAATCAGGGGGACAGATACACAGCATGTGAACTCTGGGTTGTGTCAGAACTAACCAGCGCACCAGGAACATGAGACAGACAGTACTAACAATGTCCTGCCTATTTCTTTGTTATATATATACATATATATCTGATGCAGAGGGACCATGTGTCCCCAGTCAAAGTGCTGCATGGACTACAAACACAGAACAAAAAAAGACAACTTACAGAAGCTTACAATTCAAGTAAGTTATGGCACAGGAAAATCATTCCAGGAAAACATATTTGGCAAATAAATCCATAGAATTAATGCTTTCAGTTTTGTGACGATAAGTCATAGAAGGGCAAAATGAGTCTGATAAATTAGAAAAAAAAGCAAAATTAACCTAAGAAACCTTGGGCTAGAAGTTAATCATTGCAGTGCACAAGTACAAGGTAACTTCCCTCTGGGTGACCCTGAGCATGGAGAGTGACTCAGTGTGGATGTACCAGCCTGGACATGTCAGATTTGGGGAGGAAAATGGCAACCGAGGGTTTGTCTCACTCCTTTTTATGAAACTCTCACAACTCATTGCTCATCAGATAACAGATGTCTCAGTGTGTACCCATTCCTGAGAGGAGGCTGACACCAGGTTTGTAGATCTAGCTGTTAAGCTTTGTAAGACTTCCAGCTTTGTTGAGCTTTTTTTCCCAGTTTCTGTGGTCAGCCAAAACCACATCTGTTGTGCTGTTGTTTCTCTAGAGGTCTTCAGAGATCTGCTGTGCATGCACTGCCAGAGTAAACTGGCATTGCTTGAACTCATCCCATGTATTTGAGGATACCAAAAGAAGGATCTAGTTTTATAACCTCATAAAATAAGTTTATCCAAGCTGCACAGGAAAGCAAGACCAGTTGCACAGGTTTTGCATTAATTTATCCTACAGGCAACAACTCAAGGGTGCAAAAGTTCATGGTTTCTCTTCCTGACTCATATTACTACATTTGACATGGGAACTGCATTGAGATGTCCCTCCATCTGCCCCCGTGAAGGGGCAGGTTAGAATGGGGGACGTGCCAGGTCAGGACTCTGCAGCCCTAAGCTACAGCCATGGAGTAGGGAACGATGTCCCCAGATAGATGTCTTGCTCCTGTCAGCACGCACAATAGCATGTGTTCTGTGCATCCCCACTCCTGGTGAGGAAAGACTTGAAATGCTGTCTAAAACTCCACTTTTAAGAAACCTCAGCAGCTGCCCAAGGACACTAGTTCTCTTAATTGCTGGATCAGTACATTCAGAGATACTCACTATCTCGCTCTCAGCCCTGGCGAAACATGTATTATCCATTTGTCCTTGAAACCAGCCATCCCCTTGCAAAGTGATTAAAGTAGATGAACCGTGCTCATCTTTTTTTTCCTCCTGCTCCCCCCAAAAGATATCATCCCCCCTGCCTTCCTACGAGTCACGACAGAGCTGCTTCTTTGCAATTTATTATGTTGGCACTCATTTGTTTTCCTTCAGACAGTCTTTGAGACTCTGCATCCAGTGACCTCTGGCAAAGGAATGGGAATAGCACACACTTTTATCCTGGCACTAGGCAGCAGCAATGACAAATTGGTTTACTTTTCTGCCTGACACTGAGGGTTGTGAATAGGGAAAGGGGGTTTTATTAACCTGGACTTACTAATGCATCTGAAATATGCTTTGTAATCTCTCTGATGTTTTTAAAAATATATATTTGGGCTTGTCTGTTACTCTCTGGGAATGCAGAAAATTGTGCTCAAATGGATGGAGCCTTCTGGTAGGAAAAAACTTGTTATCACAATATGCTGGGATTTTTATTTTTTTAACAGCTGAATATACATGTTCAGTTGTGTATGGAAGTATTCAGCTATGCTAGGAAAAGGAACAGCAGCCACATCCACAGTCACACTTTCCAGCCCAAAGCTATGCAGTGAAAAGAGCTTAGGAGGTGTGCACAGCCTCAAACACTTCTCAAAGCCTCTGGGAACATTTTGGATAAGAAAGTACTTTTCCCACTTTGCTGCTTCTAAACTGAGCAGAAATAGCCCAACAGATGGGGAACTCTGGATGATTCTTGAAAGTGCAAAGTGATTGTAGCGACGCTTTTGGTTCCAGTATTGTGTATTTTGTTAGCACCCCTCCTTTCCCTTGTTCAAGAAAGACAGGGATCTTCTAGAGAGAGTCCAGTGGAAGCCACAAAGATAATGAGGGGCCTGGAGCATCTCTCTGATGAGGAAAGGCTGAGAGACCTGGGACTCTTCAGCCTGGAGAAGACTCAGAGAGGATCTTATCAATGTCTATAAATACCTGAACTGCAGGGGACAAATGGATGAGGTTGGGCTTTTTTCAGTAGTACCCAGTGATAGGACAAGGGGCAATGGGCACAAACTGGGACACCAGAAGTTCCAGACAAACTGAAGGAAAAACTTCTTCACTGTGAGGGTTTTGGAGCCCTGGGACAGGCTGCCCAGAGAGGGTGTGGAGTCTCCATCTCTGGAGATGTTCAAACCCACCTGGACACTTTCCTGTGTAACCTGGTGTAGGGAACCTGCTTTGGCAGGGGGGTTGGACTGGATGATCTCCTGAGGTCCCTTCCAACCCCACCATTCTGTGATTCTGTGATCTTCTATTCTGTCTGTGCTGCTCGCTGTTGTTCTGAAGATGATTTGTGTGACATACTGTTCATCTCGGTTTCACACACTATCAGAATTGCATTTTCACTGTTCCCATGTTGCTACATCCTGACCTCAAAGGGACGATCTCTATGTGGCCTCCTCAGAAAAACTGCATTTGTGTTCCCTCCTACACTTTATTTTTTGTGGCTGATGTTATCTTGTGTTATCTTAATTACATGCTTTAAGGATGCCTGCTGCACAGATCATTGATGGAGTTTGATGTTTGTTAATATCACGTTGCATTATGAAAATCTGGTACATTAAGACCTTGGTGTCTTTCCAAATTATTCTGAAGATATAAAAAAATTTAATAAGCAACCCACTTTAACTAATACAGACTAATAGGTTGAGAAGGGAGGGAGGGAGGGAGTTTGGGAACGTGTTTATTTGAGGGGTTGTAAGTAAAATGCTTTAAAAAGAGCCCTTGATCAGGACTTGTTATTCAAGGTCAGGATTTAGTGTCAAAATTAGGGTTAGTACTGGTGGAGAGAGTAGATATCAATTAGTGGCCAAATCAAATCAACCTTAAAGCTTGCATTTAATTTTTTGCCAATCAGCAATTGGTCTTTAAATGCAAACACTTAGCTAAATCAGGTGCAGATGGTTGTTTTTATCAAATGAAAGCTGTTTTATCACTTTAAAAGCTTTTGTTTTTAGTCAAGTGAGGGAAGTGGGCAGCACTCCCTTGTTTTTGAAAGAAGAAGAGCATATGCTTTTTAATTTGAAATGTAGCACTAATAGCATTATCCACAGGGGGAAAGGCTGTGCTATTGTGGATTGTGGATAATGCATTTATGCTCAAATATCCTTTATTCCCTCCTGAGTGAAAGAATTTAACAGCAGATTGTATTACCATGCCATGGAGAATATAGTTTACTCTAAGAGTGAATTTTTTGACAGTATCAACTCTGGTTTTGTTTTTGTTTTGTTAATTTTTAGGAAAATTCTTGATGAATTTGCAATGTTCTTATAACACTGTGTTGAAAAAAAACCAACAAACCCTCAACCCACCATGAACAACAAAAAAATACTGTTGAGGGGAGATCTGGAGATAATGCAGACAAGAGCCAGAGACAGTTTCAAAAATAGCTTTACTGACACATCCTTTTTTTTTTTTTTTTATGCATTTCTCAGTCTCTGCTCTCTTCTCACCAGAAGCTGGTGCTCATGCTACAATGGTGCCAAGCTGGGGATGCAGCGAAATGGAGGGAAGCTGCATGAGACAAGTGAACTCAGTTCATTTGTGACTTTCTGTAGCAAACTCCTTTTCCCCAGGGCTGTAAAACAAATGGTTTAATAACCCAGAATGCTGTGCTCTTTGCTTCAGCCAAGTTGACTCTCTGCATTCAGCCTTATTCACAGGTACCTCCAACAACCTCCTGGGAAAATGCTGAACAAACGGAGATCATGGCTTGGAGGCCCTGGGTTGGCCTTGCATTGTTTGCTTTTTATTGTGAGGCTTATCTTGCTGTGTCATATGCTTAAAAACTGGAGCCTTGCCTCCAAGATAGCAGTGGGAAGGCAAGAAAAGCTTGTGTGCATTTGTCTTCGGGTCAGTTTTATAAATGAATGTAGTGATGCAACCCTCAACAAAAATCCAAAGTAGAAACTCTGAGCACGAGAGAGCAAGAACAAGTCCTAACTTCTTTGCCATCATATGGTTTTCTGGAAATGAAAAATTTGAACACTGCTTTCATGCTGTCTTGCCAGAGAACTGGCTGCTCTCCAATAACTGTGTGAAGTGCTGGGCTGGGTACTTCCACTCTGAGACAGTGAGCGTGGCCATAGCTAGCCTAGCTGGAGGTACACTTGGAAAATGAAGCCAGGTCTTGCATTCAGTTCCTATCTGCCCCAGGATCTTGGGGTGTCCTAGTCAGGGACAGTAAGCCGAGCCTATTAGACATATTGAAGTAGAATCAGGAGACTAAGAACAAGAAGCTCAGTGGAAAGAAGGTACCACAGCCCACAGGGTGCAATGTCCAAGTGGGGTGGAAGAGGTTTTTGAAATCAGGCTGGACTCCTGAGTGCTCAAACACTACTTAGCAGCAGGAAACACAAAAAGAATGCCTGCTCTTTCGCAGGAGAATTCAGCTCAGGCCACAGCTTGGACCCGAGTTGACTCACTGATGGATTACTTTGGATCTGTTTAGGATAAGATACGAGTTCATCCTGCAGGATCACAGAGCAGCAATGGTTTGGTGTTCATCACAGTGCTTTATTGAGAAGCATGGTAATATCTGTGATTTCTTCAGCAAAGTGAGGATTACTTTTACCCAGTTTTAATCATGTAAAAGTTTAGATGCCTAAGCCAGTGATCTAGCTCTCTTCTACAGGCTGTGAAGAGACAGGGAGGCATTTCCAGAGAATGAGTCACCTCTTCCTCTGTACAGTGTCTAAAGTGGGTGGGATGAGTCATCTTCCAAAGGTAACAGTCTCTTTTTCTATGGCTTAAATGACTAGTTTAAACTGAAAGCCTAACTTTTTGGTGGCAGAAATCAGCCATCTTCACTGTTACCCCTATTTGTCTCAAGTTGTTTTCAAAATTCAGAGTGAGGTGAGATGACTTACTTCTCAGTAGATGGCTCCTTCAAAGGACCATTTTGTGCTTTCTCCTGGGATCTGCACATCTTTGTCCTTCAAAAGCAGTGCTGAAATAGTTTGCTCAAGTTTCATGGAGTCAGGGAAACTAAAGACTGTTGGAAAGATAAAGAGAAGTCACTTGACCAATCCCCAATCCACGGCAGAAAGCTGCAGTTAAGTTTTGTTATCCTTAATGTTTCTTCCTTTCAACAATATCTTCCAACAGTCAGTAAGAAAATTTCAGTTGTCTTCAATGGGCTTTCATCCAAGCCTGCAGAGAGAGCAATAGAGAAAATTCAGTTGCAGAAGCAAATCAACAGAGGGGAAAGGTAATGACACGAGAGAGCTAAAAGATGTAATCGTGAGAGGCGGGGAGAGGGAAACAAAGAGAGGTGCTTTAAAGATAGAACCGTGGAGGAACACAGAGGCAATGCTCAGTGGAGAGGAGATCTGGGCGGGGGAGCGGAGGGACAAACTCATACCCTTGAAATACGCATCTCTCCAACGCTGCAGCATCACTTCCATTTGAAAATGCCTAACTGCTCTTCAGTTTAATCATTGCTGCACTTTTGGGTATAAGATGAATAATTAAGCCTGGGAGTAGAATACAGCAAGTGTTAATAGGGCAGAAGGTACTGCAAAGTCCTTATAAAAAGCTGTGCTTGCAGCACAAAGTGGCTGCTGTTCTCTGTGTCCCCAGTCACGAAGCGAGGAGCATGCAAGTACTAAATTTAATGAAGTGCATCTGTATCCATTTTGCTGGACTTTTTTTTTTTTCCCCTACGTTTGATACTATTGCTTGCTAAATAATACCCCATCTCTAGCAAAGGATGAACAATGTAATTCTAAATCGTCCTTCCCAATCAAACCAGGACAGACATCCTGCACAGCCCTTCCTTCCATGCCTACACCTGCAGACTCCTGCAAGCACAGGCTTCTCCCTTCTGCAAGTTAATGTTTAAAGAAAAGATCTGGTGCCTTAAAGAGACAATTCAGGCTGAAGTGGCAGTGTTAGGGAGTTCATCCTCTTTGATGAGTTCAAGATTGCTTCTTGTTGCTATCAGAAAACCAAAAATGAAGAAATAAATGCCCACTTCAAACCATGAGAGGCAACAATTAAGCGGTACCTGAGAAAACATTGGGCCATCTATACTGCCCTGGCACCTCGCAGTGCTGGCTCGGGCATATAGAGAGTGAAAGCAGAGCAAGGAAAGTGTAAATGGAATAAGATGCAGCTGTTAATCCACGTATAGTGCAAGTTATTGCAGTTTGCTGCTCTGTCTGCTGTTTCCCCCCCTGATCTGAAGCGGCTCTCTTTCCCTGAGCACACTTCTTCCTTGGCCTGTGGGCCACCTGGACAGCAAAGCAGGAGCTCAAAAGAGAGCAGTTTGGGTGTGAATCACCCAACACATATTCAGAGACAGTGTGTGAGGAGTCTTGTTCATTCCCGAGAGAGATCAGACTGAGTGTCACACGAAACAGCAAGCGCAAAGCTCCTCTCCTAGGTCTTTGTGTTCCGCATGCACCACATTAAAAAAAGCTTCATAAACTGATCAAATTGGGCTGGGAAGGAAGACAGACAGATTGTCATTTTTAAATACTTGGGAGATGTTTGGGAATGGGAGGTCATAAAGGTAAAGAGGGAGGTCAATAAGTAGAAAGGAGGAAATTATTTTTAACCATTGCAGATAAGGTATTTTTAGAGCAATCACCTGAAAGCTCCCTGAACTACACAGAAGGATAAGCACTGCTCGACACGGCAGCAGTGATGGGAGCTGAGCTGCAGCCTGGCTCAGACCCATGTTCCCTTGCTTCTTTTGAGTGAGTTTTCAGTGTAATTTATTTATTTATTTATTTTATTTTCCTTTTTCTCCCACCTCCTGTCCTTACTGCTATCACTGAGGGTAGCTCAGAGAGTCTGGCTCTCGTTTGGAGATTTGAGGAGGTTTTCAGTTGTTGCTAAGTGGCTCTTTTTCTCCCTCTTTGGTTTGTTTTTCATCCTTTTCTTTTTGACGGGTCTTGTCTCACCTTTGCATTAAGTGGAAGAGATGAAGACCCAAGCCTCCACAGGCAAGCATGTGTGAAAAGAAACCAGAGGCTGGCTTCCAAAAGGGCTGGAGGACCTTGGGGCCAGGGGGATAAACCTCTGGCTGAAATATCATCACAAGGTTTTAAATTTCGATTTTGTCCCTTTTTGGACACAATCTCCCACAGTTTCACCAATTATCTACATCATACTTTGTTAGCAAGGAGACAGGATCAGCACCTTCATTTTTCATAGTCTGGACAATGGTCCAAGCAGATTTAGGTGAAGGAAAACCTTGCTAAGGTGACCTTGGGATCATCTTTAAGATGATCCAGCATAAATCAGGCTGAGCCATAGTATGTACACTGTGAATTTAAAACAGATGTTTTGAAGGTTTAGGGAAGATGTCTGAGTGTCTTCCTCAACCTGAATTAGTATTTTTCCCTCCTAGATGCCAAGTTTTTGAATGTGTCAGGTCAGTAAGTTGACATGTTGCTACAGTTTGGGGAAAACTTTGTTTTGGAGCTGTCTTCCTATCTGCTGTCTTAAGTTGATCATCTTACTGCATCTTCCTGGCCACTCCATTGAAAATGATGGTGCTTCTGCCTTCATGGGTTTCTAGAGTGAGGGCAACAAGAAGGGATTTTTCTGTCTTTCAAGGATCAAAGTAAAACACAAAAGATGCCAAATGATAAATATTTGACTTTGAAACATGAAAAATAAGACGAAGAGCATCATCAAGGGAATAAATCTCTTGGGATGTCCTGCAGTCTGAATGTACACTTTGTATTGCTAAGACAGGGGCTGTGGATGCAGGGCGTAAAGATGTGGGTTCTACAAGAAAATAAAATCAGCCAGGACACTTCTGTGAAATCACAGAATGTGTGTTCACTTTATGGTTTATATAAAAATTAAATTATATTTTTTCTTAGAAATACTGATCATTGCTCTTTCATAATAATAATTAATAATAAGACTATTTTTTCCTACTCTTATTTCTGTGTCCATATCCTGTCTCTCAGGTCCCTTGTTTGAATTTGTCCTATTTATGTGAAACAGGTTGATGACTCTCATCTCTTCTCTCTTTTGCTCTCAATAATTATAGGTCTCCTAGGAAAGCTGGCCTTCAGTAGAAATTTTGTAAAGGTTTTGAAAGATTTTATTAGAAAAGATTTTGGATCCTGCACAATTATCAGTTCTGAAAGGTGCTTTGCCCACCTCCTCCAGTGGAAGTGCTATTGATCATCTCACAAAAGGCAGGCATGCACTTACAGAGAAAAAAAGTTGAGGTCTGGTTGCCTTTTCAACATCAATGATAAAATTGCATCTAATGTTCACCTCATTCACCTCAACTCCACTGGTCTGCACTAATTAAGGTGGAGCAAGCCGTGCTGGTTAATAAAGGACGCTGTAATTCAGCTTGTGCTGGCCAGTGATTGCAACAAGAGGAAAAACCCAATAACTGATTCAAAAGATGGGCTTTGATTAACAGAAATATCTGGGGCTTTTGTTCACTGATTGTACAGCACACACTGTAAAACCCTGCCACTATCAATGGCTGAGATGTAAGACTCAAAATACCTTCTCTCCCTTTTATCTTGGGCTCTAACTTCTAAAGTGCTGCTTTAAAATATTAGAGATGATCATCATAATTCCTCCTTCTGTTTTGCAAAAACACTGTTCTACTTGGCCTTGGGTGCCACCATCTTGCTGCAAGCTCCTGTACCCAGGGCAGTCACATCCCACACAGTAACTTACTCCTTTTGGAGCAATCACCTTGTTCTCTCCAAGTTAAACACTAGTGCAGTTTACAGGATATTTTGCTTCTGGTTCTATTTTAGATGCCTGTGTGTGTACCAACTTTGGTTCTCTCTATCCAGGACAGTTCTTCACTATCAGAACAGACTTTCCTTCTTTACATCACTACCAGCCATCCTCAAGACATGTCCTGCAGTAAGCAGCATGTCTTCTATGCCACACTAGCAGGGCTGCAACACAACTCCTTTGCTACCTCCACCACTTTGAGGTGAAAAATATACACCCAAAATTATTTTCTGGGGCAGTGGGAAGCCACATGAGCACAGGAGCCAATTTGGGTGCTGTATGGTGTCTTTCCATCGTGGCTGATTCCCTCTATGGGAGCCATGCAAAGTGTGAGGGACATCTTTTGCAGACTGGCCTGATGATCAGGGTAGGGGTTGTAAGCATATGGAGCAAACCCATGGGCTTCTCACACCCCAGCCCTGTCTGGATCAGCACATTACAGCTGTGTAGACAGGAGACAGAGTAATCAGGGATCACTCCTTTCTCTGAGGCCTCTCAGGAGCAGTAAGAAAGGTCTACATGTACTCAGCCAGGCCAACTTTTCACACCTCATTAGCCTAGATGTGATGAACTTCACTTCTCATAACCAGCTCTGCTAATATAGCTGACCAATTTTTTTTTATCCCAGCTGAACAGTTTTCTCTTACAGAAGTGCAAATTCAGCAAAATATATTTTTTGTTGACATTTTTAATGGGAAATTATTGAAACACTTCATTTCCATTTTAGCATTTGGCCAGTTCTGTCTCATCTGGCGTGAAGTAAGCAAAACCCATCAGAAAAGCCCTTGCCTCATTCAACCATTTACCAGAGTTTCCCTTCAAGAAGGGAATCCTGAGATTCCTGAGCTGAAATACGATGGGATGTTGCCTTTCACCCTAAACTTTGAGAATGGCACTTTCTATTTACCCTTAGAACTTTCATCCTCAGAATGGAAATACTGTTCCAGAAAGCTTCATTTCTAAGGAGGAAAGGTGTCTTGTACCAGCTGAATCACAGAAAGGATGGTTTGACTCAAGGCTTTTAAAGAATTAACAGTTGCCACAACAGGACTCCCTCTTACTCAGCCAAGGCAGTGCAGAGAGGAGTTGGTACAGGGAGTCCTGCGTGGTTTAGGCTTTTTATAGTGACAGATTTCTTTGCATAATGCATTTTGGATGAAGCTTCAGGTTTATTCTGTACTTATCTGATGTCAGAAAAGTATATATTAAGTCTTCAAAAAAAAAAAAAAAGAGGTTTTTTAATCAGCTTATTACAGCCTTCCATGTATAATAAAGCAGTTATATGGCAGTAAAGCTGGAATCCTACAGGACTTTGTTGTAAAGTGACAGATTCAGGTCAGAGCTGTTAATGAACAGCCATATAGATGTGTGATGCATAATGATGGGAGAAAGGGAATTATTGTTTTACAGGAGAGTGCAGAAAGGTAGGATATGCCAGCTCCATTACAACAACTGGGTACCCTGGAGTTTAACACCTTGCCTCTGGGCAATACCTGATATTTCAGAGAAATTAGAGCTATTCTACAACTGGTTGGTGAATAAAGTAGCCACGTGGTAGATGTGGTTTTTGCTCCTTAACTCCCTTCATCCTGGCAACAGATCCTAAATTTCTCAGGTGACTCTTGCTTCTGTAGGTAGACTTTGAAGACCACTGACATGGGTTGGGTATGACCAAAGCAGTGCTGAGAGACCCTTTTTTTTTTTTTAATTCCTTTGCTTCTTCCACTGACTATGTGACCACAGGCAACTCTTTCAGCATCTACTTCTGCCCTCTTTCTTGTTTTAAACAATGCTTTTTGGAGCATGAGTTTCTCATGTTCATGTCATCTAGTTGGCTTTTATTCTACTTCTTGTTCTAAATTTGTTAAGTCTTTATTTTCATTAACTGAATCCTATAAAAAATGCACAAGTAATGCTGACCTGAAGGAAATGCTGCTTACCCTATAAAGAATATCAGAGAGGTAAAAAAACTCTTTGCAAATGGGAATATATGCAGAGTGGCAAAAGCATTGGCTCCTCTTCAGCATTTTGTGGGAAGAGAGGGCAGCAAAAAAACACCCTAAAAAACAGATGAAGAACTGGTCCACCTTTATGGGACTGACCCTTGGAAACCCATTGGGAACTTCAGCTGGTGCCACATGCATCTTCCTCTTAATTAGTGCTCTTCTGAGAAGCCTGTTGAAGCCAGATCTCCTTTTTCTTATGTCTCAGTAAAATGCCAGCTACACTGGGGTCTGGGTGCATGACTCAGGTCCCCAAGTGCTACATCAGAGATATTAATTCTCATTAAGAAGTGATGCAATTGGTGTTCATTTGGACACACACTGTGCATTTCACTGGCTGCTGCAGGATGCGATGTAAGCGTTCATCTTGGTCTAAAAGGCTCTGTGTGTGCTCCATCACAGCTGTCTGGGCTTACTGAACCCAACTCAGCCACTGATTAAAAAAGTAATTCAGGCTAGCAAGTTGTTTTTTGATCTTGGGACTCCCGGGCCTTTACAGTCCTGAGATCTGGGATTCCCTCAGAGCTCAGTACACATTACCAGTTATTGAGAACTCTGAATTCAAGCCAGAAAACCATGATCTTACCTCATGGTTTTGAACAATACCTTTGACTTCTATGCATCTGCCTGCACACAAGATACTCAGTATTGTAATTCATCTTGCTCAGCACCTTGCAGGACTGAGCCCTTCACTAATCCTTCTAAACCCAAGCCTGCTTTAGCTGGAGGCAGGAGCACACAGTTTGTTTTGCCACTCAGCATTTCTCCTTCAGCACTAGGAGCTGAGCAACCAGGCTGAAGATTTTGCTACCCCCAGTGCAGGAGATGCCATCTGCCAAATGTCCTCCTGAGTAGTGGTTTAGCAAGTGGGCTAAAAAGAACATCCTGTACATAGCAGCTGAAGTCCATCACAGCTGTCACAGGAACATATGCATACAACCTGGGCTGGAGGTGGATTCTGGCTCTGGAGGGAGACTGGGCAAGTGGCCAACAAGCCTTTCTTCCTTGCCCATGTTTCCCTTTGGGGAAAGGGATTCCTGGCTTAGCATGGCCAGAGAAGGCTCTGGGGAGCAGGATGGCACCAGGGAGCATTGGCCACTCATCTCAGCTGCACCCCACCCAAGAAGATGCTTACTCTATTAAATGAGTTCTCCAAGGCCTTGTGGCCAGTCTTGATTTCTTTGAGGTCACTGACATAAGTCTCATCTGCTCAAAAAAGCAGCATGTCTCTTGTGCTCTTTTATGCAAGAGCAAACAAGCTTCCTGGGAAGGGGAAAATAAGAAAGGAAGTTGGCTCCATCCTTTATTTACTTCCCTGCCTTCTGCTCTTGTCACCTCATTCCCTTTACTCGTCCACCCACTTCTAATGCCGCCAAGAGGACATTCCTGCTCCAGGACATGGTTTTTCCTGGAGGTTTGGAGGGGTCACTCAGTCTGACTAGGGGGTCACTGGGGCTCTGAGGAGGGCAAAGCTGCTGAGGTCCAGATTCTTCCTGATGATTTCATGTGATAGTTAATTAGTGGCTTCCCCACATTTCCATGGCAACTCCATGCTGTGCTCTTAGCCCTGATCCAAACGGGCATTCTGTACACTCCTGAAGCTGTAACATCAGCATATTAATGGGACTTGCTGACGTCCTTTGCTTTCTGCCACATCAACTGGTAAGTCTAAATTTGAATAACTTTTAAAAAAGCACATTTCTGAGTAAGCTCCCAGTGCATTCTCTCATGTGACTTAAAGCAGCTGATCCCAAAAGTCTGTGTTAGAAGGGAAGAATCAGGTAGATTCTGCTTTACTTGCTGGTTTTACCATCCTTTGGCTTTGGGACACCTGACATCTGCCTTTTCTCTCTTTTCCTGAGTTATTTGGAAGCTCCAGCTTTCATGCAGTTCCTCATTTAATTGCAGCAAGGGACAAGTATTTGTCATGATTTGGTAGGACCATCTTTGTGTTAGCTGAGCTGGACAATCTTAGGGATTGCTCCCTGAGTCTTTCTTGTACAGAGGAAGGAAGCTGAGCTTTATTCTCATATAGTCAGAGAATGGTTACGCCTAATTCAGAGTATGAATGTGCCTTTTATCATTAAACTCTATAACAATACCTACTGATCCTGCAGTTTAGTGAATCTAGTTTTATGGGTGACAGAATTCTCTGGGCCCCACCTAATTCTCCTCTACTAATTACCCTCCATTTTAGTCATTGTCTTCTAAAACATTGTTTTCTGACCAAGTGGAGGACTTTTGCATATAACTTCCTCAGAAGCCCATTAACACCACTTTAGCACTGGTATGGCCTCTCTAGTGGGATCTGAACTACTTTGTCTTATGGAGACAGAATCATGCCAGATGCCTCCACATCTTCTTTTGCCTGCAGAACAAATAACCTAAAACAAACCTGTGGGATCTCATTCTGGATGTGGCTGTCACAAGCTGTCTTACCTGGGGAAGGGCTTATGGGACTGAGCAGTGAAAACAGACCATGTGCCATGTTTGTGGCAGACATTTCTATCCTCTAAAGCAGAGTGTAGCATGGTCCAGGCCACGCTTGATTGGGTTGTTTGGTTTTGTTTTTTCTTTCTCTCTCTGACATAAACTTAGATCCCCAAATGGTGGCTGAGCTGACAGATAACTTCATTTTCCCCCACCCTGAAGGACAAGGGAATTTATTCTTGACTTCATTCTGTCACTAAATTTCATCTAGCCATGTTGCAACATGGCTCCAGATTGTTGTGTTGATATGACATCACACCTTGGTGCCACATTGCACCACCAGCTACTCCCAAAGCAAGTTCCATAGGCTGACAGCATATCTATGCCAAACTTCCTTCCATCTCCCTACTCTGGTTTTCTACGCTTCAGCTTCACCTCTCCCAGCCATGGTGGAAAATCTATCTCATGTTAGACAAAGCCTCTCTATCTCCACAGCTGCCTACCATTGCTTGGGTCTGAACCAGACAGATGTGATTTAATATTCTGTTGGTGCCCAGTGTCTTGCAGTGTTGCCCTTCTTGCTGAAACTCAGTAATACTGGGGGCTGAACATCCCAAGGCATTGCTACATGAGAGCAATTGATTTGATCCTTAACAGTCCCACGAATACGGGGCAAGATTTAGCTAATATGTTGTTAGTTACCCACGAGATCTGAGATTTAATTGCAACTTCTTTGGCTTCTAGTCACTAAAGCTGGTTACTTATCTCCTAGGAAAGCAATTTATCAAATTAATTTCACTTTGTGTTAGCACATTCACTATTCCCAGCCATGAACAAATCCCACCATTGAATGCAGTCTGCATCTCAGGCTATAGGTTACTCATAAGTAGCACTCAGTATTTTTAGAGCAATAACTATAGTTCTTTTCAGTGACAGCTCTTTGGGTCATACATGTAAATTAAACAGTACATTTCTATTCCCTGCTTGGATGGATGTAACTGTCAGGAACATTATTTCCACTCATAATTACAAATTTGACATTCATTTCCCATGAATACTCTCTACTATTTGCTTAGAACTAACTTCCATGCATAGTATTGCTGGTGAATTTTATCAGAAGGCTGATGCAGGAATGTCACAACTATAAAGAAACCTCTTTGGGTGGTGGGGTCTATAAGCATGAACCTCTACTACACAAACCAAAGAGCAATAAAATAAAAAACAAACTAATGAATGAGCACTTGGCAACCTTGCAACATCTTGCATGGACTGGCCAGCAGAAATAGAAAGAGATCTCAATGTGAGTTGTGGGAAACACAAAGTTACCACCAAGGGAAAGGTATGGATGGCCCTAGAAACATATTAGTTGTTTAATTTATCCAGCTCTTTTTCAGATGCATGCACTTCCTCACCTTTTAATAGACAGACAGGGACTGATGTGTACTTTTGTGACTTGAACTCCTTTTTGTTTTCTTACTAACTACTCGGAGAGTTTCTCTTATGCCCTCAATCGCCAGTTCAGCAGGAGAGTTCAGTGAATGTATATTTTCCTTAAGGTATCTAATTCCTTCTCAGTTCCGCTGAGAATCAACTAAAACCACACAAATTAAACTAAACCTGAAGCCAAACTTAATAGTCCAAGTCCCTGGTGTCACATGAATAACACGACAAAGCATTTAGCTCTTTCCAGAAGAACTGATGTTATTCACAGAATCTGAGCCAAAGTCTCCAGATAAGAAGGTCAAAAGTTCTACAAGACTATTTTGAACTCAATTGAATCAACTTGTTAAATCTCGAGCCAGGTCTGAATCTTGGCCTTTGGATCAGAACTATCTTGTCTGCTTAGGCCTAGTTTTCCCTGGGATACTTCTCAAGTTCTAGAAGCCAGCAGGATCAGAGATGTATTTCTCCCTTCTAGGAGAGCAGAAACTCTAGTTTGTCACCAACACTTCTCACCACCAGCTTTAAAAAACAGTGAGATTAAGAGAAACACCCCACGACTCACCTCCCACTGTGTTCAGGCTTTCTCACCCAGCTCCATTGATCCTATATTCATAGACTCCACTCAATGTATTATTTTTTTTTAAATCCAAACACACATGAATACACACTCCACAAAATTTTACCCACCTTTTAGTTATTTTAGGGTTGGGGTTCTTTTTGATAACTCAACCCTTTTAAATTTGGCTTTATCCTTTCAAATTCAGGATAGATTTGGTTATTTTGCTCTTCCCTCCCACTTCTCCCTTTTATTACTTTTACAGATATTTAAATAAATTTTTTTCAACTGTTTCTGAATTATATTTTTTTTTTGTGGACAAAGAAATTGTGAGTGAAACAAAGATATTATTCACAGCCATGGAAGCATAAGAAAGTAAAAGGGATTTTCTTTTTTTTTTTTCTTTCCCCAAAGAACAAAAATGACATGTGTACCTTTTAATTTTACTGGGTTTCCTTGGAAATGCATTTTCTTGCATTGTGCTTTGGTTTTTGTGGTGATGAAGGTTTCCCAATGTTATTGGAAAACCCAGAACCTGAGGCAAAAAGCCAAACTCAGGTTTGCCTTTAGGTTTATCAAGGTAGCATATGATTTTTGGCTTTCTCTGTTTTATCCTAACCAAACCCAGGACAAGGGCCTCTGTTGAAGTACCTTAAAGATGACTCTAAAGATTTACAGTTGCTGGTCATCAAGGGGTTAAGCTCTGACATCACTGAAGGCAACCAGTCTGATGCAGGGCGTGAACTCCAGTTTCCCAGAGGGACCTGACTGGTCCCATTCTTCAGCAAGTGCTGAGACTACCTCTGGTGAAAAGTCTTATCCCAACATGAGGACACCTGAGACCTGTACCCACCCTCCACCTCTTATGTGTCTTCTCACCAATGAGGCTTTAGCTTTACTCTCAAAGGACTGCCCTCACTTTCTGTCCTCCAGCAAAGCTCAGCACAGGTGTGTGAATAACTCAACAGTAAAGCTGGCATAAATCTCAACAGAAGAAATAGCTTTTATCTGTAACCATTTACTCCCACTATAGGAATAATGGCAGTTCTTTTACATTTACATATAACTCTTGTTTGTTTGTTTGCTTATTTTGTTTGTTTCTTTGTTTCTTTGTCTTGGCACCTGCATAGCAGAAAACTTTACAGTTCATTACAGAAGCTTGCCCCTCTCTCTGCTCCTCCCTTTATTTACTCTGCTGCCCCTGAGGACTAGCAAGCAACACCCCCAAGGTCAAGAGAGAGTAAAGTGTCACCCTTTTATGACGGATTATAGAAATAACAAACATGCCTGACAGTTTTATACAGCTGCTAGAACGGGTTTAGTTTTCAACAAATGAAGAATTTCCTCTTTTTTTTTCCTCTTTTGTATATTAATTACATTTTACAAATCATGTTTCCCCCCTCTTTCTTTACTTTTCCCCCCACTTTTCTTTCTTTCTTTTTACTTTTTTCTCTTTTTTTTTTCACTTTTATTTTTATTTTAATTTTTTTTTTTACAGCAAAAGGATCAATCACCAACATGTCCACTGAAAAGTCCGGGTTAGCAGAGTTTGGCTGTCATCTGGTCTGACTGTTTGAGGATCTCGGTGTTGTACAGGTCTAGAGCGTGGTTCACACGGATGATCTCGCTGTTGGTGAGTTTCAGACGGTGCTTGAGCATACAAGAGAACAGATCCAGCTGGGGCTTCCCTGGGGCCACGGGAGGTGCCAGTCTATTGATTCGGTCCCGAATATCCAGCAGCAAGAGCATGACGGAGGAGGAAGAATAGAACTGCCCGCCTTGTGTGTAGGACTGGTTGACCTGCTGCACAGCACTGCGCAGTAGGTCGGCGTTAAAACGCAGGCTGTAGCCATACACCTGCACATCCGAGATCTTGATGTAGAACTGACGCTTGGTGGGGTCAGAAAGGTCCACGGGCCCTTGGCCAGTCTCATTACGCAGCAGGGAAGGCAGCCGAGTCCGGCTGCGTAGGTAGATGTGGACGGTTTCGAAAAAGGTTTTCCACCGGTTGCCCAGTAGCAGGGTCCAGTTGTAGCACTGGCTGTTTTGGAGGCGGATTTTCTCCCAGCGTGGGTAGCCGTACTCCCCAAAGGGCATGTTCCAGCCCTCGGAGTGACTCCCGCTGAAGGGGTTGACATAGACAAAGAACATAGGGTCCAGGCTGCTGTTGCGCATCTGGCAGATCCGCATGGAGATCCCGATCACCATGTGGATGAAGTCCATCCGGTTCTTGTTGCTCTTCAAGGTGAGGGACATGCGTTTGCGCCACCTGGGGTCGAAGAAGGTGTCCAGGCGGATCTCGTTGCTGATGAAGGTGGTGTGCACATACAGGCGAGAGTCCATTTTCTGCAGCAGGTACTTCAGCTCTAGGTCCTGGAAGTCCAAGTCCGTCTCAAAGCTGATGAACTGCTCGCTCCGTTCCGAGTCTACGTTCTGAGGCTCGCAGCGACCCCGGTAAAGCTTATAGCCCTTGTTGCACGAGCCGCAGAGAGAGATGTTGGCAAGGCTGCACATGGCACAGCTGTTGTTGCCCCCAATGATGCAGGGGATGGGGCGCTGGCATAGGCTGGTGCCACCATGGCAAACGCAGCTCCGTTGGCTTTCCAGAAAGGTCCCCCAGAACCCATTCTCATTGCAGTAGAGCAGGGACTGGACCCGAGTAAGCCATTCCTGTATCGTCCTGCAGGTAGGAAGAAGAAAGCATTAGCATTGTAGAGACCCACAGAGTCTTTGGCATTGGCATCTTACTGAAGCCACAGTGTTTTCAGGGATATATCTTAGGCAGAGCTCTCAGAACATCGATGCCCTACTGTGGCATCCGGGAGCTATTCCAGTCTATTTTGAGACTGAATCTTTCATCTGCTGTTTGTTTACTCCTTTGGTGGAGAACAAAAGCCCTCTAGGAAATAGCTAGAAGTTAGGATTGATCATCTGAAGTCTTTTCTCTTCACACTATTCTAGGAGAGCGGCACAGTCTCCTGTTAAGGATTCCTTCAGTGACACAGTGACAAAGTTCAACCATGGGAATGGAGCTGATGAAGCCATGCCAGAGACTGAGCTGCTATCAGACATTGCAGGTCAGTATAACTTCTAGGCTAGCAGGAGAAAACTCCTCTCTGTGTCATTGGCAATTCCCCCCACTCTCCAAAAGCAGACCTGTAATGGGATGAGGCAGAGCCAATAGTAACCTCTGCTTATGGCACAGAGCTCAGTAACAGCAGAAAAGAGGGTGGAAGTCAGGGCACATAGAGACAAAGCTGCTAGAACAGCTCCTCCTTTAAAAAAATCTGCTGCTGATTAACCTCCTCTCACAGCCTCTCCCTTTAACAAGCAGCCACGTTTGCCCATTCCCAAGCCCCACCACTCCCATAATTGCTATATCAGCACCCTCATCTCCACATCCTGCAGCCCTGGAACCACTCCTAATGAATGACAGGGTAACCCACGTTTGCTTTTTGTATAACCCACTCTCAGTGTTGCCTTGCTGCCCCTTCTTTCCCCCCTCCCCAGGAAATCTCAGCACAGCAACTCCTTTCTCAGCAGCCTTCAGCAGAACGCCTTGTTCAGCTCCTGTCCCTCCCCTCCGCCTTCCCCCCAGCTAATGAATACTTCATTGTCTCCTCTGGGCAAAAAGTTCTTGGTAATGCAGCAGTGAGAGGACTGGCTAATGACAAATTAGGATTCAGTCTCTGTAGAACGGGAGGAGTGATTACGGACAGAGGCTCTCAGAGCTGGATTAGTGAAATTCATGGCACCTGCATCGCCTGACCTCCGAATAATCATTAAGCTGGAGGCTGTATCAAAGAAGGCATTAAATGATACAGCAGCAAAGAACAGCAAGATGATTAGGGGGAGGGAGAAAGTAGAGGGATGAGAGTATTGAACATAGGAAAGCACTGGAAGGAAAGGAATAATCAAGGAGCAGAAGCTGAAAGGGTAAGGGAAGAAAGTGGGGGAAAATGTGCTGGTAAAAGGATTTTTCCTGAGAGAAATGCAGTGGGCAGGAGGAATGGGGATGGAGAAAGGGGAAAACTGAAGCAACAGCTGAAATACAGAGGACAGGCAGGGATGAAAAGAATCAGGAAGAAAGGAGAAAAAAATGAGACAGAGTGAGGAAAAAGGAAGTGCATTAGCAGGAAAATTCTGAAGCCTTGGATGCAGGAAGAGACAATTTTCACATTCCTCCTGTGGTACAGGGCTGTCAGGGTCTCTTTCCCCTTGTCACAGCTACCAGAAGCTCTCCTGCTGGTGGAAAAGACAAGGTTGGCTGGGGATCTTGGGAGCAAGGCAGTTACTCAAAGGACTAAAAGTGGTTTCTGAGGTGGGTTTGATGAGGTTTTTGACACTGTCAGAGGAGTGCCTGTGTGCACAGACTCCCACTACTTTTGTGCAGATGCCAACAGCCTCGTACAGCTGCATATGCAGATGACAGCCAAACACACGCTGAGCAGCTACCACGCATGGATCTTCATTCCAGCTCTGTGTAAGTGAACATGTGTCTCCTGATTTCCTGAGGCACTTGCTCATTGTATTCCTAGAGTATTTGTGCAGCACTGGCTTGATTCTTTACACAGGTTTTACATGTTGATAATGCCATTTAGTTCATGGGACAAGAACTGCCGGGCTATACAGCAGAGGACACAGTAAAAATTAGAGTCAGCTGGCTATATCCTATCTTAGGTGTGCTCTGTCTTATAGGAAAAAAAAAATGCTATCTTTCTGTCCTGCTGTTACAGAAACAGTCAGCAGAGCAAAATGAGAAAGGCATCTCATCTGGTATCTTGCAACCAAAACTCATAATTTTCCTGTTCCCCAGATCAACTTTGTAGAGGAAGGATGGGAGGAGGTCAGGAGAAAGAGTTGGGTTTTCTTTGCAGGTGGGGGATGTAAGCCTTTGCATTCAGCAAAGACACAAGCAGGACAAAAAAAAAAGAAAAAGAAAAAAAAGGGAAAAAAAAAAGACAGCTACCCACCATCTGCTGATGGCAGCAATAAAGGATGTAATTAAATGAAAATGCAGAATCCAGGGCAGAGCTGGGCATCGGCTACAAACATGACAATGGGAAGTGTGATAGAGCGAGGGAGAGGAAAAGTGGTATAAATTACCCCATTTTGTCTTGTAACTGGGACAAGATAAGAATATGAGCAGAACCAGTCACAGTCCTTCAGCTGACAGGAGGTAACTTCTTAAAACACACACCCCTGACAGCTCAGACTCATGTGAAGGGCACAAGGAAGCTGAAAAGAGCCACTGTTTGAAAGCTGAAAGCCAGAAGCAGAGTAGCCATTGGTTTTCATTTTAATTATTTTCTCTTTCATTAAGGAATCATCAGTTTATCTTTCTCCCTCTTAATATCATTACAAAAGTTATTTTGCCTAAAGTTTGCTACCTCTGCCAGTTCAAAGTGCTAAAGCATATGAAATTAAAAAAAGGAAAACTGCCTTCAGAGGTCACTGTCAAGCAATTTTACATTCAACTTTAATATCTTATATTCCAAACTAAAATTAAAAAAAAAAAGTCACCCAGGCAAAGCTGTGAGTTATTTTGCAGAGGTATTTTGCAGAGTTTTCTTGCTGTTGTTCACCAGAGCCACACAGTCCCCTGGCAGTGCTGGGAACTGGGAGCCAGGTAATCATCAAGAGCTGTTTCACCATTGAAAACCTCTCTCTTGTGACAAAAAGAATACAAAAAAAGTTTTGCAGGACAGTGTTAAATCAGAAGAGGAGGTCAGGTTATAAGAGAGGTGATGAATAATTGTCTTTCCTCCTGACTTGTCATCTTTAGGATTAATCAGGTCTGGGGAGGGGAAGAGGCTGGTGGGTGTCCCTTGAGACAAAGATGCAGCTTTGTTGTAGTTGGTGTCTGAGCTCATCAGAAAACCAAACCATACCAAAACAAAACCAAAAAACAAACCAACCAACCAACCAAAAACCCCAATCAAAAACCTGATCCAGATTTTTTTTAATTGCAAGGAAAAAGATTTTAACAAGTTTTCCTTTACAAACTCACCTTTCACTTTCCAACCAACACTACCTGCTGTGGAGATACTTTGGGGCTTTCTGTATGGAACAGTGAAATAAAAAGAAAATGCTATTTTTATTCTCAGCAGCTGTGAGATGTGTTCTTAACTAATGACAATTTGGCTGGAGCCCAGAACACGTATCAACCCCTCCTTTTTTTGGATGTTATTTGTATTTTACATCCAGAGTTTTAAAAAACGCAACTATGTGTAGACATTCAACATTGAAGCTTTAACAACTGAGGAGTGGTTTCTTTTTTAAACCACCAAACCTGTCTGCAAAGAGGTGTTTTTTTAAGCAAAAGCAGTGCAGAGCAAATATATATATATAATATATATATATACATGTATATATTATATAAAATATATATAATATATAAATTTTATAATTTAAATTATATAAATAAATTTTATATATATATATAAAATAAAATATTTTTTTCCTTCTTGGCTACTGCAAAAGGTCATGGACAATCAGCCTAATTACCAAAATTCCTACTCCTTCTTTCTTTCTTTTGGAAACACCACCTCTTCCTTTCCCTGAGGACAATCAACAGCAAATCTATTTCTTTTTTACATTACTTTTGAATATATAAAGCAAGCTTACTATTATGTGTATTAAAGAGAGAGAGAGGCTTGCTTTTAATAGAACCTTTCCATCCTTTCAAAGCCACTGGCATGCTTGATAAGCGTCTGTCGTTCTGTACAGTAACAATTAGAAAATTAGAGTGTTTCCAAGCCCTGGGAAAAGAATGGTGAAATGCACACCTCTGCCACAACACACCTGTCTGCTGAGCCCCTCCCCTGCTGAGCTACAAATGCTGAATGACAAATAAGAAAAGAAATTCTAATATGCCTAGTAGTGTTGACTTAAACAAATCAAGCACATCAGTCAGTTAAAAACCCAGCTGCCATCATCCATTTCGTCCTCCTTCCCCCAGATTTTTTAGCACTAGTTGGAGGCTCCCTTTCTGCATGGCTGACTTTTTAAAATAAAAGAGAAATGCTGAAGACATTTGTCTGAATGCTTTGCAGCAACATGCTCAGCTGGGTATTTGCTTGTTGCTGCTTTGCTGTTGTTGCACAACTCAAAATAACGCCTGGACTTGCTTTTGACTCCTCCACCAGTTGGCTTGTTCATAGGAACTCAGCCCATTGGCAGGAATGTTCCAAGTTTAGGAAGTTCTCCAGACTTTTTTTTCATAATCTCTTAAACTTAATAGATATTTCTCCTTATCCCTAGTAAATCCATCAAGTCTTTGTCCAGAAACATGAAATTTCTTGGTAATTAAAGAGCTGTTAAACCCTGGAAGAGTTTCCTTAGCTACAAAGTGATGAAATGAAAACTCTGTGCTTAGCAGCCAGGGGGCTGGATGATAACAGGAGACAGCAGTCATCAGCTTATTTTCTCTTGAGATGGAATATTTTGTTAATGAAGGTGGTGAAAAACCAGTTCTTCTACAAACATTAACTTGGCCTGACCCTTCCAAGAGAAGCAAAGAAGAAAAGGAACCTGGAGTAATTTTTTTTTTTTTTTCCCTAGATTTTCAGTGTTACTTTACTCCAGACACCATAGAAAGAAATGTTTATTAAAATCCATGGTGCAAGTCACCAAAAATGACTGGAAGCTAACTTATACTCAGCCATAGGTCAGGGCTGAAAGGAGCCAGCAGGAGGTGGCTATTGGATATCAATAGCTGCTGAAGCTGTAATGGGAAATCTACTCTCTCCATCTGCAATAACATTGCTAGATATCTGGTCAGTGCAGGTTTGCAGGTTCACTCTACATTTGGTACAAGAGATGTGATCTGTTCCAAGTGAAACTAAAGCTTTTCTTTCACTCTATATTCATTGAGGAGCATAACTCAAAAACAGGCTGAAGCATCTTGGCTTCCATATGTCCACTTTAACAGCAAAGGGAGGCTTAAAGCTTGGCTGTAGCAATGCAAGACTGCTTTAAGAGCAGCTTAGTCTGCTTGCTTGTTGATGTCAGCCCTGTAATAGTCTTGCAGAACACTACAGAATAAGTGGATGCCCTTCACTTGGGTAGGTAAGGCCACACAGAAGGGATGTGAATATGCTCAGATATGAGATAAAGGTTACTTACCCCTCCAGATACTTCAACCTACTTCCAGACTTTATAATTTTCCCCAAAAACCTCCATGTTAGCATACCCTAAATCCAGACACTTGGGCTGTTGGGTTTAGGTCCAAGCCCAGGCTCAGCTCCATCAGCCACCCATCACACCACACCCATCCCCAACAAAGAATGAAGATACCTTTCTCTAGGCAGCTGGTGGTTAGGATTGTGCCGACACCGGACACTGAGGCCAAAGAGTTTGCGGGCAGTGCGCTGGATCTTCTGGCGCTGGGCTTCCAGGGAGCTCTGCAGCAGCTTGTAGCGGTTCTGCAGATCCCAGTCGTTCCCCCAGTGCTGGTGGATGCTCCCAATGGTCAGGAAGTGGTTGCTAGGTAGCCTTTTCATGAAGGATTTAAACTCATCTGGAACATAGAAGAATGTGGAGAAATACAGAGGTTTCTGAGCTATAACAAAGTTACAAAGCTTTTCATTAGCAGGATGGAGGAACAACAATGATGTATGAGGCTATCAGTGCTCTGCTAAAGGAAGGTGATGTCCATTAACTCACTGGTCTGTCATTCTGCCCCAGGAAGCTCACTAATTCCATGGCTATTGCTGCTCCCATATGGGAAATGAAACCTGGAGACTGTTAGGCTGAAACAATATGGTTAATGTGTCCAGGGTAAAGGAAAAAGAGAGCAAATTCCCTGGCGTCCAGACTTATAGTCTAGGGGTTATGAAGAAAAACCAGGGAATTGTAATCATTGTCAGTTAAAGAATTCTTATTTAAATTGTTTTTCAGCTGCTCCTAAAATGCCGTTTGTTATTGAAGTCAAATCACTTTGACTGTGTGGTTAAAAAAAAATTTTAAAAAAGAGAGGGGAAAAAAAAAGCTTTAAAAAAGTCCCCAGAGGAATAGTTTGGATTGTGCTAAAATTCTTGTTTTCTCATTTTTAAAAAAGAGCATTCTGATTCTTTTTTTCTCATTTAACTTCATTAGAAGTTAAATGAGTTGCTTTATGTAACAATGGAAATAAAATAGAATAGTTTGCAGGGCTAAAGTCAGAACAAAATATGTCAATTTTAGCCAGAGGAAAAAATCTAATTGATCCAAAAATATGCTGTTAAATGGTGTTTTCTGATCACTTTATTTCCATTTGATTTTGTTTGTTAATGAAAAAAAACATTATGTAGGATTTGTTTGAGTTTTTTTGGTCACAAAACAGAAAATCTGATACTGTTTGTGTTTATGAGCACCCCTTTCTTCCTAATTGAGAAGTATAGTTTGCTTAGACTCTGATGACCAGGGTGGGTCATCCTCATATGAAAAAACACTTCCAACTTTCTCAGTAAAAAAAAAACCCAATTTTTGATACCCAAAAACTGTGTTTGACACACCAAGACTTTGAGAAATGCAAGGAGTGAGCCAGCGAACACCCCATAAAGTGCAACAAAGAACAAAGCTCTGCACCAGGGCAGAACAACCCCGTGCATCAGGCTTGGAAACAACCAGTTCAATACCAGATCCTAGAAGGTTCCTGGGGATCATGGTGGGCACCATGCTGAAGGTGGGTCAACTCTGTGTTCCCACTGGAAATAACACAAACTGCAAACTGGGCTAAATCCAGTAGGTTGGGGAAGGTAATATTCCCTTCTTCTTGGCACACTGAGGCTGCACCTGCATTTCTCTGCCCAGTTTTATGGACACCCAGTTAAAGATGGGTGTGGAGAAACTGGGGAGGGCACAGCTGAGGGCAACCGAGATGGCCAAGGACCTGGGGCACAAGCCCTACAAGGTCAGGTGGAGGGAGCTGCACTTGCTTAATCTGGTGAAGAAGAGGCCAAGGGGCAATCTAATTACAGCCTACAACTGCTTAAAAGGTATTTACAAGTATGAAGGAGAGAAACTCTTCTTAGAGACAGATGATAGAACAAGGAGTAATAGACAGTTTACAGCTCCAGAAGTTCAAATGATTTATTGAAAAACCTCTTCATTTGGAGGTAATGCAGCACTGGAACATGCTGCCCAGAGATGTAGAGGAATCTCTCATTTTAGACTCTGCTAGACAAAGCCATGGCTGACCTGATCCTGTGCTGATGGTAGTCCTGCTTATGAAGGGAGGTGGACTAGAGCCCTGCCATAAACCCCACAAAATATCCAACAAGAAATGCAGTCTTCTCCTGTATCTATGTACATTATTTTTCTTCTTTACTTAAACCTTTTTTTTTTAAATACCTTCAGCCCATTTTCAGAAGGAAAAGAGGACAATAGCCAAAAAAAAAAAAAAAAAAAAGGCAATAAATGAAAGGTTGTAAAGACTGATATCTTTTCAAAAAAAGAAATAATCCATAGAATTATTGGAGAAAATCAGAGCAGATAATTTACAACCTATTCTACAAAGCTTTTATATATTTGCATAACAGATTTCCTATTATTCAGCAACTCACAGTTCATACTTAACTGCCTAACAAGGAATATCTATGCACTGGTCAGTACCAGCATTATAGAGATAGTAAATGGATGTGCATGTCCTACTCATCACATGGTGAAACCGAGTACCTAATAAAAACAATTATCATCATTGCACTATCAAGATCCACAGGACATCTGCTTGTCTCCTTTTTTCCCCAAAGATAACTGAGAGATGGATTTTTGGGTTTTTTTGTTTTGTTGGGGTTTTTTTTTTTAAAATAATCTCTTAGGTTTTTCACTCTATTTGTAATGCTGCTTTCAGTGCCCTTCTCTTCCCCAAAAAAATGATTCTCTCCTATTCAGTGGTCTTCTGAAACTATCATCATGTATAATTGCTTCTGTTGACCATGCTGATTACTCCTGGTACCTTTCAGCAGTAAAAGCCTTGCATTTGCTTCCCGCCCCTTATAAATCAATTTCCTCAAAAGCCTGTTTGTGCAAAAGACCAAGCTCTTTTCCCTCTGATGATGAATGTGCTACATTTTTCATAGAGACGGGGAAGGGAGAAATTTCAGTGCAGTGTGCACATTTTGATACTGCAGTGCAACGTTGGAGGAAAAACAAATGAGCAAAATAAAAGCTAGATGGGGGTTGTTCTTAAAAAGAGGGGTGAAAAAAGAAAATACTTTCCAAAAAGAAGAGTTTCTTCATTATTTATTTATAACTATCCCTGGAGGCCCCAACCAAGACTATGGCTACATCGTGCTAAGCCTTGTACCTTCTGGGAAGAGTTCATTCTCAACCCTGAGAATTTCCAATTAACTAATAAGGCTGTTTGCATTTATTCTTATTTTATTTATCTGCAGAGAAAGCATTGATGATGGCTAGGACTACATCTCCCATAATGCAACATGGCCCCCTCTTATTGTAGAGTCACCTAGTCCCTGTGGGCAGTCCCATGGCAATGACTCATCATCACAGGTGGTACAGGGCAGAAGGTCCTGCCTCTGGAGAAGAATAGTGACATCACAGCGACATGGCCATGTCAAATATCTCTTTCAAAGAAGAAGCTTTCATTTTTCAAGTGCTTGTCTTTCCAGTTTAAAAAAAAAAATAAAAAAAAATAATCACATTTTCATCAGAAAACGATAGTACTGCAAAAAACCCTCCAAGACTTTTAATCAAAAGGCTGTTTTAAAATCCAGAATCACAGTCCTGACATGGAAATTTTTGGCCAGCCATACTAAAATGCCAAGAATAAGGCAGTGTTATTTTTCTCAATTTACACATGAGCAATGAATCACAGGACTAAGAGAGAGCACCTGAGCTGATTTAAAACAGCATCAGTTCCCTGCAGCCTCCTTGACTTTGAAGACACTATCCCAAATCACACCAAATCTTGATTTCCCAGGCACAATTTTTTTCAAATTGACATAGGAATCCAACACCCATCAGAAATAGAATATAGCTCTTTTAGGCTATCAGCAGCTTCCTGTGCAAATGGTATTTGCTTTCCGAGCACTCATGTGCCTTTCAGCCTACTTTATTGGAAAAGCCTTCAGATGTCATTAGAGATTTCTTTTCTGCTCTTCATATGAAGAAAATCCTCTGGTTATTGGGAATATTTATTAAAACAAAGCAACAAAATACTAATAATACATTCTTTTGTGATAGCAACTTTCATCTCCAAGGAGAAGTTCACGCATGATGCAACAAAGTGATGAATGAGATGCAGCAGCTTTAAACGTAAAGATAATCACTCCATCTAGCCCTGAAAAGCCTCCAAGCCCTGGGTGGAATATGGCTATAGCACAGCAGAGAATTGCACTGCAATGTGTCACTTTAACATGGCAAATGAAAAACACCTTCCCCTGCCGAAATCTCAAGGGAAGGGAGACTGAATATCATTATCTACCACAGTCTTTGCTTAGATCAAGTGCAACAAGTACAGAAGGTAACAGTAAAACAATCACTGTGGGGACTGTAATTCTTCTCTCTCCATGGGGCTCTCACCTTCTAAGTGTCTGGGTTAGACCTCCTGGGAAGGTAAAGGAGTTTGATGAGTGGTGGCCAACACATGGCTCTTCAGCATCTTGGGTGAAGATCCTGTGCCAGAACTAGAAACTAGTAGCACTTAACTAGTGGTAGAGCTTGTATACTACCAAGCTAGCAGAAGCTTCTGAAATCCACATTTCAGGTCTGCCCTGGTGTACCCACCCCATTCATGAATCCATAGAAATTCCCAGAAAGCCACTGACCTCTTCAGCCCCAGCCTTGTGGCACTTCATAGTATATGGGAGGCTCTTGCCAAGATGGTCATCAGCCTTGAATCATTAACTACTACTCTGACTTTGCTCAAGTGAGCACCAAGTTGACCATGTGAGGGGGACATAAGAATCTGTGCAACAGTAGACACACTAGCATGGTCCACATATGAAGCAGTCCTCAAGAGCCTGCTGAGGAAACATCATAGACTGCTTCATTTTAACCATTAAAGGGATTAAGGTGACTTTCAACATGAAGAAAGAAATTGCTGTAGAGGAAGAGAAAAACTTCTGAAGAAGAATTCTTCAATGCCTTGAATGGAGCTAGATGGTCCCTTCCTCATAGTTTTATTTCCTAACATGGAGACCTGGACAGTTATGACAATAATCATTAAAGAAAATGTGTTGGAAAGGAACTGGCTAACACTTGGAGATGGAAAGCAGCACAGGGATAAGAAGTTCTCAGTTAAGTTCTGCTTTGTTCTACCTTAGCCACCCATGTGGCTGCAGAGTAGGCAGACCACTTGCTAAAGGAAAGGCTGTAACTGCACTGGTAATATTGCTCTCTTTCCTACCTCAAGCCCTTGAGAATCATGTTGCACATCTACTATGGGTGTTACCAGCACCAATACGGAATAAACTCCACTGACACCCCATTGTCACACTGGGATAAAGTGAAAGAAGAGAAAAGTCCAACCAGCAGACATCAGCACTGCAGGAGAGAGAAGTCATTTTCCCTTCTCCTCTCTGTCTCAAATGAGGTGTCATCTGACCTGTGCTCTCTCTCTGAATTGTCTTTCACCAAAGAGAATAAATCATTCATGCAAATCTGAAAAGCAATTTCTGCATCATTCATATTGTGGAAGTTTCTCTGTAGAACTATTAAAGGAGATTCTGAGCTGGTTTAGTATGAAAAATCAGATTTTTTAATCAAAGAAACTTTTCCATGGGAAATATCCCCTTATACATAGAATTACATGTGGTGTGTGCCTTTGTCTATACATATAGAGCAAAAAAACCGCACTCCCTCAAGACTAAGGTCACGTTTCTGGTTTCAGTAACCTCTATTTTTGATCCAAACTGGAACATTATATTAAGGGAAGAAAGAATCCTTAACTGGTATAATCTGACATGTTTTGTTTGAAATAAATCAATTAGAAAATATGTTTTGCTCGGTTACCTGAATTCTCCAGATCTTTATAGGCTTCTGTCCAGGTCTTGGCCATGTTGGCTAGTGTGTACTCCATGATCTGGATGTCGGTGATGGGACAGTTGCACTGCGGGAACTCCTCGGCACACTGGCAGCCGCACTGGCTGTTCCGGCAGATGTACTCCCCCTCGCCATTGCACATGATGTAACTCAAGGCAGACTGGACAAACTTCTCTTGTAAATACTGAGGGAAGATGATCTGGAGACCTGGCATGGAAACGAAAGGCAAGAATATTAAAACAATAAATAAAAATAGTAATTTCAGGTATCTCTTACTCTTTTCAAAACCTGTTTCTTTAACAGCTTGGGAAAGTGATGCCAAGGAATTAAAACCGCTTGGAGCTCTCGTGTAAGGAAGGTGGGGTACAAATTGCATGCAAGTAATGAGTTAGCTCAGAGCAGAGCCCATCTGCTCTACGAGAGAAGGGTGATAAGCAACTTCCCTCTCCCCAACACCCAGTGTACCCCCTTCATCCCAGTCCTGGATCCCAGTACAGTACAAAGCATCTGAATGCAAAGCCTCCCTTATGCCCTTCTTATTATTTTTATACTTTGCAACCAAGTGCTAGTTCAGAAGTGATGAGTGTTACACTGTTCTAACCTGTTTTGAGAGAGACTAAATAGGTTTGGTACCACAGAAACAAGGAAACGACAACACTGAAAGAAAAAAGAAGAAAAAGGAAAACAGAAGGAAGGAAAATAATACAAGCAGGGATTTATAAAGACCCGTGCAGAGTTAAGTGCCCAGCTCCCACTGAATAAATACAGGAGTTGGGTACCTGAGTCTTTTCAGCTCACTCCCTGCTAGGAAGGCTACTTGCCAAATCCTATAAAAGTGCAAATGGATTTAGTGCCAAAGATTTCCGTGGTGCTCTGAAGATTTACGTTAGCTGAGAGATCTATCCCCATGGCTCTCTCTCCGTGGTGAGTGTTTGTGTTTCCATCCATCTGTGCAGGCATTAGCGTTGGTGTACGCTTGCTCAGGTACCAGAGGACATGATAGTGGTTACAGTGTTTGTCTGCTGTACACTGTACGTGTTTTTCTATCCTGTCCTTCATCCTGCACGCATTTCTGAGCTCCCTACAGATGTCCCTGAGGATTCACAGCTGTTTCCTTCTACCTGGCGAGTCCTGCTTGTCAGACTCGGTCAGCATCTGCGGCGCACGAGGCAGAGACAACAATAACTCTGAGCAAGCATTTCCCGGGAAGCCTGGCTCGCTTCGCCTTCCTCGTAAAAGGCCCAGGGATTTCAGAGCAGCAGATAAAGGAGTTTATGGCTTGAACAGCAGAGCTGAACTCCAGTGTAATGAAGGCACGCGGGTCAATTACCCATCTGTTTGTGTTTCTATTGCGCTGAATTACTGTACCCGTGGCTGACAGCTCATTGGAGTGGAATGAAAATAAGACAATAATTCAGAGGATGAGAGCGTGCAGGAAGGGCAGGAAGGGCTGTGACTCCTTTCAGGAGTTCAGGCCCATCTCTCTGATGGGTCATGTTCACTTCAGGCAAGAGAAAAGTGGTGGACAGTGCCCCAGGGACCCCCATTACCCTTTTGCTTTTGGTTCCACAGAGACACCTCAGCCTTGACAAGGTCCCTCTGGAAGACCAAGTCTGGGGGGATCAGGAGAGTGTTGAAGGCTGTTTCCTCTCCCCTCCTGCTATTGCCAGTCTCTGAGAGCACCATGCCTGGTGGCAACGAGCTGCCCCGTTGTCTGACCTAATTCGCAGTTGAGCGTGGAGCAGTGGCAGCCGCCGGGCAGGGTGAAGGCAGAGCAGCCTTCAGCTGGAGAAGATGTTTGTGACACTTGCACAGGGTAGGGTTTCAAGCCTGGCATTTGGACGCACTGTGTCTGTGTAGATCCTGCTGTCTCTTCTGCAGTGCTGTTGCAGGGAAGGAGGGGACATGCAAAGAGCTGCCCACAGTCTACAGCATCCCTGTGAACACCTCAAAACTAGTCTAATGAGGATCACCACTTTGAGGTCTCTTTGGTCATTCCAGATGTTTATCAATAAGAAGCTCAGCTTTCTTCTGTTGTCTTCAGGAAGGATTGAAGTTCAGTGTCTTTTAGGGATTTATCTGAAGCAACCACCACAGGGGAATGGTCCCTTTTCAAACCTTCACACTGACATTAGGGATGGTCCCACCTATCAGGCTCCAAGACTTTCCTTCAGGATTGAAAGAAAATGCAGTGCTATTGGAGAAAGAAGATCTACAAAAGGGGCTTGGAGAGCCTGAAGGCTGCTGTATTCCCTGAGCTTGCAAGCTCACAGGAGAGGTGAGCTGGCCTTCTTGATGTGCACTGACCCTGTTTATTCATGGTCCAAGTGCCACAAACAAATCTTTCTGCTCTTTGCTTCATGGAGCAGCAATCTGCCCTGGTTGCTCCTCTAGCCCTTGAATATGAGGCCCAAATGCCATAGGCTCTTCAGCTCACCATATTTTCTTGGAATTTTAACTTGGATAACAGCACAAACTTGCTGTCTTGGTCCCAGCTACAACTGATACTGGTTTTGGAGATTTTTTTTTTGGAGGGAAGGCAGCTAAAAAAAGCAACTAAAGTTTCAGGGAAAGCACTTCCCATTGCAAGGGACACCCACTGTGTATATCAGCACAGGCAGAAACATTAATACCCTGTAATCTTCAAACCATAACATGGTCCCATCCTACACTGCAGAGTGCCTCACGTGTACTTGCTTTTTGTCCATAAAACTCATGGTTTCTAAAAACACATTTCTAGGATAACCTCCTCTTGAAAGAAATATCCTCATGTTTAAGTGATAATCATACCCTCTGTACACTTAACACCAATTCAACAAAACACTTCTATAAACACTTAACTTCAATCAGGTAAGCAGTTCTGCTGGAATCGATGCAGTTAATCATAGCATTTAACAAGCAGCACATATTCAAATATGTGCTTAGAGCAGGAACACAAGTGACACACAAATCCAGCTGCTCATCGAAACACGAGTGTGCATACACCAAACACAAAGCTCTGACTTTAAAGCTCCAAACATGCTGTAGGGACTACATGTGATTCAGAGATCTTCCAGCCAGGAATTTCCTTGTGGAAGGAATCAGCTACTGAAATACAACCATGCCTGCTTTCACATTTGTACTTTCACACACATATATAAAAAAATAAAATGTAAATATACACATACCTACACATTTATCATCATACCCAGACAAGGGCAAATTCATATCCATATTTTTGGTATTGTATTGAGCTTCCTTGTGACCAGATCCTAGCAAGATATTTTACAAGTACTGGGGCAGTAGCATCTCAGTCCTCCATCATTTATATGTAGTTCTGTACTATGCCCAGTGACTAAATATTGCTGAAAGTCAGTTGATTACAGCTGTCAGTAAAGCACAGGTGTGATTGACCATTTTTAAGGTAATCTTTACACATATGAGATTTTAAGAAGGCCATACTTGTTGAGGTCACTGCTCCAGGTGCTTCAGTTGCCACCTTTAAAGTAAGAGAGCTGTAGTCCCAAGGACTCTAACAGCACACCAGCTTGCATGTGAGCTGGGAAAGCCCTGCTGCCAGCCACAACCTTAATAAAACACCCTCAAATGTTGTCTTGTTCTCTAAGAATTTTCTTTGAATATTGAAAAAAATAAAATCTTCCAAGTGTTGTCTACTGATAAAGCAACCTCATGTCAGGAGCCAAGCAAGGGGGAAACCTGGTCTTAAAGGCTGAGACACCGGACCATTTTCATGGGGTGAACTCCTCAATCCAAGCCAGGACGTACAAGGAATGGTTTCATTCCACAGCAGCCTCAGTAGCTGATAACACATGCAGAAGGTATGTTTGCTGGTGAGGAGTGCTAGGGAGAATATCTTCATTTTGAAGGTAATTTATTGATCAGAAGGAGGAATTCTGCCACTTTGTAAAGCATAAAGTTCCTCTTTAAAAATTAAGAGCAGCACAGATTTGGTATAGGTTTGTCTTAGACAAACACAGACAGAATATGTAGCATCTGACAAGGGAACATGCCCTTAATTCACCTAGAAAAACTATTAGAGAGAGATGTTTGGCTTTGGACTGTATATAAAAGGCTTCCTGCATTAAGAGAGGTAAATTTCCCCAGCTCTAAATTAGAGCTATTTGAAACATTTTCCACAGAAGAGTTCTCTGTTGAAAATGCAGTTTCATTGAAGCATTTGGTGAGAGCATGTTGACTGCAAAAGCACTTTTGACAGGGAAAGGTCTAAATGTATTTTTCATACTTCCTCATTTTGTTTTGCTGAAGAGCTGAAATGTTTTATGTTGTCACTACTGCTCTGCCCATCCTGTCAAAGACTTTAATATTAATTGTAATGTAAATTTTAATATTCTATTGCCATATTTGACATAACAAAATATCTAATATGCAATATTTCCTGCTTAATGTTGCAATGCTTAGAATAGCACAAAAGGATTTTACCTTATTGAAATAGTGCCATGTTGCAATATTGACATATACTGTCACGCTGTCCAAGAGGGTACATCTCTGGAATTTTAATTTCCTGAAACCTTTCAAAATGTTGCTTTTTTTTTCCCCCACACAAATTTTCAAATTTCAGCCTAGGACACTTTTCCAAAGAACACAAATTCCTGTTTCCAACCAGCTTGCTGTAGAGCTGTCAACATCTTCCCCTCCCACACTCTGGTTTACTCCTTTTCCAGGTAGCACAGGCAGCTCGCGCGTCTGCCACACTGGAGGAGGAGGCAGGTGAAGGGATGGGTTTGTGCTGGTGACAGGGACAGGAGGATATGAAGTGCAAATAAGTGCAGCCACCTGTGAGATCCTGGCCCACAACAGGATCCTTTCAGCCCTGTGAGCTGAGGCTGCATGTGCAGAGCCCTCCCCATACACAGGACAGGGAACCTGTCCCCAGGTAGTGCTAGGAAAAAGGGAAACCTTCTGAGCTACTGTGATAAAAGTATCATCTATATGCCCCAGTGCAGGCACTTGACACAGATGGACATGCACACTGGGCCCACAGAGATACTGGTGTATAAAATAGTGATGCTTTTCAGGTGCAGAACCAGACACCTTGTGTTGTGCATGCATCCAGGTCCTCCCCTAAATCTCCAGGCTGGCTGACCTCCCCAAACCCTACATGCAGGCATGAAGGTAGCTTAGCTCTGGATCTGGACACTGTATCTCCTAAAGGGCACGTCTTTGAAACCATTACTCTCAGGGCTGGGCAGCAGCGAGCAAGTTCAGAAACAGAAATTCTCCCTGTCACGAAGATGCTGCTCTTTTATTGAGCTGGCCTCGGAGCCAGAGTGACACAAAGGGAGTAACATGGATTTCTGTCAGCAGCTCATGCTCAGCTGCTAAACAGATCAGAGGAGACTCAATCACGATCCCTTACCTGCAGCCCTGTGACTAATTCCTAATGAGGCCTCTCAGCAGAGGAAGGATTCTGGGTAATTATCCCAAGAACCGCACTCCAGATTAGGTGGAAAACACTCAGGTGTAGCTTTAAAGGTCACTTTGTTCTGTTAGGAAGAACTCTTACCTCCCTCCCTTCCCTCGCTGTCTCTCTTGCTTTGGGTCTGGCCTCTCTCAGCACTGGTCTATGTCATGAAACCCATATGTGGTTGACACCTGAGGTCCTCTGTCTGCTCCCATCAGAAATCAAAGCCTCACCCACCTTACATTCCCTCTCTCTCCTAAATTTTCTCTGTTCCTCCACCTTCTCTCCCCTCCCAGACATCTTGCTTTTTCTCTTCTTCTGTAGGATCAGCTAGCCAACAGAGATCTATTGATTTACCTACTTAGCAGTTCATCTACCTTAAAATTGAGCTGTCTGCTTATTTAGCTGTTTACCTAGTTATCTTTGGGTTTTCATTACCAGCAGCTATCATCACAGCATATAAAAAGCCTCAAATTGTTTCTTGTTAATTAGGTAAGAACCAGAACTCAGTGATTTAGATAATCACCGGAATAGTGAAAACAACCTGCCTATTATTTTTAAAGGCAAATAATAACAACAATAATAATATATCCACAACATGACTCAGTAAATGAAACCCAGTTTCTGTGAAACCAAGATTAAAACAGCACTTGCCAAATTATACTCAAAGCGGAAGATGTAATGTAGCCCATTCATCTGAAAAATTAAAATTTGTGCAAGTACAAGGATTCCAGAAATAAAACCATCTGGGCAAATGAGCAATTAAATCCCACATTTCCTTATTTTGTAAAAAACTTGGGAATAACCTTAGTAAATTACACGCCCAGTGAATTTTCTCCTTCTACGGAAGTTGACTTCTTGCTAACCAGCATGTATTTATTTATTAATTCAGTCATGACCTCTATCTGTTGACTTCTGGACTAGCTCCCCAGCTGGGACTGAAGCCATGGCTTCTAGCATCCAAATAAAACCTCAGTGACTTTTCCCAAAGATTACGGCCATTAGAGAGTCCCAAAAGCTGATCTGCAAACTTCTTACGCAAATCAGCAATTTGGGAGGGACAAAGAGAGACGTGGACAGAATGTCCCTTCAATATTAATGGAAAAGGTCACATTTATTTATATTGGTGTGTGTATAATACCCAGAAGCCCATCAAAATTCAGTAGCAGGGGGCACCCAGACACTTCACTGGGGTCCAGCCTGCAGTGCCTCGTGCCTTTAGCTCAGTCCCCATCAAGCCCTGGCTCTGCTGTGCTGAGCATCATATGAAGCCACCAGTTCTGCTTCAGGGAACTTACAGTGAAGGCAGCGATTGCAGCAAACAGAGCGGGGGAAAAGGCTAGAAAAAGGGTGCCCCTCTCTCATTCATCCCCCCACGCCATGCCCTGTATTACCATCTCCCTCATTCCCATGCCCTACCTTGCAGGTGGAGTTTGCTCTCAGTGCTTTGCAGAAGGACAGAACTCACAGAGTCCAGATTGTCGTAGCTGTTACAGCCCAGTGGGCCAGTCCGAGTTTCTGTTACCTGTGGAGGATGTAGAAAAGAGAGAGTGTTCCCTTTGAAGCCAGCATCACATCTTCCCCAGGCAGGTTCAGACCATGTAATATTATGACACCTTGTCACCAGCTGCTGCAATCCAAAATTCATCTTCCCTAATTGGGAAATAATGCCCCACACTGGACAGCCACAGCTAATGTTTGGCACACTCACAAGCTGAAAGAATAGAGTGAATTGTTTCTGCTTTCTTTATGGTACTGCCTGTTATTCTGGGCTTGGCAATGAGATCCTGCAGATTCATGTTTCTCATCGAGGTTCTCCATTGGAGAACATCAGAAGCCAGTAGAGGAATTATTCCCTGGCTTCTCTTACTGGAAAGCATGATACAGAGATGGATTGCCAGCTCACAATGGTGCCTGGTGCTCCCACAACATATGTGCACACCATCCTTGTGCTGAGGATAGATAGAGGCACAGATGACCTGCAGTACTGTTGCTGTGGTTGTTGCTGTTGGTTTCCAGCCACAGAGGAGATCTGCCCTTCCTGAATTCACAAAGGGTGATTATCTGCTGTCACTGTTTCAATATCTCAATTCGATTTCCCATCCAGAAGGGAACAGACTCAGCCATGAGACACCACAGAACAATAACAAGAGCTGAAACCTTTCAGAAATGGCTAACAATGACAACTCCATCCACATCACCTTCCCTGGAGTGAACTCTGCAACAATAAAATCCCTCCCCAGTACAGCATGATTGCTTTCAGAGAAGGCAGCCTTTGTCTGCAGAGCCATTTTCCCTACTTTGTATGCTCTGAACAGCTCCCCTTCCTTCCTGCTGCAACCCCCAAGCTGTCTCTCAGTCCATTTCATTCCAGACACCTCAGTAATGCCACACTGAGTTTTCCACCTTTTCTAGTAGTAAATTTGTCCAAGAGATGTTGAGCAGTCTTACACCTACACGAGGAAAATACTTCTGGGCTGCATGGGGTTGCCCATTTCACAGACCTGCCTTTCCCTTCGAACCTCCATCGCTGATCTGGATTATCAGTTCCCTCTCCCCCTTCCAGAGGTCAGTGCCACACATAAAGGAAGCCTCTTATCCCACATAACCATGACACTAAATGCCCACCTCTTTCCAGATATTCCTCACCCCAGGGAAATCAATTTTTCAGTAAGGTCCATAAGAGAACAATTTACCTTGGGAAATCAGCACAGGAACAAAATAACTTGTGGTCAAAAAAAAAGACATCACACTGGACTAGCAAAGTCCTGCCCAAACCCCTATAGTATTAGAACAGTCACATGGTCTTCTTTCTCTTCCCAGGGAAGGATATAGTACCTTGATTGCTCCAGTAGAGATCTGGATCTCATGGAGTCTCCTCATGGTGCCATCGCGGTCTACAAAGTAGGAGGAAGCAAGCTGGTGCAATGCTTCAACGCTCTGGGTAGCGTTTCCTGACTTTCTGTCAAGGCGGCTTTTGTCCATGTACATGGTCAAGGCCTCCTCTCCTGCAGCAGAAAGAAAAGGAGGTCTCAGTAAGAGCCAGGAGGCTGTCGTGTAGGGTCATCTTAACAGGAAGATATGATCTCACATGTTGCACCTAAAGAAAGAAAAGTCTGACACCTAAAGCACTCTTAAACGCACCCACCCTTCCTCACCAGTACCAGAACCTCAGTGTGGTATATATGAGCCTCCTTCTCAATTCAGCCAGAGATGCCAGGTCTACCACACTTGTAGCTCAGCTCTGAATTGAGCAGATAACATTTTGGACATTTATTAGCCAACATAGCTTTACCACAGCTGCTAGAAAGGGTTCAGACCATTTGTTCCACTTGAGGAACGTGTTTCTCTGTGGGCAGTGTCTCTGGAACCATGCACACCTGATCAAAGAAGATGCCACTTTTATGCAATTCTCTGACCTGATTTCTGGAAGGAACAAATGATGATTTACATTGCAAATAGGACACAGGTACGTAGGTGGGTACAGAGGACAAACAGATGCCAGTTGTATCTCTTTAGCTTCCAGTGACCATACAAAAGGGTAAGAGTGGGGGTCTGAGGGAAGGAGAGCAAGCAGAGGAAAGAGTAAAAGAGAAAATTAAACCAACTATCCTTTCCCTATCTGATTTTTTTTTAACTCTCCTAGAGCCTTATTCAGGAAATATAAGTGGAGAGCAAAAAATATTGTGCAAGATAAGGGACAACAGGTGATCCTGAGGCAGAAATCAGAGAATTTGGGAGTGAAGCAGTTAAGACCTGATAGCACCAAACATCCTAAACATTTGCTATATTCAGGTTTCTGCTAAAGTTTTATGAAAAGGACACAAAGCTAAGAAGTAATATTTACCCAAAAGTTCAATTTGTGCTGTATGAGCCAGCTTAAAATCCAGTTAATTCTTAACATGGGGCTGGCATTATGGAAGGAGTAAAAATGTAAAATCCTGCATTCTTAACATCTGAAGTTCTGATTTTAATAAATGAAGAGAATAGACACCTAGAGTAGGAATGTGCCATTTCTACATAGCTCTCTTAATGAGAAGAATGGTACTTGTTCTGATTTGATAGTTGAACCGCTGATGAATACGTTGCTTCTGGCAATGATAGCATGGGGGAAAAAAAATTAAAATGCACCACCACTTTTTAGGCCAGGAAATATTTTTCTCTTCAGCATTTTTGCCTGAAAAGAAGCACTTACTTTTCTTAAAAATTTGTATTAGCTGAAACAGTTTGATTTGTCCAAATAATTTATTTTATTGCATGCATGCAAAAAAATCCCCAGTAAGCCCTTCCCTTTGCTTTCCACAGAAATTTTTCAGCTTTTATCTGGAAGCCAAATGCCTGAAAACAAACCAAAAATATTCTGGCTTAAAATCAAAATATTTTTCTTGGGTCTCAGTTTTTCAAGCTATTGATATGTTGAGGATTAAGCCTTTGGCTTTGAGATGAAAAATGGAAATTTTTGGTGAAAAGAAGATACTCCTCATCAAAAGAATTGATCAGTTTAAATCTTTTAATTAGCTTCACAGGAACTAAGTGGAGAAGTTTGGCATGTAAAACTTTCTCACTTGAATATTGTGTTAAAAATAATAGATTATCCTTTGACCACAATCAAGGTTGTAGTAGTGACAGTATCATCATTGTTACAGCTCAGAAAAAAAACCCCAAAAACACTTTCCCTGGAAAATGACCAGCTTTGGTTTCTTTTATCACCATTAGCTTCATTGCATGTTGAGCGATGTGAGGAGACCTTGGCAGGGGTCGAGGCTCTGTCACATCAAGCTCTATCCACACAAACAGCTGAAAGATGGTTCCTGTCCCAGAGGATTTAAAACCCATGTATCTGATGAGACACACAGGTGTATACAACAAACAGCCAGCAAAGCACAAGGTAATAAGATGACTGTAATTAGTGTGAGAAACAGCGGTCACCACACACCAGATGCCTGGCTGCTGTCAATGCATTTCCAGGTTTCATCTTTGAGGTGAATTTTACAGGGGGATTTGAAGGAAGGTCAGACTTTGTGAATTTTCATGAAGCACCTCATTTGCTACCAAAAGGACATCTGCATGGGAGTTAGCCAAGAAGCTTGGGGGAAGATAGGCTGGATCAGTATGAGAGTGCTGTATTTTGAGCCAAAAGTTTGGTATCTCTCATGTAATGGAAGTATTAATCTGGATGGAGATGCAGCAGACAAGTGATGCTTTGCCTCCATTTCTTGAAGCTGTGAAAGGAGAGGGAAGACCTGGGATAGTTCTCCCCTTAGCTGTGATTCACAGAGGAAGCTGGGGGATCCAGGTCTCATCTCATTTTCAATTCCACCAGTAAATGGAAAAAACCCAACCTTTTGTGAAAAATATCACTCCTTCTTTTAATAGTTAAAGTGCAAAAATCAGGACCTCTTCAGTCCAGACCAGTTCATTTTAGTAGAGGAATATTGAGAATGGAGATCCCTTGGACAGAGAGCAACCAGGGAGCATGGGCTGAATCACATCAGGCAATAACACTGGTTTCAGATGACCAGGAGATCCACTGTTAGCTTTTGGTCCTCAGACAACACAAAGCAGGCAATGATCAGCTGAAACAGCTTCTAGATATCAGACAGGAGAAACCTGTTGTCTAGGGCAGGGAAGATCAGTGATTTCCCTAAAAAAGCTGCCATTTTTCCTCCATGAGCAATTTGGACCCCTCAACTGGGAAGAAGAAAACAGGAAAATAAAACCCAAGGTATTTGATACTTCTCCTGAAGGATTCCCCTCCTAGGGACCCATACTGTCCCTAGGAATGAAGGGTGCTGAGCAGAAATAGTGTTGCCAGAAACCTGTGTACATGTGTGCAGACCTGGAAAAGCACAGCATATCCCCATGGAGAGTGTGTATGAGGAAAGCAACCCTTAGATCAAGAGAGGTTAACAGACTTTTGCTGCATTATTAAGTCTTAATTTCTCGTTTATTAAGCGGATGTTATGTTCAAAGTTGTCTTTCCTTCAGGGCTTTCCCTGCAAATTGGCTCTCAGCTCTGTGTGCTCCATCCTGGAGCATAGATGCCCTCAAAATGACCCTTCACCAATCCCTTTGTCAGAACTAAACTGGAGCAGAGCTGCTTTTTTATTAGGCTCCAGGGGGACTGTAGGTTGAAAGTCATCAGAGCTGTTCCTCATGTGGCCAGGTGTGAAAATAGCTGCTGTAGTCAAGTGGGCTAGCCTGATCCATCACCCAGCCTCCTGGGGTCCATGCAACAGTTGGCATTTAAAAGCAAAACACTTCTCTGTGTGTTTGTCACTTGTTTGCAACCTAATAAGACATCCAGCTAAGTTTACAAACCACAGTAATGCAAAGTAGAATTCTTGTAACTTTTCTGAGGAGACCTGAGGTCTTGGGAGAGCAAAGGTGCCAGGACATGTCTGCTTTTATAGCCCAGTGGTCTTGTTTAGCCCACAGACTGTGACTAGAGTGTGTCCTTCTTGCATAATGCATGCTCAGCTTCATCTCCATTTTCTCCAGGATTGCCATTGCCAAGATAAATCCTTCTTTTCTCCCCCACCTTTGCTTACCATGTTCTGGGCTGATGGAGCATTTAGCACTCCTCTCCAACACCAGTTCTCGTTACAAGCCTCTGCATATTTAAAATCATTGTGTTGTAAAATCAGGAGAAGAAACAAGCCACTGTGAATAATTCACAACCTCACTCAGGCAAAATTAAAAATATATTTTACCATCAAAGGTCTTTCTTATTTTGAATTTCCACAGATGTGAGTGGCAAGAAGAAAAAGGCATATCAAGGGAAAGAAAAGTAAACCCACAAAAAAAAAACAATCCCTCTCAACACTTTACTGGATCCTTACTTGACTGGCTTGGGCTCTGTAAAACATGGTCATGATAAGCAATTTCCTCAATAAAAAGGAGTTTATCTTTACATAGACTTCATTAAGGCATGATGCAGGCACTCATACTCTTCCGTGCATGGAAAGCTGCTTTCCCTCACATTTCTTGCTGATGGAGCAGACTGTTTGAATGCCTGGACTGTAAGAGCAGCCCGAGGTTCTTTGAAGGACATTTACCACACAAGAGGCCATTTGAGTTCAATGGAACCATGCCAATTTACCTACCATCTCATTTGTGCCTGAATCATATGCACACATCTAATCTCATCTATGTCTCATCCGAGCATCTGCAGAATGCTTTGGGAACAGACAGATGGCCAGAAATTCCTCAAAGTTCACTACAAACTTTGCAGTGTGGCAAGGCTGGAGGTCAGGTACATCAGAAACAGCAAACTCTCGACTAAAATTAAGAGCCTTTACCACTGCAGAATCCCTCTTACAGATAGTAGTTCTCAAAAGAAAGGCATTTAAATACACACTCCAAAGGGGTAAAGAATGGTAAAAATAGTATGAAGAGAGAAAAAAATCATCTAATTTTCACCCCTCCTGTTTTCAAGACTCAGTACTTTAATTGTTAATGCAGCGCTAACCACAGCTCATGCACATGGATTAGTGGCCCTACAGTTCTCTGTCTTAAGCCATCACTGACATATTCTGCTTGCACACACAAGCCTCTCTGCAGTCCTGGCATATATATATTTTGAATTTTACTTGACTTTTTTTTCAAAAGTCTATTTCATGTTACTGCTTTCACTTATGCATTCAGCACAGGCCTTTCTGGCCATCTCTTCCCCCTCTGCCCATGCTCCCTGCCCAACTCCTTGAACTCCCTTTTCCTGGAGCTCTTTAAAATTCCTCTGGTTCCAGCAAGAAAGGAGGTTTTTTTTTCCTCTTGCGTTTAGTTTCACTCTGGAAAAAAAAAGAGGGATCAGCACACTCCATTGTCAAATGAAGGACAGGGGTGCAGGAATGACAGGCAGGCTCCCCAGCTAAATGAAGCATGTTTATCTTGACTCACACCGGTAGACACACACCCTTGTCTGAGGAGCACAGGTGCACACGTACCACAGATGCCAAACTCACACGTGTTGAGCTGCAACAAATTCATTTGCAAAGGCTATTTGTACTCTGGGGGTTTTCACACCATCTGACAGTGAGACAGGCTTTGGCTGGGGGAGCTGCAGCCTGGCTCTGAGCTACCAGCCAGGCTCCACGCAACACTGCCAAGGTTTGCAGATGTTGGCCACGGCCTTCACCATCCCACCACTGACACCCACGTAGGAAAACAGCCCAGGTTGCCACCTACCTCCCAGGGTGGCAGAGATGAGGATGTGGGTGCCGTACTTTTTGATGATGGTATCAATGAACTGCTGCGTGGTGGGTCTTCTGCCCAGGAGGCGGATGCTCCTCTGAAACTCCGGCATCAGGGGCAGTGGATTGTGGAGCAGGTCCCTCCGCTCGATGGCTGTGTTCCTCACCTTCCAACGGGCAAACTCCCTATGCAACAACACAGGAACACAACAGGGGTGAGGCTTCAAGTCCAGAGTGGCAGGGAGAGCCACCAAGAGCAGCAAAGGAGCATGGCAAAGGTGACAATCCTGTTGGACACCCCCACACAGATAGACACAAGGCTAGACAGAAGGGGAGGGGGAGGAGAAGAGGAAAAGTGAGACATTACTGAACAATAACACCACATTTTGAGGATCAGGGTCTGGGCTGATGAGGAGGTAGTCTCAGAGTCTCCAACAATGTCTGGTTTCCCTACAGAGAAAGCAGCCTGGTCCTTTTACCCTCACACACTCTGGGGTCTTACACTTCTCCATAAAGCAGCAAATTCTGGTTTCTGTCAGCAGAAGAGCTGGACAGTTAGACAGACTGTAGATCCAGACTAGTCTGATCATTGCTATGTCCCCATGTCCACAAAATTTCCTTGTAGCTGCTGCTTTTGCAAAGCAAGACTGAAGGAAACGTGCTCTCTCCAAGCATTGTAATCTTTCAGCACCAGGGAGTGCAGCAAAAGACCATTTTGAAAAACAATATGCTTGATAAACCATCTAAAAGGATCAATTCAGATATAAGCAGAGGCCAGGATGAAAACAGAGGTTTGCTTTGGTTTTCTTTCTTTTTCTTAAAAGCCTATAAAGTGATTTTCAAATCCCTTCCTTTAAACTGATAGCAACAGGGAAAGAAAAAATAATGTTTGCAAAAGCAGCACTTTATTGCAGGTATCTGTTTTGAAAAGACAGAGGGAAATGCCTAGAGAAAACCTTGCACACCTGCGATCTAAGAATCAAGCCTCTGAAATATATCACCTAGAAGGTGAGAAGCCTATTAATGTCTTTTAGAAAATATTGAGCAAGGCCTTCTTAAAAGGAAAAGATTTTTTTTTATAACCACTCTCCTACAATGCACCTGCACTGTCTTAAGCCATCTCCCACATAATCGAGTCACAGGCTTCTCTGTCACTTTTCATTCACTTATTCCTGTAACTTGAGTTTAAGACAAAAATTTCATTTAAATAATAGGAATGACAACAGCTGGGACTGACGTGGCACCCTCTATCAGTGTGTGCCAGCCAGCACCAGCAATCCCACTTCACTGGCAGAGAACCTGACACACAGGCAGATTTAGGAGATGCTGTAAGTCAGCTGCAAAGCCAGGATCACAAAACAGATCTTTTTTCCCCAGGTTGATTCTACACTCAGTGCACTTTATGCATGTAAGGTTATTTTACTTAATGCAATTATGCATGTATTTATTTTGATTGCACCCCATCTCAACACCCCAGGCTGCCTAACAGCATTTGCATTCATTAAAATAGCAAAGTGCCAGCTTTTTACTTCAAAATATCTCTTTACACCTGAGCTAATGCCCCTTTGTTGCTCCTAGGCTTTCACAAGCCAAGTAAAAATGCCAAAACAAAACACCCCTCTTCCCACATCCTAAGAGTCATTAGTGTCAAACCTTGACATCTGCAGAAACATTGGTCTTTCCTAGAAAAACCTCTGTCAAAAGGCCAAAATAACCCTAAACTCAATGCAAAAAAACCCCATACACCAGAATCTTAATACCAAGAGTGGAGAAAATATAGACCACTGCCTCCAAAGTAGTCTGCAGATAACGACTGCATTACCAATGCCCATGGATTTTAATCTGCTGCCCCAGAACAGTGTAAAAGTCCAGTACTTGGTATCTGTGGAAGAGATGTTTGGGGGGCTCACAGTCCATCTTAATGATAGATGAAGCTTTAAAAGTAAAAACAAACAGCTTCTCTCTGACATAAGAGGTTGTTTTAATCATTTCTGATTCGAGTGACAATCCCAAGTTTCACTATACAAGGAAACCCCCTTTGGATGAAGAAGGAATGGTCCCTTTAGCAGCCACACTGCACGGGAAGATGCAGATCTGGATGCTAAAAGACAGGCAAGGTTTTATACTAAACAGATTCCCATGTTCCTATCATGAAGATCATAACTAGCAAGCACATCACAAGTGCCATCTGTGCTTCCTCTCCAACGAGAGAATTAGTACTTCCTGTAAAACTCAAGCACACTTTTGCTCTCAGATTACTGCTTCCTGCAAGCATTATCCATAAAGTCAGGAGGGACTTGGAGCCCTCCAGAGCCAGCACACTTTCAGAAAGGGCTGGGGGAATATTTCATGTTCCCTGACAAAGCACAGGAGGTTTGCTTTTGTTACAGTCAAGTTATCTATTCCAAAGCAAAGACCATTGCAGTGGGCAATAACGATGAGAGAAGGTAGGAACAGAGAATGAAAATTTGGTAAACAGTGTGTTCAAAGGGAAAGTGGGTTCATTTTATTTACATCAAGTCCAACACCAACTCATGACACCACTGGCAGGAGGCAAGAGGAAGAGTTTACAAGAAATCCTTGCCATATCTTGAACCTTGCCTGCTGCCAAGGGACCATTCATGCAGTAGACAAGCCCTTAGCAGAATCCACATCTAAAATCATAGTGAAGGAGATTTTTTTTTCCACCGAATTCTTTATGCATGTCATTCCTCCCCAGGGCTTCCTACTCCTAGGGCATATCATTGAGGTGAAAGCCCAGTTCTACTATACTCTCCAAATGCTTGGATGTGTGGCTTTCATAGCTGATGAGAAAAGCTGAGCAAATACGTTATGATGAATAATTTATGCAACTAACTTAGATGTTTATCTTCTGCTCATAGAATATCCATGAGCCAGTTGCAATTCCCTTTAATTTATGCACTATTTGAATTTACTTAGTGACATTTTTCAAGCTTTTTTTTTTAGCTTTTGCATAGTGTTTGGCTGTATCCTTTCATTGTGTGCTGTTGACTGGAATTGGTCAAACAAGTGTTGTGGTATTGTTAAGCTTTCTGATTAATGACCACAATTACATTTTAACTTGGCTTCCCCAGTTCCAGATTATTTTCCATTGAAAGCTACCCTCTAAATACTAACAATCTTTCATGCAACCTATAGAACTCTGTACTGCAATATGCACCCGAGGCCATATTTGGAGAATAGATTTAACAGCAATGGATATGGCTAGTGAAATAATTTAGAATTATTGAGCTAATTTATATATTAAAAAAATATTTTCAGGGAACAGTATAACTCTGGCCTTAGGGAATGATCCAACCTATCACTCCTGAAGTCTGTTAAGGTATACCTCTAAGAACAGGTTTTCTGTTAGCTTTCAGTGCCAGGCCTAATTGCACTTTCTTCAGAAGCAGCTGCTATTGGCCAAAACTGAACCCATGGCACTGGCCTAGGTCAGCATACTCTTCTCTGCCACCACTGAACCCTTGAATCTGTGAATCTTTGGAGGATCTACTATGGCCTTGGATTCATGGGTGACTGTGCAAGAGGTCACTGAAATCTTTCCTCCTAGAAATCATTCTCAGATGCCATTTTACTGATCATTGCTGCTCAGAACCATCAGTGACACCACAACCTCAATGCCACTGCCTGGAAAGCACAGGTCAGGCCTCTACAGGTCTCAAGGCACTTTATAAAAGAGAAATATTGCCCAGTTTCTTTCTCTTTTTCCAGGTGAAAAATTTGCAAAGACTTGACCAGGATTATGATCATACCTCATAATACAGTTAAGATTAGGAGAATCTTCTGACCCTCAGGGGAAATCCCTAGCAAGGACCTGAACTTCTGCCAGTGGAGAAGTTTTTAAGGGCTTCAGAAAGATAACCTCCTAACAAGAAGGAAGAAGAGTCTGTAGCCCTGATACAGAGACAGGATAAGGAGAAACTATGACCTAATGTCTGAGTAGCGGGGAAGAGGCACTTGTTTATGCTCTAACGTCTCGCCAGTGTAGACAGCCCTTGCTAATGTGGACCATACCCAGGAAAATGCCTGCCAGGTCAGCAGAGGGGAGTCTGCTCTCTAATGTCTGGTGAAAGCACTGAAGAGCCTACTCTTCTAATGGCTGGAAGGGATTAGAAGCACTAATGCCTAAAAGGTGAAGGGAGATGAGAGGAAAGAGGTATGAAGCACTGCCTCAAGGAGGCAGATATGGATATTTCAGGCCTTCCTCCCTGTCACAGTAAGGGGATACAGTTTATTTGTATATAGCTATATCTGAAAATATACTTGCCCCTTCAGAGTGTGTTAATCAGCTCACCATCAAGGCTGTGCACATCAGAGAGGGAGCAACTAGGGATGTCTCAGGGCTCACTAGAACTATGACCCCTCCAGGGAAATAGAAAAAAAGGGGAAAAAATGCTGAAGAGGGAAGAAAAGTGAAAAGCCTGGAAGGGGTACATCACCCAGACCCCACACTGCACCAGCAGAAATGCTAGGAGAATCCAAGGGCATGAGCATCTCTACCCAGGGAGAGAAGTCAGAAAGAGAGAAGCCGTCGAAGCAAATTAAATTCCCCATCTTCAAATGGCCAAGAAAACCAAAAGATGTAAGTGAAGAAACAAGTTCAGTACAGACCTCGAGGGCTGGCACTTGAAACCAAAGAGAAATTAAATGCATTAAACCATGATCGAGACAGAGCCTGTTTGAAAAAGGAAGAAAAGCAGAGCAGGAAGAAACTCAACAAAAGCCTGTAACTGTCATGCGAACTAGAACACCCCAACACCTCCTGCTGCTGGACATATTGCCTTCAGGGCAGTTAGTGCCTCCCACTCACAGGGCACACTCAAACAGTCCCAGCCCTACCACTCCCTGGGACCTGGGCAAGGAGAAGACACCAGCGCCTTTCTGTTGAGCAGTTCCTTAGAGATCACAGCTCAAAAGGCATCAACTTCTCCCATAGGTGATGAGCAGACAGAGCCTTCCCAAAGGCAACATCCTCTTAGGAAGAGCAAGATACAAACTGCTTAATGTCCTCTACCTGGCATTTTGCACATATTATTGACTCTGATGTCAGAGGGATCCCCAGTCAGAGACAGAACTCCTAGAACATTCTTGCTCTTTTGGATTTTGGTGTATGTACAATGGCATCTGCCTGGACATGTCTCTGCCCCTTGTTTTCATCCAAGCACCTCACAATCATTAAGACAGACATTTTTCAACACTTCTATGCATGTGGCAGACAAGTGTTATTAGCTGTTAAAATAACTGTGAACCGAAATAGACAGATTTTAGGCCTTGCTCATGTCACCAAAATAGAGAATGAACTTCTTATCACTAATGCAGTCTTAAGAAGTAGGCATTCTTTATCATGATGCCAGGTGCATGGTGGATGTTCCACCTACCATGCATACCTACTTGTCCCATGCATATTCATTACCTTTCCAAGAAATTATTAACATATTCATTGCATTTCCAAGAACCCATTAATATATGAAATTGTCCTTTTCATATGCATACTGGTCATCTTTGGGGCTCCTCTGGTGGTCATAGAAACTTTTGTCACTCTGCTCTGTAGTTGAACTTTCATTTCGCACATGCTTAGTTCACCTTTTAGCCTGTTGACAACACTTCTGTCTCCACAAAACTGGTTTATTCTGGCATCACTACCTTATCTACCCTATTGCTAGGACTCAGCATCTCAAAGCTACTAGAAATTTGACTAGGCCTAGCAGATACATAATGATCACTCAATGTCACATTGTTTGAGCAGAAGTAACTTCTCTCAGAATGGTATTACCCAGGTAAAAAACAAGTTTAGTGTTAGAATCAGGAACTCAGCCCAAAGTCCTCCAGAATCCTCTCAGATGCTCCTACAACAGAGTTTGGGGTTTTTATTTTGTTTTTCCTTTTCTCAACCCAATTGTCCCAGTCATGGGCTGCACAAAGTAACACTTATCTTCAGTCCTCAGGGTGATAGCTCTTCCAGGTTACCATGAGCCCTTGATTCTGCAAACAATGCCATGGGAGCAGGACAGGAGCATGACAACAGCACTATAATGCTTATCTTTCACTGCCAGATCTGGCTTAATGGAAGTCTGTACAGGGTATCTGTGATTATAGTGGGGTCAGTGATGTTTTGTTTCTAATCTGTGCCCTCAAAACACCAGACAGCCCTAGGCTGAGTAATGCAGTAATCTTTTAGCAGTTTCCTCTGCAGTTTGGCCTCTTCTCTATCTAGGCCAGCATGAAGAAGTCAGTCTTCAAAGCTGAGCTTTTCAAAGGACCTACAAGAATTAGTTTCCTGTGAGCATTTGGTGCTCATCCCCCCTAATCTATTTAAGAAAACTCCAAACCTTAGATTTGAACTAGTTCCAAATTAGACAGAGGATGAAGCTCTGCCATGAGAAAGAGGAAAAAGATACAAAAATCTAATTTCAGAAGTATGAAAAAGAAATCACTTAAGCTGAACGTCTGACAGCATTTTACATAACAATTAGGCAAGCAGACAGGCTGACATATGACAACTGGCAGGTGAATAAGATAAATAAATTGACTATTGATCTATTGATAAATGTGCTGTCTGCAGTAGTTTTATTCCCATAGGGGCATTTATCTGCATAGGACTGATCCCAAGGAGAAGACCATCAGTGTTTGGATCATTCAACAGAATCATATGGCAGATATAAAATAGCACTGCTGGACTACTTACTCCTTCACCTGTCTCCACAGGACAATGGAAGAATCTTCTGCTATTTTTAACTTGCTCTATGCTTTGGCCATGTGCTTGGTGTTGCCTGAGGTGTATGAAACCTCAACTACTTCCCCTTTTCTGGGCAATCATTTCAGCCTGTTGGATTTTCCTGTTACAAACAGTTTTGTTTTCATCCCTCTGATATTTTTTTGTAAAAATACAAATTTGTTCCAGGGTTAAAAACTTGGAAGGTTTTTTGTAGAAGGAGAGGAAGATAAAAAATAGGTCCAGAATGACATGAAGTTTGCAAGAAGCAAAAAGAAAGAAGATGACTTCAAAGTTAGGAGGATTTCATGCGACCTTGAAAGTATCTTTGTAAACAGATTGTTCCAGCACCAAATTAAAAACCAATCAGACAGACATGCCTCTGAGTCGTGTGTTCTTTGTTAGGACGGGACTACACTTTGGTCTCTTGGGAGGCAATACAATTGTTGGGTGCTGAAAAGATCAATTTGTTTAAAAAAAGATGAAGCTGGGATAAATTTATTACTAGAGAGTCAAAGCAGAGTGATTCAGCATAGGTAAGTAGAAGTTAAAAGACAAGTCATTTAATTTGTTCATTATTAATTTTGCTTATTATTAAATTTGATCATAGCCAGGATGTGGCTGATGCCTAGCTCAGACTTCAAATCTAAACATAGCTACCACCACAATAAGGCAGTCACAAGCAAACATGGCTGAGTAGGTTACTACCCCTTCAACTGAATAGTGTGATCTTCACATTGCATGTTTATGTATCCTCAGCTAACAGAGAGTGACTTCTAAACATCAACAGGGTGAACTCACCAGTCACCTTCATCTGTCCTCTCTTGATCTGTTCCCACATTTCACCCGTCAGCTGCTACATTTCCCTTTCATCACACCCACCAGGTTACAGTGCAAACTGCTTGTGGGACATTTATTCCACTCAACTTTCCCCATAATGCTCTTTGTGCAGATTTCATTGCAAACACCACACACCTCAGGCACTAGAGCTGCCCTTTCCAACACCAGCCTACTTAAGCTTTGTCCACCCTGGAGACTTGCTTGTAAGTAGTTCCCATTACTGTTAACACCATTTCAGCTGCTTTCAGCATTGAGCTGAAGGCACCTCTTCTAAGCCACTACAATTTACATAGTGGTTGATGCTAGCTGCTAGAAGCTGGATTGACATCTCCACAAGAGCTCCCAGCATTGTTAGCACTGCTGCAGCTTAACAAACATTACCAACAATAAGAAGTGTTCTGTTCTGTTGCTGTTTTCTTCCTAAAAGTTCACCCAGAGCAGACATGGTTTATTAAGCTACTAAGGAAGCTATTCTAACAGGCTGCAGGGTCCTGTGCTCCAAGAACTGGAATGGACAGTATAGAGACATCCATTCCTTCACAGTGAATTATGATAAAAAGAACAAAAGATGCAGCCAGAGCAATTCTCCACTAAAATACCCGAGATCACCTAGAGAAACTTACCTATGAAACGGGCATTTTGAGTTCTACAGTTATGATTACAACAACACTGATATTTTTCATAGCATGGTCTCCTGGATTTATGTTTCTATGAATTTGACCCAGAATTCAGGATCAAGCAGATCCTGGAAAATCAAGGAGCTGTCAAGAAGATGCTTTCAAAGAACAGCACTTTTGAAGCAACAGATGGAAACATGTGAGTCACTGAAGGAATTTTAGACAGTCTTGAGGAAACCTGGGATAATTTATATAGTTTTAGTTTCTCTTCTCCACATTTCTTCCAATTTCCTTCTTGTACACTCATTTGCTCGACACATGACCCTTGTCCAGAGAGCTGGTGGCATACATCAGCCAGTTAAACTTAGCCAGTAACAGGTTGGAAGGGGAGCTAAGACACAGGATGGTGAAACAATTAACCAAGGCTGTATACAAGCATGGGGCAGCAACAGGAAAAGGCCCCAAATTTTTCAGACATTGTAGTCTTTGTTTAGTAGGTTAGAGGATTAAACTCTTGAAGTCCCTCTTCATATGGCTAAAAAATACATGAAAGTATTTAAATCTGTTACTTCTGAAAGCAAGTTTGAAATGGGAGACAGATTTTCGTTACAGAGCAGATAACAAATCACCCAGAGGAAGACTGGCTCACACTAAGTCATGCTGAGCACTCTTTACCCCATGGACCCCCTTGGCAAGCTAGGCCTGCCCTGCCCCAAAATTCACCATCTAGATTGGGTCACAATTTCCCACCAGTGTTCACATGAGCACAACAGCATGAATAAAAGGCTGTAACAAGAACACAGTTTGGAACAAGTAATTTCATTAAATTGCACTTGGTTCATTTCCTGAAGATAAAGGTGTGTGGACTACAGGGTTTTTTTCCTAATTTTAGCTGTAGCAAACTGATAACCTCAGCCAGTGACACCACAGCCCCAAGCTTTGCTCTTCCTTATCATGATTCTCAGTTAACTCTGATGAAAAAGTGTGAGGAATGTGGAATTGATCCTTAATTTTTCATGCTACAGGCTAGGGTACTTGGGTACTGCACTACAGGCAACTTAAGCACAGCATTTGTCAATACTGGGAAGGCAAGTAGCAGAAATTTAGCCTTGATTGTCCTTTTTCTCAAAAAGCACAAGTTTTTCCTCCAACGCAGCATGCAACCATGTTTCCAAAGTTGAACTGTTGTTAGAAAATGGAGCCATCATCCCCCCTCTGGTCAGTTGTGCTACTCACTTGGCAAAGCCTCAAATTCACCATGTCAGTAAGGGGAAAAAAAAAAGTGATATTTAAATACAAAGCCCCTCCTGCCTCCCACACCCAGCTGTGCCCTCAAGGCAGCCCTGGCAGAGCCATCTGGGCACAGCTACCACACTTGCAGGCTCAGCAAGAACAGGCAGTGATGGGAATGTTGTCCCCTCTCACCCACCCCCTCACCCCTGAGTCATTCTCAGCTGATGGAGACACCAGTGATCATGTAAGGCGGGTGCTGGTGGGCAGCTTGGATGCCTAAAGATAGACAGTTGGCAAAGCCACCTGTTTACATCAGGGATCTCTTGCTGCAGGCCACTTGAGGGACCTTTGTCCAGGCTAAATGAAACAAAGAGGGGTCCATACCCTTCTCTGCCAAGGAATATCCTTCAGATGGAAGAGCATGTTCCAGAGAATACGTAGGGAAATCATGACTTGCAGAGATGCAACAGGACAGAGTGACAAATCGCTGTCTGCTCCTAAAGACACATCCAGGTCCAACACATGGTCACCAGCCTCAGAATAACCCAGGAGATGTGATGAGGACTGGCATCTTTCATTACCCATGCTGTTAGAAGGGATCTTGCAGAAGCATTTGTGAGTACATGAGGGAGGTATGAGAGCACAAGTGACCAAAATCTGTTTTATCATTGTAAAATAAAGCCACTCTCCCCTCCTACACTGATCCTTGCTCCTTTATTCCTATAGTGTTGTGACATTATTTCCTCCTCATGGCTCTCTAGGACACCCATTTCTGTGCCTTCACCCCAAGACCTGTGGCTCATCATCACTTTGGTTTTTAAGCTGTGCTGTAACGTTCAGGCCACTCTCCAAGGATTATCATTTTAATAGTGACATCCAGCAAGCAGAGATATACACAGTGGTTATATGCAGAGTCTGTCACCTCTCAGCACAGGATTCAGATGGCACCTGGGCCAGAAATTACTAACAAAATGCACAAAGTTGAGAGGTGAAATGCTAAAAAAAAAAAAATTAGGCTACTGAGTATAGCTGCAGCAAAATTCAAGTCATCCATAACCAGAGACACTTGTGCTTTGTTCAAGATTAAAAACCTCAAACCAATACCATCCCAAAAAGCCTGTGACATTTCAGAATTACAGTAAAATTGAAGAAATTTTCTCTAGGAAAAAGGTGACCCATTTCCTCAGACTACATCCCTCTTTAGTAAAAAAAGCTGAATACAAGCGGTGAAAAAGCCTTGAACATTCCCTGGTTGCTCCAAAATCTCATTTCAACAAAAATCACTTTTGATGTATTTAATTTTCATTCCTAGTCATGCCATTTCAAACTCAGACATGTTTTGATAGAGGAAATAAAAAGACAAAAATAAAATAAAAATTCACAAACTCCTGAAGAAAGGCAATCTTTTTGCATGCTGCAAAGTGGCCTGCAATAAAAAGACAGCCATGCTTTTCATGCAATATTTCATAAAGGAAAAGCTTTATTTTCATCCTGTCCTATCCAGGGAACAGAGACTAGTGAGTGCAAATGCTTTTGTTTTCTGGGATGTGTTTGTGAAGCTTTGAGGCACTTGGTTATTCAGGCACGTGCTTCACAATTTCCTGATCACAAGTCGTGCTTCCCTTAGCTGTTATTTGTGACTTTGATACATGGATCTCAAAGCACTTTTAAGCAAATGTGCCACCATAGACAGAGAAGCTAAGGCAGCAAGTGATGAACAACTTTTCCAAGGAAGTTATCTAGCATACAGCACAGCCATGAAGAAAATTGTCCAGATCTCGAGCCAGGAAAAAACATTTCACCAGCAAGGATTAGGGTAGATAGAATCATAGAATCATTTAGGTTGGAAGAGACCCTTAATATCATCAAATCCATCTGTTAACACAACACTATCAGACGAAGAGGTCATAGCCAAACTCGCTGCCCCAGGCAGCTGCCCATTTTGCCCGTGCCAATAAACGCTCCTGCTCAGAGCTCGGTTCAGCAGGGTGTCCTGCTTCCCACATCCTACTCAACAACGCTAAGGGTAGCAGTGGCAATGTGCAAACACAACCCCACCTCAGCCACAGAGAAGAGACACAGAGGCAGAAGGACATACCACTGTACATACATTCCTGAATGCCAGCCCTCCAGGGAGAACACAGGAGCCATGTGCTTCAGAACATGAAGTGAAGTGAGCTGGAGTCATACCACAAGAAGAGTGTTGGACCTGTTCTATAGCAAGAGTGAGAGGGACCAAATCCACACCCATAGCATTTATTTTCTACAAAGTAATAGGACCCCAAAGGCTGCAAAATCAATCTAATGAAATGCAAACCACTTCCTTCAGGAAGGCTATGTTGATTGCCAACTCTGTTGCGTTCAAATTGGCAAAGAAGAACATGCTGGATGGCCTGGGAAAGAAGGTTGAAGACCCTTAAGAACTCCAGCAATACTAGTCAGTACCACTTTAAGTTGTGCCCATCTGAATTCCTGTCTGAATCCCTAAAATTTTATGAATATACCACAGCCAGATGATACAGGAGATTGCTTTAGTGTCAAAAGGATCACCAGAGCACTTCCCTAGCTCACTGAGCTTCAAGCACACCTAAAACAGCTGAGAAGGGCTGTTATCCACACACTGCAGGTATAAAATCTGCAGCATGGGGCAGGGAAGGAGTCCAGTGAAGGGCAGTGCATGCAAACTGCTCACTGCCCCTCAGTGCACCCAGAGCCACATAAGCACCTGGCCACACAAATCTCTTAATTCAGCTACAAAACAAAATCCACTCACAGGCTGAGGTCCACATGTGAAGGTCCTGGAGAAGTTAAGAGCAAAGCCTCCTCAACTCCAGTGCAGGCAGTGTCCACCCCATGTGCAAAGGCAGACTCAAAGCCCAGCAGGTCTCTGGGCTGTAAGCATCAGAATTCAGGGTTTGGGAGAGGGGGCTGGAGCTGAGCCCTGCTGCTAAGCAAAGGGAACAGTCCCCTTCCTTCAACACAGAGCTCTCTCCTGGAGGAGAGGATAAGAGCAGCTGCAAACATTTATAGCCTCACCATTCAAGGTCTGTTCAGGTGGAAAGAGAAGTCAGCTGTGTGGGGAGGGCTGAGTTTGTGGTGGGGGTTTTTTTCCCCCCCTTTTTTTTTTTTTGGCAAGGTGGGGGTGATGTTTGATAGTTTTTTGGGGAGAGGGGTTTTTTAAGTTTAGTAGGGAAGGAATAGAGAGTGAAGGGGGTTGTTCTTTAGCAAGGTCTCTTCCATTTCAGATTCTCACTTTGGCCTGGCAGATATTTGTTTTCTGCTTTTATTGTGGCTTGGGAACCCTTTGCTGAGTCTGGGTCTGAGCTTCCATGGGGTTGGTTCTTCCCCTTTCTCCTGTGCTGCTTTCTTTTATGATAGGCTTTTTTGTTTGTGCTAAGTTAAAGTCAGGATCTCTCTGAGAGAAAGCACTGGAAACTTAGTCTAGGGGTATCAGATGCCATGGAAATCCTAAGGAGAAGACCTCCTCTCATGGCTGTTTCAGGGGATGAGGACTGGGTGAAGTAAAAGCACCAGCTCTTATGTTAGCTAAACCATACATATGGCTCAATTCAGGATTATGTGCTATGGCACATCTGAGCCTCTGCTCAGAAATTATGAACTGGACCCCAGAATTTTGAAGCACATGCATATGTATATATTTATCTACTGAACAAAACAACAATATCTGCAATGCTTTTTATTTGCCTTCTGGGTTTTGAGATTTAAAAACTCATATTTTCTGGCTTTTCTTTGCAATCTTAAAAGACAGCCTATTCTTATTTTTTAAATGGAAGTTGTGAGTTACACAATAATATGACTCCAGCCTGGAGTACTTGAAGTCAGGAAAAAAGCCAGTATGAATCCCCCAACTCTTGTAAATACTGCAGAAAAAAATAGAAATAAAAATCTGTGCAGTCTGCTAAAGAGCTGGGTCCAATGTTTACTGCTATTGAGTAGAAACCTCACCAGTCCCAGTGCCAGAGCAAGTGTCAGGAAGGAGGAGGACAGGTCAAAGCCTGTCTCCTTGCCATGGGCTGGGTGTTATCCCTGGGGTACAGCTCTACCCTCTCCTGAATGAGGCTAAACTTCCAGATGAGCTGAGCTGCTGCTCAGAATGTTTTTTAGCCCTCTCCTCCACACCAAGGTCCTCACTTTTCCTCTTTCTCCTGCTCTTTGGTGGAGTTGTTTCCCCACTCCATGCTTCCCAGCCCTCCTTCTTGGTTTTTTTTAATCCCTCAGCTGTTGCCTTGTGCTGAGCAGCACAGACTGAAGGTCCTACAGACCATATTCTTGTAGCAGGACGTAGAACCTGATGTAAACTTCAAGTTGTTCAGGGCAAGGGCTGTTGCAAGCCTGATGATGGGGGCGAGAGGTGTCCTAAAGCTGCCTACAGTGGGAAGAATCCATTACAGGGCCCTGTGCAAGAGCAGCACCCAGAGGCTTCCACCATAAGTGCACGTTTATGTCACTCCAGTGCTGTCCCTGCAGCAGACCTGTTTGTCCCCATGCTGTGATTTACAAAACCCAGCTGCTGGTGAATTTACTGCTTTCCAGGTATAAGGAGCAGCGATTCCAGACTAAGGTGTCTTTTTGCTGCTCGGATATTGCTCCTGTTTTAACTTACCCCCAACAGGAGATGTACCAGCTATTCCCACTTCCCTGAGGCTCATCCCCTGCCTGCCCTTCTCCTCTTGCCCCACTTGTCCCTGCAATTGGAAGGACAGGTGGTGGCTGGATTTAAAGCCTCAATCTTGCTGGGCACTGAACCGTTACCAGCAGCGCACTCATCAGCAGCGCTGAGTTTCACTGACTGATTGTTTTCTGATTCTGTTTGGCATTTTATCCTGGCTGCATAGAAAACTTATTATAAAATCAGGTTTGCGTTCCATAGATGATATCTGTGGCTCACTGCGGCGGGAGTACGAAGCATGACAGACAGAGTCGGAGGGACAGAGTTGATGAAAGCCCCTGCCAAGGTGACAGAGGCCAAACTGCAGTGCAGGGTTTGTGGAGATGAAAATCAGAGCCCCTCGATCAGCCCCAGGTTATCCTGGGGGTAGTTTAGCTGTTGCAATTTTCCTGAACAGATCCGTACCACACGCCACAAATAAATGTGCTAAACACAGATTAGTTTTATATTAGATGACTGCAACAGTCCCTGCTGCTATTAAAAACCTGTTAGTCTTTCCCCCAGATAGCTCCAGGCTAGAGCCTGCCATCCAGTCACACCTGTATCAAGTCCAACAGCCTGTGGCAGAACTAGAGAGAATTATTATTTAGGTTTTCAGTCGATGCTTGGGTTCTGGGAGCAGCCAAGGGTTGGGAGATGCAGTCTGCAAAGAGACCACCTGTACTGTCCCAGAGGTTTAGGAGTGTAATGCTTCGAATGGCCAAATGCTGTGCCTGGCAGGGTGAGAGACGGGACACTGTGACCCTGGAGGGTCCTTTCAGTCCCATGTTCCTTGGATTGTGATGCCAGATGCTAATGCCTCTCTGTCCTTCCACTGTTTTCCATAAGAAAGGTGCCCTGTGAGATCAGCTAGGCAAGGCAGCAGCAGAACAGACACTGCACTGCATAAACCACACCAATAAAGCCAACCCTTTTCTAACCAGGCTTTTTCCACCTTCCTCCCAGTTACATTTCCTGAATGCTCCCCAGCAAAGCACAGAGCAGGATGACTGGGATCTGACAGGTGCCATTCAACCTTCCTTCCCCTGACCTCTCTCCTAGGCCAAGTTGAACACATGGACTAACGTTTTGTCAACTACCTGACAGAAAAATTCCCCAAACAGGAAAGGTGTCCACAGGAAAAGGTCAAGTAGGAAAGCAAATAATCACCTCTAGAGAAAAAGGAGACATGGCTTGTTGGAGAGGTGGAAAAATGTTACAGCCTCCTTCTCTCCAGCCTTGTTTCTGGTCTCTAAAACACGTATTTCAGGACAGGCCTCCTCCATTTCTCCCGTCCCTGAGCATGGAGAGATCTGATGGATTCTCCTGCTCACTCCCACCACTCATCTAAGAGAAAGCGGTCCCCTCTTGTTCACACTTTGTGGATGCTGGTGGTGGAAGAGGATTCACGTCAGTAAGACTGGCCATCTGGAACAACCTTCACGTATTTCTTCATCTCATCAACTCTTTTCCATTTCAGTCTCAGCTGAAATTGTCTTTTTTCTCTCCTCCCTTGCCCGTGACTCTTATTTTCTCCCTCACACTGTCTCTGCTGCTATTTATGATTTGTTCTCTGTAACTGTCCTATTTAATGCTGCAAAATGGTTGGGAAGATGGTTTCTGTGGACAATGTTGTAGAAAGCAAAAGGGTCTTGTCATTTACTCATCACAATGGAGCTGACTAAACACATCTCAGCATTGTGGGAGATGGAAACAGCCTTCAGGATCAGATTGAGAGCTCCTCTCCTCCCAGTGAGCTCAGGGCATCACCTTACTCCAAAAAGACCAAAAGCCCTTCCCTGGAGGAGCAGCTTGGGATGTCACACATGTCATCAAATAGTCTTCATCCAGAGTGGAGCATGCTCCCAAAAGCTCATGGGTCCTATGGCCTCACCATTTCTGGAAACCTTGGGATCTGCAGGAGTCAGATCAGCAAAACACAATGAGTCCACGAGGTTTCTTCCTACATTGGTATTTTTTAATCACACGAACACCACGCTGCAGCTGGTTCTGGGAAGGCCTCTGCCCACACACTAAATAAATTCTGGTGCGGTGCGCTGCTTCTCTATGGAAACCGTACCCTGCATTTCCCTCTATAGGATTTTTCTCATTTCAGGCTCCATAATAAATTAACGAGAAGATGTTTTCGTTACACCAACCATAGGAGAGACTCTTTTCTGTACTCGATTAATCTTTAGTGATCTATATTAAATATTTATCTGAAGAAACGAGGCCTGTATTGCAGCAACATTTTCTATTATGAGACTTTATCATATCAAAAGATATTTTCCTGGTGCCATCGCCTTCATATACACCCAGCCAGAATTTCCGATGGAAGGGCACCCTTTTTTTTTTTCCTTTCTTTCCCAGTGACCTTTTCCCTCCCTAACAAGCTGCTGATATGTTAGAATTTACTGGGTTATAAACATTTTTTATCGAGTAGGAGGAAGCTGGGTGATTTGGCATCAGCTTCCCTAATAAAACTCAGGGGAGAGGCTGTGATGTTTGACACCAATAAAGTCATGGAAGAAGCTGCAGCCTTCTGGGATGCTGGTCACGAATGACAAGGGGAGCCAGTCACGCAGCTTCGCTCTGCTGAGGCACTTTTGGAAGGAGGCCAGCTTGCTGGCATGGGAGAGGGAGCTGGGAGGGACCTGGTAAAAGGCTCCTCTGTTCTTTCCCAGTGTTTCTGAAATTGTGTGCTCTATCACATGGAGCAGCAAGCCTGGATTCCTAAACCCTCTTTTCCTGCAACTGGGGAGTGGAGAGACACTAAACAGTTGAGATATCTAGGGAAAGATAAGGACTTTGGTGTTGGGTTCAGGCACTGGTTCTACAAGAACATGGAGGACTCAGATCATAGTTTGATCTTGAATCAGTGGTTGAATTTTCATACCTGAGGCAGACCTGGCCTTGGCTATAGATAAACAGAATTATAACTATTTTTATTGAGGTGGTGCCAAAAGGAAACCCAGACGCAGGAATCTGTTTGTGGTGCCAAGAGTTGAACAGCAACGTGGCAAAAAAAGGATGGTGCGAGTTCACCAAGAGCTCACAACCTGATATGTCTGTGCTTCCCAAGGGAGCAGTGATTTAAACTGGTCAATAACTAACTCATTCCACAAAAGCCTGAATAAATCATCTGATGACTAGATAGACACACATTATAAATGTTTAGTTCTGTTAATATATGACTGAGCTATTATTTTGACAAATAGCTAGTGAATAATATATTTGATGAACTGCATAATATTTTACTAATGATTAATTTATTCATTCGAAACAAACAAACAAACCCCAGCTTTTCCCTCAGCTATCATAAGGAACCCTAAGTAATGGCTGCAAAGAGCTTTGAGATCCCTGGATGAGCTGTGTCTGTTATTTCTCCTTTGATCATTGTGTATTTCCAGTGATTTATTACCAGGGATAATAAATCCATGTCTTATGTTATGGACAGCCTTATTTAAGATTGTGAGACATCCTGTTGAAAAGCTTCTGATTTTATAATGCCCGCTAGAATCTACAGGAATTTGGCACTTAGGCAGTTAAGTGTCCACAAAAAGTACCTAAATACCTTTTTAAAGTCTGAGCCAAGCTTATCTGAAACATCACCTGCTTCTTCTGACAGGAGCCAGAAGTGTTGTGGTTGAAGATAGTTTCCGTAGGGCTAGTGACTACCAAACAGCGGTCTATAAAATTCAGTTGAGGATTGCCCTGGCTGTAATTCTCCCTCTCCCTCACTCTTAATCCCATTCAGAAATATAATTTCTGTGAGTTCACAGAGAAGATAAAGGACCAAAGAGCAAGAGTGCTTCCTCAGAGCTTTTCTGCAAAGGCGGACTGATTGATTACAGATTGGATGCCGCACCAACTTCCTTTCCTAAATGAAAAATTGAGAGCTCTTAAAAATTGAATAAAATATGCCATTCTAAGAAGGATTTCCACTGGCATGAGCACAATAGGAGGTAGTAGTGAGTTGTTCAATATTTCTGTGTGCAGTGGCTAATCCTTTACTACTCAGTCCCCTCGCACTGTCCCCGTGGCACCTCACGATAACTCATCTGTAATTGGTAAGGGCTTCAGTTTTGTGTCTCCAGACAAAGCTTCAATCGCTCACATTTGGGAGAGCTCTGACTTTAGCTGATGCTGGAGCTGTCCAGGAGATTATTCCTTTTTGTAGCTACTTTCAGGGCTGCAGAATCTGCCTTTGTTCCACGCTGGAAGAATCTAGAACAGTTTGTAATGTTTTCATTAGATAAAATTTTGTCAAAATAGCTCATTTCTTAGATCTCTCTCTTTCACCATAGTCATTAGTGATCAGAGAGGCTAAGACTTCAAAATTATGTTGAATTCAATTCATCAGCCTAAACCACTACACTACTAACAAAATAAAGCATTTTGACAAAACCTTACTTTGGAGAAAATATTTTTCCACCTCTCTGTGACAATTTTATTACACCTAAAATGCAAAGACACTGCCATCCTGTCATTTGCCTTCCACTGTCCTTGTAGAACTACCCCAGAACTCCTCCCCTTTTGGTGCACAATCCCCATCACCAGGAGTGAAAATCCCACCCCAGTAGTACAAACACAAGATTCTGGCAGAGAGCTGAGCTACTACTGTTCCAGCTCACAGACAGCAGCTGTACGTATAAAATCTTTGGGTGCTCACCCACAATCATGCAGGAGACAATCACCAATGGAGTTCATATGTTCAAGTGGGGAGATAAAGCAGTGTCTTTTTTAAAAGACATGATGCAAATATCTCAGTTCAGTCCCCAGGACTGAACACAACAAACTTATTTTTATTACTCTTCTGCAGAAGAAAATTAAGCCCAAATCCAGTTGGCAATTATCCTGTAAGCTTTTTATATAGTAGCATTCAACCTCTTCCATACTCTTGGCTCCTCCTTTGTTGAGACAGCTTGAGTAAACATGTATGTGGAAGATAAGCCCACCACTTAAGGGTGACAGTGACAACCCCTTTTCATCTTAACACAGGAGCACCCCAGTCTTGGTGTGTGTGCAAATATTTGAGGAATAAAGTGCCCCTGGGTGGTGCATATACCTCACAGAAACATTGGAACAAGTTGTTTCAACATCCAAAGGCTTTTCCCCCTTTTCATATCAATTAAGTTCATCTTAATTTAGCAAAACATCAGTTCTGGCATTACTAACTTATGCACACGTGTCTGTTCAGTGTGCAATCTTGTGGTAGAGTGGAAGACTCTAGAATATATTTCTCTTCGGGTTTGCAATGCTATTGCTCTGTGGCTTGTTTTCCCTGCTTATGCATGCTGACGAGATTTCCTATTATGAATTGCCCCACAAAACTACCTTCAAACTCAAATTTAATAACCTAAGCATTATGAAGATCAATATTATGGTTATTCTCATTCATATGATTAGCACTAATATAATTTTGGGAAATATTTATGCTGCAGTAGTGACTAGAGACCTGGATTAAGAGGAGATCTTCAGCATCTATAGAGAAGAAAAGACACTGTTCTCTCCAGCTGTGTACTGAAGTGCAATACTCAATCTCTGAGTCTCCATGGGTTTGGATATTTTATGTAAGTTATCTAATAAGATAACAAACCAGCCTTACAATCCCTACAGCCATATTGCTAACTGTTTGAAAATCATGACTCAGGCTCCAAAAAAGAATTAAGAGATTGATTTTAAAATTCATGAGACTTTTAAAATCTGATAAACTTTAGGTTTTTTTTTTTCTTCTTCTTCTTCTTTTTTGCCTTCTGCTTTCTGAGTATGTAGGAGTCGTATTATCAAGTTTTCCTCTGCAATTATGAGAGGCTGTAAACTTACTTTTAAAATTGAGCTAAGACTCTTGCATAATCACAGGAATCTCAAAGTGTGGGCTTCGAAGAGACACTAAATAGGCTTGAGATACAGTTCACCATGTGACTCGGCAACACTCGCCTGCTGAATGGGTATGGAACCGATTTCACATATCAAATACTCCCAGGAAACAGTCTGGAGTCTTTTAAGGGTGGAAGTGGGGAATCTGAGACTTTCACAGTCTGCATGAATAGGGGGTAAAGGGGAGAAAACCAGGAGGCAGGAAGGCAGAATACAAGGAGAACATACTCATCTGGTGGGGAATATTCATTTAGCTTTAACCAGAAATGATGCTAACAACCTTCTTCTCTTATTCCTGTCTCTCCTGCTTGCTCTTTACCATGCAACATGCACTTCGCCCTGTGTACCAGGATCTCTTTTGCTTTACCCAGGCTGTGTGCCTGCACTCCCCAGGGAGAACCCCAGACATTTGGAGGGGAGTAAAAAGTAATGTTCTTTCTGGGTTTTTATTCAAGAGCTGGAAGCTAACACTGAAATATTTAATGCTGAATACTCAATAGGAAGGTTTTCCTTTGCTGAGAGGGAAAGAATCAATATGAAAGAAAGGGGAGGAAAAGCAAAATGAGGTTGGGCAGGAACTCACGGATAGTGAAAACACCTCTGCCCTCCCAACAGAATGCTCAGTTTCACCTCATCCTTTCTTCTACCCCCAGGTAGCTGGGGGGAGGCAGTATCCCTCACTGGTCAGCATTTGCATCCTCATCCAAGCTGAATCCCCTGAGTGCACTGTGATGGCCAGCTACTAAAATCAGTGCTTAAACCCAGTCTGTGCTCCAGCAGACCTGCCAGCCACTGCTAGTCCATGAAACCTTCATTTCCAGCTTGCAAAAGAGGAAATTTTATTGCAGAAATGGCACAATCTCTAGCCACATCAGCAGGGGGGATCAGTGTCAGGACCATGTAAGAGCTATTACAAAGTGAATCAGAGCCCAGAGACAGGTCCCAGCTGTAAGTGATAGGGGAACAGCTCTTCCACTGTTTTTTTGTGATATTCAGTCGTGGGAATGAGTGGCTGTTGCCATATCAGGCATATTTGAGCCTCCAGACCCTGGCATGCTGGCTGAGAGCATAGCCATCAAATAAAATTCTTCTTGAATGAACCATGCCAAAGGTGCATCCCCAAGAGATGGAGAGCATCCAGAGGCTGCTCCTTAACTGGTCTCTAAAACATCTAGTTGCTCCCTACCTTTGCTAAAACTGCTGGCAGGAAAAAACACAGCATGGTTTTTCAGGCCAGCAGGTGTTGAAGGCTTGCATGCCATATCAGCATAACCAAGGAGTCCCTTCAACTTGGGCTAAAGACCTCCATGAGGCAAAAAAACCCTCCTGCCATAATCCCAGAGCAGAGAATTTCCATGTTGCTGCTTAAAAAGTGCTGCACACCATGGGCACAATTCAGCCTGCAGGAACAGCTGGCTCTTGCCACCTCTAGACGATGGCTGTGCACAAGCAGAGGCTGCCTTAGCGTAAAATTTGTCCCTGCAAGGCTGAGAGCTGAGTACAGCAAGGGAAGGGCGTGCCGGTGTAATTTTGCCACAGCACAGCTTTTATAGAAACTCCCCATTCTCCAAGCAAGTGCTTTCCTTGCAAGCAGAAGCACAAGCAGAAGCACAAGCAGAAGCACAAGCAGGCCTGACCTGATTGGGAATTTGATGTAACGATTTCCTCTCCCAGCTGCTTACCCCTCTGCTGGGAGCTGTCTGCGCTTTAAAGCAGATGTTGGTTGCACTCAGGTCATGTTTCCAAGCTTTTTCTTACAGTCATAAGGGCTAGAGACTCTTCCCTCCCTCCCCGCACTCGTTTCTTAATTAAAGCTTAAATTCTGATGTCGTCACATGACTGTAGGAGTAGAGCCCCAGGCAGGCGGTTAGTGCTCTGTGTTGTCAGCGGGACTTTGATTTAGAAGCACAGCAGATACTTTAGAGAAGCTCATCCCTTCGCTGCGCCCCAGCCTGGCCCTGCTCACAGCTGCCGGTGTCAGAGCTCAAGGTTTGCCTTTCCCACACGGCAGAGGACAGGGACGATGGGGAGGATCTCCGTCCTGCTGGAACAGAGTGGTTGGAGTGGCAGGCGGATGCAAGGAGTCAGGCAGGGAGGGAGGAGGAGGCAGCACCTGCTTGCAGCCTGTGCTGCAATGGATGTAAATACCCCTGTGACCTGCAGCTCCCATCCCTACCCCTCTCCTCCCCTCCCTCTCGATATTTCTCACCTGATGAGATGTATGACAAGGACATTACAAGGACATGGAGGTGCTGGAGCGTGTCCAGAGAAGGGCAGCAGAGCTGGGGAAGGGTCTGGAGCACAAGTGTGCTGAGTTCCCGGCTGAGGGAACTGGGATTGTTGAGCCTGGAGAAAAGGAGGCTGAGGGGAGACCTCGCTCTCTACAGCTACCTGAAAGGAGGGTATAGCGAGGTGGGTGTGGGTCTTTTCTCCCAGGTAACTAGTGACTGGAATGGGCTGCCTAGGGAGAGAGTTGAGTCACCATCCCTAGAGATATTTAGAAGACAGCTAGATGAGGTGCTCAGAGATATGGTTTAGAAGTGGATAGGTACTTTTGGACTCCATCTCAAAGATCTTTTCCAACCAAGTGATTCTATGATTCTATGTAACCAGCAAAAATGACTCCCTGGTGAAGGGAACCTCATTGCAGCTTCCTGTAAATACTTTGTGGCCACAGTGTCAATGGTGGGAGGCTGCAAAGTGCTGTGGGTGTGAACTCAGGTCTGATCACCTGAGACATGGAACTTCCAGGCTTGGTTACCAGCACACAGCATCCCTAACACCCAGAGCTGGCAGCAGGGCACTGCCTAAATACCACTTCCACCCCATTCCCTGGGAGTAGACTGGGTACCAGTGCCCAGGGCTCGCTGCTGGGGAAGCTGAGGCTGCACCAAGCTGCCCGTGTGCTGCATCAGCTCCTTCAACAGGCGCACGTGTGCTGCAGCACAGAGGAACCGCTAGCTCCTCACCAGCATTTCTGATTTCATGCTGCCTGGAGAGAAGATCCTGGCACAAAGGGCTGTCCCAAACCCTTTTCTCTCCCTGCTGCAGGCAAAGCTGATTCCTGGGTTTCTTTGCAGCTGTGTCCTTGGGTTCTGTACCTGCTCTTAGTAGCTTAACACAAGAAAGCAGCCTGGATGGCTCCGACTGCCCCAGTGGGACACATCTTGTTCCATTTACAGAGGCTGGTGGGTGGCAATCAGCAAAAAAGAAAGGAAAAAAAAAAAACTTTCTGGAACCCAAGGGAAACATTAGAGGGATCCAGAAATAGAAAACCCCCTATAATAGGTACAGTCATGCCATCTCCCAGTGCTACTGGTGCCAGAACAAAATTATTCCATGCATCTAGCAGGATGACTTTTTTTTTTTTTTTAATGTAACGGCTTCTCTGCTGAAATAAGCATCTGCCTCATTTAAAAGCAGAATTAATAATCTGCTCACAAAAATAAAGGAAAAAAAAGAAAAAAAAAAAAAGAGTGAGGGTTTCTTCTTGGCTTGTTAGCTTTTAAAATATGCTCCCAAGCCACTGGACCATAGTCTGCTGGTCTGAAGAAATCTGAGATGAATGTGCAGAATCATTGCTGTTGCAGCATGCTGGGGAACAGCCTTGGGAGGCCTCTGGGCAAAGCAGATGCAGAAAGGGAAAGATCCCTCTACCAAGCCAGGTCTCAGGAGGGGACTGTGTAGAAAATTCCCTCCTAGCCTGGCAGGATGCAGATCTCTTCGGAAAGGTTCAGTGACTAACAGTATTTGTCTGTCTTGCTTCTGGGATTTGCTGGGAGCACGGTTAAAATATTTCATTCTGGATTCAGAAAGGGAATTTTTGTGCTTGAGCATGTGACTGCAGAACTGTGCTAAAGCTCTGCTGTCCAGCTAAGAGCTTACCTGAGGCAGCAGGCAGGTACCCAGTTAGCAATACACCTTGCTGGGCACACAGCTCATGTACACACTTTTCTCCAGACGAACTGACGTGTCCTAACCATGAGCACCCTATCAGAATAGGAACTTATCAACTGCATCGCTTCTGCACCATTCCCTACAGCCTAGGTGTGAGCTGCTCCGTTGAGATGAGGGTCTGCCCTTCCCTAAAGCTTGGCCAGATGTTCTGCTTCCTATATCTTAGCAGCTCTGAGCAAATCAAAGGCTGGTGCCATTTATCCTTCCATTTGCCCTCTATTCTCAAGAATATCAAAGAGAAGGAGAGGTGTGGCCTTCTGTCAACTCCTGCAGCTGCCAGGGATGTTCACAAGCTCACACCATCTGAATCCAAACGCAGCCAGAGCAGCTGCTCCTCCAGCTCTGACGAGGGCCAAGCTCCTTGTCTCCTCAGCCCAATGCTCTGTACAGCTCAGCCGGAGCCATTCCCTGCCATTCCCCACACTCCTGCCTTTATTCTGCTTATGCAAATACATTAAAAGCTTCCTGTACGCAGGGAGACACATTATGCAGGGAATGTAACAACACTGGTCCCTGAACTGCATGAAAAATGAAGGTTGTGGCTAAAGCAGAGGCTACGTGATGGAATTGGCTGTTTCACACCCATCACTGAATGGCTTGTGTTTGCCAAGCTGCTGTGTTAGAGCTGCTGAGACAGGAATGTAAATTATGGCTCTCTTGTAAAGTTGCATAAACTTGTAGTAATGTCATTTTTAGATTAACATTTACATTGAAGAGAACAGTAGAAGGCTTCATTGTTTACATGCACTATGGAAATAGATTTAAATTTTTGGTCTACACACATTTATTTACAAGGCATTTACTGATTACAAGCCAATGTACATCACTCGTTTACATGCATAATGTAAACTATGGAGATTCTGTATTTTTTTGCCATGCAATGCTGTACGGATTTCCATTGCTCATTCCACACAGAGGCAAGAGCCTCCTTTCATCTCAGCTCCCTCTGTCCTTCAATTGCTACGCTGCCTCTCCTAAGAAAGCCTTGCCTCTGACTGAAAAACATAAAAGTTGATGTCCCCTTTAAACAGATAGCATAAAAACCTAATAGGAAAACCTTGTCAGCAGAACTTCAGCATGACTAAAAAAGCCAAAGCAAAGATTAAAAAGCCTAACGGTGCCCATCAATTTGTACCAGCGCAAAGCATCACCTTAATGCTGCTTGAGAAGAACCTTCACGGTGCTTTTTGAGATGCTTCAGGCATCCAGACAACTAGAACAGGGCTGAAAACTTGCCAGGATGTGTGTGTGAGAGAGGGACTATGGCTGCACCTGTGTTGTACAGTTTGTCTCAGTCAGTAGCACCCAAGTCTCAGCACCCAGCCTCATTCTGAACAAGCACGAGCCTTCCCCAGCCAAGCTGTGATCCCACTGCTCGTCCTGGCTGGGCCTCCCCTGCCCAGCAGTGCTGGGGAAATTCTTTTTTTTTTCTTTATCTTAAAATGCTAAAAGCTGAACCCAAGGAAAATCAAAGCTGAACCCTGGAGAATTTTAAGATTTCAAAGTCTCAGAGTGAACAATGAGGATAGTCTTTTTTTTTTTTTTTTCCTCCTTCCCTTTTTCAAGGACATAAAAACTTCTTGCAAATTCAACATAAATTGAATGAGCAAGTTGAAGGGCAAGCAGCTAAACAAAAGAAACTCAAAATCAAAATGTTTCCCTTTTGACATATTTAAGTGGCATTGGTTGACTTTGTGCTCTGAGATAAACTTTTATGTCTTAAATATGAAAAAAAAAAAAAAGTTTTTCACTGGATTAATGAAATGAAAACAAACAGCAAAGCTTAAGCCTTTCACTGAACCTAAATGAAATGTTTTGATTTTTTCATTTTACTGAAAAGTTGAACAAACATCCATTTCAGATCAACCCATTTTTAATGTTATTTTTGTTCCATACAACCAGTGAACCACAAAATCAATTATTTGTACAGCTCTAGTGACCAGTAGATTAAATTCAATGCAATAGAGAGACAGCAAAAGGAATCAATGAGGAGTGGAGAGATGGGAGAAGAAGAATGGACTGAAAAAATGGTGGAAGCAGCTCTAGTAGATCTTGTCTCTGCCACAACTTAGCATGCATTTTCATAACCACTTTAATACAACTTTAATTCACATTGCTGCTGAAAACAGCAGGCTCCCAAGTCCCCTTGGTCCCCTTCCTGCTTCCATCTAGACAGTACTATCCCTTTACTATCACCTGACCACACAATGAACAAGACCAGAAAAGTGATTTAGTTGAAAATTAACCTTTTTTTTTCTTCTTTTTCTTGACAGATTAGTTTTCTGCCAGATCAGTTCCCTAGCTGTGGAAATCACAGGTTTGCATGAAACCTGCCTGGAAGGTTTGGTCAGGAAATGCAAAACTTCTGTACTAGAAGCTGCTAAAAACAGTCACAGAAACCTCACATTCACTAGCCAGATTAGGCAAGTCCAGTGCCCAAATGTAGGAGTTGCATTCTGCTTTAGCTTAGAAATAATAAAAGCTGATAATGCTCCCAGCCAGGCAGCCAAGGGCGAGCAGCCTTGTAAACCGTGGTGCTGCGTATGCAGGTCCTGGGGCAGTGGGCGAAGCTGGATCTGCTGGAACAGATTCTCCAGCCAATAAATTGGTGAATTTTCCTTGAAGTTAACAGCTTCACATATTTATGTCACTGAGAATCTGGCTCATTGTTTTTAATTTGTGGTGCCATAAAACTCTGAAAGTTTTGTGAGATCAAATTTTTTTTCTCCTTTTTTATTTCTTTTTTTTTCCCCTCTAAGGGAAAATTTATACAGCAGAGCAGCACATGCATTTCCAAGTCAACTGTAGTCTGTGCTACATGCACAGCAAAGATCCTCACTTCATGGTAATTCTCTTCCCCTTCACCGAGGGAATGACACATTTAGAGAGCACGTAGCCCCCAGATTTGTGGGTTTTCTAGGACTAAATAAAAATCTCTAGTGTGGCTGAATGCATTCAGCGGTGCCAGTCCCTTTATGAGCACCCAGTTTATTGGCCACTCTGAATTGGAGAAACAAGGAAATCACAGAAATGTTGGTTATATGGGACCCTGGGGGTCCCTAATCCAACCTCCCACTTGAAGCAGGACTATCACCAGCTCTTGAGCACACCAGCTGTGGCTTTTTTCAGCCAAGCCTTGAAAACCACCATGGATGGAGATATCTCACACTTCTCCATTGACCTGTCCTACACTTGTACCACCCTCCTGATGAAACAATTTTTGGGGCAAAAAAAAAAAGAAAAAAGAAAAAAACAAACAACCAACAACAACAACAACAACAAAAAATCCAGCTTTAGTTCCACAGCTAGCCTCTGCAGCCAGTTACTCACAACCTGTCCCAGGAGCTGTATTTCCTTTTATCTATCCAGGGACGTTACTCTAAGAAGAATACATGAGCAATCAGTTTTGTCCTGTCACTCTGCGGACACAGGGATGGGACAAGACTGGCTGGTTTGCTGTCACATCCTCCACTAAGTTTTGGATCTGTTGGTGCATTTTAACCAGACTTGGGAGAGTATTCTGTATTTGCAGGTGTCATGAAATTAGGCAGCCTCTGAATTGTCCCACTGCAAGAGAAGTTGCAAGGCAAGCAGATCTCCTTTTCATACCCCAGGGTTTCCCTGCTCTCTCACACAGAAAGACAGATTTCCCTGTCCCTACTGCCATTTCAGAAAATGGAATTAAACTCCCACACATGGAAAATCCACATTTCCCCTTCCAGCCCCATGTGATCATCCACTTTATAATGCTGTCGCCCCTTACATCCAAACGTCTTGCAGCATTTAATTAAGTCTGCCCAGCAATGCAGAGCAGATAAATGCTGTCATCTCCCATCCTCAGAGGGGTGAGGAAGGAAACAAAGGATGGAGAAGTGAGCTTACCCACAGCCACACCATGAGCCTGGGGCAAAAATACAGATACTCTCTGCATTACCTCTCTGCCAGTCTGTCAGTCCCTGTTTCCAAGGTGGTGTGTCCTATCCCTGACTCGCTGTAGGAAAACTGGCAGTGGCAGCCTGTCCACCTGGCTGGATGAGACCATCTCACCACTTCCCTCTTTGTCTCCTGTATCTGACCTCTGGCATCAAACAATGAAGCCTCATCTTTTCTAGAAAAGATTCATTTTTCTAGAATTTGCTTAAACTGAGCAGCATCACTAGTGAAATGCCTTTTTGTGTAACGTACTCACGTGCACAATCTACTGCTTCTTTTGCTTTGCCTTGTATCTAAATAATCAGTTTCTGGGAGAAGAAAAAAGGACAACACAATATTATACTTCAAAGAAGTGGACTGAAGCTGTTAACTGCTGTCTTATGGCAACAGGAATGTTCTCTGGTCTGAGCAGTGCCCTAGTCCCAAAGCCAAGCTGAGCTTCATCTGTTTTCCAGCCCTCATGCAGTACCCAGAACCCAAGGCTCTCATGACTAGGAATAACAACAAGGATAGTGATAATGAATATTCAGACAACCCACAAACCACTCTCAGCATCTGCCATCCTATCTGCATTAGCATCAGTGTGCAGAGACAATGATCAAAGCAACATTTTCCTGCCAGAGGCCCCCCCTAAACCAGACTTATTAGTATGAATCGATGCTGATTAATGTCCTCCCTTAATGCAATTGTATCTACTCCTACTGCCCATGATTTAATATAAAATATCTTCCCCTTTGCTTGCCTTCCTAGTAATATTGCATGCAAGGTGCAAACCTTGACTGAGTGTACCAGGAAAATCAGTGGTTCAAGTTTTGCAAGAAAGAACACTAAAATCTGCTAAAATGCAATACACAGGAGGAGAGAATGAGCCTTTGGAGACTGTAACAGCAAATTGGCTTTCTGTGCTAGGATGGTAGACTGGGGTTCAGGCATCCTAGGAAGAGATATTGGCAGCTATGCTGTTCTACAGTGATTCTGCTTATGTAATGTGTGAAATAGCCTTGCTCATTAAAACAGCCTCTTTGCTGCTGACAGGCCTCTGGACTTCAGCTGGGATGGAAGGAGGAGTGTTGCATGTTTTAGCTTGGTGCTCCTGTTTTAACATTACCAGTAAAAATGAGAAAATGGTGCCTTTTGCCTTATGCTGCTGGGTAGCATTGACAGTGCCTTTATCTCTGTGAGTTCTCAATGTAAATGACATAGTCCTAATGTGTTGTGTCCATGATCCCACACAGCAAGGTGCTGGGGAAATCACCACTAAATGGGTGACAACATTTCATTTAGGGTGAGGTCCTCTCACCCAGTTTCACATCCACTCCAGATCCTTGGTTGCTGTAGCTGGTTTGAGATCTGCTGCTATTGGCCTTAGGAGTAGAGCAGTGATCAGGTCAAACTTCATTCAGCAAAATCACAAGTGCCCCAAGGAACTGTCTGACTGAAGGATAAAGAACAAACCAGCCAGCCAAAAAAAAAGGTATGGGAGAAAAGGAACATTGAAAGAGAAGACTACACAGAAAATTCCCATGCTCCAAATCAGCTGCTTTTCTAAGGAAAGGAGTGATATCCTTAATGTAGAATATGTGCCTCCCTTGGGCTAGTCTAGTGCAAAGAGCAATTGAGAGCCATCATTTGGGAGGAAAGAGGCTTCTGTGTTGGAATTAAACAGTTGACAAAATCCCAACAGCTTTACAGATTCTCGGAGTCAATTTAAGAAGCCCACAAAATGAGATTTTACCCCTGTGGCTTTCAGTAAAATGTTATGTTATATAGAATTAATCCTGAACCAAGATAAACCTTCAAATTCTTAGCAGTCTCCTACAAACCAAAGAGGAATTTCTTTCTTACCCCTTAGTAGATAAAACTAGAAATCACAGGCTTCACATACAAGCAAGATTTTAGCTCCTTTAAAAAGGTTGGGAAGGCAAAGTCATGGTGCAGTCTGCCTGCTCTGGGTGTGAATTCCCTATCATGGGAAACCTTTCAGGAGTTGTTGCCCACAAACCTCTGTCAGATGTGACACAGGTATGTCTCAGTCTGCCTTGGGGAAGAGGCATGGATTAAATGACCTCTCAAGGTCCTTTCAGACCCATTTCTCCATGATTCTTAGAGACAGGATCCCAGGCTTGATGGATCTCTGGCGTGAACTACAGTGACAGTTCTTAGATGTGTCTGAACACATCCATTGCATGCGTTTCTCTCCTACTCCAGCCCCAGTAGACTGCTGTGGTAGCATTCAGGGCTGAACAGCTCTTTAGCAAAGGGCAGAGCCACTGCCAGGGGCATTGCACGGGGCAGAGATCTGCAGCCGCGATCGCAGTGTTTGTTGGCAGGCAGGGCAGGCGGAGAGCAGGGGATCTCCACAACTGGGAAGAAAGTTGTTTTGAAAAAGGCATATTTTCTCTGCTCCTCTGTGCAAACAAAGACAGTGAGATGTCCTTAGTGGAAGCGTGGCAGCATAATTTTGAGGTTTTGGGGCTGTCTTCCCCCCTGAGCTGTTTTGAATGAAGAAGACAAGCCAGGACAATACCTTCAACCCATGCTAACCTGCCCTTGCTCTGTGAGCTGGTGCGAGGGGAGGGGATGCAGCACTCCCTGGGGGCTATGGGACCGGCACGACTCATTTTTCTTCCCCACACATTGATGATGTCTCACACATCACTATTACTTTGCAAGTGCTGCTGGCTCTCTGCCCATGAGAGAACACTGCCTGCACACACGTGCTTTTCCTGCTCCCCCCATCCCCGAGTCATTGTGTACGTGGTATCTGGGTGCAAGTTGTCGGTAGGATATTCACTGGCACTTTCCTACCTACTACTTTACATGGTTGTGCTTGCAAGTGTCTTTCTGAAACACAACAGGACTATATAATTATGTAAATGTGCACATGTCTATGAGAGTTTTGCATTCTCTTTGGGTTTTAGCACAAATCTCGTGACACTTGCTGGTTTATTCCCCTTCACTCCAAAGCTCTTGCTGCTTTAATAGGAGGCTTGTATGAGCACCCCAGCTTTTCATCTTAAAATGAAAAAAAGAAAAGTGTGTTTCTGGATACCACAGCTGGGAAGAAGAGCTTGACAGAGCCAAAAACAAAGGCTTCAAAACCTAGAAGGCAAAGGAAAATCCAAATTCTGCTTATTCTCTCTAGTTTTTTAAAGACTTTTAAACCAAGATCACTGTTCTGGGGGCAAGTCTGACTTGTACATGGAGATAATCTGCAAAGGTCTGTGGTAAGCAGCTAAAGCTCATGCACAGCAGTGCAAGAACTGCCGTACTGATGAGTGTCTTGACATCTTTACACCTGTTCTTGCCCATGTGAACCTTAAGCGATTGGCAGTTCACCTGTATGAGTTTGGTACAGAGGTTTGGTCTGCCCATAGCTACATTAAGTTGAAAAATGTGCTTCTGAACCTGCCTATGAACTTACCTGTTGCCACAAATGAAGTACACCCAGGCCCTTGGTCCCTTTTTATCTCAATCTGTGTTGTGCACATTGCCATGGTACTGCAGTGCCTACATCTATCAGAGTATTACATCTGAGTCTTTGAAGCAATTTGCATTGCCAGCTGAGGACCATGAAGAACCAAAGAAGCGTTTCCAGATGGAACAGGAACAATAATGTGTCTCCCCATTGCCTACAAGCTTTGAGCCCATGGGAACTGTCTTGAGTTCCCACCACCTAACAACTTATCCAAGCTACAGGTGCTGTAGGAAACCAACATACCTGTATATTTTATATCTGGTTGTAAATCCTTGACGATGTCTTTCCACAAAGGATAAGTAGCTCCGTGAGTGGTGGAAAGGCCCCCTGTCTGAAATAAGCCAATCAAATTCCTTGGAGACATGTTGGTTGGTAGCAGCTGTGTCCTGGTGGGAGGGCTGTACTAGTATATGGTCCCATATAAACAGGAGGTAGAGGAACTCAACAAGCCTCCAGTTCATGCTTTTCTGTCTGCCTTTTTCCTCTCATTCTTGCTCCATTCTGTGGAGTCCTGTTGAAAAAGAGAGGGAAGAGGAGGAAGGAAAGAGAGAGAAAAATGGAGGGGAGAGGAAGGAGGGAGAGAAAGAGAGAGTTTAAAAATGAGAATTGTTCTGATCCTTTGACAATCATCTCTCGGGGTGAAAATAGACATGAAAAATGAAGTTTAAAAAGTCTTCAGTCTGCCTGTGTTACAGCTTAGCCTATTTGGCAGTGTTTTATTCATGTACCTAAGTGATGCCTTTAACCTCCTTAGCATATATCACCTTAGAAATAACCAAGTCCTGACCTGAGACACCCTCACCCCAGCTTTTCCATCATTTCCCTTGTGAAGTTCTCTGCAGTGCCACAAAGGTGAGTGAAGGCTGGGCGCAAAAGGTGGCCGCACCCTAGGCTACAATTACCCCGTTATTGTCCCTTTAATGTTGTGCCAGAGAAACGTGTCTTCAGGTTTCATGTCTCTCTGATGATCTGTAATCCATCCTCCATGCAACCTGAGCAATCTATAAAGACCCAGCTCCTACTTTAAAGTGTTGCCAAAAAAAGAAATAAAAGAAAATAATTACCCAGGCTTCAGTGACAAGCACATGCGGGGACACACACACAGACACTCAACTATGAAATCCTTGATTTTGACAGATAAAAATCACCTCAACCTGCTTTCCTGCCTGGGTGTTTGGGAGGTGTGTGTCTGGTGAAGGGGGAGAGGGTCTGCATCTATTTCCATGACGTTGGGTCCTAAAGGCTCTTCCCAAGATCAAGGCTCTGCAGGGCAACATACTGAACACACATATTCAGTGAGGGAGATTTACTAGGGAGCTAAAGGGGATGCTCCAAAGCACCTGGTGCAGGGCACACTGTCACTCCTGTGGTGGGAGAATGGCTGTCCTGCTGCACCCTCCATCAAACCATGGCTGCAGACAGCCCTGCTATGAGCCAGCTCCTCTCCCCGATGTGTTAAACAGCTAAACAGGCGAGACATATGATGAGTGGGAAGGGAAACAGAGGGGTGAAATGCCTTGCCAAAGGTTACGCAGCAAGCCACAGATACAGCTGGAAGAGAGCCCTCGCCTCCTGACTCCCATTTCCAGCGTCTCAGCCATTAGATCATCCGCCTCCGCAGTCATGCTGTTGGCACGATGCCCCTCTCTGAAGGAAGCTGTGTTCTCCGTTGGTGGAAGGTGAGCAGCTTGCTTAGCTGGCACCTAGCACCTGGCATGGACCCCCTCCTCTTCTGCTTCCTAACCACAACGTGGCTGCAACAGCAGCCCAGCGTGTTGGGTTGTGCTCCTCATTGATAGGAGTTGCTGATGCTGCTCTGAAAAAAAGTCCTCTCCATAGGCAGGAAGTGTTCTTCCTCCTGCCCACCTCCTGTCCATCTGCCTGCTTGCTCAGTTTTATGGGAGATGTGCCAACTCTGAGGGCATGCCTGGGTAGTCAGAGTGATCTTGAGGCTGCATCTCCCACTCTGGGAGCACAAACCTGGCCAAGAGTTGTCCTCAGGACAGGCAATACCCACCTACGTCTGCAGAGTAGAGTGCAGAGACACTGTAGCCACTCTTTAAAGCAGGAGACGTTAGGCTATGCAGAGCTCTGTTAACAGTGAGATCTAGTGTGAGGCTTATTTGTGTATCTCTAGAAAACCTGGTTTTGAGCCTGAGTCCACCACCACAAGCACTCTGAAAGTCTGTAATTCCCAGAGAGAAAAGGTTTTTCTAAGAGCATAGGAGAGGCCAAGCCGAGGTGCACTAGAGGTGCCACACACATTTGCAGTGCTACGTGTGAGTGTGAGACCTTGGCTGGTGTAAGCAGCATAGCACAGAGGGCAACAAGCATTTGTGGTTGCCATGGCCATCTCCTCTGCTCCAGGAGCGTGGCAAAACCACAGCCCATGGCAGCGAGCGCGTGTCTTGTGCACAGGTGGGTTGAACCCAGGAGTGCGATGGGGATCACAAGTGCCGGGTGTGTGAGCGTGCCAGAGCGCGTGGGAGGCTGCACGTGTGCACACCATGTGTTTGTGGAGCTGCAGTGAGCTCAGCAGCGCTTGACAAAATGGAGCTGTGTAAGTCTGGTTAAAAATGACAGTCAGCTCTTACATTACAAGAAAAAATGAAAAAAAAAAAAATTAAGTATGGGCAAGTCAATGAAAGTTCCCTTTTTCTGTTGGGCACATATAAACTTCTTGCCAATTGCAGATGGAATATTACTGTTATTAAATCTAATGGTACCTGTAGCTCCTGACTGAGGAGGTTGTTCCTCTTCTGGAGGCATGTGTTTAATATTAGCCTTCATCACTGACTCCTATTTCACCCATAAATGTGGCAGTTCTCAGTGTTTTAGTCCTTTGCCTCGCAGAAAGGAGTGTTTCTACTTTACCTTACAAAACTGGGGCTTGGAGAGTTTCTAGCCCCACACTGAAAGGAATACAGTATATTCCAAGTGGGCTACAGCACAGCTCTGTTTCCACTCACAGTGGTCATGAACCCGAGGTGATTACTGGGAAGTGTTCCCAAATACACCCCACCCTTGGCATTTCCAAGTTTTGGTTCAGGAGATTGTTTCTCCTGCTTCTCCATCCAGGCTGCTTCTCTGCCTTGCTGCTCTTTGCACATCTACACCACCCCTTAACAGTAAGCAGCTGCAAACTCAGCATATTTGCTATTAGTTGGGTATGCAGATTTGCTGCAGTTAATGATAATTTGTTCTGTACACATTGTTCAAACTCACTCAGTTGTCTGTTCATTAAACTCATCTATAGCTACTTCCTTCATCAGCCAGCCTGAATCAGTTTTCCTTTAAACATTTTATTTTCTATTGAATTTCTATTGCAAAGCGAGGAAGGAAGCTTTTACATACCAAGGTAGAGTGATAGCTCACCTCCAGATCCCAGCACAGTGCAAATGTGAACTTAAATATGAGAAGAACCAAAAGAAAAGAGTTTCAGAGAAATCCCAGTGTGTCTTCCCACATGTGAGCATCGTACATTGGGGAAATACCAGCTTATAAAAGAGAAGAGATATTCATTAATTCCCCCCATGCACCTCTTCATCCTCCCTTTCTTTCCTTTTAGGTCAAAGTTGGAGTAGGAATTAGAGTTGTGGTGGGTCTTAACCAAGGGTTAAGACATGGGAAGAACATGCCTTGAGATGACTAGAAGAAATGGACACATCTCCAGTCTGGTAGGTGGCTGTGAATATCAGTGCTGAGCGCAGGGAATGGTGCCTGAGGCAACAGAGGATGGTAAAGCACAATTGGGTCTAGACAACTATCACACCATCAACTTTAATTTTTTAGTAGTATCTTTTTCCCCCCTGTAGCTGCTGTAGAGATGTTGTTTCGCATTAAAGATTAATGCACACCACGGGGCTGGTCCCCTTGGAAGCTGTAAAGCTGACTAAAGTGGGATTATTTTGTGTCTAAGGCAATATTGTGAGGTGCATTCAATCTAACTCCTAACAAGCTTGAATCTGAAATTAATTTGTTAGGTGTCTTTGTGGTGCTTCACTGATGCAAGATATGTTCTGGTGATCTTGCAAAAGGGACAGGGGAAGAAGGGGCAAGGAGGTGGTGTCTCCAAGTATATAGCCCTTGGTAGAAGACTGAAGACTAACAAAAAGCTAAATCTGGCACAGAAGCAATCCCTGCTCTAAAGGGCAGTCAGACACTGCATTTTGATCCAGGAATCCAGCATTCTGCTCAGTTCTGCCCCTGTGATCTTCGACAGTGCCCATACACACTTTTTTGCCTCACTTTCCAATTATCATCATGCAAACACAATAGTATTTGACTGTTTGGACAATGAGCTTGTTGGAGAGGCCAGCATCTGGGTATAGCACCTAACAAACCACAGTCCTGCTGTGGTTTATATGTTCCTGTCCCACCAGCAATGAATGACAACCATCTCAGGGTGTCAGCAAGCTTTGCAATGCAGCAGTTTAAAAAAAAAACAACAAAAAACCCCAAAAAACCCCCAAACCCAACAAGCTTCAAAGCCCATTTCATCTCAGAAGCACTACAGAGCAGTGCAGTGATCTGGGTCCTTCTGATTCATGTCAACAAACACGATCATGTAATTGTCACAGCTGTTAATAAAAATGATCGGTGGGTGAGCTAGGACACAGAGTTTAGAGTAAATAAGTACTGGGAGAAGAAAATGTTAGATGAGTTCATTCTGAGTCATGTTACAGCATTGTCCATCATGAAGGCACATCCATCAGTGCAAATGGAGATTTCTGTTCCAGCCCCTTGTAGTTTGTTAGGTGGTTTAAGATGGTCCTATTCTAATCTGAATTCAGCCTGGAACATTAATTGTTCCTTGTCTTATGAGTCTTTCAGGATTCTTAGAGGAAAAATAGGCAAGCACTTTCTGTAAAGTGCAAGTTGTATTTGAATGTACACTTAATTTCATCGTGATTGATATCTGTGTGTTAATTATAGTCTATTTTAGGCAATACCTTTGCTGTCACAAGGCAGCGCCTTTTATCCAAGGAGTTCAAATTGAATTAGAGACATTAATTAAAGCTCTCAGCACTCTAGTAAGGCAGGCAAGTGCTGTTACTCCCATTGTTTCTTGAAATAAGAAGAAAGGAATAAAGCTGGGTGTCTACTTAGCCACTTAAAAGGTAATTTTTATTCAGTGGCATAGCTCAGAATGATAGATCTTGCACAAAATGATCTTGCAAGGTCTGTTTCATATGAGGGAGGCTGTGCAGCCCCAGAATGCTGCTATAAACAGGAGGGCAGAAAGCAGGAGCTCTGACTCTCCATTGCTTGCTGTAAACACTCCACTACTCCTCTGCCTCCTGGGATTTTTCTACCTTTCTTCTAACCTCTGTACCTTTCATTTATCCCTTCCATTAGATTCAAACTGATCTTGCACACATCCCTTCTGTTTTCTCACGCTTATTGTTGTAAACCATTTCTATCAGAAATGCAGGCTCGGGAAAGAGAAATTACTGAACACATTATTTGCAGTAAAGAAATAAGTCCCCTCTCTCTTTAAGCTTCATGCACCAATAATTCTTTCTTGTGTCCCACATTTGGTTCTTGGCAGGTTGAGAGAGGTTTCTGCCTGCTGCCATTTACCAGAGGGAAGAGGCTAACAATCGCTATTTGTATCTGAAACACTTCTTTTCTGCAGCAACTTCACACGTTGCTTTAGGATGCTGATAAATTAGTAAAAGACTGAAGTGTCAAGGGAGAGATGAAACAGCTTATGTTAGTTTAGAGCTCGACCCTGCAAAGTGAGGAATGTCTGACCTCATTTCAGCAAACAGCTTAAGTATATCCTTAATTTTAAGTATGGGAGATGCTCTCCTAGGTTTTAGTCAACTGTCCCTGCTTTAAGTCAACTGTACACTCACTTTCCTGCTAGACAGCTAACTACTGCCCTACACCTTTAGGATTTAACTCGTGTTAGGTTGCTGAGTGCAACTGGAGCAATAACATTTATGTCCTGAACCTAATTCAGAGATGGCCCATGAAAGTGCTGGAAGGCAGTTACTGTCCATGAAGCAGCTTCAGCTTGTCTTTTGGAAAGGCTGGCCAGCAAACCAGCCAGGCTGAGGACATGTTTTGTGTGTCAGGGCCAGGGGAAAACAGGGAACATGGATGGAAAGGGATGGAGAAGCCAATCTGTGGGGGTTTGTTAAGTTATATGAACTTCTGTGGGTAAACCTGAGCCCTGGGAAAACAGAATTTGGCCACTTTTGACCTTTATAGCTCCAACTACAGACACTGATATCTGACTGGAGTCAAGAGATGGAGCTGCAGTTCAGCAATGGCTCTGACTTTCTGGATGACTGTGGCATGCAACATCATAAAATCCCAAACGATTGTGAAGCTATTTTTTTATGGAAGTGGGATTTCTCCATTTCAGGCAGTGATGGGTGAATGCATCCCTAAACCTTGGTAATTCTGCACTGATCAGTGTCCAAATTTGCACTTATTCTTTAACCACATCAGTTTAAAATATGCATAAGTGGTTAGACCTGAGGGATGTTCATCAGCTGAAATATTTTTGGGTGAGGAAAGGCAAGGGGAAAGGATGAGAAATATCTTCCCAAAACTACCAACACAGTCATGAATTCACTTTTGCCAAATTGTTCATGCTGAAAAAAATAATGATTGGGAGATGTCAGTGTTTTGCTTGTGAGAGCACCAAGGGGAAACATTTCCAAATCTCCATTTGACAATAGTAGAGCTTTTGCTTTTTCTCATTTTGATTTGTCTTTCCAGCCTCTTAAGAGAGAACAGTGATAAAAATATATCTTTTGACCTCAAATGACTTAAAGGAGAAAAGGTTGTTTGTTTTTTTTTTTCTTTTCAGTTTGTCAACAGTTTGCTTACAACTTCTCAGGATATTCAGTGAACCAAAACCACCCTACAAATCCTTTGTTACGAATGCAGTTCAACCAGCAGCCTAAAGGGAGCAGGTTTTGTGCAGAAACTCTAATTACTCTCTGCCTATAGCAAGGCAAGAGTCACACTGGTAACAACTAGGTACCTGTTTTCAGCTCATTTGTCCCCACACTTCAGCTAATTATAAGCTACTGGTGTTATTATGATGAGGATGAGAGGCGGCTTGAAACTGAAGAACCGTGGCAAGCGTGAAACCTCCATCAAGTCACAACATTAGGTGGTGCTGGACAGAGAGAATTAAACTCACAGAATTACAGAACCACAGAATAATAGAGGTTGGAAGGGACCTCTGGAGATCACCCATTCCAACCCCCCTGCCAAAGCAGGTCCATCTCGAGCAGGTTGCACAGGATGGCATCCAGGTGGGGTTTGAATCTCTTCAGAGAAGGAGACTCCACAACCTCTCTGGGCAGCCTGTCCCAGGGCTCTGTCACCCTCACAGTAAAGAAGTTTCTCCTCATGTTTAAGCAGAACCTCCTGTGTTCCAGTTTATGCCCATTGCCGCTTGTCCTATCGCTGGCCACCACTGAAACAAGTCTGGCCCCATCCTCTTGACACACGACCTTTAGATATTTATAAGCATTGGTAAGGTACCCTCTCAGCCTTCTCTTCTCCAAGCTAAACAGACCCAAGACTCTCAGCCTTTTGTCCTCAGAGAGATGCTCCAGTCTCCTCATCATCTTCATAGCCCTAAGTCCATTAGTCCACATCACAAATCTACTAGCCGAGGTGGCAAAGCTACTGCTCTGAAATCCAGCATCCACAGGCACTTGGTTCGGGGTTCTACTTAGAAAGGGGATCCATCCCACAGCGCTCAATAGGTTGGGAACTGAATCAAGAGGATCTTCACAGATATGTGGTGAAGTATCACATTTTGAAGACAGTTCTGCTCAATCTGAGACTGGAACGGTACCATGCTAGGTGCTGTACAAACAGAAACCAGAAAGGCGGTCCATGCCCCAAAAAGCTTACAATCTAATTAGAAGACCAAGGACACCAGATGGCCAGGGACAGATGGGGGAACGCAAGGGAACAGTGAGATAATACCGCTCAGCGGGCTGCGGAGCAGTGGTGTCAGCACACCAGCAACCCTACTGTTGGCAAGATTTTGATAGCTATTGTCATAAATGAGAGTTATAAATAGGGAGGCTGGATAATGAGCTAGCTTTGTAGATGTTTGTGAGGAACTCCTCTCATTTGTGAAGAGGCAGAGATAGAATGAATATAGATGATAATGATAAATTGCACTTTTCTGAGCTGCTTATTAAAAAAAAAAAAAATATGGTGGGTGGTGAGCAGTGATTTCTATTAAACACTGCCCTGAATCTGAAATTATTCCTACTATTATTAAATTATTGTCCAAGCTAGTCCACTTTCCCATAATTTCATTCTAAGTTATACAAAAATGCAACTCTGTCTTCTGTCTGTATTTATATACCTCATATCAAAGTTCAGTTATCTCTCAAGTGTTAATAGTTTTTTATCCTTGCAGTAGCTTTAAAGATTGGGAAATGCTGTTTTACCCACTCTGCAGAATGGGAACTGAGACATGGAGTAGATTAATGGCTTGTCCCAGATCATTTTATAACTACTTCAGGAATTCAACCCAAATCTCTTAAGTCTCAATGCTACGTCTCCTTGCAGTACTCTTCCTACGCACCTTCATGCTACTATTCCCGAATTAGCTAAGACTTGCCACAGAGCTGCTTAGAATTTTTTTTGGATTGCTCATTTTATGTCAGAAAAATGCCAATTCATCAAAGGCAAAACACTTTGTAGAAAAGTATTTTGATAAAGTCAGCTTTTCTTTGGAACAGAACGTGTCGAGTGTTCGGTTTGGAAAGGATCGGTTCAAGATTGTTTTGTTTCTCATTGTGTGTTGAGTAATATACATTAAAAATCAAAATGAAGTGTTTCCTTAAACACTATGTTTTGACTGAGCCAAAATAGATTTTGTGATTTATGCATAAAAGGAAATGTCCAAATTCATTTAATAATTTCCTTGCATTTTGGAACAAGAAACAACTGCAAACTGCACACAATAAACTGAAGAAAAATCATACTATTCCCTACAATTTTTACTGGAAATTTGGGAAAGAGAGTTATCTGAAAATTCAGTTCGAAGAGGCCTATGTCAGAGACCAGAAACCCTGTTTTTCCCATTTTTTCCTGTTCCATTCTCTGTGCCAGTCTTGCCTTTCTAATATATTCCATTGCAACAATTTGGACCTGTAAGCAGAGAGTTTGAAAGAAAACAAAACAAAGCAAAAAAAAAAAATCGATGCCAAAACTGCCCTGAAGAGCAATAATGTAACTTTCAACCCAAAAGGTCAACTGTTATCCCACACCTGACATCCTCTGCAATATTTTTGTTGTTCTGAAGTTCATTCCTAGGCAGGGACTTTACCACCACAGCCACGCAGAGTGATCCAGCTCCATAGGGTTTGGGAAACGCAAGCTCACACTGCATAGTTTGCTGTGCTAGGAAGCTGAGGTGACCTGATGATCCTTGCAACTGATGTATCTTGCTGTTTTTCCTGTCCCTCAGAAAGGAGCTCAGCTCCTGACCTGGGTCTTTTGCATTCCTCAGCCCTTACTGGAGGAGTAGAAAGAGTTAAAATCTACAGGCCACTGCTTTTCCTGGTACAGCTCCTAGTGTTTGGATAATGATAGTCCTGCCTGCCAGGATGAAAAGCACCATTTAACACAAAGCTTCCTATGGGCACCAGGTTCTGCCACCATTCAGGCTGGATGAAGCCAAGGGGACCAGGGGCAGCTGAAGAGGGGAGGGAAAAGGGACTCCAAGTTATTGGCAGCTAAAAATTCTGGCCCCAGGCAGATCCGCCTCTCTTATCACACTGTGTGGATGACGAATTTGCTGTGGCCATAAAAATCTCCCTCTGCATGTAACCACACCAGCTCCTGCAGCCACTGCCTCAGACCCTTGTGCAACTGTCCTGCCAGGCCACTCCAGAGACAAGGTGAGACCTCACAAGGACAGCGTGGCTACGTGATGGATGCTGCCCAGTGACTGAGAGGTGTGTTACACAAACCACTGATTAAAGTATTTAGAACTGAAGATTCATTTACTGCATAGGACACTGGTCCAAGGCTGAAAACACTCAGGTTCAGCTCCTTCTACTGCTCTGCCTCCCCATATACAGTAAGTTATATACACATTCATGCACAGGAGGTTAAATCCAGGTTAGAAATATGAGCTAGAATAATAGCCCCAAATAACACCCTTTTATTGGCAGCCTCTGGAACAGAAGCCAGAAATCTTTAGTGTAGGTCTCCTGCTCTAAGCATGCATCTATGCAGGCTCTGCAGTCCCAGCTTCTGCTGGAAGGTCTATTGAAGTCAATGAGCCTTGGGTTGGATCTCATTGCAAAAAGATAATCAAATACAATATTAACTCTTAATTCAGAACAGTATATTAAATTAGAAGCTCAAATTAACCTGAAACTACATTTATATAATGAGAAGATTTAAAATCTGTGTATCATAAAGGTGGGAGAACTCCTAGCCAAACCCATTCTCACCAGCCTTGAATCCCAGAGCCAACCTACCTGCAGCACTGCATTCCAGCCTATTCCCTAACCCCTAAAACCTGGGATTTCCACAGAGACAGAAGGAAGTGTAGAAAATAAAGCCATCTCTTACTTAATCTGTCAAACACAGAGGGCTCTTACTAGCTAGACCCCAACTCATGCCAAGAACTGAAAAATCCCAGAGGATACTGAGACTCTGCACTGGCATCTGACCATCACAAATAGCCTCTTCCATCAGCACACTGATCCTGCAACACAGATGTCCTAAAAAAAATGAAGGAACTCAGTCCTTGCTAAGATTAGAGTCTAAAACCACTCAGGTCCGTGCATCTCAAACATTGAAGCAATTTGGCACCCAAGTTTAAGGCCACCTCGAGCTGTGAGTCTTATTTATTTCCTTCTTGGAGACTGTTCTGCTCTGTGCTAAATCCATCTTCTGACCACCTGGAGCGTTTGAGAGTCTTGGCTGTGGTGCTTGTCTGTTTAGATAGACTGTAAGTAAAGCTGGTCAAAAAATTTTGACAGAACAGTTTTTCGCAGGAAAACGCAGTTCTCTTGAAATCGAAACGTTGCATGGGAACATGTCAATTTTGACAAACTTTTTTATGTTTAAAGTGTCAAAACAAATCATTTTGATTTTCTCTCTTCATTTCAGTTACACTGAAATGTTTCATTTTGAGGAGATAAACACATTATTTTTATGTTGTTTTAATTAATTTGTTTTGACATTTTTACATATTCTGTATTATATTGATACATGTCTAAAATACACTATATAGTGCAGAAAATATTTGATGGTGTTTTATTTATTATATGTGTTATCATCATACAATCCTAAATATTTCCCCTAGCATTTTAGTGCTTCAGCACCACAGAAACAGAAGATATTGATGGTCTCAAATTGTTATTGCTTTGGAAATTTTAGGTCATAAGAGCTATGTGGGAGCATGGTTCTCATTCAAACTGAAGCTTAAAAAAAAACCAACCACAAATCAAAAGGTGAGAATTTCCCAAGGAAATAGCATGTCCATTTTCCAAGCAGCTCTGTCAGAGCTCAGTGACTGCACAGCACAGCTCCACTTCCTTCTGCACATCAGAAAACCAACTTCTCTGCTTGTTAAAAAAAGAAAAAAAAAAGAAAAAAAGAAAAAAAGAAAAAAAAAAGAAAATTTTCCCAGGGTGGAATTTGTGTGTAATGTTTTCATGAGCATCAGGGATTTAAAAGCCCGAACACCACTGACCTCCCGGGGCCTTTGGCTTCCAAACCACTTGTGTACTTTTAAAACATATATTCCACCTCCTTCTTGGAAGTCTATCTATGTTTTATTTTTTTCTTCTTTTAAACCATTTTTTTTGCTCCTCCATGTGTAGCAGAGGGGAATTGCTACTCGTGAATTTGTGCCGTCAAGTCTGTGTAGGTGGTGGTAAAAGTGGCTTGAAAAAAAGGGGAGAGAAGAGCAGCATGGAGCAGAGCCTCTGATGAGGCAACTCTACTGATTCTTCAACAGTGGCTCCTGCACATTCACCATGGTTCAAGAAGAGATTGAGGGCAGTGGGTCTCAGTCCTTAGGTCCACGTGTAGTAGAGGGATGAACAATGAGAGGACCAAGAGACCATTTTGAGAGAGTAATATCTACAAAGACAGGGCTGTAAGACCAACCCATGTGTGATGGTGGATGGAGCAGGAGGCAGAGCACGGCTGGGCATCTTTGTTTCCCTTCTCCTCCCTTTCACCAGGCTTAAAGAAAGTTTAAGGAGGCAGTAAGGGCTGCTCCTTCCCATCACAAGGCTGCTAGCACCCCTCAGAGAGGGGCCTGGGTCCCCATCACCATGTGAGCTTCACAGGGGTCACCATGGGGTTTTGTTCAATGGAAAGAAAATGGAGAAGCATCCTCAAAGCTCTTTGGTGGTGCCCAGTGATAGGACAAGGGGCAATAGGCAAAAACTGGAACACAGAAAGTTCCACACAAACTTAAGGAAAAACTTCTTTACTGTGAGGGTGTTGGAGCCCTGGGACAGGCTGCCCAGAGAGGGTGTGGAGTCTCCATCTCTGGAGATGTTAAAACCCACCTGGACACTTTCCTGTGCAACCTGGTGTAGGGAACCTGCTGTGGCAGGGGGGTTGGACTGGATGATCTCCTGAGGTCCCTTCCAGTTCTGTGATTCTGTGGATTCAATCTCTGGAGGTTTATTTAAAATAGTGGGTGGTTTTTCTGTCTGCTTTTCCCCTGAAAGGGACATGTCTCTACCACCAGGCGCTGCAGTTTGAAATCTGAATTCCCCCACGCAGCTGCTGTGCGTGCACCTCTGCATGCAGATTCGCCTGGTTGTCTACTCCTGCTCCAGCTGGCCTGTCACTCTAGATTACAGCTTTTTGCTAATAGCAAGCACTGCTGTAGTCTGAGACTTCCATTAAAGGCTGACGTTTCCACCTCCCCGCCCCACAAATGGCTCCAGCCCAGCCGACATTTCTGTACGTGTGGCTTCATCTCTGAAAGGAGCAAAGTGCTTCAATTTGTTTCCGTGTTAGGCAACAACAGAACAAGTTGAAGGCAGGAAAAGATGTTTGAGGATGATAAATTTTGAAAAGTGTGGATTATTTACTTGAAAGTGAATCTTATCCTTTGTCATCAGCACATCCATGAGATTGTAGCCCCATCCTTCTGACAGCAGCAGTACAACTGAGCACTGAGTTACCCCCAGGAAGAGTCCTTGAGGGAAATGCTTCATTACTCCAAGCCACACTGTGGAGTCTCTTTGGAAAGGAGGAATGCTCCTGCAGGGAGAGATTGCCCATCCGTGCCAGACATTGCAAATCATTAGCCCTTCATTGCCAGAGGATTTGAAGGCTGCTGACAGATCAAAAAGAATTGGCGTGGACACTTGACCTTTCTTCATTGCCAGGAGGAAATCATTGACCAGGAAGAATAGCACATGCTCTAGTAGGTTCTGCAAAGGGAGGGAAGAGGGTCTGGAAGAATTCAGAGCTATTTGCAAAACACACACTGCTGCTTCAGCACAACCTGTGCAGTTGGCCAGCTTTGCCATCACTCATGGACATGCTGAAGGGGTAAATTCCAGTTTGGCATGTGCCAGGTGCCATCACAACTCCTCCTGCTCCAAAGGGGAAATTCAGAACAGGACTTTTTGTGGATGATGAAAGATTCACACCTTTGCAAGGCTGGGAACAGGAGAGGACATGCTAAATTGTAGTTTACCATTCCATTGGCACAGTGTCCTGCCACAGGAAGAGCAGTCCTCTCCACCAGCATGCCCACAGCTGACTTCTGCTAGATTTCCCCCACTGCTTGATAGATCCTGCATGCCTCTGCAGCCTCCTAAAGTGACTCTGTCTGAAAGCAATCCAGAGCAGGCGTCACATTCGTTTCTTCCAACAGCCTGACTCCCAGAAAGATCCTGTGCAATCAGCTGGCCAAATTCAAATCTGAAAAACACCTCCATCACTGGTCATGATTAATTAATTCTGTTTCGACATTCCCCAGGGCACCTAGCAGCTAGTCAGAACTGCTAGAGAAAGAGACACTGCTGTGGAAAAGGAATAAACAGACTTTCCTCAACTGCAGCCATGAAATTAGAGAATAAATAGCTTGCTAGATAAATAATTTTCTGTGAGTGGTAAATCAAATGCAGAACAAGAATACAGCTAGCTGGTTTATCCCTGTGAAATCAAAGGTGTTTGGAAGGAGTTTCCAAAAAAACTATGTTCATGAAGACATAGCCTGAAGTTATCTATCATGTCTAATGTGACTGTTTACAATGACAGACAGCTACTCTTGGACATTTTATTCTTGGTACAATATTCTTGGACCGAAGCAGCTCAAGGAAGCCTCCTCCTAATTTACATCTCTATTTTCTCCCTCCTCCTGCCTGGATTGCAGGCTAGACATCTTTGTTCCCACAGCATCAACATGGTTTCCCCAAACCAGCTGTTGTGTGCTTGGTCTGTATTCCTCAGGGAGCTACAGGTATCAGCCCAAAGTACAGATTCTCCAGCCACTTGTCCTATCTGACCCTTTAATGTCTCTCCTCCCTAAATCCATGTGCTCTGTCCAGATTTATCCATTAACCACACAACAGAGGCTCCAGTGAGGAAAACGTTACTCTGCAGGACTTGAGGAAGTCGGCAGGAGTTCCAGCAGCATCCTGGATTCAGGTACCGACCCTGTGACGTGCGTTGTACCAAGCAGATGGTGGTCTAATCCCTGCCAGCACGCAATGCCCGGTGCGCAGGGAGCACCCGTAACCCCTGTCTGATTGAATATGCATGTTCACGTCTGATTTCACTCCAGCACTAGAAGTCCCTGTGCACAAACTCATCCAGATGAATCAAGGGCAAGACACCCAGATTTCAGGTCCTGTCACAGCAAAGAGGAGAAATCTGCTGGTTCCCCTTCACCCACACATCTCCCAGCCCTGTACCCCTGAGGATACAGGTGCCACCTTTCAGATACCCTTATGATCTCCTCCTCAAACACTGGGTTTGGGCTCTGCTCCCATGGCAGTGAGGGTTTCTAAGCTTCCAGCTGGGTCCTCTGCTTTCCTCACACCTTCACCTGGAGTCCAAAATCAGTTCCCATCACTCCCTTCCCTCCCTCTTTCCTACTCTTCTCCTTCACCCTCCTTGCTCCTTCTTGATCCATCCCAGCAGGCACAGCCAAGACACATTATTAACACTTGCCACCTCGTTAGTAATCTTCTACAGGAGGGGCAGAGGAGAAGGAAAGAGGAAAGGGTGCAAAAATAGAGAGGGAGGAAAGTTGAATTAAAGGAAGAGTAGCAAAGAAATAAAGGTGTGAATGAGAAAGTGCAGGAGTAGAAAAAGTACAAGAAAAATTTAATGGGTGAGAAAGATTTATAATTGATCCGCAGCCTAGTGAGAGGGCAGGGGAATGGAAGTCAAGACTGTAGGCTTCCCTATATACTTTTGTTACTGATTTACTCTGTGACTTCCAACAAATCTTTTTATTTTCTCTTTTTATCTCCCACTGCTCTGTACCCTTTGAGTATAAATTATTTGAGTTATGAATTGTCTTTAACTGTCTGTAGCATAAAGGAAACTGCAGTCATAGGCACTACAGATGCGAGACATTATTTTTACACATACTAGAATTAGGTAAAAAAAAGTGCTTGGGGATCGTCTGACAATGTTTATTAATTCAGGCTGAGTCTATTAGATAGTTACTGTCAAATAACGAGATGGGAAAAATTGAAAAGAATCAAAGTACATGACTGCATTATTTCTTAACTTAAATGCTTCATATTGAAATGTTTACAAAAGTGGGTGTAGAATGAAATGAAAAAAGCCCAAACAAAAGTGAAATAATACAGTTGTTTAAAAAGCTAAGATTTTCTGCAAAATTTAAAATCTCAAAGTAATTTTCTATTCTCCTTTCCTTCTAGCCCCACATACAAAAAAACCCCTGTCTTCATTCTTCCCCCACTCCAATTATTTTTGAATTGCTAAATTTATTTTTTTCCCTTTGTTTTTTTTTGTTTCAGAAGCAAACAGCTACCAAAAAAAAGAAAAAAAAAGAAAATTCATTATTTGCCCATCCCTACTAGGAATTACAATAACTGTCTGTCAGATCTTCATAACAACATGAGGGATCTCAGCAAGGCTGAGTCTGTGAGTTTCTTAAGCTGATGACTTTCATAGTCTTTTGCTCCCTTCTAGTCTAAACCTGCACTCAGAGAACTTAAAGTAAAATAATTAGATTTACAGAAAAATAAATGAGCAAATCCTTGTATCAAAAATGAGAGAAGAGTTCCCAGGAAATAATCTAAAGGAGACTTTTTTCCATTAGCAATTGCCAGCTACTGATGTTTTATTTTAAGACAGTCACAGCATCCCTTTTCCTCCTTTATTTCTCTGAAATCTTTCTTTTTGCTTCTCTCTGTTCTCCTTTGGGTTTTTTTTTAAGCATCACTATCTCTAACACGTAACCAAATAGGCATCAGATCCCTACAGAAAACTGGAAAGTGGGATGGCCAAGTGCATCTGACATTAAGCAAAACACAGCAGAGCCCCCTGCAATCAGCCAGCCCTGATTCGAACCTCCAAAGCGCACCCTGAATGAGATAGAGGCACACAGGGATGGGAACAGCATCTACCAGGGATCCTGCTCCTCAGGCATCATCTGGTGCCCGTTTGGCTGATCTCCCAAGCGTAGGACCTTGCTCACAGCCACTCACTGGCAGTGTTAGTCCCAGGGGTGTTTAGGGAAGCATCACCTGCTTTGCTTCCTGCATACAGTGGATTTAAAGAAAATTAGGCACAGATATAGAAGTTAGGCATCTAAATATCTGAGTATTTCTACACTGTCAAAGAACTTTGCTCCTGGATTCCTTCACCATAGACACTGCATTTGTATTAGTTTGCTTTTGGGGTTTCTTCAGGAGGAAACAACCTTCCACTAAGAAGAAACCCAGTTCTGGGTATATTTTGCTTTATTTGCATCAGTTGTGGGCAATATGAGCAAGCACAAACCCTCCAACAGCTCATTGTCATCCTCCACAGTCCTTCAGCATTGTCCCAGAAGACACTGTATGCTCAAACACTCTGCACATGCACATGGGGGCATGCAAAATTCATCCTGAGCATCTAACTACAAAAATACTGCAATACCAAGCTGGAAGTCAGCCCTCATATCCTTCCAAGAGCATAGAATTTTAAAATTACACATAAAAATAAAATCCAGAGTGTGTCTCAGCTCTCCTGTTGATTTTCCCCAGCTCCAAACCTTATTTCGGGAGGTCTGCAGACAAGCAGCGATGCTGCTCAAGGGCAGCAGTGTGTGTACGTATCCCCAGCCCTTCTGTCCACCTCTAGTGTGGCACCTGGGGGAGGGTCATGTCCCCAGCATCAAAGGAGTGTCCCTGTTACCTGACACATGAAAGGTTTGGGTACTGTACTTCTCCAGTCTCAAGGCTCTACAGAAGAGTGTCCTTGGAGGAGAAGCAATGAGAAAAAAAAAAGCCATGGGCAAAATTTTTGTCTTCAAATTTGAAAACAAAAGTAATGAGAAGCACCACAGGAGAATCCACAAGTAGGAAGGACTTAACAGTCTCTTTTGCTCTTCTTTTTAACGTAAGCAGCTTTATCATTAATTGTTATTTTCTGCAAATAAGTTGGTAAAAAGACAAATACGCTGCACTGTAACAGGAGTCTTGATTCAGGCTTCTGAAAGCACCACATACGTGTGTGCATGTATTTGTGTGTGCACACGCATGCCTGCACACTTCATTGTGCATGTTGTGTAAGTAAAAGCCCCATATCTGTGTGCAAGGGAGGGAAAGAGATACAATTAGCATATTCTTCCCTTATATATTCCAGTAAAAGGCCAAATTCATTAGTGGTTTTAGGCAATGAGAAGTGAAATTAATTCAGGCCAGACTTCTAAACGTCGAGCCATTTTTGCTGGGGTGGAGGGGAGTTAGATACAAACCAGTGCTGCTTTTGCCCAGCACTGGAAATGTACAGACTCAGTACTGCTGAATTTCAGTCTTTGGGGAGCTACATTTCCTGAGGACACAGCTTGCTGAATTCTTAAAAAAAATCCAGATTTGTCCTCATGCCAAACTTGGAGGCGAGTTCCCCGAGTGCTTCATATACACTGTGTGAGCTGGAGGGCTCCGAACCACAGCAGTGCCTGTAAGAAATTCAGCTCTTCTGCATGGAAACACATGCATTGAAAAAGCTCTTCTGAAAGATATCAGCCTAAGTGACCTGCCCAAGGTCATATATAACATGTCCGTGACAGCACTGGGATTGAACTATCTTGCTACGGTGCTGCTTTATTCACACAGTGATGCAGCATCTCAAAAGAGCCTCTGCTCCTGGTCTGCTGCTACCTTCCACTCCTTATCACAGTCTCCTTAGAGACACATCTGTCCTGTGCTCTGTAAACCATAATGTACCTTTAGTCTTTTATTCTCTATCCATCACCATGCAGTTTTATTACACATCCCTGAATTATCCAGCCTGGTCTACAATCTGCTCGCTCCTGCCAGCCACTCTGCCTTTCAACCCTCACCTCATCTTTCAGCCTTGCCTGTGTTTTAAGTCATCCAGGTACTTGAAATGCAGGGACAATTCTGATTCCCTGGGGGAAATCCAGAATTTCACCAAGACCTGCTGGTCTGTCTCTTTTTTCCTAAATGCAGATGGTTGGAAATGAGAAAGGAGCACTGGTCTCTGCAGTCACACTTGAACCAATCCTTCAAGAATACCAACTCACAACTGCCATTTTAAAGCTCTGATCCCCATTCTTGCCATCTATAAAATTTTATTGCCCTCTCTTCTCTGCTCCTTTCATCAGAAATCAATTTTCCAATAATGCAGGTAAACAGCAATCCTACCTCACAGCTATTTTTTTTTTTTGTATGCACCTTTCTCATGCATTTTGCAGAACAAAAGCTCACTTGCCCATCCTTCCCCTTTCCAGCCAAGCCGATACACACCGTCATCATCTCACCTACACAACACCTCATCAGCAGATTTGCACCCATCCATCACATCTCCCTCTTGTTTGCAATCCAAGAATCAAAGGAATCATTCATCCTTTTGTGGGAATTTGCCTCAGCATTCACACACTTGCCTTGACAGTGAACTTTGTGTTCCTACCTGCCAGGTCTCCTCTCCCTCCCTCCTGACCCCAGTTATACATCTCTCTCAGAGCTTTATTCCATCTAGAGTATGTACTTTCCTCACAGCCATCAGCTTTTCATCCTTCCCACCTTTCTCAAGGAAACACAGTTTTATTGCCTGTCTCAGCCCCAGTGCAGCTGACTGTGGAAGAGTTGTCTCCTCTCTGCTCACCTGGTGATGCTTTTGGCCACTGGACAAGTGGCCCTCAGGAAGTTTCACCTGCAGAAGCTGAACACCCCCTGTCTGTCTGTATATGACAGCCTGTTCTTGCTTCACCCAAATGTCTGTCTATGGCAACAGGATAAAAATGGCTGATAGGAGAAGAAGAGTATGGAGAAAGGCAGGTTCCTCTTTCCTCCCACCAACATAGTCCCAGTGAGGGTGGAAGATCACAGGCATGATGTGGAATTGTGCCCAGCACATGGCAGACAGAGTGGATCTCCATCTGGAGAAGGCACCTTGGGACCTTCTGGTGCATGGATTGTGGCACTGGAGAGAAAGCCTGGGGAGAGGAGAGGGGACACTAACAGGCTCCTTAACTGAGGCTTGTTCAGTTAAACCTGTAGATGCACTCAGGCGTTTACCTCTGCCTCAGCCTTCCTGTGTAAGCTTGGGCAAATTCTTCAAGGTGACATTTTATGAATTTTCCAAGTGTTCAGCATATCCCACTGCGATATTTAAGGCCCCGTTTTCTAAGTTGTTCTGTTACCTTGCCACTGACTACTTTCCAAATGCATCAAGGCCAAGCCCGAGCTCCTGTTCCTGTGAACTGAAATGCTTCCACTGGCTCTAATAGGATTTGAATTGATCCTCAAGCTTTGTACTGCACTTCCTCTGGTGCAGAGCAGAGGTGACAGCGTTCCATTTCTTTTCCTCCTCCCCTGTCTGGACTGCAGGCCCTCGAGGGCAGGAGCTTGCATCTGTACAGGACCTCGCACTGGGAAAATTCCAGGCTCATCTGAGCTCTGCACCATCCTGCGGATAATGTTGGTGATAGAGGAAACTGAAATGAGCAGCTCAGGGTCATTGCCGCTGCTCATAACCACCCATTTTATGTCCTACTTCAATATCTACTGTAATCAGTGAAATTACTTTTGTGGGAGTTGACACAGAAGAAGAGATTGTTGGATTGATATTCTGTCTGGCATTGATGAAAACCTTTTTATAATACCTTAATCCAGCACCCACAGAAGCAATTTGTTAATCTCTTGCTGACTTAGCTTCTAGCAGGATCGACCATATCCAGTCATATTACCTGGCCAACCATATTGTGTTCTTTCTATGCAGAGAGAAAATGTCCTTCTTGACCCCAGGAGATGGTCAGCTTTTGCTTTGAAGCATGAGATCTGATTACCATTGTCCTAGATTGCAGAGCTGCAAATGCTATTAATTGCTACAAAGTCATATAGCCTTTTACACTTCAAATCCATCCAGACTTTCATCTCAGCGACATCCTGCAGCAGGGAATTGTGTAGCTTCACCATACACTGAAGAAAGGACTATCTCCTTTTAATTTGCTTTAAAAGTTATACCCTTTAATTTGGATGTGTCCCCTTGTTCTTGTATCATCAAAGCATTAAAATGTTTCTGATCACTTTTCATTCTAACCTTCATATACTTTTGCACCAAAACCCAAATGTCCGTTCTTATTCCCAGCTTTCCCAGACTAAATAAACTCTTATTTCCAGGCTTTCCTATTTAACTTGTTAATATTTGTAAAGCAATTTAAAACATATTAATATGGTTCAATTATAATATCACTTCTATTTTCCATCCTTCCTTTTAATGTCTCAAGTATCCATCTAATTTGCCATCCATCTCCATCGATTCTCTCTCTGATGATATGTTAGTCTTTATAATATCCCAGGGAATATTTCTTCTGTCTTCCTGACCAGCATTTTGGAACAAAGACGCTGAACTCCGGCAGATCATAAACATGATTCACTCTGCACTCAGCGTGTGTATGGATTTGCTGTTGCTTAGACTTTGATCCTGGAAATAGGTTTTCATTATATCCATGGGATTGTAATTAAAAATTTGTCTATGTGATTCAGATTGCAGGACCAGGCCCTTTGCAGTCACGATAGCACGGGGTCAGCGATGCTTGAGCACACATTTCAAAGCAAGCCTGTATTTTATATTCTTTGAGCAATATCTAAGCACTCAATTACGTACCCTGCAGAAGTTGGGCCTGATGCCATTAGACAAGGGGTGTGAATTGAAGTCTATCCTGTCACAAACAGGGCAGAGATGAACAACGAGAAATGGTTACTCACTCCTTCTCATCCTATAGAAAGTTGAGGACACCCAAGGAAATTAGGTGGTACCAGATCTAAAAAATCCCAAACAAAATACTTTTGCACACAACTCATAACTACTGCAGAATGTTGTGAAAACCAAAAGCATAAAAGGATGCAAGAAAGAAACAGCCATATCCACAAAAGCCAGGCTTCCTGGTGACACTGCGTGTGATAGTCATCACCAAAACATATCACTCCTTCCTCCACCTCACTAGCAAATACTCCGAGCAACACATCCAGTTCCAATCACTGTACTTATCATTAACTCTGCTTCCCTAAGAAGCAAATAAGAGGATTGATACACATGTATCTCTAAATCACAAAAAGGATTTTATCAAAATACTTACAAGAACTCAAATTACTGCTATTAGGTTACTTTAAGCCGGCACCATTTAAATATTGTGGGAGAATCCTAACGGGTTGACTTTTCCCTGGCTGATTAGATTTATTTATTCACTGGCCTAAAACATGGTACAGCAACCCACCATCATTTTCAAATACTTTATAGTTCTCTTTTAGGAGAGTGGAAATGGCAGATAAACACATTATCAGCATTCTCAGGCATAAAACAGCGAAGCCTGGAGTTGTTTTGCAGAAGCAACTCCGAATTTGGATGACATGACATAAGCAATTCTAGAAATAGCTGCTGGTCTTAAGGCTACGTTACATGAATCCTCGTTGCTGCTTTTTTATCTCCGTTCACAATTTTTGCACAAACGTGATGCAGTCTTTGTTAGCTCTTTCCTTTGACTTTCTCAGAACTTCTCAAGCATTCTTCAGTCTCACCTCCTACCTCCCAAGCTCTCCCTGTTCCTGCACCTTTGTTTTTGACTGAAAATCTCCTCCAGCACAAAGCAGTGCAAGAAATGTCTGGAATAACTCTAGCATCCTCATATTCCAGGCAAGGAGGTGGTCAGAGCCAGGAGGGACCCACAGCCACATATGTACCCCAGCATATGTCTGAGGGCTTCGCCTACCCGCTCACCATCTGTACCTGCTTGAAGAGCAGTCACATGCTGAAAGCAGCCAGGCTGCTCCAGCACTCGTAGTCTGCATCACTGCTATTTATTCTGCTGATCCCAGAAGTCCAGCTAGAGTCACACTTGCTCATCTTGGTTCTCCTGCCTGCCCCTGAATCATCAGCCTCCTCCCTAGGGTCACAGTTCATTTCCTTCCATCCTACCTTGGTTAGTTTTAGGTTTTTTGTACTTTTCTAATTATCGCTGTGAACTATTGAACAAATTTATTTATTCTCCTGGTCCTGGCAGCCACACCTGGAATGTGCTGCCTGCGCAAGGCAATGGTTTTACAGCTTGACCTCCCTGTCTTCCACCCTGCTTAGCAAGTCAGCATCCACAACTGCAAGGATAAATTACCACAAAGGTCTCCAATGTTAGCAATGTATCTGACAACCTCATACACAGCTCCAGAGGGGTAAAGAGATGGCTAAATGGGATCAGTTGTGCCGACTCAGGACTTCTGGCCAAAACTACATCCAAAAGCATGATGGACACAGCAGAATCTAGAGTGCAGGCCAGGTTCTAAATCATGCTCTAAATCAAACCCTAAGAAAGAGATCCTCGCTCATCATGAAGCCAGTTAACTCCCCTGGCTTCGACAGGCTGTGGTGATTTACAGCAAGCGCTACAAGCTTTCCACAGGTACTCACTGTACAACATATTTTAGCTGTAATATGCATAGATATAAAAGTCCAAGCTATAAGAAGATGTGTCATAAGGCTCCAGGCTTTATCTTCTACAAACATGAGGTGAAAGAGCGCATTTTCTATCAGGATAGCCATGAGACGAGTCCCAAGCATGAAGAGACGGCAAGAACCAGAGCTACTCTGCTGGAAACTGGGCAATATGGGAGAATGGATGGGAGTAGCAGAGCTCTCACTGCTCCTATATTCTGTTTTGGTTTCCAACAAAAAGCCCTGGAGCAAATTATTGGTTTTTTTCTGGAGCTTCTCTTAGGTATAAGAACCTCTCATAGCTTGGTTTCCAAGCTTTTATGCCATTGCTTGGTATGTGTCAGCCCAGAGCTGGCTCTGATGTAATTTGTGAACCTCTGGGAGGAAAGATGTCACTGTGATGGCAATACTCCATTGAACAGTGCCCACCACTAACACACAGAGATAATTTGTTCTAGGGCTTGAAAGCCACACTAGTGCTCCTGGCACCTGAGTTTCTACCTCTGCCCAGTATTTCTATCACCAGTCTAAAGAGTGAACAACAACAGTATGTGTCTGGCAAAGGCTCTTCACTCCATCCTCCTCTGGAGGCCACCATTTGAAGCTGGTTTAGATTATTTGCTCCGATCAGTTGCTGCTACTCTCTGACTTACTGTTGTTTCTGTTGCCAGTGTAAGAGATCAGCCATCAGCAGTACAACTTGTTTTTCTGAAACAGGAACAGGGAATCACATGTAGGAGAGTTCAAGCATTGGGGAACACTATGCCAACACCTAGAGACATGCCATCACCAGAGCTGCAGGGACATTCATGCCACCGTGGGTACCACTCTCACCCAGCACTAAGCTCTGAACGGGCCTGTCAGCAGACACAGCAACAGCTTTGTGCAGAGCTAAGCTTTGTCAGCTGCACCTTGTAGGCAACAATAAAATGGATGTAGAGCACATGACTTCAGAAGAACAAATAGCAAAAATAAATAAGTGCCTTTCTCTCTCTCTGTTGTGATGCTGCTTGCAGGTCCTGCCTCAAGGCTGCAAGAAAACAGCTCACTGAGCGAGGGGCTGCGAAGGTTTAGACATGTTGTATTAAACTCCACAACCCAACCACAGCAGGGACCCTGAGCTTGACCCTCAGCTCCTTTCAAAATGATGTGTTTATGCCCAATTTATGTCACCTTTGCTTAGGGTCTGACCCAGCATCCCTAAAATAAACTTGAGTCCTTCAATTATCTTCAGCTTAGTCTAAGCCAGTTGCTCCTTTGATTTCTGCTCTTTCTCCCATTCCTCCCTCCCACTAGCCCCAGCACTTTTTCTTCACTGATCAGTCCAGCTTAGCCCATTAAGTCAGCAACAGCCACCCTACACCTACACCTGAACCCTGGTGTATATCGCCTCATTTGACTAGTGCAGCTCTGCCCATGTTTGACACTCTCCAGACAGAACCACCCAGTAGATATATCCAGTTTCCTTCCCCAGGCATCTCTGCTTGATAATGTTTCTCTTTTCCATGCTGACTGGGAGCCGCAGCCTGCTGCAGCCCTGACCAGCCCAGCTCCAGTCCCAGCAGAGGTACAGCAAGAAAACCTCCCCTGGCATCCCAGAACATGCTGGGCTATGGCAGAGAGTTGGGAGGAGGTGCTCTGCCCTGACTCAGCTCAGCACCATCTGGTAAATTTTTCACTGTGAGGGTGGTGAGACACTGGCCCAGGTTGCCCAGAGAAGCTGTGGCTGCTCTTCCCTGGAAGTGTTCAAGGCCAGGTTGGATGAGGCTTTGAGCAACCTGGTCTAGTGGAAGGTGTCCCTGCTGGTGGCAGGGGGGTTGGAACTGGATGAGCTTTGAGGTCCCTTCCAAGCCAACCCATTCTGATTCTATGATCCTGCTCTGGGCAGGAGCCATCTCCCAGGCAAAAGGAAGCACGGCAGGATCAGACCATGGTCCACGGGTCTGGTTAGAAGCCAGATCTCCCTGTGCATGGATATTCTCCCTCTCTGGAAAGCTGCTCTGTGTGGCTTGGAAAGGAAATGGGCCAAGGTCCTTATGGTTGTTAAAAACCTCATGCTACTTTCACAGGAGGGACGGTGTAAATCAAAGCTCAGGGCACCAGCTCCCAAACTCCGGGTAATTTATATTCTGCCTCACTAAGTTCATCTCTGCACTTTCAATGCACGAAGTGATTTTTCACTTCCCCTGTAGTATTTGCTGGCACGGAGAAGCTGCTGGGCTCTGTCCCAGGAGGAGCCGCATTTCATCCGCGGGTCAGAGACCCCCGCGTGTCCCGAGCCCACCCGCGGGAGAGGATCCGGCCCTGACCCATTCAGCTGCACCTGTGCTGGCGGGAGAAGAGAGCCCTGTTGTTAATTAGCGCTCACCCACCCCCCGTTATTATTATTAGCGCTTGGCTCCAGCTCGGCGGGAGCGGGGCTGGGGGGGGACCGCGGACGATCCGCCTCCCCGCACCCCCCCCCGCCCCGCGGTGCGCTGCGTGGAGCCACAGCGCCCCCTCCTGGGTCACAGCGGTACCGCCCTCCCCGCGTAGGCTCCGCGCTGGCGCACAGACGCGGAGATGCGCGGGGAGGTGGTTGTCCTTCCCTGCAGAGGTCCCTGCCTGGTTTTCCATCTAAAATATCCGTGGCTCAGAGTGCTTCTGGGGCTCTTCACCCTCATTTTTTTTTAGTAATTTTTTTCTTTTTAATTATTATTTTTTCCTGCCTTATTAATGCCTCTACATCAGCTGGAAATAAATAAATTCTCGACAGAAAGCCCTAGATAAACTGTAAAAATCCACATCCATTTCTGGAGGTTGGCAGGGAGATAGGGATGGATGCACTGGGCCACAGGAGGAGTTGTGGTGGTTTCACTGGGCTAGTACTTGGCCAGCTCTGTCCCAGCTAAAAACCAGGACAGAGTCACTTTCTGCAGCGCTGTCCTGAGCGAGGCATACCAGGCAGGCAATGGGACATCTGCCTGAGCAAGGACAGAAGGATTTGGCTTTGAACTATTTCTGGTGCACAGACAACAATGATTATTGTCGGCTGGCAGACTCATTCCCACATAGTGATTAGCAGCAGCCTTACACGTACTTCCAGTGTAGTAAACAGTGGAGGTGAGGAGGGAACACATACACACCCCCCCTCATCTCTTTTGGGACACCTTTTACCTATAGCAAGCCAATTCCCTATCTGTCCCTCCTCTCCAAAGTTTTAACACACTTTAGTCAGCCTTATTGTACTCCTGCTCTTGGAGGGTTGCAGAGTCCCTTCACTAGGCCCTATGGAAAGAGGGGCAGGGAGGGAAAAATCAGATAGGGGTGTTGATTAAATACATCTAACACCAGTGACATCATCTCCCCTGCACATACTATGTCATTTGTGATCAAAGGGGCTTGCAAAAGCAAGAGGGTATTCGTACTCTAAGGATGGGTTTTGCTTCAAATCCTGCTAAGCCTGAAGCAGAGCCTTGCAGCGAGTGTGTTTGAGCTGTAGATGCAGCTGTGGTTTTGCTCACATACACACTCACACATGGCAAAATGCAACATAACTCTAGCAGAGCACTTCCCACCCTCGCAGACTGCAGCTCTTGATCAAAGAGGGTACAATAGGCTGGTCACTGCCCCCCCACACCCCCCAAAGCCATTGCCCTGCTCCCCTCTCTGCTGCTTGCCTGCCTTTCCCATCGTGAAATCATGACGGAGTCCTGGGAACGTGCAAAGAGCAGTAAAACAAACGCAGACACACAAAACACAGCAGGCTTTTTCTGCTGAGTCGCAAAAGGGCTTTGGAGTCAGACAAACCCCAAATCAATGCCTGGAACTAACTACAAGGGAGAAGACTACATTGGAGGAACGAACCCCCTACTGAGAGACCTGCAAAGAAGACAGCATGTGTATGCTCATGTGGACATCTGAATGTTTGATTCACATAAGAACATCAACGCAGTTATTTCTGCACGTTCTGGTGCGTGTTCATGTGGAGATCGAGTCCGTGTGTCTGAGTGCAGGGGAACTGCAGGGCTGGAGCTTGAGTAGGTGCTCACATCCATGTGAGAGCAAGACCAAGATGCTGCATTTAAGCATGGGGTGGACTGTGCAAGTTTGACAGCATGTGTTTTGTGTGCTTAGCATGTACATGCATGTGAGGGAGACCATAACTGCTTATCTGTGTGGTGTGTGGGAGGGAGACAGCCCGGGTTTGTCTGTCACTCACAAGCAGATCTGATCAATCTTTTTCCTTTATAAGGAATTGGAAAAAAAAAATCCTTTTATATTTCTTACACCAAAGCCTCATCTCCTCTTTACTCGCTACCTCCTCCTCTCCCCATCCCCCAAATACTTCTCTACAACTCTTGGGAAAGCAGCTTTACTGCCATTAACAAATTATTATGATGCACCCAGATGAGCAGCCAGAGTACAGCACGAAGGACCCTTCTGTCCTACCTAGCACAGACGCCAATCACAAGGCTAAATCCATACATTCAGACTGCCAGCGTTTCATCCATTGCTTGTATCTCTCCATGAAGAGGAGATTGCATCCAAGTGACACCCCCTCCCCTTCCCCTCTCCCAAGTAAAAGCACGAGGGGACTCTGCAAAGCCAGACCACACACTCACACCTTCAGCCCTCCTCTCTTCTGATCATGGCTAGGTCTCTAGACCCAGGCTGTGCTAGACCTCGGGGATGATGCAATGGCGTGGAGATGCCCCCTGTCCCCCTATTCCCCAGGGACTGGAAAAGGCAAAGTTATGCTCCACACCAGGCTGGCAAGCAGAGCTGAGCTGTGGAAAACCAATCTCCTGCACGGTGGGATGCAGCCCCCTACCATCGCTGCCGCTCTCTCCCGGTCCCCACCAGAAGTAAAGGCAATCAGCCCAGGGTGGGATTCAAGGCGACAGACTTGCCTCTTCCTCCGCGATTTGCTTGTCACTTGCAAAAACGGGAGCGGTGGATTAAGTGGAGATGACACCATCTCCTTGGGGACTGTCGTCGCCCCCCACCCCCCCTCCGGGATGTATCGATACTCTGGAATACAGATGGAGCCTGGCTACCTTCCACCTCCACCCAGCCGAGTCGGGGGCTGAGCCCCCATTGCCGAGCATCCTCTGGGGGCTGCGTCTTCTCCTCGTAGGAACCAGCGCTTCCAGTCCTCCCAGTGCTGGCGAATCTCAGCCCCACACACACAACCCCTAACCGGGCTGCAGGACTTCTGCATCCAGCCCCCGCCCTCATAACTCTGTGCTCCCCAGGGCGGGGGTGCAGCAGAAGGTAAACGTGTGGGGGGCTCTCGGAGAGGCGGGGGGGGGGGCAGGACCGAGGAGCCCACAGCCGGGGCAGGAGCATCGCTGCAGCCGCAGCGCTCGCCTTACCTGATGCTAATGTCCCTCTCTGGAGGAGATCTGGTCGCCCGTAGGTTTTATTCGGCTCGGTAGGAACTTGTGGGAGAGCTTCTCTGTCCAGCTGGCATACTGAGTGCTGGGCTGATAATGCAGGCGTGAAAATCCTGGGGATCTAGCAGTCCTTTTCATGCTCAGACAGAAAATCTCCTTCCTTGATCCAGATCGCGGGCATTAAGGGCAGAGGCAAAAAAAAAAAAAATCCTTTTTTTCCCTTTTTCCTTGCCTTTCCCCCCCTCCTTCCCTTATTCCTGTGCCCCCCCTCTCTTCTGCTGCTCAGTTCGTAGCCATCGGGGGAAGGAGCAGAGGCAGCAAGGAGAACGGAGAGGGGGTTAGAAATAAAAATGAAAAGGGCTCCAGGAGGGAAGCGAGAGGCTGGGCTTGCCACCGGGGGAGGGGCTTGGAGAGGTCTGGAGAGGATGAATGGGGAAGAGGAAAGCAGGGAGGAGCCCAGCTTGGCCATTTTATTCTAAGAAGTGTTTCGTACATAATTTGGGAAGGGAGGGAGGGCGGAGGCAAAAAGGAGGGACTTCAGCTCCGGCCAGACGGAGCCTGTGCCGTCGGAAGAGAGAATGAGACTGCGAAGGGCCGCTGGACAGGGGTGCGGGGGGATCTAAACTTGCTTGCCCCTGACATTTGGGGAGGAGGCTGCAGCGAGACTCCAGGCAGCCCCCAGCCATTTAAGAGATTTTTTAATTATTTTTTTTTCTCCCCTCCTTCCCCATTTTTCCTCCCTGCAGCCAGGCAGCATGGGGCTTGATCCGCGAGCAGTGAGCTGCTGGGGGACGGCGGCAGGAGGCGGGGGGGGTCGGGCTGTTCTCCAGCCTGACTGCACACTGGGGGGGTTCCCACCTCCCCTAGGTCAGGGCTGGGGGGAAGGAGTTGCTCCCCCCCACCCTAAACCGCCGTCCCGCGGGCGCCTTTCAGCACCGCTGACAGCGCCGGCCCGGCGGGCGGTGCCAGGGCCCTGCACCGCGCAGCCCCTGCCGGTTCAGGCCTCCTTCCCCGGGCAGCAGGCAGGGCTGGCGAGCTCAGCCAAGCCCCCTCGGAAAGCAGCGGGCAGCCGGCGGAGCTCCCGGCCCGGCTGGATTCACCCAGCAGTGCGGGAGAAAGTCCCACCTCCAGGCTCCGGGAAGGTTTGGGATGGGGATGCCTCAAGGGCATGACCCACCCACAGAAATCTCAAAGGCAACCCAGCCTAGGAAGAGCGTTTAGCAATGCCCTTGTGCGAGGTTTCGAACCAGGGACCCCTGAGACAAGTAAGTCACTAGCTGAGCTGTGCTGTGCTGACAGGAGGAAAAAATTCAGCCACCTTGTAGGGTATACAGGGCAAGGAGGGCAATGGAAGATGCTTTCCTTCTATCCTTCTTCTCTAGCTTGCAAGGACACTCTGTCCTTTCCTCACCCATCCCCTGTGGCTACATAACATTGTCTTAAGCTAAATCTTCAGCAAATCTTTCCTAAGCAGAATTAGAAGCTGTTTGGTTAAACTCCAGGCTGTTCTGATAGGGCTGAAGCTTAGCTTATCTCAGTTACAGTGTACCCAAAGCTCCTGAGTCTTACTTTTTTCCAAGTGACTGTTCAGCCACAAAGCACACTTCCTGGTAAGCCACTGCTGATTCTGTCACACTGGCTCAAATAAAAGGCTGAAATTATTCTCACAGATCCCCCAGGTACAAGACCACAGAGGGATAGCTTATACCAGGGCAGAGAAGATTGAGGGATCTGGTCTAATACAGAATATTTATCTGCAAAGCACTTGTATAAACAAATAAATTATGTTTGGGGTTATCACCAGTGTGCTCTTTCATGGTGCTCTTGGCATTTACCAGAAATGGAAGAGGAATCCTTCTGTCCTACATGAAGCAGTTTGAAATCAAAGCAAAGGCTCCATGGACAAGTGCTGTAGTCACATGGGATTTACTGATTCAAGTAATGCAACCATACTGGGAGTCATTCCTCACTACATCTGGGAAGGCTATTGTGTGATTTGGTCTAGCAGAACCTCACACCACCCAGCCTGGTATTTCATATTCCTATTAAGAGGGAATGAGAGAAAGCAGGTGAGATCATACTCTTCAGGTACCCAGGGGTCTCCCGAGCAACTCAAATATTCCCTACAAAGTAACACCTTCTTCCAGAAACCCAGAGTCAAACACTTGGGACCAGTGTCCTGCTTGGAATTGTTATCAATATCATAAACATATTAAGAGAGGAAAACATAAAACAAAGCAAAGAGAATAGTTTTGGTCATCATTTTCCTGTCACAGAATATTTTTCTCTCTTTTTCCCCCAATTCATACACACACTATTGCTGTCTCTTTCCCAAAAGCTTTGATGGTCTCTGTATCAAAAGAGGATTATTTGGTGCATTGAGTATTCAACATGTTCTCTTACAGTATTGTTGTGTTCAATGAGCTTTGCTCATATGAATGGACACTCACTGCATAGTCCAGTGGTTTAATTTGCTGCTTTGGAAACCCAAGCAGGTTACAGCATATTTAGCTATGTGTCTGTTCTTATGTGTCAAAGATAAGGTTTCTGGATGTCATTTTTAAAAACAAAATTATTTCACTTCAGTAGCTTTCTCTTTTCAGTGGTCTCTTCTTTTTAGTATTGGATATTTCAACTCACCTTCTCCCTGCAGTGAACAAAGCCTGGATCTTCACCCCATATCAGCAAAGCTCCATTGAACAAGAATTTTTATTTCCCCTTCCAGTAAAGCCTTTGAGTTATTAACAATTTTCACATGTCCAATCCTCAATATTTTTTTCAACAGTTGTCTCAAAAACAATGTTTAGATTTTTTAAAACTATAATATTCTTCCTATGAAGAAAATAGAAACTAGTCAATCAAGGGAGGATATGAAGGAGAACAGAAATTCACACCATACATGGTGTAAAAAGTCTCACATTTGCAAGTATTAGGCAAAAAAAAATATATAATGATAGTGAGGATGAGGAAAAAGTAATGTGGACATGGAACAGATCCAGAAAGCAGAGAAGTGTTCATGTTTTTTCACATAACAGCTGCCACAGAAATGGACAAATGAGTTTCCACTCTGTGCTTCAAGCACATTGCGGGTGTGGGTTAACTGCAATATGCACCTCAACACTACATGGCTGCTCACTCTCGCCTCTGCTCCCCACCCTACTGAAATGGAAGAAGAGGAAAGGTTGAGTAAAAGCAAGAAAACTTGGGGGTTGAGAAGAAAAATTGTTAATAACTGAAGGAGCAGTAAAAGATAAGAAAAAGAAAACTAAGTGATGCGAAGGCAATCACTCACCACCTCCCACAGGTAGACCAGTATCTAGATGGTCCCCAAGGAAAAGATGGCTACCCTAACTTAAATCCTCCTTCTTTCCCCCTTTTTACTGCTGAACATGATGTTGTGTGGCATGGAATATCTCTTTGGTTAGCTCAGGTCATCCACCTGGTTGTGCCCCCATCTCAGCTTCTTGCACACCTCTCAGTCTACATACTGGAGGAGCAGAGTGAGGAACAGAGAAGGCCTTGATGCTGTACAAACACTGTTCAGCAACAGCAAAAACATCAGTGTGTTGGCAGCACTGTTTTGGTCACAAATCTAAAACACAGAACCATATGAGCTGCTATAAAGGAAATTAACTCTATCCCAGACAGGCCAGTACAAAGTGCCATTATCCACTGCAAAAGAAGCTGTATGTGCCAACTGCATATGGTGAACATTTCTATTTCTGATTCTACAGCAAAAAACTCACTTCAGAGTCCCATGAGCTGGTGAAGACAATCAGACCCTACTCAGAGCTCTTCTCATGCTACCAACAAACTTTTTATTTCCACATATTCTGTTGTGTTGCCCTCCTGGAGGATGCAGAATGTATTCTTGTCAAGGTTTTGCAGACTTCATTGTTTATTACAGGCTAAAATGGATTAAACTTGCTCTCTGAGCATTGTATTGATATTCTGGTGCTCTCCCAGTCTCTTGTGAAATGTATTTCCTCTTTCTCCTCAGCAAACAATATCACAGTAAATTGTGATCTTATTTAGACTGTGCTTTGTGTTGGTTGCAGAGAACTCCAACTCCTAAACACCAACCATACTTGCTGTTGGTATCCCTTAACACGTGGGTGGGTGTCTCGCTGTTCACAAAGCAGGATGGATATTATGAAGGGCCAGACAAATACCAGGCTGTTTCAGCAGATAGTGAGAAGTCTGGGAGTAGGCTTAAAGGTCAGGGCTCCAAGGCAAGGAGCTAGCAGAGACTGTTTCCACCATCTCCAAGGGGAGAAGGCTAGAACACCATCTAAGCTAAGCAGAAACATTGTTTGGTACCAGAAGAGTGGGAAGAAACAGTTGGGAATTGGTTGGGCTTTGGTGGGGGTTTTTGTGGGGTTTGTTTGTTTTGTTTTCCACCATGAAAGGGGTTTCTGATGGCTGATTCCTCTACATTAAACTGAATCATCCTCAGTGTAGCTCTAGAAGCCTGAAAGACTCTGAACTCACTCAGCTTTCTAAATAGGCGCTTCTCCATCTTTGAACTGCTCCTAAATTAACATATCCCAAAGCTAAAGTTACTTTTTGAGAAAAATCCCTTCCCAGTATCAAACTAACAAAGGAAGAAATGCCCCAGCTTCAAAACTGAACTTCAGCTGTCCTAGGCACTCATTTTTCAGGATACTTGTTCTGAGCAACGTGAGCTTCTGGGGGTTGCAGAATGAGATTTTCAATCTCCTGAGATCTAGATGTCTGATTAGGTTTTTTTTAGAATTTTTCCTACTGCTCCTGGGTAGGAAGGAGATATCTTGTGAAAAAGAAATAATAGTGGCTTGTCTCTCATTGAAGATTAAAATAAGACAGCAACCACTATAAGGTCACTTCTAGGATAATGTAGTGGGTAGAAAGAACAGTGAGAACTGATTGTTTCCCAGCTCAGAAGATTGTTTCCCGACTGTCATTGATACGAAGGTTCCTGGCCAAGGCTAACTGTTGCAAAATTAATTACTTGATCCACTGAATTCTTGGGGAATTAGAACAGGCCAAGCATTTAGCTTCCAGTATTTGTTTAAATATTCTCTCCAGTTAACAGAAAAGGGGAATTTAAACTCTACAGGTGTAATCTTCCTGTTATCTTCAATATGGGATAAGTTTCCTTCTGAAATGAGCACTCTCTGTGCTGACTCTAAAGTGAACCTAATCAGTAGCTTAGGTTCCAGAATTCCAAAGTTTTAGAAGGATGAAGCTAGAGGAGTTGAATACTTTCCTCTAGGACTTGCTGAGGTGCATGGAAGAGCAAGCAAATGAGCCCATCTCTGCTGATTTTACCCACATTAGTCACAAATCCATCCTCTTTATTAACAGTCTTTCATACTCACTGTTGTCACTATTGTCTGGTACCAAGCACAAGTCATCAGTATTCATCACCTGCAGCTTTGTTTCCTTCTGAACTTGGACTCAGGCTTTCAAAAGGGAACTACTTGTAACTCCCAACCCATCATGAGCTATACAATGCACCGAAGGCTGCAAGCCTCGCTCTGCCTCTATTTGCAATCACTCAGCACTTTAGACCACTCAAACACATGTTGGTAGGTGAAACCCACATGCAGTCAAACGCAGGGACTAGAATGTTCAATTGAGCTTTTTTTCCTTATTCCTCACTCCAATATATCTGTGTTCTTGCATCAGTTTCATACCTCTCAGAGCCCTAAAAATATTCATTGCAAAGGAGATGGCAAAGCAAGAGGCAGTAGTAGCTCTCCTTGTTTATGAAGAAGGCATAAGAAGGATATCTTAGCTTCGTTAACAGGGGTTGCTGGAGGAAGTGGACAGTCATTGTCAGCCGTAGTCTTTCTAAGCTCATTCTGGAGCACGTCAATGAGAGTTAGAGGGGCAGTGCTTCCTTTCTGATTTACCCAGGAGAAGACAGTGCACATCTAGCAGGGCTGTGCTAAGGTCACACAGTCAGATGTTAGTACAGAATAACAGTACCACCCACAGCATAAAATCAAGTCATAACATGTGCACACATCCAACTGCACGACTGTTAAATTGATGCTAATATATTGTAACAGCATGGGCAATTTTTTTCAGCTTCTGGAAGGGATGGCACAGGACTGTTTCATCTTTATCTTTTTATCTCTGGATTATAAATAATGACCAAGCCACCTGGCTATCTATCACACAACAAAGGGGGTAAATTCAGTTTTCTGGAGCCCAAGGATCCATCTCACCGGGGCAGGGAGTCCAGCAGTTTATAACAGATTCACACAACCAATTGCACTTTTTCATCAACAGTAGTCTAGGTCAGAAGGGACTATCACCTTTACCTTTGCACACACCAATATACCTGGCAAGTATTGAATATAGGAAGAGAACTAAGAAGTTAATCCCCACCCCCCAACCCCAGGTATCATTTATTATTTATTTGGAAGAAAATTTGAATTTGAATCACTAAGGAATGACATGTTTCAGAGCATGCTGCTCCTCTGAGATAACTGCACTTTGCCTTAGGTATGCAGTGAGTCACAAGGTTGATAGCTGGTGCATACCAGCACCCCGAGAAGCAGGGTTATTGTTACCATACAGTAACCACATGCCTTCAGCAGCGTTATTTCTCACATACAATAGTGATTTTTCATCTTGTTAAGAAAACGTTGATGCAATTGATTTTCAGAAACTATGTTGAAAGGTACATACCTAAGTGCTTTACAAAAGCTCTCTGCATAAACACAGCCTCTCAGGCTGTTCTGGTTAGTGGTCAGAGCAGGAAAATATAAAAATATTCAGGAATCTGTTTCCAGAAACACAATCAAGTAAACCAAGAACAAGCCACAGCGTACCCTATCTGGGTGCCTAGGGCTGAGATCTTGTGTGCAGCATGAAACACAGCTGCCAGAGTGTTTAGATGTAGCTTTTACACCACAGTTTCCCAAGCAGCATGTTAAAGAGCATGTATAAAAACTCCACCTTGTTTATTTTATTTGGATGCTTCCCAAAGCAAAGACTGCTACTTACTCTGTGTATGCACACCTCTCCCTGAGCGGTCCTGAACTCAGCTGCTGCCTTTCCCTGCTAATGGGAATATTACTAACAATGAACTTTGCCTCCACACTGCTTCACCTCCTGCTGTCCAGACATGCTCTGGCACCAGCATACTCCAGCTTTCCATACCAAACACTTCATTCACTGCATTTCTTCAGGAATGGGTTGAAGATTTGCCAGAAATTCAGTCTAGAGGATCCTTCAGGTTCTCATTTCCTATTTTTTCCCCTTTTGGCATCCATTTGTCCATGGCAGCTCTGAACCAGCCCAGACATCAACTCTAGACCACTGTTGTCCCCAGTGTCCCAGTGCTGTTACATTACATTCACACCCTAGGTTCAGTCTTTAGAGCAGACACAGGTATTTTTGGTTGTCAGCAATGAATTCTGCACACAGACACTCAAGGCAACTCAAAGAGCTGTGGCTGTCAAGTGTTTCTTTATGTAGCATTCAATTCTTGTTTTCAAGCTTTTCTTTTGCTTGTGACACCTTCTCCAGAAATAAACATTTCTTTCCCTGCTAGTTTTAGATCATTTCTCTCCAAGCCAATCACCATTTAACTCTTCCCATGTTTCTTGAGGAAAACCAGCCAGTTTGCCTCTGGAGGGAGTGATCTATTGCACAAAATGTGCAGGACCAATTCAAAATTCAAACACCTGGGTTCTACTTTTGCCTCTGCTGCTGGATGGTCACATCATCTCAAGGGAATCACTTTATTTTTCTTCACTTCTACTTCCATCTATACATTATAAGTGATAATACACCAATCTAAAGCTCTCATCTTGTCAGGATTGTTGTTTGTACAACTCACCTAGGAGCCAGAACTGAGCTAATTGCAATTCCCCACCCAGGTTTTTCTCTAGATAGCAGCTTGAAGGTAGCAACATATTAAGGTATTTGTGGTAAACCTTAGTAGCAAGCATCATGGTTTGCATCTACATCTCCACTCCTGCAGTTACCCACACCAGCAAGACTACACCATCACAGGAATGCTAACACACTCTACCAAAGCCTCATTTAGCTTTGGTATCATCCTGATGATCCCTTTGGATCATCCTGAGGGAAGTTATAAGGCTTGCTTTGCAGACCTCACTATCACAACAGGTGACATAAAAAGGAAATAGTTGTTCATGAGAGGAATGTAGAAAGAGTATGTTTTACACAAAACCAGAGCAGGGACAAATCCAGATATTCCAAGCCTCAGTTAAGTGTCTTTAATCTCCAAATCATCCATCCTTACACATGCACTTACAAAAGCCACTATATAGGGGCAAAGTAATTATTTTTATTCTCTTTCTTTCCTTGCTGCTTCACCAATAGTCGATCAATATTGTCATTAAAACTCTGAGAATAGGTTCAGTTGGTTAATCTGCACCTTGAGTACAACACAGAGAGAAAGGAAAACAAAAACCCCTCAATCATGTAGTTCTTCCACAGCCATCACCAGTCCCTTTGTTTGGAAAAAGACATGCATCCATGGATGTCTCTCAAAAATGAGAGGATGCATGGGTCTGGGTTTTCAATAAGCATTTGGAGCCTAGGAGGTATTTCTCATCACTGACAATTTGTAGGTAGGTCAGATTTAGAGGATGAACTGACTGAAGTATCCTTTAAATAGCTGGCTTATTGTATACTTAGTGTATTCCTTTAACAGGCTTATGTTATCACTGAGCCTTCTATGGAAGGAGGGAGCCATTGTGCCAGTGTAACACCGACCTAATTAGCTTTGCTGAGGATTTATTTAACAGGTTTATTCTAACAAGTTTATTCTTTAAATGTCTGATAACTGATTTGTTATAACTCTTTTTAATGAGTCTGTCTTCTTCTGTTGGGTTTAATTATTTTTGCTGCTGCTCAGTAAGGTTTTGCCTCTACATAGAAGGCTGATGGGACTGTGTTTAGGGTTTGAGAAGCTTTATTCTTATAGCACATATACATTTCAGTGTACTGAAGAAGGTGGATGTACCTATATTCATGTGAATGGGAATGTGTGGAAGTTTTCTGTATTACATTTCAGTGCAGTGCCTTTCATCTCAGTGAGGCCCAAGCAGCCTTACAAACCATCACATTCAAATCCTGCTTGCTGAAAGGGAAGTGTCCTATTGATTTCAAGTGGGTTTTTAATCAGACCCATAGACAAAACTCCCAGTTGGTGCACTCACTAATGAAATAGTAAGTGGAGAACTGTGTATAAGATAAACCCAAGTACCATGTGATCCTGCTTATATAGCCACAGCACCCTGAGGTTCCCTTGGGTGACAGATGCTCCCTAGACTTTTACTTTACCTCTGACCAGGTAAAGGACTCTATTACAGCCTTTTTTCCTGAAAAAGGGTAACATATGTCAGAATGTGCATAGATGCACACTCAGCTGCTTTGTATAGCCCCAAACACCTCTATTCTGAAGGTACTTACATTTCACTTCACTCTCATGAAACACTGCTTCTATATTACTTCTGCAGGTAGGGAAACTCAAGCAAGAGCTGTCAGAGTATTAATCAGAATTGTTCAATGGTTCACTGGGATAGATTTTTAGCTTTCCCAGCCCAGTTCTGTAATCTCAGGCTTTGTGTTCTCCACACAGAAAGAAACATCAGCTTGTTATAGACTAAAAGAAGAGGAAAAAAGTGCCAGTGTTCAGACCAAAATATATTATTGCTCTTCAGACTGAAATAGTAGAAATTAGAATAAATTTGATTAATATTTGAGCATTATTTATATATTATACACAACTATAACTAGGAAATATTGTTAATGGGTTTTGACCCACATTATTATACTATGTACCACTTGATTTAGATCTTAGTGGACAGACAAACTCCTCCTTTGATTAGTTTATTCACAGTCACATTCAACCAGGATGTGCCTCAGCTACACAGAGCACCACAAAATTGATGTCTGGTGGCAGAATTTTGTGTCATCTTTATAATATTATTTTGTACAGCAAAGAGAAAAGAAGGTTCAGGGACAAGCCAACACTTTTGCCTCTTAAAAGCTGTGAATCGGCTGCAAGAATAAGTAACATCTCTGCAGAAAGAGAGGAGTGTAGGCATACATCCATGTGCTCACAGGAGACAAAGCCTCAATCTTCTAGATTTATTTCATAACACACTTAGGATAAGGTGGAAATATTCTTATTTTTATAGATGAGAACCTGACAGACTGAGTGGACTTATCTGTAAAGTAACATAGGAAGAGATGTGTCCAGACAGTAAATTTAACTGTTATTTCCAAAATAGCAAGCCTGTTTCCTAACCCCTGGGATCAACCTTCTTCTAATGGAAGCTTTCAGTGCATACTGCCTCAAATCTCATGACTTCGTATCATCAGAAATAAGTAAAGAATTAACTAACATGGCTTTTGTGTATAAAGGAAGTCCAGAGGCCCTGGAGATAACTGATTGTTTCCATCTTCACCACTTCAGCACTGCCAGTGTTTCTTTTGAGGGTCTACTAGCAAAGGTTTTCCAATTTAAGGGGAAAATTAAAAATTCAAAATTATTCTCCACCAAAATTTTACTAAAGAGATCTCAGCATAGAGGGAAATATTTCCAGTACATGATGAAACATCTGCTTCCTGCTATTAAAGATAAACTTTTCTACCCCTTGGAGTCCAAATGGGGAAATATCTCTAATAACAGAGGGCTCCGAGAGCAATCCATCAAAAACATGCTTTCCCCAATCAAGCCTTTTCCACAGGAGACAAAATGTTCCTTTCTCAGCACTTGTTATAAACATACAAACCAACCAATACCTACAGAATAGAGATGGATGTACATTCCCTGATGAAATGGTTTTTCATTCAAAAATGTCAGTCTTTTGACACCAAACTTTACAGGGAAAAGGTTTTTGTTTCAACAAAACTTCTCAGTAAATAGAATTTTACTTACAATAAAAATGAAGAGAAAGAAACTTTCAGTCTGGCACCATGGGATGTGCAGATGAGTCCAGGTGGTCAGAACCTGGGGGTCTGACTTGGGTCTTGCTTATGTGTTTCTGACTTGGATCAACCTTATGGGTTTCTCATTCCTCCCATCCCCTGTGCTCAACCCTCTGTCCTACCTAGTGATATTAAAGGAAGGTGTAATGAAGGGAGGGGGGGAAATCACAATCCCTGTGCTCTTTGACACACGAAGGACAATGCAGAGAGTAGGACTGCACTGTGATTTCTGTCCATCTCCTCTCTGTAAGCCCCAGGCAGGGGCTGTCATTGAGGAATGATCCTGTTTTACTTCTGGAGCACATCCACATCTACAGTCATAGACCCTTCCCTTTCAGATAACATATTACAGAAGTAGCTTAACACAGGACAAGGAGAAAGGCTCTGAGGACAATAGTCCCACTCCATCACCACCAGCTCACTCGGTGCCCTCCAGTCCTGTGACAATAAAAAGTCATTTCAGTTTTAGCCAAAGCCTGACCTCAGTAACAGTGCAGGTTGTGCAGAGACTGATGACTGAGGATTTGTTTTAACATTTCTGATTAAGAGGGAAACCTCATCCCCATGGGTCTCCATTTTGACTTGTAGTCTATAAGTATAAATCTTTACCATTAAAAAAAGCCCTTTCCACCACTATGGCTCCCCAAATGTCACCATTTATTTCCATCCCTCTACCTGCAGCTTTGTGTGACAGCAGGACAGTGCCTTTGAGCAGTAAATAATGACTGTCCGAGCTGACCTCCATGGGCTTAGATCTTATCTATCCATGGCAGCAAGGCCAGCTTCTACCAATCAGCTTCTGTTCTGCTTGCAAGGATAATAAAAAAAAGATATACCTTTGCTCACCACCAGTTTAACACAGTTGTTTAATACAGTAATTCTGTGAGAATGTGCATGTTGTGAGTGACTTATTGTTATTACATGCATTTAGAGCAGCCTGAAGATTCAAAAACAGAGATAAAAGTGCTATTATCCAGAGGACCCCTTTGCCCACAACAATGTTTATGAAAATCATTTTGTTCTCTTGCAATTTGATTTTCCATTTTATTAAACTGTAAAGCATTTTAAAAGGAGAGTGGAAATACATTTGCTTGCGAAACTATCACAGCCACCTCAATCAGATCGAGAAAGGGCATGGGATAACCTCTCCCATTTCTCTGCTGCCTTCTGAAAAGAACCATGGTCTTGGAAATAAAGCCATGGGACTTAACTGATACAGTTATTTTCTACCAGCTGGTGGTAGTGTACCAGAGAGGCTTAGAAACCAGGCTGTGAAGGTGGAGAACTACTCTGGCAGGTGTTTGAACACAGGTACCAATTTTAATTATCACAACTCCACCACTTGAGCAACCCCCCCAGCATGATTCTGAACAGTTACCTTCACTTTTGCAAAGCAGAGGACTGGGAAAAACTCCTTTCTCCCTTCCCCAACCCCCCCTATTTCAGAGAAGGGCTTTAATTATGGTCCGAGTTGTCATTAGAAGCCAAATATACATATATGGAGTTTATTGACATTCAATAATGTCCAGGCTTTCTCCATGTACATCATTTTGATTATATCATAATTGCTTCCTTCGTTTGGCAAAAGATAAATACTTCATTCATATCTCCTTATACCAAATGAAAAAAAAATGCAAATCTTACTTAGCAAATGAGAGGCCACACTCCAGTGCTCCAAATCCCTTTGCTATTGTCAGCTTCAAAAGCCTTGTATTCTCCAGTCATTATTGTTACCTTGGAGAAGAGACTCTTTATTTTAGAAGATTCTGGATTCCAAGAACTCTGCTGGCTATTCAGACACGAAGCTCCTCAGAGCAGGTACGTCTCTACTTATGTGTCTGAATACACCCTAAGTACAACAGAGCCCTGATCTTTGCAAGAGCTCTGAACTGCTCTCACATGGCAGTTAATGGTCATGTTTTCCTGATTTTTCACTGGAGTCATTTCATCAGTTGCTACATGCAACAACAAGAGTGTTCCATTCTCCTTTCTGCCTCCATTCTCAAGCTCCAGCAAACACTGCTGAGTGTCCCCAGGGGTTGCCTCCTTTCAGGGGTGGTGGCTTCCTTTTCTGTAAAGTTTGTTGAAGGTCCTTTAAGAATTGTTGTCAGGAGATAAATTGTACATTGCTTTCCTGGTGATATGGAATGCCAATATCCAGAGATCTTTAATTACTTTAAAATTTTTGCCAGAGACTCCTTTTGTGATATGCAAACCTTTCACCCAGAGCCAAGTCCAAGTGCATGTCTTCATAACATTAATATATTAACAATTCTATGTCATTACAGTAGTGGGTGAGTAAATCTGTGCTCCTTGAATTGAGCCACAAAAGGGCAGGATGACCTGTCAGCTAAAAAGCAATGTGTCTGACAGTAAAGGTTGTCCTCCCACCAAGCTGTAAAAGGGAAAGTGGCATTAACCCCTGTCCCAGGAAGCTGCATGGTTCCTGGAGAGACTCCTCCCACAGAGCCAGATGTAGAAGAACAATCCAGCCCAACTGGCTTTTCCACCCACTGTATTTTCCAAGTGTTGATTAGATTCTGCAATCACAGATCAATTGATAATTTCATAAAACTAAGAGAATGGTTGTCAACACTGTAATCAGCCCAGTACAATGTGTATGCATTGACCTTCAATCCTCTGCCTAGGAGTGTGCAAAGATAAAATGCCACTTCGCAATGCCTCTCCCTCCCACACTCCCCAGACTATTGCTCTTTATGGGCTGAGAAAGCTTCTGTTTAATTGGTTACAGCAAACAGAGAAATAAATAACAACAATGCTCAGCCTGCCTCTAGTGACTCCCAGATGGCTGCAGTGAGGAGGCTTTGCTCTACAGGTGGCCCTCAAGAAAAGTTTCTAAGTCTGCTACAAGGGAAAACACACACAAACCTTTAGCTCCACAACTGAGGACTGTATTTGTCCTGTGCCTTAGTAATGGGAGTGCAAAGAGTTATGGGAAAGAGTTTCTCCATGCCTTTTCCACCTATACTCTGGAGGTGGCTGTCATCTTCTCCAGTTCCTCAGTGTGCAACATGACATGGCATAGACACAAGGCTCTTTCCCCTCTTTACTCTTTTTCCATCCCATCCCCCTGGACCTACATCCATCCTTGAATGAGTATCAATATTAGCTGAGGCACGGGAAGTGAGACAGAGAAGTAAATTACTAACAGGCACTCAGAAAAACTGACCTGAAGTGTTTCAAAAGCATCAGCATACTTCTTACCTGCTCCCATTTGTTCACCATTTCACCCCAAATAAATGCAGTGGTTCTTATTTACTCACGTGTCTATGTGTGGACCCCAGTATTTTATTTTTTTCTGCAAGCAGTTTGTTATTCTTGGAGCTTGGTGAAGAATTTACAAGCCATGTATAAACTGTTTTGCTGCTGCCAGAGTATTCCATGAACAGATTTTAATTTTCTGGAACATCTTAACTGTGCAAACCCATTAGTATCACAACCCAGACTCCTCTTCTAACAGATGCTCAGAAATGTTCAGAAACTGATCATTACTGTGCAGCAACTGGTCACATAAATCATAAGGTCCTGCTGAACCTACTTCCATATTGGATGATGGCTCCCAAGCACTTGCAACTAGGGGCTCATAGAAAGTTTATGCAAGTCCTCACACAACACTGTTCAGCAAGACATGACTGTTTAGCTTCACATAGCCTGGAAGTGGGTACAAAGAGAGCTGGTTATTTAAAAAGTCCAGCTGAGGTTCCCAGGAACGTTGTGTTGAATGACTGTCCCACAATCACCTCTCTGCTTTGCTCTCTAATCATGAAAAAACATAAGCCTTTTTGACATTGGCATAAACATGGCATGAAGTGTGAAATTAACTCATGTTGGACATCATTTGGAATGACCAGTCACATGCATAGTCTAAATAATTAGCAAAATAATTAATAACTTGCCAAATAATTAGCACACATAATTAGGTATGGACAAAACCGAGACCCAAGGCATGTGTGCTCATTTAGTTTGGGTTGTAGTGAACAAGATCAGAATCTAAACTATGCTTTAAGTCCATCATTGCATAATGTGGCTTCTGTAGCATCAGGGTAACTGTTGTCATGATGCAGTGTGGGTCTTGATAGTATTCAGATGAAATGATATATCTCTCTCTCTTCTTCCATCCCCTATTGATTAATACTGGGAGCAATCTCCTTTAACTTTTTTATAGCACCTCTGTCCCCAACAACTTCTTCACGAGAGGTAGGATCTCGTGTTCCCTAAGTCCATCTCCAGAACTCAATGGTGGGCAGCCAGAACCACATGTACAGAGGACATGCCCCATTGCTTTCATCATATTTCTCCCTAGAATCACATACTTAGCCCTGGATTTCCCTAGCTGAGTTGTCTTTCTATGGATGCATTGTCTTCAAGCTACTTTAAGTGACACTTTTCACCTTAAGGTTGCTATGGGAAAGGACAGAGGAAGAATTTTTGTTACTAGATGACCTGGGAATTTCTACAGCAGGAAGGAAGGTACTGCCTGAAGAAAATTTATGTTTTACTTCCTTCCACTTCTGAGAGATTTGCACAAGAAAATGCTCATTCACCAAGATCAGAGGAAGCTGTTCATCTCCATGACCAAGACCAGTAGTGCTAGCTATGCAACCTAAAGTCATAAGAATCCAGAGGCCTTCAAGAAGAAAGTGGATGGCCACCTGGTAGGACATTTGGTATACATGCCTCACCTCAAAAATTGCAGTGGACAAACAGGAGCCTTGCCCAATTCTATCAAGCCTTCCAGTGAACTATTCATCACTGGAGGCATGGCAGCTGACAGGCTGGTTAAGTGGCACAATAAGCAAATCCTGTGTGTGTCTCTCTCAAGGTGTGTTTTGTGCAGTTTCCAGCTCACATGCAGGTCTCCATCTGTGGTTGTGCTGAGCCAGGCCTCCCCTGGGTGGGTGTGGGGAGGGAAGCTTTGGCTGCATTTTTCCTCCCCCCTGAGGCTGATGTGATATATTAGGTGCAGGTGACACTTGGGTCAAGTGAGCACCTGTTCTCCTGAGGCCTCAGGGGAGTCTTACTAACATGGGAAGAATTTATTTTAACAGCTAGAAACTGGGAGAGATTATCACAGCACATTCTCTCCCTGGGAGCTGTAAACTGCTGGAATTCACTTCTCCCCTTTGGGATGCTGCAAAGAAAAGAGGAAGGGTCTCTACCAGGACAGGAGGAAGGGCTTTATACTATAAAGCTGGTCTCTGTGTCAGCTTTCAATTTGTATTGCAATAGTCAATGAGTTTTCCTTGGTCTGCTAAGAATAACAACCCCATCTCTCCACCACAGATGTTAAAGTACAGATCTGAGCCCATTTTAGTTAGTCTAGAGGGTTTGTGATTTTTGGTTAAGACAAGGGATGACTTCCATACAAGAACCTTTTGGAAAGCAGGTGTTAAAACCCTCATCATGCATACACATATTGAACAGCTCATCTTAGTACCTTTGCCTGTTGCAAGAGTAAAATAAAGTGTTATCCTTGTCAGATAACTGACAATTGAAGCCCCTTTGCTTATTTCATCTGAGCTTACTAAATTAGGATCCCTAGACCACCACCAACCCAATCAGTCAAGAAAAATACCCCATATTATATGGAGGGGTCCAGGAGAGTCCTACAGTCTGGATTCTAAGGGAAGCTGTGTCCTGTGTTTGTGACCAGCTGATAGGGTTTCAATAATTTGTGTAAAATTAATTGTCTGTCTTGGCCCTGCACCTAGTGTCTGGACTAGAAGCCCAGCCTGGGGTTAGCAGCCTTACAAACAAGTGTCAGGTCTGAAGCAGTCCTGAAGCCTAGAGAAGTGTATTGGACATAAGTCTCAAGGAGGAGACTAAGATAGTGCATTTGGTCACATCAGAACACTGCACAGAATTTCTGATCTCTTTGTAGGAAAAGGGAACAGAGGGAAAGGGAAGCAGGGGAGGGAAAAATTAACACCCCCCCCCCCCCCCCCAACTTGTCATTAAAATGTTGATTTTACCTCTGGCTTGGAAAATCACTTTCTTTTGATAATTCCTTTAATGTTATCTTACTCAGAATAGTTTTAATGGTAAAAAAATAAAAATCAAAATTCAATACCTTCTCTGACCCTAAATGGAAGTAATTTTGTCGTTCTGGTTTAGTTTTTTTACTTTTCAATTTGCTAAAAAAGCTGTTATTCACCAGCCCTGCTGGAATCACTGCTCTTCTCTCACTCCTAGTGCTGGTAGTACTGGCATCAATTCACTAGATGAACAGAGGATTTCAGTCTTCTAAAGCTGCCAATCCTGCACCTTTCAAAAATGCCAACTGCACTTTCTATGATAGCGATGAATTACTGTGCTAGTGCCGGTGGAGCCTGCAAGCCCATGGGCCGAGCCAGAAGCAGAATCCAGGGCAAGAAGCCTGAGCAGCTCCATGGAAGTCAATCATGTACATCTTGTTTTCCACAAGGGTCGGTTGAACACATCCCAGTCTCTCCCAATCCCTAGATGTAAGCATGAACCATAAAAACAGCTCTCCCTCCTCAACAAAAGAATTGAGGATTTGGCCAAAGGACTTTGCTAAACAGGAGATTGGCTGATCCAGCTGTTAGAAAGAACTTGCAGCAGCACATCCCTCCTCCGTGTGCTCAGAGACACAGAGAGCGAAGGAGCAGCGTTTCTCAGGGTGACTTCTGACAGATGAACCTCTGCCTTTCTCCCAAAGGTGTCCAGGTCAAAGGAGAAGCACCCTCATATCACCTGTGCCTACCATTTCTTCAGCAGAGTGCTACCCTCTTGGCTTCCACTATGGAAAATAAATCACTTGCAGTGACAGAGACTCCTCCAGAAAGTCACTGTAAACAGAGGAAAGCATACTTTCCATCCCTGGGATTCCCTTGCCAGCCAACCAGTACAGTTCTCCTACCTCATGTGGCCCTGACTGGTCAGAAAAAATCCCTACACACCTCCAGAGACTTTCCTCAAGGCCATATGATCCCCTCACACTCCCATGCACACACCCAACCATTCCATTAATGCTGAGGAGGGACAGCCATGGTAATTAAAAGGTAGCAAAGCTCCATGTCTGCATGAATAGGGGACAAGTCAATACAGTTCAATCTGCTGCTGAACTGACTGCAATCAATTTCTCTTTCTGCTCATCCAAGGCTGCAGCTGTAAAGTACTCACAACCTGATCAATGGTGACCTTGAGAGCAATGAAGAGAGACAAAGCCATGCTGCAGAGAGGGATGGAGAGGGGTCTTCAGAGCAAGCAGAAATGAAAGAGAAGGCAGAGCCTAACTCTAGAGCAAGGCAGAGGTGCAGTTTGGGTAGCTGGTGTCAACAAGCAGGAGCATGCCACATGTGGGTGTGTATCCTGGTTCATCAGCCCTCCAGAAAGAGCAGCAGAGCAATCATCTATCCTACTAATTGGCTGCACCATGAGAAAGAGACAATAACCAAGGAGTAGGACGGTTCTTGCCCAAAAGATTTTAGAAGCAATACTGATGAGTTATTACTACTCTGTCTCTACCATCTCCATCCTGCAGGGAGGTCAGGGTGAGGAAATACTCAGAAGCAGGTAGTGCCAGGCATCCAAGGCAGCCCAATATCTCCATCTGGCTTTAGGATGAGCCTGTCCACCTTAGGTAGCTCCTGCAAAGTTGTCCAAAGAAACAAACCATGACTGTGTCTTAGCACTTTCCCCTTTCTCTCACACTCCTGACCAGGTTCAACCCAACACAATCACCAGTAATGAATTAATAATTAATCAATCACTACCTGATTTCATTTTCAGCTTGCAAGATGAGAAAAAAGAAATGAGATCTTAAAATAATACTCCACAATGGGTTGTGTCTGTCTCTGGCAAATGCAATTTAACTGCCTTAATGAAATGATAATTGGTAGAAAATATATATAAAAACCATCCTGAATACTACTCTAATTAAATTTCCTTTTTCCAGATCTACAAAGCAAAATGCTCAGTGCAGAAAGAACAGTAAACAGACTCAAAGGCTGTCCTTTTCAAGATGAGGTAAAATTACAAGGAACTGCACAAGGGTTTGTTGGGAATAACACCATTGTTGTTCCTGATTGTGTGCATTGTCTGTGCATGTGGCATAGCTAAATAAAAAATGATGTTTATAAAGAGCTGCCTGCTCCTCTGCTGATGGACTGGAGGCGCTGATCCGACAATTAAACCATCGTCTCAGTAATAGCCATAAATAAACAGGCAGCATTAGAACAGACTTGCAATAAAGATGATATTAAAAGCAGAACAAAATGAGAAGCAGCACTGAATGGGAAAGGGTGAAGTGTAAGTCACATTGATCTGCTCCATCTCTCTTGCCAAGGATAAGGAAACAATGAGATGTCCTTACTGTGGACCCCCAATACTGAGCAAAGCTGTTACCAAGGAAGTGAAGGACAGGTCTCTAACAAGAGGTGATAGGTTTGTAAATGGCTTTTAGTCAGAAAAGTGAAAAAAAAAAAGTAAACTGTATGCAAACAAAGCTGATGAGAAATTTTCTATGAGGACTTGTACAGGGAAGTATTATTTGTCAAAATCTCAGGGTCAGTTCTGACCCATCTTCTACAATTCATAAAAGTTCTGAATTGTCAGAAGTGTGACACTGTCACAGTGCCAAGTTCCCAATTTCAAGTTGCAACAGCTTTTCATATAGAAACTGTAGAGCACTGCATTAAAAGTGCAAAAAAACCCCAAACCCAAAAAACCAAAACCAAAACAAAAAAACCCAACACTCAATTACAAACACAACATGCCAGCTGACCTGACACAGATACTGACCTCTCCCCACAAATTACTGACCTGGGAACATTTCTGAAGTTAAAAGTCTTTGTCCTCTTTTGGAAAGAAAAAAAGTGCTGACACTCTGAAAACTCCCCTGAGCTAAGTAAGCAGTGTCCTCTCCATAATGGACACACTTCAGCACAAGCTGATCCCTGACATTGCCATGGGCAAAGCATCACCTACCTCTCTTACATAGCATCAGGTTCACGACCAAGACACAGGCAATGGTGGTAGCTGGAGTCCAGTGGCCTACACAGACAGCAGGCTTCACATGCTCCACCAGTATTACTGTCTTTAAACCCAGCTTGTCAGCACAACACCTTCCTAGAGACTTTAAATGCCTTTGCAAATAGCCTTTCCAGCTGAGTATAATTACCTTAATTAAAACCCCACCTCATCCTTCTGACTGCAAAGGTTCATGTAATCGCTGTGTTTGTCTTAATGATCTCGTTAGCAGAAGGCTTAGAAAGTCCTTCAGCTCCTTTGCCAGTGGGCTGAGACATGAATACTTATCACAGGGGAGGTCACACAGGTGTCTCTGCTCCTCTGGTGGGGTGGATATTTGGGCTGTCTTGAAGGGAGGGATGGGTGACAGAAGTCTCTTTCTGTTCTCCATAAGCACCACTAATTTCTGGCTACTTCTTTCCTCAATGGGAGAGGAATCTCCCAAACCTCCAAGGACTGGGTTTGGGTGTGCCCTAATGCCATGCCAAGGCACTGTTGCCTATGGCTGTTGTCTATGCCTGGCTGAGGAACAAGTACCAAGATAACAATGACCATAAGGTTACAGAAAATACCTTTGCTATGTGGTCTAGAGCAGCCAGGAATGTTTCTTCACCTCTGGTCTAAATAAAGCAATTCAGTGTTTGTCTCTGCTTCCCAAGGAGCCCCTTACAGTTCATAGAAAGCAAAGAATAACCACTTTTGCTATGCATCCTACTTACCTCCTATCCACTTCCCATAGCAATGTCTATGCACAGCTAACTACTCTCTTCCTCCAACCATTGTCACAAGCCTCAGGAAGTCCAGGAATAGCTTTGATCATTTATATTTGCTCTGTGTTAGCTAATGTGATTCCTGGGCAGCAGATTATTCTAAAAAGGTCATTTTTGCTCACTGCTCCCTAACACTTGTTCCACTGCTAGAGAAATTTAATTGTCAAGCAGAAAGGGTTCCTCAGTTTTTGGGCCATAGGCTGTTAGGAGCTACAGTGAGGTAACAGCATAGTCTGACTGGAGTAGGTCCGGGAGACAAGACTGCTTCTTCCTACTTACTGGGTGTGCAGACATCAGCACTGCTTCTTTTTCCTTGCTGCCATGAAAATTGCCTTATTGAATTTTTAAATAAACTCTGCTAGTTGTAATATCTAAAGAGCCTTTGCACAGACCCTGATGGGATTTTTTTTTTTTTTTTAAATTAAAAATCTTGGCCTGAGGCAAAATGGAAATGTCTTCAGATTTGCAATCAGTGCTTGTGTAACACATCTGAAATGCAGTTTATAAACTGGTGATTTGATGGGATTTGTTCCTGGGGGCTGAAATGAATGGATTTGTGGAATCTCGGAGCCCAGGACGGCGTGACACAAATTGCTACCAATGACCATTACAAGCCACGAGGGGAGAACAGGAAAGAACAAGAAAAGAGCAATCAAGTTCTAATTGCTGAGTTGTGCATGGGAGTCACGTTGTCCTCTCCTTCCAACCTCCTCCTCATCTTTCTGTTTAACCCACCAAGATGTCCAGTTTGTGCCAAGGGTTACTAAGTAAAAAACTTCTATGAACCTCAAGGCCAACCATTCCTATACACCATCCACCTGATGGAGATGGAAATCAATAACTAAATACCTGCTGCTAAAGGCTGAATGGGAACTGTCACAAAGAGGCTGTTGAGGAGAAAAAGGCTTGAACTTGTCCTGAGGCAGCTCTCTTCACTCACTGAGCTGGATCATCTGACTAGGTCTAAAGGGAAATCCTCCTATAGGAAGGTCTGGGGAAGGAGGAAACTAGTGAGGAAAACACCTTACATGGTATTTCTGCTCTCAGGATACAGCTCTGATGGCTTTAGCTAAGGATTAAATACATGACCAAGCCACTACTGTGCTTGGGTTAAATAGGGAGGGAATGCTAGAGGAAGGAGCCAGTCAGTTCAGACTGGGGACTGCACGGTGAACAGAAGAGGGGAGGAGATGACTAGAGAGATGCAGTGAGGCCAGAGCTGTGAGTAGAAGCAGATGATTGAGGTAATTTGCTAAGGTCTCATCCAGAGCATGCAAAGACGAGTGGTGCAGAGATTCATCAGTCATTGCTACTGCAAGGCTAAGGCAAGCTGGGAAAGCCATACATCACTGTGCAGAGCTGGGTCAGAATCAGACACTTCAGAGACATTAGCTCTGGGATGGAACCCCTTGACTGCAGCTCTTCCTCCTCTACACCTCCACACCAAACTCGGTTGTCTTCTTATCCTGGTGGGAACAAGCATGGAGGAAATATTCACGGTCTCCATGGGCCACATAGGTCCTAAGTCCTGCAGCACTTGGGAATCGCACCACAATACAAAAAATAAGTTGCCCTCACAGCCTTGTAATTCACACACAGATATGTCCTAAACACATCACCCTATTTTTTTTTCTCAATGTGGCTAAGACAAATGTACCACTGATCTCTCCCAGCCCACACTAGTTCAATGTCAACCTTGTTTTCCCATCCCACCATGTTATGATGACTTTACCTATCACCCTATGACATATAGCAGCACCCAGCAGGATGTGCGCTAGGAACCATATGGAAGGAATGCATCACACCTGAAACCAGGAAAGGCAAAAGAAGTGGAGAGAGTAGGTAAAAGTGCCTGTTGGAGCTGGTAGAGTCTGCATGTGTATCTCAAAAGGTTTGCAGCCTTAAGGTGTAGTCATTTCTTCACAGTTGAGTTTGCCTAAGGCTGATGCTGCATCACTGAGATGAAGCAGAAGGAGGAACAGGCTCATAGGAAGATTGTGCAATGTTTGTGAGGTCAAAAGTATAGGAGCTGCTGGGGTATCAGAGCTAAGCTGTAGGGTAGGGAGAGGAATGTGCTGTTGGGTTGAGAAGTTGCACGCTGCTCTGGGAAACGGGGCAGGTCGGTGCAGAGCCGTGCGGGGCAGGTCTGGGAAACGTTGTTTTTTGCTCTGCCTCTCCCCCAAAATGGTAAATGATTCTTATCCATCATTATTATGTCACTGTGCATGGAGATGGCCTAAGGGCTCTGCAGAGGTCAATGGGCTGATCTATAAAAAGGCACCCGAAGATGAGCTGACTTCTTTCACACAGAAAAGGAGTGGGTGAGATGTTTAAATCTCTAGAGTCAGGCACAGCTTGAAGTCGTGGTAGCTTGAAACTCCAGTTCTCAGTAGCCATCATTCTTCTAAATGCTTCTCAGGATATGACTGTCTCTGGGTTCTTTCAACCCAGAACTGAAAATTCATTGAAAACTTAAAAATTGAGATAGAAAGTTTTACTCGACCACAAGAAATTTGGTTTATATATTTATTTTACTCATTTTGACTTTGCAGAGGACTTGAAGTTTTAGTTTCACAACTTGCTTCAGGATATGAACATTTTTTGAACTTACAAAAATGTTTGCAGATAGATAACTCAGCACAGCTGTGTGACCCTAGAACATCCTAGGCTCCTGCTATTGCCTTAGATCTTCCAAAAATGTTGTGACAAACTGGCAAAAGGTCCCTCTGGGCCCTTTGCCACTGCCCCTCAAAGCCTCTTTTGCTCTGGCTAAAGTGCTCATGCAGTGGCCTGATGTGAGTGCATGCAACTAGAATCATCTCACACTGCCAAGTGGTATTTCAGGGCAGTTTAATGCCTCCTTGTGACAAGTCCTTAGGAATTGTCTCTTCGTTGAATCCAGAAAGAGGTTGTGTCTGATTGGCAACCCAGTGGCAAAATCCCTGTAAACTGAAGAATTGCTTTACCTTGTGATAAAATTACCTTAAAGCACCAGTATCATTCACAACTGGACAAGGTCCCATGACCCTGTGGCTGCAGGACCATCTTAACGTTCAGCCCCATCAGGTGCTCAATGGCAGACACCTCTTTCACTTCCATGAGAAGGGAGGGTATCCAGCACCAGCCTGGATAGGGCTTTTTCTAGAGGGAGGGAGAGAGGAAAGGTAAATACGTGTGAGAGAGAGTGTGTGAATGAAAGGGAGAGAGACTATTGTGGGCTTCATCATTCCCCAGTCTAGAAGACATTTCTCCATTGACTCTATTTAAAGTGAGCCTCAGGCTTGTGGGCTTGGAGAGCTTTTAGCAGATGAAAGAACTCACTCATCAGGCAGAGGTTTTTTGATTTATTTTTTTTCTCTCCCCAGCTCTCACAGGTCTGTTTTAAAGCCATTTCAGCAATTGTTGAAAACTGTCAGATGCCTTTGACAGATCAGTACTTTACTGTGGAATTTGCATGGCCTGTTAGCCAATCAAAATGTAAATTGGGGATACATTTAAAACACAGGCCCCCAGTTTGTCTTCAAAATGCTGCTGGGAAGTCATAAAAGCATTTTAGCTGTTCCTGGGACTGCACCTTGTCTCCAGTCTCGGTTCTGGCAAAGCTGCTGATTTTTGCTGGGTGGGAATGTGTGTGTGTGTGTGTCTGTGTGTGTCTGTGTGTGTCTGTGTGTGTCTGTGTGTGTCTGTGTGTGTGTGTAAGTGGTGTGTGTACGTATGCTACAAGCATTGTTTCCAAACTGTGAGTATAAATCTTCCTCTCTGACTGAGTGAGATTTATGGCTCAGCCACGGGGCTCCTGGCACCTCCCAGCCCAGCATCTCCCTTTCAGATCGGGGCAAGCTCAGGGATGGAGTGTGGGAAGAGGGGATGGAGATGGGAAGAGGGATGGACGTTCAGACTCTTCTTCTGCCCTGCTTACCTTCTTTTCCTTCTCCAGATGGCACTGGGGTTTAGTGACAGAGCAGAGGCTTGTGCCAACAGCTCACACTGTGGCAATAATGACAGCCATTTAATGAAGGTTGAGGCAACAAAAACATGCTTCCCTTTCAACAAATAAACACTTTTATTCTCCCTCCTTGTTTTTCCCACTAGGAGCTTTCTGCTAAGGGAAATTGATGGATCAACATCGCAACAGGTGAGCATCTTTGATTTACCTCTAGAACAGGTACAGTCCGCATCGTGGTGACACAAGCCATTGTGATGCTGGCTGTTCCTGTCCCTCAGCCTGGGCAAGCGAGCCTGCCTCTGAGCACCTGTGCCTGGTCTGAGGGTTATCCATCCATCCCCTCCAGTCTGAGAATCCAGTCTAAGTCTGCTTAACTGGTTTTCTTTCTTTTTCTAGCAGAAAACATTTTTTTCTCACTCCTTTTAACCTTTCTGAACGAAAAGGTCTATTTTGTCCAAAAATAAATTCTTTCCCCTGAAAATACCTCCTCCTCCCATAATGATCCTCCAGTTCTGATTTAAAACACCTTGAAAAGGTGATGTGAGGGGTTTTGTTTTTAATGATAACTTAAAATGTTGTACACAACACAAAAAACCCAACCAGCCCATTCTTTAGCTGGTAATGACGTTTCATGCAGACTCATGCATGAAAATTTACCTATATTCTTTTTTAAACAGGTTGGGGGGAAAAAGGGCCCTGTCATCTCTCATCTAGTTGTGGAGTTACCTATTTATATGAATTGTACTGAACCCACTGGCATCCCATTATGAACCATTTCTTACCTATAGAGCCCCAGACCTGGGAATCTGCAGATTCTGCTGCACGGGACATTTCCTGGCGTTACTCAAAGCAGGAAGGTTAAACTGGAAATGATCTTCCAGTGGACTGAGTTCTCGCCAAATAAAATTCTTTCACACTTATCAGATTTGGGTAATAAAATGAAATGGATAAACCTTTACTGCAAGATTATTTGGAGTGATTTTAAGTGTTTCTCCTTCCTTTAACGCCTGGATTCTCCCTTTCCCTGCAGTCTGCCTCTTGTCTGGCTCACTGAGGCAGCCAGATGGTGTAATTTGCAGGTACCTCCACAGCAGTTACTTGTCTGACATGCCTGAACTGATTGAAACATGCACAGAAACATTTGAAACCTCATTGAAGAGGTCTGGATAAAGTCCTGGAATGTGATAGATCTGGGAGACAGACCAGGTACATTCACTCCTGAAGACTGCACAGCACAAAAATCCAAGGGAAAGAGTTTGTGCATGCATGTCTGAGCGTGGAGATGGGATTGAGTGTAAGCCATTACAGTAGATCTTCACAGGACTACATTCCAGTAAATAAATATAGTATGGTCACTCATGTAGTGTGTCTCACTGCATTTGTATGTGGATGTGTGTACTAGTGAGTATACGTGACTCCCCACATTCTTGTGTGTCTCCATGCTATGTGTGTGTGGTGTATATACATTTCCTATAGGGATGTGTCTGGCATTCATAGACCATGCTTGGTTTTGAAGCCAGTGTGACTGCAGAGAACATGTGAGCAGCAAAAAAGATGCCCATGTGTGTAAAGGAGGTTTCTGATTGCATGTACTTCGTTGCTTACTACACACAGCCTGTGGGTAACAGCAGGGAGCTGAACTGTTTGACTGACGACCAAAATACCTGATGTTGGCTAGTTCCTCCAGTTTGAAGACAGGTACCTGCAAGAAAAGACATGTTTCAGCTCTCTCAGAGAGTGCACACAGGTGCCCCTGAGAGGAAGGTGATTTGCTTACCACCGTGAGGTCATCAGCACTCAAATGCTGTGATTCAACAACCTCACTGTTTCCCTTACGCCTTCATGCCCTCAGTGACACCTGAGCACCACAGAATTGTGTGGAGAGAGGTGTGCATAGAAAATCCATCTCTACCAGTGAAGGTTTTAAAATATTTTCTCTCTTCTTGTGCTTCTCCTGCTTCATTTTTCAGGAGTATGTTGTCAGATGTCACACAACTCTGGCAAAGGAGTCAATGTGCATGATGCTGGGTCATCTCACCCAAGGGACTGCAACCAGTGGGTGATGAGGCTTCTGGGAAGAGCTGCAGTAGAAACTGGGAGTGGAGTTTGGTGGAGACACTTATGAAAAGCAGGTTGTAGAGAACTGGGCTGAAATGCCTCCTAACACACAGGGACAGTTGGCACTCAATATCTGCATCAATACTTTCCAGGGGAAGACGTCTGCTGCCACTGAATATAATCTCCCCTGGAAATATGTCTGTGAACAACAATATCTTTGCAGCCAGGGATATGAGAAAATAAACTAACACCTGTCAAGAACAGAACTGAATCAAGCACCGATTTAAATATGATAAAGAAGACCATCAGGGGGAAAAAAAATATTGTGTTTTATTGCTGGACTGGAAAAAAACAAAGAAGGAAATAAAAAAGCCTTCTCATGCTTCAGCTGAGGACAGGAGCTGAGCAAGGGGACAAGACTCTTGTGGGGAAAGAGAAGTGGCTGGCTCATGCAGAGTGCCCTGTTGTGCTGGTACATGGCAGCATCCTGTCAGCACTTTGCAAGAAGGAGCTCCATCTTTCTTTCTTACATGGCTTGACAGCTTTTCAGAAGAGATTTATACAGGGACAGATCGAAATATCTGTCATAGCAAACCACCGTGATCAAGAGAAATGAGGCACTGAGAGCCTCCGAGCTGGGACCTCACAGTTCTTAGGGCAGAGGAGATCTTGTTTCAGGAGAGGGTACAACCATGGGTGGTGGTCGACACCCCAGAGCGGAGGGTCTCTGGGCTATGTCGGTACAAGATGTGCTCTGGAATCTATCTGGCTGTGCACAGAGAGCTAGAGCTTGCAGGTCTGCTTCCCTGCAGGTTGGTGAGCTTCCCTTTACCATCAAGGCAGAGAAACTGTCACTTCTGGAGCCCAAGTCATTTCTTTCTAAGGCTGATGTCTAAAACAAGTCACATGAACTGTGCTGTGGAATCGCTTATTTCTCTTTCCCAGCTATAAGGGGAGTCTAGACAGCTAGCTCGGCTGAAGAAAGTTGTGCTGGAGCTGCTGAAAGTCCAAAGAGACAAATCCCAGCCCTAGTGTGCAGATGGGCCATCCCATAGTGTCTGCTCTCAGCCCTGCGAGCCCATTGCTGGCTCCATACCCACCGTGTCCCTCAGTCACGCCCGTGGGTGCCCCAGGAATTGCAGAGCACGTATCACATGGGAAACAGGTGGCTGAAAGGTCTGCAAGGGGTTGGGATACAGCCACCTTCTGAATAGTTTTAAACATGCTCAGAGCAACAAAGTTTAGATTTTTTCCCTGGGAGATTTAAAGGCAAAAGTCAGGGAACCTATCACCATTAGCATTAGGCAGTGACTCTGCTTGGCTGGCCCCCTGAGCCACTCTGCTGTGACAAAGCCATGGGAGCATTTCACAAGGACAAAGGTTGCTGGCTGGTGAACAGCAGCGGATTAACATGGAAATGACAGCAATCCATGTCAGAGCACAGTGTCCATACAAATCTTGCCTAGGCTATTAGCAACATGTGGAACGAGTCCTGAGATGTGGGACACTTCTTTGCAGGCACCAGTTGACTGGTTCGAAGCCTCGTAGTGCTGGATTGCCAGTCTCACTGGAGCATGTCTACTATGCCAAATAACTGGGAGAAAGAAGAAGGAAAAAAAAAAACCAAGCAAATTGTGATTCAGCCCCCTGCTCTCTCAGTGAAGCTCCTCTGGACCCCAGCTGCGGTGTAAATTGAGATTCCGCATGAATGCTGTTGCCTGCTTTCACTGCTCGTTGGGTGCAATTTACTTGTCTTATCCGATTTACACTATGCACTCGGGTTTGAAGCATAAATATACAAGCTCATATAACTGTGTGAGCATCTTTTTTCTGTCTCCCATCTCTCACAATGGCTCAGATCCATTAAATTCCAAGGAAGTGATTTTAATTTCAGTGATCTTCCTTTTCTCACCCAAAGCCCTACTGATTTCTGTGCTGCGGTCTCCTAACCACATCAGTGGAGTTTTCCATTGGATTTCATTTTATCCTCTGATTTGAAGGGTTTAAGCATGAATTAAGTGATACTTTGGCTTTGAGCACAGCCCTCCCTTCCTAGAGGTGAATTTTAGCCTAAATGAAAATTAGGAATGCATTCCCCAAGCATGAATAAATGTTCTCAGGGAGCTCCTTAACAACATACAATCTTCCAAGCAACAGGTTGCTTTACTAGGATTAACAGCCTGGAGGAGAAGGATTAAGATAATTGCTACTCCTAACCAGAGCTAAGGAAAATAATCACAATGAAGTTAGATAAAACCTCTGAAACCTGTCAGGGGTATTTTTTTTTTTTGGCTTTTAAAAAGTTATTTATTTATTTGTGCAAATCTCGCAGGAAATTTCCTGATGTCAAACAGGATGTGCAAGAATTCACCTTTTCCTCCCTATTTTTCAGGAAGGTTTTTAAGCTTAAGTCAAAACACAGGGTATTTTTAGAAAGCAACATCCTAACTGACCTTCCCCCACCTCTGTTTCACATTTCATTCCATAAGAATAAGAGAAGAGTTTTGCCAGCTGAAAGGGAAAGTCCACCTAACCCAGTATCCTATGTTCAATAGCAGCCAAAAATTACCACTAGGAAAGACTACATAAACAGGGCAAGTAAGAGGAAGCATTTCTCTCCTACTCTTTCACAGCCTCCAGTGATCAGCTCAGGGAATCCCTGACCCAGAGGTGTTATCTTTGGGTTCAATGCCCTTGATGGATTTTTTTTTTTTTCCCCATGAAGTATCTAATAGCTTCACAAAATACATAGTCAAGATGTAGAACTCTATTTTTTCTCAATGCTAGAAGTTTACATGGGTTCAAAAAGTAAGGTGTGAAACCACATTACATTTTCACCCTTAATGTGCTATGAAACAAACAGATTTTGACAAGGAAATCTCTTCTCAGGAGACATCATGACTTTGATACCTTCTTTTTTTTTTTTTTCTTTAAAACACTTTCTAAAATAAACATGTTCCACAGCAAATCTTGCAAGAAAAGTGTTTTCCTGCAATCAGCAGCCCTGCTGAAAAAGGCTTGCAACGCTCCTTCAACTCATCTGTTGTCAGGGCTGGTATTTGATTAGAGCCAGATCTGATGTTCTACAAGGTATTTGTTCTGCTGCCCAGAAGTGGAACATCAGGAGCCACTGGACTGTGACCAGTTGAATAATTTTCAACAAATACATGGAAATAAACATAATCATCTTTATCACATTAATCACAGTCTCACAGGAAACCTTCACCTGGATTTCAGTGATTTCAGAGCCAGATTATTCATTATCCTTGATTCCCTGGTGGCCCTGGGCAGCCAGAGCAGAATTCACCCTTGTGTAAGAGCTAGCACAAAGCCAAAGCATCACTGGAGTGCTGTTTGCATGGATCTGCAGTCCATGCTCTTTACATTTGTTTTCTGTGAAGTTATGTGATCTTGTAGGATCAGAGGAGCCAGACACCACTAAGGCCAAGCAGCAGAGCACCAAATCTGTGTTTCTGAAGCCTTTTCCGCCCTACAGGTTTTTTTCTTCCCTGTCAGGCTCTGGAGACCCTCTGCATGTTGCACAGACACTAAGGAGTAACCCCTTCACTGCTGTAGGGAGGTTTTCAATTCCCACCAAACCTTCCTGCTCCAGGAAACTTTTTTTAACACTTGCTTTTGCCAGTATAGAAACAGCAGTGGAGGGTCAAGCCTGCTGGCTTCAAGAAGAAGAGTAAGCCCTCACTCATGCAGCAAGCACCATGGGCTTTTTAAAACCTTCCCAGAGCCAGGTTTAGCCTCTCTCTCTCTTTCCTTGCTCACTTTTGTGCATGTTTTCCAAGAGTCTGAACTTCTAGTCTGAATTGCTTTGGAAGCTGAACCTGTTCTGAGTCTCTCCAGGTCAGATCCCCGTCCATCTCCACTGCTGTTGTTTTGAGCTTGTGTTGCTGACATTGAGCATTCTCCTCTGCAGCAAATGCACGGGCAGTCCTGGCCTTCCAGCCCCACCACATATTTCAGATAACTTCAGATCCACGTAAACAAACCTTCTGTACAAGCAGCTGAAACCTTTGCTGAGAAGAGAGATGCCCCCTCAGGCAGAGTGAAAAGAGCCCAACAAATGCTGTGATGACAGCACAGTAAAATTCCCTGGGCCCTAAATATTTTATCATCATAAAATAAACATAGATCTTCTCATCATGAAATATACATTAAAAAATGTTTAAACATGTTAATTATTAAACCAATATTGATTCATATTGGATGAAGCATTAACGGGTGGAGTTTGGAGGAGGAAAATTGGCAAATGTATTTAATGTTGAAAGAGAGCTTGCCACATATCAATATTCATCAGGTCTAACCACTAATAACCATAAAAGTGACAGGCCAGATTTATGGCTCCTGTGCATGAAGGCAAGTCTGTGCAAAGGGATAAACTAAAAAAATTAAGATGGGAGGCACAAAAATTCTTTTTTTTTTTTTCTTTTTTCTTTTTTTTTTTTCCCCCTGAGTTCATCATTGTGATTTTATGGATAAACTCAGGATTTGTGTATAAGAGGCTGAGCAAATAGTGGGAAGACTCTTCTGAGTTTATATCAGAACAGGGTATTGGAAGGATACAATCAGCTGTTTATGATCATAGCTGGGTAAGGCTGTCTTCTGATACAGGTGCCATCACAGTGCTCAAGGAGTTAACTGCTGCTCATGTGCCCCTCTTTGGACATTTATTCAAAGATATCTAAATGGAGTTTCTGAAAGTGGGAGAGTGGGAAATGCATCATGTGCCACCTTTAGCATTTGCAGGGTTGAAGGTGAAGCTTGAATTGGGGAGTTTTATGGTCCAAGCCAGTTATTCTGATTTTGGGTTGTAAATATTCTACCCAGTGGAGAACACCTTGCTCACTGTGTCTGCAGGAATTCTTTCGCAGCATTTTTTTCCACTGGAATCTCTATCTTTGATAATATGTTCGGTTCACAGCACATATAGGAAGGGAAGGTATGGGGGACTGAAATTTCCATTGATATGGGAGACTTGACAAAGCTCTCTAATTTGGTTTAGATTTAAATGCAATTGTCCATCCAAACCACTCAAGGAGAAGGAATCCTGAAGTGAAGACAGTCTCTCTCAAGACATTTCTGGCACTGTCGTCTGGATGTGTTGTACATTTCCCTCCCAACTTAGGCTTTTTTACTTTAATTTACCTCAAAGTGAACAGGTATACCAAAACCTGGCTCCTTAACCTGCAATACTCTGGGATTATATGAATTTAACAGTATTTTTGTAATATGCTGGAGTCTGAAAGAACTGTAGAATTGCAGGGAGTTCATTGTATTTAAAACATTTTCTTGAGAAGATTGTCTCCTTTTCTGGTCTTTAAACAAAAAAGCACAATGAGGTTCAGTGACTGTGTTCAAGGACTCCAGTTTAAATTTGTTCAGTCTACAAATCAAAAAAGAAATTTGTTTTCTTAACAGCCACCTCTGCAAACGTGGTATGTTACCAGAGAGCTAACAGGTGCTCTCTGTCTTGCATGCCAAATTAATTTAATACTTTCTATTGCTGTGTCACTTTGTAGGACTAATATAAGTTATAAGCAGCAAAAAAATAGAAACCTTTTCTTCTGAGATGAGAGGGGGTGTTCTGTAACCACTGATGGACACAGTCATGCCAAGGAAATGGAAATAAATCATTCCTCTCCTCACTGCAACTTGGGCTCAATGTCAGGGCTGGTACCTGGCCGAGCTGCTAACATAATTTATTGAAGATATATAAGTGCATAAGCTGTCACACAAAAAACAAGGGTGGTGAAAAAAAGAGCAGATGAATAGGACCTGGCCACTCAACTGACCAACTACAGGCCAGGAAATGGGGATCTTTTAGGTCTCTTAGGTCATGCCCTTTTCTCACCAGCCCTTATTGCTTTCAGAATAGAACTGGAATTTCTTTTTTTCTCCCTACAAAAGTTATGCCAATAGAACAGCAAATGTCAACCTTTTTCTCTGGGACAACACGTTCAAAGGCCAAAACCTTTAACATCTGGCAGCTGTAGTATTTTGTTGAACAACAGCTTTATTGTCAATGTTTATCCGCTGGAGAAACGCTTCTGAGTCTATGCATAGAGATGATACACTAAATTGTCCATTTAATTTCCACTTACTGTGAGATTCAGCATACATTAAATAATATTTGATCATTAAAAGCATGTTTATGGACTCTAATATCGCTATCAGTGATATGTGACTAATACGCAGTAAAGAGCATTTTGTCATGATCGGTTGATTTCAGTGTAATTTGTCATTGCCAATTGTTAATCTGGGGGTTCTCTTCCACTCTCTCCTAATGCAGCTCCAAAAGATGTCTCTGGAGGGAGTCTTGCTATCGCTGTGTCCTTGTACAATGTCCCTGCATAAAACAAGGAGTGGAGTGACTCACTCATGGAGAGACCCACAGTGTGGGATGGTCTATGGCACTGGTTTCCTGAGCGTCACTGGGTTCACTGGAAGCATCGGGGGAATAAAGGAAATTTCTAGTGTGAAGACTGTTCATGTCTCTTCTTTTTCAGCTGGAAAACATGACATCAATCCACCTAGAGCCAACCATTAAAAGATGTACTATTGGCCTAATTTCCTCCCAAAATCATGCTCTGTGTTTGGATGTGTAAACATAATGAGAACACCTTTATCTACCTACTCCACTACACAGTCCCATCCAATAACTTTTGAACTAATTGAATGGCTTTAATCGAATGTGATATAGAGATTAACAGCCTCAAAAATATTAAATTCTCACAAGTTTCATGAAAAAGCTGATTCTATTGGAGTCCCTAATTAACTACACACTCAGGAATTCAACCCACAGGATACATATTCATGGAAAACGAGCTTCGTTTCCACCCATCACAGAAGTAGCTGGCATCTTGATGGGATGTTCTCCCACTGGAAAACATCAATTTGTCAAAATCAAAACATGCTACAGGAACAAACACTGATTTCAGTAAAATTTCAATTGAAGACAGCTGTTTCGTCTATGGTAATAGAATATTTAAATTTTTTCAGTCTTAAAGAACTATCCTTCCCCTAAATGTGTGTTATCCTCATACATAGGAAAAAAAAACCCAAACAAACAAACAAAAAACCAGATGTGTGTTTAGTGGGAGAGGAACTCTTGGAAATTTGTAAAAAAATATTTTATTCAGAGTTTTCTCATGCATGTCATGGGAAAATGTTGACTTTTCAGTACACCTTAGAGAAAAAAGTTTAAAATATGGAGTGTGCACTAAAAGAGACATTTCAAGTTTTGACCAGAGCATTTATAATTCCTTCAGAGTGAAAGGATCAGCTAATCAGTAGCTATATCCAGAGAAACTCCCTGTTAAAAGAGTTCTCCTGTACCCAACTATACTATCCAGAGCCATGAGCAACTAAGTCCTCATCAATTACATACCCACCTTACCCACATGGTATCACCAGTAACACTCATCTAACAGGCAGTCAGAACATCTGGCATTCAGGCACAAAGCAGAGCAAGGTACTACACCTCCCCTTGCCTTTGTTTTTGGCTTCCTAATACTCACATCCCACTGCTGTTAGTCTCTTTGGCAACCAAAAGAAACAATGTCCCTCTAGCCAATGTGGCTGCTGACAATGTCCCTCTTTCTTTACAGTGGTCTTTCTCAAATCCCTCCTATATGGCATTGCAATAATTCATCATTTCTTCTCTCTTAGATCAGGACTTTCTCCCATCCAAGAAAACCAAACCAGCTGTCTCTGTGACCTGCACATCAGCAAAGACTCACCTAGCACTGTTCTGGGTGTGTGGGAAGCATTCAGAGAGGGAATTCAATGCTGAGGAAAACAGAATCCCAGAATTGCCTTGATTGGAAAAGACCTGTAAGATCATCAAGTCCAATCACTAACCTCACACTGACAAGTCCCCTAACCACGACTAAACCATGTACCTAAGCACTATGTCTACATGACACTTATGTAACTCCTGGGATGGTGACTCCACCACTGCCCTGGGCAACCCCTTCCAATGCCTGAGAACCTCTTTGAGGAAAGAAAAAACTAAGCCACTCTCCTTGGTTTAGGCAATCTGCAGTGAAACAGGTTAAGGGTGTATAAAGATTCAAAGAAGAGAGAGGTTTGTTCAGACTGGGGTTACATGGTGGATTGGGATCCCTATGTCTCCGCTTCCTCTGGCTGTCCAGTTTGGTGGTGCTAGCTCCCTTTCTGTGGTCTCTCTGTTGAGACTATGCTCTTAAGGTATAGACTGTGTCAGAGCCTGGGCAGCAGTTAGCCTACTGACAGCTTGATCTGAGCTGGAATCACTATATATTGCAAAAATAAACCCTAACAGGCACCGTTTGGCATGGCATGCTCACTCCTGAGCTGAGTTATAATGACATGGGATGTACTTTGCAAATGCATCTGTCTTCTGGGCCTAGCAGCAGCCACATTGTGTGGGATGCAATTAGGAGGTCACAGAAATGCTGTCACTGATGGCTTTCTGGTTGCCTTTGCAAAATGTTCTCAACACATAGCTAATAAGTAGGTTTCTTTGATACCACTTTGATAGTTAGGGACAGCAGGAGGAAAACAAGCGGAAGACCCAGCTCAGTGCTATTATTCCTTTTAACTTTGCTTAGAAAATGATTCTGAAGTGCTCAACACAATAACTCCCCCTTTTAAGCATAGGTTTTCCACTCCTCTTCCTTTGCTAGGGTCTAATTTTAAGGGAGCACTTTGGGATTTTAATAACAGAATTATACACTTTGCCCACAGGTCTTTAATCTCTCGATGTTTATCCCATCAGTAGCGTCTCTGGCGAGCCTTTATGCTAGGATGTTTGTCTATTAAATTAACAGTATTTCAGAAGAAGAGAAGCCATTTGCAAGCAGTAAATCACAAGAAGTAGCATTCACTTAGCTCTCTCACTGTTGCATCAGTCAGTATATTATACACCATTCTATATACTCAGTATATCACCGAGTTCTTCATCTTCCCTGCCACCCCCACCCTCCGCCTCCATGCTGTCTGCAAAATGCACAAACCTTTCAGAGGCAGGCAGAGCAAAAGAGAAGAGACAGATGAGATTTGCACAAGCAGAGAACTGGGAAGGTTTTGAGTGCATGGATGGCACTGCTGGATTTTGGCTGTGTTGCCTATAGAGAAGAGGGATAGAGCAGAGCCCTACACATCTGAGTATTTCAGAGTGTGCCAAAAGCAGTGACGAGCAATGCCCAGCAAAACGTCACTGTCAAAGCAAACATGGTGCCTCCCACCCACTGTTGAAATGAAACCATCCTGGGATGAAGGCAGCCCATGCCAAATAATGTATAGTGAAGTATCATGGTGCTGCAGGATCAGAAAGAGATACACATGTTGTACAGTGAAGGATGAGAATTAGCTGGGAGGGGCCCAAGAACATGGAAATAATTATATCCTGTTTATGCACAAAATACAAATGAGTGTGTGCTTCTTGAATGGCTTCAGATGTCTTAATTCTTGGTCTTAATTGAAGGGGTCCTTCCTTAAAAAAGCAACCTGCAGCGGATGTTTGGTAATATTTTCAGAGCTCAATGCACTGTAACAAAATCACCAGCACTGAGAAATGTTCATTTTTGCTCCTTGGATTCTGCCCATCCAGCAAATGGAGTGGGTTCAGTTTCATCTAAACATTGAGAACTGCCAGATCTCTAGCAGAAAGCAAGCATGGTGCATCTGCAAGCAGATGGGAAACATCTACATGTAAGCATTTATGAGATGCCTAACATAGTTTTCCTCTCAGAAAAAGGAGCAAACAGATGAAAATCTAAATGTTAAGGCCAGTGTGAACCAATAATTTAGGGAAAGAAATCAGAACAGGTTGTACAAAGCAATCTGGTGCAATGACTACTATTTTATTTCCCTGTTGACTTCTTGGTTCCTATCCTCCTTGCTACCACCTTGTACAACATATCCATGTAGAAATCTCATTTTCTAAATCAAAACCCTTTGAACCAAACAGGTTTGCAAACAGCAGATTCTGGTCACAGACTTCACAACCTAACACTGGGAATTTTGTCTTTCTGCCCTCTATGAATTATCATCTGAAAACAAAACAAAACAAAACCAAACATCCTGGTTCCTCTACTGGAGCATGCTTTTTTCTCTGCATCCAGCTGCCACACCTTGACTAGTTGCTCTCTTGATTTCACAGATTTTAAAACCCAAAGACATCAGCAAGGCACTTGGTCCACCACCTCCCCTGGACAGGCCATTTGGGTTCCTCTGGTTATCTCTATGTTAAGCAAGGTGACTGAGGTCATGCTAATCCCTTTCAGCTCTCGGAAGACCGGACTGTTGCATGCCACATACAACGGATAACAGAGATTGAGGTGATGCCCTAGCTGAAGTTGAACATGGGTTATGAGGAGTAGTAAGAATAGATAGATCCTTTATCCTGGCTGGGGAGGGAACATGAAATGCAGAGCATATTTACATTTTTGCTCCAATCTGGAGCAAAATGTGATACCACTCAGCATTGCCCAGAGCTGCTTCAGGTGAGGGATCCCCAGCTTCAGGCTCCTTCTCTGGGGTTTGGAGATTCAGCCTTGCTCTCCATGCCCCAGGTCTATTCCCTAAACACCCACTTTTAAAACTGGCCTCTGTCACTCTGTTTATTTGTTTATTTGCCTCTCTTTCTCACCTACTTTTTGAAATTTCTCTTTGGATCTCATAAATCTTCCTTATGGAGATATTTTTGCACTTGGTGTATTTCCAAGAAATATTTAGATTTAGACTTTGATAAAGCAGGGGGTTTTTTTGTTGTTTTTTTTTTTTTTTCCATGGGGAGAATTTTGTCATGATTTTTCTGAATGGCTTTCCTCCATGAATCTTGGCAGCTTAGGAATACCCTCCAGTAGGATATAATTGGAAGTAGCTGCTCTGTCTGATAGCTTGGCTTTCAGAGAGTGGCCTCCAGTTTAGTAGCTGCAAATAACTGCGGGCAATTTTGCCTTCGCTTAATTGCAACAAGATTGTTTCTTCCAATTTTTAAGTCTTTCATTTTCAGGTAAAAGCAGAGCTAAATGCTCATATGTCCTCCACTAAAAGCCCTTTGTAACAAGTGTTAAGGAAATATTCTCTGCCACTGCTAACAATTCTTTACTGATAAACTGGAGACACAGATGATGGTGGGATCATCAGGGGATATGATCAGCAGGAGAAAGACTATCTCTTGGTTAGGCTGAGTGATAAAGCTCTGTCTCTGCCAAAGAGCAAATGTATAACTCATTCTTAGTCACTCTTTTCTTGGTAAATTTAGCAATCTTTCAAGCTGGGTTAATTTTAGTATTATAAAATGTAAGACTATAAAGGAACGCAACAGGCATTTTGAGTCAACCCCACTTGTCCAAGGGAGGATCAACTCTGATGATGCTGTACCCCAAGGGTGTTCTCCAGTCTGTCCTTCAAACTCTCCAGTCAGCATGATTCCACCATCTTCCTGGGCTACTTTTTACCAGCACTTCACTCTCAGCAGTGTCAGAAAGCTAATCCAAATATCCTCTATAATGTAAGACAACCTTTGAGCCGCTCCAAAATTAAACTGCCTCATGTTTAGAAGAGCACAGACAAATTTCAGATACTACATCTTATGGCAGTACCAACTGTCAGCCCACAGAAACCTTTGCAGGAATAGCAATAGCCTCAGTGCTATTCCAAAGTCTTAGGAAGAGATTTTCCCAGGAAACCGAGCTAGTGCTTTTCCATGCTCTGCCATCTGCGCTTGCTGGAGACCGGCTCGGATACTGGCATCCCATGAATACATCGATAGGAGACAAAACCATTAAGAAACCAGCAGAGATCACTTTAAAATGCAAACAAAGCAGAATAGTGAGGCACTTCAGACCACATCCTGAACTGCTGTAAATCAGTGAAATTCATGAAATTCAAGCAAACTATACCACTTTGCTCCAGCTGAGGATTCAGTTCTTCATCATTAACTCCTCCAGCATGACACAGCCAGGTTTTGGAGGCTTTGAATGACTTCCTGCTCTGAGTTTACAGCTGTTCCAGCAAGGCCTTTGGTTTATCCCATTAATTCATCATTAGTCTGTGTAAACAAAAAGAAACAAAACAAAAATGTCAGGGAAAAAAGAAACACAAACAGATGCACTCACTTTTCCTCCACTTCAGATAGACTTTAGGTAAGAAGCATTGCTAAAGTGGAGACCTATTGGGACATGTTTCCTGGTTAGGATAAAAATGTTGGTTGAGATCCAAGGCTTGAAGATTCTTGGTTCAGATTAATGAAAATAAATAAATACATAAATAAATAAAATAAGCCCCCTACCCAAAAGTCTTCCTTTTCATTAAAAGACCATTTCATCCTGCATTTCAATGTTTCCCAATCATTCTGATTCCACCTGGAGTCAGATGCAGATGTCCTGAAATACCAGCAAGGAAGCTGAGTCTGACAGTATTTCTGAAGCATAAGCAAAGAGAAAATTACAAAAATATCAGGAAGAAAATCTACTCTCCTGATATTGTCCATCCATTTTGGAGGGTTGATAGAGGCTAGAGAGTTTGAAAAACTTTAGGTAGAGACACAGGAAGGGTCGTGTCCTTACCCAACCACAGTCGTTGTGCCAGTTTGATCCCAGCTTGCAAACATAACCATGGAGTTGAGCCTGAACTGCATCGTGCTTTCATTTCTGGAGGTACCTGTCCATCCAAAGCTAACATCTACATGGACAAACTATTGTGAAAGTTTGGAAGAGAAGACCTATTATTCCAGTTTTTCAAAGAAAAAATTAAAAGGAAGGTAGTTTTTCCCTTCCCCACAAAACAACCTGCCTAAACTTGTCTAATTAATAGTTCAGTTGTTTCCAGCTTCAGTCATTTAATATATCTCTGTTTTTTGCCCTTCAGATTGATTTCCCATGGTAGGGAGGTGGATGAAGAGTCACAGAGATGGATGATTGGCAGGGTTTTCAAAAGTCCATACACAAGTTAGATCAACAAGGAAATAACTGAGCCCAATGTCATGCATTTATGTAAGCACTGTTATGAAGCACTGTAGGCACTATTTCTTTTCTTGTTGTAAAGCTTACTTAACCACGATCAGGGTCACACCAGGAGCATACAGCAGTTAAGAATTAAACCCCAAGACACTAAAATCAGAAAAAAGAAAAATCCTAAAATGTTTTTTACTGATCTTGTTCCTGGTAATAGCACAGATATAAGACAAGGTGTTCACTGGGTGCAAGCCAACCAGGATCAAGCTTTCAGCTAGCAGTAGCTGACTCAGAAATCTCCCCCCAACAGCTAATGAAAATGGCAGCTTCCCTGTCTTTTTGGAAGGATTATCTTATGCTCTTCCACAACCTCAGCTGGTGGCATGTGACCCCCTCACAGGAGTTAATTCTACCATTTCTGATGCTTGTCCTGTTGTCTCCAATACCTGGCTTATCAGACCAACAGAAAAATACCCCTTTTCAGTCCTATAGGCAGGATGGGGCAGCTTCACACATTTCTTTCCATAGAGATCCTTGGAATGTGTATGTGTAGACTTTTGAGGTGCAGGCAGATGACTATGTACATTTATATATTAGCATACATACAAAAAAATGTGTATATACACTGTTGCAGGTCTATGTGTGTATTTCTTTAGAGAGATGTGTTTTCCCAAGAACGGTGTCAGGGAATCTGTCCTGTCACGTTGCTCCTTGATGACAGATGCTCTGTGTGCTGCTGCAGCCTTATCACACTGACAGAGGCACTGTAATGTGGAGACAGCAGCAGTCCTGGCTGTGATGCTCACGAGAACAAGGAGAGCAGCTGGATAGGGTTTACAGCATCAGTAAATGAAATAAACTGGCTCTTCTTCAGTCTGCTTCTTCTCAGGGGTTCCAGTTACAGAATGTGAATAGAAACCTGGCAACTGCTTCCACCACAGGAAAAAAAAAAGAGCGGGGGGGAGTTGAAAGAAGAAAGTTGAGGAGATTAAAATCTTCCCCAAGGCCACCATAAACTGCTCTGCTGATTTGATGGAGGAGATAGACCATGTTTTAGATGGTCAAGACTGGTGCCTCTGGGGTGTTTGGATCACAAAATGGCTGAACACTTGGTGTCATCAAGATGGGACCTCTCACTCCAGCTCATGGTCTTCATGAGACACTTTGAATAACCTAGGATAAGGTCTCTATTTTACTTTTGATCTTTAAAAAGCCAGTTTGACATTTTAACTCATACTGAGGTTTGGTTGCTCATGTGTAGGGGGCCTGAAGAAAACCCTCAGTCACTCAATAGTGTCTGTCTCTGATTTGGAAAATTCAGGGCCAGAAAGTAGCACTGCTCCTTATGTCCCATGCGGTTGCTCCTCACGCTATTATTGCATGGAATTAACATATTGCTAAATAATATCTTCCAGTTTTGAGTTTTGCAGTGGTCCTACATTAAAGATACAGGAGATAGAGAGAACTTGGTATCTGAGACAAGAAACTCACAATATTCTTGGTGGAGAAACACCCCAAACTGAGCTGAATTTTCACTGATGTATCCAGACCAGGAAGAAAATTCCCTGGAAATCTCACTATATCAGGACAGGATTCCTTTATAGGTTTTTCATATTGCTAGCTGTCAAATATATTTAAAACATTACATCAGACAACCTCATCACATAATACTCTGCTACTTCTTTTTTTGAGTGATGAAGGGATGAAAGAAGTTAGGAACAAGCATGAAACTGTAAATCAAAAATTACTACTAGTAGTAATAATATTCCTGTTAATTATCGTAATATAACTCCATTTAGGAACCCTGCCAGGGACTTTGTTTTAGGTCCTGCTCAAGGTGAGGAAACAGGTGGCAAAATCATTTTCCATCTCAACAAATTTCCCCACTCCCTGTTTGCAGCACACATCAACCTGGCCCTTTGATCTGGTACATGATACTCTGCTTCCCTGGAGAATCTGGGGCCAGATGCTCTAACACAAAGTAGCTCCATTAAATCTCTATTGCCTTCCACAGGGTATCACAAATTTAAATTGGCTGAAGACTTTGCTCCTGAGGGCTGTTGGGGTGAACTAGGGAAAAGGTATAAGTTTTATCAGTTTTTGCAATAAAATGCCAAAAGAGGAGTAAAAATAGCAATGGGCTTTCCCCAGGAATGGAGACAGCTCTTCAGACAGCAGAGAAAAAAAGAGTGAAGTGTAAAATCTCACCAAAGTTTGAACAATTTTGGGACAGAGGGAAATATCAACAGGTTAGTAATAATGTCCACTCACATCCAACAGTGGTTTTTAAGTTGTAAGCTCAGGTGCAAGGCTTTTTACCTCGTGCTTGACACTGCTGGCTTCAGTCTCTGTCCAATACCAGTATCATCAGCATTACTGGACCCACCAGGAGATAGAGCCACAGGGAGACAGAAACTCCAAGGGAGAAAGGACAGAGTGATTTTCCCCTCTCAAGGTGTGAGGGACACACTTCACAGTGTCAACCATCTCCAGAAGAGACAGTCACTCACTGGCAACCGTGACTTGGATCCCAGGGGAGGGATGTGGTTTCCTTAGCATGATCTCTCCTCATCTCCTCCCCAGCTGTATTCTTTCTTTCCTGCTTTGCTCATCACTCCTTCAGCCCTGAAGTCCCTAGCTTGGTTTGCCTGTAACCTTTTCTACAGGTTGTTCACAGCTGGAGGGTTTTTGTACAAGGGGAGGGAGGTTGTGCCCTCATGCATGTGACAGTCTCTCTGTGCATCCACAGCAGGACATCACCAAAGGACTGAGCAGTGCTGTGTGTGTTTCTGTGCACAGTCACATGTCAGCATTCCCAGTTTTATCCAGGCAATTAGGCAGCCTATATCCATAGGTTCAGGCAGCTCCCTTAACTCTGCCTATCACAAACATGTTTACCTTGCTTCTGCGTTCGTGGAGATCTATCTTCTCCTACATTTCAATTAACATGGAGGAGCTTTGCCTTACAAGCCAGTCTACTCAGGAGAATCAATGTTACCTTGCTGGCTGGACAGTCAGACAGCACAGTGCATTTGGTCACATATACATAATTTCATGCAGCCTATGTTTCGTTGCTTAACATACACAGACTGTCACTGCCTGCACTTTACTACATTGTCTTGGATGCTCATGTTTAAACCCATCTGTATGGATTACAGCTGTGCATTTAGCTGTTTTCCAAGGGCAGACAGAGCTGAAATGGCTCAGGGCAAGATCTTCAGTGTTCCTCCATCAGTTCAAGTACAACTTTATAGATATTTTTCAAGTGAGCATGCATCCTTTCCTGGCAGAGCTCAAGTTTTGCCACTGTATTTTTATTAAGGGGATGTGGTGGTTTCACTTGGCTAGCAGCCAAACACAGCCACTCGCTCATTCCTCGTCCCCAGGGGATAGAGGAGAGAATTGGGGGGCAAGGGTAAGGAGATTCATAGGGTGAGATAAGAACAATCCCAGAGGAGCAACAATCCCAAACCGAAACCGCAATCCCAGGAGAACGAGAGCCCAAGCGAAAGCCAGAGAGAGCAAGAGAAGAAGAGCCTCTCATTAATATCCTGCCTATGGGGGATAGGAGATGGAATAGCCTATTGGCAGAGCCAAATGCCAATTTGACTTACTAACTTTAACATTCCTCGCCATCCCTCCCCAGACTTTGCACCTGCAGACCAGCAAAACACGAAATCCTTCTACTTCCAGCAATAATTAAAAACATCGGCATGGTATCAACATTTTTCTCATAACAAATCCCAGCTGAAACCAAAACACAGTGCTGTTCTAGCTACTAAAAATCTCTGTCTCAGCTGAAAACCAGGACAGGGGACATCTGCCAACAGTGGGGCTGTGCCTGTGCAAGTGTGCTGGTAAGGGCATGGGATGGGGAGTGTGGGTACCGTCATTCGGGTAACGCCTGTTGCCTCCTTCAGTTGCCATCAGCACTTTGGCAGAGATGTCATGATGCATGACTGAATTCTCCAACAGCTTTCTCAATGCATCCAGCTCGATCCCCGCGTGTGGAGCAAGTGTAGAAAGCCCTGGGATGTGCAGTGCTGTGCACGGCCCGTGTGCGTGGGAACGCACTTCCCTCTAGTGGGGAAAAGCTCTGCGGAGCCGGGGAATCTCCTGCAGCTGCACAATGTTTCCTTTAGCTCAGGCAGCAAAGTCTTGTGTTTTTAGTGCTGAAGGTCACAGGTTAGATCCCAGCTGAGGACATCAGAGCCTTCGTGGTCTATGTCCGAGGGTTGACTCAGTTTCATGGGCATAAAGGCACGTGTGAGCCTTCAACACGAGTGCCTGTGATCCTGAGGTGTCACCTCAGAGCCTTCGCTGGGGACCTCTCTCCATCTCTAACCAACAGCCTCCACACACTGCTGGCTGCTGGAGCCTTTACAGAGCAGAAATCTCATTCCCTTAAATCAACCTGAGAAGTGAGTTCTCGAAACACACCGTTTTGATGGAGAAAACCAGGATATTTTTGATCTAGAAAGATCAAAACAAGCTTATTGAAAAATTCCATTTCATAATGTCAAAATGTTTCATTTTGAGAGTGTCAAAACACTGCAATCTAAATGTTTAATCAAGTGGGACGTATGTGAGGATTATTGCTATTATTTAATTCAATTTTAGGGTTTTTTTCCTAATATTTTACTTAAACTGAAGCGAAATCAAATAACAGGGCAAAAATGTCAAATCAAAAGATTTTCTTTTGATTGCTAATTGTTCCAGCATTTTTTTCCTGTAAATGGCTCCATGCTTGAAAATATTTTCAAACACTTTTTAATCAAACTACTTTTTCAAAAGAAAATTTTAAACCATGATACTCCCAATACGATTCTCTTCCTCTGTTCTTCTCAGCTGGTTCTACGGGTTGTACCTTTTTATCTGTGTTGAATTAGAATCTCATGTTTCCTGGTTCACAAATTACTGGGTTTGATAGGCCATCATGTTTGGAAGATTTAATCAGAGGGCTTAGAGTCCTCCTTCACCCAGTTCCTCTGCTGCTTCAGATGGAGGGAGGTGGGAGTAATGAATGCTGATTGAACCTCGGCTGGAATGAGTCAAGGAAAAAAAAAATAAAAAAGAAAGCCCCATCACTCTTTGTGTGATTCAATTACCTCCGAGAACTTTTATTCTCTTGGGGATTTATTCATAGGTTCATGATGAATTCAATTTGTGAGGGAATGTAAGGGACAGCGATGGCACCCGCACGATGCTGCTGTGACGTGAGGACACGGCGGTGGGTGGAAGGGAGCCAGGAGGCCGGAGGGACCGGGCAAAAGTCCTTCAGCCAAGGTGACACAGGCAGAGGGAAGGGACTGAGGAGGCTCCCTGGAGCATGGGCATGAGGAGGAGGACAATGGTGGGAAGCAGAGAGGTGATTGGGATGTGGGAGACAAAGGTGACCCACCAGAGAAGCAGCAAGAAGGCGAGGAGGCCAGGGAGTGTAGCTGCAAAGGATGCTGCCATTTCCAGATGCTTATTTTAATCTCCTGAATGCAAAGCCTGATCAAAATATTGTCAGATTTGTGTCAAATTTTATTACAAATCAAAACATAATCCTGGCCTGGAGAAGAAGAGATGAGCAGAGAGACAGGTTCTAATACCTTAATTTAACAAACAAGACAGAGTTGTTTTGTCATGTTTTTTTAAAAATCTGTATTTTTAGGGAAGCTAGGTAATAGATGTGAGGCTCTTCGCCTGCTATTCATTCAAATTTAAACAGAGAGAGAACTGATTGAATAAATATCTGATTTCCCCCAAAAAAACATTATTCTTTTTGCTAAATAAATTTTGGTTGGATTTCTAAAGCTTTTTTGTGTGTCTTAATAATTAATTCTTTAACATTACAAATTTAAACTGCCAGCCCTCTTTAATTATAGCAAAAATTGTCCTCTTTTACTAGATCAGTTGCAGAAGGGCTTCTCATCACAACCACTGTCCAAACACAATCACTGGGAAATGCTCCACCCCCCTTGGTTCGAACAGGCTAAGCTAATTCCCAGAAATGTTAACATTTGTTTTTGTTATATATCAAAATGCAAATGCAAAATTACCCCCAGATCAAAAATGTCAAAATATTATTGGGAAGCATCACGATGTTGATTTTTATGAACATCTTCAACTCCAACAACGTTGAGCTATTATAATGAAAAGTGAACGTAGCAGCAAACATCAAATAATATTTGTTCATTGTTTCAATATAAGCCATGTGTTTAAAGAGTATGACTTCAACAATATAATCAAAATGAACATTTTTACCACAGTAAAAAAAAAAATAAAAGCCCCACTTCAACAAAATGAAAAGCAGAACTAGGTTTATGTTTTCTTCTGCTGAAAATGTGATGGAAATTGAAGCATTACTGAGACACGCTTTTGTTTCAATAGAATTATATCTTTGTTTCAACAGAACAATGAAAAACCCCCTTCTTTTTAATTATAGACCAAACCTATTCTCCTAAAGCTCAAATAATCTTGCTGGAGATGATGCACAGGGGAGAGGGGAGGTGGGGTTGGGGGGATGAAGCAGCAGAGAGCATCATCCAGCAGCGATGGAGTGTGAACTTCGTGCTTGGATCACTATTTCCTGGCAACTTACACGACTCCAATAGATGTTCAAAGACAGAAATGATGATATGTTGTCTAACCAGTTTTGCAGATCCTGCTGTTATGAGTAGTGGGACTCCAAAGGGGTCCACTAGTGGTTTTACTCTCTGCCTCCTCTGAGATCTCAGCCCAGCAGCCGGTGATGGACCACCCCTCACCTGCCTCACTGTTTGTTCCAGCAACAGTGCTTACTTGTTGTTCTCTAACTTGTTGAATTCATTCAAAGCAAAGACTGACTCATAAAACCTCACAATAAAATATTTATAGGTTCCTTCCCCGGGAAATAAGTTGACCCAGGGAAGAGAGACCAAGGTGATGAGCTGAGTAAACCAGAGAGCGAGCAGTGTGAGGACCACAATGAGACTGGTTCAATTTACACAGGAAAAGTGTAACAGAACAAACTTGACCTTAAAAAGACTCCTTTAAAAATACTACATTTAGGCAGAGGAAAAGTAAGGCTTTCAGGATGGAAACAGGAGCATGATATTGAGTTGAAGGAACATGATTTGAGGGAATAGAGGTTTTGTCCTCTCAGGGTGGCAAGGAAAGGTCTCAAGACACTGGTAGTGGGTTGGGATGGCTCAGTTTTGCAAAGTCCATCTAGATTCTACACTTGACATAATGACAAACTGCACTAAAATAGTAAGTGTTTGAAAATTCTCTGCAGAGTAAAAGTGTTAAAGGGAACCAAAGGAAAAAAACCAACAACACCCAAGCAAATAACTTATCTGAAGTTGGACGGACATCTCATTTCCATAAAATATTTTGTTTCTATTCTTCAATCAGCAAAATTGTGCACTAATAACACAATTCAAAGCAGAAAGGTTTTAAAAAACTCCAGTGAAAATGTTGAAAGAGGTAATTTGACATTGCTTAGTTTTCCCCAGTTTTCCCATACTAAGTTTTCTTGCAAAACAACATTTTAGCAAAGCAACATTGCTTTGGAAAAAAAGTTTCAACTCAATCCAAGATCCAGCAAAGCCTGGGTCACTTGTGTTTGTTCTAGTCAGCCCTGATGAGCTCTAGGGAGGTACCTTCTGATCAAGCAATGTAGACCTACCATGGTTAAATTTCCTGACTCCTTTCAAGTGATGAAAAATTGTAGCTCTCTCCTTCATGTGCTATTCAGGAGAGCATCACAAGGAGCTCACTAGCATCAGGCTTAGACATTCAGAGGCTGTTTGGGAGAACAAGCACACAGCAGGGAAGCACATTTCCATGCTCTGTGATTCAAGTGACCATCTGAAGGCCAAAATGAAAGAGGATAGGATGGGTTGGCAGGTGGATGAGAAGACAAAAGAACCAGCATGAAAGGTGAGAAGAGAAACAAAAAGAGTGAAAGGGAAAAGAAAAAAAAAAAAATCCAAAAATTGAAAGGCAGATTGAAAATAATGTGAAAGGGGAAAAAAAAAACCCAGCTTGCCTGGTTGACCCATGGATGCTGAAAATGCTGGGGGACTGCTCCTGAGGTGTTCAGCCTGGTGTGCCTCTCTGTGCCAGCTCCATCACACCCTCCGTACACCCTTTGCTCCAAAAAGGCAAATGCTGCCCTTTATTAAAGTTGCAAGGACAGAACCAGCAAAGTCTTCACTTTTTTTTTTTCTTTCAGATGCAGAGAAACATCTTTAAAAGGCAAAACTTTATTTCATTACTACTCTTACTGTTATTATCTTTTTTTGTTTTGCTTTGGTTATTTTCCTGAGGTTTTTTTATTAGTATTGTTATTATGCACAAACAGAACTGCCGAGGGAGAATCTGAGCAATTCTCTCAGAACTGCAGATGAAAGTAATGGGCTTCTTAAAGACTTTATTTACATTATTGAACACAGGGAGAATAGAAAGAGCAAGTCAGACATGCTCACGTATTAAAAGGACAGATTGCCTCTCCCTTCAATATTAATCAGTGCACTCTCAGATCACCCATGGCTTAGTCCTTCTCCAGTGTCTTTCCCTGGTAGCTTTAGGGATGGAGCAGAGGTCAGTCCCACCTGGGTCCCCAGGGTAGAAGCAGCTCTTCAACTCTTGTGCCTGGGCAGACCTTGTTGCTGAGAGTTTTTAGGTCTGCATTTCAAAGTGTCAGCAGCTTTCCTGGAGATGAGGAAAGGTAGAGACACTGGACATCACTCGCTCTCTTTTTTCTCCACCTTCCTAACTCTTCCTCCATCCTTTCCCAGCTCTGCAACAAGGAGCTGAAATTTCAAATTCTAAAAATGTTATGGAATTTTCAATCTCAGAATGATTGTCAAAAAATTGCTTTTTTATATCTCCTAGGACTCCTGCAGCCACCACAAACACAGAAAAATTCATAAAGTTGTCATCAGAACTTTTCTGAGCATTATTTATCATAATCTGGAATTATGGCATTTTAATTTCTTTTAAAGTGGTTTGAGCTAGCTCTGTGAACTCTGTTTTCAGTACCTGTGTAGTGTCTGAAACAGGAGATTGAAAAGCACTTCAGGAAAGTTAATGAATTGTGCTTGCTGAGAACTATGTCAGGAAGCAAAGTGTTATAATTTATATTCTTCAGATAAGGAAACCAAGACCTGGTTTGGTTAAAATTCTTCAAAGCTATGCTTTGACACTGTAGCAGGAGAAGGAACAGATCTAGATGTCCTTTTTATGGTCAATTTTTTTTCTTGCTAATCTAGAATCAAAAGTGCTGCTGGATGTAGAAGATATTTTATGTTGTACTATTGTTTTCCCTTAAATTCTTTTGGATTACCTTCTAGCTTCTCCCCTGGCACAAGCAGCTCTTCCTGCAGATATTAGCATGAACACAACAGTCACAGCCATCACAGGAGATGGAAAAAAAAAAAGAATAAAAAAAAAAATCAAAAGACTGCTCTTCTCTGATATGCACTGAAATTCTCAGATGATATCCTGGCTTTTTAGGACATGGCTCATTGCCCTGAAAATTCACAGACTGGCTGAAGATTTTAAGAAGAGCCAATGTCCAGCGGAGAGCCACCCGCCGACTCCTGCCTTATGCTGCAGGAAAAGCCAAACTTGGCTTCCTCCCACACTGCTGTTCTTGCCGGCACTGGGGACAGGGGTGGCCAGATGGCTCGTCTCTGCCAGGGACCCTGCGCTGGCAACGCTGGTGCAGCGTTTGGCACGTTGCTGCCAGATGGACATAAAAGCTGGAAATACAATTAAAGTGCAAAGAGGGTGAATAGTTGGGTTGACACGATGGACTGGACTTGTCCCACAGGGAAATTATCCCAGTTAGAGGTTGATTTCTACGCCTATTATATATTAATATGTATTTTATATTCAGAATATAATTGCTGAATTTTGGTAGCACCAAAGCACTACAAGCAGTCGTATGGTCTGACCTCCCGAAATGGTGAAAAAACAAAACAAAAAAAAATCAATAAACCATGTTTTCTGTGCTCATGATTTAGTCTAAGAGCAGTGCTCAGCAGACATCAAGAAATTCTTTTTATTTCATAGAAATGTACCTGTCTTTCCTACCATAGAGAAGTTCTTTCCTTCTGTGTTTATTTTCAGATGTTTCTAATAACACTTTTTGGTTGAAAAAATAGCAAACTGTCAACAATGAAAATATTTCCAGTAAAGAGACAGTTTTCATTACTTTTTTATACGAAGTGAAAACATTATTCCTTTTAAGATTGCCCAAATTTCCATTTTCTCACTTTGAAACAAAACTTTCCAGATTTCCCCTTTAAAATTACTTGCCTGTTACAAACTGAAGTAGCTTTTTTAGAAAATGCCCAAATCAAAGCACGATATTTCAAAATTATTTAAATTATATTTTCCAGAGCTCAGTTTTATGAATATTTTCATGATTCTGGCTTCTCGTTCTGACTGAGGATAAGGCAAAGTAAGGTAAAAAAAAAAAAGAGGGGGGCTTGCAAGACAAGGAAATCATTTTCTTCCTATTCCACTGAAATGTTGTACTTCTTATAATACTAAGTGACTGATTAATCCTTCACATACAGGGCAGGAACAGCCTTCCTGGGCTCTCAGGCTGTGAAAGCCAAATCTGATCTTTTTGGAGGTTGGGATGTGCAGCTCTCGCCGCAGAGTCTGGGCTGTTGCTACCACCCGCTCCCATGTGAAAAGAGTAATAGGAACCTGCTCTTGCTGTAATTGTGTTCCTTTGGTTAATTCTGTCCCATTAAGCTTAAAAAGCACAATCACATCAAATCTTTGCTCTTCCCTTGGTGGCAATGCTTAAGGATGCTGAAAGCTGTGTCCAAGGAGAGGAGTGTGCACTCTGGATGTAGGTCCCTCTGAATGAAAATGTCACGGCTCTTCCGCCTGCCAGGACCCAACCCTGTCAACTGCTGACTGCTTTCCTTTTTTTCCAGCAAAGACCTTCCTTCATTAACACTTGCCCTCACTGTAGTTCTTTTGAGCTTTCAGCTTCTTCCTCAGCCACTGGATATTTAACCCCTGTCTGACGGAGGACATCGCCTTTCCAACAAGAACAGGTTATAGCAATCGAAACATGGGGATTCGTTAAAGTGCAGAGATAACCCTGTAATTCACCCTTTGGAATTTCCCTAACCTGGACAGTGGGCTGATATCCATGTGCTGCCTGCTCAACCCTTTCAAATAAACTGGCCATTTATTCCCCAAGCTTAACAGAAAACAATTTAGGGAGCCTGCAGCCTGCTACGCAGCTAAAATGTTCCAGACGGAGAATGTGTTAGTCACATCTATGGCTGAGTTAATTTACAATTTAGGATCCCAGGAAGGACAGACATTGAGCAGAGCTATACCCTGTCAATCAGTCTCACAGAGTGAGCTCCCTCATAAGAGTGCCCTCAAGAGATGTTTTAAGTGCTTTCAATACCAATAGGCCATGTTCACCTCTCACTTATGTCGGCCACTCCATTGGCATCAAAGGAATTGCTCTTGATTTACACCCGTGTGAGTAAAATCAGGCTCTTCAAGCACACTGCCATGTCCTGGTAAAAGCACTGCAAACCTCCAAACCAGAGTTTTCCTCTCACCAGAGCTTCAGGCAAGACCAAGCTTCCCCTCTCCTCAGTCCTGCTCAGTAAATCCAAGAGAGGTAATACCCAATATTTCCCCACCAGTACAAGCCAGAGCTGGCAATTCCCTCGCTAGGCTTGGCACCAGCCATGATATTACTTTGAAAAACTGTGTACAATTATTTATACACAAATTCCTTCTATTCCAGCAGAAGTGGCAGCAATTTCCACCTGTGACATGGGGCTGTTTGGGACAGGGGATAAATGCTCTGCTTCTAAAACACACACATCCATCTGGGTTCATGCACGGGGCTCACGTGGCAGAGCCAGGATTTGGACACAGGTCCTACAAACCTGGTCTAGCAAATTGTGCTGACCCTATGTCTGCTGGGAAGTGTCAGATATTCTGCAGACTCTTGCCCATCTCCTGACTTGCTCTAAACCCAGGGAGAAAGCAAAGCTTCTCAAAGATTTGCAAAAGCTCTTTCCCTGCTCCCACCTCCACCTCCAGCCCCACCAGAAAAAGAAGCACTTAGAGCCAGGAGCCACAGCCTTGCACTCTGAGATTGTTAATGAACACGTTTTCTGTAGATAATTATAGGGACTGGCATATTGAAAGCACTTAAAACATCTCATTCTTTTAATTCATTAATTATATTGCAATTACACAATTCTCAGGCACTTGCTGGCACTTTGGAAATCAGCCATTCTTGGGAGATATAGCTGGGTTGGGAGCTGGTGAAAGGGGAGAGGAGAAATGTGAGGGAAGAGGTGATGGGAAAAGTCAGGGGCTCTGGCAAGGCTACATGAGTTTGCACAACAGTTAACCGGAAACCAGTCCAGCTAAAACCCAATTCCCCTGAGCTCCAGTGATGTCTGGGAGCCTTGCACCCATGCACTACTGCTGCTGCTAATAATATTGTTATACTAGACCTGCTGCAGCAGATATCTGCTTTGGATGGATTTATTTCCCCTTCTTACACTAAAGTCCTGGCTCTACACACCTGAGGAGCTTTTTCTGATACTAGTCAATAACGTTATTGACTTGGCCTTACAGGATACTCTATGGACTGGATGCCCTGGCTCTTATGGGAACCTTGAAAGGTTATTGCAAAAAGTCAATGTAGATGATCTCCTTAAGATTCCCCTTCTAAAGAACTTTAAATGTTCTTTGCTCTCCCTACTTGAAGGATGTGATACAGAAAAAGGATATTCCAAAGCAGTCCTGATGTCCACAGCAGGGGGATTGGAACTAGATGATCTTTAAGATCCCTTCCAAACCAAACCATTCTGTGATTGTGTGATTCTATGATTCGCAGCCTCACCATGTTTGCGTTACAAGCATCGCCTCCTCTGTTGCATGGATGGGCTTCACTGTGTAATCACATCTGCAAGTCCCAAGCTGTGTCCCAGCTCTGGATGAGGACAAAACCTGGCTCTGAACCTCATCATTTTCATTAATATGCTGCAGCAGGTACTTAGCGTGGGCAGGATGGAATCCAGGAGAGCAGGGAGCATCAAAAATCACCCCTACCTCACTGCATGGACACAACCTGGCAGTCCCCAGTGCCACAACCCAGGGGTGATCTCAAGTGTTCATCCCACCAGGAATTCAGGCCACAGCATCCCCCTTAAGAGAACAAGCAAGACCTATATTCAGCTTAAATGAGTGGGATTAGCAGGAGGGGCATTTACCTGTGTGGTTTGACCACAGAGGGTTTTGGTGATTGCTGGTTCATCCAGAGAAGATAAAAACCTGCCCTCCTGTCTGCAGGTGTTCCAGGGAAGGCAGCAGCAGGCAGAAGGCTGCCTGGGATGTAAATGTTCTGTACTGCGGCAACGCACGGGCAGAGCAAGGAAATGCTGCAGGCAGGAGGGTCACTGGTGGCCAGTCCCTGCTTATACTGGGAATTTGCATTCCCTATAATTCTCATTTGTTTCATGTGATTTTCAGAGAAAAGGAGAAATGCAGGGCAGAGTTGAGAGAGCCTATTTGGCAAAGGCTGATCATGTCTCTCTCTCTCTCTCTCTTTCTCTCCTGCTCTCTCGGGATGTTTGGCCTCTGTCTGAGTTGGCTAATTTTGTATTCACCAACCACTCTGTTGGCTGGAGGGAAAGAAACAAAAAGAGAAGAAAAAAAGAGAAGAAAAAAAATAATAAAAGAAAAACCTGATAGGAAAACCTGAATGCAGCAAGCAAAGAAGGGGGGAGAAAAAGCTCTGCTTCTAGATCATCTTCAAGAGGAGAAAAACAAAATCAGCAGAGAAAAAAAGGTGCTGGGTTTTACCAGCAATGAGGACTTGGATTTGCTGTGATTCAAAGCCAATATTTTTCCCCTACACATTTCAACCTAAGTGTGAAATAGAAAGATGCAGGTACAGGTGTGATGTGTGACGTACACATTTAAACAAGATGGCTTCTGCATTTGAAGCCAGTTGAGAATAATGTCCTGGTTAAGAATAATCTTAAGGATAAGAATGTATACATGCATACTTCTCAGCAACTGTAGCATTAGGACTCCTATTAATTGCTATTTTGGTCTCATTAGAGAAAGAAACATTCACTAAGCACATCCACGCTGCAAATGGGATTTATAACAACCACTTGTACCTCCTCCTGGAGCAGAGCCAGCTCCTCTATTCAAACCAAAAGGCTGAGGGGAGTGGACACTAAGGCTGGTGCCATGTTGGTGTGTTTATTTGTAGGCAGCTGCCTGCAAGAGGAACCCCAGCGCAGCAGGGGAAGCACAAAGTGTTTGTGGGTGGCTGTGTGCTGGCGCTTCGCTGTGGCTTTGCTACACGTGTGTGCTGAATTGCTATGTGCCTGTGGAGCTGTAGCTGTGAGCAGTGGGTTTTAGTTCTGGAGTGTGTGTGGTGGGGGGGGCTGATGAATCTATAGCCAAGCATCTGCATTTTTGGCATTGTCTGGGATTTCTTTTTAGTAGCTAGAACAGTGCTGGGGTTTGGTTTCAGCTGGGATTTGTTATAAGAGAAATGCTGAGAACATACCGATGTTTTCATTTTGTCACTAGAAGTTGAAGGACTCTGTGTTTTGCTAGTCTGCAAGTGTAATATTTAAATTAATAAACTAAACTGGCACTTGGATATTTCAATGGGCTATTCCATCTCCTATCCCCCATGGGCAGGAAATTCATGATGGGCTCTTCCTCTCTTGCTCCCTCTAGCTTTTGCTCAGGCTCTCACTCTTCCGAGATTGTGGTTTTGGTTCAGGATTGTTACTCCTCTGGGGGGGGGGCAGGCTTGGTTGGCGGGTGGTGAGCAATGGCACTGGGTATCACTCATTTGCATATTTTATTACTATTATAATTATTATTATAATATTATTATTTAAAATTTTATTTTATTTCAGTTATGAAATTGTTATCATCTCACCCTATGAGTCTCCTTACCCTTGTCCCCCATTTCTCTCCTCTATTCCCTGGGTGGGGGGGAATGAGCGAGTGGCTGTGTTTGGCTGCCAGCCCAGTGAAACCACCACAGCTATGTGACAGAGGAAGGCACACTGCAAGTGCAGGATTCCACCCACAAAAGCCTGCTGGGATCTGCTTTCCCACTGCCATGGCTGCCTGTGTTGCATGCAGCCGTGCAGGCTCATGAGGGAAACACTGGCACCTGCTCCCTGCAATGCCACAGCCAGACCCACACTGAGCAAGGACAGTGACACAGCACCCTGGGGTGGGGAAAGCTGCCACCAGGAGAAAGAGCCAGCTCTGAGGCTCTTCCTTCTGGTGTCAAAGCTGCCCAAGAGCAGCAAAATACCTGTGATAGCAAAATACCTGCCCTGCTTTGCTGCTCTACGTGAGTGGTACTTGCCCCTTGCAGCCTGTGAGTCTGATTCCTGGCCAAGTCAGACTGCAGTTCTCTAGGAGATAGTCTGTTTTGTTGTTTTATTTCTTTCTTCTTTTTTTTTTTCTTTTCTTATTTAATTTTCTTTGTTTTCAAAGCCATGCCTAGGAGTCAGGAGCAGGAGCCTGCAGGACACCAGGGCAGGCACAAGGCTAAAGCACTTCAATTGCTTCATAAGCGACTTCATTGAAAGCACGGAAAGCTCAAAGGCTTCTTTTCTGCTATTGCACTCTGATCACTCTTACAGAGGGATATTTTCCCTCCAGCCCTTCCGGGGGTGGGTGATCTCCGGTGAGGAACTTAGATGAAGGCATCAAAACAAGAAAGCTGCTAGAGGATGCGCCAAGGAAAAAGAGTGGCATCAATCTGATCAAGTGCATCTGAACCCACGTATGACCCGGGGTGACTTTCCAATGATTGCGACTCATAACATCCGTTACAAAGGATTGCCACAGCCGAGCTGAGACAGAGCATAAAGTGAGATGGATTTGATCATATCAGACTGCTGGTCTCATATATATAATACACTGCTCTTCCTAAGCTGAAGGTGACACATAAAAACTGGCCATAGTACAAGGAACAGGGACTCCACAATAATTGTGGTGGTGAAACACGCTGCTGCTGGAAGGGTCTGTGCAGCAGCACCAGTGTGGGAGCTGGTCAGCTGATTGCCTTCTGAAGGTCTTTAAAAGACAAGATGGGTTTTCAGCTAAAGAGATTGGCTTTCTTTTTCAGAGAGTGTTTTGTTCACTTAACGTTTTTAATTATTTCTTTTCCTCAGGCAAACAGAAAGCCTGAGGATCAACAAGTCTCTGTTCTCAGCAGTGCTCAAGCAAGCACTGGGAGAGTTTCCATTTGTCTTTTTTTTCTTTTTTTTTTTTTCCTTTTTTTTCCCCTCGAGTCTCTGAACAGATGTATCTCTATCAAATTTAGTTAGGTTTTTCTGACAAAAAAAAAGTTGTTTTTTTTTTTTTTTTCTTTTTTCCCTATGGAAAGTGCTGAAAATTATTTTTCAGTGTTGTTAAAATATTTCAGAAGAGAGAAAAAAAAGAGAGAAAAGAAGGGTGGGGAAAAGCCACAATATTTTCTTACCATGTCAGTTAGTTAAAAAACTAAACTGAAATCTGTCCTAAGCAGAGTCTGGAGGCTACTAAATCTATTGGTATGTCTGCCTCAATCAACCCTGCACCATAGGCAAGATATAACTAGTTTTATAAAGAAATAGGTAGAAATGTTCAGAAAACTGAAATTTTAAAGAGATTTGCATTAAAAATTCAAATTTGAATTAATAAATCCACTCACATAAAAGGCATGAGAACTTTGCCTCTTCTTTACCTACATCTCTGCTATTGCTGGAATTGATTTTATTCCAGCACTTCTCAGCCAGGGCATGGGGCTGTTACCCAAGGTGGGACATATCACAGAATCACAGACTGGTTGGGGTTGGAAGGGACCTCTGAAGAGCATCTAGTCCAACCCCTCTGCTAGAGCAGGATCACTCGGAGTAGATCACACAGGAGCATGGCCAGGTGGGTTTGAACATCTCCAGAGATGGAGACTCCACAACCTCTCTGGACAGCCTATCCCAGTGCTCTGGCACCCTCACAATAAGAAGTATTTCCTTATGTAATTAAGATTTTCCTATAAGACAACACCTCTAGCAGCACAGAAGGTTAATTCAGAGCAAAGAGGGACTGTGCTCAGTGCTGGATGGGATTATGGAGCTTCATTAGAGTCCCTGGAGCATGGGACAACTGGTGCCCTGAGGAAGGATCTCTGTCCTGGTATCATCTGCTGAGTGAGATGTACGTATACAAAGGGTAAAAACTAGTGGATTCAAGGAGAAAGACCATAGAGCAAGGCTGAGCACGGAAATTCACGGTGATTTATCCCTCTAGAGCACATGGCAATACAAGCTGAAGGCACATGGGCTTGCTGGCAAGCACCAGGCTGAAGGCATGGTGCCTCCCTTCTCTTTGAGAGCATTTCTTTCCTCCTGGATCTGCCTCCCACCACCTCCCTAGGCAAGAAGAGATCTTGAGGGATCACTGCCTGTATCTAGGGATGCACAATCTGCAGGACACTCTTCATCAGCCTGCAGCTCTGATGTTGGCTGCCACGGCTCTGCCGCAGGGTGGGGGTGATTAAACTTTAAGTAACTTATATTTGGCTCAGTCGTGAAGCATTTCGTGTGGCCTTATTCATGCTGGAATAAGCTGGAGCATTGCTAAGGAAGGAATTCAGTATCAAACTGAACAATGCCATCCTTCTGTATAATTCCTACCAGAAAGCTCTTTTGCTTCCAGAAAGTTTTGACCAAGTCACACTCTGTCCTGTACCTTATGATAACAGGACTCAAAGCAGTGAAAACAGTGGAGCACACAGTAACTCACCCCATAAATGTGCATTTAATGCTGTTAAAATATTTCAAAGAGCCTAATCTCATAGATTGGTAACTCAGTTTCACCATAAAGAACTACGAAGGAAGAAAAAAGCTTTCAAACATAGACAGCCCTGGGGTGAAGAATAAATACATGTCATCTCAACATGGCCTGGCACCTGAAGGATTTTTATCATTGTAGATACACAAATGTGCCATTTCTTCATTATTTATTATTATTTTTTATTTTTTTTTACATGGAACTAGCCTGTGGAAATCTACTGCACTCACTTAAAGAAGACAACACTTCCAAAGGGGGTAACTCAACACCTCTAGAGTTATAATTGTTTCCAAATGCAACATCTTTATCCTATAACACAAATAAACACTTGCTGGTAATGGTGTGCTTTGTTAATTATAATGATTCTTAAAATCTGCCCTAAATATGCATTATATTAGAGCGACAATATTATAAATGAGCATCAAGTGACATTCATAACACCTATTAATAGCTGGAGGGTTTTGGCAGGTGGCATTCTGGGATTTATGCAAATGAGGAATGTGTGCTATTATAATTTCAGTGGATCTCCTCTGTAAACTTCTGCTGTACTGAATTAATGTCTACAGTGCATTTCCTTTTTTTTTTTAAAAAAAGAGGAAGCCACTTACATATATTACAGGGGGATAATGAATTATTATTATTCAAAATGTAGGTTTGTTGCACTCATTTGCATATAATGTTTAATTTTTACAGAATATTTCATTCTAATGCATGCAAAAATGATCAAAAAACTCTCCAAATATGCTAATGTAAATTCTATTGCAACTACATTGCAGCCTTTATTTCTTGGACTTTATTATAAAACATTAAAAAAAAAGAAAGCTCAACATTAGGATAATCTTTTAAAAATATGGCAATTGTTCTGATTTAAGTGCTGGGTGAAACTCCCCACACATCTCCAATTACTGAAAAGGCTTGGACTGAAATACCTTTGTTCAAGTGTGATAGAAATCCTGATGAAAACAAGAAAAAAAAGTCATCCAGGGTTGTAATTGGCTTGTTGTTTTTTTTTTCCCCCCAAAAAAACCTGAGGTGTTGAGAGCCACTGATGAGCAGCTCTGCTGGGTTCTTCTTAACGTGTGAGGTTGCTCTGGGGAAGCCCCAGACCCGACCTGCCCTGAGGGTCATGAGCCTGATCTCTGTTAGCAGCAGTCTTTTCCAATCTGTGTCAAAGGAATTTCATCACATACCTCAAGACAGACAATTAGGACACACTCATTAGCTAAAGATGCTTTTATATATCCTAGCTTCATCATCAGATAAATCCTCACTGGTTCCACGATAGCAACCCCTTAACATCTGATAACAGACCTGCAATAGCCGATGCCTAAAGGTCCCTGTCCGCTACTGCTACGTCTGCACTGCCAAGGGAAATACTGAGAAATGAAAGCAGGCTCTAGGAGAAGTGGTGGAACAGCTCTTACCTGCAGGGCTCAGGGCTGTACCCAGGTGGTTCAGCACTTGGTGCAGGTCTCCTCTGGGCTCTGTGGGTGCCCTTGTGGCTCTGTAATTCAAAAGTGAGAGCAGAGGTCAGATTACTACTGTGCATCATCCATGGTCCTTTCCTCCTGCTCTTATCTCTTACAAAATCATAGAATGTTGTGAGTGGGAAGGGACCCACGAGGATCATGGAGTCCAGCTCCTGTCCCTGCACATCCCAACATTCCAACCATGTCCCTGAGGGCCTTGGCCAAATGCTGCTGGAATCTTGTCAGGCTTGGTGCCATGAGCACCTCCCTGGGGAGCCTGTTCCAGTGCTCCACCACCCTCTGCCTCAAGAACCTTTTCCTCATGGCCAACCTCACCCTTCCCTGGCACATCTTCCTGCCATTTCCCCTGGTCCTATCTTTCTTTTAAATCTTCCTATCAATTATAATGATTACAATAAAGTTCCCTGTTCTGGATTTACATGCACACACATTTATCTAAGGAAAACTGAAACAATCCCTGTCAGTCCATATCTAAACACCTTCTCCATTTTTTTCCCATAGAGTTCACTGACAGGTCTGTGTTTTGAGAGCCTATCTTTAGACATCTGCTGCTGGAAACCTTCTTTCTATGTACATAATTAAAGACATTATTTTACAACATTCACATTTTTACAATCTGGCATCATTTCTGTACATAAAAGCTCGGGTACTTCCATCTCGCCCTTATTGCATTACACTTGTTTAAGTTCAGTAGTTCTTATTCTGGGAATAATACCAGCGGCCATTCTGCAGCCACAATTATTAAGCTAGGGCCTATAAAAGGAGATGAGTTTTGGATTGCACCTATAAATGATGATATGTGGGTTTCTAATGCTTTTCAGTGACTTGAAGTTCTACATTAGAGGAACTCCACAGAAAACAACCTGCACCCATGCTCCGGGTTGGTACTGGAGGTCAGCAAAGCTTTCTTCTGGGCACACAGAGAAATGGGAGACAGCAACCTCCACATGAAAACAGTCCTACCTGTTCCAGGCATGAGGAGGACAAGGGAACAATACACAGGAAATTAAATATACTGAGGACGTCTTGCCAGGGAACAATACTCACGTTAGACCTGTAAACAAGAGTGTGGGAGAAGGAATAGAGACTGCCACGCACGGCAGTGTCTGAGAGCAGCGTGATTGTAAATGTTAAACAAACACCAAATTATAATGATATTTGTCTGAGTTCACAATATGGATTCTATCCATGTCACAGCTGTCATGAACTTAAATCTTCATTTATTTGTGAGGGCTATATGCCTAAAGCATGCTAAACCTGGGAGTGGCAAAACACATAGGGGATGTGGGGTTTTTTTTCTGATAAAGGGGATGTTTTCAGTATTTAGCTGAGCAGAATATTCTAACAGAATATTCTAACAGAATATTCTAATTTTTTTCTGGAGTTGAGTATGAAAAACTAGAAGGTTTATGTTGAAAGACACTAATAAAGAAAAAAGAGCTGAAAATAAACCTGTTTCTGATTTTATTCCTGAGTGAGACTTTCTCCTCCAGATCTCTGAGCCCAGCCCTCACTGACCCAGCACTGGGCACTGTTGTCTCCAAGCCCTCACCTCACAGCCCTCTGCTTCCCCGGGGGAAGTGAAACACCTGGAGAGGAGCAGTGCTCAGCACGTGCAGGATTCCTCCAGCCCAGCACTATTCCCTTAATCAATCACTAATGAAGCAGTAGCTCACGATCGGGTTCATCCCTAGTGAGGCAGAGCGGGATGGGGACAGCTGAGCACAGCGAGGTGGCCAAGGCTCCTGCCCTGTCCTTTCTTTTGAGAGCATCAGCACTCTCCAGTGCTTCCAACAGATAATCCTGTTTGCTTTAACCTTGCTGTAAGCACCCAGTGGCTGCCTTGTGTTTTCTCTGTACTGACAGATTCTGGTCTGCTACTCCAGGACTGTTATTATCATAGAATCACAGACTGGTTTGAGCTGGAAGGGACCTTTCAAGGCCATCTAGTCCAACCCCCCCTGAAGTGAGCAAGGACATCTTCAACCAGATCAGGTTGCTCAGAGCCCCACCCAGCCTGACCTTGAATGTTTTCAGGGATGGGGCTTCTACCACCTCTCTGGGTAACCTGGGCCAGGGTTTCACTACCCTGAGTGTAAAAAATTTTCTCCTTACATCTAAACTAAATCTCCCCTCTTTTAACTTAAAACCATTTCCCCTTGTCCTATTGCTAAAGGCCCTGCTAAAAATTTTGTCCCCATCTTTCTTATAGGACCCTTCAAGTATTGAGAGGCCTCAATAAGGTCCCCCTGGAGTCTTCTCTTCTCCAGGCTGAACACCCCCAACTCTCTCAGCCTCTCTTCACAGGAGAGGTGTTCCAGCCCCCTTATAATTTTTGTGGCCTCCTCTGGACCTGCTCCAGCAGGTTCACATCTTTCTTGTCCTGAGGGTTCCAGAGCTGGATGTTATATCCCTGAACTCTGTTCAGGAAGAAACACGCATGTAAATAGAGGGAGAATTGGGGTGCCTTGCTGACAGGTTGGGGGGATGACTACCAGCCTGGTCGTGCCAGGGAGCATCAGTGTTAAAGTGATTAATTTCTCTTGTCCATTACTTTAAATTAGCTAAACAAACCCCCTGCTAAGGCTGTCATCATGACATTCAGCATGAAAATTGTTCCTAATGAGTGGGGCACCGGGGCTGGTGACAAGCTCTTAAATCCATCGGGTCTGACTCTTGGTCCCTGCACCCGGTGAACAGCGTGAGAGAGGAGACAGTGGGGCAGGGGACAAACAACCTTGTGCAGCTCATGATGAGTGCTGCTCAAAACATCTCCACGTGTAAAGGGGAGAAAAAAAAACCCCTCATGGCCAGTGAGATGTAGAAAGTTTTCCAGAGAGAAGGATGGGAGGGTTTTTTCCAAATGGAAATGACTCAGCTGTGCTTTGCTAGCTAAACCCAAAGCACAGTGCCCTGAGTTTCATTTGATTTCACCTCCCTGAGTGCAAAATCCTAGCAACAAAAATCTATCCAACCTTCTCCAGAAGATTCAGTGAAAGGGGTTTTTCAGTAAATACAAATGGTGTTTTCACCTGAGCTTATTTCTGTGTTTTCTATAGAAAATAGTGATTCCTATATTAATTGTTAGACTGTTCAAACCAAAAGCTTTTCAACTAAAAAGTTAAAACTTGTTGGTGTTCAGTCTTTTAAAAAAAGAAAACAAAACCAAACAACCAAACAAGATATTATTACTTCTCATTGGAAAAGAAAGAAAAAAGAAACCTTTGCCCCAACCAGTTCTGTTCCTCCACTGATTTCTTGAAGGAGTCAGTTCTTTGACCTGCAGACCACTTAGAAACCCTGGAAGGATCACAGCAGCTTCTCTACTCATGTATATATTCTCAATATAACCTCAACCTCCAGCAGGATTCGAGCATGTGCATCCAGTCAAACACATAAGTTGTTTGTTTTTTCCCAAGTAATGTTTTCAGGAGATGTTCTTGTGGCCTTGTGCTGAGATCACTAGGTGGGGTTGAGCAGAAGATGAAGATAAGCACTAAATGGGAATTTCAGATGCCTGAGAGCATCCGCTTGTGATGCACCCATGGCACACTGCTGGCTGAAGCACCTTTGAGAGCCCTAGTCAATGTCCACTGGCATTTTTTGGAACTTGCTGCCTTTGAATATCTACCCTGAGTGTACTAAAATACCCTGTTGGGTATCAATGATTCTTGAAGTCATATTATTTCTTTTCTTGAGTATCTAGGCAGCAACAGAGAATTTATGAAAATGTTTGGCAATTTGTAATGTTTCACTCACTTCAGCATGAAGATTCATACCAGGAAGTACATTATTCATTATTAATCTTTTTCCTTTTACCCTCCTACCTTTCCTGTTCAGAAGCATCAGGTGTTGCACTTGACCAGCCATCATGAATAATGAATTACTAGCAAACAGTCTAAGGCAAACAGTAAAAGCCGATAGGTTGAAAAATTATTTGTCCAACCTATTTGGTGAATACTTACAAATAATAAACCCATTTGTATAAATCAGGATCAGTTCATGACAAGTTTGCTAACTGGACTAAGGCTCTGGTTCAACAGAGCATTAAGCACATGCTGGAGTCAACAGGATTTTCATTTGTGCATCTAATTAAGTGGTTAAAATGTTAAGTAACTTGTTGATTCAGAGCTTGGTGTCTTAATGAAATTGCTTATAATAAACAGTCCCATATTTCTTAATGAGCCCAATCCTCAATGTTCAATCTTTGGAAAAATAGTAAGAGAAAAAAACAAAACAAGCCCAGAAAAAACCCATAACATTTCTATATTTGTTTTTCTTATAACTCAAAGGCTTGCTCACTCTAGTGCAGCACTCAGACTCTCTGTGTTGACAACTGGGGCAGCCTAGATCTTGTTTCTTAGCCAACATATTTGTGATGCTGGTTGAAACTCATGAAATGTCTCTTTGGACTGGTAAAACACAGATCTGAGCTTGTTTAGCCCTGGGGCGCTGAAGCCAGGTTCTTGGTAACAGTAATTCCTGGTTCTTCAGTTACACAGGCAGCCTGGCCTGGAAAAAGAGACTGGAAGGCTCCGGCATGAGAAGTCAACACACGAATCCATCAGCCCTGAGGGAGTTGATGGTTCAGAGGAAACGCTCCAGGTGCTTTGTCCAGCACATCCACTTTAGTATTTGATCTGAGACCCCCAGAGTTTTCTGGCCCTTGAGAATCCATTTAAACCCACGGAGTAGGCAGAGCCTTGTAAGGAACTTCAATTTTACAATATTATCTAAGTGAGATTTTTTTGTTGTTTTGAAGCTGTAGCTGTGGTTTTAAATATAAGGAAGAAAGGAAAACAATAACCCCTACTTTGGTTAAGATACTTCAAACAGGCAGGTACTATTTTTTTTTTTTAAGTAATCTTTCCCAAATAATTGCTTTTTAGTATTAACTCTGTTGAAGAGAGAAGCTATGACCAGCATTATTTATTAACTGATGTACCTGTTCCTATGGTGTTATATTTATTAATCAATCTGTCAGAAAGCCAATGCAGATTCCTCTGGATGATACTCATCTTAAGTTTTGAGCTCTGCTATTCAAATTTTAGAAAAAATAGCCAAACAAAAATAGCCAAATATCATAATCACCAGCTATTCATTTGTTAGAAGATCTCTATGGAAAGATTTGACTGATTTTTGTGTATTTCAGTGGACATAAATGTAAAACTGCTAGAAATTCCTGATATAACTCCAGATATTCTTTTGCATCAAGGGAACACAAACAGCTTTCCCTGACAACGGTTCAGAAGAAAACTCTTATTTTATAAAACTTTTTCTCCAATAAGATATTTCCATTACACAAGCACTATTATAAAACCTCTGGGAATATATATATATTTTGCCCACACACATACATATATGTGTGCACATGTTTTTCTTCTGAGTACCTGAAGGCCTTTCAGCAAACTAGCAAGAACAGCCAAGTCTGGGCAAAACAAGAGAGTCCATTGGGACCAGTCTGAGATCTATTCCTGAGCCAGGATCAGCCACTCAGGGAGAAATCCAAAGAGAAATTCATGTCCTCGTGAAGCTGTGATTAAATATTCAGCATCACCAATGGGAAAACCAAAACAAAAGAGCAAAACTTCATTTCTTTTCTGATTTCATTCAAATACAGAAATCTTTGGTGGCATTGGTAGCATTCCTTATGGATTCTTTGGAAACAAAGTATGTTCTTCTTGAATAAGATGAAGGAAGGAGAAGGATTATGTCCATTATAAAATAATGGCTTCACATTAGATGATGGCCCAGCAGGTTCCTGAGGACTTCACAAAAGCTGGAGGGGCCTTTTACGTTCCACCTGTCACAGATGAAAAGTCACATTTCCCGTGGCAAGGCCATGTTTATCTAGGAAATGTGACTCTGGAAGCCAACAGATGGCAGTTGTAAAGCTTCTCTGCCAAGGTGGCATTGCAACTGCCACCACCTCTGCCAGCTGGTAGCCAGGCATTAGAGGCAGATGTAACCAATTAGCAGAGATACCCACTCCTAAGCCACTGGCTGGATCTCCAGTGTGTGAGATCAGTGCATGACAATGAAGGAAGACTTGTCCTTCACGGGCCACCAGCAATTATTACAGAGAGAACCACAAGCTGCTTGAAAAGGCCAGTGCAGCTGGACCAAACAGGCATTTGTTTAATCCCAGTCTTTTCATTTAAACATGTCATTTCACTAAAGTTTTCGTGGAAGGTGGAATTTCTGGTCAGAAACAGAAGCTGATTGCCAGAAATGGTTAAGCTAAGGAGGTAGGAGATGCAGTTTCAAATCCATGCTCTAAACTAGGACTTCAGTTTGGGGGTTCATCCCAGTGGTCTCCACAGTCTGTTAACTATCAATGGCTATTTCTATAGAAAGTTAGTCCTTTCACCAGAAAGAAATTGGTCTATGGTGGCAACACAACATAAATGTCCATAGCTTTCAAGGGCTTATCCTAATACCAGCACTGCAGTCACTTTGGACACCCAGGTTCCTTCAGAGACCTCTTTCTATGGCAACAATACAGAAGTAACCAAAATTAACTTATGAAAGTCCTCTTTCCTGTCCATGGCTCTGAGGCAGAGCCTTTAAAAGCCATGGATGTGAACTTGCCAACTGAGCAAATCCTTAAGCAGTTGTGATTTCATAGCACTTCAGATATTTGGTCAGATAGAGATGAGATGACACCAATTGCTTGACTGTCACCAAAAAAGAAAGAGCAGGTCATCATGCCACACAGCATGACATGGAGAATTGTGGCTGTGAACTGCAAGCTCTCAGGGGCAAGAGAAGCCCTTCCTGTCTTTGTGCATCACAAAGCACAAAATACAGCCTGTTCTCAGTTGGGTCCTTCAGCTGCCACAGTAAAATAACAACATTCAGACAGGGGACTTGGCACACAACTGAGCTCAGCTTCTGTCACCTGCACTGATGGGAAAAAAGCACCTGAAAACCCTGCAGGAGTTGAGGACTTGGCTGTGGCTCTTAGCAGGCATTACCACTCAAAGCAGTAACCACATGGTGCCCATGGCAGGGACCTTGCTATGGTGGTCAATACCCTGGACTCTAAAGGACTAAGCTGAAAGAATGCCCACATAAGAAAATGCATATACATACCATTTAGAAGCACATTGATGTCCAAGCTGAAAAGAAGCCAGAGCCCAGAAGAGGTTTATAATGACAAATAACGACAGGAAAATTCCTTGCAGTGAGTGCAGAACCTTCTTCTTGCCTTCCCAAAATCGAGTGGCAAACAAAGCATTAATGGAGTCAAGAAGGGTCTGACAAACTTGAGCAGTTGGCACTAACTGGGGTAATAACCAAGAGGAGAGCAGGATTGGGTCACTGTAGGGTGGATTCTCTGTTGGGGCACAAGAGGTAGGGCTTTGTCTCAGAATCAGACTGTAGATCAGTAGTGTCAGAAGAGGGCAATTACCTAAAGAAAGAGAAAGGGGTTTCTAAATACTGCTAGTCATTGAGCTAAGAGATCTTCAGGAAGGATTAGAAAAAATGAGGGATTATCCAGGAAAGCAATTGAGCTTATTGAAAGGCTGTGTTTTGGGGGTGTAAAATAACTTACAGACTCATTTAGGAGCAAAAGCTGTTCCCTCTTTGGGGTATATTGCCCATAAATCAGGAAGTTTTTGTTCTGTCAGTGTGTGTACACCACCTGGCGTAGTGGGCTCTGTGCTGTGTTTGAGAAGGTTAGAGCAACGAAAATTTATTTTCTATGATGTTATATTGTAGAAGCTTTTTAAACACATACAAAAAATCAATTAAATTCAATGTAAGTGGAAGAGATCTACATCTGACCTCTCTCTAATGCAACGAAGAACTGGTTAATCCACTGGAGTCAAAGGAAATAACCTTGTGAAGTAAATGGGCTCAGAATATGACGTGATGTTAGTGTGCTGGGGGTTGGGTTTGTTCTGGAATGACATCAATGTACTAAAGAAAACAGTGCCAATTAAGTACTCTGAATCAATTTACATGCCCATGGTGTTACCTTTGACATATGCTTTCAACAGTACCCTTGAGATGACTGTTTTCCCTTGTGATGGACCATTTCCAAGCATATTTATTTAGATATGATGAACTTGAATATCATGAGGAGGTGGGGCTGTTGTACACTCTGGTAGATGCTTTCCAGCCAATTTTAATATTTTATCTTCTTCTTCCCCCTCTCTTACTTTCTTCCAGCCACAGTAAATGCAATTCCTTGTATGGCAGTTACAATATAAGTTTAAGCCATAAGCCATTCCATGTGGTAACAACGTGACTTTACTGAAAAATGGGAGAGCTGAGAATTTCCCAACAACCTGTCTGGATTTAGATGAGAGCACACTGCCATCAGTGACACAACTTTCCAGCTGTACTAAACCATTTCAGCAGGAATGCAGCCTGCTAGGTACCTACAGAGATTTTCATCGTTTTGTTCTTGTATGGCAGTGCACCACTGGTGATATTCAGCTTTCAGGCAGCCCTGGAGTTAACCAGGCTGCTGTAGCAGGAGCTACGCGAGTGCTTTATCTTGTTCTTTTGCTCTCCTTTCTGCATGTGCCCAACACAGGCTCCTTGCTTCTGTATAGGAGGGAGAGTGGCAAATACATGGAGATCCAGCAAGTGGAGAGTGAAGGGGAGTTTGAGATGTAGCATAGGAGGAATAGGAAAACCGAAGATTGGGTGAATTCACTCCCAGATGATGTTGAAGGGTCATCATCTCAATCTGATTCCTGTGCCCAGGATTCAGTGGGTGTTCAGAGCTGGCCCAGCTGAGTTGCCATGAACCTGTGCTGGGGAAGGGAAACTGGGAGGGCATAACCTCAGCACATCCACACGTGTGCTCTTACAGGAAAAGCTTGTGTGCTTGTTGGCAAGTGCAGAAAAGAGAAGATGCCCCAGCTGAGGTGCAAAGCTGTGAGGCTCCCTCTTACCGTCCCTATTCCATGCCCCTCAGGAGAGTCATTACCTCCAATTTAGTTTCCTGAATGTCAGCAGAAAGGCTGTAATCATTTGTTTGGCAGAGGCAGGGCAAGCCATGACGTTGGCGGGACCTGTCAGGGTGTCACTTCATCTCTCACACACTTTGTTAGAGGCTGACAGCAGCTTGCCATTACCATTGCAGGGCCAATTATCCCTGTGTGGCAGGAACATACCCCATTTGGCACCCCCCTTCCTCACCCACTTGCCCTTCTGCTATGGATCATTAGAATGATTTTGCACACATACACACACACACGTGCAACTGCTCAGCTCTGTGGATTAAGCCAGTCCCAGCTGTGGGTTCCTCAAACCTGTCACCATGGGCAGGAGCACTGTGGAGTAGCAGGGAAAGAAGTATTTTCTTTATATTTTAGAAATCAAGATATTAAAGGCTTGTGTTTCCCCCTGGGTTTAATTACACTGAGTGCATTTAAACTCCTCTAATAGGTAGTAAATCTCTGAAAATCTGCAGAACAGAAAAGGGTTCATCACCTTCCCACAGGCTGAGGGAATGTAGCTCTTCATCCCAGAGGGATTCCTCTGGTGTATGGAGAGGGGGTTTCTACTAACCTTTGGGTCTTGGACTTCTTCATGCTACACCAGAATATTAGAAGAGGTTTGAAGTTCCCTGTCACTGACCATACACTCCTACGCTGCTTTGCCTGCTTGCATCCAGGCGGTGAACAGTCTGCTCTGAGTCTCGAGATATTCAGGCAGTCAGGGCTCTCCTGTTCCTGGCCAAACCACAATCCTCTACTTTGTGCAATGATACCTGTCACCCACTCGCACTTTGTGGCTGCCTGTCAGCCCGAGGGATGGGCTGTACTTCCCTGCCGAGTCTTTGCTTTCCTACCTCCACATCTTGTTTCCACTGTCCTGACTACACCTAGCTGATATCACCCTGCTGTGAGTGGAGATTGCTATTCAGGACAAACCTTTCCCCACTTATTTGTAAACTCACTGGCCTCTGGGAATCTTAGCCAGACTATCTTCTCCTTCACCCTATCCAACTGTACCATCTTTCTCTCTGGTTCTTCCCCTCTCTAATTTTTTTTCCTTGCCACTTTTGTAAAACAACTTAAATGTCATCTTTCTGCAATTACCCACAGAAGAGAGGAATGAATAGGAACATTCCCACAGGGGTCCCTGTCTTAAATGAGGCTTTTGTTGTTATAAATTGTTACTCAAAGCAGTACAAGCCTTTGGAATCACTCACATGTTCCTGGTAACTTGATGCATGGGGCTTTGAATTCAGAGAGCTTGTTTGGAGTCTGCCAGCTTTTCTGGAGGTATGAAGTCTGAACACGTAATTCACAGCAACAGCAGCAGCCCCTTTGGCTTAATGCTGTCTGCCACCTTGCCAGGCACAGGTGACTTTGTGCCCACCACAACCTCCTTGTCCCTGCACCAGCAATGCTTGCCTTGCCTCTGCCTCAAGTGACCCTACCAGCGAGAAAACATGATAGTGTGGCTTGAAAGTTTTCTTTACTGCCTTTGAATCCCAACCACCCTGGTTTAGGATAGAAGTTCCCCTCCCCAAAAGGTGCAATATTGCCTAGTGATTAAAGCAAAAGGACTTGGCTTGAGGAAGATCCAGGTGTCTCTTTGCTGCTCTCCTGCTGTTTGATCCTCCTTTGGGTGAAGGGCTGCACCACCACCCTTCCCCATGTCTCAGGCTCCCCATTAGAAGTGTGGGGCAGTGGACAGGCTTCCCAATGTATGTATCAGGAGGTTTAACATAAAACTATTTAAATCCCCCTCTTGAAGGCTGGGAGAAACTTGAGTGGTGGTTAAACTCTGTAGTGAGATGCAATTTTTGCTTGCAGCATAGATAGTGTCATGAGAGGGCAAAGCTTCATGATCACATGGCTGAGAAAAAGAGCTTCTTAGTTTATTTTTTTCCCCCCTTCCTGCAAGATTTCAGGGTGGAAGGGTAAACACAGCTTCGAGGAGGGTTATGGAGAGAAGCTGAGCTGTCACATTCCTGCATGATCTCCCCCATGCATTGCTCTGGACCTCTGAATGCTCATTCCAGAAAGCTGAGCCCCACACACCAAGTAAGCCCACAGCAGGGACCAGAGGGTCCCCTGGGAACATGGGTAGCAATCTTTGCCTAATGCTGCCAGGTCACACATTTTTTTTCTACCCCTGAGAAAGGAATGGGTGGGGATGGTGCATGGGTGCAAAGAACTGATATAGCCAGAGCCACACCACCAATTTAAGCTGCCAGCCTTAATTAAACTGTATAATGAGGGTGTCAGTCACTTTTGTTAGGTTTCGGGAGGTGAGAGGGAAGGGAGAGCACCTGGTTTTGTCATACCACATGCACATATATACACCCATTTCTCCTTCCTCTCTTTGTGTCTCTCCCCACAGCAGAAAGAGAGAAACAAAGCCTACTGCATCCTCCCAAACAGATCACAAATTCAGCATCCTTTGAAAAGGGGCTAAAAAAAGATATTAAACTTTAAATACCATTTCTTTCCATGCTGCTAAGCAGCTTATTTATCACAGCATGAGCCCACCTTAAGAGCTGTGACGACAGAAAGCTCTGCTGGTAATTACTGCAGGGAGCCAGCAGGCATGAATGAGTCACCACAACACCAGCAAGCAGCAGACAAGGTAAGGGGAGACAGACAGACAAGGAACAAGGGCTGGCCAAGCATGGTGCCTTGAAACCCTCTTGGGAAGATATGTTGGTACATCTTCTTTTCTTCTTGCCAGGAACCAGCTTACCACACAGACTGATGCTGCTGGAGCTTTCTCAAAGGAGCATCCTCAGATTTAGGTCACTTCCTTGGGTATGTGGTACTGACTTGCCAGAGGAAAATGAAGCCTTCTTGTGAAAAAGGTCTTCAGCTGGCTTGGTCTGTACATGCATCCAAGCTGTGCCCTTCAGAAATGATGCTGAGCAAAGATACCCTTGGTTTGTTGCTGGCTGTCCTCCCTGCTAACAGACACGTTGGCTTCATCAGCAAGATCTGTCCTCCCAGTCCCCGCGCGTTGGGGGAAATCGAGCCACTTTGGTTAAATGAGTGACATCAGAGTGAATCTAAGGTGACAAGCCAGGTCTGCTGGGAAGGAAAAGCAGCTCAGTACCAAGAAACCTTCGCAACTCCTGCCCAGACATTAGAATATGTCCCCTCCTCCTGTGCAGCGCTGACACTGACAGCAGGGTCAGCCCATGCCTTGCAGCAGAAATAGTAGCTCTAGAAAGAATGGAGATCATCTCCCCTTGTATCCTGGGACATGACAGTAGGTACCATCCTTCCACCACCCTCCCCCCTAGAGAACTGATGGCAGATGTCATGCCCCTTTTTATTTCAGTAACTGGATGCTGTTCCCAGAACAACTTCCCAGGTGTTTTTAGGAGGAATTTACCATTGCAAAAAGCAATTCAAACATCATCAGAATTTCATGATGGATACAGTACAAACATGCACAGTGCTAAAGTTTCCTGAGCAAAATAGCCCACTCTAGATTGCCAAGACACACTGCAGAGGGGAAGAGACAGAGCATGGAGAACTGAGTTGCTGGCATTCACCTCCTAGTTTGGTGTCTGAGATGGGAGCAGGACTCAGATCTCCTGTTTCCTGTCCACCAGGTTTCCTGGATCCAGGCCCATCCTGTTCCTCAAGATGATAATTAAATGGGACACTGACCCTGAGCAGTGTCTGATTTAGCTTTGCACCTGGTGGGCTTAGTCACTAGCACACAGCCTCATCTCCATAAGAACAGTGCCTGTTACCTGTGCTCTGACACATCAAATGTGGTCTTAAAATATCACTGGGTTTCTGCCTGAGCTCCTCTGGGATTTCTCCAGATCTGTCTTTCCTGACAATCGTACTTAAAAGATTGTGTTCTCTGGTGGCTGAAAACTTTGTGGTCTTTCATCCCTCCTTGCAAGGGAGCTCTGGGCTCTTGTCTTCCCCACCAGTCCAGATCCGTGTTATACCCTTCTGCAAGTCCTGGCAGTGTCTTCCAGCAGAAAGTGGCTACTTCTGGGAGCAGGTCTTTAGGCTGTGAAGACAAAGAGGTAGTCTTTGGCAGCCAACCCAGCAGTAGCAGATGGAAGTGTGAAGTGCAGGAGGAAAGCTACACCTTCTGGGCTTGCACCTCATGATCTCTTTCAAGCTGTGAGATAGCATCAACTTCTGAAGAGGGCTATTTTAGGAAATGTCTCATGGTGCTTGTCCATCTTCACACACTGGCCTTCACCTGCTTGTGGAGATCACAGTTCACACAACAGTAGCTTCATCACTGCTCATGTCTTTCTGTCCGGTGATGACTTAACACACAGCATCACACAGAGCATCGTCCTGAGCATCAGGGAGAGTTGTGTTGTTCGTCTGTGTGCATCTTTTCCCAGTAATGATCTACAGCAGCTTCTAGTGCATAGCAAGGTCTGAGGGCCACAGGTTTCCCCCTGTCCTTTTGCAGAACTGTGACCTTCAGGATGTTCAGACAAGTGCAGAGCCATGTGGCTGCTCAGCTGGACTTGTTAATGGCTGTCCCTCTTCCAACAGAGAGGCCTGAGGGGAAGATGGCTTTGACTCCAGAAGGGAAACGGCTATTTCCATGGACAGTTATCAAGATGGTGGCTCCGTGCCATCCCTTCAACCTGAGGTCCTGACTGGAAACTTCCAGCAGCCCCAGCAGGAAGAACTTGGTTCTGGCAGTGCCAGTAATGAGGTCCAGCTGGCTCCTTGGCCAGCAGCAGTCTGATACTATGACAATAACACTGCCAAGAACTGGTTGGGGCTGGATGAGCTAGGAGGACAAGAGGTGGGGAGGGATGAACGTGGCACCCACCAGCCCCAGAGATGTTCTGTCACTACAGTGAGATGGCCCTGTGGCATGAGGATGCAAGAAAACTGCACCCAGAAGGTCTGGGGGGGCAAACACATCCTCCCCTATGGCCTTCAGAGCTCTCCGGGGATTTGGAGATGATCTCTGTGATCACAGTTTAGTCCTTTCCCAGTTCAGCCTCTACAGAAGCTATCAAGTCCTGATCCTGAGAGGCACCCTCCTCATTTCTACTGTATTTCAGATCATGTGAAAGCATCAAGTATTGTCCATCTCCCTTCCCGAATTCTGGGTACGATGGGGCAGAGTAGGATAGTGAGACAGTCCCATGTTCTGTGCAGATCTGCTTACACATCTTGTTAACCAGCACATGTAGGTGTCCAAGGACAGGTACAGAGCAGAGGAACATCTATATTCCAGAGGGAACAGAGACCTACAGAGGATGGGCAGGAGGAAAGGGGGATTTTCCCTATCCGATGTCCCCGGTTCGCTGCAGGGAGAGCTGATGCTGCATTTTCCCATGCGGCCACCGGAGGGCAGCTCGAGGGAGGGAGCCGACCCCAAAAATCCCCCAAAAGAAGGAAAAGGGAGAGGCAGCAAGTGGGTGCTGGGGTGCGGAGGGGAGCAGGCTGTGGGGTGCAGGCACGGAGGGGAGGGGGTGGCACGAGAACTGCTGTCACTGCTGGAGAAAGTTCATCAGCGAGCTGGAGATGTGCAAGCTGAGATAGTTCAGCTCTCTGTCAGGGAAAGGACTTTTTATGTCTGTGCAATGAGGAAAGCAATTAGAGGCATGATTTAATCAGTGTGGTTTAGTGGGAGCATTAAGGGATCTGGATGTGGCATCAATAAGGAGCCGCCAAAACGCAGCAATGGTGTCCAAAGTGGTAAAGCCACCTCCTAAACGGAGCCTTTCCGAGGGATATTTGTAGCCTCCAGTCAGGTCAGGGTCAAAGTTGTAACAGGACAAATTGTAGCTACAGCTGACACAAGCTGGGCTTAGAAATAAATCAGGTGGATCTGACAGATCCTTCAGGACACCAGGGTAAATCCTTCCCCACTGAAGTTGGCAGGGCCAAGGGAAGTCATGTTAGTGACTGCCTCTCTCTGCTTGAAAAAGGCTTTGATAAAAGCATCTATGCCAAAATATTCATCTGTGGTTCACAACTGCAACCACCTCTGCCCTTAGCACTGCTGGAACCCAGCAGGAACAGGCCAAGCTGCTGTAAGGGACCAGGGCAGTCACCAGGATGGCTTCACCCCAAAGAATTAATAATTGAACACTTTGGGTTCACCTCTTGGGTTGTGTTTATCCCTTGAAGGAACCCTTAGCATTCCTATCCCCTTCTGAAATACAGAGGATGGTGTGGCAGGATCTTGTGGCAGGAATGATGGCTTGGAGACATCAAAGACATAGATTTTGAGCAAGGCATAATATAGTCCCAAGTTACTTGCAAAGTGCTTCTGTGCTATTTTATTGCAAGGGGGAAAAGCACCAAAGGTCTCTGGTGACCTGAATAGCCCCTGCTTTGAGTCCTTCTACAATTTCACTTGTTCCTCCCATTACCTCTCAAAAATCCCAGTGATGTAGGTTCAAAATATTTTGTTTTGTTTTCTCCATGCAACAAAAGCTGCATTTCACTGGTAGGTGAAAAAATGCTTTGCATAGATCATCTGCAAAGTACTTAAGGACCCAGCAGGAGGAGAGGTGTTGCATGAGAGTAAAATATTATGGCACCAGGAGGAAAAAAAAAAAAAAAAAGAAAAACAGAAAAAAAGGGAGAAAAAAAAAAAAAAGAAGACTTTGCCATTTGGAAAGAAGTCGATGTGACCTTTCTTTTTCCTGGGAGAGACCAAGTCCCAGCTTAGTGGCAGGAAGGTGAGTGCTATGTCTACGACAGCATTCAGAACCAGAAAGCATTTACGTGCTGTGAACTCACTTCAGTTGAAAAATGTAAGGGTGCCTAGGGAAAGAAGTCTAAAAGGAAGATAAATGCTGAGGCAAATGATTTAAAATTCTTAGGCTGGGGTCACAGACTCTAGGAAATGCTCCTTCCATGAGCAAAGATGTGGATTTAGCTCTATTACTGATATATACTTCTTACCTGGCCACAAGTGTGTTGCCATCACCAAAACAGACATTATATCCCTTCTTTCAGGAGTCTGTAGAAAATAAACACTTTACAAGCCATGATGTACCCACATGCTACAACAATGTGAACTACGTAAATACCTAAAATAGATCCATTCCTGTCAGCAAATATCCAGACATTCTGAAATCATTCTCATCAGCTCAATTGCCAAAGATAGATGGTTCCAGACTAACCTCATTTCTCCAAGGAAATGATTTTTTTTTTCTTTTTTTTTTTTTAAAGAGAGAAAGGAACATTAATGTATTTAACCAGTCCTACTTTCAGTGCAATATTTCAACAAAGCCATATTATTTTCATTATGGAGAATTAACACAAGACTTGAAAACAAGTCTCTGCTAGTGTTTAAAGGAAAGATAATAACAAATAAAACTTGAAGAGGAGTTGGTTTTTGTAAGTTAATAAAGATTACTTCATGAATGACCTTGGATTGCAATTTTTCAGCTCTGATCAAGAATTGCTTATTGGGAGTCAGGAGGCAAGGTTTCACAGAAGCAGGCAGGTACTGCACAGAGATGGGACTTGTTCTCTCCTAGGAAAAAGATTTGGATGATCTCAAAGGCTGGAGTAAGGGACTGGCATGTGATGCTGTAATTCACGCTGATACATGTGTTGGGACTGGGAACACATCCTCTGCAAATGTCACGAGAGGAGAAACATCAGGGTGTACAAGCTGATCAAAGGAGGACTGTGAATCACCAATGAGTTTTGTCCATGAAAATGTCAAATGATATCCTAGGATGTACCAGGCAAAGAATTCCCCAAAGAGATAGGGAGATATTAATGCCATTATGCAAAGCCCTAATGTTCTTTTATCAGGAATACTACATGACAGCTTTGGTCACCCAAGGTCAGAAAAGATAAATGCAACATGGAGGGATGCAGAGAGAAATGCTCTCCTTTTCCTTCACTCAGTTTTACAAACGTGACTAGAAGAGTTTAGCTTGTTTGGGATATAATGGATAAGAAGAGACTGTATCTCTCCCCTGGGCAAGGGAGCTAAAGACTCAGGAAGCAATGAACAGTAAAAAAAAATAATATCAGCATGAAACCTAGTGGGCATACATAGACCCAGCAAAGTAGGGAAACTGGAGTAAGGTGCCTGATAATCAGACCAGTGACATTAAAAGCAGCAAGCAATCTTGACTCTCCTTCAGCATCTTATGGATGTGTCATGGTTTAACCCAGCCAGCAACTAAGCCCCACGCAGCCGCTCACTCCCTCCCTCGGTGGGATGGGAGAGGGAATCAGAAAGGTTAAAGTGAGGAAACTCCTGGGTTGAGATAAAGACAATTTAATAGAGAAAGCAAAACCCATGCACACAAGCAAAACAAAACAAAGAATTCATTCACCCCATCCCATCGCAGGCAGGTGTGCATCCATCCCCAGGGGAGCCGGGCTCCATCATGGGGAACGGCTGCTTGGGAAGACAAACCCCCTCACTCCCAACATCCTCCCCTTCCTTCTTCTTCCCCAGATTCATATGCTGAGCATGCTGGCACATGGTCTGGAACATCCCCTTGGTCAGTTGGGCTCAGCTGTCCCAGCTGTGTGCCCCTCAAATTTCTTGTGTACCCCCAAACTCCTCACTGGTGGGGTGAGGAGCAGAAGAGCCCTTGACTCTGTGTGAGCCCTGCTCAGCAATAACAAAACATCCCTGTGTTATCAACACTGTTTTCAGCACAAAACCAAAACAGCCCCATACCAGCTACTGTGAAGAAAATTAACTCCATCCCAGCCAGAACCAGCACAGGATGACACAGAGCATGACTAAGGCTCAGCAAAGGTGTCTTTTCCAGTCTATCCTCTAAAAAAATTAAGATCTTTCATTCATCTACATGATCTTCAGTGCTCCCTGCTGAGGCAAAAGGAAAACAGGGCTGCTGCCTGCTCGGTGTCAGCCCTCTGAAGCCGGAGGAGCTGAAGCAGCTCTGAACATACCTGAATAACTCTTTTTCCTTTATTTTTCAACAAGTTGGTCTAGACTGGTCTGCTTTGTCATCTGTGTGTCCAAATAAGCAACCTTTCTATAAATCCTTCCATAAACATGTAATCTGTATTGCATCAAAGTATCCTTTGGTATAATCCCTAAAAGAGACTTTCACATGAGAAAAATGTGATCCATTCTCCTGACATTCAGTGCTGCATGGGTAGTTTTCTCAATCTCACTAATGCCCAATAAGTAAAGGATATTTTTGACAAGTCCTGACTAGTCTGGGATACACAGAAAAGTAATAAAACATATTTCAAAAAGAGATCTGTTATATTTTCAGATCACAGTAAATCTTACCATAAGCCATGTACAATTCTGAGCAGCTATTTCTTCTATGCCATACAAATGCAGGAAAGCTTCATCTCCTTCCCAACAACCCCCAGGCAGGCTGCAGCCAAGAGATGCTGGGAGAAATCTCCCTCTGTTCAGTGTTTTGGGAAGGAACAGAAAAATGCAAGGTCTACAAAGCAGAGTTTTAACTCCCAGAAAAAGAGCTCAGACCCACAGCAGGCTCTTGGAGGCAGACATCAATAACAAGGCCCCATATGGCTCCCAAGCCAAAGGCAACCACTGTAATTAAGATGGACTACTTTGCTTCTTGGAAGGAGATGGCTCAGGCAGTGGGTGAGCACAAGCTCCTTGGAGGCTGATGTGACCCTGGGGATGTGTTTCACCTGGAGCTTCTCAGATGGAAGCAGAACAGGTTCTGGGGCAGAAGGGGTGCCTATTGCTGTTCTACTGCTGATTCAGCATCCCCAGCCTTGCCAAGCATTTGGACTTTCAAGCCATTTACATCCAAAGGCAATTGGAGAAAACATTTGACAAGCTTCATCCCGAGATGTTGGCAGATAACCAAAGCCGACTTTGTTACTCAAAGATTATGTTTACAGTGAAATGATTTAGGGATTGAGGGATTATCCAACATGGGCCCACAGCCCAACACCTCCAGAAGTACCAAATACCTAATGATTCCAGACAGCAGGAATCAATCTCCAGGAGCTGAGATTTTCTTTTTTTTCTCTGCGATAAACTAAAACTGTTCTGTTCAAACAGTGCTGTCTACAAATCATTAATAAAGGCAATTGGCTGATTTACATCTGGCATTACAGAGGTCAGAACAATAGAACATGACTTTATTTCGCAGCTAACACACACTCTCTGCTATCCTTTATAAAAGCTGTCAAAAGCCAGTGCTTGAGGAGAAAATGAGGTGGGGTCCTCTAAGGAGCTGGATGGGAAGGACCAGGAATTATTAGTGTCAGGGGAATATTGCAGGAAAAATGAAGGGGTGCATTTCTACCAGGGTAGAGGGTTTTGTTGTTGTTGTTGTTTTAGTTTGAAAGGTTTATGACAAATAGAACAGGGCTCTGGGTTGTTTAGGAGAGGACTGCTGTGTTATTCCCACTGGGGAGCAGGTTTTTTGCTTTGCTTTTTGAAGCTGGGTCTGTCATCGGCTATTTCCTAATGGAAACCCCAGTCTTATTAAGGAGATGTGATATAAAGTTTCTTTAGATCAAAGTTTGCATGAGTCCAGTAACTGGGTAATTTCTTAATGGGAAATGCTTAGCAGCAATGTTTTGTAGTGCTACAAGGCCTCGACATGCTGTTTATTTCTGTATGTGTAAGTCACACATACCTCTGCTGCATCTAGTTAAACGGGAGCACTCTAGTCCTCTCCAAATACCCCATTAGCAAAGTCTTTCTTCCAATGAAAATATGGAAATAAAGCAGTGAGCAGTGGGCCAAACTTCCCTATGCTCAGAAGCCAAAATGATTTTTATATGTGTATATATACATATATGTATACACACACATAGATATATGTATACACACACATATTTATATTTTTATATATATATGTATATATGTATATATATATATATATTTAAATGCATCTGGTCCAATTTATTTTTGGTTTTGGAAAAATATGACCTTAAATAGATGTACTTGAGCCAGGAGATATTAGGGACAGAGTCTGAACGCTGAGTAAGGTCCAGATCCTACAAGCTGGTGCACACAGCTGCACTCCAGCTGACTGCAAGAAAAAACAGCTAGCCTTATACAGTTTGTTTGTTCGGATTATTAGACAGCACAATCAGTGGCACTGCTAGATCTTGAGCTGTTTCTTTATTGTAGAAAATCACAGCTAATAAATTACTTTATCAGTCATATTCCTCACATTTTTCTTAAACACCATACTACACATTGCATCTTTTCTATACCCAAAGAGCTTCCCTCTGCCAAAGCAGAAAACTACTCAACAACTAAGCACAAAAAAAAAAAAGAAAAAGAAAAAAAAAAGTGTTCTGAAAAGAATCCTTCATCTTCCGTGTATCATTCTGATCAAAGCCTTGGCTAAATGCTAGACAGCAGGTCACAGCCATTTTCTTAAACTCTAGGGGCATCAAATTTTCCTGTCCATCCTTCAGCCTTTCAGGCTGCTTCCCTTAATGATGATATTGATTTTGATTTTAGTTCCATCTAGTTTTAGTCTATCCCAGTGATGGACTCCCACTGCTCCCAACAGGAGATTATTCTATACTCTGGCAGACCTCACTGATAGGAATCTTTTCCTGACATCCAACTTAAGTTTTCTTTTTTGTTTTGTTTAAACTTTTTCTGCTTCGATTGGATTGAAGTACTTAAAGGCAGGAGTTAGGGGTTAGAGAGAGAGGAGAGGGAAGGGAAAGGGAGGCCAGAGTACATAAATTGCCAACCTGCTAAAGAAATGTGCAAAAGTTTCCTCCTGAGGCCTGACTTTCTGTTGCAGCCATAGGTTTTATAGAAAATACATTTGCCCAGAATGCTTTGTAAGGAAAAGAAAGGAAGAGAATCATTATTTAGAGGAACCTGAGCCCAACAGGGGACATATCAAATACTTTCTGCATTGGAAAAAGGGCTGTCATTAAAACTTGAGCTTTGAATTCAATTTATATATATACGTTTTGTAAAGAATTCTAAAATCATATGGAATTGGCTCTGATTATTTATGTGGATCATTTTGCTATTGCATCTTCCCACATTCCTGTAGTGCTGTAAATGCCAGGTCAGTCAGATGAGAAGACCAGCAAGGCCACTATCCTGTCTCTAGAAGTTATTAGTAATGATGCCAGGGAAGAGCACAGGAACTGTCACAGTTCCCCACAGACCTTCCTAAGCAATTATTCTTTCTCTTTTCCATGTATACATTTCCCAGACTGGGATTCCTTGCAATTCTCTTTCCTACCTCTGATTAGGCTGGGTTAGGATCAGTGGCAGGCACAGTGAAGATCAGGAGATGAACAGTTCTGAAATCTTCTCTACTGTCCATTTTAATGCTGACTGGAGTCGCCAATGTTGTGCCTCAAGGGATATAATATGAGTTATTTTGTGATCCTGGAAAGTTATAAACTCACATCAAAAGAAGTCAGACATAATGATCTCCATGCAGTAAAATCTACTGAACTATGTGAACTACTGAAAAAAAACTGTGAAGAAAATTGTTTGGGAGGAGCAGAGTACATAGGACATGGAAAGAGCTGAGGAGGAAAAGCAAGATAAAGTTGAGTAGGAGGAAAAATATGAAAGTCCTCGAACTTGAAATCCACTCAGGACAGAAGTCACATATCTTTTTAAGGCCAAAGAAGATCTTTAGGATGATTGCAGCCAGACTTGCTGCAAAACACAAACTGCAGGAACTCACCCAGTGATTCTCTCATCAAGCTTAAGAACTTGTGACTTTAATTCAAAAACACAGCCTTTGGAAAAGCTAGTCAGCTTCACAAAAGAGGCTGACTCACCATACCTCTTAGGAACCTGCTCTGATGACTAATTGCTCTTATTGTTAAAAACGAGCCTGTAATTTGCGACATCAACACTGACAACCTCAAATTCCAGCCACCTGATCTTGGTCTTTTATTTGCTAGAAGGAACTGAAGAAGTGGGTGTGTGCATAAGAAAGAAAGAAAAAGAGATGCTAAGTCTTTCTGTAAAATGTTTTTCTTAGTGAGGGAAAGGTGAGCCACTGAGACAGGAGAAAATGCAAAAATGCAACATGATGACCGAGGTAGGCATGTTATTAGGGCACTGCTGAAAGAGAAAGGCAGAGATTTAGATTAGGATCATTTGGATTTCAGGAAACTTTGATCTTTTGAGGAATGGGAAGCCAAAAACAATCTTTACCTTGCTTTCCTCAGGGAACAGGGGTTGTAAGGAACAGATCAGCGATGAGAAAGATGAGATGTAGGGAAAGCCTAGACAAGATGATGGGGTTTTTGAGAGCAGCAGAAAATCAAGGGAAAATTTTAGTAATAGGAACTGAGGTGCAAATCTGGAAGAGATTTGAGCTGAAGAGGTGGATCAAACATGGTAACTAATCAAAATGTGTGAGCTGGGGAAAGAGTTGCAAGTGTGGACAAAGAGCCAGAAAAAGACTAGATAACACTATGGGGCATCTCCCGTCTCTAATTCCACACTTCTGGCTAATAGACCTAAATCCCGAAAGTTTAACTTGAAAGCAGCAAATTTCAGTGCTGTTTTGCACAACAATAACAGGAAATTATGATTCAGACCAATATAGCTTTTGCAAAAAAAACCCAAATAAGGCCCAATTTGCAAAGTTAAACTTAACCAAGACGCTGCAAAGCAAGATTTTTTCCCATTTCTAAGCTGTTTATTACCAAGTTGTATAAAAAATACTGCTACTAATGAAAGGCAAATTGCCCATATATTCTGATTTTTGCATGATGAATTCTAAGGTCACAAAAAGTCTATTAAGCACAAAATGAATTGTAACAGGTGAGTTCTGGCAAATTATAAGTTAAATCCACACAATTCAACAGACTTGATTCCCTTGACAAATATTTCTATAACCAGCTATAACTGTGTCCCTTCAAAAACCCTTTAATAAGACCAAGCATATAATTTTGGTGTCCTGTATGTATCAACAGCCAGTGAGATCAGAACTCCTCACTGACTGGTGAGAGGTGAAGTTCATGTCCTGGTCACTGAAAGGTAATTTCCTTTACCTTTGCAATAAACTCTCTAAATTGACCTAAGACCTCCAACATTCTGAGTGGTTAACAGCATCCGTAAAAATAAAATATGGGTGCAAAATATCTGAATTTGAGTAGATTTGCTAGAATTTTATTAATTTATAGAAGTTGAAGGTTATGCCATATGTCACTAGAAAGTAATTTTCTCTGAATGTGCAATAAGGGCTTAGATATGATTTATGACCTAAATATTGCAAGATATTAATATATCTCCATGCCAGATGGTAATATACATGTGAGGAAATGTACCTTTTCTATCCTAAAATTGCAAGAATTTTCTTTAATTTACTAGGATAAACTCAATCATTGGCATTCATTAATTTTTGAACACTGAGTACTTACGTGGAACATCCCCATCTTTCAAACAGATAGCTGTGTTATTCCTGTGTGAAATAATACACTCAAAATGTTTCCAAAAACTGCTTCAGAGACTATATATGTGGTACCTACATGTAGATCTGCTAGGGTTGTCCAAGACTTGACATACTCCTAGAAACAGACAATGTTTTAAACCCTTGGGATCCAATTTAGATGCTGTTGGGGATTACAGCTGCAAACAAATAAGGGGGAAAATATATATTCAGAATCTGGTTACAGAAGCTAACAAACACATCAGGTAGGTTGGAGGAATGGGCTCCTTTACAACTCCAGGGCAGAAATTCATGAGAAGGCTGCACAGCTATTTTAAAATTTATCAATGTGTTTTTGTGAAATGCGAAGATATCTCAAACTTTGTTTTCTAGGGACAAGAGGTAGTTCACGGTTTTCTGCTGTTTGCTCATAACTGCCTTAAGTTCAGCGATTTCCTGGAGAGGTGTTAATATCTTATTTATATACTGGGTAAGCAATATGTACTTTTCTACCTCCAGAATAAAAGCTATGCACCACAAATTCTCATATTCCCTGGCTATCAGTGCATAAAATCAATCTCTATGCCAATTCCTTTTGGTACTACAAGTACAGACTAAATAATAAGGATTTGTTTCAAATAAGAATTTCCATCCCTTAGGAAACTCCAGTCTTTCAAAAAGTAGATTCCTCTTGAATCAGGAGATGTTAATATGACAGTCACCTGACCCAAGGGAGGACCACAGAGTGTGATGGGAATTGAAGTCTGGCAGAGGGATGCAAATCATGAGGAAGAACAAAAATGTGAAGCACAGATGCACAACTGTCCCCAGATCCTGCTGCAAAATCCATTTTCATGTTGTTTCAGTATAAAGCAATAATTTTTATTTTGCAGGTGGCCGCTTTAATTTCAAATTCACCTCCCTTCTTTGTGGCATTAACTCACCCTAAACGTGACTTCAGCACAGATGGAAGATGTGGTAGAGGGAAATGATACCATTTCAAAGGTTAGGTGGGCATGGTTCAAATGCATACTGCTGTGTTTTTAAAGTTTTGCTTCATAGTTTATTTATGCCCTCAGGCCACTTTGCTGCTCTTAGCAATGAGGCAGAGTCAGATCCACACTCACATTTCCTTGGTGGTCACTCTTGTGGGCTTTCAGCAAGTCTGATGTTCACCTCAGCTCTGCCTGTTGCATTTTCTCCCTGCATCCTCGCAGGGAGCCGTCTAAAGGGCCTTCAAGCTCTGGGAGTTCAGGATGTGCTTTGCAAGGATTAAGTTTAGAGTGAAAGCATGGACCAAAGGCCTTAAGTGCCTTGTGATCGCCTGCCGGGAAGCAGATGGACATGCGAACAATGGGGGTCCTGTCAAATGACAGAGAAGATGGGTTATTATTTCCCCTACCCTTCCCTGCCATCCCAGACCTGTTATTTCAGGGCAGAACAGGGAGCAGAGGAAGCAGAGCCTGACTCCTCAGCTTGGTTAGCATTTCAGATGCAAGACACCAGGTGGCTGGAGTGACGAGAGGCTGTCACAAGCTGAACTGTTTGCTGTCTTGAATGAGAAATAACACTCCGAGAAAAGTCTCACCACTGCAAAGGTCCAACTCAGACCAGCCAGAGGTGTGGACTGGGGGGGAGTTACACAGGTCAGCAGCCAAATTCACTCCTACTTTCTGGTTAAGGTGTGGACAGAGGCACACGGCACCAGCCAGGGCTGGAAAGCACAGGGCAAGATGTTGCAGTCACTGGCATATTGAGAAATAGCATTAGCAGGAGAAGTGAGTGACTGATGGATGATTTGTCCTGAGAGCATGTTGAAAGAACAAGCTTCCTCCTGTAAATTGTTTTCTCTCTGCCTCAACCAAGAGAGGTCTGCTATTCTAGTGAAGTGACAGATGCTGCTCCCAGTCATATGACTAAGCAAAACTGTTCTCATTTTTAGGAATATGGGATGATGTGTTCTAGTATCCAAGGGTAATTTCTTACTATTTTTTGTCTTGCCCCTGGCACATCCCCTGCTATCTATTTCTAGAGTTTTCCTCTCGGGTAGCAGACTCAAGTCTTTTCTGTAGTCCTTGTTACAAGCCATAAACAGAAAAGTACAGTATTTCTGTAAAAATACACAAATACAGGGATCCTCATGCAATACTGCATGTGCCAGTAACATCCCTGAGCCATTGCTGAGGGCTGGAGCATCATTGTTATGTAGGCAGAATTGTGACCACAATGTGAAGGCAAATGAGAATATAATTTCACTGAAATTTAAAGTGTTATATTTCCACTTATGTGAAGGCACACAGAATTGTCTTTTGTCATTTTTGTGTCACTACTCGTCTTAAGCTAGGACTGGGTCATGTATCTGCTGGGTGCTGTGCATAAAGAATGAAAATCAGACACTGTTTCAAAGAGTTTTCCATTTAAGTATAAAGCAAGAAATGCATAAGAGAGACAGGAATATAGGGTAATAATGAGATTGTGTGGGTCAGAGTGGGAGACCGAAGCCAGAAGAGTAATTGTCACGGGTTTTGCAGACATCACAATGATGAGTTTGATTTAGGAAGTGTTTTGGAGGAGTATGATGAAATAGCCTTGTGGGGGTTTAAGAGAGCATGAGGAACAGTATGGGATAAACACAAAGATAACTCATTTGAAAATGAAAGAAGTGGGCGAGGGAAGACTGGCACCAGGGGCCAACTGCAGGTGAGAACCAACCTTTCCAAGCTGAATGACAGATGAGGGAGAGGGTGGCTGAAGATGGACTGTGACAGCAAGTATAGGTAACATATGTTTGAAGAGATGGAGAAAAGGTGGCACCAGGGAGGAGAATGTAGAGGGATGACACACTGACAACTGTGGGCTGGGAAAGGGATCTCTGCATCTGTATCCTGGAAAGATGTGTGAGTGGAGCCAGGCTGCATTTGTTAATACCAGAGGAAAGGGCAGTCCCTGCAGTCATTATGAGATGCAAAGTGAGAGGCTGGACAAAAGTTCTGGCTGCAAGGCAGGAGAAGAAAGGTCACATCTATTTAGAAATGCTACGAGGGAAAAAGCTTCTAGAGGCATAGCCTGGATATGAGACTTTGGACTGTAATCTGGGCTGATGCCCAAGGCTATGGGGCCAGCATGGGGACACACACACTGCAGGTGCTAAGAAGCAGCAGGAAAGCAGTGGGGTAAAAACTAAAATCTTTGCACTGGCCTTTATGACCCTAAAGTGATGGTTAGTCAGCCCCAAGATGTCAGAGATTTCCTAGTAAAGTGATAGAAATAGAGTAACCATTGTTATCCTGGAGATGCAATGCAGGTGGTGTTTATCCAGTATAGAAATGACAGCCTGATGCCTTCCTAGAGAATGCATGGCACTGATTTGTCTTCAGATAATTGTTCATCTTATGCATTGTAAGTTACTTGTTGGCTAACACCCAGGGCTCCTCAGACTAGCTTTGGCATCTCCTGTCTAAGCTGTGATCATTTTCATATTTCACATGTCTTGGCTTTCACGTAGGCACGTGACATGTACAGAGTTTTCTTCTGCGAGTGGCGGGTACATCCAAAACAGGGATGCCACAACAGTATTGCTAAGAGATGGGGTTCTGCCTCAGGTCCCCATGAGCCAGCCTGGACCTGGCTGTGGCTGTGGGGAAGGGTTTCAATCTCTGCAAATGCTAATAGATGTCATTACACTGCTTGATGAACCATGCTTTTTTTTTTTTTCACTGTTTTTCATTATTCAGTATTTTTTTGTAATAGAAACAATTTTTTTTAATATTTTTTTTGTATTTTCTTTTTCCAGCAAGCAGAGAAAGAGGTTTCCAAAGCGTGGAGTATAACATGTCTGTAAACACAGGAGTAAGGCAGTCTGCTTGATTCCCCTCTAGCCTTGAATACAAACCCTGTGACCAAACTTTTCCCAAGGGACCAGTCTGTGTCTTTATTTTCATGTAGTAAGGGCCACACAACCAGTTGCATCTCTCAGTGGATCCTGATTGGATCCTTCCCAACCATTTTTCTTAAAAACATCAGCAAAGCAGGTGGTAGCCAGAGCCTGTACCCTTCCACCCCACCTACCAGAGCCTCCAGCAAATAACAGCGAGCAATAACTTAGAAGCAGCTTCTCCTGACAATGAAAGTTGTATTTTGTTTTGAAAATGCCCTGTGCTTGGAGAAAAAGCTAAAATAAAAACTCTGTGTCTATAATGTCTATTCTTTGCATTTACTTTGCCTCGGTGTCATCTGCTCTCCTGGGGAACCACTATGGCCTGCTTGCTGCAGCCCCCAGCTTTATACTCTTGACAGCTTTGTCCTCTTCTTCTTTGTGGGTCCAGTCCTTTAACATATCAGTGTCTTTTGATCTCATTCCTCTCAGCATTGTCAAAACAGCCCTGTCAAAACTACCCTGCCACTGGGATTGAGAATGAGGAGTCCTTCACAGCTATAAACCTCCCTGATCTGTTTGAGAGTTTACATCTTATCTGGGCCACTCTTTTATATCTCCTGTCTTTCTTCTTCTCTCTTTTCTAGAGTGATGGATTCCAGTAGGGTGACTTTACACAGGTGCACTGAGGGACATGTGATATTAATGATTCATATTGCAAGTATTTCTTTATTTTCCCTAAATTTTATCACTACAGTGCCTGTCCACCTCATGAGACCAAAGCATGACAGGGAAGTGTGAAACTAAAAGTAAATGAAAACGGTGCAGTTTTTGTTAAAAGTCAAAAAGATTGTCTGTGAAACTTGAATGATAGGTTTTCTTAGTCCTGCACCAATAAATCTTAAAAAATCTTAATTAAAGTTTATGCTAAAAGCATCCTATTTTCACATAGCTAAAATAATCAGGAGGAGCCACCACTATCCAAGGGTGCATTATGACTCCCTCTTAGGCAAGAGACATCTGGAGAAAATGCAAAGGGGGGAAAATGATTAAAGAACTTTTAAGCTCAGTGGGCAGGGTTTTGATGGAAAGACTTTGGGATTTAGCCTCTTATCTGGAGTTTTCCACTTTCACTAAGACTCAAGAGAGATAGGAGAACTAATTTCTTCTCTGTTTCCGTTATAAGGAGCACATTTTTCCAATGTAACCCCTGGAAAAGGTATCATCAATCACTGCTCTTTTAATCTGGGAGTTGTGACTTCCAAGAGTTTGATGAATAGGTCCAAAAGTTACTGTAGTTTGTGACCTTCCTTTCTGGACAGATGGAAGGAGAAATTCTGAATTTCTTATTCTTTATACCTCTTTGATTAGGAGTCACAATGGAGAGAAGATTTGGAAAACAAACTTGGCTGGATATTGGCATGGAGGAAGAGAATGTTTGGCTGAACACTGCAGCATTTGTCACCAAAAAAACCCCAAAAAACCAAAAACCAACCCCAGTGGAGGAAAAATATTTTGTGGTTTTCTATCCAATTAAAAAAAAAAATCTCATGATGTTTTATTTGTGATGTAAATGTATTTGTTAGGAAAGTTTTTTAAAAATAATTTGAACCACTATATATGGAATTTTATATAAAATTCAGTCTGTCATCTGCAGACAGACATGCCCAATATTTTAATAACTGATGCTAAGAACCAGTGAGGTATCCAGACTCCTTGACTGCACCAATCCTGGGGTGCTAACCCTCTGCAGTGCCTTAGTCCATCAGCACTAAGTACCTGCACACCAGGGCTGGATTATCTGTAGCACTGCAGAGTTGCTCTTCCTGGTGCATCAACAACTGAGACCCAGGAGGGACAACCAGTAAAACCAACTTGTATGTAACCTTTTTAACATCAATTGATTTTAGAGACTTCAGATATGGCTGAACAGATGCTTGATTTTGGGGACAATAGGAGGTATAAGAGTAAAAATCTCCCAGCATCCCAGGCTTCAAACTTGGTGTCTTTGGTGGCAGAAGATGCCTTTGACCTGCGATTACTGTAGTGTGCGAGCTTGATCCTGCTGTAATTCTTCAGGCTTGAATCAATCATGCCAGCAAAATCAGTGCTCCTTTGATCAGAACAGCTCACTGTCCTGCATGGCTGAAGGTATAAAATCACCAGCCCTCCTGTTCGAAGTAGAATGAGCATTCATAAATCAGCCTGGCAGACCATAAATTCATTTACCCAACAGAGACACGGTCAAAAGCAGCTCAATGGACTTTTAAAGGCCTTTGTGCAATGCTGGAAATAAACAATGGATGGAGGGGGTGTGAGGAGAAGAAGAAAAAAGCAGCATCTTTATCTTCTACTGAGTGAGGTACTTCTGGTCTGATGAAGAGTAGCCTTTCTTTGCTATGTGGTGTTGAGGGGCTTTGGGAGGCTGGGGCTGGGTCTCCTATAGCTGTGGCACAAGTGTCTCTGCTAAAGCAGAGATGGGGTCAGTGTAGAGACTTCTGGGTCTCTTGGCAAAAGCCTTAAGTAGATCTGAAAGAATCCTACTTGGCATGGCTGATACAAATGGTCTCTCCTGCCTGCTTCTGCTGGTCTCCAGCAAAAGCAAAATAGGAAATAACCTCACAGCTGAGTCCTAGTCAGACAGGGGACTTTGAGGTGTCCTCAGAGAGGGATGTCTCAGGCTGAGCAGCAGGGACTCTCCCTGGCTGTGTTTCTAGGCAATGCCACATGTTTGCATCTGAATTTAATGTTGCTGGAGAGGAGAAAGACCATCAGACATCCAGACTCAAGTCTCAGCCCAGTCTATAAAAACAGTCACCTAAAAAGCCTGCATGCAGTCAGCAAAGCACAGCAAATGAAACCTTTCAAGTGTATCAGAAAAAACCTGAGACACAGAGTTTCCATGGCTGTTTCCCCTTCCCTGGTATCTGATTTTATCTGGTTTGACAAATATATTTATATATATAATATATATTTAAAAAATATCATAGCACTTGTGCCAGTTGCTTCTAATAAAATGGCTCTGCTGAAATAATGCAGTGTCTGAGAGATTGGGTGTAATATGGTTAAATGCTTTTACAATCCCCCATTAAAGTAAGTGGATAGAAATTCATAAAATATTTATAGCATTTGAAAAGTATTCATTCACAGATCCATCCAGAATGCGAAGCAGGCCCAGAGCAGCGAGTGCTGAAGACAGATGTTGATACCATGATGTTCCTCTTGCATGGAGAGAGAAGATGGACTTAGGTTAAATGACACTGCTGAAAAGTAGGAGGTTTGAGATCAAATCCTGTGCTGCAGTTTGTTTTAATCCAGTTACTAAACCAAGCAGTGCTCTGCTGTCCTGCCGAGTATGACGGAAATAACAACCCCAGGCTGGCGAGGATACTCCAGTTCTATTGTTCCTACCATGGGTCCAGGGGCAGTAGTGAGGCCTTGGAGTGGGGAAAAAAAAAAAAAAAGAGCTGTGATTTAAATCTAAGTGATGAGAGAGAGGTTGGTTGCTTTTGAGTCAGCGAGGAGATGACCTGATCTCTCTCGCTCAAAAGGCGTCTGGCTGAATGGCTTCCTGTCTGTGGCGAAGGTAATAGCAAAGCTGGCTGCATCCCCCTCTTTGGCAATTACACTCGAGTCCCCTGGGTTTTGAAATCAGCTGGCACTCCTCCAAAGGCTAGGTTTTTGAAAGAAGGGGGAAAAAAAAAAAAGAAATTGTATCTCTGGAGTTGTTTTCCAGACGAGTAAAGTACATGTCTGTCTTCTTGCGTCAAGTCTTGTGTCTGCAGCCACAGGCTGCTCAGTGCAACGCCTGGGGAAAGGTGAAAGGGCCTGGAAAGCTTAAGGACTATAAAAATAGCTGCAGGGTTAGAAGAGGTGGCTAAGAGAGGGACCAGGATGAACTGACTGAGAAGAATCGAGTCAAGACCTGGTGTTAGTCCAGCAGCTTTAGGTTGAGAGCAGCTTTGAACTCTTTGATGAAGCCATGGACAAGATTTTGACAGAAGTAATCTGCAGCTGTAGAGGAAGGATCACACTGACACTGACTGATGGGAGGGAGAAAATCTTCTGTTGGTGAGAAAAAGGTGGGAAAAGACCACTGCAACACCCCTGGATGTCTGTGTGTGAAGTGTCACACCAGAGGGGACTTCTGTACCTCACACAGAGAACAGTTCCAGGCTCATGTCTGTCACTGGGTCTTAGAGAAACCCCTTTGTTGGAAAGTATGTAAGAGAAATTAAGATACTGTGAATCCCAGGCACCATTATCCGAGGGCTGAATTCCTGTAGGAAATATCCCAGTGGTTTCCAGAACATGTTTGGGAAACAACTCAAGACCAAATATTCTCCATCCTCCCGTGCCAGTCTGTTTTGAGCAGTCATCATCTTGACATCTCCTGCAAGTATTGGAAATCTCCTAGCGGTTCCTGTTCATTAGAAATCCCAGTTCTTGTTCACGCCAATTTTACCTTTGTGTCACTCAATTGACTCAATAGCAGAGGAGACAAGAACCTGGCTTCCTATTTCTCATTTTGCAAGAACAGCTAAATTAACCCTGGGGTCAAAGCCAAATGCCAGCCTCTCTGAACTCCTCCAGGGTTCAGTGTTGCTGTAAAAGTACCCAAGCTCACTCTAAACTAGCAGCACGCTGCACAGAGTGGGCAAATTTATTCTACTTTTTTTTTTTCAGGGCTTTGTAGTCCTCATCGACCTCCAACCTGCTGTTATCTAACTCCAGAAAGCTTATGTTTCCCCTATATACAGACCTTTAATATAGACATTCTCTCAGCTGGGTACTGTGGTTAGGGCTTTACTCACCATAAACTAGGAATAATTTCACCTGTCTGAGAAGTTTGTCCAAGTTTCATAGAAAAAGCAGTCTTTTACTTCCCAGCCTGCCATCAGTTGTGGTTTTGCTATTCTGGTTACACAATTATTGTGTTTCATCTCAGAAACTGCTGCACATCAGAACCAAATCTCTCACTGGTGTGCAAATTAGAGTAAAACAGAGCTTTGGGATCCATTAGGGAGAAAGTGTCAATCTAAGGTTATTTTTTGCTTAGGTTTGCTTCTAATTTTCTTCACCTTGTTTTATCCTCCAGTTGTGTATGTTTATTAAATGCACTAAATATTCCCTCATAAATATGTATTTATTTATTTTGTTTTAATAAATGTATATTTACAAAGACATATTTATACATACATTTATAAATATTAGCATAAACAAGTATCTATTTATACATTCCTATACTAAAAAAATACAGTTATTAAATGAATTATATATAATTAAAAGCTTACTATTTTCTGTCATACTAGCAGCTGATCTGTCCTTCTTCTCCTAGCTCTGAACTGTTACCTGGACTTGTCTGTGCGTTAAACCCTCCTATCCTCCACTTCGGGGGGTTTCTCTCATGTTGTACAACAGTGTTATCTGTCTAAGAGGGAGCAGGAAAGTTGGTTTTCTGATTTATTGCTGATGGAGAGCAATAAATTTTCTTTAGGGGAAGCACAAGGATGTAGATCATAGATGTGGGAACTCTCGATCAATATTTTTTTTCTTTTCTCTTATATGGGGTGTAAGTAGCTGCTGATCTGTTCTCACCAGAGCAAGCAAAGTGAATCATCTCTCTGTGTTATCTTCTTCAAGTCTGTGGTACTACAAAAAGACAAGTCCAAGAAACTCTGATTTTATTTTTTTTTTCCCTAACCTTTACAGTGTTTTTTTAGCCCACACTTCTCAGGCCCACTAAATGCTTAGCAAATATGACCTGTTCTCTGTGCAGGAAAGCATCCTTGCAGCTTGTGTAGCTGCTTCTTCTACCTCACATGTGAAGGACAGCATTATAATCATTCTAGCCTCTTCTCTTCAAAGATGAAGATGAAACAGCTTGTTCCCAGCAGCTGAAAGAGATGCTCTAGTTAAAACCTGAGCTTGTGAACTCAGGAGGAATGGGAATCCCCTGCAGGCTTCCCCAAAAAGACAAGCTCCCCAAGTGTCCTTGCTGTCGAATAATGAGTCCTCAGTGCCCCGGACCAAGCAATGGACTTTTTGCAATAATACCTTATACTCATATAATTCATACCATTTTTTTCAAGATTGTTTTTCACTGCCTTTTTCTTCAGGATTATGAGACTACTAAAGAGGGATTAAATGAGTGATAACAGAGATCAGGGAGATAACATACCAGGAACATTTTATTTAGAATAGATGTGATCATGTTTTTTTAGATCCTGGACATCTCCTGTCCAAGGAATTAAGGCTTCTTACCAATGTTCATTGTCTGGTAAAGATGTTATGTGTTGTAATAACTACAATCCTCTTCCTTGGCTCAAATCATGTATTCAACCCATGCCTGAGCCTGGAATTAGAACCTGAAACAGAGGCTCCTCCTGTTCCTTGTCCCCCATATCTCCTTATCCCAGCTCATGTTCTCCATTTGTCTGCCTTATAATGCCAGAAAACAGGCATGTTTATGGAAATTTGCCCTAGCACTGTGGTAAATCTACACAGGGCCATGTGCTAACCTGCTACTTGCCATCAAGGGCAGATTTACTCAGCCAAGATGGGTAGTTCTGCTTTCCAGTGTTAATGGAGGCTATCTATGAAGGTCCATATCCACTTTTCCTACACAGCAAATGCATAATAACCTCTCTTTTTTTCCTCCTTCTCCTCCTTTTCTCACTTACAGATGCTGGCTGCACAGCTGGTAAAATAAATAGGTCTTTTTAAACCTTTCATGCATGCTCGGTGAGTCCAGGTAGCTTTATAAATATGGTAATGGTTTCCAGAGCATGTCTGGACTGGAAATAAGACAGAAAGCTACAGAAGCTGGACGTGGAGAGATAACTGCAGAAACAGCTCTGCTGCAGGAGAGACTAAATCCGCACTCCAGGTCAAATTAACTGCCTCCCCCCCATTAGTATGAGGAAAGCTCTTGTGCTCACCTGTTTGCTGATTACATCCATGAAGAAAGCAGCAGCTCTTGTTTAGTTTATTACCAGAAGGCCGAAGCTTGTGATAAAATGCATTGATTTATACAATGGGGGATCCTGCCTGGCACTTCAATGCAGTTGTCCTGCTGAGAAAATTACAGATAAACTCTTAATTTATTCTCCCTTTAAGAGAGAGAGGAAAAAAAGAGAAAGGAAAAAAAAAAACCCAAACCCCAAACTCAACAACAACCTTCTGTTATATGCTCATGAAAAGGTTCGTTTTTACTTGTCTGCTTCCAAAGGCTGATTCCCTGGAGATATAATCCTGGGGTTGCTCCCATCAAGGACTGGGCCCAAGGACCATTTATTATGGTCCCTCCCTTTCCCCTAGAGCCTAGCTTATGGTGGCATCTCACTCAGGTGAGTGGGACACCATCACCTGTGCTTCTGGTGACAAGGATGTGGCTGTCTCTGCCCAAGGTCACATTCAAGCATTTCCAGAACTCTCTGCAAAAGTCATCTCCTTTTCTGTAGCAGAGGATAATCAATAGTGACTGATGGTTCAGCCAAGAGGGGAGGCAAAGTGGAAAGCTGTGACTTCTGGGACAGGTTAGAGTAGTTTAAGATGAGGGAGGCAGGAAAAAAACAAAAGCAAGGGAGTGGCAAGAGGAAGGAGATGAATCTCAGCTTCACAAGCGATGCCTTTGACAAATGTTTGAGATCTAACCTTGCCTTAAAAAATTAATATAGCCCAGAGCTCAGAAGTAAAATGAAGCAGTACATCTAACCTGCCAGTAGCGCAACGCTGGCATCGTACACGCTTCTCCCCTGTTAGGTGCTTGTTTGTGCTGGGATTTAGGGATAACTGACAACAAAAATGCTCACTGGGGAAAGGAGTCACTGCTCCACAGCCCTGGCTTCCCTTGGAGGTTTGGGAAGCACCAAAGCTTAGTAACCAGTAATGGGTTTAGAGAGCAAGTGATGCCATATTGTGAGTGAAGACATATTCAAATGCATCCAGTGGAAAAATAATCCAAGTCCCATGAGTCCATGCATTTTGGACTTCCAGTACCATGAAAGGAGCTCTGTGCTTGAAATGAAGGGTTATTATGGCTTAACAAGCAAGTTCAAGGTGAAGTCACCCCTCTCTCACATTACACTTAAATGTATGTCTACTCTGCCTCTTCCTCTAGATGCCTGATCTGGCCAGGTTCCTTCTTTTTTTTCAGATACACTTTGTTTCTTTCCCATTTTGGGAAAAGCTGAGCTCCTCAATTACTCGTATCATGCTCTTTGCACTTTGCTGTGTTTTCTTGATTCCAACAATATTTTTATATGAGAAGGTGATCAAAATGTGTATGTTGTCCTTGTTCTGACAACAGAACAAAACTTTCTGTATCTGGGCACTTGCCCAAAAACACAGAGCAGCCCTCCTGGCCAGTCTACTCTGGCCTAGAGCTTCCAGCTATTAAGAAGACTCTGAGTCTTTCCAAATTTGAATGGTCTGGCATGATATGTTCCAGGAATTTTAGTTTTGTTGGTGTGGCAAATGCACACAAGCAATTTTCTCTAGATCCTCCCTCCACATGCATTTATCTAGGGGTGAAAAAAAGGGATAGAAAATATATAGCAGAAAAATAAAGAACTCATCCTTTCCTGAGATTTTCCTTGATAATAGAGGTGTAGAGTACAGACCTTCTCAAGCTTTTAGATTTATTTCCTAAGGTTGGGAGAAATACCTGGAAGCCCTACTCCATGCAAGATTGCTCTAACCTCCCCTCTGTTTCTGACAGTGATGAATTTTACCCTCTGCATGTAAAAAATCTTGCCCTCAAACATCTCTCTCTGGATAGCCCAGAGAAAAATCAAATAGACATGACTTCTCTGTCCACAGTCCTTGCTTTGGAGGACCCATTGCCCATCCCATCCACTGTTCTCCACCCTAATCCTTCCTCATGCAGATCATACCTAAGAAGGAGCAGGAAAGCATTAAGGAGAGAAGGTGGAAGCAATATTGAGGAATAAGTGGTCAGTTTTATCCTCTTCCCCAGCCCACAGTGAGCCCATGCTCTCTAAACCACTGAGCTTGATGACTACAAAACTGTCTCAGTGCCAAAAGCTCAGGTCCCATTTAAGGTATTGTCAGGGGGAAACCAGGACTGGACTCTGGTTAAGTTTTTGACTCTCTGTATATGTGGTTCTACTAGGTCTGCTGGCACAAGTTCCCTGCCCACCAATGTTTGCCCAAGACTTTCCACACTGGTATCTCATTCTACTTGTGCTTTCTGCACAGATGCCACCATTTTCCACCGTAATGGCTGGGAGAATATGCTCAGCAGAGCCATCATGGTGCCTGTTCACAGCTTTCCAACTGACAAAGTTAACAGCGTTTCCCTCCTCAGCCCCAACATCTTTTCATTTTATGTGCTCCTTCAAACAATTTGTTGGGCTTAGGTTTTTTTATTTTCTGAATCCATGGCAGCTATCTTTAATTAAATCTCAATTCCCTAGGTGGTTTCCCTCTTCTGCTGCTGATTAGTGTAGCCAGTATCTATAACCGCCCCCTGCCACTGCTGGAATCAAGACTTACAGGACTCAGGTTTCCCAAATCTCTTCTCTATCTCTCTCTGAATACAAGTGTTACCATTAATAATGATAAAAGCTTCGTATGGAGCTTCTCATTCCTTTGGGGCCCAAAGGGCTTTTCAGACCATGAAGGGAGATAGGATATCCACTCATCACCTTGCAAAAAGCTGCTCTTCATGTGGAGAAATGCAGCATGTGTCCTGTGGTGGGAGCATTGCATGACAGAAATGGCTTCTTGCTCAAAAGCTGAGGGATCCTCATACTGTGATGCTACCTCAAACACACCTAACCAGCTTGTGCCACTGGGTGAAGCTCATGTCAGGTGTGTGAATCAAAATATGAAAAGCAATGTCTATTTTCAGTGATGCTCAGTGACAGGGCAAGGGGCAACGGGCACAAACTGGAACACAAGAACTTCCATCTGAAGATGAGGAAAAATTTCTTTACTTTGAGGGTGACAGAGCACTGGGACAGGCTGCTCAGAGAGATTGTGGAGTCTACTTCTCTGGAGATATTCAAACCTCACTTGGATGTAATCCTGTGCAACTTACTCGAGATGGACCTGTGTTGGCAGGGGGTTTGAACTAGATGATCCCCAGAGTTTTTCCAACCCCCACCATTCTGTGATTCTGTGATTGTGCTTTTTCTAACAAGCTGCTTTTGTACAAATGATGAGAGGATTACCATCAAGGTTTGGCACAGCAGCCTTGGCTGATATAACTGCCCTCCCTCTTCAGGTGAACTAGGTACCCCCAGTCGTGGCTGAACGCAGCCTTTCACCACACATTTTCCTCTGAAAGGCCGATCCTTTTCTCATTCAGCCTGTCTCCACCTCATACCCTGCTGCAACTGTTTGCTTAATGCCATGTCTGAAGGAAAAGCATCAATTACTGAATCACTCACCTCACCTCCCACAGCACCAGGGGCTTTGTAGCCTGCCCTCAGCCCTCCGTCAGCTGTGGCTGATGCTAATTAGGTTACAGCATGACTGTGGCTCAGGGTATTAGGAAGGACATTATCACTGTATTTTAACCCCATCGGTATTTGTCTTGATATATTTCTTTCCCTCTTCCACTCCTTTCCTTATATTCCTTCCTTTGACATCTTAATTCTAGGGCTCTACGGGATCAGTTTTTAGAAGGTTTTTCTTCTCCTCTGCAGATATATATTGCTTTGTCAGAATCTTCAGAATTTTTTCTCCGACTTCCATCATATATTTTTTTTCTTTCAAAAGACGTAACTGCCAAAAAGGAATCAAATTTAATGCAATTTCTATTTAAAAGACTTTGAATGTGGGGGAAGGAGGAGGTTAAATGTGAATGAACACATTGCTCTAGCTTTTATAAGAAGAATTTCAACTAATTGTTGCATATATGCATATTTTAATATCTAAAAAATAGTATCAGCCCCCAGAATGGTCACAGATTTCTTTGACAAACCTGGCAAAGGCTGAGAAACAACAGCAACAAAAAATACTTTTAGTTTAGAGGTGGGATCTGAGGACTCCATGTGTGGTCCCATGGTTGTTCTCTGTTTGTGAGTCTGTACAGGATCAGGGACACAACCAGATCTTCCCTGAGAGTGATGGATGCAACCCTCTGCACATAAAAAAATCTTGCCCTCAAACATCTCTCTCTGGATAGCCAAGAGAAAAATGAAATAGTAGTGATTTCTCTGTCCACAGTCCTTGCTTTGGAGGACCCATTGCCCATCCCATCCACTGTTCTCCACCCTAATCCTTCCTGGGCAGGGGCCAGTGCTGATGCAGACCAGGGGCAGAGGAGGCAGCAGGCCTGCCTGTGTCCCCTTGAAGCAGCTGAGGAGTCACAGCCCCAGTTCGAGTGATGTGCCCCAAATTCAATGGGAAGTCTGAAATTCAGATCAGATCCCTGAAGTTGTGCATTGCTTTAAACTGCACGCTCCTTTGTCCTCCATGTACGTCTGGGTGGCATTTCTCACTGTGGCAGGAGTTAGTGGCTTTACTGGGGCTGAGCATCCCCTTCCTCACTTCTGGAGAAAAAAAAATGGATCCTGCAGATAATTTGAGATGGGTGTTTGCAGCATCACTCTCACAGCTGCCTTGGCTCTGCTACTTCCTGGGGACCTGACTAACGCCTTTGCTGGCCTCTTGATCCCTGTGTGTTTGAAACACTTCTTGTCATTTAGCTTTCCCTTCACTGCCACCATCTTCTCCTGCTCTGCTTTTGCTTTTCCCCCTTATACTCTTTCATGCTGTTTATTGTTTATCTCCTCAGTCAGTAATATCAGTTCATGCCTCTGTTCTGTTTAACCATAGGGAAAAAAATGTGGTAAAAATCATAAGACATGGAACTCACAAAGTTAGGCCTGTTAAGGTGTGTGTATAGGGTGGGTGGTATTGCAATTTTTCTCTACCCAGAAAAGAGCCACCTTGAAATTAAAGGTGAACCAATCATCAGCTGGCTCCGAGCTCCAGACTCACTAATTCAAAATGTCCTTGATATTACAATAATAAGAATCAAGCCTGTCTAGGATGCTGCCAGCACTTTCTTCCTCTCCAGTTTCATCAGGAAGCAGGGAGGAGCAAAAACTATTTCAGATCCTCAAAAACAACAACAAAACTGTGAGTCTAAAAATGCACAAAGGTTTGGCATTTAAATATCACAGCTGTAGCCTTCTTAGAAATACCAGAGATACATAATGAATTATAGATTGGGCTGAGCTGCAAAATTCCACCCCTCTGCTTGTCCTTTAGTGAAGTTCTGATCTGACCCAGGGGTTTGGTTCAGGTCCATCTCTAATTCTGAGTTCACTCCCTCTGTGATCCCTGACTTTTCCTGTTCTTCCCCTAGGTTTAACTCTGAATGTTAATGAACTGGGAAGCATTGTCAGGCAAAGGGAGGCAATGCCAGGGTTTGAACATCTGACACTTGAGCTCAGGGTGGGGTTAGAGTTCCTGAGGCTTGGTATGGACTTTTACACTCTTTTTTTGTTGTTGTTGTTTCTTTGGTGTCTCTCTCTTGCTCCATGTAACAGCGTTGTCAACACTGCTTGACATGACAGGTTAAAATTTTAAGGTGTCCCTGTGCAGCAGTGCTGGTCAGCATTCATCAGTCCTGAAGCTAAGGGTGCAGAGAGAAACAGGAAAGATACCTGTGCCCAGCACTCTCAATACCAACCCCCCATTTTTTACTCCATCACCATGGCCCAATTATTTTATTTATTTATTATTCAGGGACACCATGACCTCATGATCTCTCCTGCATCTCAGTATCTTGTCCATGTTTTCTTTCCTCAGTAGTATCCCAATAATCACAAGACAGAACAGCTGAGGTGGGAAGGGACCCCTGGTGATCCTCTAGTCCAATTCCCTGCTTAATAGGCATTTTAACCCCATAGAAAAGGCATCTGTTCTGCCTCTGATGATGCTGGCTTTTTTGCTCCTTCTCATCTCACATTGCTGTCTCCTCCAGCTTCAGTTGCTCCCTCCGGTATGGGGCCATGCTGTCATCATCCCCTCCTTGTCTGAAATTCAGCCTTCCCACGGTCCTGGGAAGCCTCATAAAGGATTGCTGGGGCTGGGGCAAGGGTGGGTGAGAAGTAGCTGCTGGGGTTTGGGATTTATGGCAGGGAAAGGATGCTCGTCAGCAGAAGGAGAAGGTTATCAGTCCTGAGAAGCACTGTCTAAGTGAAAATTGAAACTGTCAGACTGCCTGTGCTCCCTGCTCTGTTTCTGCTCTGGGATTTTTAATTATTATTTCTCATTGGATTTTTTTATCCCTCCTCTCTTAGTTTAATTTGAAAAATGTTGTCTGCAGATATAAAACCAGGATAAATCACTCGTGACCTTCAAACATGCCACCTTGTGTTTTCCTCCTCCTAGTGCTCTTGGGCCAGCCCCGAGTAAAGCCATGCACTTGTTTCCCCTCAGAGCCATGCTCACTGACTTTTGGATCTCATTTTCCTTTGGGAAGGGGTTGCACACCCTTCTACTACCACTGACTGGTAGTCTTCTATGAGTACTGGTAATGTTTGCACTGACAGGTCAAGACTTAACTTGGGATAAAAATGTTTTCATGTCACCTTTCCCCCTTACATCTCTCCTCTGCTTCTTCCATGGGTCAAGAGGAGCTCAGGACATCCCAGGTCCATGGCACAGCTTCTTTCTCTCCCCTCCAGCCTAGACATGGCTGACCAGTCTGGCAGCTAATGGGACCTTGTAGGCATTTACCATATAGAGGAGAAGCTGCAGAGCAATACAGCAGCCAGAGCATTTGCGTCTTCTCCTTTGAGCTGTTTCCAACCTTAAACCACTGAGCCTTTCCATCATTTCCTCCCCATTTTGGTGCCAGAGCTTTGTTTCTTGTTTCTGGGTCCCAATGCTTAAGCATCAATGCTTCATGAGCACAAGCCACATGAAGCATGTCCAGCCTACACATGCCACCTACTGAGGCCTCTCTAAAATCCCTTCTGCAACACATCATGGTGCTGCTTCACAGAGCCTGGGGCTGCTCAGTGCCTAGGGCAGTGGAGGCAGCAGCAGAAAGCCAGAGAACAGAGCTGAGACGTGGGTCAGCAAAGGTCCATTCCATCTTGGCAGTGCTGCCTATAGATTCTGCCTCTGGGAGCCCTAATTTGTTAGGCAAATGAAAAATGCAAACAGCCTGACCTTCCCAGGACCCCTGACAACAGCCACAGTCCCAGACTAGCAGGCAGACTTAATCTTCCTTTGATAGGGCACTGCAGGAGAACAGTGTGCTCTCCAGAACCGCAGTGCTGTTCCTATCAGACAACCACAGTCCCACCAGGAGGACTTTCACCCTCTAGCTGATTAGCTTTTCTCAGCACTGTTTGGGCCAGATATATGCATAAATAGAAAGGGAAGTGTGTCATAGATGGGAAGACACACTGGTTTAGTATCCCCTTTGTTTTAAAGATAATACTCACATAGACATTTCCTGTAATGTTGGAACCTGAGGTTGTTGGGTGGTGGAGTTTTTTTTTCTTTCAGAGCCAGCCATTTTGTGAAAAGCTTTGGCAAAACAAATGAAAAAAATCTGGAAAAATATAAGAAAATAAGGAGTGAGATGGAAGTGAGAACATGAAGGGCAGCCAGAGTACCTCATAAACTGCTCTGTCCCTTTGAGATAGACTTCCCCAGGAGAAGCTTACAGTAAAGTGAAGGCAGCTTGATGGGGTAACTATGCAGTGTTTGAAATTGCAGAGCCAGAGGTGGAAACCCCTACTAAGGCTTTCAAAGGGCTCAAAAAGATTTTGTAGGATGATTTCTGGGCTGGATTTAACTTGTAAGTATGCACATATCAAGTGTATTACTTGCAGGCTGAGGTTCAGGGTACTAAAGACACAGGACATCACTAGTGTGGCTGATATGCCCATCTTTTTGCATAGCTTTTTCCATGGTCATGAAAATCTCATTCATGGAAGTGAAGGATAAGGTATGGGAAAGTAAATTGCCAGTGGTCTCTGACAAAGCCACTGCCAGGAACAAGTCACACGTGGCGTCTTATCTTCATGGCTGCCTTTTGTGGGTAATCTCATGCTGCCCAACACTGCTCAAACCTTTTGTTGAGCAGGAACCAAATACTGGAAAACCCTTCTAGTGCAGACAGGAAGCCTTCCATAGCCCTGGCCTGGAGGACCAAGGACCTGCAATGAAAAGAGAGACAAGCAGATGCAGAGACATCCCATTGTGTCCCCTGGGATCTGCCAAGACTCATCCTAACAGAGTTTGCTTTTTTTTTCATTCCTTTTGCATTTCCACTTCCCATTAAGCCTTCTCAGCCCTTTTATTAAGATTTATTTTTACCTCAGTGCAAGAGGTTAGGAGCACGCGGCTCCAGCTTTGACTGCTTGGCATTTTGTGAAGATTATGTCACATGGACTTCATACCTAGCCAAAAATAACTCCCTGCACACAGGAGCTGCTTTCCTACCTGCAGAGACCACTTATTCCCAATCAGTTTGGTTTTGTTTTAAGGGGATTGCTGGGAATGATGGGGTGAGGAGAGAGAGTGAATATTTGAAGGCTGAGGGATAGGGAAAGGCAGCGTGCCATGGTTTTGCTTTTTCAAATGGATGGTCCTCATGTTTTCCTGCCTCCCCCTTTGCCATGGGAGAGGAGAAGCAAGGAAAAGGCAACATGCCTCAGCACCAAGCAGGCCTGGTGTTTGAAAAGAAAAAGTATGGGATGTGTTAGAGGAAAGAAAAGATTTGTTTTAGCGATGAGCAATCATTGGAGGGCATTAGAAGTGTCCTGGGTGTAATCCAAATTGATTTACACCAATACACTGCCAAGAAAGGGTCCCCGCTGAGCCCAGTGTGAGGTCCTCGTACCCTCAGCAGGAGGGATGGGATCTGATGGCTCACAGCAGTGGGCTTTGTCACAGCAGCTCTTCCTTTCAGAAATGGAGTGAGAGAAGGAAATGTAGAGCCAGAACTTGTCTCTGCTGCCTCTGTCTCTGCTGCTGTGGGAATGATGTCCGGGGAGGGCTCAGCTGCAGACCTGCCCTATATAGAGGTTCCTCGCTTGCTTCCTCTCCTCCTCCATGGTAGATGCAGTTCTGGTGGCAGTGGCTATCCCCAGCCTCTGCACAGGGACATGTAGGCTCAGAGCAGGAATTTGCCCTTCATCAAAAATTCACATGGAAAAACAATTTCATTACACCTGCTAAACTCTGGCTCATCCAAAGTCACCTACCTGCACAAGAAGACCTGGTTGTTCCTTGAGAGCCCTCCAAAGAACAGGCTGTACCATACCACTGTATGCTAAATGACATAGGTTACAATTTTCACCTCAAACCAAGATGTCCAGCATAACAAACCCAAAACACAGCAAAAACAAATCGGTTGGAATATGTTATTTTCAAACTCTTTTCTCTTGAATCTTGACTTTTCTTTTAGTGAAAATGAATGACTTCTCAAACCTGTTTTTTCTCCCATGAATGTCAAAATAAATCCTGACAGCCTTATTTTCTGGAAGTCCTCCATTTTTGTGTTTTGGGTTGTTTTTTTATTTATTATTGAACTGGAAAAAATACAATAAGGTGTTTCTCCCCTTTATTTTAATAATTCTTTCCCTTTCAATCAGATAAGGGAAGGAAAAAAATATTAAATCTGAAAATTCCCAGTCAGTCCACATTGCACTTAGTAGCAGTTAGTGTCCAAATTCCACTCTTTTGGCTATTCAAAATCTGTGTTGCTGAAGCTCAGAGGAGGGACCAGACTCCTTCCTGAAGGTGATGTGATGCCTTTCCATGCACGTCCTGCACCCTATGTGACCTGAGTGAGGGGAATCCATCCTGCTGGGTTAACATATGCACCAGTTTCTTGGAGTGTAGTGAACAGAATAGCAGGAGCGACAGAGCTGGAGGTAATACTGCTCTAAATAGATGGCTGGAGGATTCGTTTTCTATATTAAAGTATTGATTTTTCATAAACTAAGAGCACAAAAGGCCATGGAAAACAATCAAGTCCCTGTGCAGGAAGCTGAAAAATTAGACAGCACTCTAAGCCCTTGTGGCTCTGCTTTGTGTTGAGAATTTCAGTTAAAAAACCTTATTTATAGGCAGTGAACTTCAAAAATATCAGAGGTGTCATTTGAACACACTGAAAGTTTGTTTCCCCTCAAACAGGATGCTGTGAATCATTGATTCAGGCAGACAACTTCAGCAGAATGAGACTCAACATTTCTTGTATGTTCTGCTTATGGCTACGCTAAATAGATCCTCAAAACAGCCTTTCATTTCAGCATATCAGCTGTTGCATTATCATCCTGTGATGGGAAATTAGATATGCAAAAAGACAGAGAGACAACATGCTATTTCCTTTACTTTCCGTTTGCCTTTCTATAGAAATTCTAACTTCAATCACAAGTGGAGCTTCAGAAGTTCAAACTTGAATTAAGGTGTCACCTGGTTTCCAGTGAAAGTGATGAATCACTGGAAAATCCTTTTCAGGGAATGTGGTTAGATTGCTCATCCTGAGACTGGTGTTAAAGACTGCATGTTCCTGCTTAAACCATAACTCAATTGAGGTTCATGCAGAAACCAGTAAGTGGAAGAAATGTATGGCCTTGGTTATACAAAAAAGCAGAGCAGTAAATCATAGTTGTCTTGTGTTCAAAATTTACAAAGCCATTACATTCAGAATTTTTTAGATTTCAAGTCTGGTGTTTGTATTTGTGTGGGAATTAGCTTCTTACAGCTTTACTCCAAGAAGGGACCCAGTCCCCAAACCAAATGTAAAGACTCTCTAGACTAAGATACACAGCTGCCATATTGAATAGGATGTTCTCCCTTGTTTCTTTGTAAGAAAACAAGGCACACCAACATGGAACAAGCAAAAATTAAGTGTGTGAGTTTATTCTATAAGAATCTGTGTTATCTATCATATTGTGTCCCACAGGCTGATAGTGAGGTCTGAGCATCAACGGGAAAATTCCCAACAACAGAAAAGGGACACAGGTAGTCATGCGGACATCTTGAACATGTCAGGAACAGCTCCACCACACATGTGCACTTGAAGGTCCTGAAGGTGCCTGAGAAGGCAGTCAGTGTCCAGCCAGGCACAGATTGCCCTGAACAATTCACACAGTAAACCTAACGTGCTCCAGGCACATCAGGCTCCCCATGCCAGGCACATCTGGTTCATCCGCACACATGCAGCAGTGGTTTGTCCAAGACTTCTGGTTATTTGGCATTCTCATTAATATCTTTTTATTTCTGCTTATTCCTTCCCATTGGACACAATTTTCAAGCAGAGGGGGAAAAAGGGGACACTTCTAGGGAAACTGTCAGCCCAAAATACTGCTGCCCCTATCTCCCAAGAGGGATTACTTTCATGGAGTAGAGGACAAACCTTGAGTGGAGATGCCTGAGCTGAAATCCTTTGTTTCAATAACTGGGATCCAATTTGTATGGAAATGGTTTGTTTGGTTTGGGAGGAAAGATCAGAGAAATAGTTCAGGTGGCAGAACTAGTGACCCCGGTAAACTTTCACTCTTGAGCCTGATGGCTGTGTCTTTTTCTATTAGATGTGATTTTAAATAAACATGAAGAGACCAGACAGGCCACAGATGCAGGCTTCTAAGCAAAACAAATAAATCCACATCTCCGTTTATAGGTGCAGGCAGGACATCTCCAGACAGTTTTTAGTAAGAGATTTTTTTTGTTGTTCTCCTTCCTTTCAGAGACACAGAGTTCAAGTACAGACCAGCAGAAAGAAAAATAATAAGCAGATAACCTTCTTTCCTGGGGATTGATGATTGTAGGGGACTGTATGTTGAGAGGCAGCAGCAAAGTATCCCCAGGCTTGATGTGATGTGGATGCAGATATGTCTGTCATCATCACATCCAGACATTTTGGCACCTGCCATTGACTGCCCAGGCCATGAAAGTCGCTATGAGGAAGGTGATGAAAGGCAGAGCGGTGGGTATCATGATCATGCACAGGTGCAAGATGATTGAGGAGAAAAAGAAGAGTAGTCCCAACCTTACACAGTCTCAAGGCAGATGATAAATGATTGCATAGGACAGGATATAAGCCAGGACAGAAACCTTGTCTTATGGTCTGAAAAGACACCTTTTTGTTTGTTTGCTTCTCCCATGTTCAGAGAGAAGCTCACTTGCAAGTGTTGGAAGATTTAACTCTGTGCAGATGGGAGGAAATGATTTTCAAACTGCCTGTTTGTAAGCTAGCTTGAAAATGACAGCACTGCCACGGCTTCCTTTGTTCTAAACACCCAATTAAACTGGCTGTTTACACCTTCCTGCCAGATTCCTGTCTCCCAGCTGAAGAGAGCTGAGCAGCTAATGAGGCACAGCACAGAAACCAGCGGGGGAAAGGCAGGAGGTTTCCGAAGAACTGCAGACTCAGCCCAGGCTGGGGTTAAAGCAGAGGGAGATTGGGCTGTACCAGGGTGGGATCCCTAGAGCCCCTAGGGGAAAGAGGGGCACATCTGGGTGGTAGCCATGCCACCAAGCAGGCTGAGGGCAATGGGCAGGCAATTCCAGACGTTTGCTCTAGGACACTGAGATAGAAACTGCTACATCTACGCCCTTCTTGGCCCATGGTGCAACCAGTTTCTCACTACTGGACATTATTACGTCAGGATGGAGTTTACAAGTTTTTTCACATGTTATAGGAAGAAAAAGGAGGAATAAAAAAGGAGAAACTGAGATATACTGGAATCAATGGTCATCAGAGTGCTGTGGGATGGAAGAAGCAACTTTTGGAGTACGTCAAAAAAGGTTCCCTCAGTTCTCAGAGTAGCCACTGTGAATCTGTGACTTAGGGCTCTCTCAGAGTCTTTATTTCCCCAGGAAATGGTGCAAGTCAGCCAGTAAAAGGAGGAGGAAAATCAGTGACAGATTTCCTCTACCTGTCTCAGATTCTTTTTTCTGCTGAGAAAAACAGTAGAGAGTTGGTCATCAGAGCAGCCAAACTACCTGGCCATGCTCTGATGGTTGCTCTGATGCTAACAGAGGTCATTAACGGTTTGCTGTCCAGGATATGTGATGAGAGCTCCTATGTCCTAAGACTAGTATGAATGCAGGCAGATATATCTATATCTTCTGCATCTGCAGGACTTGATGACTGTGGTGACCATTTGAGAAAAAGTTGTGCTCACCAATCCCTGGAGAAAGACTCCCAATGGAAGTCAGAAAGGACATCTCCCAAACCTGTGAACTGGTGAAGCAGAAAGCCCAGCATTCCTTCTTTGTTGAGCATGATAAGATGAGGAAGTCTTCTCCAGTCATTTTGAGCAGGAGCAGCCTAAGTTTTCATGATGCTGACTTAAACTACCAGCAACCTGCACCACAGTAGACTGTCTGCTGTAATACAATTGCATGTTTCTTTGCTAGTTTTCATACTGTTCAATGGATAAGGAAAAATTTATGTTGATCTTTTTATAAAATCCTGGTAAAGGCAGAGCCTTGTGTTATGAGTTGCAATGCCTACTGGACTTGGGATTTACTGGGAACAAATGTGAATGTTGCATCTCCTTTCTTAAGGACTTTTACGTTATAACTTAGGTGTGATGATCTAAGATGTGTCTGCTCCCCTTTTAGAGAGAGTTGGAGATCTGCACAGAGGGTAAAAACAACCCCAAAGGGAAAATTCTGCTCAGGAAAATTTTTGGATAAGCCCCTGAAGATACAGCCTTTCTGTGTGTGGTGAGGCTCTCAGATGTTCTCTCATCCTGAGGCTATGTGAGTCTGATTAGGTTTGATCGCACGTACTGCAGGCATTATCGATCAGCCAGATGATTGATGCATTGGTTGCTGTCAGTGCCTCATCTTTGATGTAATTGCATGAATTATTTGCCAAGGCCAAGCACTTTGTCCTCAAAAGTGTTAACTAAATAATATATACATGTGTCTAAACTTATAAAATTTCTTTCTTAACAGAGATTATATTATTTCTAAAGGTTCTATATGTCTCCTTCAGATTGTGGGGAAATGCAGATCCATAAATTGGTGGATTGACACAGATGGAAACCTGAAAAGTGGCGTGGTATGTGATGAATCCTTTCTGCTTTGACACATTCCCTCTGAGACTATGAGTGGCAGAAGCTTCGTTGACATTGGGTTTGCCCTGCATGGAGCCTGGTGGTTTGAATCCTGGGAATGAGAAGAGTCCCTAAGCGGTAAGGCTTGTGACCCTGCTGTGAGCAACTCAGCACAATGTTTATCCTTGCAAGCGATGGCAGTATGTATATAAATATATAGATATTATAGATGAAGTGGCACCAGATGGATAATTGCAGCCCCTGAGTGCCTAATCTACTCTCCAGGACATGGGCAGTTTTCTGAGCCAACAAAACTTAATTGAACTTTCCGTTCCAGCTGGAAAAGGTTATGGATCTAGCGAGTGTAAACGGAAGGCAGGATGAAAAGGTCAGATGTTCTGTTCTCTTTGTAATGGATTGACCAGGGACATGTTTTTATCTTTCTCACAATCGCTGGATTGTAAAACTTAATTAGCAAGTCACTTCTCTCCCCTGTCTGAAGGCATGTGTATGATGATTACACATAGATCACATTTTATGGACATGTCATGTTTTCATTTGAAAGTAACAGTCTGCATGAGAGATGTTTTTGCCACATCTTTACATCAATAGTTCAGAGAAGGGCCAGTAGGACAAAATGGAGAGCTATCCTTGATGTGAGATACGCCGGTTCAGCTACCAACAGCATCAACTGATGGAAACGCAGCTGCTCAAACTGGGCTCTCACCTGCAGTGTTGGGAGATGAGAACACAAACATAAGAAAACCAAGAGAGATGGAGAGGAGTGAACATACAGACAAGGAATAATATGACATGATGAGAGAGAAAATAGGAAGAAAGAGGCAGAAAAATGAAAGGGGATTTGTGTATGGTAAAGAAAAAAGTGTAAACATACAAAGATAAACACAGGAATGTCCAAATTCAAAGGACAGCCCTGCTGCCCATACAGGCTGATTGGAGTATGATACTTCCTCAGTTGAAAATTGTGTTGTCATCATCTGAAAGCATAACTTTCTTGTCTCCAAAGAGGTGAGAAAATAGAGATAATTGTTTATTTTAGATTAGACATGAAGGGAAAACAGTAAGGACAGTTAAGGACTGGAATAGATTGCTGTGAGATTGGAACCACTGGAGGTTTATAAGAGCAGGTTAAACAAACATCTGTCAAGAAAGATTTAGATGTAGCTGATCAAGCCTTGGGGCAGGGGTGGACTAGGTGACCTCGTGAGATTGCTTATTTTCAAATTTATTTTCTGTGATTTTTATGTATTTTCACTTTCTTGGTAGTGGGGACATGAAAAACACAAAATGGTCTCAGTGAGTCAAGAACTCCATGTTGGACAAAATCAGAATTAGTCATACACACACACAGAGTCACGATTCAAACCAGGGAAGCTCTTTTCACTTATATTTCAACTGGGAAATGGAGGAGTTTTAAAAGACATATTAATTTTTCGGGAGGATAATTCTAGCATCTAGGATTTTCCTCTCCATCCAATAATATTTTTTCCTTATTGGTATTTTACCTAGATACAGAAGGCTATAGCTTCTTAAAGTTTTAGTATGCCTTGTAATAAATCCTGTCATTTTTCTGGAAAAGCGTGAACAACTATATGGAAGGATAAAGAGAGCTGCACTTAAAACTCAGTGAAAGACCAGAATACACCAGGGCTAAATGGAAACTCTTACATCTGTCAAATCCTGGGGATTAAGACCTCAGTGCAATGCTGTTTAGTTGTCTCTGGAGCCATCATAAGTTTAGATTCCAAATGTTGCTACAGTCAGATTCTTCTTTCTCTTTCTTTTTATCTTTCTCTGTTTAAGTCTTTTCTAGAGGTCATCTGTTGTCCCCATCAGATGTGCCAAGACTCATGTACCCTAAGCTTCTCTTCACACCTCCAGCATCTCTCACATTCACAAGCTTGGGAAAAGAGCCCAGAACTATGGTGTAATTTGGAGTGAACATTTTGGTAGTGCCACCCATGATACGAAGCATTAGTGGAAAGCACAGTCGCCGGCTGGTAGCTTAGAGAGAGAATTTCTCCACCACGTCAAATCTTGGGTGGTAGGAAGCCATGTCAGTGTTCAGGCACACCAAGCAATCTGCATGGGAGAGATGTGTTCAGCAACAACAGTCAGGATTAATTCAGATTTTTCAGAGCAGCATTTTAGGTTTTTGCACTCCTAAAGCTTTGGGAGCAGGGGCTTTGACTTGAATCTCTTCTTAATAGGCAAGTTAACAACTTTCCTTTATAAGTGATTTATTGCATTCATGAGCCCCTTCCTTATGTAAAGAGGATGGATTGCTGTATGGATGGCAGAGAGGATCCAGGAAACAAAGGCAAAAATTCCTACTGAGAAACTCCTTGTGTTGTAAAGCTTGCTCAGGAGAGAAGTGGCAAAGCTGTCAACATAACTACACAGGGAAGATAAAGAGACAGGAGACACAGGCTGAGCATATCTACAACATATCAAACACCACCAAGTCAATCAAAACATCATTAATCCATTGGACTATGAACCTTCCCCTCAGATGCTGCCAGATCCATCAGTCGAGGGCCAGCAGTAGAAAAGCAGCATAGCAGGTACTGGTCACCAGGGACAACAAAAACAAGAAAAACTTTTAAGATTTCTGCTCTGCCTGGGAATCTGGACAGAGAGAGAAATGCTTAAAGGGGATTTTAAGGAGTGGTGGCTTTGCCACTGAGTGAATCAAGCCACAAACAAATGCTGTGTTAATCTAAAAGCCTCCAGCACTGCCTTCCCCTCTCGTGCCTTCTCCATCTCAGAAATATTCCATGGTTAGGAATGTGATCCCTGGGGAAAAAAACCTAAAACAACAACAAAACAGAACAACCCTAACACCCAGCTGTACTTGAAATTGGAGAGAAACAGTCAAGGATCAGGCGTGCAAGTCCTAAAGAAATGAGCAAATATCAGTGATTTTTCTCTGAAACCCCTCTCTCTCTCTGGCTCACTGTCTTAAATAATTTCAGGTGAGAAGTGTGGTCTTGTGCATGTCAAAGGAAAGGCTGTCCATGCCTCATAGACAGCAGTATTTCCATCCCTTGATGAGGGAGTTGAAATGACAGTTTCCAGCAGAAAACATTGGTTGTATTACATGCAGTAAAGAACAGTGATGGCTTGATCATGGTCATTTAATACTTATACAGGGAAGAGATTTTTAAGCAAAATGCTTTTAAATTGAAATGACAATGTTCTAACAAAGCCTAACAGATGCAAACTTCAAAGACATGTTCAAACTTAGATGGAGGTGTGACTTTAAATAGCAGTGGTAATTAATCATTGCAACAGCTAAATGCTTTGGTTTCCCTACCACTTAAAGCCCTTAAAAAGACATCTGTGCTTGATTTAAAGAGGTGTTACAGTGTGAATGGAAAGAAAGCAATTGATACAAATTAATGGGAGAGAGACAAGACAGTAGATTAAATGAGAAGTTCCCAGGCAGCAATGGTGATGTGAAATCTACTTCAAAGTGGCATGTGAAAGTTCTCAGGACAGTGTAATATCACCTGCTGCACATTCTCAGGCTGCAGCTGAGAGTCAGAACCTACTATATCAAAATGGCCAGTGATGTTGACAAGTAAAATAAATTTAGGAATCCACAAATCATATCATTATCATCATTATCAACATCATCCTCATCTTCATCACCAACATCCCTTTGGCCATTAAAATTTCTTAATCACCTTTGCTGTAGTTTAAGCAATTAATTCCTTGGAGATTATCTGGTCCAGTGATCTTGATAACTTGAAGACATGTCACCAAGATAGGAAAAAGCAAAAGGGGGCAGGAAGGGAAGGAAAAAAAAAAAAAAGGAGAGACACAAAAGTGCTGAATATAAGACAGGAAACCTCCTAATTGTCAGAGATAGTTTGTGATACTGGTGGAGGTGTCTTTTGAAGATTAGGTTAAGGCAGGGGAAGACCTTAGCCTCCTGTTCTATATTTTGAGATAATGGAAAAATTTTCCTTTTGAAAACAGGTAAGAGTCCTACATTTACCCAATTTTTGTCTTTTAAAATGGTAAAAGTTCATGAAAATGCATGTTCTGTTCAGTCTATATTTATTTTGTCTTTGATTTTGACACTTTATTTTCCTTCACATAATCCTTATGATTGAATTGTTTTTTTAAAGCAGGTACAAATTTCATTTAAAAGTCTTGTAGAGGAGAAGTTTTGACAACCTTTAAAACATCTTGTAGTTGTTGTTGTTGTGGCTGCTGCTGCTGTTGGGAACATATTTTAAATTGACCTTATCCATAAAAGTGACATTTACATGGCATAATTCAGTGCTACATAGAGATAGCTAAACTAACTGAATACATGAGGCAACAGAGCTATTTAGTGGACAACTTTGAGTTGATCTGTCCTTCTGGGATCATATTTAATTACAAAATATTGATGTTGATCTGTAAGAATAAGTTACTCTCATTTACTGTAACCTACAATATGCATGTAGGCACTTAGTATGAAGTGACTGATGTGATTTAATTTCAAACCATCAGCTATTGCAGGAACTTTTGTTCCTGTAACCATGTCTTTAAACTGGTCTCTCAGATGGAGAATAATTTCTTTAATCACAGCTCCCAGACTCTGTCACAGCTTTGCCATATTCTCAGCCTTTGCCTCTGAGCAGCAGGTATTTTTAGGCAGACATTTCAAAATAGGAAGCAGGTCCAGATAATACTTACATACTGTTTTTTTTTTTCTCTGGAGTAAATAACATTAGTGGAAACATGGCTAAAAATTAGAGGTGTCTAGGTTTATATGCGAGGTGAATCCTCGAAGGCTAATCTTTCACTGTACTGAAGAGATAAAATGTCTTCAAAGTCAGGGGACTCTTGTCAGGCTTAATGGCTACCACCCAAATACGAAATTCACTTGTGCTTCCATTATCTCTTCTCGTAACACTCTGTAGTTACAAAGAGCAACAATAATTTCAGCAGATGAAGCTTTACAGTGTCCCAGCACATATGATAAGTATTGTCCTCACTACACAGCGGAGAGAAGCACAGAGAGATGAAATGACTTGCTGCAAAATGCACAGGGAGTCATTGTTCAAGTTGGTTTAAAAACCATGTCCCCTGATAGCTCATTCTGTGTTTCAATAACCAAAGCACTCACCTGGCTACAGAGCGTAACTGTGTGACCCGGGTAATATCTGAAGTGATGTATCTGAGATAAGGACTCTGTACGTGGCATTATTCATTCCTGGTGAGATCCAGCCCCTTACCTCATGTTCTCTCTGCCACAGAGTGCACTTTGGTCAAGCACAGCATCTGTTCCATCAGATACGCCTTTTCCAAGAATTTCTGCATAATTTTCTCTTTAAGGGTCTTTGTATGCTTAGTGCTAAGCTGGTCTCCCTTTCCTTTCTTGCTGTGTTCAAGGTGTGAGACAGTTTCGCAGGCAAAGCTATAGGTGTACTAGAAAATCACTTCTCAAATTGAGGGTAAAGCAGAGAAAGAAGTTTGCTGCTTTTTGAGTTTTACTGATAATTTGAAGCACTTTTAATATGTGACAGTTTTACCTTCATAGCAGCTCTACTAGGAGCAAGAAAATATTCTTGGGAATTGTTGTTCTGTTTTTGTTTTTTTTTTTTCCTAATGGAAGATGGCTATTTAAAAGGGGAAAAATATCATGGTGGTCTGGATTTCTGTTGTGAAAAATAGATCTCATTTAATTCTTCAAGCTGTGGCATCACTGAAAACTCTGATCTTCAAAGCAGAGTGAAGGTAACCACTGGTGAAACTTGTTGCCTTTTGTCTCTTGCCATTAACATGGCAATGCTGCTGTATTTGGAAGTGCTCAGTGGATTGTAAGGACAAACATTAATACCTGATGGTTACTGTCTGATGGCACCCGTTGTTATACAAGTCTGTAAAGACAATTATCGGCCAACAGGATCCAAAGCTGGCAGGGAGGGACAATCCAATTGCATAAACCTGTTTCCTTAGGAAACGTATTTAAAAATAAGAAAGGAAAATGTGTCATTTTCATTCAGATATAAATGAACTTGAAACCTCACTGGTTTTTTTTTTCACCCAAGAGAGTTTTTATTTGTCCAGAAATTCTGCAACTCATTAGCCTCAATCCTAACTCTTGGTTGAAGATGAAGTTGACCCAGATTTGGACTCTAGTCACAGGTGTTGTATGGTCCTGTAAATGGGGTGTAAGAGCATGACTCTGGAAGTCTGGGTTGGCTGTGCCACTGACAGAAGTGATGTTACTTCATCTCTGTTCATTGTCTATTTGATTTTTTTTTTTTTCCTCTGTCTAGAAGTTAAAACAAGGCTCAGTCAAGGTCTCTAAGGCTACTGTGTCATTATTGTTAACAACAGAAAGTGACTTTGAACGTGAAGGACTTCCAGAGCTTTGCAATAGCTCTTGCATCCAGACTTGCAGAAATCGGTGATGAATAGCAGATGATTGCTCTTTTGGAAGGAGTGGGCTTGCTTCAAGTTTAATCAGTAAACAGCTTCTGATTATTTTTTCTGTTCTGTAAATATCCCTCGGTGTTTTTGAGGTGACCGTGGCCTACTGCCTCTTTCACACCGTGAACTCGGCCAAATGCATGACACCCTCCTCCGCTCGCACACGCCCACTGAATTACTCTGAGAAATAAATGCAGCAAACATTGCCCTGCAATTCAGAGCTGTCATCTGAGGGTGACCAATGACTCCTGGAGTGTATTGGACAGAGAGGCGGAATTTGTCCTTCAGGGACAGTGACCTTTCTTTCCCATGTGAAGAACTAATAATACTTCCCAAACAAATGGCAATACCAAACTATTGCAAGCAGATGGGCACAAGCAGATAGATTTTTACATGCCCTGAGATTCTCCCTCACTCTCTTATGATGAAGGGGGTTAAACTGAATGAGTATCTGTCTATTTTGTCAAACTATCACTGAGTCAATGTTTTAGATATATAACTGCATATTGTCATAGTGCTAAATATGACATTTTTTCATACTTCAAAATAGGGCTGAATTTACATTATATTGTTGAGAAAAATTTCTTGGTAATTCCTTCTTTATATCAGACAATTTATACATTCCAGCTGTTAGCACTCAGGTAGATAACAGTCACATATTTATCTAGCTCCAATAGTAATACACAGAATATAAAATCCCAAATGGGATCAAATACGAGTGCAGGCACGAACACTCACACTGGACAGTGGCTCTTGATAGGTATGCATCTCCCTCAACATATGTTATTGCAAATTCAAGTAGTCATGCTGGGAGAATAAATATCTAATAACAAGCCATAAACCACCACAGTCTCAGTATCTGAACCTCAGGGTATTGTGCTGCATAAATTATGCCTGAGATTTTGCCCAAAAGGGAGACCTAGGGCAGGTTCTTTATATAGTGAGGCTGTAGAATATATAATCGATTTTAGATATTCTCCAGCCCTATTTTCTCTGATATTCACAGTGGAAGAATTCCAGTTCAGGAGTGTGGATTTTCTGGTGAACCACAGTCACTCTGCCAACTTTCCAAGAGCACCACAAGATACATCCTTTCAACAATGCCATTGCAGGAATTTGAACCATTTCTGAGCCTGTTTCTGCAGCCTGCTGTAGACAGTTTGATTTAATGTCTGATTGCATTTAATTTGTGGCAGCAGCCCAGATGCTATGGCCATAGGTGCCTAGAAAATCATTAAGCAAATACAATAAGACACATGGAAACCTAAATCAGAGCCCAAGGACATCTGCATCCTGAGATATTGTCTCATAGCTCCAGGACATTTGACCTTAGCCTTTATTCCATGGTCATGAGCTTTTAGCAAGTGATTGGAGAGGGACCAAAAATTTGCAGAAGGAATGTTTTCTGCAGAAAATGGACTGACCTACTTTTTATGCCAACAGTGTGCTTCTTCCTTGAACTGAAGCTTAAGCTGTGGGGTTTTTACACAGCTGTGAGGTGACAGCCTTTACTCCTTGGGTAAAGCTTAACAATGGAAGAATTGTACTTTTTGGGCCGTAGAGGTGGAATTGACCTAAGGGTGAAAGGCAAGGTCTTTATGCATGTTGAGCAGCATTTTGCCCCATTGGATAATATTTTAGAAGGCTTGAAGGCAGAAAAGCACATCACAGTGTGAATAGACCAGGGCCTGAAAGAAAGAACTGTTCTTATTGCTAAGATCTAGGAGACATGGTTGTGAAAGTCTCCCCTAGAGAGAAATGGACAAACTAAAATTAGTTTCAAGCTAGCAAATAGAAACATTCCATTTTGAAAATGTAAGAAACACTGAACACTTCACATTTGAAACATTTCTTTCATCCCAATTTATTTCAAACTGAACCACAGAGCAGGACACTAAGAAATTTTAGGCCAATCTTTAATTTTTACCCCAAAAGTGTCACATGGTTGGAGCTAGAATCTCTATCTGAAGGAATATGATGCTAGATTTGAACATTGAAAATCCTGTAAGGTTAACAGGTATGCCTCATTTGAGCAGTCTGGACCCTAGTCGTGACATGAAATTGTGCAAAAAATAAAATACAGAGGCAGGAAAAGAGTATCCACGGACTGTTTGCTTGGATTAATCAGGCTTCTGGGGTCTGCCACAGGGGTTTGGAGGTGTTTCTGAGGTTTGCTCTTATTATTGTATTGATTCCTTTCTGCTTTTAATCTGTTTGCTGCAAATCGAAGACTCAAGTGAAGTTAGCTCCATTTCAGCTTTCATCTTCCCTCAATGCTAAACAAATTTGTTTTCAAATGAAAATGAAGATTGACAAGGCTTCTTGCTTCCTCCAAAGAGTTTTCCAATTTCTGGGAACAAAAACTTAGGCCTTTCTCAGTCAGAGGTGGAGAGTCCTTTGAGGAGAGCAGGCTTTGGTGTGTCTGTGCTTCCATATTCACTCTGTAACTCAGCATCTCACTCAGGACCAGACTGTTCTGGGATTTGAAGGGCTTGTACTCTGGCTCAGTTCTGGACTGACCAAATTACTTCTTAAGGTGGAGAAATGAGGCATTTAATGTGCATGGACAGAAGGGTGAATCTGTTTGAATTTTAGTCTTTTCCTTACAAAGAGTATGAATGTTTCTGGCTCACATGGTAAAGCATACTGAGTTACAAAAACCAGGCATGACCCAGGTACTCCTCAGAGGTCAAACTCAATGGTATGTAAGTCTAAATACATAACTCCAGCAATTTCTGAAGCGTGTAACTTCTGCTGTATTTGAAACACAGCTGAAGATGTAGAAATTTATTTTTTAATGTGTGTGGAAGAGGGCTAAACAGAGCAGGGATCTGCCTGTTCCCATGCAGACCTTCTTTCCCATAGCAGGAAACCCAATCAGGGGCCCACAAGCAGACAAGATCTCCTCAGCACACCAGGAGGAAACAGAAGTACTGCAAAGGAACAGAGTGACTTTGAAAGGCTCCATGCCACCTGTCAAGACATCTTCAATGGAGATTTCTCTGCTAGGATATTCCCTTAATCGAGGCCTCACCTGAAAAAACCACCCTGCATGTGATATTTCCAGTTACGTGCATCCTGTGCACCAATAGAAGGACCAAGAGCATGAACAGGTTAAGGCAGTCAGCTCTCTGCTGGTAGAACATTTGGAACTGAAGAACTGCTGCAGGAACAGTAAAACAGCTCCTGTCATCCGTTCCCAATCTTTCTTTAATGTAACCAGAGACTAACATATGACTGAGTTAATCTTTAAGGAAAACAGAAAATACTGTAACAAGAAAGGTTGTAACATGGTTAGAAATGAGAGCTACTGCTCCCCTCTGCATTTTGAATTCCTGGGATAATTCTGCGAAGCTTCATTACCGGAGTATAATTGTGTTATAGAACTCTAAATCACCCTGCTACACTTAACTGGCAATAACATTAAGATAGTGCAGATATTCATTTTAATTAAAACATAGCCTCCAACTATTTCCCTGCTCTAAGAGGCAAAACTTTTTTCTCCTCTTTTTTTTTTTTCTTTCCCCGACACCAGAAACTTTCATTTGTTCCCAGTGTGTCTCTGCTCACCAGAGGGTCCAGAACCAAAATGCAATTAAGAAACACCTTTCTGCAAATCATCTCTTTCCTGTGAGCAACTTTGTCTCTGTATGAATCACTCTGCTGCAGGGAGGGGGATGGCTTTTGCTGGTTCTCCTCTGTGCAACCTGCATCTGTCTAATTCTAATAGAGCATAGATGATCTAAACTGAGTATTTTATCTGATTGATGCTAGTTCTAGTTAGCTGATACATTTCAGAGCAGACCACCTGGCCAATTCTTGAAGCCTACAGAGGCTAGTATGACTAGAAAAAGTCAGCTAAAGAGAAGGCATTATACACTAGCAGTAGCAACGTGACAACCTCTGTTAATAAATCTTGACCTCCATATCAATGCAGCCTGTTAACCACCTTAACAGAGATGCATCCCAAGGCTCTTCCTAGCCCAGTGTGTATCTAGAAATCAGGAAGTGGAGAAATGGGGTTTTTGAGGGGTCTTTTAGCAGAGATAGTCAGTCATGAGATGAACAAATAAGATGCGAGTGAGCTGAAATACCTTGAGATATCAAGTACTGAGATCTCAAAAACAGAGTAGAAAAACATATGTGAAGTTGGAATGTGTATGTATGTTTTACCAAACTGTCCAAATTCCTCCCAGCATTGCAACAGTTCTATTCCTAGTTCTTGTTTCCATGTAAACTTGAGCACAGCTCCTCTGACTCTAGTGATGAGAGGACTTGGTCATGAAGATATTCCATTTGAAGTCAACTTAAACTCTTCTAGCACAACATAACCAATGCAGATCTTGGCCAAGCTAGAATACAGTTGTGTTCTCCAAGATCAGATAAAAGCTCTCTCAGCTTGGATCTGCCATCAAGCCCTCATCCTAAGCATGACCTTGGTAAGCAGTGTGGTTTTGCCTTTTGGAGCAGTGAGTGCTGGAAGATTCCTCTATGTCTATCAGGACTACTCTGTCTCTTTCAGTGCAATGTCAGTGCTTCCACTATATATTTAAACCTGCCTTTATAGTTGAACATCTTCACCTTATAGACGGACCATCTATGCATCAGCTTCCTCAAGAGGAAACCAATGGAAATGGGGAAACAGTCAGAGACATTTGTTTCATCAGTGGGGAAAAAAAAAAATCATATTTGCTATATGGAGAGACTTTTAAGTTGTCTTTGTAATGTACAGAAAATAAGTTTACAAACCTTGGGAGAACTGAGACTGCTTATGTTGTGTTCTCAGTTGCAGAATGAATGATATTAGAGATGGGAAATGACAATCTTGTGATGCCTCAAGGTTTCTATGCAGGGTTTTCAAACATTCTTAATTTCTTCAATTTAACTTAATTTAAATTTTACTTAGAGGTAATTGGGATGAATTAATATAGTTACAATTATACAGAAATCAATCCATTAATGTCTGGAAAATCTTGTTAATATGGTAGCAATTTCATGGATACAAAACAAAAATCTGCCCACTTAAAATAATCTACATAGTTCAATTTTAGATAATAACAATTAAAACCTTCTGAATTTATAGAAAAAAAATATATTTTTTTTTTACTCAATAATTGTTTTAGCTGATTATCATTGTTATTGCAGCCACAGCACCTAACAAACATCAGTAATCATTTTAGCTTAGGGTCATTTATTTCATGTTTTCACGTATCACCTCAGATGGCTGTATTCGGGGTTTGGACTCCAAAATGTTACTGCTAAACAGATAATTTTAAAAGCAATTTAGCAGTCAGTGGGTTGTAGTATCATTTATTTACCAATCAATATTGGCAAATAATATATATTATTATCATATTATTAGGAAAAAACCCACTGATATTTTATTAATTTTGAAGATTATTGGAATTAATAAAGGTTCTAGATTACAAGAATACATGGAACAATTCTGCTAAAATGTTAGGAGTTGTGTCCTTTTTCAGTTAGCCTGAGGTTATTTCTTTGACGTGTCCTCCAACTCAAGTTAACATCCTTTCAAGTAGTAGCTTCTGGCAATAGTGGCAAGGTTTATGGAGAAATAATCCATAGGGTCAAATGTATTGTGCTGATTGGTAAGAACATTGCAAAATTGAAAGAATATAGAGGAAATTTACCTTATGGACTGGAAATGATTGGATATTGTCTGATTATGGGGAACCTATTTTTAAGAAGATGAAAACTCGGTTGACTGCTCAAGGGTAAAGATGCTGTAATGTGTTAAAAAATATTAATGAGAATCTTAGAATATATGTTGAGTCCAATTAGGTTAATAATGCATGGAAATTTATCAGAAATGCAAGCCTTAACGAAAGGGCTTCCAAGTAAGAAATTTTGATCCAAAGAAACTTAGAAAGAAGTGCTCAGAACTGCATCCTGTTTTTCTTTGAAGTGCCCATCACTTGGATTTGAGTGACATGTAGCAAGAGTTTGTGAAATGCCAAATATCTCAATCTTAATTATGCCTGGCATGCTTCAGATTTGATAAGAAATAATAGGCAAACCTGATAAGATTCACTTTGGATTGCTATCTAAAACTTTTCTGAACTATCTGAACACCTTATATTAAAAAGGAGGGCAAGGACTATATATCTTTTAAGTACAGCATTTCTTGAATGATTGCTCATCCTTATAGGTATGATGGGAAAGGCATAAATAGCAGCATTTTTATGGGTATGGGTATGCAGACATTGTGTGAGGCATTTCAGCAGCTCCTTTCCAGAGAGGAGAAAGACAGGAAAAAATTTCTGTTATGTTTTCCAAAATTCAGTTCAAGCTTCCAGAGGTGTCTGTATCAGCTATGCAAACTGTTTCTCAAATCAACAAACAACACAAGAGTCATGTTAGAGACACTCAAAAATCAGAATTTCAGTTCTAGCAAAATTATTTCATTCTTCAAAACAAAACCCCACACAGGCAAAAACAATCTATTTGTGTTATCAAAATAAGTAGAATTTTTCCCACAGAAGTGAAAACACAAATAGATGGTATTTTATTCATTTGAAAGCAATTGAGCCTAGGGACTAATCAGCTGAGGATGAAATAGAAGAGTAATCATTCTGAAGCCATTGTAATGGAGGAGCAACATTATAACTGTGCCATTTGCTGGGCCAGGCATCTCTGAGAACTGAAAGTTCAGGGAAATAGGTTTTGTTTTGTTTTTAATATGGAAAAAGCCTACTATATGTCTGAAAACTTCTGATCAGCTCAGCCCACAAATGAATGCTGACTGGCAATTACCTCTGAGTGAAATTAAATCCGAACTGCACTTGGAATTTTTTGAGATTCTGAGAAATATAACTTCTGTGCAAGGGAGAAGATTACAAAATGCATTATGGTTTTAGACATACAAAGTTATAACATTATGGTGAGGCAGTCATTTCCCATTGTGAACCATCACCATCTTAAAAAAGCACAGACTATATGGTTAGTGTGGTTCCAAGTACAGCTGCACTTATCCCGTGGCTTTTTTTCCCCTACATCATTTTCCTTCTCCATTCAAAGACTGAGGGATTATGGAGGCTGAATGGTATAAAAGCACAGGTGCAGAACTCTTGACCTGCCTGAGTAACCATGAACATCATCCTTGTGGAGATGGGACCATTGCTCACAGCCTGTTCTTCACTCCTGTTTCCTCTAATACCACCCTTTTGGCCCTTAATAACACTTGAGATGACTCAGTTATTTCCTGGCTCTATTCACAGATCATGGGCCTTTCAGCTACTTCTAGGAGCCCTCTGTTCTTTTTTTAACCATGCTCCACAGCCTGGGAGATGACAAAGTCCCCGTGACTCACTGGAGGGCTAGTTCTGCCCACTTCATTAAGGCGTCTTCCAGGAGAAGCTGATCTCTGCAGCTGGGAATGGACGTATGAAGATGAGATTAGTCGTGGTGTTTACAGTGATCAGCTACTTTTTAAAGTGCAGAACCCCTGTTGAGCTCCAAATGAAAAAAGTGAGCATGTTTGAGCTCAGAAATACAAACATATATGACCCCAGGATCTCAAATGTTTTGCGTATGTTTGATAACCCACTTTCATGAAGAATTATGAACATTGGAATTCTTTTTTCTGTTTTCTTTTTTTTTTTTTTGAATGAACAGTATGGCTGTCTGAAAGCAATATTAATCAATAACTAATTTCATAGTTAGACAACTGTTTTTAATGACTTTGTACTTTTGATGCATTGTTACGAAAGGCTTCGGATCTTTCCCATAAGAACTTGTCAAGGAAAGGGCAAATTCATTTACTTGTCATCATGTGAGAGCCAAAAGGCTCATTAGGCTAATTAGGAAGAGAATCATTTGGGTTTTCACTGTTTCAAACACAGCAAAAACTTCTTGTTCCTGTTTCAATGGAAGGAATTTGCTGTACCTATCAAAATAAGTGTGCTGTGAGTGGATATAGGATGGGTTAATGCTATCACCAGTTGCATTCAGTAGTTGAGATTAAATAACTCATTGCTCGTGTCCAAAGTGACATCTGCCACAGGAAGTCATCAGGCTTTGGCAAGGATTATCTGGCTCTTGAACTCCTATTTCTAAGAGATTGAGAAACCTTTCTCTGGTACAGCTGTGGCTCAGCTCTCTGTGCACGAAGCACCTGCTCGACCACAGCTATCTGTGCACAGCAGCTATCTCAAACCACCAGCAAACCCAGAACAAACATGGGCTAAGAAACTCTTAGGGATGAAAAGCCACTGAACACAAGCCACTCATTCTGCCAGGATAGTCTGAGTTTATTTTGTACCAAATCTCCCAGCTTTCAAATGGACTTTTCTTTCTTGCCCTTTCTTTTCTCACTCTATCCTTTACACATACAGTTTTGTATAGTTCAGTCTTGCTAGTGCTGCATTTCAGTTGTGGTGAAGCATTACCAGTACATCCCTGTCGCTGCTTCTCCTCTTGTTAGACAAAAATGACCAACAAGAGTCTTCATCCAGCACAGATGGAACATATCACAGGATGCATAACATCAATAGCAGGTTGCATCCCTCCAACGCCACGCTCAGATAAAGTAATTTTTTATTGTCATGGGTGTCCCCTAGGCTATTTTCTTCCTGTTTCTTTCATTTCAGAATTTTGATTCCCTTGTAATTCATTAAATAGCATCTTTGTAGGGCAAGTGATTTAATCATGTGGTGACACATGCCCGAAGTTTCCAAACAGCATCACAAGAAATGAAGACAGTGCCTTCTTTTTTAACTAAGCATGGTTGATGGAGAATAACACTGATAACCAAGGTCATTATTTTATGGGTAAAAATATTTGGCCAAGAAGGCTCCCTATTTAGGAGCCAAGTCAATGCCAACTTGCAGCTCCTTAACCAGAATTCTACTAGAATGGGCTAAATAGCCCATTTTCTATTCCAAGAGAAAGGAAGTTAGTAATAACAGTGGGTAGTAGGGTTTTGTTTCTTGTTTTCACTGCTCACACATCTGCTAAGCAGTATTTCTCTGGTTTCCATCTGGCATCCACCTCTAGTGACCAGTGGTTATGCTTTAAATCCACACTCTCTAATTTTCCTGGAGCACAAAGAACCATCTTCCCTACCAAGCACAGTGCTGATAAGCAGGCCCAGGCAGGCAGCCTCCAAGCTGGAGAAAGAGCAGTTATATGGGGAAAAAAAAAAGAAAAAAAAAAGGTTGATGCTCCATGTTTGTTCCTCTTCCAGTTCCACTCTTAAAAAGCAATGTTGATATTCCAGCAGACACTTCTCTGTTGTCTTCTACAATGCTTTTTGAAGAGATGAAGGCAACATTATTTGTGAAAATATCTAATTCATCAAAATATGTCATCTGGGGGAGGCAATTAGCAGTACTTTTCAGTTCAGACTCAGCAGGTGAAGAAGTTCAGCTGGGACAAAAATGCAAAGTAAAAATTAAGAGACAAAAAGAGACGTCAAAATATTTTCCCACATTTCTGTTACCTAACAGAATGTTTCCACTTCTCCTTCTGAAATAACACTTCCTTTTTGAAACTGGCTTCTTTATCCTCTGTTACTTAGAACAGAAAACAACAACAACAACCAAAAAGACAGGAATAAATGCCTTAAAGTCAAGTAAATTAAACTTTCACTTTTGGGTCAAAACCTCTCGTTGAATAACCTTGATGCACTTTTTTACCCCATGATTTGGCTTCAGTTTGACTACTGAACCAAGTGAACCATTATTTGCAAAGCTTAAGATGTTAGTGAATGCTGACACCACTGACTGTATCAGGGATGTGAGCATGGCATCTTGTCACCATTGGATTAAAAGAAAATGCATTCTGTCTGTTTTCCACCCCCAATCCCTTCCCACTGGTTAAATGAATGAAATTAACTCCACAGCTTTATTGTCTGAAACGAAGAAAAGTTAATGGAACCATAAGAATGAGACTGATAAACATCCTTGTGATGCTTTGCAGGGAAACCCAGCAACAAAGGCAGCTTGCAAGAAGGGCTGAGTCCAGCAAAGAGCCAGGTTGTGGTGCACACAGTGGACTGCTCTGTGGGCCATGGCACCAACCATCAACCAACCAACACCACAGCACTTTGTCAGCACCACAGCTCTATCACGATGTTGGTGCAACACCATAAAGGGATCCAGGGGTGGGTCTTGGTCAGTCATCAAAACCTCTTTTATCCCCTGAATCTATTTCCATACCTACTTCCAGTGTTTAAGGAACAAACTGGGTCAAAAAGAAAGCTGGAAGGTGTTGGTGCAGACAGTGCCATTTGGAGATTGCTGAATCCCAAGAAAAGCCAGATGCTTCCCAGAACATACATTGCTCTGAGCAGGACCAGCAAGGGTAGCATGTGTATATGTGGGGAGGATGTTGCTGCCAATGTAAAATAACTGTGTCAACAGCATTTCCGAAGGGTATTTTTAGCTTACAGATTCAGTATCTTTTGTGGGCTACAGTCAGACTGACACAATAGACTCTTAATGACTTCTTGGGAACTTCATTGTCTTTTTCTATACACAGCTTATTAATGTGCCCTCTATGCTACTCCTGGATGCGAGAGCCAATAATGACTTCAAAGGGGTCATTGTGGTCCAGAGCATCTGTATATAGGAATAAAAAATAAGCTGAATAAATACTCACCCACTAATCCATGGCACAATAGATTGTAATCAGTCTATCAGAGTAAAGATTATTTTTTTACAGCATCTTTTCATCCAAAGCATTTTCAGAACATCTTTTCATCCTAGCACTCTGTAGACATTATAAATTGATCATCTTAAGTCCTTTGACAGAGCAGAGAGGAGCAGAAGTGCCTTTAGTGGTGGAAAGCTGGGACTAGCTTGTGGCAAGCAGAAAAGTAGATAAAAAGTCTGATTTGTCTTTTCCCCAGGAGGTTCTGCAATAATCCCACAAAAGCAGTGCTCCCTGGGCATTTGAGAGAGTGGGCACATTCCTAAGAAAACCATGTGTAAGAGGGACAGGGCCATGAGCAGCAGGCAGAGAGCTTCTCTGGCAACTTTCAGAGCAGTCCCTTGATTGTCACGGAGCCACTGGCACAGGGATGGACCAAAATTACATGAATAAATTACATTTGCCTGGATATACATCATTGCTGTAGCAGCTGATTCCACAAGGGGTTTCTCAGAGACAGAGGAGTTTTGATTTGCTGAATCCCCTTGTCTCCTCCTAATGCCTAATTAACACTCTGGTGCCAAAAGTCAGTGGTCCCCAAAAGTGGTGGAAGATAGTGGTTTTGACACCTCCTTTCAAAAGTTCTTTGCCCTTACAGTATGTGTGTTATATTTAAACTGTGCATGATACCAAAGGAATTATATGCTGCTGCTCAGCCGTGTAGATATCTTTTGGTTTTTATGTTATAGGATTAATAAAATATTGGAATGACAAATCCTTCCTGAGTAAATGGCCACAAAAGGTTATTCAGTGAGATTAAGGTAGGGAGGATTTGTCTCCCCTTAAGGTGGAGAAGGAAGAGGAACGTGGAGAATCTGTCACTCCCTGTAACGGAAGAGAGGATAACTTTCAGGCATTGGTTTAGAAAATCATGAAATAATTAATATATGGAAACAGCAGAAAGTCCAACAAAGGTGTTGCAGACACCTTTGCCTGCTGAAGCTTCTGTGTCCCCTATTGTAGAAACAGGGAAGGCCACCAAGAGCTCTGGATGTCCTGGAAAGGCAAAGCTTCACAAATGCCAGGCCATGGGAAGCAAGGGTCAGGGCTGTGTGCATCTCCTTGACCCCACTGTCTGCTTCTGGGCAGCTTCAGCTTCTTCCACAGCACCACACGGGGGGATTTTGCAGAATGGTACCTGCAAGCTTTGTAAGACAGGGAGCCAATCACTTCAGGCAGTCAGAACAAGGTGTTTATTTGTTTTCCATTTTGTGACAATCTTTGATAAACTTTCCAATCTAGGCTTGACCTGTGATGTGGTGGAACAAAGTAGTTTTTACTCATCTGTAGCTTGGTCTTTGAGCATGATTTCTGGAGAGAACAGACTCACAGCATGCATGCAGTTTCCATTGGAGGTGATAAAACTGTATAATGTGTCAAATTCCTTAGTTTTAAGTTGCCTAGCATAAGAATGAAAATTCACTTGAGTCAAAATGCATGGTATTTATTCACTTGGAGAGCCATGTCACAGAAGTGAAAAGATTTCTAACTCTTATTGTCACCTGTCCTATTTGCACCCTGATTTTTGATGCATCAACATCACTTTTTCCCAGAAAAGGGTTCCTCACAGCATGCAGCAATGGGAAGCCACCATGTACATCTCACTGTGAGCGTCTATATCCAGGGAGACTTGATCAGCTGTGTAGGTGAATTTCTGCAAAGCTCACAAACACTGATTTCTTGCAGTTTCTCTCTCCCTGAGAAGATCTATTAGCTGCTGACAGAAGTCTTCACACAAAATGATCTGTTTGACTATTACTGCGATCATCTTGACTATTACCATTCATACCATAGCAGTAACTAATCCCAGCTCCTCTGTAATATCAGCCCAGGGAAATGACTGTGCTCTGAAGTTACTAGGATGGGGACTCTAGCAAGCCCTGTGAGCTGCAGGAAGAGTTTGCTGCAGTTGGTTGCTCAGGTATATTATGGAGATTATCCTTGTCTGGTTTTGTTGTTGCAGTTTTTCTTTTTTGCCCTTTTTTTTTTTTTTTTTTTTTTTAAGCTAAAATACCCAGCTGCTGTTGTATTCTTGCTCCATATAGGGTAGGTTAAATTCAGACTTAAAGGAGAAGATTTGCCATTGGCTTTGGGACTTTTATGTTCTCCCATCTCTGCAGCCGACTCCAATTTACAGAGTTTTTCTAATAGACCAATTGTACAAATGGCTCAAATGTATTAGGAAAATCTTCCCATCCACCTTCTCTAATCCTACCCCCTCATATTATCTTGGCACTGTCCCTATCCCTAATCATCAATGTATTTATCCCTCCCATTGTGCCATTATACACCATGTACCTAAACTTCACCAGATTTTCCAACCCTGCCTGACTCCTTCACAAAACTACCTTTCCTTGGAAAAACAAGGTAAAACCTAATCCAAGGCAAAAGAGAAAGGAGAGAGCAGCAATCAAAAGCATGGAGTGTTCTGCCTTCTTTTCCTGCACCCATTTCTTAAGTCACAGCACAACTTGGAAGATTGTACAGTGTCCAAAGTACTTCTGTAAAAATAGCAGACAATTCTGTAAAAATAGAGCAAACTTCACCCCTGCTGAGTGCATCAGAAGAGACCACATCACAAAAAAAAAAAAAAAAAAAGTCAATGTTTTTGCTTTAGCAATGGTTTTCTCCAGGCTACTATATTGCAGAAGAGCACAGCAGTATCCTCCAGCTCTTGTCTTAAATACCATTGCAAATCAATTACCTTTCAGGCCATAAACTTCACTTAAAGAGGCAGAACACAACCAGACATCTCTTGGTAACAAAAACAATTATATTGATGCTTGAGCATCTTAGGTCTTTTCTGTGTGTGTGTGTGTGTGTGTGTGTGTGACTTGTGATTGGGGTGGGGGGACAGAAGGAGGTTGTCTTAAACTGTAGGATTTGTAAACAAAACACAAACATATTGATAGCAAAGTTAATCTCCAGAGCACAGGCAGCCAGCCACCGTGGTGAAAAGGATGTCTGAGGGACAGGCAATAAGCACCTCCACAGAAAAGCCAGGAGTGAAAAAACAGCTGCCCCCAAGCACCACCCTTTAGAAATCAGACATTTCCTATTCCAAGACAATTTGTAAAAAACAAATACAAATCATCCAATTCATTCCCTCATGCGAATTAATATTTAATGCCCAAATAATGAATCTTTCAATAAATATTTAATGTCCAGTCACCAACATATATGGCAGAGCAGACCAGGGCCTCTAGTAACTTAAGGCAATTGGGTTTGTACAATAGTGGCTGTTGAGAGGATGGGATAATGCAAATTGGGATGTGGCAGAAAGAAAAGGACTCTGTCACAGTGACAGTGTTTTGGGTCTTTGTAAGCTCTTTGCAGAGCAAACAGGAGAGTGGCTTCTGTGGAAATAAGCCTAGCACAGCTTCTAACAACTTTGTCCTTTTTTTGTCTTAAGCCAAAAAGTTGCTACCTGCTGGCCAGGTTCTTGGTGAAAAGCACATTTGTCATGTCCAGGCAGCAGGTGCAAGGCTGACTGGTAACATCTCAGGAAGCATCTGTCCATGAGCAGACCCACTCAGGGATTTAACACTACACACTCTGCATCTATCTTTCCAACCCTGAAAAAGACATTTTTTCCATGGGTGAGATCTCTGTATTCCCACTGCTGGAATGTCCATTCTTTCTATACATCTCTCTATGGCTGCTGGAAAACATGGCCCAGCAAGCACGTTCTGCAGATCCCTTTCTTCTTGCAGATAGAGCATCCAGCCTGTCTAGCAATTGCTCTGTGAACTACTACTGTGCTCAGCCCATTTTCCTTGATGCTGCATTAACCCAGGGTGAAATCCTCCAGCACAGTAGTGCACTCTGATGGTTGGACTAAGTGTGGATGCTGAAATAACACAGCTACCTATGGGCAACTGGAAAATGGGGAAATGTAGTTATTTCTCCAGCTTTTGGTGGAGAAGGTGTATTTTTTACTCTAAACAGGCTACACTGGCAGTCTTGACTAGATTCTTTAAAATCAACACTTAAGGCATTTCTAAGTAGCCCAGTGTTTCTTGCTAAGGGGGATCTTGAGTGTGGAAATAGCCCTTGAAAAAGCCATCTTTGGAGGAAATTTTGCTTGGATAGAATGGAGCAATCTACCTTCAGTTAAAGTGGGGTAAGACATCACTTAAGGTGGTGTCATTTGAAAAGAAATCATCCCACCAGCCGGATTTTTCAAATAATCTATGCTTGAAGCAGCAGGTGCCTGTAAGACAGAGAACTGCCTCTGTACTTTCTTCTACTCTTCCAAAGTGGATCTTCTAACAGATCCACACCCTCAAAAGCCACACATGTTAGTGCTATCAAAGCTCAAGTCAAACCCCAAATCCCCTGAGTTAGCCCACCCACACCAGAATATTTGCTTTTGGGTCAGGTCAGAATAAGCCCTTACATCCCCAATGGCACATCAAGCCAGGCACATAGACTTATCCAGCAATCCAGGGTTACTTAGCAGCAGTCCTGCGATTCTGTGCAATCCTGTACACTTGAAGACGCTTCAGTTCCTTGAACACAGCACCACACATCATTCACAGTGGGATGCAGCTGACATGTGCCCCTATTTCTGTGAGGATCTGCATTGTTCTGCTAATGCATCTCCACTTGCTTCTCTCGCTATATTCTCCCCTATTGAGAATTTACTTTCTATCCTTGCAAGGTGGTTTCCTCAGCATTTCATTAGGTAATGCTCCGGGTGGTAAAGAAACACCTTGCCTGATTGAGTCCCCAGCTGCTGAAGTGGGAATATTGAGCTCTCTGTGGATGTTGAGGGCTCTCTGTGATTCGCAGGATGGATTTTGCTAGCAGGGCAGTTTGTGTTTCCCCAAGCAGTTTTGAATCTCAGTTGAAAGAAGAGTGAGTGGCCAGGGGTGTGAATGCTATTTTGGGGTAGGTCTGGCTAGTGAGAGCAGAAAGGATAAATGTTGCATTGAGATGCTGGTTTAGACTTCTTTCTCTGTGCCCACAGTGTGCAATTAAATGTGAAAATGTGCACTGAGACACCACACTTCAAGAGTTATCACGTTTCAGCTGAGGTTCCACATCTGATGTGATACAAACTCCTTCACTATGGCAAAAGTAAAGTAATTCACCCCAGCTTATCCCCTAATAAAGTCACACATAGTTCCTGCTGATGAGCTAACATGATAACTTAGTGGCCACAACTTGACCCTGTATCTGGACCTCATTCTCTTTCCATCTGGGGAAGAAACACAAATTGAAAAGCAAAATTGATAGCTGCCTTGGAACTCAAGCATAAAAGCTCATTAAGCAGCTGGTGATAACTCTATTGCAAGCTGGGTAGGAAAGTCCTACAATGCATAGTCCTTCCTTAACCCCCAGAAGTAGTTGAAGATGTTTAGTGAGACCATCTGCATGGTTAATGCTTTTTGACTTAAAGACTTTTATTCCGCAGTGTAAAGGTCTCTAGCCCTTTACAGAGCAGACTGTAATTTAGCCAAATGGAAAACCAGAGAAACAGCAAACTTCTAGGGCTGTGTTCACATCTTACCCCACTCCATATTGCAGTAAATTTGTGTAATCTGTGACCACAGTGCTGAGGGTGACAGCACTGAGATGTTGGGGAGTGCCGATGGACTGTCAGACACAACCAGAACTTGCAACAGTGGGGCTGGGGAAAACAAGGAAATAGATTCATTGGGGAAATCAAATTATGTCCTCTATCTGGAGGGGATGAACTGGAACATGCTAAAAAAACTGCGTAGAATTTGCTGCCTGAATACCAGGGATCTTTTTGCAACCATTTGGAAATTAAGTGAAGCAAACCAGCTTGATGTACAGCTTCAGGGAAGCAAAAGCTAAAGCACGGGCAAGGCTCCTCCTTGACTAAGGGTCCGCTAGAGATCAATTAAACCAATTCCCTGCTTTCGAAGCAATGGAAGCCATTTATTCCTTATAGCAGACAAATGCTGCCCTGGCAGCAGATAACTAAGTGGATTTAGTGCATGCTTTCCCTCCTCATCCTTTCAGCAGCCCTGTACTATCCCTGCACTCCAGCCAGACAGTGAGCTTCAGTCTTCCGTCCTGTCAGCTCCTCTCCCCTTTTATTAGCCTATATCAGATTGTGCCATCTATCCTTGTCCATTAAGAGCACAGAGGACTTCAGTGTCCTGCACTTGTGCCTGCTGCATACTCTGACCCTCGCAGAGCTTTGGTGCTGTCTGCTCCTTCCCTCTTTTGCCAGCTCCATGCATGCCCTGTCCATCTGATTTTTCCAGCTGGCAGGCTATGGGAGAGCCCCTCCAGCTATGGCTCTGTCCTCAAGATAGTCCCCAATATCCAGCCAAAATATTTTGGGGAACAGATATTTTCAGATGCTGTAAATTGGTGCTACAGTGGAGCTTTGCTGATTTACATCAATTGTGGATCTCATTATGAGTTTGGATCCTGATATAACTGTTTAAAATGCCTGCCATCTGTCTGTTCACTAGGGTTTGTTTCATCATATTATGTAGGGCCCAGTGTACAAATGTCAGTTTGGGATCCAGATCCAAAGTGAAGGAGAGTGAAAAGAGGTATCTCTGTGTGTGGCACAGGGCTGTTCTTCTGCATCTGTCCCATTTCTTACAACTCAGTCTATCAGGGAAACATGAGACACAAATGGCTCTATTTGCTGGCTTCCCAAAGTCATACAACAGCCTCAGTGGGAATTATCTTCAGTGGTGGAAGGGGACAATTACCCAGCTAATGAAGCACATTTTCCTTTTTCTTCTCCACCATAAAACTGCATGGAACCTGACTCTCCATCCAGGCACGCAGAGAAAGTGCCGAGCGCTTGCAGAATGGGCCCCCAATCAGTAGTGGCAAATGCACTTAACATGCCTGCTGGAAAATGAAATGACTGATACCATGTAATTAGACCTTAATTATTTATCATTTTTGTTTAATTATTGCCACTTGGAAGTTAACAGGTTATAAAACTCTTGGGCTGTGTTTATTAAATGTTGGTAGATTATTAGCAAGTAAGTGCCATTTCTGAACGTTAATGAAATATCTGTGAGGAGCCCATGGCCAGAGGCACTCCAGCACTGCAGAGCCATTGCACACAGGAGCTACAGGAGCTCAAGGCTAATTATGCCTCCCAGGCAGGGCCATGGGCAGCGAGAGAAGGGCAAAAGTCAAAAGTACCATCACTAGTTTGCACCCAAATGGGAATCTTCCTCATTTGCCTTTGCCTGATGTCATTTGTCGTATAGGTTGGGGAAATGCTCTTACTGCTGATTGCAACATATCCGTGCTTGGATCTGCTCTGAGCTTCTTGTATGTCACTGTTGTGGTGGGATAGGGTTGTGCCATCAAAAAGCTTGTTTGGGATAAGGTAGTCCATACCTCTCTCTGTGTGCTGGGGAAGGGAAGCTCTGACCAGTAGAAAATGACAGGACAAATTAAATGTCCTCAAAATATAATGGTAAATTTTACAAGGGAGAGCTTGTGCAGGATGAAACCTGAATGCTGCTGATGGTTACTGATTTTAAGATTCTGAAAATTAAATTTGAAATGCAGTGATAATGCTCCAGGAGCAATAAAACACCTGTTGTGTTTCAAAATTTGTCTCTAAAAAAGGAAGTAATTCTTTCCCCGTTTAAACCATTAAAACAAGGAACAGTTTTTCCTCATCTATGGACACAAAGATGCAAAGTCCCATTCTGTGACAGCTGGAGCTGATTTGAACTTAAGCACAAATATCACAGGCACATTTGCTGATCCATGCCTATAGTACTGACCGAAGCCACAAAGGAAGCCTGCAGCAGGGCAAGGCTTTGACCTTATTTCCCCTGCCTTAGGCTCGTCTCTCAATGAAGGATCCATTTGACTTCTGCTGTACATAACCCTAAGCCTTTCTGCTTGCCTTGAAGTGAGGTATCTCTCCAAGCTGCACCAGAGCTGGTTTCCCAGTTGCTCTTTCAGCAAACACAGGTTTGGCAGGGATGTCTCTGCACTGATCCTGTCCTCAGTTCTTCCCGTGTTGTTTCTGCCCAGGAGAAAACTGTTTCTGGGAGCAAGCTAGTGCCAAGGGATTTGCCTGCAGACGCCAGCACTACACCTGCCCTGCTACTACCAGCTGCCAGTTCCTAAATTATAAATGGAAGGATATTTCATCAGAGCATTAAAGGGTATGAAGTGTCATTTTGTACTAACCAAAACAGTCAGGAAGAAGACAGACTGTAAATTATTTAGGCAAAAAGTCACATTTTATTTTGTTGGAGAGTGTGATGGGGAAAAGAAGGTGTGTTTTCTTCTCTCTCTCTGTGGGGAGGAAAATTGCAGAGGAGGAAGAGCTGCTTGATTATTTAAATGATTGACAGTGAACTCCCAGTTCTCCCTAGTATTATGGGACCTTACCAAGCTGTTATTCCTGGGTGTAAAGAGAAATGGATGTCTGGTTGTCCTTTCCCTTAGAAGGATGGACCCAAGTTTTTCTCACCCCTGCTGTGAAAAGAGGCTTTGCACCCCAGGCAAACATAGCTGATTACCTGACCTGGAGCACTTCTGCCAAGGGGGAGTTCAGCCTTTCCTCTCTGGAACATGTCATCCTCCTTCAAGCTGGTTCATTCCCTTTGCACTTGGGTAGCCACAAATATTCTTTCTTCTCAGAGGTTCACCAAAATGCTCTTCAAGAACTGCCTAAAGTTTGGTCAAAATATTCCTCCTGGTTCCAAAGCAATGTCATTTCTGTGGAAGAAACTGCAACTTTTCTGTTCAAAGTGATTTCACAAATGGGGATTAGATTTCTGTTTCATCCCTTCCTCCTCAGTACCTTCATCCCCAGCCTGTGTGAGGGGATACTCCCTGCTCCTCTGCTTCTGCAGAACCCTCTGAGGCTCCTTTCTCTCCTGCCTGTGAAACACCTGCACATCCCAGGAAGGTGCCAGCCTCCTAAACATGAAAACCCAGCTCTATTTCCCCCCCACAACCCCCAAGGAGAGTTAAACACGGAGATTATTTTTAAACCCAACCAGCAGATTAGCATCTAATTTCACCATTTCTATGCTGCCCATGAAAGATGGGCTAGGGAGAAAAACATTCCATGTTTTCCCATTTCAACCCTGCACCAGGCTAATTAAGAAGCCGAGGTTAAAAAGCTCATCATAAACTGAACAAGTTCCAACCCAATTTCATTAGGATGCCAGGGTTTCATTGATTTAGGCAGGATTAGCTATTGTGAAATGGAAATGATGCCATTAGATGCATCTCCCCCTGCCTCCTGCTCCCCCCTGCCTCCCCACGCCTCCCCACACATCCACCTCTTGCGCCTGGCCCGGCTGGCGTGCTCAGCCGAGGCACAGAGCTGGCTCATTTCATTATGGAGAGTTTAAGCAAAAAAGCCAATCAGCGTTTATTCGTCTGGCTGCAGCTGGAGTCAGCTCATCAAACAAATTAACAGGATTTTCATGGAGGGTTTTGGCCAACACACCACATTTCACTTGAAGTTGACTAAACAAACCTGGGCTGTGTTTCATCAGAGGAGAGAGCAGGGAGGATGGGAAGGGCTGGTGATAGGGCATTTAGTGGGGACAGGGCATCTTCCCCATCCCACTGGATCAGGGCTGGGATGATGTTGCTGTTCTAGGCCCCTGCCCTGGCGGGGGCTGGCTGGAAGGGAAGGGTTTGGGGCCAGGAGCAAGGGAAAGGGACCAGCTCTATTCTAGAGCAACAGCAGCTGCTTAAGTGTCTGCTTCTGAGCAACAGGGAGGGATTCAACCACTGCAGTGTGGCTCTCATCACTGTTTTCTGTATCTTCCCTGGCTCTTCAACTTTCTCCTGCCCTTCTGTCCACTCCATTCTCTCCTTTCTCCCCACATGTGTTTTCATCCTGGAGCAGATGCAGCTTTCCCGTAGTGTGACCCACTGTGTCTTGCTCCCCACTGTAGATACAGGTGTCAGCAGCAGGAACTAGGGCAGGAAGAGATGGGGCAGGTCCTGTGGGAGAGACCTCAGTGTGGAAGGGCCAGTGTCCACCATGCTTGCCTCTGTCTGGCTGAGACGAGAAGGAAATGAAAGACAATTTGCTGAGGAGGGAGAAGAATGCTTTTATGGGAGAGAAGAAAGGGGCAGCTGGCTGAAGGGGAAAAAGGGAAGAAGTCAACTTGTATGAAAATTTCCCAAATCTGTGAAAAAGTGAGTGTAAAATATTCCTGGAAAATGCAAATGAGATTTTGGCCCAGAGGTTAACCTTCCTCCTATGTAGAGAAAAGTTCATGTAGCGCAAAACCATGATATCACAGGTAAATATAGATATATAGATATACAGGTATACACACACACTTTGGGCAGCAGTTTGTGCATTTATTGATTAAGGCAGGATCAAATTGGTCCATGAAGGACAGTCCTGCCAGGCCAGCTTCAGTTCCAAAAAAGGAGTAAAATACTCACACAACATGATCCTGTTCAACTTAATTTTTACTGCTGGACTGTTGGCTCCAAGCCAGCACATAGAAGTATGAACATTGAGGGATGCACTGCAACCCAGACCTGCAACTGTGGCTGAGCAATTGGGAGAGTACCACTAAGATCTCTTAGATCTCATTTGATCTAATAAATCTATCTGTTCTAAAGCTTCTCTCAGTATGCTTTGGAAAAGTCAGACTTCAAGTCCTCCAAGAACTGCAAAATTTATTATTCATTTGTTGTGCCTAGAATTGCTGGAGAACTTGATAACTATAGTATCTAGGTCTATTACATAAACTTACTCTAAGGTTTTCATTCATTTAGTCCCCAGGAGGAAAGAATGGCCACAGTTCCTTGTGTTAATTGGCTTCTGGGACAATAATAGAAAATTATTTTGAGGAGGGTGTCCATTTTTATCTAAATCCTGGAAAATCCTGAACGAAAAGGACTTAAAGAAAGTGAACACTCCCAATTATGTCAATTATCTTCTACCAATTATCTCTGGAGACCTATTTCTCATAAGTCTTTTCAGTTTAATCTTAGCAGACCTGTTCTTTTTCCATCAGACAGCGAAAGAACATGAACACAATTAGTGAAACCAAAAAGGCAACTCAGGGAAATGCACCCAGCATATGGGTGACATTCACAGTTCAGTGCCTCGGGGAGGTTATCAAGACAAGAAGGCCACCAGGCTCCATTTTTTTGAGAAGGTTACTTATTTCCCTACGTAATAAAAACATCAATTGCCGTGTAAGCCACAGAATGAGATCTCAACTCAGTCAGCCAGGCCTGAAGAGGTTTTTCCCTTCTCCAATGTAAGCTATGTACAGCTGGCTACACATGTAATGCAATATTTAGGAACCAGGTAGAGGTGGGTGATTGACTGATGTAATTTCTCCAAACCATTGGATACTTGTGCAGGATATCAGAATAAATGAGTTGATATAAATGGTCAACGTAACAGGACAGATTAAACCTTTGCTTAACCCAAACACGAAGGAGCTTTGATCAGGGAAAAAGTGTGTTATCTGCACATCAAAGCAGTGGAATTTCCTCCTGCAGAGACTTTTGCCCTCGCTTGCAAAGACATGGAGTAGTTGCCTATTCCCATATCTAAAACAGGAATATCTATTTTATTTCCAGAGCTCCAGGAATGGAACTTCTGTGCTGTGCAATTGTATTTTCTAAGGATATACTTTGCAAGCTATTTTCTCATGTCTCATTTTCTATTTGGAAAGTCTTCAGGTGTTTGTCAGTTTATAAAAATAAAATAATAATACTAAACATGTTAGAGAATCTGAGCCCTTTGTTTCCTTTCCTAGACTGGGTTTCTGGAGTTCTTTGTTGCTCTTCTCTTTCCATAAACTTGTCTGGATATGGTATTGCTGTGTAATATTTCTCAGGTTTCCCAAGACACTTCCAGATAGAGAAGAAATGCAAACTGTAAGGGTAAGGTGGTGTCAAATTTACTGGATTTCTGTTGCTGGCTTTCACATTGATCTGTGCTTTGCAGATGGATCTCTTTTTCTTCTCTCCTTGCTCAGCCTCCTGTTTAATTTATAGCTGAGACTTCGTGGGTCAGGAATTTTATCTAACTAGGTGTTTTATACATGGCCTAGCCCAACAAGGCCTCAGCCTTGGCTGTGGCCCCTAGACACTATCACGCTACAGATACTAAATACTAAATACTTTCATGCATACTGCTGGGTGTTGAACAGGACATCTGTCTTGGCTCATTAAATGCAGCACTCCTCTGTTTTTCCAGGGAAAGTTTCACCTTGAGGGAGACCTCCCTGCTTCCACAGTGAGGCAGAAAAAGGGAGGAAGACGTAGCCAAGGCTGAGCTACAGATGCCTCCCATGTGGTGGAAAAACCATGATATAACATCTCAGCCCATTCCTCCCCTCTCCTTTTGCCTTTCCCCTTTCTCTAAACAACCACACTTCTGAAGGGGGAATTATCTCCTTCAAATCAAAGCAGAGGGTAACCTGACTATTTCTTGCAGAGAAGTAATAATTAAGGCACTAGAAGGATGCAATCTGCATACATTATTGCAAGTTATGCCAACAGAATGTCAACATTTGTGTCATAAGTAATCTTGAGCAGCAATTACTCTGCACATTGGCCTGGAATCCAGCAGCAGAGCCAGTGGTACTAATTATAGGGGAGCTTCTCCTCCCCTGGAGGATGGACAGAGGATTACCAAAAAGGATCGCTGTGCAAAAGAGATCATCTGACTAGACCACTGTGAACATGTGCCTGAGGTAGAGCCTAATACCATTTAAATCCCACACTTGCCTCCTGCTGCTGAAGAGAGGAACATTAGGCAAAATAAATTGGTGACGTGCTTGCTCTCAGGTTGGTCCACTGCAAATGTTTTCCTCTCAGGATGCAAACTGGGAGGAAAGAACCTGGAAAAAAATAAATGCATAGTTCTGTAACGTATGAGCTCTGTTTGCTTCCCAAAGAAAAGGTTTCTGGTTTTCAGCACTAGAAATTTCACCCTGAGAAATATGCATTTGTATCATGCCTCCAGTCACTCGTAGCTGCACATGCTCACGCTCACCTGCAGCACAGGAGGTAGAGCTTGCACCCAGATTTTCCATAACACCCTTTTCCCAGCCTAGAAAGTTGGAGTTTGATCAGAAATTTTGCCTTAAAAACAATTCCTGAAAAGATATCATCAGGGAAGACCTCCTGGGGTAAAATAAAGATAAGCCTTTATCATCTTTGTCACTTCTGAGGGAGGGACAGCTGAAAAATGCAATCTATAATGTTTGAAATGTTACTTCTTATAACTTTGGAGACAATAACTGTCAATGTCTAGCAATTTTAGAGTACAGATTTTTTCACTTTTTCCTTGACTTAGACCTGGTAGAAGAAAAAGCATAAGGAATTATTTATTTTTTTTTCCTGATATTGATAACTTCCCAGACACAAAAAAAATTATATGAAGAATGCCCAAGATTTTTATTTCCAAGAGGAACATTAATGTATTTTGTACTTTTCCACACTTTGCTTCCATATGTTACTCCTCCTTGGTTTGGGGATTTTTTTTGTTGTTGTTTTGGGGGTTTTGGTGGGGTTTTTTGTGGTTTTTTGTTGTTTGTTTTTTTTAATCTATATATGAGGGATACATAATCTATGGCCAACATTTTGGTTAGAACCAATCCCTTATCTGTCCACTTCATGTTGACTCCAACTATTTTGTTAACTTGCCCTGTTTTGCCTGCTGGTTAAACAGAAAACATAATTTATTGTCTCTTCTCACTCCATGTCTTCCATGAATTTGCCTTCTGTCTTGCAGATAGACAGAAATCTTCAAGACATCCCCCTTGATATCAGTCACTTTCCTCACCACTTCTGGTAGTTTTATAACCTAAAACTCTGTCAGTCTCTTGATAGCATATGCCCACTACCTCCCTCTGAGGATGCTGGCTGAGATATTCTCATTTATACCAACATCTCATTGGTTTATTGGGCAGGATCAGGCCCACAAAGAGCATCTTCTTGAGTTCCCACCCACTAAACGTATGTCAGATGCTCTCCACAGTCTGCTCTGAAAGGTCTCTGACCCCCGGCACACGGAGCTCGCTGTGTTTCACACATGCCTGCAAACTGGAGCTTTCTTGCCAGGTACAGCAACTCTCCAAGGCCCTCACACCTCCCCAGGGCCTGGAGCTCACAAAAGTTGCATTTTGTCTTAATACTCTGTCATTAAGTGGAGTTAAAAATAAAGCCTGTCAGAGCCTCCCAGCCTGCAGGGAAAAGGATATTAATTACAGCAGGCAGAGAGTGGAGAGGAACTGCCTTGAGTGAGAAGTCTTCCTGCTGAGCTGTCACCTTCCCTGTGTCACCAGCAGAGCTTTGCTTCAGCTCTCACACAGAGCAGAGGTTGGCCCCGATACCTGTGAAACGGCAGGACAGGAGGAGCCAGCAAAGGGATTTCATTGCTGTCTCTGACATGCTCACTGGTACCAGCTTCCCTGCCTATGAACCAAACTTCTGCACAGCTGAATGCAGGGACATGGACCAAGGGGTGAAGAAAGGGCAGTGGTGGCAGCTATGAGGGAAAAGGCTATTCAGGACCCAAAATAATATTCATTGTTAAAGCCTTCCATGCTTGGGATTTCAGTTATAGGGAGGAGGTGAATCATTAAGGACCAAGCAGACAGTAGACTCAGCAGGAAGTGGCACCCAATTTTCCTCCAAGATGCATGAAAAGAAGATTGAGCTGCCAAGGGAAGATGAAGATCAAAATATTAATATCATCTCCGTCTCTCAGCTTCTTAGCAAAGGACATATATAGTGTTACATTTCCTTTTCTTCTAATGGATAAATAGACATGAAAATATCCCTTCAGCAGTTAGGTTTAGCCCTGACTGCTCAACTCTTTGCATAACATATATTTAGGACAGATATATTCAGTACTGAAGTATATATTTATATGTCTATATTCATTTCTATTGCAGGTTTAGAGGGAAGATACCTTGCCCAAATAAATCATTATTTAGTTGGGTTATAGAGGGGACCAGCTCCACAGCTGGATCTTCACCTGGCAAACTGGCTTTGTTGGATGCAGGGTAAGGGCAATGGGGAACAGCTCAGCCAGCCACAGCACCCTGTGTTTCTGACAACATGCCTCCATGGCTTAAACAACCTCTAAACTTTGCTGGAGGGGACAACAAAGAGAGAAAAATAATAAAATGGAAGAAAAGCAACACCAGGAGCCACACATTGTGAGTTGCTCTTTGAATCTTTAGCTGGGTGAATTAATCAAGCTGACAGTGCAAGCCCTTCTGATGGGAAGGCTCCCAACGCCATCAGCTGAAGGGTAGCGGTGGGGGGACGATGCTGTACCGATGTTGCCGTGCCAGGATGTGCTGGCATCTACTTCTTCTTTGTCAAAGCCTGATTTTGCCCAACAAATCCATTGACAAGAGAACAGCTCTGTGTGCCAGTGTCTGACAAACTTGGCAAGAGCTCTCCCTTTGCTAGAGAAGACTCAAGAGTTCACTTAGAGGGCACTACACCACCCCATCCCCATCTGCGAAAGAGCCCTCCACTGCTCTTTTCAGAGCACTGTTGAGGAGAGAGGGAAATGAAAGAGAAGAAAAGAGTTAAGGCACACAGGCTGGTCCTTGAAACCAGCAGGAAAGAGGCAGTGAAAGAGCTTAATTAATGGCACATCAGAGTTCCCCAAGATGTGTGTCTAACGAGGCCTTTGCTTGGCACTTTAGCTTTGCTTGTGAAAAGTTAATGTAGGCAAAATATAAGCAGAAGGCTGTGTGAAAACAGGAGCCAGCATGAGCAGATACATCCTGATTTAATTTTCTCCTTTGGATGACAGGCCTCTGTGCCTCCTCCCCACTATCCCCTTCTCAGGGACATGCTTATTACAGCTATTTCACAGAAAAGAAACAACCAGCCAAAAATATAGGGAGAGATCCACTTTTATCACAAACAGCGAATGAATAAAGCAGGGTCAGAGTGTTGACTTAGAAAATTACAGTCTTCCTGGCTCCTGAATAAATCCAGACATGGTACCCTATGCCACTCAGCTTTTACAGAATTTAATTTAGAGCGATTGATTTATTTGCTCTGGACAGGTGGACTCTATAAAGAATTCTTAGGGCAGAATTTACGGTGGGCTTTATCGTGCAGTGAGCAAAATAGCAACAGGAGTCTGACAGGTCTTCACCCGTTCCCACGGGCTGCCCCTCCAAAGTGAACAAGAAGTAGCTTCAATGAAACCCAAGGCCAGCCAATGCTGGCAGCAAAGAACCAAGGGAGTCTTCAGTGAGGAAGGCCAGGGTTTGTAGGAGCTGTCTAGGATTATACATCACACAAACATTCACAAGATCTTGAGACCAGGTGGGTGCATTAATTCCATTGGTCCTGCCTTAAAGGTCTGGGCTTTCTTTGCATAAAAACCTCAAGTCTTCTATAGGGATGATGGTGTCTCATTAAGCTTGGTACTTGAATGAATGCCGAAGCTAGAGCTGAGGCAATGTTTGTCAGCTGGATGGGACACATCCTTAGGAAGGGTTTTCCTTAGAAACTCTTCCTTCCTTGTCACTTTCTCTTGAGCTTTGGGTTTTGAGCTGCCAGTTCTGGGACATTTGCCCTGTCCTTGTGCTGCAGTTAGGATCAGTAGATGCCTACAAGCTGAAGCCACCTCGATAGTTACCAAAAAAAAAAAAAAAAGGCAGAGCAGGGAGGTGTAAGATTTACACAGGAAGGTGGCCTTAGGAAGTCATGAGTTTGATAACTGCTGATCTCAAGGAAAAATTAATAGTCATGTCTAAGAGGCTTATTTTATTGCTAAGGGGAAATCATCCCTAAATGTGGGTGCCTGCAGGTCCCAGAGCTCCTATCTTATCACTGAGGACCCCAAAAGAGCTACCTGTTTCCCAGTTTTAAGAGTTACTCAAGTTTCCTCCCTAGCCTGAGAGTCTTGTCCTCACTTAGGTTAGATAAGATTTTCCCAGAAGAGAAATTTAGTCTGCAAAATAGTGGTATTGTGAGCCTGATAGCATGCAGTGACAGTGAATGTGACATACAGAGCCCAGCCGGGTACAGGAGACACAAAGCATCTGTGTGAGCTCTTCAGGAGAGCAACAAATGAAAAACAAAGCATTAATGTGACCCAAGAGCAGACTACTCATGGGTGTTTTTCAATTACAGCAGACTATTATAAAGGGACAATGTTCTCTTATTTACAATAAATTTCATCAATTTATAAATCTTTCCTTTATTTAAGAAAAACACACAATACAATACAAGCTCCATCTGGCTCTATTTAGACTCCAGGCCTTTATGTTTGTACAGCCAGAAGCCATCAATTACTGTGTCAAGACCAAGGATTTCAGGGCCTGGACACAGGAAATGAAAAGGAAGGAGGGGAGGGAGAGGGCACAAACAGGAGCCTTAAAAAAGTTATAATTAGCTCTGTGGTAAATTATCAACCTGGGGGTTATTAAGCATCCAGGTTTATAGAGTCTACAGATCTAGGCTCTAAAGGCTGACATTAAATGCAAGCCACCAAGACATATAAAAGCTTCTTACACCAACAAGCAGCAAAACAAGCTGGTGGACAAGTTCTGGTTATCCTCTCACAGTCAGCTAGAGGAGGATGATGGGACTGTGTCCATATTCCCCAGAGGCTGAGGTGAGGCTGTGTTTTAAATCTGTACCCCTGGCTTCCTTAGCTGCACAGCAAATGTGCAGAATCTCTCAGTGCACGTTAAATGCAGCCGAGCTTTGAAGGGAGAATTATTAACTGTATGGTCAGCCACAGTTCTCTCATTTTAATAACAATCTGGTGACTCATCCATCCCCTTAATTTAACATTTAAAAAAGTGTGGGTCAGATCATCTTCATTTACCTGTTAAGTTTGGGGGGGTAAGGGGGGGAGATAATTTGCTTGGCTTTAACCTGAAAAATCCTTTCCATCCACAGCTATCATTTTGCCAGTTTGTAATATTATGATAATTGCTTTCCATGTTCAGAACTGGGAAATTTAGAAGCATGAAATTGAATACTAGAGATCTTCTTCCCACTCTTGATCTGTATTCCAGCAACATGGAGGGAACCTCAGCCCTGGACCAAGACCCCTTTGTGCTGGGAATGTCTAAGCACAGAACAAAATGACGATGCCTGCTTCAAGATGTTACAGGCTACACATTACAGGCCAGGAAAGAGGATCACCATTATCTAACTGAATGCAGACATTGACTATATGATAAGCACATAATCGTACACTGAACTTTTCTAAATGCATATTTTTTCAGAAGCAAACAGCATAAAAACTGTATCATTAATAGTGTCATTTTGCAATGTATTTTTGTTTTCTTAGAATTTGATTCCCAAATTCTTTACTCAAAGAGAAAGCTGTAGCATTCAAAATACTTGCAGGTATATTTTTGAGTGAGAATAAGAATACTTCAGTGTAATGTTTTGAACGGCAGTCCTAGAAGCTTTGAAACCTCATTGATCAGGTTAATCCAAGCTGTTATTTTGTCCCTTATTCAGGTGTGTAAATTGGCTTTGCTTAAATCACCCCAAACTACTATAGCCCTGGGTTTTGCAATGAAGTTAAACATCTGGTTTACATTTTACATAGTGACAGTAGAGGGTTTATTTTGAGCTGTAGTGTGACCCCATTCCCAGATGTTCCTTTATCTGTCCAGAGAAGAACTCTGCAGAGAACCTCCCACCCCCAGCTCACAGCCTTTCCAAGACCATTTCTGAAGATTGAACAGCAATAACTCAACCTGACCAAAAGTAGCTTCTGTGTGTAAGAGAAAAGCACACTCTAGAGTCTCTTGAAAAACTAAAACAATAACATTTGTGTAGGACCACATGTGACAAAGGCTTCATGCCAGAATAATCCCTTCCTCCCTTCAGTTTTCTCAGCCCCGGGACATACCCAGCTACTGCATCACATATCAAAAGAGAAGGCAGGTCAGTTTGGAAGAAGGGGAGTTTCACACATGAGCAGTAAACCCAGAACATGAGCTAATCTTACCAAGCAGTGACAAACCCCTTGATCAGTCACTGTATTGCAGAGAGGAATTTACACTTAAACACTGCAAAAATCCTTGAGATCAGCCAAAGGCATACTCTCTTCTCTTTTGTGATTTGGTATGGGATTTTGGCTTGCAGGGCTGTGCCCAAGGAAGAACCACAGCTTAAAACCTATCCAGAGAAGGATGTTTTACTAAAAAATCCCTACAGAGTAGAAGTGTGTAAACCCTTTCACATCACTGTGTTGTTTTTCTGTTCTGTTGACTGAATAAGAACTGTGTCCAGTGTGGGGAGGTAAAATGAAAAGCAAACAATGCAACATTTACATTAGGTCAGGTAATAGGGGTAATTACAGCAAATGCCAAAGAGGGAAGAGACCTCTCAGGTCAGAGGTACACCTTTAGATGTCTGGGTGCACACAGCCTGTGCCAATGGCGGGGCACATGCTGGCACTGTGGCCAAGTCTTCTTGCTTAATCTGCCCACATGGGAGGTTCTGCAGAGAAGAGGGGTCAGAGGTGCTCAAGGAACACTGGGCAGACACTTGGATATGTCTCTAGACTTCTGCAGTGGAAGGGAGGGTTCTTGCAGGAAGAAAAAGTAGGTTGATTGACTTTTGGAATGTATTTTCTGCTAAAGGGTTTAATTTTTTCAAATGAGATTTTCAGGAATATTCTGTGGTGGGTATGGACATTTCCTCTCTGTGCCTGCTTGCAATCAGTGAAAATGGGACAGGGCTCTTGCTGAGGCGGCCCCTTTTAATTTTTACTTTCCTATATGGCAGAATGAACTAGTGGTAAGAGAAAAATAAGTATTAGATACTTTTGGTTTGAGTCCTATTTCTGCCTCAGGTGAACTCTGTTCCCTTCTTAGCATGCATGATTTAACTTTTTAATGCCTCCATCTCTCCATTCTACAAAATGATGGAAATAACCCTTACAAAATGCACCAGAGTTTTCAAACAGAAATTGCAAAGCTTTCTTTGTCTGGGTAGGAACAGCTATTTTCCACAATGATACTGGAAGCCAGCACGTAATTCTGGTACCCTGTTCCAATATTGCTTTGCCTCTTCATGTGTTGATATGCCGTGACAGCTTGTTTTATGTTTATAGGGCAGGTGTTTTGTTACTACATGACTCAATCAGCATGTGGTTAAAGCAAACAATGTGCTGAGATGCTGTTCTCTAGTGACAAAAACAGCTCCTCTTCTTCTGTGAGCTCAAAGGCCTTTGCTTTGGACTCTGACACTTTGCAGCAAAGTGGTGAATCCCTGGGCAGCATGGGCAAATGGCAAGAGAGAAAGTCGGTGGCCAAGCATTGCATGGATGGGTCCACGTGTGCCAAACCAGCATCACTATGGGATCTTCTGACAGACTTACTTGCTATAGCCTTAATAAATTACAATCCCAGAGCAGCCCCGTGGCTGTGTCTCCTGAATTTTGATTGTGGTGAGTAGCTGAAGCACCAGTCTCTGACACCGTGTGCAAGTGGGCAAAAATTCCTAGTGCCAGTCAGCTTGCCCCAGGTAAGTACAAATCGGATCTGAAAAACACAGGCATGGAGGAGGATGGAGTGGAGTAGAATGAAATGGAGAAAATGGAAATCAATGAATTAATGCTTATAGACAATTCCAATAACACCATGGCTGGACCATATCTTACTGCAAAGACATTTTGATATTCATATTTACAGGAACTGGTGGTTCTGTAAATGAGACCCTTTTGGAGAGGTTTTGGTTTAGGTAAGATTTCTGAGAAGTTAAATTTCCCTACCAGATTTTTTTGAGGCACATTATGTTCCTAGTTCTGACTGCTTAACTCCTTAAATTCAGTAAATTTAGCTCAGAGCTGATTGAATGTAACAAAGAACATATTTTGGCCTGTTGACTTTAACACATATGCAGGTTGGAGAGACGAAAAACCCACCTGTCAAGTCGCTGTTATAAATGTTGATTTAGAGTCTGCTTTGCTATATAGCCTTTGGATTCTGCCTCATTTGCTTCCCACTTGTAAATGAGATTTCACATATTGTCCTTTAAGTTTTACCTCTAGAGCATTTTCTTTTATTACTCACGCTTCTGGGGATTCTCACTGAGCATGAGAAAGTCAACTTATTGAGAACGTGGGGCTTCTCCGCTTCACTGTTTAAAATCCTCTGACCGTCCCCCCAGCCACCGCTTTCCTCATTTTTTTTGTGCTCAGGTTTTTCAGCTATAGAAGAGATCAATTACTTAAATTATTGTAATGGTTTGCAGAGAGAAGGGGGAGGGGGCATGAGGGGATGGAATTAAAAAGTGTCCCTCCAAGCTGGGAACTTAGTATTAAAAATCTCAGTCAAATCCATTCGGAAACCGCTGAGCTAATAAATCTCACAAGCACAGCTTTACAGTGGAAAGTCTAACTCAGTTGTAAGTATGTACTGCAGGTATTACTGCAACATGACTAATGGTGAGTGAATACTGCAGAAAGATGTCTGTGTATATTCATTTGAAGTCCTGAACAAATTTGCTTTGAATCTCCTGGTCTGTTTCTATGGCTGCTTTCCACAAGTACTCTAGCAAATGAGCTTTGCTAGTGCGAATACTCATCAAAAGTCAATTTGGAACTCAAATAGCTTAATATTTTCCAAAAGCGTATTCCAAATTACACACATGAACATGCAGTTCAAAATGGATGCTGGTTCTGATGTGATTAGTTACACAACTTGCCCAATCAGAGGACAGAAATAATACAATACTGCTCATGTAACTATCCATGCAGCTTGGATTTCAAACTGTGAGTGATGGATATTTTCAATGAACTGTTTGTGAAAGCTTAGTAGCCTTGACTCCCATCCTCTGAAGACACTTGGAAATAGCTATTTTAGCAACAAACTGTAGTTGGGAATTTTGTAATTTGAGAGTGGCCAACTTGCAGGATGAGAGGAAGACTGGATTTTTCTAATGAATTGCTGGTTATCTATCTCGCTCTGAATGTCAGGAAGCTCAATACTCCAGCTCTATAGACAGAAAACCAGTAGTAAGTCATGTTTTCCACTGAAGTCAGCTGAAAATTCGTGTTCATTGTGTGCTGCAGATTGGCATGTACAGAGATTTACTCCTATCTCCAATGGGAACACAGAGGACTCACCTTGCAACCATTCCTTGAGAGAAACAGTCCACCACGAATCACTTAATTAAACAGGTAATCCTATCCATGTCATCCTAATTTAGAATCTGTTGTGCCTTCAGCCTAAGGCTGCTGCCCCGTGGATGTGTTGGCATAAAGGGATAGTTAGTGGCAAATGCTTTCTAATGTTGCTGGCACATCTCACTCCTCAGATTGCCTTTTTCGTTGTTTTTTCTGCAGGTGCTATTCCTTATCACAGGCTTTATATCATGTTCACACCTAGAAATTATAATATTAATCTAATGGTTGGAAATGAAATATTGACGACCACAGAATTACTAGACAACCTTTTCTGCTGCAGAGAAGGGTTTCAGGATGTTTGTGCAAAAAGCCACAAGTCAGGGAAGGTTGGGCTTCTCCACATTTCATAATGACAGGGTGCAGAGAGAGCTTTTAAACATTATTGGAAGGCATTTGCTGCTGTTATTAGATGATAATCAATCCCAGTTCTCAATGTCACCAGTATGAATTTGCCAGATCATGAGGGAAATCCCTACCTGCCCTTCAGTGACGGGTTGACCAAGGCTGGTGTCTGCTGTCTACCATCCACGTTTTCTTTTCTGTCTCAGAACAGGCTTAAAGCCCTTGAACTCTTTGAGAACAACCTATTTGTCAGGCAAGAGAGAGGACTGACAAAAACACAGCCACAGTCCTAACTGGATTGAACTCGTGGAGAAAAGATGTCATTACCAACCTCAATGGTTTTCCAAGAGGAAACTTCCATCGTTTACCCTGAGCTGCAGCTCCAGCTGCATTAAACACTGTTTTCCAGCTAATAAAATGAGGCACAATTTTTTACATGCTGTTTGTGGTGACAGTGTAATCAGTCTTGCTGGGAGCCAGGCTCCAACCAGCCAGGAGCTGCAGAGAGCCCTGTATGAGGCATCCAGCCTCCCAAGTTTTAGTTTTATATCTTTGGGATTTTTTTTTTTCCCCAGTAAAACTCATTCTGATTCTTCCCCTTTTACCTATTCATTTATTTATTTACTCATTGAATCTAAATTTATTTTGTTCCCCAGCAATTTCAGGTAAACAAGAGGAGACTCACTTCTGGGAAAAAGCTCTTGATAGCCTCTCTGAGGGTGAAGCAAATGGAACTTTCCTAAACAAAGCTGCAGGGAGCATGGCTGCACACCCAGCAGGGTCTCTGGGGCAAAACAGGTTGGTTAGAAAAAGAGCACGCACAGAATTTGTGAGGTTGTTTGGGTTTGGTTTGGTTTTTGGTTTTTTTTTTCCTTTTTCTTCTTTTCATTTCAAGCAATACTTGCAGAAAGCATTCAATGGGAGTGTGAAAATAAAACAGAAGTTCTACTTGTGCTGAATTTAAACTGAGAGGAGAGGGAGTGATTCTGCACTCCCTTCTACATGGAGCAGCATGGGATGGCCCCACTATAAATCAAAAGCAAGTGAGGTGGTTTATTGTTTTCTTTTCTATTTTTCCCCTCCTCTATCACTCTCTTTTAGTCTCTGCTTATTTTATTTCCTCTCCCTATATTCTGCATTTGCACCCTTTCTCCATTCCAGCTCCAGTTTTTCCTAGGAAAGTAAAGATTTAAACCTGTGGTGTGTTGCACTGTTCTTACAGTCTGTCTCAAACAAGAGGAACAGGGGTTGAGGACACAGTGGAAATCTGAAAAGCAGCCATGCCTTACTGCTGAGTTGAGTTTGTTGTGTTCACGTGCATCAAGTGAAGTCTAATCCAAAGATCACTGATGTCAGTAGAAAGATTTCCATTGACTTACAAGGACTGTGGATGACGGCTTTGGATTAGGGTTGTGATAATGGCCAGTCACCTTGTCTGGTGAAAAAAAGGTCAATAAAACCCTGGGTAGTCAAAGTTTGTCATTATCACCTCCAGTCTCCCATCTGTGTTGACGCTTGCCCTCTCTCAGGGTGGCAGGCTAAAGAAAATGCAGATATTTCTCTCTCCAAGAACCTTGTGCTAGGATCCATGAGACATGATTTTCTCTGTGGAAATTCAATTTCTGAGCCCCTCACTGTCTCAAATGACCAAATGGAAAAGACAGTAATTGCTGAGAAACTTATTGACTTTTCCTTTTTAATTAATACTAAATGGAAGAAAACCTGCAGTTCCCTGTCCAGACAGTGTATGTGAGAGAGGAGGAGGGAAGAAAGAGAGAGAGGGGAGAGAATCATAATTAAAATAACTCAAATTAATCTTGGTGAGTGCTCCTGCCACTTCAGTGCTCTAAGTATAAGGGGAAAATGTCGTTTTACTCCAGCCTCTTTTGTTTCAAACGTCAGCTTGAATGAGGACCATCAGACAACAGTCCTGTCCCATCTGAAGGGAGGCTTTTCTGGTCACCGTAGCATCTGCATCTTTCATGTCACTTCTGTAGGTCAAAATACCTTGCATTTCCTCTCTGTGAGGACTGAATGTGGACCACATTCAGCAAAATTAACAAAAACCCGCTGTCCAAGGAAATGAGTGATGGCAGAGCCTCTCCCATTCCATGGATGAACTTCCTGGGTGATCCTGGTTGGGAGAGGAGGGATGAACCCTCTTGGCCCATCTCATTAATTGGGGAAATTCCTATTAGCACAGCACCCAGTAATTTTAGCTATGATGTTTATAAAAGTATTTCTCTAACCAAAATAACAGGGATGGACATAGCTCAGCTGTCACAGACCCACCTTTCTGCAGTTGCAGTGTGACACACTCCCAGCACACCTGAGCAAATACTGGACCTGTAAGGTTTGAATGACAATCCAAGTAATGAGCATGACAGGGGGAGGAAAGAGGTGAGCAAGAAACTTCTGCGGATGCTACACATGCTGGATGGTCTGGCAGCACTCAGCTCTTTAGGAAAGCAGTAAACTCTGAATTTTGGCCTGTGAAATAGCCAAATTGGGCCAAGCTGCTTGTCTTTGAGTGATGTCTTGATGGCAATGGAAGCTGACCTCAGAAAAAAACCCAAGTTAAGCAGGGAAGAGAAACCACTGCTCAGAAATGGCACTGGTCCATGTGTACCGCAGAAAGGAAAGTTCTTTCTCCCTGCCACCCCGCTGCAGGCAGCAGCTACACCACCTCACACCCACAGGGAACTTAGCCCCCAGTGCATTTCAGAACATCATTTAATGACAAGCAATAACCCAGCAAATGATTAATCCTTTCTGCTGGAGAAGGGACCTCTTGTTATGTTTAGCCTCCTCCAAAGAAAGAGCAACCTCTTAGAGAGAGAAAAATCACCCAGAGACTTCATCCTGGTGCTTGTCTTGTGCTACGCAGCCCTCAGAAGGAGCAGGACTCGGTGGGAATTTGCATGCTTAGCATTGCAAGTTTGTTTTATAAAGCCCTGGCTTCGTTCCCCGGCTCGCAGAGCATCCCAAGCCAATTAGATTACACAACCAAATGAAGTCAATTGCAGATGAGCACAAAAAGCTGCTGTTTGATCTGGGTTCAGAGGAACACCCTCCATCTAGTAGTAGAAGCTAATGAAGGCCGACAGCTCAGGAGGCAGGAGCGATGTAGCTGTGCAGGGCTGGGACTTCAAGGCCACCCCCAGCCTCGGCACAAGCGAAAGCGTGACTGGACAGTGAATCTGCAGAGCCGGCTGTGCCGAGCAAGCCAGATCTTCAGAGACCTCTTGTAGACCATCCTTTCCAACCCTGTATCCCCTTCCCCTGCAGCCTCCCCCCAGCCTATGCATCTTGCTTCTCTCCCCGCTACTTTGTTTTATTTTAGTTTTCTTTCTACTCACAGCAAAGTTGCTACTGGGATTAAAAAGGCATCAGGCAAAATCATCGATATGAAAGAGACACACTGAGAAGAGAGCAGATTAACCCACTCTGCAGAGAAAACTCCTCATTTCTGGAGTGTTTGTTTTGAAAATGTCACTTCAACGGGTCACAGAATTCATGAATAAAATCCCATCCTTATTTCCATTCAAAAAGGAATAAAGATTTATTACTCAGCCTCACCAGGAAAGCAGTATTGACCCACCGATGAGTCAAGGTCTACAGCATTGCATGCAGGAATATTTATTGCTTTTAATTACCATAAACTAGCAAGGAACTTGTTTTAATAGATTTTTATTATTATTGTTTTATTGTAGTGGGGAAAATGTAAGTGCAGAGAAAAGAAAGACTGAATTGCCAGCAAAGTCTCCTGAGAATATATAGTGTTGGAATGAAAGACAGCTTGATGCTGATGGGTTAAATAAAAGGTCATCAGCACTCAAGAGATCTTGGCAGAGTGTTGGTAAACCTGCTTTGAAGCATCATTAACCCCATTCTACTGATGAGAAAAACAGAGGCATGCAGTAGCCCTAAAGATCTCTGAAGACAGTATTTGGGATCCCCAGGGGAGGAAATTCAGTATCTAAAGATCAGAAAATTTTGTCTCACACAGTTGCTTCTAGTTTGCAAACTGGAACTAGTGAATTGAGAAGTGTAGGGATGCTCTGGCATTAGAAATAAGTGGACATTTAGGGGGCAGCTGGTTGATGCTACCCTCTAGCATCACCTGTGGGATCTGGAGACATGTGAGTTCCACAGGGTAGCCCAAGTGCTACCTAGTGGACAGCATTTCCTTGGAGGAAGATGAAGACCACCGCCTCCCATCTACATCACATCCACATGGACAGGCATTTCTCAGAAAAAGTCTTTCTTGGCAGGCTGTGTTTGAATGCATGTGTGCTGCGGGGCAAGAGAGTATTGCTAGTCATCATGTTACCTGCTCTGTCTCCTTTCACACATCCAGCTTTCCATCCTGGCCAATGGTGACAGGAACCTTTCAGTCAGAGAAATGTAAGGCTTGGTGCAACGGCAGGTGATTGACAGGCAGCCTGTGATAATGAAGTCCATTTTTATATTTTATCTCTTGTTGAGGTACAAGGACTCGGCCAGTGTCCCAGGTAATGAGTGTTCCCTCTCCCTCTTCCTCACTTGGATATGAAAGTGTGTGTAGCCATGTGTAGCTGTGTTAACACTACATTACTAAAACCAATCCCAGGAGCCTGTTACTGCTGCACACCTCACCGACTCCAGCACTTCCTCACGTTGATTTGCATTCATGCAGTTTGTGTAAACAACGCTGTTCGGAGAATATAAATAACTGCAGCCAGGAATGCAGTTTGGCTGCTCAGCCTCAGGAGCCCAGCAGCATCCCTCTGTTGCTGCTGCAGGGCTGGAGCACGCTGCTGAGGGGACAGTGCAGCTCCATTCCTCAAAATGGAGGATGCTGCTGCATCCCAAACTTTCTGCCTCCATCTCCAATCCAAGAAGCCAAGGAAGTCCCACTGGAGACAGGTTTTCAAGAGACCTTTCCATCCTGGCTTGAAAAACTGATGAAAAAGCCTTAAAAGAGAGCTCAATTTTCATACATTCATGATGCTTACTTGTTGAGACTTTTGGCAAGGTGTTGTGTTTTGGGTTGCAATCATCAGACCTCTCTCCAAGTGTTGATGGAGAAAGGCAAATGCTTTCAGAAAGCAATTCAAATTTTTGATAGGCTGATTTACTCATGAGATGGCTGACTCTCCCCTCCATAGAGTATATGTGGGGTGATCACATCCCTGCCTCCACTAGGTGAGATAAACCCCTATCTCTCAAGGTCATACCCCTCTCCTCCAAAGACAGGCTCAAGATTTGTAATGTTTAGCCCAAATTCAGTTAAACAAGAATCCCAGTGTACATCCTGCTCCAAGGTATCATAAGGAAAAGTCTGAAGTCTGAAATCAGGTAAAACTCTGCCTGTTTTCAGATATGATATATGCTTTGACCCAAGCTCAGAGATCTAAAGCCCAAAGAAATGCTCACAAGCACATGTTTGAAGTGAAGCTGCTATTGATCACCATGCCGTAGGGATAGCATACTCATGCTTGACCACCATAATTTCCTCATGATGTATTTGCTTCATCTCTCCTTGACTTTGGCAGACAGGGGCAATGTCTTCAGAAGCACCACCTGGGAACTTCATGTTAATTAGTCATAAGCTCACATAAAACTCTCAGGTGCAGGCAACCAAACCAGATCAAGTAATTTTTTTTTCACTGAGAGTAAGAACAAAAACAGCTAAGAGCACTAAATATTAAAGGATTTAAAACTGAAATTTTCTGATCTTTTTAAGGATTCATGTAAAGCCTGGACTGGAGTCACAATCTCAGATCCAGATTTGGATCCATCTCCGCTCCTAAACTTAGCCTGGAAGATGAAATGTTTACAATTCTTTTTCTCTTGAAGTTTAAAATTCCAAGAAAATGTTGGCTAAATCTCCACAGATTTCTGAAGTCTGCATCTTTGCTTTACATTTAGGCCTTTCACAAGCCTTTGAATTTTTTTGCTTTTTCTTTAGCTGAACTGAAGGAACTCAGATTAACAACATGCACTCTATTTAATTGGCTTCATATGGTTCTATTTTAACATTTGGATTAGAAGAATATTTCAGAAAATGACTGCTATTATTTTTTTAACAGATGGTGAAAGATCCACCAACATAGGAAGTGAGTCACAAGTTGTACTGTAAATAATAAATAATAATAATAATAGTTCTGCTGACAGTGTAACAAGGGCTCCGATTTGCTATCACACAGGAAAGCTAATAAACCAAAGTGGAAAGCGCCTCAGAAATCTTTTGTTTTAATTAGCAATGAACAAATTCATTCTGCCAAATGCTGAACCCACTGGAACACTGGTGGCTTTGCATTTTGCTTAGGAGACAATTTGAAAGAGTAAGGACGAGTTGGAGGGGACAGCCAAACTCTAATGAGAAAATACAGTACATGCATCTCCTGCTGGGCTTCTTTCAGGGCCATTTCACAAGTGGGGAAGTAAAAAAAACCTAAAAAAATCTGAAGAAATCATTCTGAATTCATGCATGTCTCCAGAGTGGTGGCCTTTGCTTAGTACCAGGCCCCCAGTACAGGCTGTTTCCCTTTGAAATGCCCACGCACAAGTGTCCTTTCTTAGCATACTCGCTCATGGTCAGGTGCTGCACTTCATCCTGCAGCCACCTGAGTGGATTTGCACATGTTCTTCCCAGACATCCATACCCTGCCACAAAACCCCTCACTCCCAAAGGGCTGAGGAGAATTGGGGCAGAAATAAGAGGATTGTCCCCAATAAAATATCAGCCTGTTCACAGATGGACTCTTCTGAGGTTCCCTGTGCTGTGGGTGGGGATACCAGGTGGTGAGATACTGGGTCCAAGCCTAAATTTCTGCCAGCTGGTAGATTTTTTTTTAATGGGCATGTTCTGGTATGGTTCTCTTGCATCTTTGGGTGACCAGGTGAAGTACAATAGGTTCAGGGCTAAAAAAGGTGCTTTCATGGCCCTACTGCTAGGGAAAAGGACTATCATGCAGCAGGCTGTGTTCTACTTGAGTAATGTCTATCCATCCCAGCTGGCTCCAGAGATGTTCAGCCATATCATTAAAGAGCATCTACTATATCATTTAGATCTGATGCTTTATGTAATACCTTTGGTAGCTGGACACCACAATAATTGATTCTGTAGACAAAAAGGTGAAAGAATGGATGTACATACACAAGACCTTGGCAGAAAAGAAGGTTTGGCAAACTAACAACTCTGAATATATGCCATGCCCTCATTTCCCCCATGTCTGTGTGATTGTCACTGTAGTGAATAAAATTCTTACAACTAGTGAGAGTTTTGGTTGCCTGTTAGCAGAGAAGGATCCAAATACAAGGAAATGCAGGTCCAGATTTTAACGGCCCTGCCACCAACTTTTCCTGGCAAAGGAATGGTCTCAACTTTCATCCATGGGGAATTTTTTTACAATGTGACCTTAATTCTCTCCCTAAGATCTCACAACTACAAAAATTACTTTGGGGATGAAGTCAACTCAACATATGAACTCTAACAAATTCTCTGCAATTTACTCTGCAAATTCAGGTTCGATGGGACATCAAGGACTCAAGCCCACAATGAGCTTGTTATCGCCTTCAGTGATTGAGTGCTTTGGATTTCCCCAGTGGGGACTCATTCTGACTAGATGTAGGTGTCATTCTCTACCTCTGAGTTAATCATCTGGACTCCCTTCGTCATCAAGAGAGAGAAATAACACACCTAGGGCATGACTCATCTGACTTATGCACATCCAGGGTACAAGTAATCACGTGTCCTGTGCAGTGGCTGAGATGAAGAGGAACATACACTTGGAAAAATTCAAAATAGGTTAAGCCTGTGCCAGATTTTGACATTTACCCTGTCCTTACCCCAGAGCCTATCTCAGAAGGTATCTGAATTTCTGAATTCCTCTCATAATTAATTCATAGTTAATCTTGAATAGGTGTGATTTTAATAATCATTCAGTAGATCTAATACTGCAGAATTGCCGCACCATTGAACTTGAAATTACATGAAATGAGACAGCTATTTAAATAATGGCCTCTTCTGAGCTTGGGTGTTTGGGGTTTTTTGTTACAGGGATATCCAGAAGCACTAAGTTGCTGTCATGATGTTACAGCATTTCTGCAGCCATGTAGCCAAACCACTGATATATTTTAGTGAGTTACAATCTACCTAGGAAGCTACTTGCCTATTTATCTGCCATTTCAGAAATGATAATAAGAAAGCATCTATTCATTGCTTAGAGCTTTCTGCTGTAGAACTAAAAATATGATAGTGGCTGTTCTTTGTATTTATTAATCAGCTATAATGAAGTAAAATATTGAGCTTTAAATTATGTTGTACATTAGATAGTTAATAGTCATCACAATTAACTGTAGTTCCCCCATATATCTTTTTAATGAAACTATGTGCTGCTGGTCCAAAACTGGGGACAACAATGTGCACTAAGTCAGACCTTGTACATGCCATATAAAATACTTCTGGTGTAGCTTTATTCATTTAACTGAAGCCAAATCTGAAATGAGTGTTCTGCTCTCCTCAAGTTTTTTGAACTTCTCACCATCAAAATGACTGATGGATTGCAATGAGTAAATACGTGGAGATTTAATACAAGCTATGATTGAGGAAAGGTCCTTAAAGTGACTTAACAACTGAGAAAATGACTAATCATGGCTAATAACTAAAGAGTGACACATCTGGGGACACAGAGATATTCTGTTTTCTTTAAAGCATCCTGTGTTGTGGCCATACCTGGGCCTCTCTGGATATAACAAAACTGAAATTTGTCTTTTCAAGTTTATTTTTGCCCATACAGTTCATATAAATGTCTGTATGAGCTGGAAGATGAGCAAAAGTACAACATTTAGAAATATCCTTAGGATGATTTTGCCTAGGCTGCCTATAAGGATTTCAGTGCCATTTGTCAATGGAGATAGATAGCCTAATCAATTTTAATTTAAAAGTCTCCTATATTGCAGTGATTCGGTTCCATAAGTTTATAGCATGTTCCAGACATCTGATTTGCTACAATGCCAGAGAATGGAACCATTCTTTCTTATGGCACCAGTGATACATTCCAGCATACTATTCCATGGGATTTATACAATATTTTCATCCACCTCATTAGATTCACCCTCTTGCCTTTTTATTTTATATTGCAGATTATTTTCTACCATCAAGTCCATCCGTTGGCCTGTGGCTCACCACAGGCTCTGGGTTTCTCTTTTGAAGTCTTGATGGGAAAAGGATGAAAAAGAGCAGAAAACACCAACTCTATGACCAGAAATGCTGTGTATGTGAGGAGAAGGATTAACAGGATTACACAGATGGACCAAACAATTTCTAGCCCAGCCATATGTACAACCCACAGCATGTGTCTAGAAGTGAAATGATTTTCCAGCTGAGTCAGACAAGGCTATATATCATTGCAAAAAGATTAGAATTAAGGAGGGAGCTTCACAGTCCTACATCATTACAAGAAGTCATGTGCTTCAGTTTGCGAGCAGCCACGAGAAGGGTCAGTCCAGAACACTCTGAAGAGGAAGTGGTGAAATACACTGAATGGGGAAAATCCTGGATCTGGGCTAGAAAAAGTAGCTATAAAAGAAGATGCTTCTGTGGACCCCCAGTGGGGTGGTGGCTGAGTGATCCAGCATAGAAAAAAAATTCACAACCTGGCCTATGTTTGATTCTGGTTTGTGTCATCTGGGGTACTGATTCTCATGAGAACCTGTTCTTTTGGCAGTTAATTGCTGGCTCATTTAAAATATGCTTTCTAGGAGAACTTACCACTCTCAAGACACTTAAAAGTGATACCATCCAGCCAAGGAAGAGAAATAATTATGTTCTTCAGGAAAGCAGCACAGCTCAATCACTGGGAATTGCACCCTCCACAATCAAAATCTTGTCTGTTTTATATTGACTTCAGACACTGGTTAAGTTAAAAACCATCAGCATCTCCATGGTAGGATCAGGATTTATTAAATTAAACACCATGACTTGAAGAGATAGAGTTTCTCTCCTGTTCCACATGCATCTTGTGCCTTGTAGCAGGAATAGCCCCTTCTCCACACTCCAACTCACAAAGTAATCACCTTGAAGAGGTTCTGCAGACTCTCCTGCCCCAGATCTCAATGGGTACCCTTCTAATACCCATCTATGCTCTGGGCCCTTGTGTGATGTTGAGCAGTGATGTCTCCCTGTGGGAAAGGTTCTGCTGTTGAGTATGGGAATATGGCAGCAGGAGGAGAAACAGCACAGGAGAGAGCTTGGATTAGAGAGATTTTCATCACTATGTGTCACCATCCATGACCCCTTGTACGACAAGCCAAGGGGCTTTTCTGATTCCAATTCTGATTTGATAAGTGGAGGGAAGCATTGGGTTTTATAGCCCTGTTGAACAGAAACATTGATTTTTAAGGCCTAATCATCTGCTGCAGCTGAACAGCATCCAAGGATTTTTTTATTATTATTATTTTTGTAGCTGAAATTGATCAGCTGGAGAAGGGAGGAATAAAAAGGAAGCAGAGAAATGGCTGCAACTTAGTTTTTTTGTGTTGCCCAGACAAGGATGCTGCCACTCTGTCACTCACACAGCCCCCACTCTGCTGGGATGCTGCCGGCAGCCAAGGATGTGCTGCTGAATGAGCCCTTGTCAGCTGCCATCCTCGCTGGCTGGCTTGCTCACAGCTCCTATTTAGCTTCCTCGCTGACTCCCTCATAAATATTCACACCACACAGCCAGCGGAAGACATTGTTTTTTCCTTAATTTCCATATTCAGCATGACATCAAAAAATGATTCAGAGATGGGTTCAGCAGGGGCTGTGCATTCAGGGAAGAGGACAAGAGAGAGCAAGGTGTCTGTGTTGGGTGGAGGTGAGGGAAAAAAGACAAGAGCATGCAGCAATGAGGGAGACAGGGAACAAGGTGCATGATGGAGGTAAGGAAAGAGAACTGGGGATTAACTTGGTCTAACAATCACAGGAAAATGAAGCTGTTCCCATTCATAACCCAAGCAATCCATGTCCTCATCAGGAGGTTTTCATAAGTGATTAATGGTTAATTTGTTAAAATTCAATGAAATCTTGTTTCCTCTCTTTAAATTAGAATTCAGGGAGAGAGGGAGAGAGAGACGGTCCCAGCCATCCCCTACTGCTTCCTGACAGAATATAATTCATCTGCCAGAACTGGCTATCGCTTTCAAAGGATTGCAAATAAAATAGAAACACAGCCTGTGGCAACAGCCATGGAGCTCTGGAAGGCTCAGTCAAGTCAAAGGGGCAGAGGGGAGACCTCGAACCCCTGAATGCCTTGGCAGGCAATCTTTGGAATAAAGCCAGAATCAGCATGGTCAAATCACGGGCAGTTCAGTCCTACACTGAATCCTAATCTCCTGCCATGGGACATGATTTCTACTGCTCACATTATGATAAAGAAGGCCCAGGATGAGCCACTAGCACTGAAAATGCATGGAGGGGGTGATTTCTATGTATTGGATCTGTAAATGTTTGGGAGGCACGGGCACTAGTTTATGATACAGAACAGAAGAAGCATTTCATGGGGGACACACGTATTGGAGACTGGACTACTTTTTGTTCCTTCCTGCTTTATTTCATTAGTGAGACATTTTACTGATGGTATGTAGCCAGTGCTTATATAGAGAAAAATATATATATAATTGGTTGTGAGCCATTACAGAGACAACCCGACTTCAGCTGTCAGACTAATTTGCTTCTATATAAAATCATTATCCTCATGAGATATTTTAGTGTATCTGAAGCCACTGAATCTGACATGAGATGTTATGTTCCAAACCACAGATCTTGCCCTTATTTCCCTGAGATGGAGAAAGTCAAAGATTCATAGCTTCCATTGCTAGACAGGGATTTAGTCAACAGTGCTCTGGTGGCAGATATTGCAACACACAATGCAGTACCTTAGGACTGTCTCTTAGACAGACAACCAGGCTGGAGAGAAAGCCAGTGAGAAACAGCAAATTCTCCACATGTCATGGAAGTTGTTCTAGGAACTAATTAATATATTTTTTGTAAAAAAACAAATCAAAACAAACCAAGCCAAAAATGACACTTTATCTTCCACCCAATTCAGTTCTGTGTCAGTTACTAACTATGTGTTGTTGCTACAATGTCTGCTAGATTGAAAAAACACTTCCTGACTTTTCTAAGCATAAATGGAAGGGTTTTTCTCACTTAAGACTTTAAAATATTTTGAAACTATCTTCATTCTATTTTTATAGGAAATGTTAGGGTTTTTTTCAGGTTTTCTTCTGTGATTTTATCAAGTATACAGAAAATTTAATTGTTTCTGTGTGACTGTTAAGCTGAAATACATCAGTGCAAATTCACAGTGAACTTTCAGGATTCCCCCTTTTCCCAGGGAACGTGTTTCAGCAGAAGTTCAGCTACTAATTTATACTAACCTCTTTTTTCTGAACTAAAATCTCTTCATTTGAAAATTCTCAACCCACTCCATTTGAAAGCTCTTTTATACAGCTTCTGAAGGGAAAAATGGAAAAAAACCTAAATTATCATTCACTTTCAGATGGCACCTCCAGTTATATGGCTTCACCCCACCACATAGCTAGTAAAAAATGTAATTGCTTTCAACCACTGTTGAAAGTAGGAATGTAATACACCTCTTTTGCCCTGAAAAACACTAAAAGAGCATTATTTCATTTGGTGAGCAACACATAAGATTATTGCAGTGACACCAAGACCTATTTATGTGGTGTAGGTTCATTATAGCGAACATCAGCATTGAGGTTTATGTTTTTCTGCCATGGAGGACCTAGACTTTTATTATGGTAGAAGAGGCATTCTAACTCTGTTCCCTAATTATAAAGGATTAAAACTTTTTATTTGAAAATACTCTTATGAGCAAAATATTTCAAGATTCTTCCCTGCAAATTAAGATATTTTCTTTTTGATTTTTGTAGGAAAGGAAACACCCTTCTTAATAAGTGTATGGGTACTGAGCCACTCTAAGGTTAGTTATGCATGAAATAAAAGCTGAATTTATTCAGACATTGACAAATTCTTCTGAAGTTTTGTGGGGGTTTTTTGGTGGTGACTGAGAGTACTAACTGATTTTCATACACTTAATGGCTTAATATACACTTGTCTTTGCTTTTATGCAGTGCTATCATTGTATAAAGGCCCAACACTTTGATTTAGCACAATTTTTGTACTTCCAATGCAGTGATGTACAAGGTGAACAAATTAGATCCCCGGTTTCATGACTGTAAAATTATACCTTGAAAAGTGTTTCTTTTCCAACCTATAGAAGTCACACTGTCTTGCATTACAATTTCCTGTGCTGTTATATCCTGTAATCACATTCCCCCATTTTTTCCTCTCTGTATTTTTGCTGTTTCTGCTAATACCCACGACAAGAAATTCCAATCAAGATTGAGACCCTACTGTGCCAGACACAAAACAAAACCTTGTCAGACCCAGCCCTTGTCCCCAGTAGGCTGAGTGCTGCAGAGGAAAAGCAGACAAAGATTCGGAAGACAATCAAGAGGTGCAGATAGTATGCAGGCTCATTTCCAATCTTTTGGCAGGTCACAGACAAACCATTAAACTCTGTAACTTCTGCCTCACCGCTCTGGGATGCTGCATTACACTGAATTACAGGTGTGTGAGAAACAGTACAAGAACTACACACACAGAGTGGAAAAGGGGTCTGTGGGTGCTCAACATTGGTATTGTGTTATTTGAGTCACAATGTATTTGGTCTCTGAATTGGGGTTTAAAGGCCTAAAACTTCCAAACTTGGAAATGTTGACCCTTCATCTTGTGGAATGTTCTGCCTTTTGTGTATTTACAGCATCCACCTCAACTCTGCATTTAAATAAATCAGTGCTTAATGATTACTCCTTATCTCTCCCATACAGTGTTAATAAGAAATGGAAAATACTTCTGCTGTACTGCGTGATCCATTGCACCTGAGCATCAACTTTCAAGAAATGACATTTCCTGAATACTGCTCATTAAGATTCACAAGCACCTTGTGATACATATAAACCTTATGAGTCCTAGACTAAAGATCAGTACCTGAATAAGAAACATGTGGAATGATTCTCCAAAAGAAGCACAGCAAGAAAATGTCAGAACAATAAATGGTATATGAACACTTTTTTTCCAGCTCCTTTTAGACAATATCCCCACTGAATCCAGTGAGAAGTAATACACTATATCCAGTACTCAGCTCAGTCAAACTGAAAGACATAGTGAATGCATTGGAGTTATGCTGATTTGCACCAACATAATAGCCAGTCCATCATACTTATTCAAATTTAAATATTTTTCCCCTTCTTTGACTTAATCAGAGTTGTTTCCCCCCTGGAGCATCAATAATGAAATATTTGAAGCATTTATTTATTGTAAATTCTCACTTTAATCAAGTGATTCTTTAGTGGACCTCGTTTAGCTTTAAAGTAATTGTTTTACTGATGCTTCAGCATAAAGAGATTGGACAATTCCTGATTAATAAGTTTCAAAACATATTGTCTAGAACATGCAAACAGAGAATCACTCTTAAAAATATGGCCACAGAGATGACAGAGCATCTAAGCTGTGGAGCAGATATGAGCACACCAGTGGAGACAGTATTAAAAGCTTGATCATTTTTCTCCTGTTTGTAGCAGGATCCACCCAGCATCACAGCAGAGGTGGATTGTCAGTGAGAATTCTCCTGCTTCCTCTTAATGAGTTTCCCACTCATTAATATTTGCATTTTTTCAAATCAATGTCAACAAGGTTAGAGGCTTCCCACTGGTTGTTGCAACAATTTGGATTGATTGACGAGTTTTCAGAGAAGAGTGAAAGAAAAAGCAGTATATAGCCCTTGGAAATAACAGCCAATGGAGGACAAAGGCAGAGATCTTTTTCAATGCAGGAGATGAGTGCCCCAGAGAGGGTGAAAGACATGAAAGGAGGGAGGTTGGAGACTGTGGAGTAACTATGATTCTTCCTGGCCAGGGGTAGGAAATTTAAGGGAATCAAGAGATATAAAAGAGGACTCAGCCAACACAAAGCACACACCAGTGCCACACAATCACAACAAGGTGACAGTCACCAAGAAGAGCTACCTTGACCTCAAGCTAATTGTGTGGAGATGTAAAACAAGGATCCTCCCTGAGTCCAAAGTTCTCTGCCAGCACAAAGCCAAGCTGTTGAGCTGAGATGTTTGCACTTTTGCCAAACACTGTGTTTTCCACAAACTCCTGCAAGGGTGCAGGTGTCCTGCAAAGGCAGCTTTATCCTTTGAGATGGGAGGGAAGAGGAGCTGGATGTTACTATTCCTCAAAGATCTTCTTTTTGAGAATCTCGGGACTCCTCAAAATGACCATGTAGAAGACAACATCAAAGATTTTGTCTGTACAGTTGATTTTTCAGAGGTTTCTTTTGATGGTTTGATGATCTCCAATAGAAGTTCACTAAAAGTATCCTCTTCAGTCTGTTTCTGCTGAAAGTCCTGGCTTTCATATGCTATGAATTTAGGTTTTGGACAGGATTGGTAAAACAGTGAGTCAGAAATAGGTGGTTAGTATCACCAATGCTACGCAGCATTTTGAGGGAAGAAGGTGTAATACCTACAAAAACTGTGTCAGCAGCTAGCTAGCCATTGTAGCAATTTTGGTAATGTCCCTGGTCTTTTGTGTAAGTAAGAGAACAAGGAAAATGTCAGTCTCATCTTTGCTCAGCTGAATCACTGTCTTATCACAGCTCTTCTAGCAGTCTGACAAGGCAAAACTGATGTGTCATACGGCCAAACTTTGTATTGCAGCAGTCGTCCCATTCCCTGTTTCCATCTCTTCTCCTACTCAAGCAGAACAGAGCCCATGCATCATTAATTTATGTTGTTTGTCATTCTTATCTGTCCCTAGGCATTTAAGACAGCAACAGAAACAAATGCTAAAGTTAAAATCCCGCATAGGCATGGAGGTAGTGATACTGCCGTGTAGAAAGGGAGGCAGGTTTGCTGGCTCATTAAGACTGAGTGTTTTCCTAATGGGAGTTTCCTCCATTTTTGTTTGCTTTTCCACCCATCAGGATGCAATTTTAGCTACTCAATACAGTCAGTCTCATTTTGAAGGCACTCTTTCATTCTGCTCCACCACTTTCTGGTGCTTGAAGAAATTAGTAAGGAATAATTAAATACCGTTAAGGATCCTCACTCACCTTGACTAGTCTCATCTCCACCATCCCACTGTTTCCTGGCTTCCTGAAAGGGATGGATTTGAAAATGTTGAAAATGTTATAAGGCAGGGGGTTGAGAAAAACATGCATGTTGCTGTTAGTATTATTACCTGAGCAAGCATGAACACACAGATAGACAGCTCAGGCTGATAGACACACTGCAACCAGCCCTCAGATCTCTAAGAGAAAAGCAGAGTCCATCACTTCCTGCCAGTCTGTTAAACAGCAGGGGAATAGAAAGGACACAGAGAGGTCAATCTTTGCTCAACTCAAGAAATAATATGTATAAGGATGAAGGAGAGAGTTTCTAGCTTCAAACTGCAAGGACGTGACTGATGCCACTGGAGAAGAGAGTAGCAAAGGCTCAGCGATGCCAAGATAACACTCTGTCTGAGACAGAAGAGCCTTTAAGCACATTTCTTCTGCAAGTCTGGCCAAAGCTCAGGGAACGAAGATAAGAGCCTCACCAGCGCAGAGGAGACCAGTCTGCAGCCACAGTGAGTCCACAATAGTAGTTCAGTGAGGCAAAAGAGAAGTAGCTAACGGCTGCAGAGATTTCAGATCATTATCTGCACTACAAGGTTGCTGTTGCTAAACCAGAACAGAGCTTTCTGCCAGGGCAAGAGCTTTTAAAGGCAGGAAAATATACCTCTACCAGGAGTCTTTGCCTTGCATTCATATCTTGGCACTGTTATCCTGGAGGATCCCAAATCACTGGAAAGTTTTGGGGATCAGAAAAGGAGACCTAGGGATCTCCTGAGCCTGTGCAGCTGGGTAACTGTGGCCATGAGCTGCAGGCTGTCCCAGTTCCTAGACCACAGCATTAGTACTATGAGCAGGGCACCTGCACTGTTGGATTTACAGATAGACAACATGCAAGAGCTTTCACCAAACCTGTTGATTTCATTCCCTCAAAACTCTTTGATTCAATCCAAAAGCATCCTGCTCCTAGGACTGCATTTCATTTGTTTCTGCAGGTCTCTAGGACACAGTTTATGCCAGAAGCTAACAACCTTAATCTCAGCATGGCTTTGCTCTAAGGAGGGAGATGCAGGTGCCAAAAAGAACCTCCTCCACTAACCTGCCATCCCATTGCTGGAGTGTGGCTCTGGGGTGTTTGGGCTGCGATCACTCTCTGATGTTCAGCAGACAAAGGGCACGGGGTTGAACAAGATCCTGTGGTCAGTGTCAGACAGTGGCATGGGCACGGCATCGCTGGGAGGGAATTCACACTGTTCATGTCTCCCCGTGTGCTGTCAGGCCATGGTCTGGAGGAAGCTGTCACCACACGGGTCCTCGCTAATGTGAGTTTTCATACAGCAACGAGAACGACCTTTTAGGTAGGACTGTAAAATTCACTGTGCACCAGCAGATATAATAGATGAGGAAAGCATGGGGAGGGGCAGAGGGGAAATAAGTGAGAGCATACAAATTAAATAGCAGCATTTGAAACCTAATCAAATATTCCCTCAATTTACTCACCACCCCTGCAGTGCTGTGCAGCTTTATTAGGTTTTTATTCCGTATTCTCTTTTAAAGTGACATTTACATTAATTTACAGTACTAACATGAAACCCTATTTAAAAGCTGAGAGGTTTTGTAACTTTTTATTTTTCAGCGGCTGTCCCTGACTTTCCAACTGACTAATAAGGAGTCTTTAGTTTTATTTCATGTCTGCAGGAGTGGATCCGAAGTCTCTTCAAGGTGAGTTCCTGCTGCTTTTGTTAAATGTAGAAGCGAGATCATCTTGGTGGGTTCAGGTGGTAATTGGCTGCAAAGCAGAAATATTCCATCCCTGTAGCCCTCCACACTCCAATGTGCCTTCAGTGTCTGTAATCAGTGCTGGAGTCTATTCCAGCTTCAAAACCACAGATCAGCTGCATTTTGGAGGATACACTGTAATCAAAATGTCATACAGAGAGGTCTAATTTTGCTTTGAACCGGTGGGATTTTACTTCAGGTCAACAGAGAGGGACCTGGCTGGAAAAATGGGGCGAGCATGTGCACCCAGAACAGGCATTTGAAAGTTCATTCCCAATAATTTTTTTAGCTTTCTTTTCTTTTCTTTTCTTTTCTTTTCTTTTCTTTTCTTTTCTTTTCTTTTCTTTTCTTTTCTTTTCTTTTCTTTTCTTTTCTTTTCTTTTCTTTTCTTTTCTTTTCTTTTCTTTTCTTTTCTCTTCTCTTCTCTTCTCTTCTCTTCTCTTCTCTTCTCTTCTCTTCTCTTCTCTTCTCTTCTCTTCTCTTCCCTTTTTCTTTTATTTTTTTTTCCCTAAAAATGTTAACAACTTAGTAGCAGTGCCCAGTGCTTTATCCAGGAGCATGAAAGGTGCTGGCACTTTCTTGCCTTGGCCAGAAGTGAGAGCAGTGGATCTTTTTTTCAGTCCTGGGAAAGGACAGATGTGCAATTCACAAGCACAAATTCTCTCTGGTGATCCAATTTGTCCCCTTTTCCTACAATTTCTTTCCTTTTTTTCTTCTTCTTTTTTTTTCTATTCCCTAATTAACGCAGGTAATGAATTGCATATGGCCACAGCATTTACTTCTCTGTGTGAAATCAGTAGCAGCTGCATTGTTTATCAGTTCAATATGTTTACTACAGATGCCATTTCTGTGTGACAATTAAGTTGTTTAAAATCCCCTTTTCCCACCCGCTAAGTCTCTCTCCAGCCTTCCTTGTCTTCTTTCCAACAGACATCATCACAACTTGATTCCTTTTCCAGCTCGATGCCACACTCCAGCTAAAAGATCAAATCTGCCAGAGGTCTGAACTTTGTGGGGTTGTTTAAACTGATGGGAAGTTCTGAAATACCATTGTCTTTTCACCAAACACGAGGTAAGCTGACCACCAAGGATGCAAATGATGGGAAATCAGACCCAGAGCGTCTCGCATGAGACTAACAAAAATTGATTTACCTCCTTTCATTTAACCATGAGTGGATCCTACACATCTTTGGAGAAATACTGGGCTCTTCAGACCTCTTTGAGTCTAATGACATCTGAAATGTACACACTTTACCAGTGCTATTGAACTGGACAGTGAAATAATCTTTGAACCACATCAATATGGCAAAATGCACAGATGGGGCATGATTTACCGAGGGCATAATTAAACATTGGATTTGCCTCTCCTCCAGGCTCTGCTGAATTCCCGTCAGCAGTCTCCACAGCAAATTGTTGCAACCTAATGTCCTATGTGTTTGGGTTTTGTTAATTTATTTCCTGCACCTCATTTTCCTGGAACGAGTGCGATTATTTATGGCACAGCAGCAAACACTTTACATTTATGGGGGGGTTATGAATTTCAGTAATGGGTTTTGTGGAAATTTAATCTGTCCCAACTATGAGGCATTTTACAATGACAATTAAATTATTATTAAAAAAATAAACCTCAAATGACATTCTTATCACTTATCAACATATCAAAAGTTTCACCGTGTTGCATTTCTGGACTAGGTTATAAACATTCCTCTGCACTTTTTGGAGAATCCTTGCTATAAACTCTGAATGAACTTAATTAGCTTCCAAAACCTATTTGAAAGGAAAATTCTTTACACAGTCCACTGTCAGTGAATGAAACATTTAAAAAAAAAATCAGTATATTATATGCAAAAGTGTATGCCAATGCTTAACATATAAATACTTAAATTTGATGTACTACATTGACTCCTGAAGAGGAAAGCACCCCATGGGGTGGAAGTGGTAAATCTGTGAATTTTCTTGTCCTAACCTCATGGGGAAAAAAGCTTTTATTTCCATCGGTCAGCACTGTCTATGAAAAATGATCAAAAAAGTGTCAAGTATGTTAATTTACACTCCATTAAATTAATTTTAATGCTGGCTTGCTGAGTAGCTAATTTTCAAAGCTAAATATCTTGGCTCTTTCAAAACATTTATTTTTTTTTTCCTCCTCCAAAATACCCAGAATGCTCCACTTCTTTTGGGGGAGCTGGGGATTTACATCTTCTTCAAGATTCAATATAGATGTGCAACTCTGCATGTGGGAGAGAGAACGTAAATTCCTCCTCTCCACCTCCTCTCCAGAGAGTGGCAAACAAAAACTTTCATTACAAAAGACTCCTCAAAGTTATTTTCAAATCTCTGTCTGAAAAAATGACCCCTAATGCACTGATTATGGTAATGCCCAGAGGCTCAGTGAGTTTGGGACTCTATTTTGCAAAGTGCTATATAAAATATGAGATGGCACCTATTCTATAGAGCCTGCTATCTCAGAAGGCAAGGCAGACAAAAGGCTGGGTAAAAAGAGTGGAATTCCACCTATCTGCAGCAAAAGCAGGCTATTCTAATCAGCATGGTGCTATCAGAAGGCTTGTGATCAATTCCTTGTTCAGCTGCTGCCTCCTCCAATCCCCAGAAGCCACAATTATGATTTGAGGCAGCTCAAGGACTCTCCACGTCTCCCTAGCACTGCCCCATCTCATGGAGGAGTTTTGAGGATAAATTTCACAACTGAGTGAAGGAAAACACGTAGGTCATGTGCAAAGTCTGCCCTTGGCTGACCACATTTCTAGCCACAGGAGACTACTGTCTTTTAGATAGGTATGTGTGTTACATGCTGTAAACACTCCTACCCCCTGGGCAACAGCTAACCCTCAGCTATGAAGCCTCAGCAAGATCACAGGACTAAGCAAACCCTTGTTCTCCTTCAGGAAAGCAGTCTGCACTGAATACAGTTTTCTTCCTGCCTTTAAGTACCCCAAGTCATCTAAGAAATGTATTCTCTGGTTTTGGAATGTGTGGAAATTGCTTCCTATACACATCACCTTGGATCCACATTTTCCCCAAAATAGGTGAGAGATAGAAAAGAGCTTTAGGTCCTCAACTAAAGACCCCAGCTAGTGGTGGCTAATGATTTGCCTTGGTCTCTTCTATGTCACTATTTTAGATCCCAGATTCAATACCAAGTTGGTGCAGCTTCAATATTGCAAATGATCAGAGCAGTCAACCTAATGTTCCCACCCCACCATATATCCATACAACCTGCTTTTTTCAGACAGCAGAACTTGACTAAAGTGCAACCTGGTGCTGAGCCAGAACCTCATTTTTTTGAGCTTATATCTTTTAGCATCCACTGGAGCATCCAAGACCCAATAGCCTGCATGAACAGAGGAACTGAAAACTTAACTTTCATTCATAAGGACTTAAAATCATATGTGCTGTCAGCCACAAAGCTTGCTGTTACCTGGGACCTGTGGAGAGTCTGTTGGAGACAATGCAAACCTTAGTATTGTTCTCAGCCCACCCTGACGCAGTCTTTCTCTACTGGGGTATATAACACAGTCTTCAATTATTTGTCTTTAAGCAAGGAAACATTACCTATAAGAAAATGAGATTCCCTGGGATAAGGGAATCATCTACCTTGTCAAGTCAAACTGCACTCCTTCACAGCTGAAAGTCACTCTTGCAACTCATAAACCTATTGAAGGCATCCTGCAGGTGCTCTGAAGAAGCATCCCAGTGCCTGCCCAGGTCAAGAAGATTTTCCTGCTTAATTAAGAAGCCTATTTTGTTTGTCTCTTTAATTCTAAAATGGTAAGTAATTGGGGAATCAGCTTACAGAGATCAAAATGTCTTGGTTACTAGAAAGCAGCCCCTAGGTTAAATTCAGCCATGGAAACCTTCCACTAGTGGCAAGAAGAGAAATGTTTACTAGAAACTACAACCCCTATGGTTCAAGCTTATGTCTCTTTCCCACTGTGCCTTTGAATTTAGCCACATTTTCTGCATTTAAAAAGTTGTAAAAAATTTTTATAACTAAGATCTAAGGGAATTAAAGCAAAACTTTATAAATGTTTTGTTTCCAAAGGAAAATGTGGAGGGACTTTCAGAAGCTTTGTTCTCTTTTCATTTATGTTTTTTTTTTTATTCTACCTTCAGAAGAAAAAAAAAATTAGCAGGAGAGGGCTTCCTCCCTCAGGCTGCTTGGTGAACGGATGCTGTTTTCAAGACAGGCCCCATGCAGTTCACTAGCAACAACTTCAATGCTCCTAAAATTTCAGTGGCACTGCATGAGAGTCTGGAAACTTGGGGTAAAAAGAAAAAAAAAGCCTGTGAAATATGGTTTTGAGCAATGTCTTTTTTTCACTCTCAGGATATGGAAAGAAGAGCTTATGTATTTTTTTCCTCTCTTGAATGAAACTGGTTTTTATTAACACTGGATAGATTTCTAAAATGAATTAAAAGTTCTGCCAAAATATTTACTGGGGTAAAGCATGCTTGTCCTTTAGAGGATTTGGGAAGGCGATGTGTCACTTGCTATGAATTCATGAGAAGTTCTGAAGAACAGTAAGAAGAGCACAGAAATTCACACTCTGGAGTACATCTTCACAGCAAGCAGAAAGTGATGGCATCTGCACAGAGATTTTCTTCCTCAAAAACAAGGGGTAAAGGAAGGAAAAACCTTCCAAATTCACATAGTCAGACACTGAAAAATCACCACAGTTTAGGCTGAACTGATTCTTTCTGAAATCCATCTGCACCAGGAGAAATGGAGCTGTGACTAATACATTATCTTTGGGTCAGCTGTGGATTGAGTTGAATTTGGAAGGAGAAATCTTGGCTCACAGATAGGTGACCTCGGGCAGCAGAACAGGCTCCCCTCCAGCCATCATTGCATTTAATGTGTCTGGAGCCAATATATGACTGCTTCTCCCACAAACCTGAAACCTGATAAGCAATTAACTATGCACAAGAAAAGCACTTTTTCTTTTTAGAGAACCATCACAGAATAATCATTAAATGAACTCAAAACTGAGCCACTCAGAGAAAGTTGTAGCAAGTGGGTTTGGTGACAACAGATGTAATTCTGTCTGTCTCCAACAAGATGACAATTGCTACAGTTAGCAAGCAAAACATCCCACTTCAATAATCTGAATTTATGTGAATTGTGAATTGTTAAAGGTAGTTATCTGGGCTCTTTTTATTATTAACATAAAGATGGATAGACAAATCTAAAGTGTCATTCATCCTATTTTATAAACCCTTGTTAAAGAAGCTGTCTGCCTCTTCTTTGACTACAGAGGAAGCTAAGGAAGCTAGGGTAGGTAAAACACCAGAGTTTTACATGAGCAAAGCAAGAGGAGATGAATCTCATGCTTAAACAATATGCCATGCATGGCTCCATCTTGAGTCTACTATATGTTCATGTATCTCACAGTTCTACAAGGATAAACAGAACACAGAAAAGCCTGTGATACATTGGTATTTCTTGCTTTAAAATGCCTTCTTACTTTAACCTCCTGAAAAATATCTTTTTACCTTGTATTCTCCATATTCTTTTTCCAAGAGATTGAATAAAATTCTATCTCATCTTTCAGGAACACCTATTGGCAGAAAGAATAATGTACTTGTAAGGAAGTAAGTAAATCAAAAACAAAGGAGACCTTCTTAATTTTTGAGACAAATGCCACTTGGTCTCTCTTTCTTAGCAAGTTTTCTCCTCTAATCTCATAGTTAAAACTTGTTCAGTAAATAACCCCATGGAAGAAACACCCTGACTCCTTAGAAATCCATATCAAAACTCCCACTGACCTCAGTGAGAACAGAACTCCTCCATAGAACTAAAGCCCTATTCCAAGTCCCTTTTCAAACTATTTTCATTTATAGAATCAAGAGATATCAGGACTGGGTTCCCTTACATTCAAATTTCTCAAATTAGGGACAGATTTTCAAAAGAGTTTTCTTCCAGTTTTGTATAATTAAAACCTGGATTGCTTTCAGAGCTCAAGAGTCCCACAGAGAACACTGAGATTCTCATAACTAGATATTTGCAAAGATTCAGGACATAAGGCATCCTCAATGCCCCAGGTTCTTTCAGAGGTACCTAAATAAGAGCTGAGCTCTTTTGAAAACATAGCCTGTATTTTATAAAGCAAAGCCTTCACAGAACTTTAATATCAGAAATTTATTAAGACCTGTTACACCTTTGTAAAATGGGATCATATTTTTACTCTTCTAATTTTACATACAGATAAAATGAGATCCAGAGAGGTGAAGCTGATGTGCTCAGGATCATAAAAGAACTATAAATTAATGCTGAGTTTGGATGGGAAAGGTCAGACATCACAACTCCCACTCCCTTCTTTAAACACTGGACCCCTAAAGTCCTTAAAGAATCCTTCAAAGTGATTAGAAATCAGATTTTATTCAATTTCCCCTTTGTGATTCATCTCACAGGCTGTGTGACCTAAAAGCTTCATTCAGGTTTTGGAAGAGACAGAATGAAACATTTATTAATAAATAAAAAGAGTTTGGAATATTTAGCAGGACCAAAGTTTAAAGATTATAAAGATCTGAGGCTCTTTAATAAATATTAAATATACATTTTTTACCTCATTTTTGGCCAGACACGAAGCACAGTGTAGAATTGCAGGGACAACGAATTTTGAAGCCAAGACACCTTTATCTTTGTTATGGGCTCCTTCTAATAAGAAATACTTCTATTCCCTTCAGTTCATGCAAATGTGCAGTTACTCTGTTTAGCGTGAAGAGCACCAAATGGCAATGGAAATCAAGGAACCTAATTATTTCCAGCAGTCACTTCAAAGATGCTCCACTGAAATGAAAGACATGTCTCTCACCTCTTGGGCCCTATTATGTTCTAAACTTTGCCTAGCCCTGCTGACACGCCACCTCTGCTTCAGACGGATTTGATGAATCATGAAAACAGCATCATTTACAGTTCAAGGTACCAAAGCAATTTTCCATTGGCACCTTTACGCCCTTGCTGCTGCAAAAGAGAAGTGTATGGAAAAAACTCCAGTGACATTTCAGCAGTCAAGTGATTTCTGCAAGGAAAAAAAAAAAACAGAAACAAAAACAAACAACAAAACCGTAACAAATGTTCTCTGAGAGCAAGTACATCCGTGTAGACAATGATATGCATGTGGTGCCCACGTACACAGGCACATTGCAGTGCTCGCTGTCTGCAGCAAAAGTGGGTTTTTCTGTAACAAGGATGCACAGGAAGGCAGGAAAATACAGAGGGAAGCACATCAGCAGGGATGGTGGCAGAAGCTGTAAGGTATCTCAGCATTTACAGGGGTGAGTTCAAGCCTTGCTTTGAAGTTGTGCTGAAGGTTGTCCTTAGATAACTTGTTGATAACTGGGTACCAGCTTGTTTGGACTGGTAAATTAGGAGCAGCTCAGCATGTTGCTGACTGCATCCCTCCCCAGGCACTACTGGCAAGGGAAACCAACCTGCTTTGACCACACTGGCTCAAAGGCAGACCTTTAATCATGCTATCCTAATTACTGCACCCTAAACCCTGCTCCCATCTTATAGATAAGTTTATGAGACTTACTTGCAGCCTTTGATGCTAGTTCAGGGAGTGCTGGTAGGTCACAGCAACCCTTCTGTGTCTGTTCATTGTTTCTGCAGTCACAAAAGGTGTGAAGATTCCCATGAACCATGCAGGAGGTTTCTGTGGTCTCTTCCATTCCCCTTTTTTTTACTCCTGTCTCCAGAATAGGGTAGCAGCGATGGCCTATTAAAATCGCACCAACCTTCATTGTTATTTCAGTCTTTCTGTAGCAGACAGTTGTTCTCATTACTTAGTCTAAGGAGGCTACCATTTTATGTAGAATTAATTTCCTTTCTAGAACTGTGTGAGCAGAGTTGAATATATATATTCTCCCCCAAAATGTCATGAAGTTTTTTTTTTCTTAATTATACCCCAGGACATTTCACGATTGCTTGAGAAATGCTACAAAAACTTTATTGATTTTTTTTTTCTTTCTTTCTCTGGTAAAATCTTCACAAGATGGTGGTTTAGTATTGACAGGTGTGAAATTAAGGGAGTTTCACAGCTTTTTATGAGAAGTGAGCTCTGTCAGTGGGAATACTAAATCTCAGAATTTTTAAAACTATTTTTTAAACAAGGGCTGATATTTTCCAGCAAAAATACATAAAATTTCACAGCAATTTAATGTAGCACTCCTTTAACAAAATTTCTGTGAAATACCTCCTGGCCTGACACCTTTGTTTTGACCATTGAATATCAGCTTAATCAGCTAGCCGCTGAATTCAAAGCAAGAACAAGTCCTTTAATTAAGTGAAAATAGGCAGACAGAAACTGATGTGAGCTCAGAGCCCTCTTCACTCTGCCTCCAAATTCCCACCTCTCTTGGAAGGTTCTCCTGGCTGAGGTGAAATTTTCCTAATTTTAGAGAGTGCATGAAGTTTTTCATCAAAAATCCAATTTTCAACAAAAGATCTGGATTCTGTTCCTGATCCTGTCACAGACTGTGCTGTAACTTCAAATTAAACCATTAATCTCCCTGTATTTCTGTTCCCCCAATAAAATGACATAGTAGAGCTTCCTTTCTCCTCTTTCTTTGTCTTTATGATTTATTTGTTTTACTTCTCTGCCATGTTTTCTCTGTGTATTTGAGCTGGAGGCTGTAAGTCCTTTTCATAACAACAATATGTTCAGCCTCAGATTTGAAGATGATATTAACAGCCCCTGAACGAGCACAGTGACAATTCTGGTTAGGAGCTGATTGACTTACAGCATCTGAAATCAGTTAACACATTTTCCCCTTTAAGTAATTTACTTTCATTGTATTAATAAAGCAACTTTAAAATGCATCTAAAGGGAAATACATGCAGGAGCTAGATTCAAATCCCAGGATCACTTTGAAACTTCATGACATTTTGTCCAACACCTAGCCCAAAAGGGTTGATTCCTTGATTAGAGCTGCCAAGTCTTTCTATTACTTTTGAATTTTAATCCTCATCTCTCCAGACTGCTGATTTTTGTCCTATTCTCTGCCCTTAAATCCAATCTAATTCCAGCATACATCAGACCCTGGGGTAGGTTTTTCTGAAACTCAGCTGAATATATTTCCTTATGTTGTATTTTTTCCTTTTTTTTTCCCATTCCTATTTGCTTAAAAATAAATAGTATCTTTTCTGTGATTCCAGACAGAACACAGAGCGCTTGCCCTATTACACTGCAGCTGAATTCTAAGTATAGAATTATACAGGGAGGATCTTTAGATAAACCAGCTTGAGGACTTTTGAACATTAAACTCAAATCAGATAACGGCTTTCATCCTGTGCACTGCATTACACAGTGTGCTGCAACTAAGTGGAAGGCTCAAGGAAAAAAAAAATATACCTTCTATGGGTATAAAGATGTCAAGGTAATAAAATAAGCAGACGCAAAATCCTCCAAATACAAGAGGCATGGAAAAGATGAAACAGATGATAGACTACACTGCTTGTTACCAACAGCTTGTTGGAATCTCGGAGACATGGCCTGGAAGAGTCTATAGCTGTCTTTTCATGTGCTGCTGAGGGCTAAAAAAAAAAGGAAAGACCAAATATTCTGGGTGAATGTTGAGTCTCAGATCAAACTGCTAATAGAGTATTCTGTGTAAAACAAGCGAGGCAATTATTCCACTCAGCTGTGCTCCAGTAGGGCCTTAATTGGAAGAGTGTGTTCAGTTTGAGCTCAATGCTTTATTATACATATATATATATTTAAAAGAAAGAAAATAAAGACCAAACCAGGGTGGGGGAACAGAGAAGCAGCTCTTAAGAGCTTTAGGAGACTAATGCTGATGAAGAGAGCTTAAGGACACTGGACACTTGAAATAAAACCCTGAGTAGAGGTAATTATTATACATGCATTCAGCTATGAAGTGCAGAGGTGAGGCAGAGCATTTGTTCTCATGGGGATGACATTTAGCCCAGGAAAGAGCAAGCAGCTTACATCTTGTGCATCAGATAAAGATCTCTTAAGTCTTACTCTGACAATGTAAGACATACGTAGCCTTTTTTCCAGCCATCTTTTCTTGGCAGTGCAGAGAAAACCTCTTCACTTCATGTCAAGCCGGGACATTTTTACACAGGTTTGCTATAGTTGCCTTCAGACTTAAGGGCTTGCTTTAAGACCCGTCAAGGGCGTGCTAACACCTGTGCTAGGCAGAATTCAGTAACAGTCTCTTCAAAACTGCCTCAAAATGCATTCTTGAGTGCTGTCGGCTCTTCTTCCCCAAGAGGATCATGTAGGGTGTGAACTTTCAGCTGGTTCTCTGGAGATAGCATAAATCCATTGCAGTCAAAGAAATGCATCCTCTAAGTTCAGAAAAGGCTTATGGCAACAATTTTATAAGGGTCTGAATAAAGCAAAGCTGTCTGTTGCCTTGGATTGTGCAATTCCAGGTGAGATATAAACCCCTCTGTCCTAACAAACACAAGAAACATTTTGTTTTCACAGCATCCTCTGGATAGCAGGTTTTCCTGAAGGCAGGAAGGACGCCGAGTGTTTCAACAGCACAGGGAAGGCACTTCAAAGTAATCTCAATGACTTGCCCAAAACTCTTCTCACAGCTAACTTTTTTCCTTAAGTTCCCATTATTCTCAATTTTTGCCTTTATCTCTGCAACTCCTAACAATATCTTATTCATCAATGGCACTGATCTCCCGAACTACCCTATGAAGATTCATTCTTCTGGGTTTTAACCCTCACTGAGAACTGGAAAAATTCTGAAAAAAAAAATCACAACTTTTTTTTTTTCCTGAGAACAAACCCACATGCTTCATAGAAATTTGTTTTAAACATGTAAATTTATGAGCTACAGAGATCACTGGAGCAAGTGTCTTCTGCCTATGGTAAACATCCACAGTGCAGATCTCCAACTGTTATTTCTCCATCACTGGTATTTCAGGGTTAAAAACCTAAGAAGGTGAATACACCAGGGGCTGCCTCCACACTGTGAGTGGGAATTAACAGCAGCATAGCTGGTTTATTGTAACAATAATAACATTTCATGTAAGGTCTCCCATTTCACCCTGTCTTTACAACATAAGATGATCTCTCCAGGGAAGGTGAAAAGAATTATAATAACATCTGTGAAAACCCTCAAAACCTAGAGGGAAGTGGAAAATAATTTTCCATAAGGTGTGTGGAAAACCTTTGGGAACAGAATGACAGTTCCTTAGGGAAGCAATGGTGGATTGTGGGACAGACAGGTGGTTTGTTTTGTTTTCATTCCATTTTGTTGCCTTTTCATCCTGTAAGATGGCCACGGAGGCTTAAAATGCTGTAATATAAACATATATGCACTGCAAAATGTTATTTTATAGCTATTAACAACACCACCTGCAACTGGGCAAGCAGAATTATGGCCTAAAGATAATCAGACCTTATGCTTCAGAATATATGTTGATTGCTTCTGGTGATCAGGAAGGAGCACATTACTTCCTCTCCTTCAGCGCATAACTGGTTGTGTGGATTATGTGCCATCGTGATAAGACATTTGTTTTATTCTACAGCATCAGCTAAGAACTACTTTTGTTAGGATATTTGGCTGCATAGCCCAATGATACAAGAGTTTCCTTCAAATATATAGAGAAAACCACCTAGGGATGTCTCACAGTTATTTTACATGTGAGGACTTGCTCTACTATATGTGTCATCCTTGACCTTTTTGATATTATGAAGCAAAAAGTCTCTTTCCAATGCATCTCTCATTTGCCACTTCAAGAATCATGAATTAATAAAAATCTCTGCTGCCATTTTGTTGAGGGAAAACAGAGGCACAGGAAAAGGAGGTGCTTCCCCCAAAGAATGGCAAAACTGAACCCAAAATCCAGTTTTTCTGCTTTCCATTACACTTCTAAATGGTTAATTCCATTTCTGTAGTCTCCTCAAAGTCAAGCTTTCATGCTGTTCTTTGTGGATGGCCCTCCCAATCAATTATGTCAGAACAATCACCAGTATGGTATAATAATGTATAATTTTTCATCTAAATTAAAATGTACTTAGGAGACCTTCATTTCCCTCACATTTCATTGCATTCATCAGAAATACAGCAGGAAAAAAAACCACAAACCTCTGAGCAAACAGTGTGAGTTGTTTACAAATGCTTCAAGTGCAGTAAGACACAGATTGCTGTTCTGCAAGGCCCTCCTCTTCCCATCACACAGGAGATTTTCCAGGCAAACTCTAGAGAAAGAGATAGCGGGGTAGAAGGGCCAACTCTGATCTTTAGGAGAACAATTTGTGTAAAGTGATGGTGTTCTGTTTAAAAATCTTGTGGTGTGCTGTAAAACAGTAATTGCTATCTATCTAAAGACGTTCTCATTTCATGTCTCTCTTAGTGAATGAAACTGCAAATTAATTACTATCTTGTGTATGCATCAAAGACCAATGCTGTGCACAGAAAACATCCAGGGTGAAAATCAAGCCATATTTATTCCAGTCAAGCTGCTAAAATATAGGTGAAAATTGTAATAGTCTCACAAGTAGTTTAGACAAAGCAGGACAATTTCACAGCATCACCAATAAATCTTCAACTGACTCGGATATTTTCTTATCAAACTCATTACAAGGCTGTTCATCTATAGAAAGATCTGGACACAGGTGTGTGTGTATTAATAGAATAGAAGTTGGTTTCTGAATTAATGAATACCGTAACTTTTCTATAGTCAGAATTATAAGCAAAAATCTGTTCCAGAGCAGCTCATTGCTTTTAAATATATTCTCCCAGCATAACTGTAGGTTAACTATTAATCCAACCACCCAACCAAAAAATGTGTAATTTTGCTGCAGTCTGTGTTATGCTTGAGTGCACGTACAGCAAATGTGCACCGACCCCAGAGCTCCAGCTCTGCTGCCTCCCTGAACCCTGGCATCCCATCCTTCTTTCCAAAAAGCTTCCCTGCTCCTGCCTATCCCTGTCTCTGCCTCTGATTTTGCACATCCTACATAAAAATATGGATTACCTGAGATGTGGGTTATCAAAAGCCTCTTTTCAAACATGGTATTTTTGAAGACACACAAGTTATCTCAAGTGCAAATGATAGTCTTAAAAATACTGTGCTGTAACCCTACAAAGAGGGCTGCCACATATCATGGTTTTCTTTGAGATGACATCTTTTCTGTTCTAAAAAAAAAAAAGGCTAAATGATTTTTGAGGACTCCATATATTTTTCCAAACAATGATGAGCCTAAGAGACCAGCCACCTGCAGTCAGACTTTTGCTTACCCAGGAACCCCACACATAACCAGCGTGATGTTATTGCTGCCATTTTTTTACAACCAGCTTCTCACTATAAATGACTTAACAGTATCAGTGTGGGCTTACAGTGAAACAATATCACTGAAAATGCTTTGTCCAAAAGATACAGGGGGAAAAATTGCATTACAGTTGGAAGAATCAATTAGGTTGTGAATGGGCGTGTGGAAATTTCAATTCTCTCTCGCACAACTACATAATCAAGGGAATGTTTTGATTCTAAAACCAGTGAAGTGGCTGCATATTTCAATCCTCAATTGTGTAAGAAAACACTAAATAAGATATTTAACATTTTTTCACCCATACAGAAAAAAGGCTTTTTCTCTCTCCTTTGAAAATGAATAAGAAAAATGGAAGTAAATTTGAGAATCTCCAACTCCCCCTGCTGAGTTAGTAAAACTAATTGTACAATCCACAATTCAGCAGTGTAAGTAGGCAATTGGCCATGTGGGGCTTAAAAACTCTAATTTCTATTACAATGGCTTCCAGCATCCTCACTGGACATGGATTTCTTTTCACATGCATCCAAAATGGACAGCACATTAAAAAACAAAACAAAACAAAACAGAAAGCAATAGGAGAGAAGAAAGAAGGAGCCAGAGAGCAAATGCAACTTGCTTAAGGTCACATTGTAAGGACAGAAGTTGAAACCATTTCTTCTGAGTCATACTCTCATCACTGGGCAATGCTGCCATGCAGCAAAATCTGTCTAGGGCAGAAGAACTGGGAAAAAATCAAAATTGCTTTGTCCATTTACATCCTAGCCTCACTTTCTCAGGCTTTACTGGAATTATACTAATGCATTTAAAAAGAAAGAAAAAAGAAGGAAAAAGTACACAGTGTATTTGAGAGGAGACGTGAGCCATTATGTCTTTGTCTGTTTCACCTGAAATATTTATTTGTACATATTGACAATGAGCATTTACAGCTGTCTGCTGGGAAAATATTACCCTGAGCTGCTTAAACCACTGTGCTAATTGACAATGAGGTAGATTGGCAGAGATTTCCCCTGGAAGCCCCTTGGAAGCCTTCTCCAGCAGTGCTTTGTAGATTTCTCTTCCCCAGAGAATACAAACATCCTTTTCATCCCCCTGCTCCAGCAGAAATGAATAGGGAAAAAGAGACCATTTGTGAGTTGATGACTATCATTTTGCCCATCCATTCGAAGGTAGTGGGTGGTTATGGATGATAAAGGAGACCCAGTACTCTGGAGTAGATAATTTTTTTCTGCTAGCTGGGTTTGCATGGAGGGACCTGTTCAGAGCAAATGGGTGATGGGGATTTTCTGTCCCTGATTAGGTGCAGGGAACCTTTCTGTCTACTGATGACTCTGTCTGTACTAAAGCTTTCTTCCACTAAAACTTGCTTAGATGAGAACCCAAAACTGGCTGTATACCTTGTGTGGGTCCACCAGCTCTACCCCTGTGTTCCTTTATGAGCAACACTCCCCAGAGACACAGAGATGGGCCACAGATATCCTCCTTTTTGAGGATATCATCCTGTTTTCAGTCCCAGCTCCACTGTACTGCACAAGCACAGTCTTCAGGCTCTATGGGGAAGCAGCCTCCAAAAGAATTAATAGGTTTTATTTCCACCTTTGAATAACAGCTGTGACTATGAGTTGTTTCAGTCACATGTGGCAGCAGCTCAGAGTGGTGTTAACAGCTCCGGGTGCACAGGAGAACATTTCTGAGTAGAGGGAGAAGTATGGCAAATCCCTTTATACTATCAGCATAGACCAGGCAATGGCCTTTGCTTATGCAGATCATAATCATAATCATTATCTTTTATGGTGAAGTACTTCAGAATTATGGGGCACAGGTACTTTTTTGAAGTGGTTACTAACACATTAAATTCAGAATTTAGAGCTGGGAAACATTTAATAAATGGTTGGTTGGGGGAGCACTTAAACCATAAAACCTGCTTATGATAACAACATGGTTTCAAGTTTGAGAAGACAGAATCATCCCTGAATTTCAGGCAGTGCTGAGATGATTGGAGGGACAAGGCTATCGTCCTTTCAATGTCTCTCCTGACAGTGTCCTCCTGGGGAAATATCCTTTTGGATCATGATCCAACTTAGCACTTCAGCACTTGTTTAACTTTAAGACATGCATGGACTTCAAGCAAATGTCCTGTTAAGTATATCATGAGAAGCAAACATGTACTGCTCAGGAGGCCAGGAGGGGGTCTAAGCATGTCCATGTGAAGGCGTAAGTGGGAGTGAGTAGGTCTGTAATCAGCATGTTTCACCTCCAGGTGTCTGTGTTTTTTCCTCCTCTGTTCATCACCGTGGTGGGACAAGGCTCCCATTAGAGGTGGGATCCATCGTGCTGAGCTGAGGGGAGGAATTTGCCCTAATTTGCCCTATTACATTAGTTGCCTGTGTAGGCAACATGTCCCCTTTCATTGCTAGTAAGTGATCACGTCTCCTCAGACAGAAGGGCTGATGAAATCAGAGCAGCTTCTGTTGTTTCTGGCTCCAAGGTTAATTTTATCAAAAGCAAAGCTCCTTTGACTGCTATCAGCAGAAAAGAAAGTAAAGCTCTTTTTATTACAGGGATGTCGATAGGAGCATTTGTCTGACCTCCCTATCACCTCTCCCCTCCCCACCACACTGGCTCCAAATTAGGGATGGGAGAATAGAGCTGATAAAATAGGGCTAAGATAAAAATCTTAATATTGCTAACCCATAACATAGAAAGTAGGAAGAACCACAACAGCCCAATTTTGACCTTCAAAGACAGCTCAGAATCAAAAGCACAGGACTGTATCTGTTTCATCTATCCCAAGCTCTGGAGCAGGTTATGAAGCAAACTCATGTCCTAAACAGCCAGGAGTTCTAGTTTTTTGAGGGGAAATCCAGCCCTTCAGCAGCGTATCTTTCCTAGTGATAGGATACTGGATACAATACAAACAGTGATTCTTGATGGATTTTAGGTTCAGGAAAAGCATTAGGACCTGAGGTGTGCAAACTAAAAAATTGCAAGGTTGAAAGTCAACATGTTGATCTCACTGCTTCAGAGCCTTTTCATTTGTTTCCCTATTCTCTTGCCATCATGGTCTAGCAAAGGCAAAAGAAGACATGGAAAAGTTGACTAATTTTCCTGGTTCCTTGTGGATTCCCAGAAAAGCTGATGTTTAAAACACAAACAATAACATTATGTGTACCTATGTACACAAGATTACTGGCCAGAAAGGGGTGGAAGGATGTCAAATAACTAAGGTGCTGAAGTAGCACTGAGAAAATGGGGGTTCAATGGCACCGATTTCCTCTATGATCTTAGAGAAACCACATTGGGTCTGATATTCACTAACACTGAAGTATTTTAACGTCATGGAAGAAGTGAAAACTGAGTGTAACTGTAATATATAAACCCACTTCATGGCCTGTTTATGCTGCCAGAGTAGTGGAAAGCAAATTTAGTGCAAATGAGAATCACACATTTTATCTTTCTATGCCTCAGTTCTGCATCTGTAATACAGAAGTTAATAAAAATTTCTGGCTGCCTCTCTCTCTCTCACTCTTTTTTTCACTACTTGTCAGCCCTGTTTAGCTGGCCTATAAACTCTTCAGTGCAAGAACTGTCCCACAATACCTCTCTATAGTCACTGGCAGAAGGTCAGTTTGATCTGAGCTGGTACCTCTGGATACAGTTCTAGTGAGCCTGCTAATAACAAAGTCCCCACAACCAGCATGATGGAAACTTAGTCGGGAGTCTTCATTCATTCTTTCTTTTTCTCTTTTCCAGAGGTTTTTTGACTGTTCTAAGATCTAAGAGAGACATCTGAAGCTGAAGAAAAGAAGCGACTTGCTCACAGGTTGACACCCTGCCAGCAATCATAACAAACCCTGAAATTGGTATTTTCACCCTCATTTGGATGATCAGGTGTAAATATAAATTTTAATTATTTACATAATTAAGTCCATAATTTGCTGCCCATCAGAAATATTTGACGATAGTTTGGTGCCATCTGTTTCCTAATTGAACTTAATCTCTAAAAGATGTTACAAAAATATCCACAAAATAATAATGCTAAACACAAAACAATTCCCTCCCTTCCTCCTATAATTACTGCTATTTTCAGTCATTTCCTAGGGGAAACAAAAAGGCTGGAGTTCAGATGTGCCAAGGTCTCATACATAGATGAGCGAGGAAACAGGAAAAAAATAAGTGCTTAGAGGGAGTGTTGAAGCTAGCAAGGTGCATAAGGAAAACCTGACTACAGGGATAGAGGTGGAAATAATAGAAAAAAATCAAACCAGAATGTGTCACAAGACCTCTGTAAGTGATGCCCAGAGCTTGTGATGGTCCTCTGACTTTCAGCCACATCAAAAATGTCATAAGGCTCCGAATTCATGTGTCTAAGAAGAGCAGAGGTGTGAGAAGGCACCAGGTGGCACAGGCCTGAAAAGAAAACACAGAATAACAAGAAAATACTTGGACATAAGAATGACATCTGTATGGAGGATTTTCTTCTTTTGTGCAGTGAAACAAGTAACTTTCAAAAGGCAAATCACAGTTTTGGAGGGCTAGGTCACTGTCCAGTGGCGCGTGGGCTTTCAGATACTTCAGGCAAAAATGATAGGTTTTTTGGTCCATGAAAATAAGCTGGAAGATTCATGCAAACCTCTCCCTCCAGTGCAGAGATGAACTGTGCAGACCAGCTCTCATTCTCTTTTGCTAAATCAGTTTCTTGGTTTGTCTTGAACACAGACTTTCCAGGATCCCTTTCTGGTTTTGACCACACTGACAGTTCCTCTAACTGAGCACTGGGTTACAAACCAATCAGAACATGTTCATTTTTTAAAATGAATCAGTTTATCAAACTTCAGAAAAGATGCAGCTCAGGTCTGGAACAAGGCTGGCTTAAAGATTTAGGTTAGTAGTTACTTTATCCCTTGCCTTATAGGAACATAACCTTCTTGCCAATTGAGTTGTCAAAATCAAGGATCATCTGATGGCTCCCAACAGATCTATATAAAATTGGTGTACTCAAATCAATTGGCTTTGCTGGAATTGAAAGAACGAGCTGTCAACCACATATGGTGCCCATTTGTTCATGTGGACAGACTCCAGACATCGCTCCAGTGCTGTGAAAGCCAGAGCTCCTTCTCATAGGTGGCACAAGATTTCCATGGGAAAGATTTGCTGCCTTTTCTTCAACCACTTTTATAATAGGCAGATGGGGAAGATGAGAGATGCAGCTTATTGATGAAATTTGAAGGAAAGCATAAAAATTGTCTGTGTGTTTGTGTGTGTGTGTGTGTGTGTGTGCATGTAAGGACAGCTGTGTGGAACTTTTGTTGATATATTCCAAATGAGCTTTAATTATGACAATATAGGCAGGATCAATATTTTTCTCTCATGTCACAAAAAAGTCATCATGCTCAAGGAATCACTAAAATTGAGTAGTTAATGAGTTTGATACGAAAGACATGTTACCATCTCCGTAGTCACATTAACTTTCCAATTCCTTTTATTTTAATCTCTCAATTGTGCATGAAGAAATCTGTTCGATTTAGTCTCTGCCTAAAGGGCTTTTGTTTGTTCATTTGTTATTTAATTTTCAGGAACACTGGCAGATCTCTCTTTGAATTATTTGAGTTTGGAAACAAATATATTTTCCTCATATATTTTGACTAGACACTTAATACTTTGAATTCTCAAAAGTAGATCAGGATGGGCTTGCCAAACTGTCTTATTTTGTGGAGGTAGTTGTGACATAAAAATTAAGTCAAGCTTGAAGAAAATTGGATGAGTGGTTGTAAAATTAATAACACCTAAACCAGGAAACTGTGAGTTTAAAAATTATGGCATTTTCTGCCAGTTTGAGTATTTTAATATATGTCCATAAGCAATTCCCTTCATGTAGACTGGTGTTTTGGTTTTAGCTGGGATAGAGATAATTTTCTTTTTAGTAGCTAGAATAACGCTGTTTTGTATTTAGTATGGAATTTGCTACAAGAAGAATGTTAATAGTCAGATTAGATGTTTTTAGTTGTAGCTAAGAAATCAAGGACATTTCATCTTCCCATGCTTTGCTACTGTGCATGTGCAGAGAAGCTGGGAGGCAGCACAGCCAGAGCTATGGATCCAAATCGGCCAGCTGGATAATCAATATCATGCAAAGTCATGCTCAGCATAGAGATGAGGTTTGGCTGGAAAGCTCTTGCCTTCTCTTCCAGGATTGTGGTTTCAAGATTTCTCTCCTCCAGCATCACTAGTCAGGGACAGGCTGGGCATTGGTCAACTGGTGGTGAGCAGTTCCACTGAGCATCACTTGTTTGTATATTATTATTATTATTATTATTATTATTATTATTATTATTATTATTATTATTATTATTATTATTATTATTATTATTATTATTATTATTATTATTATTATTATTTCAACCATTAAATTGTTTTTATCTCAACCCACAAGTCTCCTTACCTTTACTTTTCCAATTCTGTTCCCCACCCCTCTAGGGGCAAGGGAGGGTGAGAGAGCGGCTGTGTGGTGCTTAGCTGCCTGCTGGGTTAAAATCACAACAACTGGCAAAATAAGTATTTAAGTTTATAATTTTAAAATTATTAAAACAATATTTTATCAAATGTATTTAATTCCCAATAAAATCTACCAAACAAGCGAAGTCTAATTTTTTCAAACCTTGAATCTTTCCAAACTGTAGATTCTGCCAAATACTGTAATTTTTTAAAAATATAATTTAAGAAGCTTAAGATACTGTAAGCCCTTAGAGCAGTTTAAGAGGCTTACTGTAAACTCCCCAAACTGCAGAGCAATTTAAGCAGTTAGAGCACCCCTAAGGTCCACACCCTTGCCTGGAGTAAAGTGGCACAAGCCCCCTGGTTTCAAAAGAGCTTCAGCAGTTTTCCTCTGCCAGGAATCTGCCCCTAAAACTTTAGAAGCCTTAAGCTTCTTTGGGCCTTGTTTGCACAAGGCAAACAGCCACTCCAACAGCCCTTGTCACAACAGTTTGAGCTGCTGTTGCTAGTACAACATCTTGAGTCCAAGCACAACAGACATCATATCCATTTCACAAGTGTTTAAACTACATCAGTGGCTTAATGTCCAAAGTATTGAAACTAGCACAGTCCATAGGGTTGTTCCTCAAGAAGAAAGAGGCATTAAAGGTTGGAGAGTGCTTTGGCAGGGGGGATCTTAAACATGAGACTTGGTATGGTTGCATGCAACAAACCATATTTTAGAAGATAGAAATTATCTGCTGCAGCCTGACTCTTCCATTAAGGGCACAATATAATAGAAAACTAGCTAAGCTTGGAAGCAGTTTCTCAGAGAAATTCTGGCATCCTCCTGTTCCCTCAATACCACTCTTCACCACTTTAGCATGTAGACACATCACGTGGTGGATTCTCAAGTCTCAGCACTCCCTGCTTGAACACCAAGTTACTCCTGGACTTGCAGGACCAGAGGGGTTTTTCTTAGCTCACCATGACTATTTATATACTCTAGCATGCAGCTCCCAGAAAAGATACTGAGCTCATGCTGCACGTAGTTAATGCTATGAGCAGATGTCTGTAAAGTGATAATGGAATTTATTGTGCCCAGCACATATGTATCCTCCTTGAGCTTTGATCTGACAGCTGCCCCTCCTTGTAGACCAATCTACTGTATTCAACTCCTTATTGAAGTTCAGTCTGAGACTTTGTTATGGTTTTAGGCTTTGTCATTGAGATTCATCTCAGTTCCAAAATGGGAATTTAGACCCTAGAAAGCACTGACTCAGCTATACAAGTATACCTGGATGTGAAATGCACCTGAAGAGAGCTAGGACCTAGGACCTAAAAGAACCTCAAGCCACATGGAGCTCCCAGGATTTCCAGTACTGGATTCAAACTGCCTTTAATCAAGGAAGAGGATTGTGAGGGGACAATGAACTAGGGAGCAACTCATCCCCTGTATGACCAGGGCTGAATATAGAAAATCTTTCCTGTTCTTCTGAAGAAAACCATAATGGGAGCCAGCAAATAGCTTCACTCCACGCATGCCCAGAGGCTGGATGCCAATTCAATTTCAGCCAAGACCTACAGCCATTGAAATGACAAATCTGTCCTTAACACTCTTATTAAATCCTAATCTCAATCTTATTCATCATTATTAAGTCTTGAAATTGGGCTGAATATTTAAATGAGGTGAAATGAAAAGACAGAGAGGTGTTGGGAGTATGTGAGGTGGGGGAAGAGAAAGATTTAAAGAGACAACTTGAATTCACTTCATGAGTTGAAGTGTAATCTATCCAGATTCAGAAACTGATAAAGGCAAAAGATTTTCAGATGTAGCTAAAAAGGGGGAAAAAAAATGAGAGAGAGAGGGAGAAAAAGTAAAAGAAATTACCTATTAAAATCCAGATTTGTAATATTAGTCTTTCAAAGACTTCTTAGTAAAGTAGCAGGTACAGGAGGAGAAGGTTTTGTGGAGCAAAGACTAGGGACATATAAAGAAAAGATGAATTGAGGGATTAAAAGTACCAAGGTGGCTTAAGGGATATTGAAATATGACATCACCAAGGTGTCTGTTTGGCCCAGACTAACTATGAAGATAGGGAGTGGTTTGTATCAGCTGGGTTTATGGCAGCAAACTGTCGGCTGCTTCACACCACAGGAGAGTGTGCATGCTTTTAAAAGTCTCAAACAGACACTGATGGTGTTATTCCTGATGTACCCATACTTGTTACAGGAGAATCTGCACCTACACCGAGTACCTTCCCAACTAGGATTTTTTATAACAAAAATATTCCGATTTTGGAAACACTGGAACAAGACAGGAGTTTCGTTTTAGCTGCTTAACCATGGAACTTGACCTTGAGACTGACTTTCTCCACTGGGGGGCCAGGTTATGGTCTCAGCTTCTCGAGCCCTCTGTGACTCTCACTATCAAACCAGTGCCAATCCCATCTTCAGACAGTTTTGCTGATGTAAGGGAGATGGCAATCTGCCTTACAAGGAATGGATATTTTTTTGCATTTAAAAATAAATATTCAGATTCAGAGCATTTCATAAAGCAGGGTGACCCACACCATCTGCTACTTCTGACAGTACTTGGGAAGCCTGCAGGTCTGTTTTTCAAATTACATTAAATATATATAATTTTTTTTCTCATTGTTCCTATTCCTTTTTTCTTTTTTTTTCTTTTTTTTTTTTTTCAGATGGGACCATGTCAGAGAAATAATTCCTGCTCCCTTCTCACAGCCACTGCCCACCTAAAATAATTCATCCAGCTCACTGAAGATTTGTGCATATCCACAGTCTGTATCCCAAAATGCTAAAACAATCTATTTAACCTTTACGCCAGCTAATGCATACATTAGAACAAGGACCTATATATGAACATTAAAATGTGAGAAATTGAAACTCACTGACATAAAATCAAAGAGCTTGGCCATAAAAGGTGTCACTTTTATGTGATTATCTTGCCAATATCCCCATGTTGCTAAACTAAATCAAACTACAATTTTTCCCACATGTATTGCATTTAATGGAGACCGTTAATGGCAGCGATTCCTTATAGATCTCCGGGTAATGGAAGAGCGGTTCCCTTTGCCATAACACTGTGGAAGCTGAACCCCCACCACACACAGTGCCGTATATCTTATGAGCTTGACCTTATATGACTCGCCGTGTCAGGCAACACCGAGCACTGCTTTTGCTAAGACAATCCTTCAGGAAGATGGAAAGATATTTCAAGGAACTTGCTGCTGCCAGAAACTGGACCAAAGCATGTCTGAAGACTGCATCCTCCAGCTTCCTCCTCTCGCTGAGCTAGACACTGTGTGCTGCTGAGTTCAGGAGTTACATTTGTTTGTAAAGCCTGGAGAGTTTGGTCCTTAAATTTTTGCAACAAGGTCTCTAGCAGAGACATTGCTCTCTCTTTTGTCCAGCAGAATGATTTCACTTCTCTGCAGAACTGAAGATTATCCTGCTGACCAACCCACCCCACCACAAGCTCTTTTAATCCACAGACATCAAAAAGTGGAGGCAAGGGTTTACTACTCAATTTTATAGCCAGGGAAGTTGAACTCAAGTGATTTCCCCATGTTCACACAGCAAACCAATGGCAGAGTCAAGGGGCAGAATCCAAGCAGCCTACATCCTTGCCCCATGTTCATGCTCATGGGTAAGGATGCCTTCATGTACCTTCAATTCCTCTTTTCTGTTGTCATATATCTATGCTTGGAGAAAGCAGAAAACTCAAAGTGGAGGATGTACAGATCATTCTGTACAGTCCATAATCTGGAAAACCCATGACAAGAGCAGTTAGGGCTGCTCCAGTATCTCATCAATGTCCCGTGCCCCAGGGAGCCCCTTAAGCCCACAGCACCTGGTGTCCCAGCATGAACACGCACGGTGGGAGCAGAGCTTACAGAGGGCTGTTGCTTTCATCCTGTACCAAAATGAACACAGATTTTTGAGGGTCACTTTCTACAGACATTGGTCCTTACTTTTCCCTGAAGAAAATCCTTCCTCCTGAAGCCTGTTGAAATCAATGCAGTGGCAGCTCAGATTAATTTGACATCCACATGCTATTTTTTAAAATTATGTTATTAGGAAGATTTTACTCACTGTTGTTTTAAAATCCCTAGAAACATGAAAATTCCATTTTCCCTGCATCTATTCATCTTCATTAACCACGTGCTGATTTTTTTGTTCTTTTCTTCTGTTGGTAGAAAATCCAAGCTAATGCAACTCCCTTTTATTTCATTTTGGTATCACTCAGCATTGGAGATTTCTGTGTTCAGTATGTGCCAATGTCAAAGTCTGTAAGCGTGTATCAGTCAAGAGTGGGATCCCTGCAGCATTCCTGGTCAAACTGAGTTCTATGGTTTCTATGTTATTAAAGCATTGGATTTTTTTTTTCTTAGTTGAAACTAGTAACACCTGGTGTCCAGAGTAATACTGCTCAAAAATATTTGTATCAAGGGGAGTAGGTGGGGAAGGGGATAAGAAACAAAGAAATCAAAGCCATGTATTTTTAAATCATTTTCAGAAGCAACACAGGTTTTTCGGGGAAAAAATAAAGACTGGAAGTGTGTAAGTAGCAGTTTTAAACTTAGGACTTTCTAAACAACTATTCCATGGCAAATTCAAAATTCTGTTCATTCCTTCTCTGCATCACAGATCATAATCAGTTTTTAACTTGCAATCAAAAAATCTCAAAAATTCTCCATGAATATAAATTCTTCTCCCAAAAATTGACAGAGATTAATTTCCCAGAAGTCAAAGTTCAAGTAATTATTTTGGTTTAAAATGCTTTCAACAACAACTGAAAGAACCAACCAGTCTGAGCCTGGATTTCTCACCAGATTGTAACAGATTAAATCATCTGACCCAGAGACACTGACTCAGCAGGATTGCACAGCGATGGATGCTTTCTATTTGCACAGCTTACATGAGCAGCAAAAATAGACTGGTGGGGTCTCTGAGAACTTCAATGCTTTTCCAACTTCATTTTTGATCTTTAATGAATTGATTAGTCATTTTTCATATAAACATCACTTTCTATGCCATCTACTTCCTATTACTAGATAAAAAAAAAAATAGTCAATGTGTTATTTCTATAAGCTTCCAGAGTTTGGGATGTGGGAAAGAACCACTTGCCTAAGAGCTGTGTTTTATATTTTTCCAGCAATATGATACTCTGCTACAACATTATTTGTCATCCTCAAGAAACCTTCTATCCCTCTCCAGCCCTACAGTCCGCCCTGTGGTCACTGGTACTTGTGAGTGCAGAAAATCTCACTGTTTTTGTAATGTTAGTATGAGTTTGATAATAACTTCCTGCAGGATCCCTCACATCATCTAGTCACCTAATGGGAAAACTAAGGGGAAAAACTTCATTTGTCCTAGTTTTCCAGAATGAGCCCACTTCCATCCTCCCACTGCACCCCACGCATCCCTGCAGAACAGAGAAGCAGCAGCTAAAGCCCAAGGGTACAACAAAGGAAATGCAAATATTTTCCACTTTTAGACTATTATAACTGAGAAGAAAATATGATTTTTCCACATTCCTTGGTGGAAGTTTGGAGAGGAGATTTGAGGATACGGGTGACAGAACTCCTTCCACAGAAGATGTAATCAATGGATGAGGTCCCAGGGCAGTGAGGACAAAGGGCAGAGGCTTACAGGCACAAGCAATCCTATACATTTTGCACGAGAGGTGGCCCTTCAGCACAGGGAATGTAGTTTATCTACGTCCTGAAAGGCATCATGTAATTTTATGGTGTCATAAAAAGGATTATTACACTAATAGGAGTTAATAATTCTAAAAGCTTCATGACCTCTTTGGTCATCTTGGCTGAGCTTCAGCCTATGTGATTTTTTTTGTTTTAATTTTTTTTGTGTGTGTATGACTTAAGTTGGCAATGACCATTAAACATAAAAGGACAAATTCTCAGCTGGTGTAACTCAGCCTGACTCCATTCAACCCAGCTGAGCTCTGCCTGTGTGTACCCATGGACTTCTGTGATATTTTGCAGACTTTATGAAAAGAAATGTAAAACTCTGACATGATTTACTCTACCCTGGGATCTCAAACTGCATTGTCCTAGTTTTTGTCCTCTGCAGTGTCTTTTGAGCCACCCTTGGGTGTAAATGGGCTTCTGAAGTGAGCTGAGCTATCGAGTATAATCATCTTAAGGAAACTAATAACTACACACACACTGGCTGCTTTGTTGGTACTGAAAAACAGATGTAGTTTAGCTAATGTCAGAGTCCTCATGTGTTCTCCTACGAGCAAATCAGAGGACATATTTAGCAACAGGAATGTAAAGACCACCTGTGCTCCACAATATGGTGAGTTTTAGCTGCTACTTATTGCTTGATGATCACATATGTCCCTGACAAGAGGTTAATCTCAGTTTCTGCATGTCAGTGTGCAGACAGAGCAACAACTGCCTCAAATCTTGTCCCACCATCCAATGCACCACTCCATTGCACTGAAACCAATACCTTCACACTACTGAAGCTCTCCTGGCCTTGGCGGAAAGGCTGCAGCAGAGCCAGAAAGGTGCCTCCATTCCTGATTCCAGCAGCTGACCTCATCTCTCTTGGTCTCAATTTCTGGGCTGAAAAAAATATACTGGGCATTAGGTTTTCTGTTTTAAAAAAGAGGTTTGCACTGAAGTGCTCAGAGGTGGCTCTCAAAAAGGGATTATAAGCAAGAACTGTGCTTGGCACATCACTGCTCTCACTGCAGGATGTGTTTGGTTTCTGTTTCACCATCTTCTCTATGCACATTCTGATGTTTATATAGATATATTCAAATATATACATACACACACACACATATATGTATGTACATATATATATATAAAAGCAATGCTGAGGAACTGTTTGTTCAAAGCACAGATCTCAGAAGATAAAATCTGTTCCAATGTCCAGCCAGCAGCTTGACCCCCATGATTTTACTCCCTAAATATGCTAATATAAGATCAGAATCAGGCCCCATACTTCTCTGAGAAAGCCCTCAGAAAGAATATTGATATCAGTGTTTTGTGATGGCACAACCTAATCAGCATTACCTCTTAATGTGAAGAATCAGGGCTCAAAATAGTCCACTCCAGTGTCTTTTGATTGCAAAGTGTTTCAAGAGAGAGGAACTGTGGGCAAAAGACTAATAAAACTGAGATCCACATGACATTTGCATTTTCCACTGAGTTTGCCTGCATTTTGCAGCTGCTAAGTACTGTTGTAGCAATTTCCAAGGTGTGGGATGCTCCTTACACCCCCTGGGATTGATGGGTCCTGAGTGCTGCAACAGATCTTGCTCCTCACCCAGGGGCAGAGGCTGCTGGAGCTGGGGAGGGGATTCAGTAAACCAGGGCACAGCTCGAGGTTCCCTGGATTGAGGCCAAAGGAGAGCACGAAGGACAAAGCAAATATTAGCCCAGATTTCAGCAGCTACAAGTGAAACTGGAAAACGAAAGAGGAAAAATTAAATGGGGTGGGTGTTGCTGCTCCTGAATTGAGCAGCACTGAAGCTGCATTGCTCTGTCTCCTTCCTCTCACTCTATCTGTGGCCTGTACAAACAATTCAGTGTATATGTATTTTTGGCACAAATCACAGTGTCCTGTGATTCTTGATTATAATTATAATAATGGGTTTCAGAAAGCCTGCAAGTGGTTCTGGGAATTATAATAAGGGTTTAGGACAGACGTGTTGTTTATATGGTTGGTGTTTGTTGCATATTAAACCAAGTTTAGCAGAATAGCTGGTGTTGTAAGAAATTGCAAAATACACAATTAAATGCAAACTAGCAGAAAAAAGATCTCTCTCCTTCTTGAGAGACAGACATGCTCATATTGTCATCCCCACCCTCCAAGCAGGGATTAAAGCAGACGCAGATGGCTAGTTCTGTTGTGATTGTATTCCATTGCGTTTGCCTTGTCTGAATTTCCACTCCTCCAATCTTCTCTTAATTTATCATGAGAAAAATATGTATTCAATCTTTTTTTTTTTATGTTCTACTCATCTCCCTTTATGATTATCCTTGCTTAAAGCATCCAGCCATGCAAAAGCTCCACTGAGTCTTGCAGTTCCCATTACAATTGAAGTAAAATTATTCCCAATGATAGCATCTTTTACCTGTGATTTTTTTTTTTCAGGAGTCTTAATTTCTATTCAGTCACATGACCACATTTTCACTTTCTCCCTTGTGAAATTATTTCATAGTTTAATACTTTTCTGTAAATTGTGACCAAAAGCCCTCAAGGTCCATCTGCCTCAGAGCTGGCTCCAAGTAACTGCTGATGTACATGACCTTGGAAAGGTTTAAGCATGGAGTCCAGAGACACTGGATGGAAACAGGGGCTCTCAGAGATGATGCAAAGAAATAAGTGATTTTGTAAAAACCTGTATGTATTTTCTTTTCTTTGTTTGTGTTTATGACAGATAGACTCAACCCCACAGAAGGGACTGCTGGAGTCTGCAGGATTTTGCGCCTGACTGAGCAGGAGGAATTGAGGTTGTGCACAGGCCCAAAGTGAAGCTTCTGCGGCTGAACCTGCCAGGCTGCGATAGGACTAAGGGTGGAACTGAGGACTGATGCTGGGGCTCAGCAGGGACCATGCGATCAATGGGCTTATCCTGGGCTGACTCACCTCCAAACCCCTCTAAGATGGTTTCTGCATGCCTCAGAGCTGCAGCTTTTCTCAATTTTGAAAGGGAAGAGAGGAAAAAATAAAGACAACAACAAATAAAACCCATGTATCTTCCTCCTGGCTATTTTCCAAGGCTGCATCCCAACACCTCCCCATCCTACAGCCAGGTACCTTCAGATCCCTCTCAGAGAGAGCCAGCCACAGACACCACTGCCTTCCCAGTGCTGCAGACTGCATGTTGATCGTGTTCCTCTCCTTTGTTAACACAATTGCCTTCACCTTTACATAAATCAGATTTAGAGAACACATTGCGTCTCAGAAGCCTTGGGACACCTCGAGGCCTCTCAGTTCAATGGAGCTCATTATGGAAATCAGCTAAATGCTGAGCAGAGAGATAAGTGCAAACTGTTTACCAAACCCCTCCACCAGAGATATAGAGCAAGAGCTAATGGGAGTTCATTTGCAGCCTTACTCAGTCATTCAACCCTCTTTATCTGCTCCTTTGACTCATCTACAGGGAGAGATGCACAAGTTTGTGGTAAAGATCTTTCTGTGCAGCTCCTCTTAGACTGGCAGAGTGGGGAGAAGAGACAAGGAGGAGCTGAGGTTATCCCATGAGGAACCAAAGCAAGCTAAAATCCAAATACTTGAAGGTTGCTGATATTCTCAGCTTTGTGGTCAAAACTCACTTTAACTAGAGATTATCTCACCAAAGAGGAGGAGATTCTCCCATCTCCAGTGTTTGCAGAGAGCCTGCATGTCCTGAGGATTGGTGGCACAGCAGTGAGCTGGTAGAGGGTGGAAAGAGGGGCTTTTAGAAGGATTGTGGGGAGGAACAGTGTAGCTCTGATCTGTGAGGGGTCAAGGCAGCTGTTATCCAAGCTGACCGAGCATCAAGCCTAATATGAAAAGTGGAAGTAAAATGCTCCATATGGGTGTGAGGAATTATTTTCTGGAAACATTTTTCATCCAGAGCCAAGTATGGGCAATCAGAAGGAAGCTATGGATGAAGATACTCCTGTATATATCTCCTATGTGTAGAAGGAGGTCCTCAGATCAGCAGCTACACTGGAAAGCCTGAGCGTACCTGTACAGCACACATAAATCACAGCCAGCTCTAGAACAGGCACTTTCTTTTTCCAAAACATTATTTCTTAGAATTGTGAAACTCCACAAGCTGGGGAATGGTTTTGACTTGTTCCTCAACTCCATATTTTTTAAGTTTGAGAGTTGTCAAAACATTTTGTTCTGACATTTTCTCTGAAAAATGCCAATTTTCCAGTTCAAGATGACTTTCCATCTTTAAATTAGTTCAGAATTATTAATGTCACGATTTTAAAATAAACAAAGAGTTATGCTACCTTTTAACTATTTAATTATGGAGGGGAGGGAGCTGTTCAAATACCAGACGAAAACACCTTCAATTTTTCAAAGTGAAATATTTCTTCAGATTATAGGTTTGCAAAGGTTTCGAAGATGTCAGCTTCGTCTCTTAATTCAGGAGAGGAAAACATTTCAAGCTCTCCACAGTATTTTTGAAAAAGGAAAGCCACTTTCAGCTCTAATAGTCTCCTTTTATGGAACTAGCTCTATTCAGAGGTTCTCATTAACTACTGTCAACAGCTATAATTTTTGTCTGCCCAACATGAAGAAGTCAGAGGGAGTATGATATCTGTCCTTGACATACCACCTTCTGCTGACGGAGTGTGGTAAGGGTGCCTGCTTTTCCAAGAATAACCTCTCATTAGAATGCAAGCAGACTTTCCAAACGAAGATCATTTTTCTTCCTGTTGTCCCAAATTCCAATACTCTGCCCTTTTCAAATGATTTTCAGGAGAATAGTTCAGTACTAGGTTTGTTTAATTTATATATATATATTTTTTTATATATGCATACACATATATATATATATCTATATATATCTATATATAGATATATAGATATATAGATATGGGGGGTTTGGGTTTTGGGGTTTTTTTTAACTAGATTTCTCCCTCATCTCAGAAAACCAAAGAAAAGCTTTTAGCTGCCACTGCTAACCCCAGATTTTGGCAATGGTACATTATTTAACGTTCAGGACAAATACTCTCCTCTCTTCCTTAGTAATTTCATGCAAGTAGAGAGGGACAGAACATGGAGGGTTGGAACTACATAATCTTTAAGGTCCCTTCCAACCCAAACCAGTCTGTTATTCTGTGGTTCTCTGAAAGCAGCTGAGCTTTCCTGCATTATGTTACAGGAACAATCCAATTCGTTTTTACTAGAAGTTCATTTGTATTATAAACATCTTCTATTACTTTTAATATATCTTAAGTCAGTAGAACTTCTGCTATTTGTCATTATTATTTCTGTTTTCCAGCACAAAGTAAATGTAAGGAGAAACTACTTGCTTAGTGAACCTTAAGGTAACTCCCCCCCAGCTGTTTTGTTAGATCTTTTACTTCCAAGGGAATGTGGTTGCTCATATTTTAGCACTGTACACTTTGGGATCAGGAAGGAGGCAGAATAAAGACATACAATAGGATATTTTGACTTCTCTATTTCTTCTGACCTGCTGAGATCTGCAAAGCTTCCCTAACAAAACATGCAACTAAATAAACTTCACTTAAATGAGCAGGCATTGGTGCAAATGCTTTGAAACCTCCTCTCTCCTGCACCTTAGGATTTGTACCCAAGGCTCATCAAAGCTGCTCTTTCCAACCTGGAAGAAGCTGCTCTTCCCTGTTGTTTACATCAGCATTAGCTGTACTATTAGCTAAAATCTCCAGTACAAATAAAGCTTGAGTCTAAACTTGCAATCAGTTGTTGGATTAAAAATAAGGCAAATTCTAGAGGATTCAACCAGTCAGAATTGTTTTGCACTAGACACCAGGGCCAATAGGACTCACTGTAGATTTCCTCCAAGACTGATGTTCTAATTTCTGCAGGGTTTCATGGTGACCTTTGGTGCATTTCATGATCTGATCCTTTAGAAAGCACTACATTACATCTCAGTCATTGTACAAATAACATCTTGGGATTATAGCCTGCTGTTAATAAATGTGGTTAATCATCAATAAGAGAGTTTCAGCCATTATACACTGACGATGTAATTTTATACCTCGCCAATCCAGAGAAATCGGTTCCATTCCTTTTAGATTTGCTGGATAGATTCAGGGCCCTTCAAGGTTAATGTCTCCAAATCATCTGCTAATTCTAAAGAATCATTTGAGCACCTGGAGAGAACATTCCCTTTTCCTATTTCTAAGTTAGGTTTTACATACTTACTTGGCTTTATACAATCTGCTGGATTTAGAAGGAAGATTGATACTGTTGTTGTTGCATCAAAGCAAATATACAATAACCTTGATAAGTGGTCTATTTTATGCATAAGTTGCATAGGATGCATTAACACTACTAAAGTCATCAGTCTCAGACAGTTAGACCTTCCCTCATTAAACTCCATTTCACTACCAAGTCAGTTGAATAAAATAAAACAAAATTAGAAGTCAATGAATGGTCTTATTTGTGGGGAGAAGGAATGTCTGTGCAGAAACCCAGCTCCAGTAATTTTATCTGTGGTAGCTGAGTGTGGGCAGCAGGCTGGCTTAACTTGCCTTCCTCTTAACTTAAACTGCAAGTGAGTGTAGATGTAATTGTCAGTGAGGGAGCAAGAGCTTGTTGAAGACACGTGAGAAAGCCTGGGTTTGTAGACTCTCATCATATAAAAATCATACCAAAGCTGTGTTCTCCCAAACTCAATCCATTTCTGGTAGATTCAGTAAACAGATCTAGGATAGGAAATCTCGCAGGAGGATGGATGAGGTTTGGTTTTGTTTATTTTGCACATCCCTTTTTGACCAGCACCTGCTGCAGCAGGACTAAAAAGTTAATTTTGCCTTGTCCTAGATATGTCCATTAATTGTCTATCTTTGTCAGACAGCTTTAAATATAAAGCATAATATATATAATAAGACTTAATATACAATGAGACAATCCTCCCTAAATTTCCTGGGAGGACAAATGATAATTCATGCACCTGTGGTAGCAACGGATTAATAATAATTTTAAAAAGACATTTTAAATTAATAAAGTACATAACTTGCTATCAATTTTCTAGAAATCTTCCCAATTTTTAGAATTACTCATAATGATTTCTATGAGTTTTAATCTGCACATTAGAAGTATCAGTCTTCCAGGAAGCCTGCTCATACCTTCCCACCAGGCAATGCAATAAGAAATAGGAATGAGAAAGCTTCTCTTCTAGTTCTTGCTGACTTCCATGCTTAGAAGCATGGGGATTACTCCAGTGATATTTTATTTGTAAAGTGTTGTGAATCTGATCTATTAAACCTATTTGCAAATTGTTTCACCAGTCTTATAAATAGGAAATATAATGGAGGAATAGGGAGGAGAAAATTGGCAAATAACGCTATCAAAATACTATAACATCAGCTGAATAAATTACCTGGCAAATGCTGTTTGACTAGTTCCAATGTGATTGTCATGGGCAGAGCCTGAAATCTCACCCAGGCAGGAGGAGCGTACAGCCTGTGAGTGCTGTCTATAGGATTCCAGGGAGCTGTAGGATACAGATCAGCCTGCAGAGGTAAAACCCAACTCTAGGCATCTTTTCTGAAAGAAATTCAGGCTCCTTTTTTTTTTTTGGATATTGTGGGAATAAAATACCTGCTTGCAGAGCTGCTGTTATTAGTCACTGGTATTGCTCATAATGTCCTAGGTGCAGTGCCGATGAAAAAAGTCGCCAGCGTTTCCTTCGCTCTTCTCGCTGAAGGATAGCAAGGAATGTAATTTGGTGGCTAAATGCAGTTCGTTTATCTCCTGCCTTTAGCCAACAAATTTATCACACACATTAATATCGAGAGAGGTTAGAGTTCAGCGAATGAAACATTTGTTTTCTTGTCCTCTCTCTATAAATAAACTCTCCCACTTTTCATGGCAGTATTTTTACAAAGCGAGTGAGAGAAACAGAGACATTAAAGAGATAGTTATGTGTGTGTGGTGGGGGAGGTTGTGTGCATGTTAAAATGCTCCCGCAGTAGACCTCTGTGACTCTGACTGAATTACATCTTCTCTCTTTCCCTTGCCCCCCCTCTTTTTTTTTCTTTTTTTTTCTTTTTTTTTTTCAGTTGTTGTCTCATAGTTATTAGTCAGCCAGACATTTTTTTATCTCTTTGAAAGATACTTTAGCTCATATCCAATGTAATCATCTCAGGGGCTCCTACTTTAGTCCCTACAGGCCTGGAGAAATGACATCTCTTTTACTGATTAAGAAAACAATACAAAATGCTAAGAAAAATGGCTTTATTCTCAACCTTTCATTAACTCCTACTGTGCCTGTTTGATTTGGAAGAGTTTGTTTCCCAGTTTCAAGCCAAGCTACAATTTCTTTCTGTTCTTTGGCCCACATAATGTAGTTGTTTGAGTGAATCAATATTTTATTTGCAACCCTAACAGATAATAGCACAGTAGAGTCTGCAAGATAAAATAGTGCCGATGTCACTCTGCCCAGCCCTGCTGTCTTCTATTTCAGTGTGAATCCTGTCACACCCCAGCAGCACTATGGGGGTAAGTTAGACCTAAATCTGAGCCAAAAATAAACACAATCCTGTTGATAGTTTAAGAGCAAGTTAAAATTCCCAAAAGTACGGTCTGAGATCTGTATGAACTCCACCCTTTCTTTGCCAGCAGAGCAAAAGAAAGTCATGCTCAGAGCAAGATGATATAATGTCATGACACAGAAGTGCCAACATCCTGCTCCACAGTTCTGTGGACTGAAATTAATGTAGTGACCTTGCATTTAGCACAAGGAGATGAAATGTGCAAATTATACGTATATAAATATAGATATAGACTAGATATAGATAAATATATAAAGCAGAGCCTGAAAGCTATTTAGGCTTCCCAGCCCAACTGCTAGTTAGCTCCTCCAGGAGAAGAAGGATCTTTAGCAAGGAAAGAGAGACTTCACAGGGGAAAAAGTGGAGAAAGCAGGTGTCTAAACGACAGCACTCAGAAAGGCAGACTGTCTCATAGCCCCTAGGATTTATAATAAAAAATCATAAGCTCTTGCATGTACCCTCTCAGGCTAGTCAGGTTGTTTTTTGAATAGTCTATGCCTTTAGTAACCCTTACAATTAAACTATCTTCAAGATCAGCTCAGTCTCCTCTGTTGCCATCACCAGTTTTGTATATATCTGTACACTCATGTCCCACTTGGCACCATTGGAATAGGCACAACTCTTCTTCACCAGCCCAGGGGTACTACATTCAGTAACATCTGCATCTCTTTGATACTGTACTTAGCCAAATCCATGGATGGACTGATTGTATCTTACTCAGGAAGGGCAAGATTTTCACTCACGTACAGTCTTTCAAAAACTTTCACCCAAAACTCCAGGATTTTCCAGCATTTTCACACTGAGACTGGTTTTCCCAAGAGGCTGAACCACAAAACTTAATGAAGGGAGTTTGTGATGGCTGTTCACAGAAGTATTTGTCAGTTCTTTTTTAGAGCCTATGACAGGGATGGTTCCCTAAGAAGCCAATCTAGTCTTTACTGTAGAGGTAAAAACCTTAACAGGCTCAAAATGTAACTTTTTCCTGTGTGGTAGTAATGCTTTGGAGTCTCAGTAATGGACAAAGACCTTACTGTACTACAAAAAAACAACTGCAGAGGTGTGCTGTACAGAAAGTGCAGTCTAAGAGACACTGCTTCTGCTCTCCTGACCACCTTAGACACTATCCTGGTTTCCCAAGGAGCAGGGCCAGTGGTTTCACAATTACTGAGCAGTTGGGCACTGCAGTGCTGTCTCACCCACAGCAGGGAGCAAGCTATAAATATTCTCTCTAATTCTAAATCTCGCCTCCCCTTAGGAGACTTCTTTTCTCTAAATACTCTCGTATTTTGGAACTTCTGCTGAAAATTCTGTCAGCAGGGGTCAAGGCTTAAAATTTTATTACTAGATTTGGGGGAAGAAAAGGTAAATATTTATTTCTAGCTTTTTAACTGTGATAGGAAAGTAATGAGAGTGACAGCAGACTCCATCAGGTACATTTATTATGAACATATGGCCTTAAAAGAGGAGAATTGGCTCAGGAAAGCAGTGCAGCAGGCCACCACTCCACCTTCCTGTTGGGCTGGAAGTCAATTTAAACTGTCTGCACAAAAAAACCCCAAAAAACAAAACTTTCAGAGTTTTGTATGGAAAAGATTAAACCATTAAGCAAGACTAAAGTGTATTAAATATCTCCTCAGAACTTTATCAGCTCACCAGTGTATGTTACACTATAATGAAAATATACAATGTGGAAATGGAAAGTTCAGTGGTATTGAAACATATCCAAAAAGTAGAAGTGAAAATTCCCTCAGACCTTTTCAGAAGGACTTGTTTTGACATGTTGTCAAAATCATGGATCAACCTGATACATAGGAGTGTTGTAGAAAGGAAATTCAGTGCTGAAAATGACAAGGAAGTTTTAGTAAGTGTTGTGATTCAGAGAACAGAAATTGGGTTCCCGTCCTCACCAAGTGGCTTTACGAGCTTCAAGATTTTCCTTTCTATCTTTTGTGCTCTCTCAAAAATTAAGGCTAGAGCAAGGACTTTCTTTTTCATGTGTCTAATCAATGCCCAACTACTGCAGTGACAATTCAGTCTTAATCATAAGACTTAAACAATAAAATCATATAATAAAAAATAATATTAAACAGATAATCAAATATAGTCCCTTAAGACATATTCAGATCTGTGGGGGTTAAGAAGAAATATTTCTCTGGTTCATTCTTTAAATCACCATCTTATTCCTGGCAAATTGTATATCTGCAAAGATATACACCTTCTGCTCAATAAATAGTGCTTTTTCTTCATGAATTCATTTCTTATCTTTCCAAATCATGCCATTATCCAAGGTCCCAGTTTAAGACAATTAAGGTGCCTACTGCTACCTGGACTGTAATCATTAACTATCTGAACAGGCCACTAAAAAACCCATGAGGTTGAAGAGGACCAGTCTGTTGCCACCACCCTCACTGTCCACATCATGGACAGAGCTGTCATCACACCTTGGTCTCATTTAGAAAAAATATGCTCCTCCACAACTCCTAATGCAGGAGTTTGATTTTAAACACTCTGAACTGCATGCTTAGCACCTGAACCGTGCACCAACTCAAAGCCCGATGTAGCTTCTGCTAGAGGCTAACATTGCCCATGTCAGAGACTCTGTAAAAATGGCAGAAAGTTGCTGTGTCCTTTAATAGCGGATTTCTCTTTGGATCATGAGTGTGGACAGGCCCATACAAATAATGAATCACAAATTAAATGGCTCAGTAAATAAAAAATGGACTTATCAAGGACACAACAACCACTATTGTAGAGCCAGACCCTCTAGTGCAAGGAAAAGATTGGCACTAATGTGCCACATGCTTCATTTGTTTCTTCATTTACAGAGGGAGCCATAAGCTTTAAGAAGGAATGACATTTATATTAAGGGAAAGAAAAAGCAAAATAAAAGTAAAGTCTCCTAAGGAACACAGCAAATGCTATTGCCAACCTTGAGCAGTCAAAACTGGAGAGTCTGTCATCTAAGAATCCGGGGGTAAAAAAAAAAATCATGGGAATGGTTTTTGTGCTTACTTGGTGGAGTTTTTATTTTTAAATAAGAATACTTTTTTTTTTAGATTTTGAGACTATACAGGGTACTTATTATTTTATACAAACAGGCTGTACTTCACAGCTAAAAGGCTAAATAAGTTCCTTTTTCTTTTTTGCTTTTTTCCTTTTTTCCCCTTTTCCTTTTTCCTTTTTTCCTGAAGCTGGAGCTCTAAGAAAAATCCCAAATGCTGAAGAACTCATTGTAAAATTGCAAAAAAAACCCCATGTCCTGGCACAAGTCACGTTAGTTCTCTAGCACAAGACTGTAGCTGCCTCTGTGGACATCAGATGTGAGAAATGCATTGTAGAGGGAAAACCAGCATGATCCTGCCATCGCTCCAGGCCCTGCAGAGACAGGGAGAGCCCCTCTCTCTGCATGGATCTCCTCTCTACTCCTGCCACTTCAGATGGAACATGGTCCAGGTTGGACCACGTTGTGGCAAGGAGGGAGGGAGCCATTCTGAAGTAAGAAGCATTGCTTGCAAACCAGCAGTGACTTGTGCCGGTGAATAGTGGGAAAGGACAAGCACTAATCCTGCATCTCCAGTTTTGGAGTGCTGGGCAGGCTGCAGAGGTGGTTTGGGATGTGGCTCTCACCATCCACAGCCAGACCCAGAGTGGGAGGGAGCGCTGCACAGCCCACGGGTGTCCCAGAGTGGGATGTCTGAGTCGTTGGGTGACGGGACTGTAGCTGCCTCCCCTGAACTGAGTGCCCTCACAGTCTCATTTCCGAAGGGTGTTATTTCACTGCTGCCTCCCAGATAATGTAACTGAATCATTCAATTGAGCATAAAATAGAAATTTGGCTTCTTATCTGCTGGGAAACCAGCTTTACTATTTTCTTTCTGCAAAATACATTTTTCACTATCTTATCTTCTAATAAACAATCCCAGCTCTGCAGGCTGCAGAAATGTTCTGAACACATTTAAGAGACATTTTTTCCCCCCCTTCTCTCTTCCCCCCTCTCCCTCCCCTCTTATCCCCCCTTCCCAACCTTTAAAACGTCTGTTTTAAAGGCATATTTTTAAAAGGGATCTAATTTGTATTCCATCTTCCTTTGGTGAAGGTATATATTTTTCATAAGCCTGTCCTCTGCTTTTGAGGCCTCTCTCCCTCAGTTTAATCTTTATTCCCATCTCCTTTTCTTCCCCTGTACAGAACTGAACCACTAACTTCCCCCCACACCCCTAATGCTTTCTCTTGTTTTAAGAAAAAGGCAATTCAGACTTTAAAACTGCCCTCCCCTCCCCGGGCCCTGCCGTGCAGCGCTTGCCTAACGGAAACGAAACGTGTCAGTGAAAGGTCAGCTATGAATTTTTAAAGCTTTCTATCTCACTCAGGCTGACATCAAAAGCATTAGCTGTAGCACTAAATCAGGGAGCGAGGGGGAATTAGAATATGCAACAAGTCCTGCTGTAGAATGCGACACGGAGGAGGATATTCAGAGGCTCCTCGCGGGATGGAATAAGAACCTGCACCAAAATTCAGTGTCAAGGCACTGATTTCTTGCTCATCTGCCCTCCTTCTTGGGCAATCACACCAGCTAGCTGCTTCTTGCAAGGGATCAGTGAAAAACAGGACATGGAATGAAAATTTAAGAGATGTGTCATGCATTGGTGCCATTTCTGCAAATCAAAAGCTGATCTGTGACGTGATTTCATGATGCTCCCCTTATATATGACTCTATGATCTTCTCAGATCCCCCAGCTAAGCTCTAAGGGATCCCTCCTCTGGGTTAAAGCTTTTCTGACTCCAAAAAAGGCAGAGATTTTCTTTCTATATCAAATTAAGAAGGGCAGTGGAAGAAAAATCAGTGTAATTCCTGCAAAGATTAATAAATCCTAGGACAGCAAAGCTACCACATCCCACCCGCAATATCTTACAGTGTGCGTGGTTTGCTGGAGACACACAGAGTCACACTGACACCCTGGACCTTGACCAGCAGTCACCTCTGGGGCTCCACTTCTTTTGCATTGTCTTTGCATTTTCTCATGCTAGGCAGATAGCTGTATCTCTAGGCAGATTTGCTGTAAAGAGAAGATATCTAGATTTGCTGTGGAAGGGATCCCAAGCAACAGCTATGTAACAGAAATTTATCACTTCGCTGCTTTTTCGCAGGCTGTGGTTGAGTCCTCAGTTTGTGTCTCTTTTCCATAAACAACAGGCTGCATCCCAAGGTTAGAGTGCACAGTATCACCTGCAACAACAGCACATGGGCACAGTTCAAGAGGTGATTTATTATTCATTGATCATTTAACAATTTGGCAGCCGAAAGCAGAACTTAGCCCATCAGGACTCCCATGTGCAAAGCAGCCATTCATATGGCACAGAGAAATTGTAGTGGGAACAAAGGATGTTCCCACTGAAAGGAAAAGTCAAGTTAAAAAAATTCTGGCACATGAAGCCTGCCTTGGCCTCTCTGCAAATCATCAAATTGGAATGCAGGGATGCTCAGGAACATCATCTGGAAAGCCTGGCACTAAAAAGCGTGTGATATCTGGTCTGAAAACCTTCCTTCCCTGTGCTGGGACAGCCTGATGCAGCTTATGGTTTTCCATTAGGCACTGCCAGCCTGGGGCAAACTCCCAGCTGGTCCTACTGAGCCTAACAAGAACTGTCACCAACTGCAATGGGACAGATTCTGAACCTTCAGCTTCTTTGACACCTTTCCACCATTTCATCTCCTGGCCCTTTTCAAGCCCTCCACCATACTTGACTGGCTTTTTTCAGACTATTTCTTGTTTCCCTTAGAGGACAAGGCAATGATTATGAAAGAAAGATTTTTGCTTTTAAAACAATATAAATTCATAAAAAATTTAAATGTTTTGTGGAAATGTGTTTATTTTTAATAGAATACATGTTTCTTGTTGTTCTCCAATGTGAGACCACATTTAGTTTCAGCTTTTTATTTCATGTCAGCCTTCATATCACAAAGAATATGAATTATGGCATGCTTATATCTAGCATTTATAAAATCATAAATATAGTTCATTTTGCATTATAAAGTTTTAAAATTATTTATTTATGTCCTTGTTTCTGAAACAATGGGGGGTGGGGGGGTGTAACATTTCCACTTTCTTAGCAAATGCCAACATACTGACTTTTTTCCCCACTCTGGATGGAAACAAATTCCAGTGTGTCACACTTGAACATAAATTCTGTTTCCCAAACAGCTTCAGTTTCCATCTGTCCATAGTGAATCACTGTCCATCCATCCACACAATCTTTCAGCCTTATTCTTCATCCAGTTTTTTCTTTGTGTTTACATCTCTCCATCTGGCTACCCTTATGCTCCATGATATCTCCATTTACCCTTCCATGAAGCTAATTTTCTACCAGCAGAACATCCACCAAAGACTTGCAGTCCAATCATGTAGTTTTCTGAGCTCAGAAATTAAGTGGCAGAGATAAACACTGAATTAAAAGCTTTGCAACTTTGACTGAAGAATGGTAGAACTGATGAAGAAAAAGTAGATCCTGAACTTCAGGGATGCCTGATACTTGTTTGAGGAGTGGGACAAGGCATTTAAGCAGGAAAAATTATGTGGTCATCTATCCATTCCCACTAGAAGTACCACAGTCTTTGTTAATATTGAGAGATCATATCTGTTCATCCCCTTGGTTCTTCTGGCTTTCACAGTGCTTTGGCTGGGGGCCTAGCTTTTCCTAGCTGAAGATGGCCCTAAAGCCATTAGAGTATCCCATGTTGTTCCATATTTTAAATCCACATCAGGTCATTGTAATGGTCCATAAAGCCTCCATAAACCTGTGTAATGAGCTGTAGCAAGAGACACAGTGCCTTGTTCCTGGATGGCATAAGTCCAGGCCCTGAAAAGACTGCCACTATGGTATATGTCTCCTATGTACCTTCACAAGAGTGTCCCCATGCACCCACCCAGGTCTTGTATTTCTTTTCTTGCTGGAAATGTAACCCAAATCTTTGACTCCTACACCTGGCTGCAAAGTAATAACTTGACTTGAAGATAGTAGTAGACTACAAGATCCACTGAGGAATCTTTGAGTCATCTCCAAAAAAGACTAGAAATAGTTCCTACAGCCTCTCAGACAGTTCAGCTATAGATAAATCCTTGACACATGGTTCAGGCCCTTTGCTGAACTTCCAAATCATCTCCTATCCCCATCCAGATTACTGTGCAGCACTTCCATTTTTCTTTTGACTGGATGAAAACTTACAATTCATTGCATTGAGATGTATTTCATTGCACAGTTCTCTATTTCCCTGTTCTCATTCATAAACAAGTTCACTAACGTGAATAAAAGGACCAGGATAATCAAAGATCCTAATGGATTTAGGAATTTGAATCTCAGTGAAATAATATCTAACTGCATTAAACTTCTGTCAGTAATTCAATCAAGAAGAATAACACCCAATTAAAACTTCACAGAGAAGAAAATTCTTATAAGAAATAAAAATGGTAAACATTTTTTTTTCTGAATTCCACTTATTTTTGCCTCTTTTTTCTCTGCATTTTCATATTCTAGAGGCTGAAATATTGGGGGTTATTCTAGTTCTTGTTCACTTGCTAAAGATCTCTTTATTGACACAGCAATACTTTTTATTTACTTAATAGGGAAAAAGTCATGTCTATATTTGTCAGCTGATCAAATTATGTCCAAGAAAAATATGTTTTTAAATCTCAAAACAGGGAAAATTAGGGAGAAAATGTCAAGTGCTGAGAAAGCAAAAAGGATCTATAATATATATATTAGTGCACAATCCTGTACAAAAGGGCAAAGAATATACTAGAATATATAAAAGAAAACAATCTGAGTGACAAATGAGTTATTCTATTCAGTAGATTGAGTATTGGTGAGATCTGAGCTGGAGGACTATGTTCAGGTTTAGCACAGCATTTAGGAGAAAGGTGGACAAAGTGCAGAAAATCCAGAATAATGACAGAAGGACTGGGGGTTGTTTAGCAGAAAAGATAAAGGAAGAATCAGGAGGTAATCTCCTTTCAAAGAGAAAATGGTTGAAAAAGGAAGACACAGGGCAAGAATGCTGGGCTTCAATTACAGCAAAGATATTTATATTAGGTTTTAGGAAAATATTTTTCTCATTCTAGGAAATGAAGCAGTGGAGCAGGTTGCTTGAGGATGGCATTGATCCCCACCACAGGAAATCTCTGAGAACAAGCTTAAACCAAAGTCTGGAATGGGAACAGCCTGGCTGATCTTGCACTACGTTGGGGAGCAGCATAGGTAACCTCTTGAGATCTCATCTGTGCATGCTTTCTGGAGGTCTGTGACCTACAGACACCTTAATGTGGCCTCTGTGTGGTGTCTCAAGAGTACCTGAGATGCCAATTGCTTCACATTCCCATCCCCAGCTCTTCCCAAGCTTCCTTTCAGTGGTGACTGAAGCAGCATTTCTGGATACTCTCCTGAAAGGCTTGTAAAGCTCTGGTAAACACAGGGCATGTTGGGTATCCCATTTGGCTCTGACACTTTTTAAAAATCTAGTTATTATTGAAAGTTACTGTGCCAGCAGTTGTATTATTAATACTATTATTTATTATTTATGAAGCGCCGAGTGTGTGCTAGATGCTTATATGATTATACACTGAGTTACGCTGGAGCTGCACAGTCTACTGAATTACAATGTAATGTTATTACCTGCAGCCTTTGCATGAGAATATTTTTCATTTACTGTAGTTGGTTCCTTCATCATGGGATGGTCTGAACAGGGTTTGTGAATTTTAAGTCATTAATGTGCTAGACCTGACACCAAAAAAGGAGTAGTGAGGGAAATGGTACCCTCATTTTACAGAGAGGCTAATGTTGGGCCTCCAAGGAAACTGAGAATCCTGGTGTCACACAACAGAGCACAAAAACTCTCAACTCATTGTAAGCTGCTGGTTACTTTTACTGACTTGAATGAGCTAGTTATTGTGCTTGGAAATGCAAAAGTCTTCATTCCCTTGTGGGCTCAGATGACTTCACTTAGCTGAGATCCAGTAGCAATGACTTCCATACACTCGTTACATATTACATCCAAATGTATTCCCTTTCACATCAATTCTTGTTCTACCACCACTCAAGGCAAAGACAGACTGTGCTTCTACAAGACAGAAGAGTATGTGTTCTTAAATTTTCTGTATTCCATTCAATACTTCCCCCTGCTTTGCTATGCACTCGCTCCCACAGTGCTTCTAATGGGACTGAATTTTCAAATCTTTTGATGTCTCTACACAATATTTATTCATGCTTTAAACAATGTTAATTCACAGTAAAATTCTGAAACTATATATTTATTCAGGTGGAATAGACAAGGTTTTAAAACTATCAGCAGAGAGAGGCATCTTTGTCCATTTAAAAAAAGAAATCACATTTTTTTTTCATCATTATCTGATCAGTTCTCATATCTACACTACAGGAGTAGGACATTACCATGTCCATACCTCCAACTGCAGTTTTAATCAGAAGAGAGACTGCTCTCTGGTTTAATGAAGTAAATGAGACCTCTGGTAATATTGTCTGTGTAATTGACATAGTTCTCTGGGAAACATTACACTTTATAATGAAAATACTGTATATAATTAGGATCTAATAGGAAGAAAATAGTAATTAGGCAGAATTAACTGAACAGAAGCAATCAAGCAAATAAAGGTTATTCTCTGGAGAGGACCCTTCGGGGTTCAAATGTGTACATCCTATGATTGTAAAGAAGTCACAGTAATTAACAAGAGTCTTTTCATTGCATAAGAATAGCCTAACATTGGCTTCTGGAATGACCCCTGCAAATCAGAGTGTGTTCTTTCAGTCCTGTGCTTTCACAAGCATTGAGGGAAGGAGGTTGTATCCAACATTGTGTGTGCTTGCACAATGGCTTTAGCAGAGGTCATGAAGACACCAAGACCTTTAATTCTATTCTCGCCCCAGCCTTTGTGGACCCTTGTTGCTTTTCACTTTCTGTTCAGCCTCAACAAAGTTTCCAGAGCTGCTTGCTGTACATGAATTTCACAGCAACACTAATCCACACAAGATATCACAGTAATGAGCAGATTACACAATGGTCCAGGAGTGATTCTTTCCCTGGAATTACCAGATAAGTCAAGCCAGTTAAGTACTCAACTCTTAGCACAATGGTTATGTGATCATTATGGACATTTACTGTCACTTGGTGAAGTAATTTGCACTTCTCTGAAAGCCACCTACCTGCTCTGGGACCAGGAAGCTTGCCCAGACACTGCCACCTGAGTACATTCCTGTTCCTCTGTGAGTGCAGAATGGGTCTCATTGCAGGTAACAGCTTCTCAAGTAGTCCTTCTGAGTTATCTTCAGAGGTTGATAGTAATGATCAGACAAAGGAAGACAACAAAAACCATCCAGGGACCAAAGAGGAGACTGTGTTTTTCTTTCTTCCTTCCTCCCCTTTCTCTCTACTGGAGGCAATCAGGGACAAAGGAGAAACACCTGCTTTTTATGTGAGCACAAGAGGCAGAAGGCAAAACCACTACTGAACAGAGATCTGTCAGGAGAGAGCTCAGAGAAATGCATAACATGAAAAAGAATGAATCCAACACTTCTCTTAAGTAGAAATCATAACTAGACAAAATAGTTGAGGCCAGGACTTGCTTTAAAGCAGTTCCTATTGCTTAACAATATTTCTTCCATTCTTATCTGTTTTTCTACTTTATTTATCTATGCATTGATCTTTTGAGAAAAGATTTACTACAACTATCAGCATAACACTTAGCATAAATTAACAACAAGAATGGCTTCATGGATTTTTTGGTTTTATTCACATAGATCAAAAATTAAGTTCTCAGACAGCTCCCAATTTGGATGAGATTTTCTTAAATTACATAAACTTTTCCCAATTAATTTGCTCCTTCAACCAATTACATGTGTGGCACCAACCACAAAGTTTTCTTGTCTCAAGACTTCTTATTAGATTGGGAACCATTTCTTACCCTTATCCCTTCACAAAAGGTCAGGTATTGTCCCTTAAGAGGGTAAGTAAAGTATGTTTCTTTAATGGGATGCCCAGTGCACCATTTCATCTCTGACCTTTCAAGTTCTCTTGTTGGAACTTAATTCCCCATTTATGCACTGCTTTTGGTGGAAAAAAACCTACTCTGAGTCAGAGGATTTCAGCCCATTATCCTAGTATTCAGGTCCCTCAACTGTAAGTGGCTAAAGCAGACCTTCTGGGAAGGAATCCAATACTGACCTGAGGACTTTGGGATGGAGAATCCAGCGTGTCTGTTAGCACTTTATTCCAGTGGTTAGTTGTCCTTAGTGTTACAAAATCTGTGTCTTACTTCTGATTTGAATTTGTCTGGCTTTAGCTTCCAACCATTGTCTCAATTTCCCCATCACTAAAATGCTTGGGACAAATGAGCCAAGAGTGCACTCGATCAAATTAAATCTGTGACCAAACTAAGAAGAAATGGAGATGGGGGTGGGAGCAGGGAAAAAAGGCAATCATACAAAGGAGTTTTTGAAGCCTCACTTTTTCTGGCCTGGTATCTGATTCTCTAATGATAAATAAGCTCCAAACTCACTCTACAGCTCTCCTCCAAGGACACTTCCAGATTTCATTCTACCCAATTGTCTAATTTGAGGAGATTTATAAGAACTTAATGTCTTTAGAATTGCAGCAGCTCTCTTGGATTAGGTGAGAGCCGAGAATGGACTCACAATTTATTCCAGTGAGGACAAACACATGGACAAGAATGATTGCCCAGAAAATGTTTGTCAAACCACACAAGTTTTTGGGTTTTTTTTTTTCTTTTAAGGGTATCTGATGAAAGGAAATAAACAGTAGGAAAAGAGAAACTATGGACTGAGAAATATATTTATGAAATAATTTCCTTTAAACTCAGATTAAATTTTCCATTCTGTTTGTAGGACATTTGATTCTTGAAAGAAACATTTTTTTTTGTCTTTTGTTCAGCGTGTTGGTAAACCTGTAGAAGAAAAAGCCATTTGAGACCATTGAGGTGTTTTGAGAGTGCCTCAAAGAATGCTTTCTCTTTGCTTCAGAACATTTCTGTCCACTTCTTTTCCTTCTTTTTTTTTTAACAGAATTATTCACTCAATTCAGGGCAACTTTGTTGCTGTTTTTATCCCAGACATGAAAGCCGATTTTTCCAACAAAATTAAGACTTCTTTAAAACTTTAGATCAACCCATAAAAAACAGTGACATCTTTTGTGACATCTTTGAGACTGATATGTAAAAAATATCCTACAGTAGCTAAGAATTAATGTCATTATTGTTCTCTCATATGGCAGAAGTACAATCCAGTTAAGTATCTAATAGCCACTTGCACATACCAAAAGTAAGATGAAAAACCTCAGCAAGTTCAAAGTTTGTAGTCCAATTATGTTCTGTCTTGCAGGTGCTCTATAGGGAGTGAAAGTAATGTCCCTCAAACCACTCCATATCATTGCAATATCTAACAAATCCTTTGGCACTCCAGCAAGGAGTTCAAAGAAAAAGCATCATCAGCTCGAATAATTACTGCCCATATTAAGTGTTTTAATATTGCAGATGGATGTAAAAGGTAAAGGACAATGGCTCAGACACAAAGAGCCTAGCAAAGTACAACCTGGGGAAGGCCACAGATATCCAACACATTGTCCTTTCCCCTGTTCTGTTCGCTGTAATATTAAACCACTTAATCTGTAATTGCCCAAGCTTATGATGCCTTTGCTTTGAACTCTCTGCAAGAGTGCCATAGGATTTGTCAGATGTTTCTAAAACAAAGTCTACCAGGAGGCTGAAAGGTCTCTTAGTAGCTATGACAATGGTTTAATGGAATATAATTTCCAGTAAAGGGAACTAATTTAATATTTTCACATATTACATAAGCAAGGTACCAGCTGAGAGAAAGGAATGAAAATTTTAGCAAGAGGCAATCAAGATGAGCAGTGCTGTAAAATCATACCTCACCGGTGTGCGCTAACCTTACTGCACGAACTCAGCTTGGATACCACTTGCATTTTCCTCTCTGTGAGGACTGCTCAGCTTGACAAAAGGCACACCAGTCCCAGAGCCTGGCACAGCTGGGTTTCAAACCGTCCATGCTGGTGAAATCCCAGGTGACACTCAGGAAATCAGTTCTTCCCCTCTGTGCTCACTTCCTATTGTTTGTCTTGCTTCGTCTTTCAAAGCTGAAAACTCTTTTCTACTATGGGCAGTCCCTCACATTGCAGAGTGGCCATGATAAAGACATCCTTGAGATGGTGCTTGAATACACAGAATAAACATGCAGGGAAGAGAGATATGGGCTGTCTGAGGTTCCCTAGATGTCACCATGTCTCTTGATTCTTTAGCGCAGAGTGAGCAGAATCCTGAGGTATGTTCCTCTTGTTCCACATTTTCCTTTTATTCCTGTCCAGGACTCTTCAATCATGGTGTGCTTCTGTCAGGCAGCTCTTAGCCTCCTCCCCAGAGGTGAGCACATTGCAGACAAGGTGGTGAAGCCTCCTCCATGTGCACAGGAGTAGATTCTGAAATGAAGTCCACCAAGAAGATTTGTCATTTGTCCAGGAAAAGAGATGGATGACAGAGATATTTATTATAATCTATTCCTATGCACTTATGAGCACATGCTTGTAGGGTCCTCATGTAAACTTCTGCAGGAAGCAGATATGATGAAAGTGGTTTTTCCAGTTGGAAAATCTGTTACAAGAAGAGGTTTATTGGCGACGTGTCTTGTGGCTTGGGTTTCCTGTCTTCATGGCTTGGGTTTCCTGTCTTCAGGCAATAACAATCTTGCCACCAAAAGAGAAACTTGTTATTCCCCTGTTATTTTTCCCTATTTATTCCTTGGTTGTGGTGGCATATGTTGCTTCCTCTTGTGTGAAATGCTTTCTACTCTCAGATCATTTCTCTGAAAAGGATATCTTCCCTGTGGCATCTCTCAGGAGCATTTGCAAAAGTTCACATGGTTTCAGAAGTCTGGAGTGCAGAAGTGTTTAGTATGATTTGGCTGCCCAACTAAATAATTGCTTTTTGGCATTCTACAGATGTCCCACTTCTGGTCTTTGAAGGAAATATGTTGAATTATTGAAATAAGATAGAGTCAGGATTATGAAAGGAAGTATCATCTTCTGATTAAAGCATCAGCCTTGAATTCAGGAGATATACATTTGGTTTCTGACTCTGCCACAGATTTTTCTGGGAAGCCTTAGGCTTACCACAAAAGCTGAGATCCATTTTTGTCTAACATAAGCTATACAAAATTTTTAGAAGAAGTAAGTTGCCTAGGCTCCTGCTACAGTCAATGGAGTGCAGTAGAGATCTCCAAAGAGAGCCTCACCCCACCCTATGATACATGACTAATATACCTTAAATGATTCACACTCTGGGGGTGTTTCTCTGCTTAATGCCAACAGGAAACTAAATGACAAAGTTGGTCTAGATACCTTTTAGATGGCTAAAATTAGGTAAGACTGCTTCTACCCTTTGTCTCACTCTGTGCCTCAGTTTCCCACACACACAGAGCTGACAGCAATGCTTCCTTCCTCTGGCCTTTTTAATTTACTAGATTCTAAACTTTTCTTTCAAAGAAATAGCAAAATATGGCCTGAGTTCAGCTGAGTCTTAGTAATACAGTTCTATAAATAACACAAATACTTGTTTGGGATTCCTGTAACTACAGCATCTGAACTCCAGATAAAATCAAAGAGTGGCTGGAGAAACAGAGTTTACTTGATTAAAAATGTTAAGAGAAATGGGTGGGAAATTACCTAGCTACATGCATTAAACATCTTAAGTATCTCAGGAAAGTTGGATTAAATTAGAAGAAATTATTAAAATGTAACCACAGATATAACTTTTATGACAGTGAATATATGTGCAATAACTCATAACTAGAGTAGGTTGAAAAATGTTCTGCTGGAATATTTTTTTCTGACAAAAAATGGAATTTTATTGAAATCAACCTATCCTGAGGAACATGTCAATTTAAGTGGCGCTTTTTTTTTTTTTTTTTCTAAGAAAGAGAACTGAAATGAAATGTTCCCAATAAGGTTCAACTTTATCAGAACAGAATGTTTCAAATTTTTTCAGGTTTAAGCAACTCCATTAAAAATATTTTATGCAGATCGGTAATGCTTAAAATATCAAAACTGGAAGAAAGTACTTGGCACTGATCAAAAATAGTGCACTGAATAACCACAAATTATGGTTTTTAGAAGACTTATTGGAAAAATTTCCTTTCCATCTCTTAACAAAAAAAACGAACCCAAAATCCAAAAGGGCAGAATTCAAATAATATTCAATATTGCTTCTGCTTGGCTGGATGAAGCACTTAACTCGAAGCAGATATATCTTCATTTTTATATGTCATCCACTGTTTTAATGTATAGGTAAGAGAAACAAAACAAAACCTTAAATCTTAAGCATTTCTGTTGATATATTGTTAACAAAACAGCTACTGAAGATCACGACTGCCGTTGATATATCAGGCTATAGGAGCCACCTTCAGAGGCAGAAAGGTGATTCTTGAAATTCCTACAGGGAAGAGTCTCTCAGCTTCCTTCTCAGAAGCAAATAAATCTGTTCAGTCTTCTCCTTCATTGTGTCTTATTTAATCTACAAGATTTCTGCAGAGTCCTTTTTTTTAACATCTGTGTAACGCATCGGTCTCCCAGTGTCTGCTGTCCTTCCCTACTTGGCAAGTCCCCGAGGATCAGTCTGGTTTTCCTCTGTAAGCACGTTATCCCCCAAGGTTTCTAATTCACATTCTCCTTGGTGAAAGCCCTGCAGCACTCAAGGAAGACAGAGCTCAGACGGCTCCTGAACTCCATGTTTGACAGACTCTGAAGACTCATTTCATCAACCGTTAATCTCTTACAATCCTCTAAGCTTTATCTGTTAAGACTGAAGCAAGCAGTGCAGCTTTGCCATACTTTAGACTTGTTATTAGTTTTCATAATTTTTCTCAAAAGAACATAAGACTAAATCAATCTCCCATCCCTAATATGTTGATAATCGTTTTGAAATATTTAAAGCTTCTCTTCTTCAGAAGCTTCACTGAAATAACCAACTCATCTATCCCCTGGTGCTTTCTTGGCTCTTATTTTGATGTTCTCTTTTCCCCTATCAGACTTTCCCAGGTTGTTGAATTGTCTCGTGGCCAAAGACTTTCTTTTCTACTCTCACTTTCCATCCTGGGATTTGCTTCAAAATTTCCTTTTTATCATTACATTTCTCCACCTGTATTTTCATACTTCACTTACCTTCCCACAGCTCACTTCTGAGGCTCTGCGGTCTTTGGGTACCTACCAACTACAGTAGCTGCCTACTACTATAATGACTACAAAGCAACTCTCTTGTCACTTGGACATTCTTGCATCAAACCCTGTAAAATTAGAAATGTCTCCCCAAACTGCAGATATTCCAAGTTGTTCCAAGGACCAGACTTGCAGCAGGTCCAGACCCATAAGTGATATAAAATTAAAACAGACTTTGACAGCAGTGAAACCACATTGCTGTGACCTGAAAAATAAAAAGAACCTTCTTTGTTTCCAGAGTCTACTGAACCTCCCAGATATTACCTACAGTTAACTTATGCTCAACATTTGCTTGCTGTTACATCTATATCTGGATTACAACTCAAGCTGCTACATCCATCCAAAGGTGTTAAGCCACATCTGCTTTGGTGTTAAAAGAAGCTCTCACAGAATTAAGCTGGTTTGACTGACCTACAGAATTGAAAATAGCCTCTAGACAAGCTCTAATGCCATTGCAGTAAGTATTCAGTCTGACTGGACTGGAGTGTTTACCTCTGATATTTATTTTTCCCTGATGTGAATAACTGTGTAAGATAGGGAGCTAAGTCCCATGGCACTGTGTCCCTGATACAATGATATATTGAACTCTCAGGTGGAGTAATAAGAATGGGAATTGTTCAGCACCTGAGATATGCAGGCCCCAGATCTCTGCGTAGCATCCACCAGCTTATAGAGATCAAGGCAAGCAGAAAGCAACAAGATATTTAACAGAGGAATCTCTGCATCCCATTGCATACTAATTAGACACTAGACATAGATACATCAGGGGAAGCGGAGGGAGGAAGGAGGGGGGAAAAAAATCTCTTGGCAAGACAATGTTGCATTTCAATCTTTCACCTTCACTGGGTAATGGGATGTGATGGAACATTAAAACAAACAAACAGCTTTTGGTGTTTACAAGAAATGTTTAAATGGGAGATCACGAGCCAGAGGTGCTCCACAGAACATCTGGAGTACTGGAAAACAATGTGATTACGCAGATGAGTCACATTCATTAGGCTATAAAATCTCCAGTAATGAATGTACGAAAGGGACTTTCATGTAGATTGTCATCTATAGCCAAAACCCCCCCCCAAACCCCTAGATAATACACTTGGCAGTTCCTTCCCTGCCCACCCCCCTTTCCTCCTCCCCTTTGGAATGAGATTCCCAGTGCAATCACAGAGCTTCGTGCTTGCAGCTCAAAACCCATGTCTCGGGCGCAGGCGCAGATCTGCGTGTGGGCATTAGCTGGGAAGAAAGGGAAGGGAGGATACATGTGTGGGTACAGCACTGCTCAACAGTCACTGGAATGAGATGATCAGCATCTTCATCTTCCCCATACACCTAGCACTGACAGTGCAATGGGATACTGCTTGTCCATATGGCCCCCTCTAGATGATCTCACTGACAGTGTAGACATCTCTTAGGCAGGAAAAGACACAACTTAAGGGTTATCTAGGGAAGTCTACTGAGTGCCAGGGTGAGAGAGGATGAGAATCAGTTGTTCACTGTTTCATTTAAACTAGTAGAAGATGAAAATGAACTAAAAGGACATTTTCTTCACATGGTGTGTGGTTCAGCTGTGGAACTCCTTGCCACAGGACACTGTGGGTGCTGCAAGTTTGCATGTGTTCAAGGGAAGGCTGAGTGGAAAACTTAATCAATTGACAGCCATTGAGTACAAAGAACCTGCATCTAGCATAGAAAGTCTCAGAGCTGCAAATTGCCAGCGACAGGAAGAGTGCAGGCAGAAGCAGCACTATGAGATTGCTCTTTTCTGATAGTTCCCCTGTGAGACTCCATGAGAGATGGCACAGAGCTGTGTAGGCATTTGGTGCAACCTAGTCTGGCATTTTAGGGCTCCTATATTTCATGTTTAGTGACTTGTAGAACCTGAATATGTATCAAGAGTGAAGACTGGACTCTGTCACTAAGTCATTCTGCACATAACATTAGTCAACAAAGAGTCAGTTATTTCACACATGGCCACAGGACAATTGTCATAGCAGCTAGAGGAGAAAATATTCCCTTAACCTATTCTAGCAATCTTGGTGAGATATCTTTGAAGAGGTCCCCTAAATGTCTGGGCTGCCTCCCTCAAAGCTTGACCCCAGACACATCTCTCTAACCAGCAAGTCAGTAATGGCAGATTTTTCCCCAAAGCAAGGTTAGCAATAGCTTTGACAGATGTTTCAGGATCTTTTATCACATTAAAATTATTGGATGTTGTCAGCTAAACTGAACAGCATCACAACCCCCCTTTTTAGCTCATTCTTGAACACAGATGTTTTAAAATAACCCTCTTGTGGGTTTTATCCATTGCTGCTGCCTGTGTAACATATCATCACTTCTTGAAAGACCTCATTACTTGGAGGTTTTTTGTTTGGTTGTTGGTTTTTTTCCTAAAGGCCCGTTTGTAGAGTTGGCACCTTTTTTTCATTTCCAGTAGATCTATTTCCCCCTGGACCATGTCTGTCTGGGGAGATCTCATTCAAGGACAATTGGGCTTCAAATTGGGAAATCAGACTGCTAAATCCCTTAGTTATCTTTGAAAATCCCATCCTTGAAGCTTAAGTCTGATGAGAACTTCATCTGCTTTCTGTAATTTGCTGGTTTTCAACTCAATTTCTGAAAGGATATTTTTTTCTCATAGGTAGAGGACTGTGACCTTCATAGACAAATAAAATAAGTTCAACAGAATAAACAATAATTAAATTTCCATAGGAAAATATATTTTCTATTTTCTGTCTCTGACTGAGGGTTAAATAACTAAAACATTGTGATTTCTTTGTTTTCTTTTCCTTTTAAGGGAAAACACAGCTACCTGAGCTGTTTACATTTCACTCACATCACATATTATATTTGCTCACGGTTGGCCCTGTGTCTGGAGCAGCACTTGGGGAGTTATGAATCTGAGGATCTTTCCCCAGCTTTGTCCCTCACTGGTCACGTCTCACATCACCACTTTGCTTCTCACCAGTTCAACCTCCTTCTCTGTAAAGCACTGAGACGCCGTTAGCATGCATTAATTAATATTTATAAAGTGCTTTGACATCCTCACATAAGTACAAAGCCTTCTGATAAGAGAGAAAATGCAAATGTCACATATGTTATTTGTACATAAAGGCTTGAGAGTTCTGCCAGCGCTGGGTCCATGCCTCCCAGCAGCACCACGCGATATGTCAGGGCTCAGAGCAGAGGCACCGTGGCAGAGATCTCTAGCCAGGCTCTGCAAGCTGGGTATAGGTGGCTGCAAAACTCCTATCTTACATCTTAGCACAGGAAGATTGTAAGAAATAAAGTAAAGCAGTCTTATTTTTAAATGAGGGCAAATCAAAGCACACAGCAATTTAAGGGTAGAGTTAGTTGGAAAGAGGTTTGTCTTGTGTTGCAAGTATTTCTGAGATTCCAGAGATGAAGAATTATGCCTTTCAGTGTGAAAAAGGATGTAAATTTGAGCCTGGTTGTAATAGGGAAGAAGAACAGGTCAGGTTGTTTCAGAACAAGGTATTTGTTTTGCTTTTCCCACAGCAGTTCACTCCAGCTTCAAACTGAAAAAAAAAAAATAGAATATGTTTTTGTTCATGAAGTACTTAACTGGGACACTTTTGACAATTTAAAAATGTTTAGGAGTTATATTTTTAGTATTAGTGAATTGAAAAACTTGTCAAAAATGGCTATCTTCCTGAGGAACAAACACACAGCAGTGTAAACAAATCCAGATGCTCTCAGGTCAGCTGTTATCAGCATGTATCCCTTAAACAGCGCTGTGTTTCCCCAAACCCCAACCTGCTGTTCCCTACTTTAACCCATTTATCACAGAGCAGCACTTGGGGGGATTAAATAGGTCCTTTCCCACATCATGTACATGTCCAGAATTAATCAGGAGTGTCTCTTGAACAGGACACCCCTGGATGTGTGTGTTCATTTCCTGCCTGGCAGCAAGTGCAAGTTCCCAAATCACCTGGGCCTTCAGCTACCACAGTGTAATAGCCCCAACAAAAAGCCCTACAACCTCTCTGCCATGAAACAAAGACCACAACCCCCGAGGAAAGAACCTGGGTCTTGATTTCCAGATGGGTTTTTCCTGAATAAGAACTTCAGAGGCTGCTGTTAGAAATGGATACCAGGGAGAGAGACTGCAGCCTCCGCAGGGCAGGGGCTTACATTCACCCAGACATCGGCTCACCCCTGCCTCAGCCTCACAACGTCGCTGTGTTCCCCCCCGGATAACAGACTTGATGGATTTCACATTTGAAGGCTTTTGCTTTGAAAGAGCCTCAGCTTTTATCTTAGCAAAGTACAGCTTTGTAACCTAAAAATAGTCGCCCAAGCTCCTTCCATCGGAACAGCAGAAGATGAGCTAGCGACTCTCAATTTTTGGAGCTTCTCTATCAGAAAGATGAAACATTTTCCCTGTAATCCTCCAAAATGGAATATTTAGGGTTTCGGAGGTTACTGGAAATTTCCCTGGCAGCTGGTCAAATGTGTGATCCCATTAGAGCTTCTTTGATGAGGAAGTGTAGCTTGACTCAGAGAGAAAATGAGGATGGGAGGAGAGAGCATGTCAAGTGAAAAAGAGAAGTAGAGAGAGAAAAGGAAGGGAAAAAACCTCCATGAACCAAGAAATGTAATCTACTAAAGTCTGCCTCTTCCTTTCAAAGAGGAAGACAAGAAATTGCATCCAACAACTCACATAACTGCCTGAACTCTGATTATGAATGAGCGAGAAGCAGCTCTGCTCTCTCTGTGCGAGGGAATGGGATCATGGGGATGTCCCTTCCATTCTCAGAGAGGCCAGGGAAGGCCAAACATTGATTTTCTCCCACTGGCAGAGCTCAGGACACCAAGGCTGCGAAAGCACCTGGCAACCTGGGATTAAAGAAAAAAAAAATCCTCCTGGATCCCAAGCTGCGTGCTAACTGCTTGTCAGCTCACTTAGCACCACACTTGCTGCAAGGAGCAGCCGGAGTCAGAGAAGGTCTCTTTGTTAGCAAGAGAAAAGGACAAGGAACTGTGTTTTACACGCTCCATTGTGAATCAGTGAATGGCTTTGCAGTACATAATGCACAGGGTTTGTTCAGGGCATCAACAAGCATCTCTCCATCCTGGCGGTACAACCCCTCCTAACAGTCAGGTTAACCCTGGATGGAGAGGAGGATGCAGGTGCTTTGTGGTGGACACTGTGACAGCCACGTGCTGCCCAGCCCCAGGCCCTGCAGCAGGCACAGGAGCTGCATCTGAGCCCAAGCCATGGGCTGTACCAGCCCCATGTGCAGGAGACCTGCCATGAGCATGGACATGGCTTCTATCCATCAGGAGATCCATCAGGAGATGTCTGTGTTCACCACAAGCATGCTACAGTCAAGGGAGGGCCAGATCCTTCCCTAGCAGGCATGTTGAACTTCAGCAGCTGCCTTTTTTATTTTTTGGCATCACACTTACCCATAAGCAAGAAATGAAGTTCTTAGTATTTCTATTAGAGTGACAAGACATCAAGACTCCTTCCAGCATCATTTTTTACCTAAACGGATACTCATTCTCTGCTCTCTGCTATTAATGAGGAATCATTTGTCAGTAAAAGCAGGCAATGCAGGCTCAGATAAAGTAAAAAACTATTTCTACCCTCTTCTGCCTCCTGAGGGTGAAGTCTGACCTGCTGCACTGAGCTGGGCTTACCATAATCATACCCATTTCCACTACCCTTAGCCAAGGACATCCTCTCTAAACCTGTCAGCATACCTGCACATGTAACTGTGTCCTAAACTGCTTTCTTCAGACTGGGAAAGAACGGAAAAACTTCCTACTGAAACTGCTTTAAGTGTTTGGGTTCAAAGGAGCAATGAAGGTTTTTTTCTGCACTGCACATGATCATCATTCAGAAAAACCCATCAGAGGAAAATCTACCTCCCTGCTGCATCCTTCCAGCTCTGCTGTCCTCAGGTAAGCAATGCTAAGCCAGATTTATCCCTCCAAACAGAATTTTGGGAACATGGGCAGATGGGATGCCAGCTCATGCTCCCATCACAATGGCAGATCAACAGTGCTACAGGGAATCAAAAGCACTGTACGCTTGTATTAATTAACAGCAAAACCGACTTTGACTCTGAACACCCAGAAGGAGTGGATCTGATGAGCGAGTGCAGGCTGCTTCTGCATAATCTCTTTTTAGATCAGAACCCCAATTTAACTCAGAGCCAACGGGGTACTTCATAATAGCACCAGCCCGCGCAGGTTTAACTATGCCAATGACATGAGGAACGCGTAAAATGCTGCAAATAAATCCCCAGCTTCAGGAACAGGGTGTCATTCCAAGTGGCAAGCCCTGTTCAGCACGGATTTACGACCCCCGCGGAGGCATGCACTGCCATCTGCTTCCTCCAAGCCTCGCCAAGCAGCCTGTGTGAGACGTGCAGACTTGGTCCCTCCGTTTGAGCCTCCCAGAGTGCTGAGGAGGCTTTGCAGCAGGCAGGTTGCTCTGGTTGGTAAGCTCAGCAACTGCAGGTTAAAAAAGGATATTAAATTGGGTTATCTCTTGTATGAAAAGGAACTAAACTCAAGACTGAAATGAGATATTTTTCTCAATTCTGTATGTCAAAAATCTATCTGCATGGGAGTTCATGCATTCAGCTTATACATTCACATAAGTCTTTACCTATGTAAATAAGACTATATGTGTGTACCTGCATCTCCTAAGGGACCAAGATTTAATGGCCAGGTTTAAAATACACTAGCAACTTTCTTTAATTGTTGGCAGCCAGTTTGGGGTGCCTCATTCACACCCTACCACACTTGCACCCTATCACACTCATTCACACCCTGTAACACTCATTCCTATAAATAACAGCATCGCCACCGCAAGAAATATCTTCTAATTAGCACCCCAGACACAGTCTCCTGGCTTGCTTCCACTCCTTCCCATTGGCACAGAGCTGGTGTCTCTTATTTTTTCATGCAACATTCCCTTAAAGACCCACTGATGTCTTGTTGAGCCTGTTTGCAAGGAGAAGAAAAGAAGAAAAGGCATCCAGAGGAAGGTGGCAGATGATAGTAGGAGATGTATCATGTGCCTTCCTTCTGCTGACCCACTACTGAGCACTGCTGCAAGAACAGGCTCTCAAAAACATCAGGTTCATCACTGTTACAGCTAGAAATGACCTCTTAGATCATGCAGTCCAGCTCCCTGCCCCTCAGGATGACTCCCCAGTGTACACTTCATGCTGCTTTGTCCAGCCTAATTATCCATCCCTGCTGTTAATGGGATGGAGCACCAAATTCTTCCAACTGCTACCTTCCTTCAGGGGTGTTTTATTGTTCTTTCCTTCCTGGTAGTTTGTACGGTTGAGTTTTGAGACTACATTATTTTAGGCCCTGACATTTTAGGCACTAAATGACAAGAAGAGTCCTGATGGTCTCAGACTTCTGTGCAACATGGAAAGTGTAGCTTGAATTTGGAGATCTTTGTGCATTGAAATAAAAAGCAGACTTTTTGGAAGAGGTTAAGTGTTAAGGAAAAGGTTTTACTGTTTTGTGGTTTGAATTTGGGGTTTGTGGTTTCTCTGTCTCATGAACACACAAAGCATACACAAGTTCATGTGTGTGTCTACAAATACAAACATAAGCACACATGTATTCCTGTGTGGTAGGTGCACCTATTTATTCACACATGTGAATAGTCACAATTACATACAGTGGCACACAGTCTCGACTGCCATATCTCAGCCTGGCAAGTAACTTGGTTTTTCTCCTCCTATTTCCTTTGTGTCCAGAGAATGAAGCAGGCTGAATGTCTGTCATGTCATGGCAAAGCTCTCATAATAATTCCAGTCTAGTCTAGACTCCTGTGCTGTCCTTGTGCACTGAGTGCCTTTGCAGACTTTACATTACAACATCTGGCATATGTCTTTCATTTCCAGCCTGGTTTTTGACTGAAAGGAGGCTTGTGTCTTATGTCACAGACTGTCTTTTTGTCAGAGTGGGCAAGAATATGAGGTTTTGATGTGTTTCATGAAAGCAAGTCATCAGGTAAAGGAGAGAGTGTTGTTAATGAACCTCAGCCCTTGATTAGCCAGCAGAGCATGCTCAGAGATCAGGGATGCTGCAAATGCGCCCATCTCAGGAAAAGATTTGAAAGTCAGTCCATGAGACCAGTCCATTGAGACCAGGCTCCCTTCAGCCCATTGCTCACAGACCCACCTCTGACTTCTCCCACCAGGTGACAAGCTCAGCTTACCCTGTGCTGACAGGGCCAGCTCTCACTTGCAGTGAGGAGGGAAGATCCTCATTGTCTGCTCAGGTTGCTCCCAGGTCTCAGAGAATATCCTCTCCCCCCTGCTATTCCCACTCTCATTTTCCAGGACACACGTGTATTTCCCTTGTGTCAGGAAGTTCCCCACTGTCCCCCTTTTGCTCAGCCTCCTCCCTGGCCCACATGCATCTGCTTCAGCATCTGTGTCAGGGCTTTGCTATAATTACGGTCTCCTCTGCTCCCACCCCCACTCTTTCCAAAATTCCTCGCTTCAGACATTCATGTAAATCTGTTTCACAGTCACATAGTGCTTCAAATTAAACTTAGAAATGTTTCTTTTTAGCCTTTTAACTAGTTCTTACAAGAGGCATGTTGCAGAGGAGGGGATTTCACAGCTGTTTCAGGGAACCCTGTGGTGTGAAAAGGCAAGTGGCACTTTTCATGAGAGGGGAGGAGGACTCTGCTGTCCATGTTCAGGATCCCCCAAGGATCCATTAGTTCTTGACTCAGGTGTCTGTCCTGCCACATGGGTAAACCACTGAGGTCTTCTCTTTGCAGCAGCTTCATTTCTAAGGTAACAAAGGATGCTAACAGCCTTGCCCCTGAGTCCTTTCATTGCACCCTTAACAAAGCAACACTTTGATTTTTGACTTAACTGTCTCCTTGAGACACAGGCAACTACTGAAAGTGCAAAAACTTCAGCAACTTGCACTCATCCTGGGGAAAGAAAACAGAGAAATGGTCTCAGTAACAGGCAACGAAAGGGAAAGGGACTTTACCTCCCAATGCTCTGCTAACACCTCTGAGACCTCCACACCTGAAACCACCCAGGGGCAGTTGGACCATCCAGTGTCTTTTCCTTTCCCATTGCCATCATACTGGTGGCTTTCACCCATCGCTGCCAGGAGATGCTGCTTCCAAACTGAAACCACCAGCAAGCCTCAAGCTGTTGACCACCCGTGGCAGATGAAATTGTGCTCACACAGCAGTGAAAAAGAGACTCAGCACCCAGCAGAGACCCGCATGCAGCAGGCTTGGGTCTGCCTGCAGGGTTGTCTATCCTGATTGCAGGAGCCAGCTCTCCTAGCTGGTCCTCCTCCTCCATCCCTGGCTGAGGCAGCAGGAACCATGTGCTGAGTCTGCTTCAGCTGGGAATTACACTTTGCATATCTTACATCTACCAGTGTAAAAATAGGATGTATGAATAAAGGGTGTTAAAATTGCCACCTCAGTCTGATTTCTCATGCTCTGTAATATAACATATGGCAGCGACTGAATTCCCAGGGAGAAATTGGGAAGCAAGCAGAGACAAATAAGTTGTTTAACCATTTCAGTGCCCTGGGCATGCTCTGCAGTTCTCCAAGAAATGTTGGTGTGGACTGAGAGGAGCATGCATGAGGGTAAACATGGGCAGCATTCTCAGATTCATCTGCACATCAGGGACGAGACCAAGTGGAGTCCTCTGACTCCAGCAAGCTGGGTGACAAGTGCCAGGCTAATTGCAAGAGCATCAGAATGCAGAGTCACCTAATTCACCTTCCTTCACAGGTTGGCTGCTTCTGCAATTGAGAGCTGGGTCCAGAGTGCAGAGGGTCTTGGCAAGCCTGCTCTGCACATTGCCTGTGGCACTGAGGGGTTAAAATGGACAGTTGCGTGATCAGCTTTGCAATAATGAATCTCATCAGAAAGGAGTTAGGACAAGGCAAATGCTGCTGCTATTTGACTTGCAGCTGCAAATTTGGGATGAAACTTTCCAAACCCTTCATGCACAGAGCAAACAATGACAAGAAGGTATCTCAGTATGCAGAGGGTGTCTGGCAGCAGCAATTATGGTCCAGGAAGGTCCTGTTTTTGCAGCTGGACCAGTTGCAGTCACAGCATTTTACAGGAAGTGCATGAACAGTGAGATACCACATGCCCCAACTCTGCTTAATGTAAAGGAGTGAGAGAAAAAGGAGGGAACAGTTGTGCAGGTTCAATCAAGTCCCTAGGGTCAGGATCATACATCTTAAAGCAGTGTTTGATGGAAAAAGATAATGATGGGTTGATTTTCAATAGCACAGTGACCCCTAGCCAACAACTGGGTCATCCCTTGGGTGCCGCAATGAAAAGAAAAACATCACTCCACAAAAAACAGATTTGGCTACAGGTTGTCATCATTCAACAGAAGTGGGCTGGAGGCATAAACCATGTCCTGAATACCCACAGGATTCTTCAACCCATTGGACATGGCTGGGATCCCACACATAAGCAACCAGGGGTGGTTCTATCAAACTGGAGGAAGAGTGGGGAGAAGACCCATGAGCAGCCCACCCCAGGGCTTGGACATGTCTGTGTGAATGAAGCTGTTCCTGCAACCAGATCAGAAAAAAGAAGAGGGGACTGGAGACTTTGTCCTGGTGTCATGCTCCAGCACACTGGCTTGTGGGCTTTTTTTTTTTTTTTGCCCTGTTTAAGTTTTGCCTTGTCAGGTTTAATCGGTAGTGTTTGTAATTCTGGTAGCAAATTGATTTTTGAAAGTACTCTGTCCCTATTCAGTCCACGCTACCGTGGATCCTTGCATTAATTATGCACTGATATTGATGTTTTGTCAGACAAGGTCTAATGTCACTATATTCAGAACTTGCTGCTTCCTTGTTAAAAATGTTTCAGAACGTGGCCTTGGGAAAGATACTGCATGTCACTCTCAGGATCAAAGATAACCTGGCAAGGAAATACTCCATTAGTCCTGAAATTCATGTACATTTTCTCCTGCTCTACCATCTTCCTAGAAGGAGTACAGTAAAGGTTGGTAGGAGAGAGGGACCAGAGGATCCTCCAAAGAGAATTGAGCTGTCAGCACTGTTTAAGCTAATAGGAAGGGACAACAGTTTTGGGATGCACAGTGTAAATGGAGACAAGTAAAAGCAGTAGTTCACACTTCACGGTCCGTGTAACGGCATCCTGGCTGCAAAGCTACCTTAGGTTGAACTGGGAGGAAAAAGGGATTTCTCTCCAAGGGCTGCAGGTTGTCTCCCACTTCATGGGGAAGAACTAGGTACGTGGCAGTATTGTCAGAAGCCATCTGGGATATTATGTCCATCACAAACTCAGTCCAAGTCAACATTATGATGTTCTCATGGGGGGGAAAAAAAAAAAAAGAAAAAAAAAGAAAAGAAAAGATTCAGATCTCATTTTGGAATGGTATTAACAAGAGTGTCGTATGAAAGGCACAGGAGGTAATTATTCCGCTCTATTTGCTGCTGGTCAGATCTCAGCTGGAATATTGTGCACACTTCTGGGCACCAACCCACAAGAAAGATGTAGACAAACTGGAAAACTGGAATGAGTCCAGAAGAGAACAACAAGAATGATTAGATGTTTTGAAAATGTGATTTAAGAAAGATGGAAAGAATTGGGTTTGTTCAGTCCAAGAATGAGAAGACTAAATTGGGAACATGATAACAGTCTTTCAATATATAAGAAGTCATTAGAAAGAAGATGTTGTTCAATTTTACATACTGAGGAAGAATAATAAGAAATCAAATTAATTTCAGATGTGGGAAAAATGTTACAGTTTTGAAGACAGTGAAGTAATCAAGCAAGTACGTCAGGAGGTCAAGAAGGTTTTTAAACATCAGATAAACAAACATCCACCATGCATGCCCATAGCATGCTTGAAGCTGCCTCCATTAAATGGAAAAAAAAAAGGATTCATTTCTCTAAGTTTCTTCCAGCCCCAAATTTCTCAGTCTCCATAGTCTGATTCTTGGTTAGTTTGACAAGTTCTGGTGTGATTCTCAAAATCTTCAGGATGGCTGTGCTCATTGCTCTTAGATGTTATTTGTATATTATATGGACCACCTTATATATCTCACTGGTCAAATTCACTGGTCAAATTCACTGATCCCTTGGCTCTGTGTTGTGTTTAGAGAATAGGTTCAGACATGAAGGGTAGTTCATTTATTTAAACCGTGAATCAGTTTTACTTTTAATCATGTTTAGTTTTCCAAGTATTCAAAATCGGGATAAATCTGGTTCACAGGTGGCAGGGCAAAACAGTGCCAAGAGACATATTTATTACTTATTAGAGATGGAAGCTTGTTGCTCTTTGTACCTGCTGAAGTAGCCATAAAATCCCAATTTAATAACCATGTACCTGCATAATAAACACATTTCCAAAAGCGTCTTCTGGAAGCTGGCGACTGTGGAATATTTTGAAATACTTTGTTAGACTTGCATTTCCCAAGGAGCTTAGGCACCTGCCTCAAAATCCACCAAGTCCCACAGTCCTGTACATAGGCCTTCCTGTCAATGAAATCTCATTAGCATCACTTTGCCAAATTAAATGGATTCAAGTTGGGAAGCAGCTGGAGCGCAGAGCAGTCACGTTGACTGTTGCCTTAGGTTAGACTGAAATTAGTTGGCTTTGGGCTCCCTGTTGCATTTGACATTGCCCACATTAGCCAAGCAGTACAGGGGCTTTGCTTCTGCTTCACAAAGTGTAAATGGCTGCGTCTGTGTGGATGGAGCCACTTCGTGGTAAGGGAAGTCACTTGGGTGATGGTCATGCCTGGCAAAGATAAAACAAGCAGGTGTCTTTTTGTGGGGATCTTGGATGCCTTTTTTCATGCCTAGGGAAAAGCTTCCCAGCAACTATAGGAGAGATTTTTTCATCAGGATTGCAGAATGATTCACGATTTCATGTATGCTCCTTTAAGTTGGGATTTTTTTCCTGTGTACAGGAACATTACTGCTTTGCTTGGCTAGAAATTTGTATCAAGTATTCCCATCAAAGCTTCATCTCTCCTGGCTAGCTCAGCTGTTCCAGGTGAGAAGTATTAAAACTTTAATGTTTGAAGGACTCCAGGGGCTGAGTTACTCAGAATGAATAAACATTCCTTTTCATGAGACTGTGGATTTGGTCTGATAAATAACACTCTTTTGCCATGTCTGCAGATAATTCCAAACTGTGCTGCAAAGCCAAGAACAGAGGAGTGGGAAGGAAAGTGGGGAAAGGCAAGGGGATATGGGGAACAGCTCCATTAATCCATCTGAGCAAAGGACGGAGAGAGAAAATGGAGCCTCTAGAATTAGCACACAGGCTCAAAGGGACGTGTTCAGATGGCCTAAATTCTACCTAAATCTCTAAGTCCCTAAGACTAATGTTTCCCTAATGACTAGGGATATGTGAAGGCCTAGAACCAGCCAATAAGGCATAAAGGCTTAGGTAGAATTTAGGCCACCTAAATATATACAAAAATCTTCATAAAGTTGGCCTTGATCCTATATGGACACCTTTGCTCTAGAAGGCAGTGAATCCTTGCCATCTCTTGGAAAAGAATTTGTTGGGAACACCTGAAGATGTAAATCATCAAGCCTCTGTCTCACATTGTTCTCTAGAACAGGGAAAAATGTTGGTCTTAGGTCTTTATGCCCATCATTCCCCTAACAAGATCCAAGTCCAGCGATCCAGTCTGTTTTCAATCTGAGTATCCCCAAACTTTAGATACATGTCTTCTGCAATTGTGATTCAGTATTAAGAATGCTCAGTTGGAAAATTTGCATTTAGATACAAACTTCTGTAAGTCACTCAGATCTAGAAGCCCTGAGTGGCTCCATCTCTATCTTTAACTTTCTTATGTGAGGATTTTTTTGCGCTATTCTATTTCACTCGCACACCTACTCCTACTATGATGTTTGCATCTCTTGCAGTGATGAATAGATAAACAACAATTCAATTTTGCAGTTGTCCTCCAGCAAACTGAAGGACTACACTGACTATTCCAACAGTGGTCCATCACCTTCACCAAATGGTCACAGTGGAAGCATGGGAGGTTGTAACTCAAGTGAAAGGAGACATTTCATGTATAGGAGGCAAAGGTAGAAAACTGGAACTCATATACTGAAGTTTGAGAGTCTCTTCTGGGGCCTGCATTTTACCTACTCCTTGCCTGAGCTCTGCAGAAAGAGTCCAGCCTGCAGTAAATAATTTCTCACTGCAAGCACAGGGATCAGGGTCTGGCCCTCAGTAAGAAATCATCAGTAAGTGTCTTCCCAGCTTTCCTCCATTGTATCAGGGAACAAGGATAGAGAAAATATTCCTGAAATTAATACAAACAAAGACACTCCTCCTCCCCTGGGGACATCTTCATTGCTTCCTTTTCACTAGACTTTGCGGACAAAGAGAGTGAAATTGAATTCAAGAGTCCACACTGCCAAACAAGGGCAGGGAAGCTACGTTAGGGGAGTATTAAGAGATAAATCTTTCTCTTTTTTTATTCTTTTTTAATGTGTAGTCTTTCCCTTCAAACCGTTCCTAATCCCTTGACTTTCTGTTCATGAATAGATTGAATTTTTCACTATGACATTGCCTAAAGACAATGAGCAATTTCACAACAAATGATTTATGTACTGGAATCTAGAGAGATTTTTGCTCATAAAAACACTCCAGCCATTTATCTTGATCTCCTGATATATCAGAGCCACGGCTGTATGTCTCTAAATTAACTGCAGATTAAACAATTCAAGCTGGTTGAAAAGTGTAAATGCAAGAGAAAAGCTCAAAGAAGTAGTTCAATCAATTTCCATGATTGGATTCTTATCAAGACAAAAATGTGAGCAGTTTCCATTGGCCATTTCAGGATAAACAAGCCAGGAGGTAAATAGACTCCAGGCATCCGCGAGGTTGTATCACGTGTGCAAGGGAGTAGGTTTAACTAAAGCAAACAAGCTTGGATTTCCGTCAGGGTAGGCATCTGTGTCTGTGATGCTGAGCAAACTTAGTTTACAGAATGTTTGGGGGGCTTTTTTTCTTTTTCATGACTATTGCTGGGAGATATAAAAAGAGAATGACTGCAGCAATTCAGAAGCATGAAACACAAAACAAGAAATCAGAAGAGAAACAAAAATGGGAGCACTGCAAAAAAGAGAAAGCACTAGACAGCATACTCCAGCTCCCTGGGAAAAGAGAGAGGAAAAATTAGAGGCTTCTTTCTGTAGATCTTCAGACAAGCTTTCTGGGCATCCAGGGGCAAAGCGAATATACAGCTCAGCTCAATTTGTCTTTTTAGCTCAACAATTTTGAGCCTTGTCTACGTACAACTCTTCTTCACTCGTTTGCATTCAACATGCAGCAAATGCACGTACGCTCATGGGCCCGGTGCTTAATTCTCTTTCCACCCATGTGAACCCTCACTAATGCCATTAGTTTAGTTCTCCATATATCACCACACGCTCCCCCCTTGCCAGTCACTGCTGCTTTCATTAAAGTGTTGTCTAGACACAGGGAAGGCTCGACACAGTAAGTGCATCCAAACCGCTCACAGCATTTCAGCTCTGTGAACTTCTTTACCATATTAAACTCTGATATAAGCATCAGGAGAGACGTGGCCTTTGCTCTGTTCAGATGCACAGAGCTGTGCTCTCTAAAGCACGGTTTTGCCGAGGAGGGAGTGCAGTGACTAATTTTTCTTTGCTTTGGTGCATAAGGGTTGCAGTCTGATCCGGCTCAATCAAGTTCAGCTAATTTGAAATGATGAGTAAGATGGAGCAAGCTGCAAGACAGTGTAAGCAGGTCCCAAAGTGGGAATTAAGGTACATAACTAATAGAGGCATGTAATCCATACCAATATGGTGTGAAGGTTGAAAGGTACTCTGACACCAAGTACAGGGGGAAACACAACTGGAAGAAGATTGTAAGGCAAAAAAGGCTGCCTTTTACACCATGTTTCTCATCTGCTTCTTGCCTTTAAAGTCACAGGTATTCTGCACACAATTTCTACGTCCCTCCAAGAGATGAGTGAGCACCAGAGGCAGAGTTTCTCTGTGCACATGCAGGCTGAGCTGGTTAGTGGGGAAGAACAGCAGTGACCTCCGCAGGAGAGCTTTACATGGCATGGACCATGGGTTCACGGGTTCACACCCAATGTGTGACCGCAGTATCCAAACTTATCTTAATAGGGTTGTATTCCTGGTGGTAGCTGTGAAATTGGACTTTTTCTCACCAGGACCCAGCAAGGAGCCCACAGCTGGAGCCTGGTCTTGGTTCTGAATTCCAGTCTGGTTCATCTGTGTGTGGCTCTGATGCACAGCAAAGGGACAACTGAGACATTCGTAAATGTTCAGTGCTTTCTCCACAGGCAAATGAACATCCCAGCTTACAGACCAATCCCTCCACCTCTGCCCAGGCAAACCTTCCACCCTTGCCAGCTACTGAAGGAGTTTGGCAAGTAAAAAGTCATGAGACAGAGGAGACAGAAATGAGCATGGAGTTTAGCAAGCCACCAAAAAAAGGGGGACTCCTATCTGGGACTTTTCATCCCTTCCCTTCTCTATTACCATTCTCATTTATTAGCATGGAGAGGTCAGACGAATAGAGACCTCTTGGCAATCAGCACTGAGACCTTCAGGGCCATAAAGCCACCCAAAATGGTACTGCAGTGTGAACCAAGGTGTTCTAGGAGTCAAACATCTATTCACAATGGTGCAAGTGACTTAGAGGACCATGCTTCTGCAATTACTCTGCATGCTGTCCCCTGTGCCTTCTCTCCAAAACCATCTTTGGACTTATGGTGTCCACACATATGATTTGCTTCATGCTAAGATCCAGCTGCACACCTAATGAAGTTTTATTTACAGCTAAACTTCATATTTAAGCATACTTAAATGAAGATGTGGCTCAGGATTGGCAGCAGCATGTATAAGGCAGAGGAGCTGCAGACAGACACTTGCTGCTTAGGCTGAGCCCTTGTCTTGTCATACTTGATATTTCAGAAGGCAGTGCTGGAGAGTTTGGAGTCTGTTCCCTCCCATACACAGTCACCAAGCTTCCACGAGGAGTTAGCACTCAGCCATCATCGGACACGCAGGCATCCACCAGACTGACGGGCTGCACAGAGAAGGTTGAGAGTTGTCACGTCATGTCACATCACAACAGGGCTCCTGCACATCACACCTGGCACTCCCCCTGCCAGCAGTGCCAGCAGCCCTGCAACCTGCCTACTCCAGCCTCTGTCTATGGTAGGAAACAAGAGCACCCTGACCTCCGTGCAGGAGGCTTCACCATCCATACATTTTTCCATTCTACTGAATGGCTTAATGATGCTTTTTGTGAGGCCAGACAGAAAGCAGAAATGTCTTTAAAGCAGCAGAAATGACCCAGGGATTAAAGCAAGGGTGCTTTCTTCTTTCTTTTACACTACTTGGAGATAAGGAATGGACATTTCAAGAAAGGAGCTCAGAGAGAATTACTCACTGCAGAAAATTTAAAGCCAGAGTCACTGCAGGAAAGCTGAGACTTAAGACTCAGGCAGGAGAGATCACCCAGCTTCTAGACAGGTGGCCAGGAGCTCCTCCTGGCATTAGCAGAGGAAGGATTCCCACCAGCAAGGGGAAATTGCCCTTATTGCCAGCTGGGCTGCAGCAGAGTGAAAGCAGCTGGAGAGGTGGGACACCATAAAGGAGCTGTGGTGGCCAAGGTCTGCATTTAGCATTGCAGGCAGGGGTGGAATGGATTCCAGGGATGGACTGAGTTTATAATTTCAGTCTAGTTGTCTTTCTGCTTTATGCATGGCTTTAAGGAGGTGAGATAGCTTTCATTTGCTTCCACATTAAACCTCAGCTAAAAGGTGGTTAGATGCCTCCCAGCTGGAGAACCTTTTTCCTGCTTTTGCAATAACAGAGAGCCAGGGGACTTGAGTTGATCCAGGTTTTTATTCACATGCCAGGACTGAAAAGGCTGTTACCACACTGGGCTTTGCCTGGGTGATGGCAGCAGTGTGGTACAGACCCAGGCATAAGGTCTCAATTGTGCTGCTATTTATTTGGGTCGTTGATGTGAGTCCAGGGAGTCGCTGACTCATGGGCAAAAGCTACCGAATTGCAAAAGCTGGATCTCTCTGCCCCAGTGCAAAGATACTGAGGGAATTGAGAGGTTTATGGGCAGACTAGAAGGTAAAAAGGAACATCTCTGTCTAGCAGAAGGATTTTCTAGGCATTTGGGGTTTTCAAGTAACATCAAACTACCAGCACCACAGAAAGAACAGCAGTAACAAGGAAGAGTTTATTTAAGCATCAGCAAAATACACAGTGCTGAGGTTCTGGAAATGTTTCCCTTAAGTTCCTTCTCCTGTAATCTGCAAAACATTATTGCAATTGTCACATTTATTTAATAAAACACCAGGTTTTGTTTACACTTTAAAATATGCAGCTTTTTTTTTTTTTAAAAAAAAAAGGTTGTATGCCCCCAGGAGTCTGACTAGCATAAATGGAAATTGCATGAACCTTGCCCATTAACAACTGGGCTTACTGCAAACACAAACAGCACATTACAGGAGCTACAAGTAATTCTATGCTCAGGCTATATTGAGGAGGAGGAAAACAGAGATTATTCACAGGACTGGGGTTTAGCTCAGAGAAGAGTGAACTCAGGTGTAACTGAGCCAGGTGGATGCATAAGACCTGATAGCAACAGAACAACAAACTGCACTCAGAGGCTGTGCTATGTGTTGCCTTATGGTGATGTGATTTAATAGGAGAGTTTAGGGTTTTTCTGAGGAAAGCTCAGAGTTTAGCCCAGAAGGAAACAATAAAATAAACCAAGGGAAAACCTAGTTGTTTTTTTTCTTTTTCCTTTGTGCCAGAAAATACAATCCAAGCCAACACTATAACAGGATCTGGCTGGAAACTGTCCAGCATCACTCCGAGGAGCATCCCACAGTCACTGTGGTGTGTCTGCAGCCATCCTGGCCATGGGTTAGGATATAACCCGTGGGGCAGTTCCAGGTCTGCACCAGGACCAGGCAGGATGACTGTGGTAGACCTTCAGTCTGAGAGGTTTACTATATCCTATTCACCTTCTTATTCTCACAGCTCTTACAAAGCCATAAGCAGCTCGGAGGAAATCTTACCCTTGTGTTTAACAGAAGTTTTTGGGTTGTATCCTGCTCAAGCCTTGTTTGCGCGTTTTTCTGCAGGAAGAGGGATCAGCACTGCATCCCCCAGGCACTTCAGCCACTTGGCAGGGGTCCAATCTACAGGTTTCAGTCCTCAATCTACCCCAGAGCCTCCACCAGACTTCCTCCAGCCTAGAGGTGCCTGGAGCTGCTCTGAGACAGGACTTCCCATCTGCATCATCCAGAGAGCTCAGAGAAAGACACCTTGGTAAGGAGGTCCCATATCTGGCACGAACATTGTACTGCAGCCCCTGCAGATGACATGAGCATGCAGGGGTGAGGGACTTGTCTCCCCTCACCTTTCCATATGCTCTTACAATGAATATGCATATGGCTGATACAGGGCTTCACTGAGCAGCCATGCCAGGGGGAGCGGGAATGGACTTCAAAGCATCTCCAGGCTGGATGCATCTCTTCTCCCCAGGAATTCATTTATGGAATAAGCAGAGACCTCTTTCAAGGCCTGTGTTCCACTAAGTGAATATATAATGATGCAGTCTATACATTTATACATCATCCCCTGCAAACAGAGGCCTATTTAGGACAAGATCAGACTATGCAGCTCCCGGCAGGGGTTGCATTAGCAATTCATTTCATAGCATAAAAGGAGTATATGGAGACAATCATCCATAGCCTGAATAAAACACTGGAGAAGTCAGGGACCAAGGGAGGAAAAGGATGATTCCTTTGAAAGGAAAGTATAGAGAAAAAAAAAAACAACAAAACAATCAATCAAAAAACACCAGAAAAGAAATAAAATACAGCCCCTCTAGAAGGCAAAATCTCCTGGAAAAGTAACCAGAAAGATAGGAAATCTGAGATGTTTATTATTCTGGATTGATGGAAGAAGAGGAAAATAGGGAACAAAGCATATATTCCCTCTCAAGATTGATGGAAACAGGATTAGTGAACTCAATGAATGTATGAAAAGAGCTTGGGAAGGAAAAGAGAAGAAAATGTTATCAGAGACACATACAAATGCATATGTGTGGGTGTGTGTGCACACACAGCCTGGAGGCGATCAGAAAGAATCTGAAGTACAATAAAAACATTTGGAAGTCCAGGGATCCTGCCTGAAAAAATATTCTGCTTGCAGGATACACAGGCTGGAAGATGAGAAGCTAGGAAAGGCTGAAATGGGAAGGTGGAATATGGGAAAGGAGGGAGAGAAAAGGAACAGAGAGAGGATAGGAAAGGTAAAGTGAGGACTTGTTTACTTTCTCTGATAGCCCAGACCTTTCCAAGGTGCATGTGGGATCACTCAGCCATCAAAGGATGTAGCTTTCTGAAACACAATGAAGCACATGCCTACTAGCATCATTTGTCTTTTTCTCTCTTTAATGGTCTTGTTTACATGAGGGTCAACGATTTCAGATGGAACAGCTCCTGTGGGTTTAAATTTGTGGCTGTCTGACAAAAGAGAGAACAAAGTTCCCAGTGAGGGTTGGAGTGTTCCATAATGTCCCAACAAAAACCTCTTTGAAACCAAACAGCCACACACAAAAGCAACCCAAAGTCACTGATGACCTTCCCTAAATTCTCCTCGTGACATTTTTCTTCCCTCCAGGAGAAATCAGCCCTGCACACCCCAAGTTCCCATCCCTGGAGGTATTTAAGAGTCGTCTAGACATAGTGCTTAGGGGCATGGTTTAGTTATGGTTTAGGGGATTTGTCAGTGTGAGGTTAACAACTGGACTTGGCAATTCTGTGATTCTGTGAAAGCACTGCACCAGCCCTCTCTGAAGAACTTTAACTTCTGGTTAAGGTGTTGGAGCCATCTGATGCTGCCTCTGCACTGTTTGTTAGCAACATCTGTATACAACCCTCCTGCTGCACAAAGTGACTGAGAAGGAATTGAGAGCAAATCATTCCCCACCCCAAGCCTCTTCCTCTTCAAAGTGCACCTCTTCAAAAGTACCTGGTAGAATCGCTGAGCAAATGATGCTCACAATCTCTCTGTTCTCTTTGGCTTATTTGAGTCCCACCTGTTTCTGGGAGCTTGAGGCACCTTGTAGGTAGCAGCTTTCACTATTCTCAGCCCCTCAGGCAGCAGGCACTTTAAATACACATAATAAAAAAAAATAATTAAGGGACTGAAACCAAAGGTCTTAGTTTTATATTGCAACCACCTGCATCAATGTGATGCTGTCTAGCACCGCTACCGTGGCATGCTCACTGATTGCAGGGGTAACCTCTGCCTTCCAGAGTTTCTCTAATAGTGCTCACATCCCTCTTCCCCAAGACAGAGCAGATGCCTGTTTTACAGCACCATTCCTCTGCTACCTGGACATCAGCTCTGCAAAGCAATATTCAGCCTAAAGCTTGTTCTCGTTCCCTCTGCTGCCGACCTGAGTGGCTGTCACCCAAGATTTACACCAAACAGACCACCCAGAACTGCCTTCCCCCAGTCCAGCCTTCATTTCTGTCTGGCTCTGGTTGTTCACACCAATGAGTCTTCTGAGAAAGCCACTAATTAAAGGCATGCGATAGTTAAACTTTTGCTAATCAAGACAAATGAATCGAGTCTCGAGAGTATGATAGTGAAGCTGAATCACTCCTTCCCCCATGCTAGTGTGCTTTCAATTACAGGGCTCAGATATTATCGTGAAATATTTCCCCTGAAGCCCCATTCTGCAGCTCTTGGTTATGGTCCTCCTGATTCGTGGTGTTTGTTTAGCGCTATGGGGGTGTTTTGTCACCAGAACATATCCAAATGTTAACGAGCACATTAAAGACAGACAAGATGTAATCGGACCAGACACTGACTGACTGGCAACAGGACAGACCAAAAATTCAGGGGAAATGTGTTCCTTTGCCCAGTCACAGTGACAGATTTAAGAGAAGAGCTTCAGGGCAAGGACATAGGTCAGACTGGGAACCTGTCCCAGAAAATTATTGAGAGTGAATCAAAGGAACCACTGCTATTTTTTAGAAACCTAAAAATAAATAGGGAGAAAACTCTTGGAGGTCTGAATAGAAAGAGGATTGGGTCCCATTTTCACCCACTTCAGAAATCAAGGGACTTTGCAAAATGCAAATAGCATGAACCAAAGCAGAAACTGAGCTACTGAGTTGGAAGCAAACTATCCTGACCTCTATTACACTTCAGAGTTGTTGATTTAACTGCTGTATTTTCAAACATCTAATTTGCACCCTCAGGTCAGCAATATAAAGCTGCCAGACGGAGGCAATTGGAAAAAGAAAAAAAAAGAAAAAGAAAAAAAATATAAAAAAAGAGTAGTCTGGGCTGGAGCAGAGACAGGGAGAGTTAGAAAAGTAGCCAGACTTGCTGTAAACTTAAAATCTGCTTGTGTGTGTGACCTGTGCTGCTGCTGCTGAATCAGTGCTTGCTTTGATTTTTTGTTTCAGATAACCCACAGATCATATTTTTATGATTCCAGTATTTAGGAAGCAAGCAAGCGTGCCCATGGAGCCAAGCCAGAGCAAGGCAACTCCTCTGCCTGCCCTGGACCAGGAGCAGGCTCATCTCCTTGCAGCACCTTTTTGGAGTTTGCCAGAGAATGGACTTTATCTTCACTGCTTCTAATTCTACAAACGTCTTTGTTCATTGTGGCTGTTCAACAAACACACTCATTGCAAACATAGTTCAGTCTCTGGCTGGTCCATGGGCTGTTTGGTTGTGAGTAGCCACTCTAGTTTGTTATCAGTTGAGCTGTGAGATCCATCAGGCAGTCATAACTTCTGTTTAGTTACCAGATCATTCATTTTTTCCTGTTTTAACCCTTCTGTCTGGAAGTCAACTTGCAGTTTCACATGGAAAAGAGAGCCTTCATCTTGATACTCACCCTTGTCCATCTTGAAGACAAATGGCTAGTTAACTAATAAGGGAGGTAAAGAATGAGGTACTAAACTGTTCTATTTTTAGGCAGCACCCTGACAGCATGAGTTTGAACCAGCTTAAAAAAGGATCATTGTTTTGAAGGCAACTGAATGGTGGTGAAATATCCAAGGGATTGGATATTAGGAAAAATTTCTTTACTGAAAGGGATATCAAGCATTGGAAGAGGCTGCCCAGGGAAGTGGTTGAGTCACCATCCCTGGAGGTATTTAAAAGATGTGTAGATGTGGTGCTTAGGGACATGGTTTAGTGGGCGTGGTGGTGTTGGTTTGACAGTTGGACCTGATGATCTTAGAGGTCTTTTCCAACCCTAGTGATTCTGTGATTTAAACTTTTGAGGGAAAGAGTTCTGAAGAAGACAGACACTTGGGCAAGCCATCTCGATGCTATGCAAGTTGGCATGTTCAATATACACCTACCATAAATGGGGTTTGAATCTCTTTTGAATGGAGGCATCACGTTAGGACATGACCATATGGCTCTCGTGGAGCTTCAGTCCTATTGTACCTTTGCATCACTGTGCAGCACCATCCTGGAGGCTTTAAATTGCACATCCAAGCCAGCAGCCAAAAAGAACAGTTAGTGTCACTAACATAAACAACTCTGTGGATCTCCTTGACATCGGTGCAGCAAACATCCCACTCCGGTGCATTCCTGCATAAAAGAGAAGTTTCTTGCTGCTCAATCACACTGCTTTTAATAGCTTTCTGAATGCAAACATCCGCAGCTTTTATTTCAGTTTAATCTGCCAATTTTTCTAAGTCTTTATCACACTTTATCAAACAGTGTATCAGTGTGAGATATCCAACCCCCTCCCCTCAGGCACCTCTGAAATTGAAATCCCAGGAAGACAGCAGCTTCTTTCATATTTTAATTATTTTAACATTTTCCTTTAGTGGCCTCTGTATTATTATGACTTGTTTTTCTCTCTGGAACAGGGCTGTGATCCCACACTGGGTGGGAAATTTGTTTGTCTAGAGCAAAATAGCAGAATGCCTCTAATGCATTAGATATGGATTAGAGAAATTGTGTTTGGGAAATGTATAATCTCTTGGTAAAAGGGGAAAAATAAAAAGCCTATTTCATTTTGGCTCTAATTTGTTTTTCCCTGATTATAATTTTTAATGAAAAAGTGTGTTTTAACCACATGAGTTCTGCCTAATGTGCCAAGTGTTAGGTATAAACTGCATCTCCAATAGTGACTCTTCGTTCTTTACCATTGAGGGCTCTGATTCAGGAAAACATTTAACCACATGCATAAATCCATCCTTCCTGTAGAAAACACTCATGCATAGAATTAACTTTAGGTATCCTGGGACTTCCTCATGTGCTTAAAGTTCGAAACACTGAAATATTTCTCAAGTTTCAAATTGTTTCCTGATTTAGCACCACGTGATCTGGTACATAAGGAATTAAAATTGACATCAAGACTCACAGCAGCTTTGCCAGGCATCAGCTCAGCCCTAATACCACACAGGAGCAGCCACTGCAGCCCAGGCACTGTATCCTTGCCCTGCCATGCTAGGTGGAAGCAGGCAGAGGAGCAGGGCTTGTGCTCAAGCACAGATGAGGATCTTGCTTATTATTAGGATTTCTTTCACCGCAGACAGTGTTGTTTCTCTTGTCCTGCATGATATCTGCTCTTTACTGGATGGGGATTACACCTGATGAGAGGACAGACGTAATTAACTGAAATGCCTGTTGTGTGCTGGACATCGTGAGGGCTGGTGGTCAGACCATGGTCCTCGTGCTGTGCAGATAAGACCCTCCTGCTTGCAAGGGTCCATCTGTTTGTAACAGCTCTTTTCCTGTCTGGTATCTGAGCCCTGGCATTTCTCAGGCTCTGCTGCTTCACTGTGTGATCTGATCTGATCTATGTCAGCTGTCCCTGTGTCACTGTAGGCTGGAATGTACCTTGAAGTCTGCACATCTATAAGGACAGTGGTGCCTGTGTCTATAAGGAGAAGGAAAGCAACTGGAGCAGCAGGAGACTGACCTCACCTGCTAATCCTTTCCCCAGGGCACTTGGGAATAACCAAGGGGAAGCAGAAGGGATGTGGTCAGGTCCAGCTCCCAGCCTTGTGCCAGTCTGAACACTTCTGTGTCCTGACCCCAAAGTGGAGCCTGAGCTCACCTCTTCCCATGGTTGAGATTATCTTCTGCTGCTTTGTTAGTGAAGCCGTGCTGCTGGCCCCCATTTATTCACAGGTTTGCCAAGACACACTCAGCAACCCAGCCCTCCATCCACAACTCCTGACTGTCTTGAAATATCCTTCAGGTCCTAAGTTTATTAAAAATACATATAAAAATAAACAAAAAGAACTGAAGAGTTACCCGATTAGGTAACTGATGTTTTCTGGCCCCTCGGGTTCTCCCTGAGGCAGGTTTTGCTGCATGTCATTCGTGCTAAAAAAACCAGGTTCAGTGTAAAAGAAATTGAATTTCAGCTCTTGGAGTAGTGTATTGTGAGTCCAGTCATCAAAGATCTCTGCAGCCCTTTGACTCCAAACACAGAGGGAATCCAGCAAGACTGTGCAAAGAGTGGAGGTTCAGGAGGAAGCCAGGTCCGTGTCTGTGAACTTTCCCTTCCATGTGCTGGTATAAATAAGGAGTGAAAACACAGAAGCAAGCTGGACTGAATGTGCTTGCAAACCCAGGCAGGAGAACACAGTCAGGTCTGGGTTCCTCTAGGCTCAAACCCTGGAGAAACACAGCAGTTTCATCCAGCCAGTTAGGTTCGTTTTGATCTTCAAGTGCCACCATATTTATTTAAATAAGCTTTGATATCCATTGTAATGAATTGTTCAAAAATTGTCCTTGTTCCAAAATTCCAGCACAACCTGTGCCAGTCCTTGCTCCTTGTGCCTGGCCCCTGAGCTGTGCCACCCTTGGCTCAACTCCTTGTGTCCCCAGCTCAGGAGGTTTTCAGAGAGGAAATTTGCTTCTGTCCTCATCCAGGCATCCTCACCCTGCCTCCCTAGCTGCTGGGCTGGTTTGGAAGATCTGGGTCTCAGTGTTTCCCAGGGACTGATTTGAAATTCAGTTTCTCCCATTTTCCGGCAAATCGCTCTGTCTCACAAAGCTTTTCCAGTAACTTGGCACAGAGAGGCCAGGCCTGTTATTATCATATTTACTCTGGACCCCAGCTTCTCCTTCACATCCAATAAATCCATTTGAGAGCAAGGTTTTTGATAGACACTTTAATAGAGCTCTCCTTAACCTGACCATGTTAATGATTTTTGGGGGCTGGCTTTATGCCAGTTCATGCAGCTCATTAGGTTTTTTTCTCTGTTATGAGCTGCATCTTCCACTTCTTTTTTTCCCCCTATTCCTGCATGGTGAAGGTCATGGCTCCGTGTTGCCCAGCTCCTGGAGACCAGACCCCAGCCCCTGGTTGTGCACTGAGATCCACTCGGTTGCTCAAAGGCCACAAAGGCTCCCAGTTACCTGGTGAACACCCTCAGCCCCTGCAGATGACAGGGATATCAGGACAGTTTGCTTTTACTGTGTATACTGTTTATTTTACAAAGCACTGATTGACATGATCTTAACTGGTGATGGAGAGGGGGAAGGGAAGGAGAACTCTGCTTCCTTGAGAGGAAACCCATGCTGACCTGTACACTTCTGATATTGCTGGCCTGGTCAGAGTTTTCCAACTGGTGTTTGGTGAACCTTCTGCTGGACTGTCTCCCTGCTGGTTACCACCTCTAATAGCAGAGAGTGGTTTTTTTTCCTCATTGATAGGAAGAGCAACTAAAATTCTCTGTTCAAATACTGTCTCATCATCTTTCTTTCTACTTTATCCTGCTGGGAAAGTCATGATGAAGGAAACAAATGACATGAGCTCAGGATGCTGTACAGGGACTCAAAGGAAATAAAATTTGATTTTGAAAGGATAAAATGTTTTGACTTCCATGATGGAACAAGCAATTGTCCATGGATTTGCTGTGCTCCAGAAATGGAACTTCATGCTAAAAAGAGATTTTATGGAGCTCAAGCTATTATCTGATGATGGAGAGCTCCCAAGCCAGCCCTCATTCTCCAGCTGGCTTCCTAGCAGAGTTGCTCTGATAGCATAATATATCCTGGTCATAAGTATTGAGATTCAGTCATCATCAGCCAGTACAACTACACATCTAAGCAAGCAGCATATAGGCTCATACCAAACCAATTAAAGGAGACGCTGGAAAAGCACTAGGATCTCAGAAAGAGTGTTCTCTGCAGGTAGAAATTTCTTCCAAGGAGAAACTACAAGGTGCTTCTGTTGTCATCTGTGCATGGATTCAGGTATGCATTACATACCATGGTGGTTTCCTGGCAAGACAGTGGCCATGCTCCATTCTGCAGGTACACAAGTCCCACCTCCGTGAGTTACTGTGATAGTGAAGGCTGTGAACAGATTTTATGACCAGCAGGGATCTGATTTTTAGTTGTTTGGTCTAAAAAGTTATGAATGTGAAATTTATTTTCACTAGCCTCTTACACCTCCAGCCCCATAAATGTTACTAGGACCACTAAGCTTTCTCAGTATTCAGGTATTTCTTTTGAATATCACACCCTGCAGATGTGATCCTGGGTTTCACGAAGCTATAATCTCCTCTCAATGGCTTTCTTGAGTAGACACAGTTTAAATTTAGGTAAGTTTAGGTTCCTTTTCTGGCCAGCAAGGCTGTGCTGGCACTAGGTGTAAGCACTCCAGTAACACCGAGACTAAAGCAATCTTAGGCAGCACCAACATGACCCTCCAGTGAGGATGCAAACCAAACTGTTCTGTGACATCTAGGAAACCATCCATCATCACATTATACACACGGTATTTTTGTTTTCATTTCCACAGTGCCTCTATATAGCTGTCACCTGTGTGAAGTATGTGTAGCAGTTGGATCCACAGTGTTCAGTGCTGCCACACTAATACCTGCTACAGGACGTGCAGGGTAGTTCCTTTAATTGGAAGAAGGGAAAATTTCTGTCCCTGTACTGGAGCTTATTTCACCACTGAGTTACACTTACAGTTGCAGGTTTTCCTGGGAAATAAAAGCCTGTATGTCAAAATACAGGGAGGAAGAAAATGCAGTCTTTCCAACCAGAAGCCTGACAGTCCAAGCACTGATCGAGATGATCAAGGATGGACTTTTGAGACTGGTTTTATGTCTGTGTCATTTTCAAGTGTGCAGTAAATTTTCCCCCAGTAGATAATCCACTTAGGATGCATGTCTCTCTACATTCGTCATTCTTGGGCTCCCCTCTTGCGTATTCCTTGGGTAATTGCTGTGCATCCACTTTCTGCTGTTTACCTTTCCAAATCACATTGCTCATTCTCATTAAAGGAGCAGGGTTTTATTGTTAATGATGGCCTTGTGCATGGAGATCCTTTAATGGTGCTATGTCAAAGGATGAGATCTGCCCTTCCCAGTAGGTTTCCTGCATAGTGAAAGAAGGACAAGCATTTTAGGGAAAGGAATCACCCAGTTCCTTGCACGTTCTGGTGACAGTTGTTGAGTTTCACCAAGTTCTCCGAATACATCATGGACTCGCAGCTTCACTGGGAGAGGATTGCAACAGTGACTGCACCCTTTCTGTACCCACACCTGGTACAAAACAGCAGAAGCTCTGATAACCACAAATGGTATCAGAGTCTTGATCTCTTCCAACAGAAGAAAATCATAAACCCACTCCACAGTCCAACCACTGCTTCATGTATTTACAAGAGACATTTCTCCCAAGGTTTTTAAGATGATGTCTTGCTTTTGCCCTCTAGGAAAAAGCCACTCAGACATTCTATTCTAATAGAGAGAATTTAATTCAGGACCTATATCTGGATTTCCATTTTCATATTACAGTTGATCTGCTTTTGAATTACTGCCCCAACCACAGTGCAGATTCTGATTATGCAGTACCCACAGGGGCAGAGTCCTTTTGGTTTACACATTCCATAGGAATTCACAATCCTAATGCAGTCCTATAGGCAGTTTTAAATATTCAGGGCATTCCAGCAATTCAGAGCAGAGCTAGCTGTCACCTGTAATACCATCTCACAGGCTGTAGCGACGAGCCTCGGGCTGGGTCAGATTCTGCCAGTTTTCCCACAGATCTGGAGGAATCTTGCTGATTTTATTGAGGCTCAGCTCTATTTTACACTGAGGCTCAGAGCAGAGCTTGGTCCATTCTAACTTCTGTTGGCTAATTCCACCTTTTCTCTTCCTCATGGTCACATCACTCTTTTGGGGATCAGCCATGAAGGCTGGATTCACTCCAGAGCACCTGTGGTATTTTGATAACTTCAAATATTGCTAACTTCTTGTATTTAAATATACAACTTACAGACAGGGGCAAAGTTTAACTCACTCTAATCAACTATAAAATGAACCCCGAGCTCACAGCTACACTTTAAAAGAGGGTCTTTTTTTTATGCTGATCATTAACTGCAGCAAGAATATTCCTTCCTAGAGATTTGTTATTAATGACTGCTGAAATTACTGATTTCAATTAACTATGTTGCATTTATATTGAAATACAGTTGCTGCTGCTCTGGGGAAATATAAATACTGAAATGAGAGCTGGTGTCTCCTCTGTTAAAGAACTGCAAGAACAAACAGGACGCTCAGCACCCCTTTAGTTCTGCACAGTATGGATGTTACACCCTCTCTCTCTCTTTTCCCTCCTTCTCTTGCTGTTAAGAGCATCTCCTCTCCCTGCCACCATCAGATTCTGCTCCCTGGCCTGACAATGCCCCCAGGGTCTTGTCACCCTCCCAGCTCCCTGGCTCCATGCCTTTTGGCTTTTGAGATATCGGTGTCATTGCTTTCTGCTTCCATGGCCTTTTTCTCATTCAGGCCACGTCGCCGCTGAGGGACATCCAGTGCTAAGCCACCAAAATGGGATTGCACAAACTCTGCACGTTAATTAATTCAATGCATCTCTGCTAGGGAAGGAAGGAGGGAACTGTTGCTAATAGCAGACATTTTAAAGGAGGTTGTGCAGAGCTGTGGGGTTCAAAGAAAAGGAAATGACGGGGAATGGCCCAGCTCTAGCCTTTTAAAACTAATTCCAGGCTTTGGAGGCTACAGAGTTTATTACTGAGGTCTCCCTGCCTCTGTCTCTTGTCTTTTCCTGCTCAATACTTTGTGCTGCTCTTTGACATCTATGCCCACACTTCTCCCTCTCCTCTCATCTTCCAGTCTCTCACGCTCAGCAAAACATGAGTCAAACCTTTGCTTCCTACAAAAAGTCTGCACTGGTGCAATGTGAGCAGCAGTCTCATGGCAATGCAGAATGAAAGATTTGTACAAATCTCCTGGCTTCCCCCGAAAGAGATCCTCATTTCTGACAGCTGCATTGGCACCAAGTCCTGAGCTTTGGCTCACAGATACCAGCCAAGGTGCTGGACAAGGGTTGGAGAATACAGATGTGGTGCTGCCCCTGGTGCCATGTACCGAGCCCCAGTGCAACCTGTTCAGCTTATCCAGGCAACAGGAGAGAGCTGTGTGTGTGCACTGGGTCCCACTGGCATTAAAGGACTCTGTAATTACTCTCAAAGGTTTCTACTATGTGCAAAACTGTCATTAACTCCCAATGGTGTGATTGCCCTTTATTGATAATGTAGAGCTCAGCAGTCCACAGCCATGGCTTATTGTGCTTGCTGATAGTGGAAGGAAATGAACCTGCCATCCCTTCTCTTACAGCTTGCCATTAAGGTGTAACATGCACATGAAGGCAACGCCCGCCCCGACCTGCCTTTGCCCTCAACCAAGAAATCACTCATATCTGCTTGAAATGACACCCACCAGCTCCACTTAACTGCTTGGGCACCTCTGAGCTATAGGTCCAGAGAGGAGAGCTGGGAGGAAATGGCTGTAGATCCTGAGGCCACAGGCCACAAGACTTCAGCGCTTCCTAAAATACTTGTGGTGAAAGGAGGCATGGGTCTCTTGAGAAGTAACCTTCTGTGAGATTCAACAAAAACACTGGGCAGATTTGCACAGACTGAAATTCAAAGCTCTGTGGTCATATGCAGTCTGGTGTCCTCTTAACATGAAAACATGAAAGTATTCCCTCCATAAATACTTCTCATTACCTTCAGGTGATAAAGAGGAGCAGGTCTAGGTGCATTTTTCACGCTTTGTGGCTGAGGAAGAGCAGGTGGAAAAAGGCAGAGGAGAGGCTGCTGACACTCCAGCCCTTGCTGGATCTGTGTCCATCAATCACAGGGTACAGTAAAACCTGATATGAACCCAGCTTGTGGCACACACTCCAACACAGGGACCACAAAGCATAAATTAGAAATCAGGAGCAGAGGCCGCTGGGTTTTGTTGGAATATTATTGCTCAGTCTTGTTTCCAGTCACTGCATCAGTATAACAACATCACTTCTATACCATGTAATTAGACACTTAATTTATTAAACAGCAACTGTAGTAAGTAGAGAGCAGGAGATATACTTATCTTCTGACAGAGGAAATACGTTATGGGCGAGTGTATACTTTTGTGACTCAGCCTGTGCTGCTTCCTAACAGGCAGAGTACTTGAGAGGAAAGTGTTTTCTTGCTGTAGACTTTGGACCAGCCCTCAGGAGAGGCGGATTCTGCTTGTGCTGTCCTGCCACAGGTCTGCTGCATGACCTTGGTCAAGTTGCTCAGTCTTGCTGTTCCTCACTTGCCATGAGTACAATGAAAACAATAACCTGGCCTTTCTCTCAGATATTACCTAGTTCCTTCTACTTCTCTTGTCAACTTTTCCAGGAGGAAGTTGTGCATCTTCTTCTGCTTTTGTCAGGCTCTGAGCACACTGTGCCCCCACATGTCTCTGTGATCCCCAATAATAAGTGTCTTTTCCTACAGCAAGGTCAAAGCAGCCGATTTCAGACTTTCAGAAAAAGGCAGCATAATCTGAGGTTTGCATCTTCTAAGGTAATTCAGAGAAACCAAGCAAATGCCATGGTTCCAGGTCCTCAGGAAGAAATTGTCTCAGTGTGAAATTCAGCCCAGAAAAAAAACAAAACAAAACAAAACAAAACAAACCAGCAAAAAAAAAAACAAACCAGCAACCCAAACTATTTCTGTCAAAGATGAAAATTATGCTAGCCTGCCTACTTGCCCATGGGAAAACACATGAAACCCAGGTCTTCCAGGCTTCATCAGCCTGAGGCTAAAGAAACTGTTACCTCTTTATTGAGGCCTAATGTACTGACAACACTACAGAGTGTGAAGCAAAATGTCCTCCAGTGATTCCCTAGTAAACCCTACCGAACAGCTTGGCTGCTAGGGGCTTTGGCTGAAGCTCCATAAATTTAACATATGGTTTTGCACTGAGTTCAGTGGACCTTAGGAGGATACTGACACACGGGAGTGCTCAGCACCCACTAGTGCAGATATGGCCAGTGAGAAGGGTATGTCCTAGGTGTATGAAAAACCAAAGCTCCCTTTGATCCTAGGTCCTGAAGGATATCCAGAACATAAATCATTCTCATCCAGCCTTCCTCTATCGTGTTAGTAGACCTACATGGTCACAGCTGACCATGCTGGGTAAATAATCTAATATAATTACAGGCTAAAGAAATGGCAAATTCTCTTCTAAACCAGAGTAGAGCTTGCATCTATTATTTATTAGAGGCAACCAGCAGAAGAGAGCAGGTTACGTGGTAATTACTTTTTGACCTCCTGTAGGTAATTGCATAATCATTTGCAGAGAATTGCTATTACACTTGGGTGAATCCTGCAAGCCATTTTATGTGAACAGTCATTTGAATTTTTAAACCAATTTCCACCTAACTATGGAGTTCTGATAAGGTCGTCCACCACTGCAGTGTCTGAACAGCTTTTTTCCCTGCCTTTTTTGGGGGCTCTATGTTCTTCAGATATTAAAGTAAATGAGCTAACTGGCAGCAATGTTCATATCTATTTGATCAAGCGCCCAGATAAGCTTAGCCCAGCCTTTCAGTGGTTGAAAACTGCTCTCAGGTTTTAGATCTGGGCAGAGAGAGGTGGTTCCATTTCTGCTGATACTGTCAATAGGTTAATTCTGTCGAGTTTTCTCTCTGGAGTGAAAATCAAAGTGCTGAAATTCTCCATGAAAATGCAGCCTCTGATGTGGTCACCTCCCCAGGACAAGCAGACTTTGAAATAGGATCCAAGGGTGATGGGCTTGCTTGGCTTGTCTTTATTGGATGCCCAGGTCTCCAGCAGCTCAGAAGCTGGACTGCCAAAACCTGAGAGCAGCCACTAACGACATTTCCTGGAAGCTTTACTAGGTTTGCCACAGCTTTAGATCCCTCCTGAAACAGGGATCTGTGACACATGGGATAACTTGGCCTCTGGATCTTTCTCTCTCTCTCTCCATCAGCTAGAGAGGGAGCAAAAAGACTAATTCAAAGCAGACAGCCAGAGTTGGGCAAGACAAATCTCACTTTGATTTCTCCTTTGGTTTTCTTTACCTCTTCCCTTAATTTTATGGGTATCCTGTAGCCAGGCCTTAGAAGTTCTGATATTGGTTGTTCTTTTTAAATTATTGAAATTTGAAATAATTTTATTTATGATTGAACTGCTACCATTGGGATCCCACTTGGAGAAACAATATTCAAAGCATCAAGGAGACCATTACGTGATCTTCTGTGGCATACAAGGGTTGCGTTTTTTTCTAACACCCCTCTCAGTTTATGACTCCCTTCATCTTACCTTCAGAAGCCATGGGTACCCTGAGGGGACATCAGAAACCCTTCAGAGAAGTTTCAGCCCACCTGAAGTTTCTCCGTATTGCTCACCCTGCAATAGTTGAGACCGTGCTGTTTTAAAATTTATAGTGTAATTGATTTCTTTATAAATCATTCAGCTCTTATTATTTATTAATTCTTCCGTCAAGGTTAATTTGAAATACTTCTAAATAAGGCTTCCTGACAACACCTTTGTTTATGAGATTGACAGCATGCCAGTGCACGCTCCTCCACCGCTTGCAAAGGCAATCTGCACAGACTCAAGTCCCAGGAAAGGCGATCCCGTTTCATTCCAGAAACAAGATGCAATGCAAATCACCCACGGGTCCGGCAGTTGTTTGATATTAATATTGCAGAATCAGACTTCTGTTGTATGGACAGGATTCTAAATTAAAATATCAGGTGTGAGGAGGAGTGTGGTGGACGACTTGCTGCCATAACTTTGCAGGAAGTCAGCCAAACAACGCACCAGGCATGAATTCAGCTCATGTGTGTCTGAAACTGAAACAGTGAATCAGGATTTCTCAGATGGTCTGAAGTGCAGCAATTATACTTTATTCTGTTGGATTTGAATATAGACAGAGAAACAAATATTTAGTCAGCCGCTGCTCATTGAGAGGAATCACCAAGAAACATGATAATGAGAAATAACGGAGATGAAGGAAAAAACTGCAGGTGAGAACTGTGATGAATAAAAACAGCATGAATATTCATGGTGTCTTCTGCAGATCTGGGTGATTAGTTGGGAATATGTCTTGCTACCTGCCTTTAGTGTTGCCTTCTTCCTTTGTTTTAGCCTTTGAGCTCCAGATAGCAAAGCGCAGATGTCTTTTGATATCTGGGAAGCACCTGATGGTACCATGAGAGCAGTCATAACCGCAGCCATTTTGCACCGCTCCATGTGGTTCAGCACGCTCGTAATCTGCTGACTCTGACGGCTGCTGTCTGCTGTATGAATAGAGAGTCTTGGCTGTGTGATTACATTTAAATGACATCCGCCGCCTGTGTTTTCTTTTGAACTGGGAATATTTCAGATTTCTCTTCCATGACAACAGTTCTGCAGCTGAGGACGGCAGCGCGGGTCCCTGCATCTGCGCTTCCCGTGCCGGGGATTCAGCAAATGCTGCCGGAGCGTTGCAGGCTGAGACTTGCCTCTTCACTTCCCAGCTCTCGCAGGAGAGGCCCATTTGTCTGCCACCTTCGCCTGTGCAGCTTGGATGCTCCTTTTAATGTGTTTTTTGTTTGTTTTTTTCCTCACTCTAAGGTGAATTAGTGGAAATCTTTCTCAGAGTTTTGACTCAGTTTGATGAACAATTAATGAACACGAGTAGAACTAGCACACATATCAGTCACAGGTGAGAAAGGGAGGGGTTGCTGGATATCCTGGTGTGCCCAGGGTGTGGTTACCAATTTCTTCCTCACTGTGCACCAAAAGTGCCCAGAGAAGTAATTATTTTGACTTCTAATTCAGTCTTACTCTATTTAAATTCTCTTCATTAGAATGGGATTGTGCAAAAGGTAAGGTGCTACAACGCTAGCTGGCATTAGCTGTTGAGATAGATTCAAAGGTGACATAAATGCAGGATTATGCCACATAGCTGTAAATTTAAATAATTTAGCATGAGCCCAGGTGGAGCAGAGTGAGCTGGCATGCCATGCTGCCAAGGGTGGGGAATGAGGGGAGGACAGCCAAGGAGAACAGGCAGCAGCAGAAAATAATGTGAGAGATGTGAGGGGAGCAAGGTGGTGGTCACAGACTCAAATTAGAAACCAAACTGACCTTGTAGGAAAGAGATTCCCATTCAAAGCACTCAAAATAGGTCAGTGGATGCCACCCCCACGAGAGGCTGTGCTCTCTAGAAGGTTTATCCTGACCCAAAACAAGTCCTTTCCCTTCCCAGTATTTTTTTTTTCCCTCTCCTATTTAGTCTTTTCTGTTTGGGGTTTTCAAAGCGTGCTAAGGAGGTGGGAACTGCACTCGGTGGAGTGTGGATGTCTGGTGCTTTGAAATGTTAGGCCTAAAACTTCAAGGTTTTAAAAGCAGGAAAAATATCTCACTTTATGTTTGAGAGCACCAGGCATCACCAGACCCTAGTATCAGAGGTTGCTGGGTATTGGATAGCATAAATTAAAAAAAAAAATAAAGCAGAAAATGTAGCATGGTACATTTAGAGGTTTGGGCTTTTTTTACATGAAATTTTACTAATGCCTAAAATTGAATCCTTTTTCCACAAATACTTTATTTTGAAAATTTCACAAAGCATGAAACTGGACAGTCACACAGGGTGTTTGCAAGTTATTCACCTGGTACAAATAAGGGTGGAAATATCATAGCATCCAATGAATAAAGTATCTGATGAACCTTATCCTGCTAACTCCATGCCCATCTCTGCAGAAAAGGAGCTCCGATAACCTTGTGTTTCCTACACTGCTGTCCCTCACTCCTCACTGCCCCCCATTCTTCCCATATAAAACCCTCTTAGATAAGAAGAAGAGATGATTATTAAGATGGAAGCAGAAGAGCATCCACCAAAGGAATATCAATGAAGCAGTACCTTGGTGCATACAAAAACTGAGTCCTTTTCCAATAAACCATCAGATATAGGCAAAAGAGTGACAAACCGTAAGTGATTCCTGTCATCAGCAGAATTCACGTGGGAGCCTCTGGTAATTGGCATTTTCTCTCTGCAAAAGAAGAGATTTAAAGATTTGGTGAATGCTGAACAGTGCATTACAGGCAGCCAACATCAGTCAGCCGTGACCTGGACTGGCAGCAGCACAGGGATGGAGGAGAGCAGAAATGTCTCTGTAGAGAGTGGAGAGCTTGCCCAGAGAGCATGCAATGAGCTCAGGCAGGAATTTATGGTGGATAAAGAACCATTATTGAGGGACAGCTTTGTAGACTGGAGCCCTGGACCAAATCCAGAGCTATGGGTAAGTGGCTGCAATGCCGCTAACATCGGTTGTGTTTCACACCAGCTCTGAATTGAGCTACTTTTCTCTGCACAGTAGAAAGGTATATGGCTTGTGTTAGGGGAGCTACAGTATCACCTGGAGTCAGTTTTAATAAAGTCCTACTGACAAACACCCACAAAGTCCATCGTACTTATCACAGGCAGAGTAGTCCAGAAGCCTGAGGAGACAATCTGAAGCATCCCTTCTCCCACAGTTACCTTGATAGCTCCCAGTTTTTATTTAGGCAGTAGATATACATCTTCTCTGTGGGAAGGGGAGAGGAGCAGAGACATCAAGAGAGCCCTGAATTTGGCTGTGATCCCTCCAGCCCCACAGTGAGCTCAGCTGCTTTCTGGGCACGGCTCTAAAGTCAATGGTAAGGGAAGGGCAGCAAGATAGAGGGTACAATAAGTCAGTAAAATTACTTTATGGTACCATATTTCCAAGGTAACATTGTAGTTTAGCAATATTCTTTAGAATTCTTATTTTGCTCATTTTCATTAACTGTTATTTCCAGTAGCTTCATTTTATAACAGTTATCTCCACTGGCATCAGCAGTCCCTGCATCCTGTGTTTGTTCTGTCTCTCTGTTTATTTTGCTAATCATATTTTTCCCTTCTTCCCCATTACTTTCTTCTGAAGTAATATTACAGGGAGCTAGTGAAGAGCTGGCTATCTGAAAACTGACCTCTCTCAACCCAATTCTTTGTCTTCATTTTAAAATTAAAACAGAAAACTGAGAAAGAAGATGGCTGGATTTATTTCTCTGCCTTGCCGCTGGCTGGCTGTGCTAGCCTGGTCAAAACTCTGTATCCAGCTCCAGTGAATCTGTGACTCTAAATAACCTACTGTTTCAATCCCACTGTAACAGGAAAATATTCAATAAACCAGACCTAATTGTTTGCATGTTCTCACTCAGCTTGGGGTCAGTCTTTACACGCTCAGGAAGGAAGCTCATGTACATACTTTGGTTTAACCTTGAACCTTGGTCATTTCTGTTCCCTCCCAAGCATGCCCACTTTGCAGTTCTCTGTATTCTTGAAATGACTTTAAATCACACATCGCAAGGTGAAAAAAAGATCATAAAGGAACAACAAAGGATCAGCAAACATAAAATAGAAGAATGGCAGCCTCCCCACCTTACACTGCAAAAATCAAAGGGAGTTTTCAAACAGCCCCATTTCCAGTCAGCTGGAGATTTAATTCACACAGTAATTTACTGTGTCTGCACTTTTTCTGCCCCCCCTCTTCCTCCTTCTCTTCTTTTTCTCAATAGTTACTTTTTTTCTTGGTCTATAATATGAGGAACCTAATGATTGAGCCTTACATGCAAATAAGCTTTTCCCTCCAGTGTGTGCTGGGCAGAGGGGGAATGATAGGGGAGATTCACAGGGAAAAAGAAAAAAGCCATTTATTGCAAAGAGCTTTTGTGTTGCAAAGTAATTCTAGTATTTCAAGAAAAGGGGACAAGTTCACATAGAAAATTATGCCAGCTGAGACTGTTTGAGTCTGCAATTTTCTTTGCATGCTGTTGGGGCCAGCAATCACTCTGAATTTGTGGGTGTCCATATCCAGCCCAGCACTTCTCTTTCCCATGTGGTCCAGTAGCAGCTCTGGTTTGTTAACTGTTTCCTCCTCTGGTGAGTGAGGTGTTTTCCTGGTGATTCTTATTAGATAACGGCTCAATGGGAAACTGAGCAGAAGAAACATTTTCATAATTGATGGCTCAATTTCAGTCCTGAAAACACTCAATGGCTTTTTCAGCCTCACTAACACTGGAAATTATTAGAAATTATAAACTGAGATGTGGCTGGAGCATATCAAAAAGGACAAGTACCAAAAGCCACAGACTTGATGGGTTTCCACTCGGTGGGGAGAGGGAGATGTGTGCAGCTTCTTGCAGAATTTCATAGAATTAAGCAAAAGAATAATTCTTTTCTTGAGAAAAAGAAAAGGGGGGGTATCATTGCCAAGCTGCAGGACTGCACCAGGAGCCATTATGAAGTTTGATATGTTAGGAAAAATGAAGCTCTGAATAAAGGTTATCATCAGAATTTTCAGGAGATATTTGCCAAAGGACCTGGTTACCCTGAGACAGATGAGGACTGACTTCTTCCCTCCCCTCACTGTGAGAGCTACTGGATTTTGGTCTCAGCTCCTAGAAGACCTGCTATGTTCTGTATCTGTTCACAAGCACAGGGAAGGAGAATCAGAGAGGGAACTTGCAATTTTGCATGTGCACCTTGCCATTTTATCATTACTAGAGTCAGCAAGAGCAGAGCTTGGTGGAGGTCCCAGGGATGTTTATGAGAACATCAAGGCTACTGTACTGTGAGGAGAAACTCCATCCTGGAAATGGCTCCATAGTGGGAATCATCTCAATTTCTGATTTCACTTTGATCTGATAGCACCTATTAATCCATTTTACTACCTTGGACACACCTATCATTGCATTACTAAAGGAATACAGAAATTAAGCATTAGAAAGTGTTAAGGTGTGTCTTAGTCATGCTGCAGATGAAGGGAAAATACGGTTATAGGTTAGATCCTTGGAAAAAGCTGTCTTCGTGTCTGCTTTCCAGGAGCATGCTCTGCTGCATCCTGCTCACTGGGGATGGAGACAGCCTCTCCAGAGAATGTGTCATGCTGGATGCCACTGATTAGATCCTCCAGCATCATGGAGCAAATGTAATGGGTCATAGAAAGACCTGTATTAAACTCTGATATAGCCAACCCATAGTTAATTCAGAGTTTTTATGATTAGAAGTAGAATCTTTTAGGATAGTCTTTCTATGTAGGCATCAATCTGAGGGGTCATTGATTACTTTAAAAGCTACAGGGTTTTTCCTTTTCCTTTTTTTTTAATGGATAGCTGCAAGCTTTGCTTTCTTTTAATGCAAATGATCTTATTTGGACCTGCTGACATTAGAAACCATTGCATGCATTCCAAATCTAGCATGAAGGCAGAGAAAATAGAGTATTGCATCAGCTCATTTTATGAGAGCTCTTTCAACTGGGAAGAAAATAAAAAAAAAATAGAAAGAAAAAACAAACACAACTATAAGAGAGGATTTGCTGGTCCTCTGTCCCCTGGCATTCCTCCCCTCCTCCCTTCTCCCTCCTTCCATTTCCATCGCTTCAGGGTCTTACTACAGCGATGGGATTAATGGACACCTAATGCCATCTCTGCTTTACAGCCTGGAAAGCCTCTTGTCTAGTTTACATTGATTTTTCTTTTCTGATGCATTTGCAGAATCTGAGATACCGATGGCGGGAAACATAGATAAAGAGGGAAGACGTGAGAAAGAGATACATCCTCTGCCTCCTACTCCCGGTACTGAAAATGCTTCTAGACTTTGAAGCCTGCAGATACTTCCAGCAGCAAATACCCACTTACTCCTACCTGCCATCATAGAGGACATAGGAAGGGCAGCAGTGATGGTTGTTCTCCCTGGTGGGCTGGTGTTATCCATCACTCAGGAACAGATAGGGAATGCATTGCCTTACAACAATTCCCAGTGCAGTGAAGTCTCTCTTGTGTGATTTGGCACTATGCTCCTTTTTAACATACTTCTATTTTTATTATAATTGCTATTAGCCAGACTAAGGGAATTTCCCCAAATCTTCCTCATCAGTGAATGGACACAATGGTCATACTCATGAGGAAGCTAACACCTACCCTCCCAGCTGTGTAGAAAACATGGTGTTAAATGCAGAAGAGGGCTGGGCAAATCTCTCAAGTCTGAATCACATTAGAAATACTAGGGGAGGTCTAGGACTAGGGTTTTTGTGAAACTAGGCTTTTGCTGGGTCATCAACCTCCTTGTGCACTACTCAGCTTCACATCATCCCTGGTGATTCTACTTCAATCAGGGAAGGGTGCTGCTCTCTACCAAGCCTTACCTCTCTATAAAGGGAAGAGACAGGAGGTGGGAGCGCAGCCTACTTCTCTTTTTAGTGGTATCACTCGTTCTCCTAAACAAGTACTGAAGTAAAGCAAGGCTGCTGTACCATGCACCTATGGGGTGAAATGACCTGCAAGCATGTCAGCAGGTCAGGTCAGGTCAGTTTTGGCAAGATTAGTGGGGTGAAAAGAGCTCCATGAGCTACTCACAGTCCCCAAAACCTCACCAGTAACACTGCATTACTTGACAGCTCTGCAATATTTTGTTTATTAGTGTCACCCATCAGTAATACAGAAAAGATGGGTGATCTTTTAGTTAAGACACTAAACGTTGCCCAAAGCCCGTCTGTTTTGTCACTTTTATTTCAAAATAAAAGTTTTGTCACTATTATTTTCAGTAATAGTGACAAACACACAGTGTCAGAAAGAACAGAAGGAAAATGCCATCCTGTGACCATGTCTCTCTCTCATCTTCAGTATCTTTGGTGTCAGCTTTGTGAAACTGTTGGAATAGAAGATGGAGGAAAGGCAGGGAATGATGCTTCAAGATGGACCAGCTGTGGTCCATCATCCACTGGCTCAGTGTGTGAGTGATCCCTCTGAACAGAAAGTCCTTTCTTAGCCTGTTTTAGATATCTGTGGTATCTTTAAGTATCTTAGAGGTTGCTTAACAGACAGTTTGAACTCTCTGTTAGGCACCAGTTTATGTGTGCAGCAGAGATAGAAAGGGAAGAAGACTGATGCCACTCCACGTCATTCACTCTTTGCCATGCCACTCTGCGCGAGTGAGTGACACGTCGTATTTCAGGAGTGGCAGGAGCCATTCGGCTTTGAGTGATGGTGCTGCTCAAGTGGTTATGAAGGCATCTCATCTCCCTTCCACTACTCCATAACGCAGTTTCATTACCACGATACCCTACATCGCATCGTGCCAGTATCTCAAGGCAAGTGGGTCATGAGCTCCTGGTTCCAAGCAGTTCTTCTCACCCTGCCATGAAGGGAGCAAATTGTTGTTCAAACAAGTGTGACTCTGTGCTTTCCTGTCATCAGGACAGCTTTTTAGAAGACATTTAATGCTTAATATGGAGCTATTGACAGAAATGAGCTATTCCTTGCTGGGCTCCTGACAGACTGCTGGAGAGTCTCAGGAGGAAAAGAAGAGATTTATTAGAAAGAAGATTTTTTTACTACAAGCAAGGAAAAAAATAGGGAAGTGGTTGATGAAAGAGCAAAAAGTAGGAAAATTAAAGGAATCCTGGTGATAGGTCCTGCTTTCCATCTAGATGAAGAAAGAGACTTGCAAACATTCAGATTAATCTTGGGAAATAACTAGTATCTCAAGATTTCATTGCAAGAAATTACATGTTGTCATCAAGATTATTTATTTATTTATTTTTACTCCAGTTAATAACTACATTCAGGAAGTTAAAAGGAAAAATAACATGAAGTTCTGTCAGGAAGACTGTAAGGAAACAGATCAGCAATCAAGGAGAAATAATATACATATCTCAACAGCATTGTTTATTTTCCCATGCATATTTTCACATTTAAGGGAACCTGGGCTTGTTTGCTGTGTTTTGCAAGTCTGGGTTTCATCCTTTTTTTAAAAAATCCCTGTACAAACATCAGTTGTTTGAGCTGGATCCTACAAACCTCCAGAGTTTCTTTTTTTCTGCTTTTGAAATTCTGAAAATTCATATTTTTATTCATTATTCACCTCTCCCATTGTTTCACTGTGAGCAAGAAGAATTAGGTAGTGCCTTGGATGACTGACTGCGCGGTATGAACAGTGAAGAGACAGTTTTCTAATGATCCACAGTCTAAAATCTTTATCATCCCGTGGAGTGAATTCTGAAGGATAAACCAGTGGGAAGAAATCTTTTAAAGGACTTGGTTGCGTTATTACTATTCACTTCAATGGAAGTTTGACCTCTAAACTCTTCAGATATACTTTGACAATTGCACTCTACGTCCATGCATTACAGGGTTCAGAAATAATAAAAGAAAGGAATTAAATTTCTGATGAACATGATTTACTACAATGTGTTCAGCAGTTGACTTGCAAAAACTGTGAGGTGATCCAAACTCCCTACACCTTGGGACATGGCCACAAGAAAGGCTGGATGCTGTACAGATTCTGAGATGGATGGGACAATAAACATGGTGCAAAGTGCTATCCCTTCCCTGAAGTCAGGAGAACCGAATTTCATCTCTTAAGAATTTTTCTCTAATTAATCAAAACTTTCTGGAAAAATCCTAAAAAAACCCCAGACTTCCCCCACAGCAGAGTTGAGCTGTTCAGAGATTAAAATATTTGACAAGGTTCAGTTGTTCACAGTCCCGTGCAGAGAGAGAAGGTGAGTCTCAGAAGTCTCCACAAAGCTGAACTTAATCTAGGGAGGCTGGGACAATCCATAGCAAGTAGAGGGGGGAAAGAGAGAGAAAAAGAATTTCTGACAATAATTGATCACACACAGTATTAACCTTCTGCTCTGAACTGCCCATTGCAGATCCAGAGCAGAGGGGTAGATCTCAAGGACACTCTCCCAAAAAAGTTCAATGAAGACCACAAAAGCCACCAGCCTAAGCAATGAATGCTTTCCTGAGGACCAGAGGTTTGTCCTTTCACTGCATGAGCCCTCCATTTCAGCTCACGCTGTGCCACTCGTCAGACTAGCCAAGTCCAGATATAATGCTCTCTTTATTGTTTGATTTTTATCACAAAAGCACCTCAGAGAAATAACCAAGGATCAACACCCTGTCATATTAAACATCTTAAGGAAAGAGAATAGAAAGTCTAGACTGTCCCCCAGAGATATTACAATTTAATTGAAATTCCAGGAACACACACAGATTTGAGGAAGGGTTCAGTTTATTGTATTATTCTACCAACCAGTTTTCTCATGTTCATCAAGAGAGAAAGTTTCCTTCTTCACCTCACTGTTCTAAGTAAAATCCTACTTTTTTCCTTCCTTTTTTTCCCCCCTCCAAACACAAGAGGAAAAGAGAATGAAAGGTGAGAGCTGATTGAGTGAGCAACAGCAGGGGTAAGAAATTAGTATTTATCAATGTTCCTCTCCTTTTCAAGCACATCAATTCTGAAGCTGCTGACAGAGGTCTTGCTGTAACTGCTGGAAGAACCTCCAGGAGCTAATAATTTTATGTTCAGGCTTATGTAAAACCAGTTTTGATTAATTATTGATGCAAAGTTAAGAAAATGAACATTTGCTCTGCCTTGGCACAGCCCAATCAAATAAATGAAGCTGCAGCTGCTGTTCGACCCCCAGTCCTGTCTAGTGGCTCTGCATTAGCGAGGGCAGCTCAGGTTCCTCGTGAGGGACAGCGTGTCCCCTCCCATTGCAATGTCCTCTGGAAAGCTTGTTTTCAGGCTCCTGAAATCCAGGAGAAACGATGCCAGGCAATACCAGCTTTCCTTATCCACCTCAGGCAGAAGTGGACCATATTCCCATTTGTGTGATCACTGAACTGGGCAAATATGCCTCTCTTTTTAACTTTTAACTTCAGATTAGTGCCTACAATCTCTGTCTTATTTTACCATTGCTTTGTGGAGCTGGCTGGGGTTCAACTGAAGGCACAATGTTCCCATGTCCAGCATAACACTCCCATGGGTTCCTGAACAATGGATCCGTGCACAGAAAGCAGTCTTGACAATAACTGCTTAGCAGATTCAATTCAATTCCATCTAATTAAATAGGTTCAGCACCACAAAGACTGCAGAAATGGCTGCAATCTCATGCTAGACACGCAACTGCAGAGCTGCAACATGCACTTGTAAAGGGTGCAAAAAGTACATTTAACCTCCTGTTAGTGGAAGTTGCCCCTTTCAGTGTAAAAATCTCTACAGTGCAAATGTATCAAAGGGCTGCACTTAAACCTCTTGATGCCTACACTAAGAGTCAGACCCAGAGATAGACACACACCTCTGGTCTGTACACATCTGTATTGCCACCCCCATGTTAGACACACACAAACCTCCTTTTCCATTCTGCAATACCATTTTTTGCCTGGGTCCATCTCGACTGGTTTGTGTGCGGCTGCACTGGTCACCAAGGGACCTAGAGGGGATGGAGAGGGGAGTTTTATCAACTGCTTCTAGGTAACCAAATAGCCTAAGTCATCTTGCCCATTAATGAACATGTCATATAGCCCTGCTCTTCACTTCATCACTTTCGTGTCCTTTCCAGAGTGATGCCATTTTACATCCCGCAGCCTTTTATAAGCTCCTGATGTCCAATACAGATAGTCTCTTCTTATCATCTTTCTCTTTTTCTTTTTAGCACTCCTGGCTTCCCAGAACCATTTTCTAGGGCCAGCTTTTTTACAATGGTTTCAATTCTTAGCTCTTCACTCTTCCAATTGTGCTTTACAGATATGGAGGGTGGGTGACTTAAAAGCGCCCCGGCTTAATTCAGCTCCCCTTGAACTCACTAGTATAGAAAAACTGAACTGCACATTTCCATTGATTTCAACAGGAGAAGAGTAAGGCAAGTGCATTGGGCTTTAGAAATTCCCCCCCTTGATGTTTTCCCATCACCTTGTTCCCTGTCATTAGCATGCTTTGTACCAGTGCTCCCAGTTCTGCTACAAAGTGTGCTCCTATTTTCATTCTCTTTCCCACCTGTCCATCTCCACGCTTTAACGTGTTTGAATTTCTTTTTATGAATTTTGTAGAACTGTAGCCCTGTCTTGTGGAACAATTACCGCTGCTTTGTAATGGAGTTTACACTGAGTTATTCTCAACCAGAGCTTCATTTGCCTAGGAATATATCATACAGCCATATTATGGAGACATCACCTGCAGCCTTGCAGCTAAGTAACAAGGTTTTCTTCTCTTGGACAGTCAACATTATTACCCTCAGAACCAGAAGCAAATTTTTAATGAGAAATTTTCAAATAAAAGTTTGCTAGATGTTATAATTAACATGAACTTTATGTATGCACTATTCTGTTAGAGGAAACTAAATTGAGGCAGGTTATAACTGAACTTGTTGCTCCTCCTTCTATTTCCTAATGTCCAATTTGTAGTAAAGTGTCTTTAACTGTCTTTAACTGTTGATGGTACCAGGAACTTTGTATTATACCATAAGAGCAGTGATAACCAGTTCAACCTCATCTCTACAGAGTTAGATCTGCACTCCCAAAGGCCACCCTGGAGATCATCCTGTAAACTTTCCATGTGAGATTTATCCCAAGGCACCTGATTTTCAAGCCAAATGGAAAAGAGTACAAAGACTTGAAGCCAAACCCTTAGTGCAGTCCCATCACTTAGGTGTTTTATTCACCTTCAATGTACTCCCACGCAGCAAAACAATATCTGATGCCAGAAGCCACACCAAGGCAAAAGCCACCACTAGTGCTTTTCTCACTTGGTATTCACATGGATGTAACCCAGGCAGCAGATCCCTTGTCTGAATTCAGGTGCAAACTTATAAAAATGGCTTGTGAGGTCTTATTGATCACCCCTTTCAAGGCAGTTGTACAAGACTTTCTTGCCAATGCCCAAAATTATGTCTGAAATCAGTTTAGGGAATGAGCAAGTCTTTTAATTAAAAGAGTCTGTTATGATGAATCTGTTATTACAAAGTCTTACCTATGTAAAACATTAATAATACAAATTTCATTTGTTTATGTCAGCACCAAGCATTAATTTTTAATGGTGAAACGTATGAGTTATGAAAGGCATTAATGCAAAACAAATCACCAACTGAGAAGGGAAAGGAAATCCATTTTTTAGGGTAAGCAGTGGGAATGAAATATTATTGTGGTTCTAACCGGGGAAAAATTATTTCTTAGGGCTCCAAGAACAATTAAAAAAACCCAGTGAAGCCTTGGGTTTTATCATCATGCTTAATATTAGTTCTATATCCAGCAAAGTTTGTGTCTATTTCATCCAGCCCGTGCCTTGATGCCATCTCTGAGGAAGCCTTTTACACAAAATTACTCTAATTGCCATGCAACTGCCATGAAAGCAGATTGGATACATACTGCATAATAACCATCTCACTGCTGCGAATGAAGGAGATCACAGAGAGCCCAGAAGTTACTCATGCTCACTTGGTGGGCCAAATTCATCACAGATGTAAATGGGAAACACTCTGTGTGATTTAGGAGTGCTCCTGCTTACACCAGCTATAAATTAACTCCAAGCATTAATTGCCAACACATTCTTACAGTTTATGATTATAATTCTGCAGGATAAGTCAATACCAGGTCATTTTCAAAACAGACTGTAAGGGAATTGGTTGTGGTGGGCTGATCCTGGATCTGAGGCTCGATCTGAGGTAAGGCTACTGACTAACTGTGGCTTTTGATAGGACTTTTGCTTCTGCAGTACCTGGCATCCTCACATTTAACTCTTACTCTTGCAATGGTTTTGCAGCAGGGAAATGCTAATAAGCCCTGGGCAGAGAGAAGATAGAAAATCCTCAAATGCTTAAGGACCAAATCTCACTGGCACTGGGCCAGGTCTTTAGCAGGGGTTAGGATGGTGGGTTAAAAGGGGTTGTGGGTAACACACCCTCTGATGCTTCTGTCCACAGCAGTCAAGTTCATCCTTTACTGCATGAGTAATCTCCCTGATTTTCAGTGGAACCGTCCAGATGTGTCGAGTGAGGCCATGTCTGCTTTTCTTACCAGCGTGCTGTGGGAACCGTGGCTGTAAGGAGTTTGCAGAATGCCCATGAAGCATAGGAATGGCATCTGTGCATAGTACAGACACATTGGGACCCAAAATACTGTGATAACAACAGTCAGTGGGCTGGATCTTGTGCTCTCTAACGACAAAAGATCCAGATAACAGATTTCAGTGGTAGGACAGTGTGAGAGTGGCAAAGCAGGACTTGGAAATTACTTGGCTCCGCCTCAAAGGGCCTTCGTGAGCCACACAGGGCACCACCCTGGCACAGCATGATTAAAACTTCTTTCTGCTGCCAGTCTAGCTGTGGCTGTTAAAGGGTGACTACAGAGCTAAAGAATGGGGATGTCATCTGTTTTTAAGCTTTATGGAACTGAACTTTGCCTTTTTTCCCTAGTTAAGTCTTCAGCAATATAAGCAATACATCTTGTAGCTTCCATCTCTCTCCCACACTCTTCCTTTCTCTCTTTCTGCCTTTCTTGTCTCAGCCTAAAAAAGTTGCTGATATTAGCAATAAAGCAAGAATTTAATATCATCCTACAGGGTGCTACGACAAACTGCCCCTTGCTTCCATCGATTCAACAGGCCTGAAATATAGGAAGGCATCTAAGGGAGAAGAATACAAGATGAAGTTTGCAGATATAAATTCTGTAATATTGGATTTCTTCTAACACATTTCAGGGCTGTGTTGTGTTGCACCAGCATCTCTCCCTCTGATGCTACAGGATCTCTGTTAGCTAAGCAATAGGTTCTTGTTGGTAAAGCATTTAAAGCAGGCTGTGGTATTTCACCTCAACCATAGCCCTGATATTATAATGTGTGACACATCCACTGTTTCATGCCTCCATTAGAGGCACACCACCCAGGGTACCAGAAATTCAGCTGGAAGCAATTTAAGGTTGTTTTCTTCCTCCCAGCATAAATGTGAGAGGTGACATAAATGTAGGCAAGGTTGTGGCTGTAGAGGAGAACTTGCTGTACCAGGTATCAAAGACTTGCTAGGAGAAGCAATTGCAAATATTTGGGACATATGATGCTGTAACCCATTATTTCTTCTCCTACACACACATTTCCCTTCCAATCTATAAGTATCCATTTGGCAAGGTTATAAAATTATCAGATCTTAGTCTTTTTCTCCTTTTGGATACTTAGCAAGTTCATTTTCAAAATTCATGACTTGAGAAATGAGATTCGGTTTACCACACAGCATTCAAAAAACTATCAACTTGCTTTTCCCTTCCTCTTGAGGGGAAGAGTCCAGATCATTCTGAAAGGCATTTTTATAAGTTTTCAGTGTAGCACTTTTCATGATGCTGCATTCATATTACAAATGAAGTAGGTAATTGCCTCCACGGCATCCTCTTGCCCCTTGAAATTAAAGCCAGAGGAGTTCATTGCATTGTTCTACTACTTTAGGAGTTGGCTTTGTCCTTCAACATCCTTTCATTTGTGATTCTGGCTAATTTAAAATTACAAAAGAAGATAGGGATAGTGCCTGCATGTGGTGCAGAATACAGTAGGATATGCAATAAATGATATTTGCATTCTCTTTAACAAAGATTTGCACATAATCTGGTTATTAGCTGTTCATTCTGTAGGTGAAGTCTCATGGCCAGGTCCCTGAGCCAGGCACAAAGGCGATGGGCTCATGTTTGTGGCAGGAACAGCATTATAAAATGCTGTTCAACATGATGTCTCTCTTGTTAAAATTATATCAAAAGCCCAGTGGTCAACCAGCAAATTGAAAAGACAAAACCATGCATTTTTGGTGCCACTTTTCCAAGAACTCCAAAAGCTTTTTTTTCCTTTGAAATAAGAGTGGAGGGTGGGGGGAAATGAGCAGTTTCTGGCCTGGATTGCTCAAGCTACAGTCTTCCTTGAAAAGCAGCACAGAACTGGTCCATATGTGAAAAAGTTTGTATATAATCAATAAAAAGAACTTGAGATCTACTTAAAAGAGGAAAGGGTCAGTGCTGATAACCTTCACGATTCTTTTTATTTATTATTAATACCTGCTTGCTGGAACTCCAGCAACAAGAAATACAGAATACTAGGCAAAACAGAGCCTCCTCTCTCCACTCCCATCTTCCTTCTATCTACCCAGCTGGTTTATTTTTCCTCTAACTCCATCTCTTTCAGTCTATTGTTATTGAATCTTCTGCGACTGTGCCTAAGAAACAGCGAGTACCTTGGGGCAGCAAAACACAAGTTTCCAAAACAAGTTGTATTCAAGAATTTTTTCCAGGACAGCCAAGGGGAACAATTTTGGTAAGGGCTAACAGGTTTTTTAAATTTTCTCATCTCCCAGCGTGGAGAAAGTCTCCATTCCACCGTCTCAGGGCAAAAGACAGGATATGTCCCTCACCAGAGTGTCTAATGACAGTATTTGTCCCAGTGCTGGCTGCTTGTGATGTAACAGGACCATGTTTTGAGAGGGAGACAAGAGAACCAAATGTAGGACATAGAAATGTCTGATGTGCATTTTTTAAGAAAAAGAGTTGAGCTTGTTGTAGGAGAAGACTACCAACCCCACCACCAGCCTACCTCTGAGCTTAGGTTCCTAATGGCACCTCTGCAAGTCTGTCTATAATAAAAACCTTTCTTAAAGCTAAAATAGGCTTTCTGAGAGTCTTTATCAACCAGAAATGTCCCCAGGCACAAGACAACTAAATAAATACCTTTAAAAATTATATACTTCTCCAAATTCGGAAGATCAATCAGATTCAGAGTCTGTAAACACTGCAGGCTTTTGGTGGTTGGTTTCAGTGGAGGTAGGAAAAGAAAGACTCCTGATTTGGTGGGAGTTTTTACCCTGCAAACTATAAGAAGCAGAAACCAGTCAGAAGCACTGACAGCTTTTCTGTAAAAATTCTTTATCAGCTTTACTGCTGGCACCAAGTAAACTGTTCCAAAATTTGCAGCAGTCTTACAAAATAGTCATGGGTGAGAATTTGGAAAAGGCAGGTTTCCTCCTCTTTTATCCTGGATCAGTACTCCTCTGGTCATCCCCTTGATGTGGCAGGGCAATTGCCTCCAGTCTTACGTCCTCTGCTTTCACTGGTATCAACTACCAGATCTATGTTTGCCTCCATCAGCTCTTTCATACATGGATAATGCTCCCATGTAAGGCATTTGCCAATAATAATCTTTAGGTTTTCTTCATTCAGTTATAGCCCAGAATGATTTATTATACTTATTCCAACTGTCCCTACCCTTTGGCTCTCAAATTATTCTCTTTACTGTTTACTATTATTATTTGTATTATTGTAACTTCTTCTTGCAGAGCAGAACAAGAACGTGCTTTGCATTTTTCTCTGCCCAGATTCCTGCATGGGTTGTCTCTTTGTTATTTCACTAAGGGACAATGGATGTATAAGCTGCAATTTTCCCATATAGCATAGTTGTAGTTACCTGTGGAGATATACCACTGAATTTACAGCTGTATTCAGTATTTATTCACATGGATGATTTATAATATCAATATGAGATTAAAGTCTCTGATTTGGGGCATCCACATTCTGAACTGTGGGTGCTCAGACTTCTCCCACCCCAGCGTACAAGCCATTGCTTTTAACATCCCCCTCAGGATTTCTTCTGTTTGACACACTTTCCTACATCATACTAAGGTGCCTTGGGTTGTTTCTTGTGAAGATAGGAGGGCAGCTTGGGCAGGAGCCTGTTTGTAACCAAATCAGCTCCTTGGACTTGTCTTCTCCTGAGACAGTGGTTGCTATATACTTCATGGTCACCTATATGCACCACACTATATTTTGCTGTGCCTGAAGTGAATTCCTAGCCCTGTGAAAGCCAGGGAGAAACTCCGTTGCCTTCATTTGGCCATAGACCAGACCCTACCTGGCACTTAAAATTATCACCACCCAGGTGAAAAGCTGCTCAGCCAATGAGGAAGGCACTGCAATATCAGATGCCATTTGCCACTTGAAAACATAAAAAGCCCCCTTTCTTTGAAATGTGATCTGTTCATAATATGATTTCAAGTCTGATGTCTATTATTTAGCACTTGCTTTTAACTTGAATTTTTACCAGCAATTTAAAAAAAAAACTGTATGGTTTTAATCTCATAGAAAGTTTAAAGCAATTTTTTATTAGTGCATAACTCTAAAATACCATTTTGGAATGAAGAATTATCTCTCAGGCACTTACTAGATAGGCTTTACTTTACTGTTAGTTAATTCGACTGTTTTATTAATAATCAGCCCTTTTTGTATTGCTATTATGCATTTTTTTCTATTAACTCACTTTATATCTCTAGCATCACCATTATAAAGAAGACTGTGAAATATCTCTCTGATATGCTGTGTAGGAACAAAGTACATAACTATTGCTAACAAATCACAGACATTATTTTTTGTTGAATCTTTTTGCTGTTAATAAACAATGAAATATTTAACACTAATTTTAAGAAATATTTTTATAGGTGGAAATCAGATTATGGTATGGTCTACATCCACCATGAGGGAAGAGGCAGGGAGTGGATACTCTTGTTTCATGGGGTTTGCATCCTTGCTTATGATTCATTGTTCAAAACCAGCCTGCAGCTCACTGCCTGTGCTCACCTTAATGTGAGTACAATGTTGTAGCATGAATAAAACAGGCAGAAGCTTGAATCTGGTCTTCTTCCTCTATTTTAGATTATTTATCTCTAGATATAGTGCACTGTCTTCATTCTTCATTGATTTCAACCCAGTCCAGAAATTAATGATAAGTAACATCATGTTCACGTTGAATTAAATAGGTTTATGCAGGAAATCTCTGGTCAGCCTGTTAGTTTTACAGAGCACAACTCAATTCAATTCTCTAGTGATTCACACCAGTGTAATTGAAAGAAAAACAGGCAACAGAAACCCAGGCTGAACATGGGGGCTTTCAGCTTCTCATTAACCCATACTTCTGACCACTTCAGTACACTTGGGTTATTTCATTGCCTACAGTGTTTGCAATCACTCCCCTGGAGTATAATCTGCAACTGGAATTAACACTTTATTTATGCTTTTCTCCTAGTCATTAAGATTGATGTGGAGCAAAAATGGTGCTAATATTGATCGTTTTTGGCATTCTGCCGGACAGTGTTTTCAGCCCTGCTTACTGTGCCACTGATTTCTCACCCTTCCTTTGTTGTCTGATGGGCAATTTTCCATCTCTGTCAATACCCATCATGCTTTGGAGAATTACTTGCAAGGTGCATCTCATGTGTCTCACAGAAACTTAAATTAATGCTGTCTCGTCCCATGTTCATTTTCAGAAGGATCTTAGCCCTGACCTCACGCTGATTTGCACCCCCCTACTGAGTAATCAAGTGCTGCTTTGCACACCTAAATATCCGATGGGACATTATTTGCCTAGTCATGTACGAGGCCAGGGGGAGAGCTAAGGCTCAAGTAGTTTCTCTGCCCATCTGTAGGAAAAGAAATTGGGCAGACTCAGAAGTCATTGCAGTCTCTCTCGTTTCCTGTTTCAAGACCAATGCCACTGATGGAACCTAATTTTGGTCTCACAGTTTGAAATCGGAAGTGAAACAGTTACATACCATCCAGCCAAAAAAGTTTCCCAATTTCTCTGATAACATCCCAGTGATTTTTTCATTTTTTAACAGTGTTAATAAACCACATCTCCTTTGAGGTGCAAGACTATTGTTCACCTAGATGCTCAGTTGTGCCCATAAAGGGTGAACTCTGTTATAAATATTTATTTTAAAAGCTGATTCTGCAGAGGCTAAACTCCCTGCCATTATCTTCAGTGGAAACCCTCAAATTGAGTTCAATGGGTGATAATTATTAAGGCTGAGTTCTTACCACATGAGACTCATGAAACTATAAGCTTTCCAAATCAGGCATATGTGTAAACCCAGAATCTGCATCTTGGAGAATGAGGTAAGTTCTGCTGGGCATTTTAATGCTGAGATAGATAAGTGAATTTATAAATGGCTCAAGCCAACACTTCATTAAACTGGTGCAGAGATTTATGGACCCTCAAGAGCACAAGGTTTTTTCCACCTTTGAAAACATCAAAGAAAATCAGAAGAAATCAGAACTTTTGAGTTTAATCTTCATGACCAAAAGACTTGCTGAGCAATCTAAGCAAGAAGCAAACATATCAACACAAATGGGAACTGGCTTCTGCAAAGAAGGTTTGATCCAAGGAGCTGGAGGATCACTAGGAGGACTGATCAGTAAAAAGGAGTTCCACAGTATTCAATTTAAGTATCCATTTTATCTGTTTGTTATCAACAGCTCTATTGACAAGGTCTTCATTGCTTCCTAATTGTTTGTCCCTGGTTTTTGTGCTCTTCTGTGAAGGGCTAGTTTGAAAAGAGGAGTTCAGTAGCTGTCTGTGTTATTGTAACTCAGCCATCATTGATTTTATTCCTTTTCTAGTTTATTAAAGGGCCTGCTTTATCCATGTTACAACTCCCTCCACACAGCCCGCAACATTTACTGCACTCTTAAAGCTCTTTCTTATTCAAAACTGTCATTAATTTGTTCCACATACTTTGATCTCCCTCATATCTTCCACCCCTTCACTTACTTCCATCCTTCAGCAGCCTGAGAGTGCTGGTAAACAGCACAGAAATGAACCCTTTTTCCTCGTGAAAGCACTGCTGCAAGGCTATTTCATGTTTGCTCAGCAGAAACTGGACCAAGATGTTCATCTGTCACTCAAAAGCCTTATGGCAGCTTCATGGGGTTTATCTGGTTTGTCTCACACAGGACCAGAACATCACTTCTTGAGTTTCAACCTGCAAGGCACGAATGTCAAACAGCATCATTGCCTACAATCACACTGCTCATGAAAATTCATTCCAGCAAGGGTTGGGCAGGAAAGCCCCCTCTGTGCAAAGAGCAGAGAGGTTCTAGTACACACCTATGGAACAGGGTCTGTGAGCTCTCAGGTAAGGACAACCACAAAGGGACCAGAGATGGGGCCCCATGACAATGGTAGAAGAGCTGCCAGCATCCTGCCCACTGCTCTGGCTTTGCCTTGGTCAGCAGCCCCACAAGCAATGATTCACCACTGGAAATGGCAGGAAGATGTGGCAGGGGAGGGTGAGGTTGGCCATGAGGAAAAGGTTCTTCAGGCAGAGGGTGGTGGAGCACTGGAACAGGCTCCCCAGGGAGGTGCTCATGGCACCAAGCCTGACAAGATCCCAACAGCATTTGTCCAAGGCCCTCAGGGACATGGTGTGAATGTTGGGATTGTCCTATGCAAGGACAGGAGTTAGACTCCATCATCCTTGGGGGTCCCTTCTAACTCACAACCTTCGGTGATTCTATGATTCTAACATTCAATGCAAGATGTCAGTTCTTTATTCAAAACTGTTATACACAAACATACCAAGAAACAAAGCCCTGGAGCTGAATGCAGAAGAATTTCAGTAAAAATTCATGTATAAACCCTCCTGCATCCATGAGTTGAACCAGTGATGCAGCCTCTGGAGTACTGTGTGCAGGGCTTCATAGTCCAGCTGAGAAAGGACATTGCAAAATTAGAGTTCATTAAAGGGATCCGAGGAAATTCCCACATGAAAACACTCAGTTCAGTAGAGGGACAAATGCAAATAGAATATGGGAAAGTTGTATGAAATGACAAAGAGGCTGGAGAGGGTGGGCTGGGAGCTCTACTCTCCTGTCTCATGACAGGAGAACAAAGAGACAGTTGATGGGAAATTAAGAAGTAGCAAATTCAAAACTGATAAAAGGAACTGTTCCTTCACAGTTTGTTTCACTGCCAGAAGAAACCTTGAAGAATAAGAATTTCACAAGATTGCCTGGGGACCGGCCACTCACTTGCATAAGCAGAGCGCCCAGAATTAGAGTGTTCTAATTCTACAAACCCTTGGAAGAAACTTCACACAATTCCCTCAGAAAAGTGTGTATTAGAGAATAAGTAGGAAGGAGGGGGAGATGGATTATCGTACATCTGTTTGTTATGTGGGGCTTGTATCTTCTTTAGAAGCATCTGGCACTAGCCATAGTCACAGGCTGATAGCCATAGTCATAGACTGATCCAGACTGACAATGCTATTGTTGCCATTTTCTGGTGTCCCTTAGTTGTTTCTCTTCTCTTCTCCACCTGGTTAAAGCTGATTAAAAATGCTGAAATTAATTTCACACAACAATTCAAAACTGTTTTCATCCTGAAAGGTTAAAAATAAACTTACTTTTTCCTTTCTTTTATTTTTTTTTCCTCAGAAACTTATGGTGAAATATTTTAATGAAAACATTTACTCCAAATACAGGTGCTAGTAAACAAAATATGTCAGTATATATCTGGAGATTGTTTATAATTCAAGAGTTTGGGAGAGACTGAATATTTTAATAAACACTTGCTTTTAATGAAAAAGACTTTTTCTTTAATAAAAAGTTCAGTTGTGTTATTTTCTTTTAAAAGTCTCTGAAAAATCTTAATCAACTCAAGTCCCAAAGATGAGTTCAAATGGCCCTGAAAGGGATTAGCACAGCTGGGAAACAGCAGCAGGTCTCATCCTCGAGCAGACACCAAGAGGTGAGCGGGATTCGACAGACTGAAAGATTTATCACAGGTTGAGGAGCTGAGGAGAGAGGAGGAAGCCAAGTCCAGCTCCTGCTGTCAGCAACATCAACAGAAAATCCTTTTTTGACACGGGCAGGAGCAGGACATGCTGGCGGGTCTCCCAGGGTCAGCCTCATCCCTTTCCCATCGCCCGCTGTGCGGGGACCGCAACGGCAGACAAAGCGCCGGTGTATTCTTGATTAAATTGATGAGATGGGGCTGCTGGCAGCAAATGCAGTTTACTCTCTCTGAGTCCCCTGGCACTTTGAAATTAGCAGTTCCTCCCTCCATTCCCACAGAGCTCCAGAGAGAGAGGAGGAAGGAACAGGCATTAGCAGAGCCTCTAATTACGCGGGAACGAGGAGTTTGTCCCATGGTGCACAGAGCAGGCTGGGGTAGGTGCTCAGCATCCTGGAACAAGCTGAGTTACTTAAGGTTTCCTCTGCTGTTACCTTTGTCCCTTTGCTACATGTTAATTGCTCCTTTCTTTTTTTCCCCTTTTTGGCTGAAACATCTGCTTTTGATGCTTATAAATAATAAATCCTTTTTTTCCTTGCTCACAAGGGATGTAAAACCACACAGAAGGGGAAATGGGGAGGGGGGAGAGGGACACATGCCTTGTTCCCAGAATTAACATAATAACAGTGATTACAGCTCAGTGCAGCCCTGGATGGCAGCAAGACTAACCCACCTTGGCTAAGCTTACCTAACCTAACCTAACCTAGCCTAGTAACCTAGCCTAACCAACGTGCCTTTCACTACTGCTGAAAGTTGGCGTGTCCCTTGCTGTCAGTACAGCTGAGACATTTCTTAAGAAACAGCTAGCAGGAGCAGTGAGGATGTCTAACACCTTCCCTCTGCTTTAGAAAAATTGAATAAAATAAAATACTCATACGTAAAATTGGCCACCAGCCTTATCTGGTGTGCACACCTGACTGCATCTCAGCAAGGCAGTCTCCTGAGAGCCTGTATCTATCCTTCCCAAAAAAAACAGCCTCTTGTATGTCTGTACACATAGCCTGGGCTACCTCCTGGCTCTCTCCCATCTGCTCACCTGTCTCACTGTCTGGAGTGGGCAAGCCTAGCCTCCAGCAGGGCTTGGAGACCATTTTTTCATCCTTGTGGGTTACTGACACATCATGAAGTGTTCAGGATGTACCACCTCCAGAAAAGCATCTCTGCCACAAAGCTCAGGCTGCTACTTGCTCAAGATGATGTTTAGTTAGAAGGGGTGCAGGCACAGCTTTCTACCTCTTCATGCTCCTGCAGTGCTCATGTTTCTCCAAAGCACAAGTGCCACTTCCTCTAGTCAAATTCTGGCCCTAGCAAAGTCTGGACAAGAAGTCCTGCTTGAGATATGTACACACAGGAGCAAATACAGGAGCTTGGCTGGGATCTGCTTAGCAGCTGTGCAGGGCAAAAGCCTGGAGGTGTGCTCACACTTCCATCTTCCATTTTGTTAGGTAAGGGGTGAAGATCTCACTTGCTTTCAGAGGCATATGGGTGCCTTGTTCCCCTGGGTGCTCATGAAGAAATTAATTCTTCAGCTCCACACCAGCACAGCACTATGGCAGCTGCTGAAGCCAGGAATTTTGCAGCAGCAGGGCTTTAATCCTTCCATAAAAGTGTTATTATTATTTTGTAATTAAAACCATCTCTGTGTTCTTTGACTTTACTGCTTTCCTTCACATTAAACAGCTCAGCACATGAGCCAGCTGCATGACTTAAGGTCCCCATAATTTTTCCTGTGGCAATACATAGTTTACCCTCTGTCAATAGAGCAAAATACTTGTCACAGCAGCCAAGCAAGTTTATCTGTACCCAAGAATCACCCCAGAACTGCTGTGGGTCTGTTATTCCCACCTGTGTTCATTCATATGGGCCACACTGTCAAAGTGTGAATCAACAGCCCTCCACCAGCCTCAGTCTGTGTGTGAAGGGAAAAAGATAAAGGTGTTGTCATTAAAAAATACAAACCCACCTTCCAGAGCCACGTGCAAGTGAGCTGCCCATTTTCAGCTCTAGGAGCCTAATGCTTAAGACTCAAAAATCGCTTTCAACTAAATTTTCCCATTTCCAACCAAAAAATGAAGTGTTACAACTACAAGCTGTTCCAGCAAAGCCTCCTCAATAGATAATCAGATTTACATAATTGGGTGCTGGTGGGACTCAATAAATCATAAATGTAGCAGCATGTTTATTATAGCTCCACAGAATCACTGCTCTTCTCAAATAGTTCCTGATGCCCAAAATACCCCAGGTGCAACTGAGAGGAAGACAGATACGTGGTTAGTTCTTGTGGACAGGAGAAATACAGGCTGGGTTAATTGCCACTGAGGATTTATTGTATATCAAGAGCTGTGAGTTCAGTGGTTTGATAATGGATTGAGGTTCCTTTGGCTTGACAACAGGTTGAGATCTAGCCTAGGTGCTGCAGTTTAACTCAGCTGACAGCCAAACACCACACAGCTGCTCGCTCACTCTCCCACCCCACCCAGGGAATAGGAGAGGGAATTGGAAGGGCAAGGGTAAGGAGACTGATAGGTTGAGATAAGAGCAATTTAATAACTGAAATAAAATATGACAATAATAATGATAATAATAATAAAACATACAAATGAGCGATACAAAGTGCAACTGCTCACCACTCACCAACCAATGCCCAGCCTGTTCCCAGACAGCGATTCCAGAGGAGCAGAAATCCCAAAACTGAAACTGCAATCCTGGAAGAGAGCGAGCAAGCATTCCAGTCAAGCCTCATTTATATACTGAGCATGATGTTATAAGATATGGAATACCCCACTGGCATATCCAAATGTCAATTTGAGTCTGCTAATTTTAGTGCCCCCCAGTTTCTTCTGCACCTGCAGACTAGCAAAACATGGGGAAATTGGAAAGTCCTTGATCTTCCAGCAACAACCAAAAACATCAGTATGTTATCAACATTCTTCTCACACTGAATTGAAAACACACACTATTCTAACTATTGATAGAAGAAAATTAGGTCTGTCTCCGCTGAAACCAGGACACTAGGTCATTCATAAGGGAAGCTTCTAGGAGACAGCTGTTTGTGGGTCAGAGTAAAAGCAGCTGCATTTCTCATCTACATTGACAAACCTTGTTTTGATACTTCTGCCTGATCACCTCTATGAAAAGCACAAATTCCAGAGAGGGAGAAAGAACTTCACTCCTACATACAGGCACTACCTCCACCTCTCAGGGGAATCTGCTCTGCCATTATGATGAAGGTATATGTCTGCATGCAATACTGTATAGGTTGCCCACCTTTCACCAGCCCTAGGCTTATGTGTACCTAAAATGACCTGTGATCCAGATGTTTCTTCTACATACCTAGAAGCAGGGATAAATCCTTCTCCAGGATGGTAGGGCTAAATGTGGGAGAAAGACAGAGGCTGCCAACGTGTTGCCGGTATCTGTGTATGGATAACACCACATGCCAGGGACAAGCAGTGAACAAAGGCGATTTGTGAGTTGGGAAATGGGATTGCCAAGAGAGATGGAACAGAAATGAGGTTTTAATCCTCCAGCCCAATCTTCCCTGGTACTGCCTGTCTGCAAGAGTAGGATTTTATCAGTGTTGTCCACAGGGAACTTTCCTGACCTTCAGTTTGCTGGAGCCTGGCAGAGCATTGCAGTTCTCTTAGATGTGCGAAGACAAGTTTTCAAAATACAGAGGTGCTCCTGTGAGCTGGCCACAGCACAGTCCACACCAGAACATGCTGTGTAGACTGAACTCCACAGAGGAAGTCTGCACAGCTTACAGGTCCTGCAAATTCACAGGAACAGGTATATCAACATTTTCATTGCCACTGAGCTGACGAAGTCAAACACCTTGGGACCTGTGTATTTTCCAGACTAGATGAAAACAACCTTCCCCATTTGTGTTTGTAGGGCTCACCAGGTTAAAGAGAAAGAGAAAATTATGTGTAAGACCCACAGCAATACTACACAGGAGACTGACTTGAGTGTTTGCTTGAAAATTTAGATTTCCTTGCATGGTACAGCCTCCTGCAAGTGTTTTCTCTACCCCATTCCCCCACCAACGCATCCCCTCTGCCTGCTTGTCTGCCAGATAGACAATGCCAGCACTAGCATTTTCCCAGCTGCCAAAGCACATTGGCCTGGGACTTCATTTCTCTGTATCACAAGCTACCAGCAGAAACCTTGTCATTGCAATTTTTCACATATTTTCTTCTGCTCTGTTTTTTTATCTCTCGGAAATCTCAACTCCCCAGCTCATGGCTGTAGGCTATTACTAGACTGGAACAAAACTTATTCTCAGAACTAAATAAAATGAATAAGGCAAAAGAAAACAGTCACAAGAAAGAAAAAGGTAATACTGGGTGTAATAAGCACCAGAGTTTCCATCTGCACTGGGTCAGGAGGGTGAGAAGGGATGTGGGAGAGGATCACATAGCTGCTGCCTGCTCTCTGAGGAGTTCAACTGGTGGCTTTCTCTGATGAACTGCCAGGTGACAAGTCCACCAAATTGCCGTGTCCATGATTTTTCTATCTCATATGATGGCAAATTTCACTTAAAGAGGTTATATCCCAGCTGCGGGCTTGAAATTAGGGGCCACCAAATCCAAAGTGTATGCAGATAGGGGAAGGTGAGCACTACAGGGTGTCTTGTAATGAATGACCCCTGATGAGATGTTCAAGAGATGCTCCTGGGGCACAGGGCTGTGTTTGACTAATACAAGGCACATTCTTTCATGTGCTGTCTAACAAGTAGCAAAGCAGACTGAGGCAATCCTCCCATTTTCTCCTTTCTTGTCTCCCCTCCTCTTTCCTTGCCTGCTTTCCTCTATTTGTTTGTTTTTTTTTTTCTTTTTTCTCTCTCTCTTTTCAACATTTCAGCTGAAGAAGTGAGGTTTGTTGTTTCGTCGGCTGAGTAAACTTTGAGGGCTTTAAGAAAAATAAATAGTAAGTCTCACTCACCAGGTGGATTCTTCCCCAAGTCTCAGCTCCAGTCACAACCCTAATTTAGAATCTGCAGCCGGTTAATGAGCACAGAGGAGACACAGGCTTGGTGAGGAGGATCTCTGTATAAGCACAAACACACACTTCCAGATGTTTCATCTTTTTAATAAAGATTAGAGCCATGTGAAAAGAAAGGCTTCAGGTTTGAAAATAACAAAGCAGCCCATGAGAAGGGTACTCAGAGCATTGTTGTTGGGTTGGGGGCTTTTGTTTGTTTGTTTGCTTAATCCTGAAATATTATGCAGAATCTAGCTCTGGAAAATTTTTTATTTTCTTGCACCAAAAGTGGTCTCCCAAGGACTGAGCAAAATCTGTGTATTAAATCAAATGCATTTCCCTACCCACACCCCCTCCCCACTCTAACCTCTCTCCACACACTTACACAGACACACAACTGCTTTTCATGGCAAGGCTATAATTTAACAGCTAATGCCTTGCATGAGTACCACCCCTTCCCAAATTCTCTTGCTTTTCAGTTTCTATTCAAATTCAAAACCAGATTATTTTAGCTCTACAGCCCTGGAAAAAGATGAAATGACAATATTTGAAGAAGCTGCTAGTGCTTCTTTCCCCCTTTTCAGTTCACACCCAGGCAATGTCAAGTGTAAGTCTATTCTTTCTGCCTCTGCAGATACAGAGACAGTTGGGAAACAAATAAATATAACTCCAGAACTAGAACTTCCCATTTTAGCCATCAGATGGGTTTTGATTCTCAGGTGAGCTCCCAAGGATCAGACTGAAATTTAAAAAAAAAAACACCAAAAAAACAAACCAAAAAGCCACCCTCTGCATTTACACCAATACAACTGGTCCAGACCATGGCTTGGGACTCACCCAGTTTGACTGAGGCACACCACAGCCCAATTAATTGCTTATAAGGCAAATAATTGATAGGTAAGACAGGGCTGTAATACAGCAAGGTTCAGTCTTTATGCCTTTGTTGTGCACCTACTAGTGAGTAGAGAGGAAGTCCTGGTTAGAAAATACAGCTTTAGACATAGCAATCTTCTCTGCCCCTCTCAAAGCCAAATCAAGGACTTCCCAACTAGGCTGAACAACTTATGCCTTCACTTTTTAAACACTGAATTACATCCAGGTGGGGAGACCTTTTCATCATTTTTCCAGTAATCTTTATGCTTTACACTGGGTGTGCCAAACCCACGCTGTGGGGGACAGCAGTGGAGCTGATCACAGTGAGATACAGTGAAGGGAATTAGGAGGGAAAAAAAAAAGCAGCAGCATCATAATCAACACCAGGTGTAGGCCAATTAAACAGCCGTTCCCTGTGCTCACAGGAGGGCACTCACTCACAATTTACCCAAACAAATCCATGCTTAAAAGCTCTCAGGAGTTTCACAGAAAAATCACATTTCTCTTCAGGGCTCTTTAAAAAATATTTGAAAGCACTTTCTTCTGTACACACCAGCTTTACACACCAGCAACCACTCCCTGTCAGCCCAGGAGAACCGATCAGCCTGGATTAAAGTGCTGGCAGATGATTTTTCCTTACAAAGAAGTAAAAGTCTCCTTCTTCCCACAACTCTCTTCCTTCAGCTGTCCCCTGTAATCCTCCTCTGACTTTCTTCAAGGGGGTGTTGGCTTTTGGCTTGTACTTTCAAAAGGCATCTTAGGGGCAGCTAGGTGTTCAAGTCTGATTTATTTATAGGATCCAGGCACCCAGCCTTCAGGCTCCTTTGAAGCCCTCCTAGGATCAGCAGTATATTTATTCCAAGCACAGTTTTCCTTCATTGCCTTATTGTGTGATGTGTAAGAAGGTGCACGTCAAAGTAGACAGAGTTTTACCATGCCCTGTCAGGACCTACTGCCCCCTCTACCTCCATCCAGTCCAGAGCAGTTATCCATGTCTCAGCCCCTTTCACTGAGACAAGCACAGTAACCCCAACCATCCATGACTCTATTAATAGAGTCAACCTCCACCTGCAGTAATGTGCACTCTACATCCTGCCAGAGTGGGCACACGCCTCGGCCCAACCTCACTTCCCCTTCTACATGCAAGTCTAGATGTGCCACCTGAGTGTGTCTCTTAGTTACAACCCTGTTTGAGCCCAAAATCCCTTTCTTTCGCATGCTGGAGCTAATTAACTTGATTTGGTTGATGGAAACATGGGCTAAATCTTGAGTTGACCCATGGTACTGTCCATCATAGCAGTCACTAGTGTTGGTACAAGATACTTCCAGTCCTCCAGTGTCTTCTCAGGATTCCCCCCACTGATCCTCTATGGAGGGCTCTCCAGTAGGCTCTCACAATCCACAGGATACATGGAACAGACCAGTAAACATGCAGCAAAGGATTTCCCAGGGTTTTGTAAGCCTGTCTCCTCACCTTACTGCCAAACACAAGCCTCAGTGCTGCATGCGAAGGACGGCAGCACCAGCAGGAGCACAACCCATGTGTCACTTCTGTAGTGTAGCCAAGTAATGGCAGGACAAAAAGAGCTATTTTAGGGTCAGAAGATACCTCTGTGGGAGCCAGACTTAGGGACAGGATTCCTCCATCCATGATCCTGCTTTTCAGTTGATAAAATCCACCTATGTGGTCTTCTGTCAACTTTAGTTGAACCCTCTTCCCCTTACACTTCCATAGCAATAAATCCTGTCATCTCATGCTGACAATTGATTTTGCATCTGTAACTAGCAGGCATGGTGGGGAAAGGGTAAAGTGTCATCCTCTGGGCCTAGACATGAATTTCAAGGCTACCTTCAGCTATAAACAGTTATTGATTATTCACTTGGAAAGTCAAAGGCAAAGAGGGATGATGCTAGCTATATAGACCTTGGCAGGATGCTGGCTACAGGCGCTGGATTGCCTTCATCATGCTAGCCTGATGGCATCTGGGTGCTGATCTTTGACCTTGACTTTATGATAACTGAAGAGAGGTCCTGGACCTCATCACAACAAAGCAGCAGCTTTGCCAAGTGCAGTAGGCGATGCACAACACCCACCCCCTCTTTGGATTCCTCCTGTTGTTTGTGGTCCTCAACCAAATTACCAAAGACAATCATCTGGCTGTTGTACTGCTTAATGCTGGTCGTCATCTCTGTTTGAGGTTGTTGATTGTCATCAGAAAGGCTGCGGCTGCCTCTGCCACTTAACATTAGGATTTATCACATCAAATGTCATCATCTTTTTAGTTTTTATTTTCAAGGGATTTCAGCTCTAACTATATCATCTGGGGGGAAAAAGAAAGTGTGTTTAGCATGAATGAAACTGCCTGGAAGCTTTCCTAAGGGTTTTAAATTTTAGAAACAATGCCAGACTAAAGAAGCAGCTGCCTGAGCAGCAGAACCAGTGAAGCTGGGCAATTGAAGGATTTATGTCTCAGGACTCCATGCCCCTTTAAAATTTCTGATATCTAATAAGGGTTGAGCTAACACTGCAGCTGGGGGGTATTATTAAGACTCCTCCTCTCCTCCATCCATCTGTCTGCTTTCATGAAATCCACAGGAATTTAAAATTTTTGAGAGCTTGACCCATCTGCCAAGTTTGTTTGACACAAACCAAACAGGTTCAGAGATTGTTACGTGGGGTCTGATAGATGCCTGGACACTATATGATATCCCAGCCATCTCAATTCACCAGGAAACTAAACTAAAACTCTTGGGTTTGGTCTCTACAACCTCCTATTGTGCCTGATCTTTTATAATAACATCCAGTGAGCGTGTTCTGCTGCTGCAAAATGCTAATACACTCAGTTTGTGCCAGGGCTGAATAGCTACCCATCCTGCAAACCCCATTCACTGTTAGCACCGTGCCCTATTCAGGGAAAAAATGATACTTGTACAGCTCTGGGAAGATGATCCTTACTAGCTGAATCTTCAAGGCATGCTCAGAAGGGCTGTCTCTGTCACTGGGGACAAGCAAGATGACAGATGTTATATGAGGCTGTGGCTGAAAGAGGAGAGAAGCAATATATATGTATATCTATCAAACAGCGAGGCTTGTGCAACTAATAACACCAGAGATTAGATCAGTTTTACTAATGCTCATTTCTGCCGTTTCCTCAGGGTTTTTATATTCCCTTTGGCTTGGAGTATGTAAATACACTGATTACCTGCTTCATGATTCCCTTTCCAAAACACCACCTTTGCATCGCTTTGGCTAGGGAAGGAAATAATTGATGGCGTAAAAGCAGTTATATATCTTTTTATTATTATTTGATGGCAGCATTTCCATCATTGTTATGATTGATCAAGCCTTTAAATCCCGTTCAAAACCTACATCTTTTCTCAGTTCCTGCCACTGTCCATGTAAGTACTAGGAGTTCATATCCAGCAATTTTTTTTCTCTTTCTTCCTGCCTATTCCTTTGACAGGGGCTGTCAGAAGAGGTTTCCATCTGCTTTCCAGAGCTGAGTAACCAGTTCATTATAAAGTCAACATGACAGGTTGTGGAAAATGGAATGAACACCTTTCCATAACCACTGTATTTATGCAAAGAGAGATCAGTCTTCAGTGGGGCTGCTTATTTTTGCAGATGTCCCTGGGCTGGGAAAACAGCATGGACCAGAGACAGTAAAAGGATTTTTGTTTTCAGTGGTGTAGAAGATTGCAGCTCCAGGGGGAAAAAAGAAAGTTGGACATTAAAAAATAAAGTGCATGTTAGAAAAATTTGAAAATATTAGAGAGAAAGTGTCTGATCTAAATGGGCAAGAGCAGTCGTGTCCTCAGACAGCTGTCTCGGTTTGCCTAGCTTTAAGGTAATTGAAGTTTCATCAATCTGAGAGCCTTGGGAAAAAAAAAAAGGCAAGGGAGAGACAAGTTCTGAGACTCAGAGATCTCCACTTGCAGGTAAGAGGTTGTGGCAAGGTCAGGTGGATTTGGGATCCCCTACCAGGCACTTTAATTAGAGACAGTTACATCTCTATCAGGAAGCATTTTCCCTTTGTAATGTGGCTGTAACATCCAGAGCCAACATTTGCCTTGAAAAGGGTGGCTAAGCAAATGTACATCTGTGGGCAGGCTGTGGAAAAACTGGCAAAAGAAAGAGATTTCATCTTCCTCTTATCTCAGTAGGTTCTTGCTGGCATTGTCCCTTCTCATCTCTCAAGGGCAACACTGCAGTGACCACTGTAGAGCAAAGTCCACAAGCAGCTTGAATCTCTTTTGCTAGGAATTACGAAGGTTAATAAAAGTCTTACTAAAATCATACATGTGGGTCTGATTCTGGGACCCATTTCCCTGTCAGCAGACTTTGCTCCTATGTGAATTAGAGGTTAGCATGTAGATAAAGAGAGGTTGTTTTTTTCTTGCTTTGAAGCATCCCCCCAAACTCAGTGAGAGGAGAGGAAAGTGCAATGGGCATTGCTCACATTTTTCTGCCTGCTATCTAGTGAGACTGGTGCCCTAAGCATGCTGAGCACATGCTCTGGCTGAAGATCCAGCTGCCTGCAGAGCACGTTGCACCACTGGAACAGGACTCTGGTTATTCAGAGGGCGTGAAGTTCAACATACAGTGAAATCGCAATTTCACAGGGATTTCACAGCTGAAAACATTCTCCCACTACAAATAAATACATAACAGATAAATCCGTGCATCAAGCACAATGCACCGTTAGAGAATGATTCTCCCAAACTGGAGGGAGGGTCTGTGCACCCATCATGGAGTGAAAGTACAGTGAGAAATGCAGCTCAGCAGGACAGCCCACATTTCAATAATGTCATCACATTTTTTTTTCTGGACCCATCTCAAGTTGTTTATATCTGAAATTGACACATTTTATTTGGTCTAAGTAGTATCATAAAAACAATAAAAAGCGGCCCTGACATTTTCTCCTCCCCTGCTGTCTCAGCCGCCGCAGCCCTGACCTTCTCCTGTCTCTATCCAGTCCATATTTCAAAGGAAAGAACCTCAAAAACTTTCTTTTGCTCTCCAAAGTTTGCTGCTGTTTGAAATATTAGAAGATCTTTTTGGGGGGGTAAAATTAACATTAAAAGTGCTACTTCTTCAGCAAGTCCAAAGTTTTACTTTATATTAAAAAGAAGTAAAAGGAGATCTTAACTAAAAAAGGAAGATGGGGAAATGTGTGTGGTAGGAACATTATCTATCACAAGAAAACCAGTGTGGATGGTCCGTGAAATTAGGCTTTTATCACCCCAGAACATGACTATCTTTATCACATAGACTTGATCACATACAAAAGATTTTAGCTAGTGCATAATAACTTCTAATTCTCCCCATCCTAAATCCCTCAGGAATGGAGAAATCAGCTCTACCTGACCATATCCATGTGCTTTAAAAATCTACCCAGTACTAGTACGGTCTCTGACCACATCAGATAATATAAGTCAGGCAGGGTTATTGCCAAAAACAGGCACCATCTGACTTCCAGAGTCATCTGAGACACAGTGATGGTGGTCACATTAGCAGGTGTCCACTGAGTCTCTCATCCTCCAATACAACAAAAATAAAAGAGAGACTGATGTCATGGGGAGCGATGGGGTGGACTAAAACCACCTTCACTGGTAGCAATTCCTTGGCAGCAGATCCATCCAGACTCACGTATATTATAGGAAAACCAGTCACCTGACACTCATTACTGCCCTCTCAGAAGATCACTGTCAATGTCCTTCCCTTTTGGCACCTTATACCAGTTACAACCCATCTGAGATCCTCTGGCCAGCAGGATCCTGGACATGGGGTCAGAAAGCACAAAGCAATCCTGAGCGTTGTGCTCTGGCTGATGGTCTGAACCAACCAACAGCATTCTACCTCTCTGAAATTATTCATGATGCCTCAGCTGGATAATTTTCTTCTTCACTCTCTCTCCTAAATATAGTGCATAGTGAGAGAAATCTAGTTTTCTCTACCCCAAATGCACAAGTGGCTGCATTTCAGCTGTTTCTGAAGCAAGCCTTCTCATATCCAACCTGTAGGTCTGCTGGTAACATTTGTAAAACACTCTGAATCATGTAGAATTAAAATGTTATGCAGACACATTGTGATGTTGTTTAATCCTTTTAAATCTGTTTCTTCGTACCAGGTTTGCACCAGTCCCTGACAAAGACACCTGCAAAGGGTTAAATCAATAAAGCAAAGAGGATGCCTATAGGCAGCCAGTTCATTTCCCAGTATCAAAGATATTTATACTTTCCCTACGTCTGAGTTATTGTGATAAATATGTTGAGGTTGTATTATTAGTAAGATAGTTGCAATCTCATGGAACTACTTGCTGTAATACAGAATTCATGAGCTCCTGGCAACAGACTGCATTAAACCATTTAACAGAGGTCACTTCTCCAAAGTTTAGACATTTACATTCTAACCAGCAGCCCGGCTGCAAGCAGCGATTTATCCTCAGCTACTCAGCCACCAACCTGAGGCTGCTGGGGTGCTGAAGATGGTGGCTGTGTTACTGGAACACCTCACCATGACCTGCAGGACAAAGCCAAGAAGAGTTAGTTTACACAGGCCTGAAATGACATTTTATTCCTCTTCTTTAGCAAAATAATAAGCTTGTATCCACAAGAATAGCTATTTAATATGGTCTCCAGAAATAGGAGCAGAGCAAAGCAAAGGTGCTGTAAAGAAGCCACATGTACTGAGACTTACAAAGAGCTTTAGGTTTACAAAGAGTTTAGGTTTTCCTTAAATCAGCATCTTCAGGGACCACAGCAATAGCCAGTGTGCCAGAAACAAAGCCGATAGTGCCACCTACTCCTTTGTAGACTAGGAATCAGTCCTCACCAGTTTCCTGAAAGAAAGGCTACCTTGGAAACCCACCTACAGCTTCCTTGGCTGGCAAAAGGACCTACTAAAGCAAGGGGATAAAAAAAGAGAGATAGTCTCCATTCTGCTCTCTGATTTAGCAAGGAAGACTCAGAGACAGACAGAAATATCCACACACACTTCAGTGGTCAAAGAAACTAAGACAGATTGATAGTGGCTTTGATGACTTACACAAGAGTTTGCATTTCTCCCTGCCAGCAGTTTTCATTACCTGGTCTCCTGCTGCAGATGTCCCAGCTGGGAGGGACTGTTCAGTGGAGGAGATCCCCCCAAAGGGCATTGCCAGATGTGCCCCCTCCGGGTACAACTGCTCACAATCTGCATCCTGAGCATCCTTCCCACACAGCCTCTGGCTGCAAGGCCTGAGCTCCTCCAGTGTTGCAAAGATAGGATTTTTTTTTTCCAAAAAAAAAGAAGATTTGTTTATTGAGGAAAGAAGAATTATAGGGCTTAGGTTTTTTTCTAAAGAAAAGGATTAGTTTGTGAAAATGCAACTAGGTAAATAATAGGTTAGTCCATCACATAAACACGTTCTAAAAATAACATTATTAGATCTAAAACATCTATAGAAGCTTTACCTATTTATCGTTTTAACATACATCTATAGTCACAATGAATTTATTAAAATATTTTATCCCATAATCTCCCTGATCAAACTCAGATAAATCATTGTATTTTGAACATCTTGTTAACAAGCAATTAATCACAGCTCCTAAGTGCAACAAAGGAGGTAATTTTGATATTTACTTTTCTTGGTGGCATAGGCCATGTATCCTTCAGAGCTCTCAAGTCCTTCTTGATATCAAGTAGAAGTCAAGTGTGATATGTAGAGATGCTTCCCTTCACGCAATAAAAATCTCATAAAATACCTGTGATACGTATCAGCATTAAAAAAAAAACCAACACAAAAAAACAGCAAATTCCCCTTGCACATTCTGACTTCCATGATCTGTTCTCAACTGCTTTCTTGCCAATATCCCACTTCCCAACATCACTTTGTTTTTAGTAAGTCTGTGTTAATGGATGACCTGTGCATTCCTGTTTCAGTCTTCTCCAAGTAATGTATATACCAAAAATACCAATCTGGATAAAATACAGAAAATCAATTTATTTCTAGGATTAAATGATACTGTGGCATGCAGGGAAAATCCCTGCTGTCTTAATCCCCACATATTTCTACCAGGCTAAATACTGGCTTGATGCAACCATATTATTAAAGATTTTCTTCCCCATTTCTTTCTTTTAAATGAAAACTTCCCAGCAATCTCCTCTCTGTGTTCTAATATTGTAAATAATTGATCATACTGATAAAACATTTTGGCTGGACCAAAGTTAACATCTACCCTCAATATCTTCAAAATCAATCAAATAAACACTTAAGGGGCTCAGCATGGAGCCAGTTTCACAGGGGCCATTAAACTATCATTGCAGTCCGGGCATTTGTTTGAATAAATTGTTTGTGTTTGTTATCATTTCTTAGTAAAACTAATTAAGGAACTAATTGATTGTTTTGTTGTTCTACTAATTAACTCCATATGGTGCACATCTCCATGGAGATACTGTATGAGTTATTGAAACTTCAGTGATTTAACGTGTCACTATTGGATATGGGGATAATTCTTTAAATCTAAGCATCCTTTCTATTTAAGTCTCCTTTTCAGATGTGTTTTCTGTCTTTTCTGCCTCTCTCTTTGGTTATAAGCACCCTATGCATCCAACGACATAAAGCCAAGCAATTTGAAAGGCAAGCCAGCCAAAGAAGATGGGGATGTGGGACAATTAATATGAGAGGGCTTTATTCTGTGAATAAATGAGGAAGATGGTGGGAACTTTGCTTCTTAGCTTTTTTCTTAACTTTAGGCTAATGAGAGTGAAATCTTTAGATTCACTCAGTAGTCAACAGTGGAAGTAATTCAAGAGCAACTCAACTCCTTCTCCATCTTCGAGGTGAGCCACCTTCTGTGTACATAAAAAGCCAAGAAAGATGAGCACACAAATAAGTCCTTCGAGAAATCTTTGGAGTGCCCTTAACCATCACTAAAAGCAGGACTTGTGCAAATAGGTGTCAGTAAAGCAATTAGCGATGCTATTTATGTTATTCTACAGGCAACACCTTTTCTGGGGATTCAGAAGATACAGGTTCAGATCTCACCTTTGCTACAGTCTCTTCATGCTTTATATGATGTTTGGACAGATTGGCCATATGGTATCTAAAGATCCCAACGTTGTATAGCACAAGTTATTCGTGTTTCTAGGACAGGGAACCTGCTCCTATATGTCCCTGGCTATTTTTACCCACGGTAAGTCACAGCCTGATGCCTACTCTTGGGTCACAATGGTAAGAATTGAATCCAGGATCTCTGATTTTAAAAATAATTAGGTTTGTCTCTCAGTCATCTCTAAAGTTTGAAGGCAGAGCCATCATCCTATCAGACTAAACTTGTGTAATTATTCTTTCTATTGAGGACAAGACAACAGTTGCTAAGACAGCCCTGTGTTCAGCTCACACAGACTCAGGTTTTACACACCAAACAAAGTGCACTGCAAATTAACTTCAAAAACTAATTTGTACTCCAAAGAATTTTTTGGTGAATAAATAAACACAGCATGGAGTAAATATGCAGAGCTGTCTTTAGTGGCTGTCTTTGATGAGAATGGCTGGATAAATCCCTTCAAATTTCATCTGTAGTTGAGCTTAGCAATGATGAGAGACTGGACTGGACATAGAAGAATTGCCGTAGTATTTCAAGGTTTCAAGCTGTCTAGCTCAGATATAGAGGGCTGAGTGCATAAGCACCGTGTTAAAATGACTTCCCTGGGGTCTGCGCTTGATGATGCGAAAAAGCTTTTGAGTTCCAGTGATCCTGAAAGCCACACTGGCAGACACTTTAACTTCCAGTAGAGACACCTATGTCTGCAAGGAGGCAGATGAAAAGGCACCTCCTGGTCCACTGAGTTTGCAGTGGAGCACCTGGAATAAAAACAAGTTTGCATTCTTACTCATGTCCTGAACAAGAAAAGGAAGGAGCTGGATCCAGAATGCTAACAGCCTTGGTTAGGCTTGATTAAACCTCTCTGTAGCTTCAGTTTTCCCAGGGTTTGAGATATTTTTCTCTGGAGTCCAAGCATTTAGGGAGTTCTCTGGAAACCTCAGGTCCTACAACCAAGTGAGAACTTGATTCAAGTTTTTTTTAGTCTTTTTTCACAAAGAAATTAGGGTCATGCCCTCACTCTATTTGTGTATTCATCCCCTTCCCACAACGGTGGAATATGGTGGCCATTTTTAAGCCAGCTGCCAGAAAGGTAAAGCACATTAAACCACACTGGACTCCTGTAGATTTTGTGAAGACAGTTGGCTGATCAGAAGGCAGAGACCCTATGCCTTTACTCAGGGAATATCTGGAATATGAGGTCAACTCTGTTATTAGGTACCAGGGAATTCACATACAGCTGAGCCACTGAAACTCTCAACTATAAGGCTTCAAAAGGGACTCACAGCACTTTGGACATCAGAGAGACCAAGACACACAGTATGGGAAGTGAGGCACTCTCAGTGCTGTGCCTTTCCAACTGTGCTCTGGTTTGTTTTCAGGTAAGTCTCAAATTCTTCTCATTAAAGTAAAAATAAGAACAGAAATGCAACCCGAAGTACGCTTTAAAACTCAAAATCCTGAAATTTTTCTGTATGTATGTGTGTGCCTACATATATGTATATACATGTACATCTGTAAACACAAAATCTCAGACTTTTTAAGCTAGGTTCATGTTTTGGAAGTTTTAGGAGTATAGTCCAACTTAAGGTTCAAAGGCCAGGGTCTGGCATTGGTTGGATCTTTGTTTTTGCAACCCTGAGAACATTCATTCCTGAAGCTGCCATATTACCCAGGACTAAACTCACCAGGTAGTTAGCAGCAAACACTACCTCTAATGTATGAAGGACTTTTCTTAGGCTGATGTCTTCTCCATTGCACTCACCTGTAGTCAGTGGCTGCTCGTTCCACCTTTCAGTCTTCCAAGATCCAACAACAAACCTACCAGGGCAACAGCAAACCCAACCAGAACACTTCATCCTCAATTCCATCTTAATGTAGTTTGCTTAGGTAAGAAAAGGTCCAGAACCACCAGGACACTGCCTGGAGACTGACACAGAGAGACAGAGAGAAGGTAAAACAGGGAATAGGAGGTTATTTTCCTTCCTGGTACTCTTTAGTATTCAGCCCTGACCTATTTTAGCCTTAAGCGTTGCGTTGTGACTGATGATTGCTCTCCTCTGGCCTTTGTTTTCAGCTTTCAGATTGTTGATGTATTACAGAAATGATGTTGTCTGAAGCACCTCGACTGATCACTGAGGCAGCAATCAGCTCACCCTTCGATGAGCCATTGAGACAGTCAGGCGAGCGGCCGCATTAGCCTGTCAATTTTGGCTCTTCGAACAGTTAGAACAATTTTGGTGAATTACAAGCAATAGAAAATCACTTTAGCTGCTCATTAGCTGGGAGACAGGAATGATGATAAATGCCCAGGGACTTTAAAAAGGCTTCTGCACACACAGCCTCCCTCCACAGCAAGGCCCATTTAACCCTGGTGTTGCTCAGAAAGTAGTGGTAGTTGCAAGCCAGGTACCTACTAGGCTCTGCTCGTGAACTGGCAAAAAACCCCAATGTCTAGCAGAAGCCACAGCTTCCAAAATGAAGCATCTGTGGGATTTGAACCTCCATATCTTCCACTGTACTGGAAAAGTAACTCCATCTCACTGTTGTGAGCAATAGGCTGCTATCTTCTATGCAAGGTAGCTAACTATGGCAGGGGGACACAACAACAAATTTTTGCAAGAATGTGGCACAAAGATGTTGTTTTCCATGGTCTGGTTTATCCTCCTGAAACACAGTGACTTGAGCAGGCTTTTATTCTATCCACACTCACATGACCCGTGCTTTAGGTGCACAAAAGTATGTACTGGACAGTGGAGTGGGGAAGGTCTATGGGAGTGTGTCCTGCATTGCTTATGGTTGCTTTCTCGTGTGGAAGGAGACTACTGTAGATACTAATAAGGAGTATAAAGGCCTCTTGGTGCAATTGTTTTGTGAGGACAGAAAGTCCTGTATCAGTATTCCGAGCTGCTGACAATGCAAGTAAGGGCATGTTGCAATGTCCTATACATGAGTTTTAGAGGTTTGATATTAATAATTGTGGGAAAGTAACTCAATCATAGTTCTTGAACTGGCAGTTTCTGTCTGGGATCCTCTCACAGGTCATATCTCTCAGACCCAAGAGGTGAACTGCTAGGTAAATATGGGAGGAAATGCTGGAAGAAAAAGGCAGTAGTAGGGGAAATTCTGATAATATAAATGTAGAACTGCAATAATGTCAGCACTCAGCTGCTCCTAAGTCACTCACTCACACACTGGAAACTGCCTAAACATCATGGTGATAAACCTTGTACAAGAACCTGGAAAGAACTAAGGTGTTGGAGTAACTGTCTAAAGGATGAGGTATTTTGCAGATGAGGAAAAATGGATCCTAATTTCATCAGGGTATATAAGGCTGCTAAAGACATCCTAGCAATTTGGGCCCAATTTTGAATTGCAATACTACCATGGTTTTGGTACCTCACCTGTCTAACACATATTGCCCTTAAATAGATAATGACTGTAAGAGGGGCAACCATGAATGAGGCCATCTTTACAGCTCAGCCCACAAAGCATCAAGTACCTGTGATAAGGAAACTTATTGTGAGGACTGAATAATCCAGATCTGGCCCTGAAATTCTGAGCGTTCATAGACTGAGCTGAACCTCTGAGCACTTTGTCTCTTGTCTGTTGCTATTTTAGTGTGTTGAAGGACTGGTTCCTCTCACCATGTCATTGAGAATGACAAAGCCTCTCTACAGCATTCAGGAGAATTGGATGGATGAAGGACAGGCAGGACAAAGAAGCTGATATTTTGAGGAGCTTCCTTTATTCAGATCAGGTCTTTTAACTTGCCCTCATGCCTTTGTTCTGATGATTTAATGATTCCTTCCTCCACGCCTCTCCTCTATTTCCATTTGTGTGGATCAACCACAGCAGCAGGAAACCCTTTAATTGGCAAAAACATTTGCTCAGCTGAAGAGGTGTGCAGGTAAAGGACCACATTCAATGAGGTCCTTTCAGCATGTAGGAGAAGAAATTGCCATACCTTCTCTACTGGCATTAACAGGACCATTTTCTACTTTTTGGATCTGGATGCTGAGATATCCACAACTGGTGCAAACAGGCTTTGTTACTCTGTTTCCCTCTTTTTATCAGGGAAAGAAGGATGGCGCAGGAAAGGAAGTTGGCCTGGGAACTAGAAGACCCAAGTTAAGTTCCCTGTTTCACTGCAAGCTTCCTGTTGGTCTCCCAGTCTTCCCATTTGTTCTTCTTAAGTGCAACACTTAGGCATTGCTCTACAAAGTGCTGCAATATGTAAGACTTGGGAAACTAAGTCCATTAACTTTCAGTTAAGTTTAAGCTCCTAATTCCAAACATCACTCTAGATATGTCACTTGGACATCTAAGTCATTCAAGCCATATGGTTTTTAACAGAATCTCAGATCTATCCCTTTACAAATCTGGCCCTCAGAGTGACTATTCACAGGTCACCCTCTGAGTAACAGCACTTCTGTACCAAGCTAGAGTAACATGAGATCACTGCTTGAAAGCCTGAGACACCAAGGTGTTTCAGTGAGGCACAAAGAGCTTAGATCTGCAGTTCTTGAACTGTGGTCCATGGGCTGCAGTCAGTGGTTTGCAGCTGATCTTCTGTATTTATAGTGTAGCACTATTCACAAGACAAGTCTGTGCCACTTTTGCCACCAAGGGGAAAGACCTACTCAGAAAACGGATAAACTTTGATAACTAAAAAAAAAAAAAGAGACAAAATTATGCTTTGGAGATTGATATCTCCATGACAATCAAAAGTAAAGGAATGAGATACATCTGGAAGACAGACCAGACCTACCAAGGAACTTCACTAGCTGACATAGTGAGACAACTGATAGATGGAGGAAAGTGATACACAAGATAACTTGATAAGTCAGATAACTGACAGACTGAGTCTACTTTATACTTTGGTTGATTAATACACTGAGGTGTCATAAAAAGAAGCAAACTCGATACATTAGTCCATCTAATACAGAGATGTGACAGATACATCAAGAATACTAATGTATCAGGACTATGAGACCTCCAGTTGAGCTGGTGTTCATGTCCATAATTGTTACTTTCCGATTCTGCATTCAGATGGACAGAAGCCTGTAGGAGAATATCAAACTTCCACTAAGACCTTTTTAAATAATAATTACTCTGTAACAGTGCTGTGAAATCTGTTATTAACCTGAGGCCAAAGGCCACTTTGTTAATCAGTCAGGGCTCATATTCTATCAAAAGAATCTAGGGCTGATTGCTGGTCTAATCATAGGGTGACAGCAACTGTCAGACGTGACATCTCTACTAGAATAAAAACAACCCTAAGGGCCCATTTTTGCTGTGGGGGTTACAGACAGTGGATCTCCTGCAGAGGGGTTTTGGGTTGGACATAGCAAAGTGACAATTCCATGACTCACACACGTGGTGGCCCTTGGGTTCTCAATGGGACACCTCCCTGCCTCAAGTGTTACAGCAAGTGGGAGAGGACAAGCTCTGCAGGGTAATAGCATAGGAACCAGTGAATGACGAGTGTCCTCTTGCACACACTGGTTGGTTCCCAGTGCCTGGTACACTGTTACTGAGAGATGAGGGCAACAAAACCAGAAATCAGTGTTGCTCTTCCTCCCATACAGTTCATTTGCCTTGCACAGCCCAGATGAAATCCTTTCCTTTGCTGACAGCCAGCAGAAACCCTGTACATAGCTTAAGGCCCACGCAAGCTCTTTCCAAGAAAAGGAAAGGCCTGTACAAGAGGTGGAAACATGTAGAATAGAAAAGCAGGAGTACAGTTCCTGAGAGCTCTGAGGGGACAGTTATTGAAAACCAAGAAAAATGGGGGACTTGAACTAGGAGGAGGCAATTGAGTTGTAAAGGCACATCAGCTTGCAGGTCAGTGAGGGAATGGACTCTATTACAAAGCAGCTTTTGCCCTTGAGCCAACACTTTACCACCTGCCCTGGGTGAACTCTACCCCAGGTTCATCAAGCAGGGACTCTGAAGGGAGCTACAGCAGCTCCAGGTTCTTTACTTTCAGCTGCTTTATTGAAATTCTTTCCATCTCCCCTCATCTTCTGCTTGTATTACCAGATTATTGAGTCTCATATTCATCTGTCTCTAAAAGATTAAACTGTCCCTTGGAAAAGGCCATCATGTCCTGGAGGTGGAGATCCCATTTCAACTCCATTCTCCAAAGAATAGTCTCTGGAAAGTTTCTCAGGTTGATAAGTTCCTGTCATTATAAGAAATCTTCTGGGTGGAAATGAAAGCAAAACCTAAGTGACAGATGCCAGCAGGGTTCTATCCCCCATGGCATAAAACCTCCTCTGCATCTGAGAGACTGGGGAAGGGAGGAACCACTGCAGCCCCTGGCCAGCACCATGGCACTCAGCATCTTTGCAGGCTCTGTGGGGCAGGTCTGGCTTGTTGAGATGCAAGTTGCAGGGTGGAAAGGGTAACCACAGTTGCAAGGCACAGAGGTGTGGGGACTGCTTCCCATGGCTTCTAAAAAAAGAAGTGGCAGGTACCTCACATAAGACACGCAGAGGTCACAAGGACTTACCCACACTGCTCATTTTGTCTCCTCTTATAGCTCTGTATTCCTGACCTTTCCCCCCCTGAGACTGTCTCTGTAGCCTCCAATCTGCCTCCTATTCACAACAGCAATTTCCTTCCCATTGCTCAGGTCCAGTCCCTGTCAGTCATCCCAGATCTCCCCCTTTTTCCTCCCCTCCCAGGCCACACACAGCCAGACCAAGCTGTGGATAAATCTCAGCATTTATCCACAGTTTTTTTCTTCTCAGATCTAGACCATTGCTTAAACTCTCACTAGTGTCCTCACCTTATCCCCATTCTTGACAGCATAAACCTCACACTCTGTCCCTTGCTTGGCAGGTGTATTACCAAGACGCCACTGACACCTAAATGCTGCCTGTGACAACTCCTCTCTCCCTGCCCTCACTCCTGGTTGGTGTCCATAGTTCCTGAGCATTCCCAGGGTCACAGCCCAGTTCTCCTTCCCTGAAACTATTCCAGCTACTCAGTCATGTTCCCCCATCCAGTGCAGAAGGAACCACAATTTCCCTTCCCCAATGCACATCTCCACCAAACAGGGTGGCCCACCAGCAAGAGCAAGGTCTTTTCATGGTGTTCCCCTATCTGCTTTGTCAGCAAGAGGTGAGCCTAAAAAAACAACCACAGCCTTCAAGTCGCACTTGAACTATTCCTCTGCTATATCAGCCTTCATGCCACAATAACATATGCAAAGCAACACCCACCCTCCACAGCTCCCTCACCGTGAGCCACAAATCCAACTAATTAAAAGCCAGACTCATCCACATCCCAACAAACATCGCGGTACATCTCTGCCTTTGCTTGGAGCGAAATGCTAGAAGTGCCCGACAGCAGGCTGTCGCTGTGACTTATTACTGTGTCATACTGTAAATATTATACAGGCCATATGGATTTTCAATACCTGAGCACCACGCTGCCATTAATATCAAATGTAATAAGATATTATATGCATGACAATCACAGAAAGAAATTGCAAAGCTCGGAAACTGCCTGGTGGAGCTATGCACGGTTTGTTTTTGCCATGAAAAAGTCAGAGGAAGCCATAATGAATCATTTAGCTGACGAATTTTATCTCTTTTTCTGTTTGCAAACTGTCTGCCAGCAGATTGTCATTTTCTCAAATGCGTCCATTATTTGGAACTCGTCAGTGGACAATCACTTATGTGTCTAATCATGGGCCATTTCTGAAGGATTTGTTGTGACTCTGCATCACACTAAACGTGAGCTGATTTGAGCAATTCCCCAGGTTCTGTGATGTGGCTCCTTCATGACTGGATGAGGTGGTTTGGAAGCTACTGTGGATATTCAGGACCATGCATGAGACATCTGCTCAGCATACCTTTGGCAATATTTGTTGAAGAATAGCTAAAAGTGGGTCTGTGTAATATCTGGACCTCTATCTTCCAGCTGCGTTAGCAGGTCAGTGGCTACCTGGATGATGGCACCAGTGGGTTTCTCGGACCTATACCACACTGCCTGGATGACTGCAGCATGAAACCTAGAGCACAGTTTGACCTTGCAGGCATTAAACCCTTACTGAAGTCCACACAACACTGGCTGCTTTCCTGGCTAATGAGGCTGAGACATTTTCTGCTATAACCTCTAAATGCAATGGATTAGTGACAAGGAGCTTCACTCAGTTCAGGCCAGCATGGCCAGTATTAACCTGGAGAGAGAAAACCATTGCTTTGTCTCCTGAGGGTGCTTTTTTTTCACTGAAAGGAACAAATTGCATGAACCTGATAGAAAACGTCTTCCTTTCCATATCCTCCCTGTTCCTTCCACATGTCTATGCTGGCTGATGGTAATATTAAGACAGTGCCCTTTGAGTATATGTAGTTTATGGGACTGACCATTTGCATAATGGACTATTCTCCCTAGTGCAGAGTGTGACATGAATAGCTTACACACACTTTATTAGAGATTTAATGCAGTGCCTTTCACAAGAGTCAAAGCACAGTGCCGAACAGGAAAACAAGCTGCTCACAAAGCACACGGATAAGCACGTCAAGGAAGAATAAAAGGAGATTAAACAGGGTGGGGGAAAAGTGTAAAAGAATTGGAGTTAGGTTTTAAATGTGTTAATGAGCCCGTGGTATCACTCTCTGAAGAGAAATGTCTACCAGGTTGCAAAGCACAAGCCAAAAAGCTCAAAGTGGGGAATTTGAATCTAGTGACAACACAGTCACCAAGAATAAATCTGACAGTAAATGCAGAGAGGAAACCCAGAGCCCGAACGGTGGCAATAACGATCACAACTCCCGTTCATTTTTATCAGGTACCTCTTAGCTGTAGCTGTCAGAGGGATTTGTAAAGAAGATTGAATCTCCCCATTTTACCCGTAGGGAAACTGAGGCACAGAGCGATGAGGTGGCTTGTCCCAAATCATCACTGGGGAATCCAAAAAGAAAACTGTGCCTTGTGACACCCAAATCAGTTCTTGATTGTCTGTGCTGACACTTTCCAAACTGGCAATCAGACAACCTGTAACTGATAAAGCTGCAGTAAGTTGCCTGCTGAAGGAGAAGTGTCATCTATCAATTATTTTCACTTAAAAGTTTGAACCCTGAAAAATACTGGGGATCATAAAGGGTCTGAGCTCCTAAATATTTGCAACAACTGCATTAAGCTATATAATTTCTCAGCAGAACACAGAAACAGTCAAATAAACAGCTAACTTTCTACATGTTTCAAATGGGATCATTTTGTTTCCCTTAGGACGGGGCAGACACGGGCGGCTCTGACTGTGTCTAATTGATTTGCTCTCCTGGCAGAGCTGCAGGTGCAGAGAGGAGGGCAGAGGCTGGGTAGATCCACTTGCATCTGCAGGAAAGAGGGAAAGAGAGAGAAAGAAATTGCCTTTTTGAAAGCAGTTTCCCATGACAACGTTAGAATGGTACAAGATAAGGATAGTCCCCCCTCCATGAAATACAATAAAAATAAAATATAAAAAGAGAATGACAACAAGGAGAAAAGCTTTTCAGTCATGTTAGAAAAGCTATTACAAGTAGCAGAACAAGCTTCACCACACCACATAAAGCTGTGTACAGCTGCCCACAGTACAATCAGGTGCAGCTCGAGTGATCTGGGCTCTTCAATAACTCTGAAGCTAAGGCCAAACTTGCAAATATTTACAAAGCTTTCAGTGAACCATCCACTATTGCCTGGCTCTATGAGATCTCTTTTTTTTCTTTCTGGCTCCACCTTTCTGACCTCTTCTGCAGCCTTCATTTGAGACACTCAAGAAATCAAACTTCTCTCACAGTTTTCCATCACTGGTGTGGTCCATGTTCCTTTTGTTTTATTGTTTTTCTTGATTGCTTTGTCTAAATCCTGCCTGCAGTGCCACTAGGGAAAAGATCAGTCCAAAAAATGCATGGTGCTACATTATTAAATCATAATAATTTCCAGAACTGAGGTCTGGAAAGACAAAAATGTCTAAAGAATATTTGTTTATATTGAAACTCTCCAGCCCTTTGCTTACCCTCCTGAGGAACTTTTGGATGGAAATCAAGACAGAAGAGATAACTTCTACTGGGGAGATTTTAGGCTGGTAGAAAGATGGAAGGAAAAGAATGCTTCCTCCTGTCTTTTCCCTCCCAGCGTTAACCAGGTGGTCCACACACTCCAGCACTAAATGCCTCAGTTTCCCTGAGATAAACTGATCCTATTGAATGCAGTAAGATCACAATTCTGGATCTAAATGAAGGTTATTTGTAGGTAACAAAGTAATACAGGCAACAATCAGCAGTCCTCTCACAATGTGAGGGCTGCGACGGAGCCAGTGTGTGCCAGAGGTTCTGCTGGGGCTCAGTCAAAAAAAACAGCTTCTGGAAATGTCTGATAAATAAAAGCAAGAGATCTTAACAACTAAGTTAATACATGAATGAAATAATAGTTTGGAGCTGGAAATGAAACCCAGATTTTTGTAGCTCGGAAACAGGAGACATCAGAGACAGATTTATCTTAAAATGGAAAGATATGGAGTGGCAGAACCTAAAAATAAAATCTCATTCTTAGCTGTGCTGAATAGTAAACGATTAGCAGCATCCAGTTGGAAACACCACTTGGGCTATGACAAATACACTGACAAAAAAATTCAGCCAAAATCCTAGGGAAGGAGAGCTAAATCTGTACTCTGTCTGCATATAAACTAATGCTGAAACCACCAGGAAGTGTCAAGAGACCCCGGAGCAGAGGAAAGGATACAGAACTGAGCTGTGCACAAAATTTCTTTAAAAATAATTGGAACAACTCACTGCCCAAGAGGAATGGCCTGTGATATGCACCTCAGAGAGTGAGTACACAAGACCTGAAATAAACAGCTTAGGAACAACTCCAAACTGAAAGCATCTTTCCCACAGATTCAGCTGTGTGGATCTGAAGGAATCAGTGACCCCGTAGCCCCTTGGTGAGCCCTGGCTAATCCCTGATCCTACACACATTCACACAGAGGAGAAACTTGACACATGGCACATCAAGGTTCAAACTGGCAATGAATGGCTACAGCCAAACTCAGATATTCATTTGATAGTGAGAAAATTTACCTCTTCATGTGTCAGATTTCTCATATGTAAATTAAGAACTATGATTAGACACCAAGATAATGACATTTGGGCAAACCAGGGATATTTTAAAATTAATTTCCTTCTTCTCCATACACCTGAAAGCTGAAAGACAAATGGATTTCACCTAGTTTTAATGAGAGCTGAGTATGAGGTTTAGGACAATACAGACATGGTTTTCAGTGCTTATACAAATTTGTTAACTATAAGGAAGGGACTGTCAGACAGCACCTCTCATTTTCCATTCAATAAAGCATAAAGTAGTCCTTACACAGATTATTGCAAGAGTGAGATATGGAGCAACCACCAGCTTTAAGGGAACCATGGTTGAAACAAACACATTCAAATTAATTGTGAGCTTCCTAACTAGAAATATCCTGATATTTAATAAAATTTCTTAATATATACTTGGGAAAACTGGCATGCAGAGCAGGTCACCTCTCTAATTTCACCAAAGTGATCGAAGAGGTGATATTGGCTTTGGTTGTGAACTGGAATAACTATTGATCGACCTTCCACTTTGAAATGTGTTAAACAGCAATTTCACACACTCTCAAAAATTACACTTGTAGCAAGACCTGAAACAGAATTTAAGGTACTTCATGCAGAAGCCATCTTCTAGTTCATTATAGATGTACATGAACAACAAACAATTATAGCAACACATAGACAAGACTACACATTGTGCCATTACCAGCCACTGGAATCCTGTTTCCATCACTAAAATTCCTAATTAATTACCAATATACATTAACCACAGAGTGAGAAAACCTCTTACTAGAAAAGGTCACACATCCTGCTACTTCATTTCATCCTGCCTGCCTGGCTAGGAATATTCACCACCTATCACAGCACCAAATGAGTTCCTACCCGTGTCATATTATTTACAAAACCTTTCACACAGCTCCAATACTCTGGGACTGCGAGTGATAATAAACTCTATTCTGACATATCAACGACTCAAGGAAATTTTCTATTTCAATTTTCAACACAAAATGAAACATCCTAGCAGGAGCCAAAGCTGGAGGAATCTGTTCAGAGAGGGATGATTTCAGGTAATTTTTCATTATGAAATGAAAATGCAAAAGCCGTTGAAGTCTCTCAAAATGATAGAAATAAACCCATGTTGGAAAGTCCATGATTAGGGAGGGTTTGTGTTCAGCAGTACTTGGTCCAATAAACATCGAGACACTGAATGACTCTTCTTACACTACAGTTACCTTCCAGGGTGTTGGGCAGGGAGCTTTTCATTGCAACCAGGACATAGTGCAACTTCCAGGACATTTCCCTCCAGTTTCCTTTTGCTATCAATCCTGTGTACAGTAAACTGGAGAACAGAACAGTATACATGGGGTCAAACGAGATACTGAGCTACTGTTCTCAAAACTTGTCCATCAGACCTCTGCTCATAGTGTCTGTCTGCTTTGCTGAATGCAAACACAGTTGGTGAAAGTGAATAGAGGTTGGTGAATGTTTTCAGAAATTGTAAATTGGTCAAAAAGTGTAGTCCCAAGAGAAAAAAACTTACAAATATTATGCAATAAGGCTGCATAATGCATCTTTGAGGAACTACAAGTGAAACAGAAGGTCTTCTAGGCTTGAGTAAAATGTTTCTGTTTGACATGAATGTGAAATATATTGCTTTATTGACAAAAGAATTCAAGATACAAACAAAAAGCTTTCTTGTACAGTTCTAATCAGGATTCAGTGTACTGCTGAGCTGGTGGAGCTCCCAATATAATCAAGTCTAGTTTGTGCCTTGCATGGCCAGGCCAAAGAAATGCTCAGAAAACTGAAGATACTTGAACTCCTGTAAGGTCAGCAGCAGAAGTCTCCTAATTCAGGGAGGAAATGCTTGTTTCAAAGACTGCTTTGTGGGAAGAAGAGCATATTGCATTCAAAACTTTGCAAAGTCAGCAAGTCCTCATGGGTCCATTTCTGCTTCTAATTAGACAGCTCTTCAGTTCCTTTGTCAGTCTTTGACTGGGAATGGCTTGGGATCAGAAAAGCAGGTGGGTTTTGTAGATGCCAAGGGAAAGGTAGGTAAGAAAAGCAGCATGAGGATACCAAACTGAAAAACCTGGAGCTGTTACACATCAAAAGTAACATGCCTGAGAAGTGCTGCATGGAAAGCTGGAATTGCAGAAGCCACGGCAACTTCAATTTGAGTTTCAGGGGTGTGAAATTTCCACCTCTTCAATTTGTACTGCACCTGATCTCTCTCTACCCAGTGCTATTAATCTCACTTGTCTACTCAGATTCCTACTGCTTGAAGACTGGGAAAAAAAGCAGGGGGTCACTCAAATGGCTCTTCAAGGAAATTTCCCCAGATCAGACACAGATGAAAACTGAGTTATATTTAAGAAGATTTTGCACCATAAGACTGATGGCTCATTGGCCTGATTATGGACAGTTTTGAACCTCATAAGAGTGGTAAATATCAGGCTCCCTAAGACTTGCTGAGTGTATCTGAATAGAAGTTATGCCTTTCTGTCAAAAATGCCTGTGTTTGTGCTGAGAGTGACAATCTCTGTCACGCTAAGCAGGGCAGCAGATGATATTCATGAGGCAAACAGAACACTATGTTGTATAAAGGTCCTAATTCTGTTTGCACAAGCAGAAGGTAGAGACAGACAAGTTCATCTTGAGTCAGGTAGAGCCCACCCATCAGAGGTGTGCACATCAACCCACTGCTTTTCTCCCACTGAACCCCTCGACCTCTCTGAGGTCAACATGCCACTATATTCTCCCCCATTGCTGTTCCAGCAAGCGCAGCTAGACACAGCTCCAGCTGTGAGAGGCTGCAGAGAGCTGGAAAGTACAAACATCATCCACCAGCTAACATGAGAAAGGGAACTCCAAGGAAATTAGACAGGGCATAGAGATTTGATACAGGCTCCAGAATGGGACTTCAGCCCAGAAGCATGCAGGATCCTGGATGTACACAGCAATGAAATCTTTAAAGGTGAAGAAAGGTGTACATCTTGGCTGAAGGCAGCTAAAGAAATAACTGACAAACCCTCTGATCCTTGAGTGATTGTATGAGAGGAAATAAATCCTAGTGGAGCTTGTTTGACTTTCACTCTTCAGTTTCAGGCTTGGAAATTCAGGTCTTTCTTTCACAACATATTGAAAGAGGATTTCCAGTGGATCAGCTCCCACAGATCCCTGAGAAGAGGTGTGATGGCACTGGTGCCCTGTCTTCACTGGTACCTAGCAGCTCTTCAGAGAGTACAAAAGATGTTTCAGAGAGAGAAGAAAGGACCTGCACAGACCTTGCATTTCCAGTCAGGCACTATGCAAGTTAATTCAGATGACAAAGCTTAGGATGGAAAAGTTTCTTTTTTATTCTGTGTCTAATACAGATGAAAGGTAATACATATGGAACTTGGTTTTCAGCAGCAACTTGAGAATTAGTCAAAGCTTTAAATCTAGGGCAAGCAAATCAAGCAGAAATAAAGAGAAAGGACACACAAGTTGTAGTTGTCCTTCTCTATTACTGAGCATGTGAGCTCTGGAAGAGCCTCTGCCCCTTGCTGCTCACAGCCCCTGTCTGTTGGTGCTGTGTCACAGATATTGCAACTATCTAGGAAAAAATGGTTCAAGGGAATTTAGAGAAATCTAATCATGTGTAGCAGGACCAGCAGTGCTGGGAAGAAACCAATTGGTTTTGAGTTTGTCTGGCTTTGCTCCGGCTTCCCCAGTGCAGGGACTGAGGGCAGCGTCTGGCTGGGAGAAAAAAAAAAGGGGGTGAGATTGGGAAGAACAATTGAGGTGGAAATATCACAGTTTAACTGTCTAAACATCCTGGAGATATTATTCATATCTACAAATTGGTAAACACTAAAATATTTAAATAAAAACCCATTAACTCCTATAACATTAGATGAAATTCTTTCCCAAATGCTATTCATTTCTCTCTGCAACAAAACTCTGATTGTACTCAGTGGGGGACCTTTTGGTATGATAAGTAACAAGAACGGTCAGGATTTCAGTTATTATGGGTAAGTCCAAAAAGAAAAAACTGGGTTTAGAAGGAAATGTGCTTACACAAACTGAGTAGATCAAACTACCACAAATGACAGTAAATTTAGAAATAATCTGAGCACCACTCTTGAAAAGCCTGCCTAGTTGGTTGTTTGGGGGTTTTTTTAATGGTTTATTAAAGCTTACTCCATTTTTAGGCACACCTCCAGTTGCTGGTTCAGATGGTCCAGGAGCACAGCAAGGGCTGATACACCAAGCTCCACACATCTCCTGAGAACTCCTTCCCTTGGAAGATCTCCACTGGTTTTGCAAACATTGAACACACTGCTGGGTCACCAAGTTAATCTGAATCTAAATTACCAGAGGATGTATCTGTTCACAGAGCTGAAGAGAGTTTGGAGGGAGTCTGGCTGCTGATGCCTTCTTCACATCTGCTGGGCTCTCTATTGCCTGTCCCTTTCTTAACCGAGCATCCTCCTGTGGTACAAAGCTGTAGGGGCAGGTATTCTCATCCCGATGGGAAAGAAATGCAGGGAATCATTTTCCTGAGTGAAAAGCTGCTGGAAAAGAGAGTTTATTCTTCAGTGAAAAGTCAGATATGACTTCTTCCTTTTTTTCACAAACACATTCAGGTCATGAGATGAAGCACACCAAAAAAAAATAATCAGAAAATATTTGTGTAAATACTGCTGCAGTGCCAGCCACTCTATTCCCACTCGCTGCCTGTGAACTGAGAGCATCTGTCCACATCTCCACGTGCCAGAAAGATTACCACCAAAAGGAATTTACATTCTGTCAATTAAAACATCACCAAGCCAAGGATTAAAGCCACAAACACACAAATTAGAGATGGTGCCAAGGGACTCTAGCTAGCTATCTTTCATGACTTTTCTAGGTACATGCTATAGAAGTATTAAAGGCACCTTTAATCTGTTACATTTCCATGCACGGCATTTACTTAGAGTGGTGACCAATGCGTTGTCAACAAGCACAGGTCAAGCACAAACCAGGATTGGCATCTGTCTCCCTCTTAGACTGCAAGCACAAGTCGTACTTTCCATCGATCAGATGTTCATAAAGTGTTGAACATTATTGTGGCAGTCACTAAAACACTGCTCTCAAACCTTGCAAAAGTGCCTCTATGCAAGGGATCAAACTAAAAGCTGGGCAAAAGTTAACTGACCCCTAACCTACACCTGGGAGAAATCAGGCTGCTGTGTATCCCCCAAGCATTGGGTAAAGGACTATATAATAGCATTTACTGCATTAATTCATGCTAAATTTTACCTTCAGATTAAAGCTTCTGAGAATGAGGATGCAAGCTATAAATGGTTTGCAAAATGTACAGGGGGGGAAAAAAAAGCTTGATCACATAAAATAAGCTGGTGATCAAGGAATGGGTTCAGCCCCTGTGCCAGATTGCCCATCAAGAGATGAATGTACCAACAGTTTCATGTTTTATGGTCTGAGTTAACCCTGCTGTGGTTCACACTGACTCAAGGTGGAGCAGATGGCAGGAGGGTTTCCACATTGCAACCATGCTACATTTCCAGTTCAAATGGCAGCACTTCGCTCCACTAGCAAAAAAATAAAAACAGGAAAGAAGTTTAAGTTATTCTGTATTCCAGTGCAGAAAGACCAAAACATTTTGATTTCAGCCTAAGTTACCTTCTGGGTATATTCACTGCATAAAATGGCCTTTCTTCCCCAATGACCGTGGTGGCAGGCAAAGCAAAAATACAATAGAAAAGAATAAGAATGGCATATTTTGTCTCATAACTGTCCTTATATCACATGCTTGGGAAAGAGAGTGTTGTAGAAAAGTCACTGTGTTGGAGCTTGAAAGAAGTGAGTTTAACCCCTGATTCTGCAGCCAATGTCCTTTACAGGATTCAGGACTTCAATTTCTCCTCTGTTAAACAGAACAATTCTTCTCTTTGCATCCTACACTCATTGTAAATTTTTTGTGGGAGGAACTGTGAGCTTTTTGTGTACTCTGATCAGGAACAGCATCTCTACTTGCCATCTTAATACTCTATAATAAATGAGAGTGTGAATTTGTGTGTGCTGGGGTCTATTCCCTGGGCTTGGCAAGCTAGCACGGTGCCGTATTTGTCACCCTGCTAGCCCCGAGGCCTCGCAGCACCGTGGCTTCTGCAGGAACAAATGGAGTCTAGTTACAGTTCAGGAAGAGTATTACGATTTGATTATAGGCTTGGCTCTGATGGTTCACTGTGTGCTACTGAGAGATGAGAAAGAGCACAGTCCCTGTGCTTTGGAGACTGTGATACAAATGAGGAAAGAGAAGACAAGAAACTCATAGTGGAGGAAATGGAAGAGGCTGCAAACTGAGGGTCATTTGTCTGTGTATTTTAAGAAAGATGAAGCGGCAGCAGCTTTCCCAGCAAAGGTCAAAATTTGTGCATCTCAGAGAGGAAGTGAGGCCCAGAAAAGCTTATCTTTAATCTGGAGCACCTCCATTTACCTCAGTGAATATACTTCTCTTGCTTAATTTGAGTACAGGCTTCAGCCCTAAGTGGGGAAGGAGCTCCAGGTACAGAGGTGCAGCACAGGAATGAGTCCAGAACTGAGGCAGAAGGAGCAACAAGCACCCTGACATGCACTGAGCAACCGCACTGTAACTCAGCTGTGAACAGACCCTGCCATCACAAGGAGTCTTGTTTGCACTGTCCTTCAACTCCCTCTCCTCTATCCCTAGTCCCAGACTCTTTCCTCCTTCTAGCTCTTCTAGTTTTGTACCTTGAGCTTGTTCCATCAAAGGTACCTGTGTGATTTTTACAAGATCTGACTCATGCTCACTCCTCCTGGAGTCCTGAAGGTCTCTAATGGTTAGAGGTTGTGTCTAAGCCAAAGTTAGCTTGGTCTCTCTAGAATCTTCCAGTAGTAAATCATACTACATAGCACACATTTCACATGTCCCTATATCAAAAGGCCAAGCCTTGGTATTCATATTCCCTCTGAATCCTGTGCTGGTATTTCTGCCTTTTCCTCTTTTCTACCAACTGCAGTGATGGAACACAATAAACACAGGTGCTGCTACTAGGAGGAAAAAGAGCATCTTTCCCTTGCTTTTCTTCTCTGCTCTACCATTGTGCTCCCAACGTGGGTGCAAGCTGCCTGCCAGCTCCCCACTTTCCTTGCCCTGTTTTTTTTTTCCCCTGGCTGTGGTTGCACCACCGCCCAAGAGCTCTCCACTGCTCTGATGAATGAGCCGTTGCCTGCTGGTGAGAGGCAAACGTCTCAAAACTTCCCGCTGCTTTTACGAGTGCCGAGCTCAACAGCAAGCCCAATCTACAGGCAAGAGCGAAGCAACTAAACAGCACGTTCCCCACTGCTGCAACCGCTAATGAGCCACTTACTTGGCATGAGCCCTCCCACTGGCGACGGCACGGCACCTCGCTGCCAGCTTCCAGCTGCCAGGCCTTGGGAAAGGAGAGAGCCACGTGGCAGGGGGAGTCCAGCATTGCACACACAAGGTGTTCGATGGTTAAAAGTTGGTATTTTTCAGCTGTTGTTACAGGGACCTGAAGGAAATGGATTTTTTTTTTTCTTCCTTCTTGCTCCATCAGGAAATAATTCTAATGAGCTCTTTGAGTCTGAGGAGCAAAAAGCAACACTGATTTAATCTTTGCAGACCAGATCTGTTCATGGAGCTGTAGCAGTCTGCATGATATCCATTTTGTACCTAAGCACCTCCTGAGCTCACTGACATTGCATCAGGTCCATCATGGCAATAAGTGGTATTGCACATCTCAGGAAAGCACAGCTATTTACCTTTCTCCTCACAAGCCAAACTTTCACAGTAATAGGTTGTTAATGTCTTTGGAGTTGCTGGTCCCTGTGTGTGGGAGACAGCTTGTGCCTTCAAGCTGCTGTTGCCTGGAGAAAGACGTGAAGGTGAAGTTTAAGGGACTAATTCCAAATGACCTTGCAGAATTACACAGCCCTGCTAGGGGAGGATATGAGTCTGGCACCCCTGGCCTCCTGTTTTCCATAAAATTTGTCTTTAAGCAAAAAATTATGTCCTAAATTAAATCATGAGGAAAACACATGCCAGCCCTCTCACTGCATTTTTGAATAGTATTGCACTGAGGCACCTCTAAATTCAGTGGAGTTAAGCTTTTCATCTGTGAGATCCATGGAGCTTGGAGCTGCTTCTACTACTAAAGGCAATCGAGCTGCAACCATTTACACCAGTGTTGGTTTTGGCTTACAGCATCTACTTAGTTCTTGCTACAACATTCCATGATACTAGGTGCTTTTCTCAAGCAATGAGTGATGAAGACACTTATAGAGAACTTTATAGCACTTCAGTTGACAATTTTCTGGGTTGAATGTGCATCTCCCTCATAGCAGAGGTCTCTGCACCACAGATGGTGTTTCACATATAGCAGTAAAATGACATAGTTGGAGCTGCAGCATATGTGCCTTTGCTGTCTCTCCGTATCCCATGCAAGTCCACTGGGTTTCCAGCTAGCTCCCATTTTGCATACATCAGCTTAACATTCAGCAGAGGCAGATGGGATACTGGCCTCTTGTTCTTCCTTCAACTGGTAAAAAAGATTGCAATATTAAAGGGGAGAAAAAGAAAATGAACAGGACCTTGCTCTTGAGCATTATAACATTTCCCTCCACTACAAAGTCACAGCTTTGCAATGTTATAAAATTGCTGCTATCTCTTTCCCAGTCCCCACCCCAAAATAATTTGACAATGTGTACTTCCATTGGTTTCCATTCAAGAGAATTCTGCAGGTTCTTTGGTGTTTTAAGCTTGTGAAATATTTCCCACCTGATTCATAGAGGATTATTATTAAAGTGAATTTTGCACTGACTAAAGCTCCTGGCCTGTCAGACTTGGGAACGTGATGTTCTTTTCAGCTACAAACTCTTACAGCAGGGACAGGGGAAGATCGTTTTCCAGAGATGCTCACCAACATGCTCAGTCTGACCTTGGTTAGGAGGAAGGGCAGAAGGCTGCTTCCCACTCAAGCACTACCTCCTCCACCAACCCTTTCTGCTGTGGACCAGTCAGATACCCAGGGATCCATGTACCCTAAAGACCTACAGTTCAGGCTCCTGGATGCCTCAAACAGTGCCTCTGTGAGGCTACAGCAAAGAATACATCCAGCAAAGCTGTATCAAACCTTTATTTCCACTACAGTCCCTGGAGATGAAGCACTAGTGAACCCCTCTCTTGCACAGGCAGGGAGAGGCAGTGTGTTTGCTGCCATGTCCAGATTTCCAGCCTCTCCCTGCCTCTCTCCTGCACTGACTCTGCCAGGGGTGATGGTTGTGTTTCTGGGGAGCCTATCTTACAGGTTTGTCATCTCTCTCTTACACAAAGACATGCATCATTTTGCTCTTACCTTCAGTTTTAAGGGTGAATTAGTAGGGGGTATAAACAACACAAATGTTCTGTATTTCTTTGTATTTTCAGTTGACTGCACAGAATATTTTAATTCCCATTAAAATATTCCTGAGGAGGAAGCAGAACTTTCCTACCCCTTTATTTTTGATTCCCAAAGAGAATCAAGATGCAGCTGAGTTGATGCAATGACATCAGCTCTCAGTGCTGTCATCTCACACTGTTTGGCAGTTTTTAATCTTAAACCTCTAGCTTCCAGAGCCACGTGATAAGACTCAAAAAACACAGGAAGACAATGCAAGTGTCTCTGCCTTTTCACTGAGGAGAAACATTTTGAATTTGTGACCATTTGAGCCCCTTCCAGGCTCTGAAAAGATACATCAACAAACTTCTGGACATTTTCTTTTCTCCAGTAAAAAAACCCCTTGTGATTTTGAAGCCAGTCTTGTGATTTCTAGAAGCATTTCACTCGTGATTCCTGAATGCTCAAGGTTGGCAGCATTGACCCTATCCTATATTCTAGGAGCACATGACAAGGAGACTTGCTATATCAGCTAACTTGTAAACACTGTAAACTGACTGTATTTATGTTGAATAATCACTTTTGCAGGGCAAGCAAAAAATAGAGCTCATAGAACTCAAAAAAAAAAGGGGGGTCTGAAATCAATACGCTCTTAGTTCTCTTGTCTCAGCAAAAGGAGAGTCTCAGGCAGCTTTTTAACCCTTTCACGCTCCAAAGAGGAGAAGAAATAACAGACTGAACAGGCCAATCTCTGCCTGTCACACTTGTTAACATTACCTCTCTGATCTGATTTAAGATGTTGTGACAACAGCCTAAGCCCAAGTCCATTAAATATTTTAAAATATGAGACATGTATGGTAAAATATTAAGACACATGGCAAGTGTAATGAAGTGGTATGGTGTCTGGGCAGAGATGAGCCTGTGGGCACCAGGATCCTTGCCTTGCAGGGGGCAAGAGATGTCACAGCCCACCCCCAGGTGCCCATGTCTTGTCTGATACATCACTTAACTGGCACAACAGCCCCACCAACATGTCCAAAATAACAGTCAAGCTGTCTCATGGGCCTGCTCACCTCTCTGTCCTCATCCTATTTCCTGTACTAACGGTGAGCAAGCACATTCCTTTTCCCATCTCATCAAGAAGGGCTGATGCTACAAAAGAACTACAAAACCTCTACATCTGCATGCTAGGCTTGATCCATCCTCCCTGGATGCTTCCTGGTCCCCAGCAGACACCAGAGTTTCGTGGTGCTACAAGCTGAACAAATCAGGACAAGGCTGCCAGCTCAGCTCCCTCACTCTTAACATATGCAGGTAGCTCTACTGGTCCATATGATGTCATCCCAGAATTAGCATGCTGATTAACAGCTGGCTTCCTGCCATTCTAATAGGCTCTAAATACCTCTCCTAGGAGCTCCTAAAAGGAATTGAATTTTGGAAGGGGTGGAAGAGGGTATTTTGTATTCATAGGGTCTTCTTCATACCCATAGGACGTTCAGTAATTCACAGTAATTGTCCTACACTCTGTTTTTAAAGCCCATTGTTTTCAAACAGCATTTCATTGGCAAGTACTCCTGCAGTCTCCATCCCCCATTCCTGGCTCCCCCTTTTCCCCCTTGAATTATTGATCTTTAGCCAGAACAGGATTTGTCTTCATTATACGTGAGCTGCAATCACCACAGATATTAGTGTAAACTCCTGGCAGCAGATTGATTAGTTCCTTGCATGTGGAAGCAGGGGGTCCTTCCCACAGCTTTATCAGGGATCCCCAGAGCCAGTTGTTCTTTACAGGACACAAAAATGGAAATTAAATTTCAGTTAAATACATCAGAAATTAGATTAGATGTTATTACTTCAAAAAACCAAGCTCAGGGGAGCAGTGCTCCTCAAAAGACTGAAAAAAAGATTTCATATGGAAATATCAGTAACATCACTCCTTGCCTCATTGATTTCCAAGTGGGAAAAACTTCAGTTTCTCTTCCCACTATTCATGATCAACAGGTTTAAGAGCAATCCTCCTCAGTAAGGTGCAGAAATAAACACTGATAACAATAAAAACTCACTCACTTGGGAATTAGAACTTCAAAAAACAAGTCTATATTCCCCATGGCCCTGGAGTGTCGCTGCTTCTGGTCTTTCTTTGTTGTGAGCAAGGAGCTAGAGACCAAATGCTAGTCAAGGAGAGGATTCATCCTTGGGACCAATCACAGCTGGTGTATAAAGAAACTTCAGGACAGTAGGGCATCCAGCCAGACACTGCTGAATACCGTGTCCTCTGGCCACTGGCATCTGTGACTAAAAGGTCCCAGAAATGTGCACCAAGGCCACAAAAGCTTTCCCCACACAGCAGCATGTGTGGCAGTCTGGGTCACCATGACCACTAGCAAGGATGATTGTAGCAGCCGGGCAGCATCACCGCACAGGGCACCAGATCAAGAATACCATGTGTGTACGAGACGTGGCGTGTGGAGACTGCAGTTTAGCATGAGAGACATGCTGGGGCATTGCTGAAAGTCCCCAAGGTCAAATGTGACCTGGGATTCACAAAGAAATAGGTTGGCACCCATGAGCAGCCAACCAAATGCAGGAGGAGCTCAGCAACATGCCAGCAGCTGTGACAAAAGCTGCTGCAAAGGGTTGTCGTAGGGCTTTTTTTGAGTCTTATACCAAGAATCACATGAAATGGTCTTTTCCCTAAGGAAAGTCTAAGAGTTTTGAGATCATCACCTATTGGTATAAAACCTTACAAATCTTTATTCTTTACTTAGCTAGTCCACAGAGTCATTGCCTTACCTCAGCCAAACCACGTAAACCCTGTGATCGTCCTGTATCCTGGTTGATGCTTTTCTTTTGGCTTGGAAAGCTCTAGGCTGGGTAACTCCTGCTAATTCAAAACGCTGTTGCAAAGGCCTTTTTCCCTACCCACCACTCTGTCCCACTCATGCTTTCCTCTGTTCCCTTAGCTACTTCCTGTCTATCACCCCTAAAACAACTTGTTTCCATTTCAAACCTTTTCTTGGCTGTCAGACTAAATCGAGATGAGGTGGCCTAATTGCTCTGGTTATTTTAGATAGATCTGACTCCAGCCAATCACACTCCAGTTATTACAGAAGGCTGCAGGTTTATTTAAGTAGAAATTAAGCTATACGGTTAACGTTTCTATTATGAGGACTCTTGCAAACAACTTGGTAATAGGCTGTTAGCACTTTTGTATTCATAGCCTCTTTGGCCTGGAAGAACAAGATGATTAACATATGTAAAAGCTCCAAATGATCAGCATCCTTGATGCTGATCCAAAGAACCTCCAAAGAGCCATTCCTCAGACATGTCCTTTTATAACCCAAACCATTTAATTTACATATCCATTTACATATGTCCCACAACACTTTAAAAGTTCTCGTTGGGTTGGTTCAATAGCGCTTCATTTATATTTATCTCACTTCCACATTTGTAACATCATTAGAGTCACAATGAGCTTAAAATACTGTAACAAAATCCTTGGTGTCGGAACAGCCCCACCTCAGAAATGTCTTATTAAAATTCCTCATCACCCAGTCTCAAAACATCTTCTAATCATATTCCAGTGCAACAAATTAGCAAATCGCAAGGTTGTAGCTCACGTTATCCAATTAAATGAAAATGAAGGACTTTAGCTCTGTCAAAGACAAGTTATTCCTACTGCTGCTTTCAGCCAGCTTGGCCTCCCATTTTATGGTCTCTTTATACCACCACAGCTACTGAGAAACATCCTACAGGCAGTAAAGACACATTGCTCCAAGGGCAATGCCAAAGCAGGTTTCCCAAATGCCCTGTTTTCCCTTGCCTCCCATGGACCTTGTGGACCCCCACAACATGACCCCATGGCCCCCACATCTGACAGATATTCACCGTTGGTATCAAGATCATCCATCACAATGAGGTCCTGGTCTGTGAGCAAGGCTTCAGTGTGCTTCAAGATGAAGAGTAATCCTGCACTTTTTCAATGCTCTGTCCTTAAAATAGTTCTCATCTTTTGTCAGTCTATCCTATTTATATTACAAGTTCTCCAGAGACATTTTATTTAGAAGTCAGCACAATGGAGCCCCAAATTCCCTCACGAACATAGGTGATATTCCTTTCTTAATCATAATGATCAGCACCGTCACTGACCCTTTCATGCCACGTCCCAATCCCACTGTCATATGCAGCCGTTATTTTTGGAGCCATTTCACACGTCTAAGGTGGTTAAATGGCTTTCATCATTTTGGCAGTCAGAAAACTTGCTACCATACAAGGACAAAGTTTCCCAGGAACAGGAAAGCTACTCAAGAACCTTCTTCTCATTTTCCAAAGCTAACAGTGTCACTGACAAAGGCATTCACAGATTCTCTATGCAATGGGCTAGAATTAACAAAGGGGTGAGTCATTTTTCATTTGCAGAATTTTAATGACTATCATCAACAGCATTTGCATTCATTATTTCTTCATGACATACCAAAGAGCTGGGGAAATTTTTGCACTTAGAAAACTACATCACTGCAATACTCATTATGTCAAGGCCTTAATATTTATTTGAATTATCCTTGGCATGTTTTTTTCTTCTGAGAGCACCATGGAGCATGTAATTACTGAAGTAAATATATATCTCCACATGCATGTTTCTGCAAAATACTGTAAATATACCACAGCACTGATCAGCTCTGTAACATAAATATTTTTCCATTGAAGGTTCACATGATTTCATGAGTATAGTTTTATTTTCAGTCAAGTAAATGTGGGGCTTGAGAATCTATGTCAGAGTGAAAATTCATAGCCAGGATTTTCAAAAGGAATAAAGGATATGGATTATGTTCTTTTCATGGAGGATTTGGTATATCTCCATTAAGAACCTAAATTTCAGAGCTGTAGATGTCTCAAATCAGACACTACCAATACATTTCCAACTACAAGCATGAAGTGTGAGATAGGCTCTATCATGAGCCACTTTTGAATCAAAAGTCATAGCCTGGCAATCAACTGAACACCAGAGGCAATATCACTGAGAGGTTTCCCCACATGTTCAACTCCAGTTCAGAGAGGCTCATAAGAGTTCAGTCCTGACAGCCAGTTCTGTTGCTGGTTTCCCCAATGAGAGTGATGACAAACGAGTCAGTTCATGCCAAGCAAGACAACAGCTTTTCTGATTTAGATTTCCCATCAATAAAAAGAGCTCAGAGAGCAGTAAGTTGTGCCCGTCAGGTTAACAGCAGATTCCAGAGTGTTCTGATTTTTCATTATTTGATAAAATATATAAACCTCATCCAATACCTACCCAGCAGTAGGTTAAAACCCTCTCCAAAGAAATTAAACTCTTATGCTCTCATGTGAATGAAGACAAGCACAGGCCCCTAAGATTTGCTCACATTCAACCGGCCATCAACTACTTTTCCAAACAGAAATACCAACAAGCTTCCCACTAGTTTACCAGGAATTAACAGACATAGGCAAGAGTGGCCTTTTCAGGGGAGGGAGGAGGTGATCAGGTATGAGACCCCCCACTAGCATCATGTGGCACATATTTAATTTATACAATGGAGAGTGACCGTGCTGTTATCTGCCTGTGCACATACACAAGCATCTCAAGGTGCCTGCATGCAGCCCTGTGCATCGCCAGAGGATAAATACTTTTATTTTTTATTCCGGCACTATGACCTGAATGCAAGCTCTGAGCACCAGCTCAAGCTCTCCTATGGACTGATGTGATGTAAACCCCATCATCTCACATAGGGTGACAGAAAGGGCCGTGGTGAACCTGCTCCATGGGTTGAGTCTCACCAGAGGACTGTCACTTCCACTCCTCAAACCTCAGCAGTCCTCAGAGGCAACAAGCACAAAATCAGGACCACTATCTACACTTGCCTATGGACCTTAAAGGGAACCTTGATAGATTGGTTTATTTATTTTTATATCTTATGGTAGGAAAGCATGAACATTTACTGATAGAAACCTTATTTTTCTTTGGTTTCAATTCTAGCTGTAGCAGTGCTTTTCTTTTATGTTGGAATATGCCTTGCAGTGCAGATTTTCAGCATAATAAACCTGAGCTACAGAACTGACCTGTCACAGATCATTGCAAACCTGGCCCGGATTTTAAACCCATCACAAAACAGTGAAAGACTCCATATTTTATCTTTTATCCTTTTAAGCACAAATATAATTTATTTCATTCTTTGGTATCACTAGCATCATTAACAGAGTAGAGGTACCATTTACAACAGCTGGGGGAATCTGTAATCCCTAGGCCAATGCTGCCTGTGTTTTATATGATATTTACTCTCCCTTGAATTCCTCTTCATGAGATTCTATGATCTGTTGACATTCCCCTACTAATTAGGGAGACATTTTATGTTACCAAAGAGACATTCCTTTCCTTTCAGTCCCAGACCTACAAATTCCCTCATTTCTCATCCTTATTTGATCAACAGGTAAAGAAACTACAAATTGGTCATTTACAATTCTCCAGATGGATTCTCTACATCTCCGTGTGTCTCTAACGAAGCTAGCCTAATGTGTCATGAATTTCTGATGCTATCTTTTGGAAACACTTGCAATGCAAAGCTTGTATGAAACAATGTACCTACAAAGCTATATTTTATAGTCTGCCTCCTCATACAGGACCTGCACAAATGTGAGAAAGCACTTAACGGTAGTTATCTCTACTCTATTGAAAAAGGAACTTTCCAATTTTCAGTTATATTAATACAAAACCTAATGTCCTGTGGAAGCTGATGTGAGTTGTGCATGCATGAATTATTATCGATTTTCTTGCAAAGACTTATCTCTGGACTACAAACAGTCTCAACATAAAAGTTAAGGTGAAATACTCTCTAAACTGTGTTACACAAAAGGAAACTATTTCCATTTTTCTGTGGGTAAACTGGCGGATGGTGCTATGATATCTAGTTAATCCTTTCTGGATGAGCATTAGATTTTTCTTGGCACAGCATCTTGTACTATTAAAAAAAAAAAGTTTAAAATGCTGTTGCCAAGGCATTAAGCAAGCAAATGTTGAATGCTATTCATGCAAAAGTAGCTCAAATAAACTATCAATGCACAGGATAAAGTGGAAAATGCATGAGTCAGGCTAAGCCATTGTATCCGCTGGCGAGAGTGGGGAGACACGCACGGCACCCAGGCTCTTGCCTGGAGCAACCAGAGAACCTTCCCGCTGGAGATCCTGCCATGTGAGCTACCTGCCTGGATCCCAGCATTGTGTTTTGGTGATGACTCAGAGTTTAAGCTTGTCAGAAAATAATTATTCCACCTACCCAGGGAAAACATTGATCTTTACATGAAAACCTCTAAACTGTACAATTTGCACATCATGTACACCAAACCAGAGATTAATAAATGATGCTACTGTACTTCACAGGCATTTTGACACTGCCTGCATTGTGTTTTCATTCTCTCCTGTGGGATGTAGTCAGTGGGTGGACTACATCTCCCCCAGTGCACTGTAATTTAATTTCTTGGCTTTTTTCCATTGTTCATCATGGGAGTTCCTAGCTGAAGCACATCAAGAGTTTTGTGTCAAGTGAGGAGTCCAGACCAAAGAAGATACAAACACATGAAAGAAGAGAACATCAATGCACAGACTGAGGCTTGAGGATCAGTGCATTCCAATTTATCAATACAAAGTTTGCCCATTTTTCCTACCTGCAACTCCAGACTGGGAAGTTGCCTTCTCTTCCTTCACCACTGCTCCATCAGGAAAGCTGCATCAGGGAGAAGGGCTTTTTCCTCAGCATGGGAATGCTGAGAGAGAGGATTTCATTTTCCACTGGTTTTACCCTGAATGGAAAAATGTGTTTCTAACCTAGCTGACCAGGAAGATGCTGAGACACCAGTCATGCTAGAGATAGCAGGGAAGACCATGTAGTTTCTGATTTTATGTTTCAGAGCAAGTGCTGATTTACTGAAATTACCATTTACACTTCTGTAAATTAAATCAAAAGCAGACCTGGAGTTAATACATGGGCTGTACCAATCCCACATAGCTGTCAGTGTTCTGTTTTTCTGTCCCATACCACGAAAGCAAGTAACTGCACAGGATCTTCTGTTCACTACAAGGAAAATGAATTCATCCTGATCACTCCAGTAAACACGAAACCTGCTAAGGCACATATTTAATCAAATAATTAGAAGAGGTGCAGGGGAAATGTGTGCTGAAAAGATAATGTTGTACTTTAAAGGATTCATTATTGGTTATTACATTTTACACAGAATGTAATTTTCTTTACTAGTTAAAGAAAAGGTGAAGGAAGAAAAACAAAGTCCTACAGACTAAATGCTTCAGCTCCATCTAAATTATAGACTGCTAGAAACATGCCTGAAATTGGAGGTGCCACCTTTCAAAGAAGCACTGCCATTATGTTGCTAACATGGCACTATCTGATTTTTCTCTTTTCAAAGTTATTATCTACATTCAAGCACTTGAGCAAAGAGACACATGAACATTCTGGCAGAGCATTTATATCCTATTACCCCAAGAAGCAGCATCCCCAGGCTGCCTGCAGAGCATGTCGAATCTGCAGGAGCATGCAATGCAATTAGAGCCCAGAAGACAACAGTGTATATCACCATCCTACATGGGAAGGTGCTGGTGTACACAGGTGCTTGGCAAAAACCAAAGAAAGATGATAAGAGTAAAATGCAAGCTCATGAAGCACAGCAAAAAGGAGAGAGATACAACAAAGGAGGGTGTAAAATGCTGATTCTCACCCTCACGCCAACATCCAGCAGTAGTTTTGATTTAACATGATGTAAATTAAAGGACAATCCAACCCACGAAACCTCTTAAAAACTTTTCCTGTGCTTCACAAACTGTAGTTCTCTTCACCCTCAGCTAAGGAGTATTTTAAAGCGAGAAGACTGACAAACAGTTAAAAACTACCTTTTGAAAAGTGTCTGCTGCTGGTTCTGCTGTTAGTATTGAGATTTCCTGTCAGCCTTTACAGAAATTCTTTGGGAGTCTGACAGGATTAAGGGGATTAATACATTAAAGCATTATTACAGCTTTCACAGGGGATTTTCAAAGACTTTACACTGTGATCTATTTGTCCTGTTACATAAAACGAGCATTAATAGGCTGATTGAAAAGAATCACTGCAATCGATAACCTTAATTTTTGTAAACATATTCAGCTATCAGAATGAGGAGTTGAGGTCACCAGCCCTCCCACAGTTTGTTACTTGAATTAAAATGCATAAAGGTATTTTTGATGTATGCCAAAGGCTGGTCTGGGTGTTACAACCTACCTGGGGAGATTTGTTAACACTGAATCACCAACCCCAACTTCTCAACCCCTATGGTGTCCTGTCTGACTCATCACCTGGATTGCATATCACCTGCTATTCAGAGACCCATGCTGCGACTGTATTGCCAAATGGCTCCATTTGGAGGACAGATTTTTTACCTTAATTAAATGTGCACAGGTAGATGGGTGGCTGTCAGTTGCTGGGGTACTGCTGCTCTTCTGCTGGAGAAGACAATTGTGCTGTGGACATCAGGCAACCAAGTTCCCTTCCCTGTCCCAGCCCTTCCCCACACAAGCCTGGTATGGTGGTCTCCTTGCATGACTAGCTCAAAGAGAGATCACCATAATCCCTCCATCTTCCAACAAATCAAATCCTAATTTATTTCAGGATCATAAGCAGCACTTGTCCTTCCTGATTCTCCCACACAGGCAGGGTCTGCACTCCCCTGCAGTGCTGCACTCTCACCATGCTTTGCATTTCTCTAGAAACAATTTCATACCATCCCTTAGTATAAACTTCGCTGTTTTGTTGAGAAAACTTCCCTTCAAAAATTTTCACAGGCAAAAGAGCATAACCTTTCCCCTCTATTCTCTGACTGCCTCATGTAAGTCTAAAATATTTAGCCATAGAGAGGCAGTTACTCATCTGTTGTAAATCAGCATAAATCGGTACAGGTGAGGATCAGGGCAACATTTTCCATGAAGACGTCTTCTAAAATAAAAAGTCTCCCTCTTTAACTATGGGCTCTGCTGTAGAGGGGGGCTGGGTTCTAAAGCTGTTCTTTTGCCCTGTACTTTTGAGATAATATAGAAGGCACAGCCTTTGCTTATACATGTCCTGGGCTTTCAGACAGTACTTAACTAACCCCAACCTAAACTAGCATCTCCATAATTCACAGACCTTAAGGGATCCATGAACCTTCAAATTAGGAAAAGAAGCATTAGACTTGGCTTTCAAATCACAACCTAAAATATAAAAAGATTAAAGTTGAGAATTTTAGGTTTTTTTCTAAGCCAGACAAGGTATCCCATTCTCAGTGAAATACAACAGCTATTTTGTGTCTAATTTCCCCAGGCTGTTCTGAAAATCCAGGTACTATGAAATCCCTCAAAAACTGAGCAGGGGTCATTCACCTCACACCCATTATCTTCTCAAAGTGGTTGCTGAGCCATTGAGTCTGGTCTCAATTAAGAGCTATTAATGAGCTACTTGTATCAGCGAGATGTATAGTATTGTATAAATGTGATTGCCAATTTTTGGTTGCTATGAAATGCAGGGTTGGCTATGTGAAAAAGGCTTCACACTGAGATTTCAGCATTGCCATGCCAGGCAGAAAAGAGTGTTATCTTACAGTAGGTTAAGAACTTGTTAAGGAGTTAACTAAAGCATTGAGGCAGTCAGTAGTCTGGTGGGTGGAGGGTTAAAACTGGTTTGAAGTTATGTTGGGAATCAAAGATAGCCATGTGGGGAAAGACTGCAGTTGGAATAGAATGTCAGACAGGATTTATTAAAAATATAAAATAAAATAAAAATAAAACCACAAAACTTGTATAGCCAAATCAACATCCTCTTCCCTGATAACAATCTAAGAACATGGGCTTTACTTAAGAGCAGGAGACATAGGCACATGATGAAGTGGGTATTGAAAATGGCTTTCCAGATGGATAATGGAGAGTCAGAGAAGCCTCTTCAATCTGATCTAAGCACAGGTAAATAAAAACACAGTTTTCTTTTATTTCTCTCCTCCTTTCTCCATGATACTGCAACTGTGCTACCTGTACCTTTATTTTACAAAATATTTTTTCAATTTATATTTTCTTTTATTTTTACTTCTTGTTTGGATATTTGGCCCATCTCTCAGAGTTCAGTCTCTGTTCAGGTCTCCAAAGTATCTGGATCACAGATATGGCACGCAGTGTCTCTCATAAGAGGTATGGGCTGCAGGGAGAGGTGATAGCTGGGACTGCTCCTTGGCTGGGTGGATTCTGTACCACCAAACCTCACTAGTTTACTCCTACCATGGTCCTCTCCTTTCAGCTTTGTGTCTCAGGATAAACTGTTGTATTTTTACTGGATTGAGTATAGCAGTGTGCACAAGTGAGGGAAAACTTTCCAAGTCAGGGGTCAAGAGAGGCTTTCCAAAATTTCCTCACTCCCTTATCCTACCCTTCTTCCCCTAAATCAAAGTGATTTGCAACACTTAACATAGGCAAATAGTTAAAAAAGCAACTGTAGCAAGTGGTTGCTGCTATTCCTCTTAGTATTGAGATCTCCTGTCAACCCCTTCACAGAAATACTTGGGTAGTTTGACAGGATTAGGAGGATTAATATATTAATGCATTATTACAGCCTTTATAGGAGATTTTCAAAGACTTTAAGAGTGAGATCCATTTGTCCTGTTACATAAAGCGTACAGTAATTGTCTTAATTGCTCCATTGTGACTAGGTATTGCTGCTCAAATAGTTCTGCATGTCTAATTGTGCCAATTGTTCCAGGATTTTGCAGCAGTACAAAACAACAAGGTGAGCCAAGCAGCGGACTGCTTTCCAAAGGTTTTTCTCACCACAACTCAAATTCTCTGTTGTCTCCCTAAACTGGACACAGAGAACAAAACTGATCCTGTAATCCTAAAAAATGTTGTCCATGCATACAAAGCAAATACTGTGCAAAGGTAGTCATGACACAGACCTGCTTTCTTTCACCCACTAAGGAGACATGAGAGCAAATTTCAAGGGAGTAAGTCAGTAAGTGAAGTAAAAATCTCACTGCTGAAAGAGGGAGATGTCCTTTTTTCCCTGTGGTGTTTTTATAGAGGAACAAGTCATTAAACATGCCTCAGCTGGAAACTGGTAGAGCTGACTTGGCTGGTCACTCTGGGGGCTACAAGCTAGCCCACAGGCACCACAACACACAGGGTCTTGGTAGGAACTTAGGCTGTTTGCATTGGATCAAAATTTGCCTCTTCTTCATAGCAGAAAACCAAATTTGATCAGAAGGGTGAAGTGATGATAAAGCAGCCTTTAAAAGGGTAGAGCACCTTGCTTTTCAGAGATTTCAAAGCAGTTAGAAAAACGCACAGATTTCATTACATGGTCACAAATAATCTACCTTGAGTTTTCTTATTCCAGTTATTTCTCAAGTTCTCTTGCATACTTGATTTCACCTGACTAAAGAATCAGCTGGATTTCCAAAACATATTCCACAGAAATCCAAATGAAAATGCCCACGGGGATAGTAAGACAATAGGAAAAAGGTGGGATCTGCTGTGTTGGAAGAAGAATTTGTCAGCAAGGAAATAAAAGAGACACAGAGTGTAGGAAGAAGTCCAATCTAATCTGCTGAGGTCCTTTGTCCAACTGCGACATCCCCTTCCATAAAGAAGGCAGGTTCTCGTTTCAAAAGCGTACAAGATTACTGCCCAGGCAATTGATGCTATCCCCTGTGAAAGCCTTTCTGCAGTTAGGGAACAAACAGCATCACACTGATTTCTTTCCCCCCAGATTTGCTGCAATGGAAATTGTATTTCTCAGCATGCCTTCTACATCTAAATTATTCTTTGAGTTGTTATCCATTCCATAGGGTACAGTGAAGTCACTCACACAACATCTCCCCGTTTGAACTCTCTTGGGTTGCTTTGGTCTTTGGAAAGCATGGGTAATATCTGCTGCAAACACAAGCCCTTTTTTCCTTACTATTTTCTTTAATGTTATATGTACAGGCAGGTTGGGAGAGGGGAATATTCGTTTCCCATGGTGTCCACAGAAGCTGTGCTCACCAGTCCTCTCCATCATCTATTTAAATGTCTGCATCTGCTTTAAGCTGACAGAACCCCGCCATGGTAATGAGTTTGCCCCCCATGTGTGACTTTGTTAGCATTCAACTTTGTAAAGAAAGCTGATGGATTTGCCCAAAAGTCGACTAGGGAGAGACTTGAGGCTAAGGTTTAAATATCTGTCACTAGATCATGGAAATAGGGAGAAAAAACATATATTGATGGACTGTTTGCATTTGTTCTCATTGTGGGCTTTAAAAAATGCTAATTTGTGGGTTTCAAGCCTACTAATAAGCTGTCAGATCAAGATGAAAAATTATATAAAGTGCAGTAATTGAAAAAAAGGAGAAGAAAAGCACAGAAATTAAAGAGAAATCTTTGTCCTAATTTGATTTGTGACTTCATTGTAACAGAATAAAGTGTGTGTAGATATTAACAATTCATTTACATAACCAACTCCAATCAAGCAATTCAGATAAATGTGCATTCACTTCTGGAAAGGTGGGAGGATACATTTTAACCTATTAACACCCTTCTTTTCAGATACATTCTTGTCTACTTTCTCCCATTGCCAGATAAAGTTGTCTGTTGGTGAAGAAAACAACTTACAGGATGGCAGGGCATTTAATTTTCAAAGCTTCAGGGTTCAGTCAAGGCATTAGCCTTGATCTACATACACCAAAAAAGGAAGACAGGCCCTGGAAACCTGAAGGAAAAAGGGACATAGTGAAGAAGCAGTATTGCCTGTAGTCCCCATTTGAGAGGTGGGAAACTGAGGCACAAAATAAACTGCCTTGCATCAGCTTTCATGGGAATTCTGTGGGAAATAAAAGGTTTCTACTGCCTCCCCCTATTCCACTTACATCCTTCATCCTGGTATCTAGGCACCAGTGACAAGATTTCTAATAATACTTGCCACTATTTAAAAGACTTCATACCATTTACCACATAAGGCACATGTGCATTTTTCTTGCCCATCACATGCAAAGAAGCAGAGGCAGAGAAATTGAAGTGGCTCATCTGAAGACAAAGAAAAAAAACCCTGAGGCACAATGAGCCATGAGGAATAGCTGAACCCCAGACCCTGTATTTATACTCAGCATGCCCACAGCACTGTGCCATGCAGGTTGCTCATTGCACGTTGTCCCTGGTCATAATGAAATAGAATAGTTTTTAGTTCTCCACTGAGTAATAAAACAAAAGGCAGTCAGATTCCCAGATCCTCCATTTACTGAGATAGGTAAAGCTGTCTTTGTCTACATACATTACTCAAGTCTAATTAGAACTGCAAAGGATTTTCATGACTTTGTAGTTTTCCCTGCTCAAAAGTAAATCCATCCTTAATACCATGGAGAACATAGCCTGAGAAAGTCAGAGAGAAGAGAGAATTAAAGGAAAGCCTGAGTGAAGATATGGGAGAGGGTGCCAGGTACAATCACTGAAGCAAATAAAGTGAATTAGTTCAAGAGGCAGGTAACCGCTCTGCTGAGAAAAGGAACAGGGGACAGAATGGCAAACAGGGAGATCTATCTGATTGGTGACACAAAGCTAACAGAGATGGCACTAGGGAGTGCAGCAGCCACAGGTTTCATTCTCATTTACATAGGTATGAGATCTAGGTGACCAAATTGACATGAGGGTTGTTTGTACACTATTTGTCTCTGAGTGGCAAAGAGCAGAATTTGCCCTCCTTTTTGTCATAAAGTCTCTGATCTGTCATAAAAGAGCGGATTTTTTTTTTCTTCTGCCAGCTCTTGAGTGAATGATGGGTCGATTTGAGGCTTAAGCCACAGAAAATAAATTTTCCAAAGCCACTCACTTCCTAATCATTTATACATAATAATAACACACTTGTTTTATAGCCCAACTGGGATCACTTTGATGCTTAGGGCTACTAATTCCCACCAAAATAACGCACTCCTTCTGTTTCCTAGTGTCCAGATGCCCCCATGGCCAGCCTGTAGGACACTCAGCAGGGAGAGCACAGCAAATTAGGTGTAATCCTCATGACATCTTGTTGCTGTGATCCAACATATAGAGAAGTAATCAGTGATAGCAATGAGACTAACTTTGGATCCTGCAATTACCAGTGTCCTCTGTAAAGGCTTATCAGAAATTATATAATGTCTTTCCATGAACTATTTTGTAGCTATGTAACATAATTTTGCTATTTAGAGTTCATTCTGTAGAGGACCAAGATCTATGTTTGCATGCAGGTCTGCCATTCACTGTCTTTGAAAATGCCATGAGGCACCTTCTGTGGTTGCAGCAGTGTAGTTTGGGGTAATTCTGGGGAACAGAATGGAATTTCAGCAGGGTGAATTGAGGCAGTTGTGGCCTGATTCTGTGCTTTGAAAAAACCTCAGCCACTGGTAAAACCTTGAGATCACCTTCTGATTAAAAAGAGAATGTCTGATGTTTCTACGAGTGCAGGTTTAGGTCTTGAAGGCACCAGCAACCATAAAATGCTCCTGTTTTGTAGTTCAGTTTGATACCCAGTTTATAATAAGGGAAAAATTCCTAGCTGGGTGTAATGGCCCAACTTTAACCTTTCAGCTAAGTTTGAGGCTTTTGCAGATTTTTTTGAAGCTTCAAAAAATTTAGAGCTTTCAGTGAAGCAAATGTGAACGTGGTATTGAACAGAGCATAGACAAGAGATGTGGCAACGTTTTGCCAAGATGCAAAGAGCAGAGAGGAAGCACCTGTAGGCATGTGGCTCTGAGAAGGCATCACCCACCTCCATCCAGGGAAACACCACCCTGCACGGGGGAAGCTGCTTTAGCCAGCAAGGTTGGTGCTGTGGGGCAGAGGAGATGTCAAAGGCACGATTTCCATGGGACAGCTTCATAGGAAATATACAGCTTAACACTGAACCAGATCCAGAAATGTAATAAACAAAACATTAAAAAAACATTACTCAGTTTGAGCCAACTGAAATATCCTGGCTGTGAAAGAGCAAATTAAACTGTTGCAGTTCTCTTTCCCTTATTACAAAAACTGATAAGGTTTAACTTTTTCACAAGGAAATTTCTTATTTTGCAGAAGCTGCATTTTTCTATGAAAAAAAAAAAAGTGAAAAATGCAAAACCAAGCCTTTCTAGAATAGAATTTTAGTAAGTTGATAACAATTTAATTAACATGGATTAACTAATATGGCTACCTAGCAGGTCCTGCTAGCAGATATTGAGTCTATGTGGAAACCAATGTCTTTTTGAAAAACTGGCTTTTGCAGGAGGGCTGGGCTTTGCACACTGGTCTCTGGATCTTAAGCAATCTTAAGGACAACCAAATTTCATTGTTATTGTCTGTTTTGGAGATGAAGAAAGAAGGGTTTGGTTTTTTTTCTCCCACAGCAAAGACAAGACTCAGGAAATTAGGGAAGAGAAGAACAGAGAGCAGTGAAGGTCTGCTTTGATGGTTTCCCATGTTTGTCTTCTGGGTGCAACTTCCCACAAACACAACATGCTGAGCACCCAGCCAAATTCACTTTCCTGGGACCAGCTTCCTCCAAAAGCTCCAACATGCCTCTGCCATGAGCCTGAAATGTCCTGAGCTGTGTTGGAAAGGTGGCTTATTGAGAACCCACTGTCCTTTTTCCCAGCATCTTTGTTGGCACCATTCTTCTGGATCCAGATGGAAAAAGCACAAATGGAAGCAAGTAATTGGGCTGAGTTCATCTCTTGTCTTCCTTCAGCTCCACTCACAGACCAGTGTTTATTTCTTTATTGCACATCTTGGCCCTGTGACTGAAATCTTGTAATTGAATGGTCTCTACCTATGGAATCCCTTGGCAGAGAAGAGGAAGGGAAAAGGGAAAGGGAAAGGGGAAGAGCAATTGGGAAAAGGGGAAAGGAGAAAGGGGAAAGGAGAAAGGGGAAAGGGGGAAAGGGAAAGAGAAAGGGAAAGGGAAAGGGAAAGGGAAAGGGAAAGGGAAAGGGAAAGGGAAAGGGAAAGGGAAAGGGAAAGGGAAAGGGAAAGGGAAAGGGAAAGGGAAAGGAAAAGGGAAAGGGAAAGGGAAAGGGAAAGGGGAAGAGGATTTGGGAAAAGGGGAAAAGAGGAAGGGAAAAAGGGGGAAAGGGAAAGGGAAAGGGAAAGGGAAAGGGAAAGGGAAAGGGAAAGGGAAAGGGAAAGGGAAAGGGAAAGGGAAAGGGAAAGGGAAAGGGAAAGGGAAAGGGAAAGGGAAAGGGAGAAAAGGGTCCACAGTTTGAAAACGGATGCCCAGGTCTGTAGCAGTAAAACAGAGCCATTACCTGCAGAGGAGAAATGCCAGCTTTAGGCTGCTGTTTGTGAATATCTCTCTGCATCCTCCTTACCTGACAAGACAGGCAAACAAGGAGAGGTGAGCACAGTACAGGGGTACCTGGCAGGGGAGGTCTGCAATCCTCTAGAAGCACTTCACAAAGATCCTGCTTAAATCTATATAGATATTGACACCTGTGCTCCAGCCCCGAAAGGCAGCCATGGCTCACAGTGAAATAATTTTGCCCACCACTGGATGACAACCATGCCTGGGGTAAACCAGGCACTGTACATACTGATGGACTGCAAAGGCAGCAGTGCATGGTGCCTGTGAGCACTTTGATTTCCCCAGACAACTATCACAGATCCCTGCATAAGCTATTGTCTCGGCAGAGATCCACTGGCCAAGCACTCTGAAATGTATTTTCACACTCTCTTTAATATTGCTCAGCGAATGGCTTCATTACGCTTCTCCAGATGTCTTCTGACCATGTCTATCCCAGGAGGACTCAAGCTCTGGGAGGGCATTTTATGTTTGCTTAAAAATGCACCCTGTTTATAACTCTGTCCACTCTAGCAGGCACAGTACTTTTTGCTAGACCCTTTGCCTGGCAGCCCCAGCTCTCTCTCACAACACCCAGGTACGTATTTCTTGTCCTCTCAGTTTTCTCATTCACTGAGCCACAGATAATTATTGAGCTGGGAATGATAAAGCCAGGCCAGTTAATAAACTAAAGGAAAACAAGAATAAAAATACAACCAGTTTGTGTATCAGCCAAAGTGCACCTGTGCCTCAGAGGTTGTAGACAAGCTTGGCTTTCTTAAAGATGCCCTTGTCTATCTTTCATATTGGCAGGGATGAAATAGTCCACACAAAAGTTTAAGGCTCCCTCAAGTCCTCATATTTGTGTGGACTCTTCCAAATAGTTTCCCCTGCTTTGCTGAGCCAGCTGAACTATTTTCTTAAAGTTTGACAAAGGGGGTGCACATTCCCCTTGCAGTGTATCAAACTGCATCCCAAGGAGACCTTGGCCAGAAGAGATGCTGAGATGTTGCATCCTCTGTCTGAGGATCAAGTTAAAGGTGTGCCCCAGGAGACAGGTCTTAGGGGCTTCCTGTAGAACCAGACCTGAGGTGGATTGACATGAACCAAGGACAAAGAATGGGCAAAAAATGATCTTTCAAATAGTGAAGATTTAGATGTCAGAGGTCCCCCAGGTGGGACTCTGGCTTTGAGACCAATTTGCTGGCTATTCCCAGTTCAGTCAAGGCTTCCACAAAACAGAGTGAATCAAATAGGGAAATCTGTGTCCTTAATGATTCTTGATGAGTGAATATTATAAGAATATTTCTCAGATCCCCAGCCATTTTCCCCAGCTTTTATGTCCAGATTATACCAAAGTTTACATCAGCTTTCTTAATTCCTGAGTTTGTCACTATTCTTAGAATTTCCTACTTCAACACCATAGCCATTTTTCATTGTTAGGGTTCACTTCTATCTCACTCAGGGAGGTGATGAAAGCAAAACTGTTGGTCCAGCAGGAGTATGTGGAATGAAACTCTGTTCTTCTGTAGGTGATGGTGTTCAAAATGGAAGAGAGTAATAGGACAGAGAAGAAGCTCTTTTCCTCCAGTGCTCCATGCTTTGGGACAGCAAGTAGAAATGCTGCCATTCACATCTCCAGGCTAACTCAGCTATTCACCCCCCAGCCTCTGCTGGGCAGTGATCTTGTCACCTTTCAGAGACACAATCAGAAGAGCACTCAGCACCAGCAGTGGCATCACAATTTATCAGCAATTCCACTAAAACTGCTCATGTTTTGCAAAGACATCACTGTCACCTAGTTACCCAACGTTCATGGCTCGTCATTCCTGCAATGAGAATTTCAGAGCCACATAGCTGGTGAGTAAATCTGGACTGTGTTTGAGCAAGTCCTCTGGTAACGTAAAGCAACACCACTTCATTGCAAATCCTTGTTTGCTCTGCTCGTTGTTTGCTGCACGTGATTCATTGTGCTCCTAATCCATCAACGGAGAGAGGGAGTGAAAGAGAGAGGGAGAAGGAGCTTGGGAGAGGGAGGTGACAGATGAAGGGCAGTGCTGTGAATTACAACACGAAGGTGATTTTTACCCTTTATTGTTCCGTGCATTTGCCATCGACACAGACGATTATTTGGGTTTTAGTTTACTTTCAAATCCGATCACAAATGACTCGGTGTTGTAATATAATACAAAGTGTTCATACCTGATAAATCCGGCTTGGCTCAAGTACCTGGCTCAGCTGAAAGCATGCCAGCATGCTGAGAGTAATTAGTCAAAGTCCCTTCTCTGACCAATCATTTACGCAAGACCAGAGGAAATATTTGTGACAGAGGAGGCATCTTAGTGATTTCTGCTCCCATTAGCTGTAGAAATGGGTGCATTTTAGGCTCTGGATTCTCCAGCATTTTCATAGCATTGCCAGTCTGCATTGTAAGAAGAAAGACTGTTGTCTGCATTTTACCACAGACTCCTGTGTACTTGATCAATTGAAGACACAGAAATACCCAGATATGGATGTAGAATGACCTATATTCCCAATATATCAAGTATATATCTGCATGATAAACAGATTTTTGTCTTTTCAGTATGTATCACACTGAATATCGTAGAACAACACTACATTGCCCAGGAGGTACAGCTTCACAGTAGAAGAGCACCTTTAATATGATCACCATATGTTTTTGGCTTCCCAAAAGACCTGTATTTTAAACTCCCCTGCATACTTCAAAGATTCAGAATAATCCATGCTCTTAGGTGTAGTACTTATGTGCACTGAAAAATCATTGGGATCCCAGGGGTAGATTCATACCTCAATGCTACAACAACTGGAAAAACAAGTGCTTGAATAAAATAGAGACTCAAGTGATAAAGCTTTGTCCCTTCTATTGTGCCAGCTCCTCCCACACCCTGCCACCGACCGGCTGAAAACTCTTTGTAGGCTTTGGGTAGGATCAATCTTTTTTGGCTGGTTCCTATACATGCTGTCTCCACAGTAGTCCTGTTTCCTATTTTACAAGACAAAGGTACAGTTTCCAGAAAGAGATAAGTTGTGTTTGTGTACAAATGCACACCACACAACACATATGCACATTGGCATTCAGGTCTTTACTCTTCCCCATCAATAAATATGCAGCATACAAACACACTTACAGCTACAGGCACTCAGCACAATAGATCTCCATCCCAGCCCTGAAAAAGGCAAAGGTTTGAAGGATTTCTATTCATCCTGTTAGGGCTGCATGTAGCCTAGCATGTAGGTGGCTACAGATATGTTTACTGTCTTCGCAATCGTGTTAACCTGTGATGCAGAATTTCACATGACATGTATATGTGTGTGGTCCATAATGCCTCCATACCTTCCAGCCTGATATTCATATGTGCAATGGTACTCTGGGCAAAATGTGTGTGCACCTGCCTCTTCATTACAGTCTGACTTACAAAAACACAGAAAATCCATCCATAAATAAACACAATATGGAACCTTTCCCTATATATTTGCAGCAGACACAAGCTTATGTGTGTAATGAAGTCCATGACACGTAGGATCCTAATTGCTTTTGTGAAGCCAGGGAGCTGCAGACTCAACATCTACATAAAATATCCAGATCACACTAGCTTTTTCTGTCCATAACTCTCCTGATTCCCTTTGTGGAAAGCAGGGCTGCATTAAGAGCTCTCAGAGAGCAGAGCTGATATTGCCAACCAAATTGAAGACACGGCTTTGCAAGATGTTTAAAATCTAGCAAATCTGTAGCTAACATACAAATCTCCAGAGCACTGGCAGAAAAAAAAATCAGATTCATTTCCAGACCTAGAATTTTGTGATGGGTAGCCAGCTAGTTATTTCAATAATCAGCTGCAAATGATCATTTAAGGCATTTTTCAATCTCTGAGTCACAAAGACTCTAAATACTTCCACATGTCACATCTGGGGGGCTTGGACTGGGGTTTAGGCTGCAGAAGGGCTCTTTCAAATTGAACAGACAGGCATTGGGTAGAAAAGCTGCTTCAGCTACCATTTTTATTAAGCTTAAAGGAAAGGAAGGGCAAGGAAAAAAGGAAACCTCTGTGATCACAAAATCAGCTTGTAAGACAGTAAAGGAGGAACAGCAGGTTAGATGCCTTCTGGGGCCAAAATGGAGAAAACCTGAACTTCCAGTAGTTGGTCTCACCTGCCTCATGCAAAGAAAGAGCCAGGAGTGTGTGGACACCTCAAGTTTCACTGTACGACTACTGCCCCTGGTTATGTGCCCCACACAGGCAGCAGGAACCTTCCTCCAGCTTTTATTAAGCCTAAATCTCATTTTATCAATACTATTATCTTGCAGCACAGAACCCCTCATTTTCTCCTGAAACCCCTGGTATTACTTCTTTGGTGCTCTCACAAGTGCTTTTTGCAATGAAAGCACCACTCTACAATATTATTGTAGTAGGGGCTTGTTCAAACAAACAGCATGGAAAAAACCTATCCGTCTCTTAATACATTTTGTAGCTGCACATTGCTTTGTCCTTGCCCACTGTGGGCACACCTGTGGGCTGAATTTTTCTTTTAACTATTTTTTTTTTTAAGTTTTCATGTGTTTGACTAGTGTCAGATTGACCAAGGAGCAATTGAGATCCCAGCGTGGCTTACAATACTCAGCAGTATTTTACCCTTTCACTTAAGGACCAAATGCAGTAACTGAGGGACTGAAAAGGTGGGGAAGGATTTAATGGATACTGATAGCACTTGTAGCTAGCAGTGGGTCCTGGTGGCAAAATGATCCAGACACCAAAAATATAGAAAACCAAAGGGTGTTCTGAGCTACCAGTGGGGTTTGCTGTTTGGTTAGCCTTAACCTGTGCCAAAGCAAAAGACATCAGAGTTTCAAGGCACTAGTGGATTCCCACAGGGATCAGGAAGTAATTTCTTTCCATGCATTGCACAATTAGTCTAGTGAAAAATGGCCTGGAGGATCGAGGTCATTTTCCTCTGAATCATCCCAGACTGGCCACTGCCAAAGGCAGGAAGCAATGCAAAATGCATGGGTGATCTCAGGAGATATGGCAAACCCTGTGCTCCCATTTAATGCAGAAGTCTAAGCTCTCCTGGTAGCTCCCCTAAGGAAAGTGGAGTTCGGCACAATTTCCACATGTATTCCTATTCAATAATTGATGAGCTCAGTGAGTTCCTAGTAAAGTAGCTGCTTCCAGCCATTTCCTTTATTTAAATGTAATTGTTTGTTTAAAACCGTAAAATGAAAGCCCAGAGGGAGCCAGGGAGTTTGACCTGCTGTGCCCACTGTAAGAGATCCGCAGCTACAGCAGGGACTTCGCTGCTCTGCAAGGCTGACACTTTCCAGAAGTTGCTGTTAAGCCCACAACTAAAGCTCTCTCCCTTTTGCTAAAGAAGTCTCCATGGCCTCTTGGCAAATCATGGCACTCAGGTAATTGTTCTTGTTCTAAAGGTCCACACATTATATATATTGACCTGCTCAGTCATCATGTAGCAAGCCTAGCCTGCCATGATCCCAGAGAAACATCTCAGGCAAGTGATAAAGATGCATTGTGAAGTCACCCAGATGATCTGTTGGAGCCCTTTTGTTTCATCCTAAAAGTGGTATCTGATTGTGATCCATTGCAAGAAAGCAAGGGACAGACACTAGGTACCTTCCCTGTGACCCTTGCACTGTAATGAACACCCAGAAGCCTTGGTGGTTACATTCCCCAAGCTTCCAGCATCTGCAAAATTAAGGTTAGACTTGTATAGAAAATACGTTTCTTCACAAGCTTTACACTGCTTCCTGCTGTCATTTTTGTATGGGCTAGAAATATGAAAATATCCTTAGTCAGAGATATTTCAGTCTGCTGCTTTTCATCTGGATCTAAGAAATACAAAGTCAGGTGAAAGTAGTGCATAAAAGGAAAGAAGGAGCTTCCTCTCTCATCTCAGGAGCCTGACATGGATTTGCTGTGGGTTATCCACCAGAACATCCAGTGTGCTCAGTGTATCGACTACCCACATCAGAGCTGTCTGCAGGTCTGCCCTATAGCCATTACCCAGTTCTTTGGGCTCTTGGGCATCCCAGGAATGGCCACCCACTTACCCACATACTTGCCATCCTCTGCTGCAGCTCTTGCTCTCCCATAGCACTCTCAGCTCCTTGACAAAACCCTCCTGATCGATGAAGCCAGGTAGAGTGTTTGCCATGCAAACCCCATCCTCAGGAGACATGGTCTGGATACACACAGCCGTGTTTCTGGGCTCATTGCCTTCAGGCAGAGCGTGATTCAGGAGACAGCAGCTTCCCTCAGGAAAATTTAGGCATATCTGACCAGTCCAGGAGGGTGAAATGTGCTGTTTGCTTCAGCCCTGGTCCTGCAAAGACTGAGAGATGTGTTAACTTTGTGCACTGCAGATAGTGCCACCAGAGCTGTTATAAAGGTATTTAGCTTATCTTGCTCCTCATCCTTGCTCTGCAAAGCAGCTTGACCCTCTTTGCAATAATGCATCCTGGACTGAACCTCCACATCTCTTCCTGAGCATGTTTGTACTGGAGATAAAGCCTGGCTGGGAAGGCAGAAGCACATCTGGCTGCAGGATGCTTGTAGCACCTGAGGCAAAGCTCCATGTATTGTGTGCGTGTGGTTAAACCTGCGCTGTGTGTACTCGATAGCTGGGTATCAGCTAGGTGTATGGCTATGTAATTATACTGCAATTAAATTTAATAGCTTTGCTAACAGCTCAACTGCAGGAGAGTTTGCCTGAGAATTTTTTGTACTGGGATTATTAACCTTTTGATGGCTTCACGCATCTATTTACACTTATATACTGTCCCCTAAAGTTATATTTCCATTCCATCCAGAGGTTTATAAAAAGATTTTTGTTGTGATTGCTCTTTTATAAGCCAGCATAGCTCAGTGCAGAGCTAATCAAGGAGGGTATGTTGCACAAGTGAGGCGAGTTGTGTATTCTGATTTCCATGACAGGAAGATCTCGGTCCCATGAACTGAGTAGTCTTCTAGAAGATATGGGCTTAGCCCTCCCAAAACACAGCAAGGAAGGTCTGTGGTTCCCTCAGAAAGAGACATGAGGTGGCACTGAGACGCTGCAGAGGAGGTAGTAAAAGAAAAGGTTCCGAGGTGTAGCATAGAAGCCTAAATTTCCATTTGAGATCAGTACTTTCCCATCATCTGGTCTGTGCTCTCTAACCTAATGGGCTGTGGCGAGACAATTGAGGACTTCCATCTTAAGGTCTAAGTTTGAAGCAAACCTGTGTGCTGGTCTATGGCAGCAGCAGGAGCAAGAGCAGCAACCCAGGTGTCCATTAAACATGGGGCTCTCCTCTCCAGACAATTCATTGCTTCAGTGTGTTCTCCAGGGACACAGTGGAATAGATTTTCTCTTCAAGGCTCAAACTTCCAGGCCAGTTTAGTATACAGTGAATTTCCATCCTTTTCCTTGTTCAGTTTACAGGACTTTATGGATCTTTTTATTTTAACCTTTTATACAGTGTAAGGTCTATGTTTAGGCACCCTCATATCTCTCTATTTATTAAGAGGAATTACTTCTGGTTTGCAGATTGGAATCTGCTTAAGCTTTCACTGTGATTTATAAAGTCCTATCTCTCCTACCACACCAGGTTTTGTTTTTCTATTTTAACTTGTTTCCAGCTTCATAATGATTTTTAATCAGACAACAATTAATGATGCAAATAAGAAGAAAGGACACTGAGGGATGGTTACACCTACTGTATTAGAGTTATTTGAATTTCAATAATTCTGTCTTCTTTTTTCTTATATCATTTGAAGGCCTGTTACCACAAATGTTTAGCAATGTGTTTAATAGTCAATGTGGAGGAGCACAGTCAGTGGACATGGTATGGTCCAGTGGAGAGAGCTTTGTGCTAGAAGTCATGATACATCAGGTTTTTATGCAAGTGGTGTTTATAGGCAATGAAAGATATTAACCTTTACCCTGTCACAGCATTATACTAAACAAGAAGACAAAGGTCAGGCTTTTGGCTACATGAAGCCTTCAAAATACTAAGATTCATCACAACAACCTTTATTAAAAAAAATAAGCTTTGGTAAATATACTGAAAAAGAAGGAATAAGAAATGATCTTTCACCTTAACCCAGATTTTAGTTTTCACTTTCATGCATCATTAATGTGACAGTTTTTAGAGAATGTTGGAGCATTAGGAGTTAACCTTTTCAGGGAAAAAGAGGAAATCACTTGATAACATGATTTGTTTGATGACTCTGGCTATCTCCTTGTAGAAGACATTCCATCTTCCAAGCCATTCCTTAGCATATGACTGCCTCAGAGTATAGCAGATGTCACCACTACTCCTTTAATTACTGCAAACTGTGGTAGGGAGCACCTACAACACTGGAGGTTTTATAACCAGTGCTGCAGTGGGCATAGATAAACTGTCTTCATATTTGGGGCAAACCAAAGAAATACTGTGTTATTGTTCTTTGAGTGCTCCCTTCTAATTGAAGTGGAGTTTTTGGAGATTTTTCTCCTCACTGCCATCTATATAATGCAGTTTTCCATTAAATGTATAACAATGCATCAATAAATCACTAGGCAAAGTAAATATGCAGATCTTCTAGTCGTGAATGTTGCAAGAAATAAACCTTTTGTAATTGGCAATTAATGTCTTCAGGATCAATATCTGGCAGAAGGACCTATAGAGTAAGTCTGAATCATCTATGACTACACAGGAATGACTGATGCTTTAAAAACAAGCCTGACTACCAGCCAAGTGTATAAATTGCAGTTTTAATATAAAATAGGTACCAAATAAAACAGGATCTACTAGTGGCAGACACTGGCCATTTGATGTTTCATCAGCACCAACACATTCCTTCATCATGTTGAGACAGACAAAGAGGGAAGAGTATTATTCCAGCTTGGGACTGTATCACACACAATTCAGAGATGGACTGCCTTGCTTTATCCTGCTATTAGGAGTCCTGGGAGGTGCTGTAACTGAAATAATGAAGATACAGAATCCATTGAAAAAGGATGCAGGAGTGGGCCGTTGGGTTGTATTCCTCCATGTGTGCAGTTAATTCCAACAGCCCAAGCAGTGATGCTGCAGCCCACAGAGAGAGCAGGCTACAGCAGCTCTTGCATTGTGAATCCAGGGAGGAAGTGATACACAGAGCAACTAAAATAATCAAATTTTCTATTCCAGCTTTGAAATCTGGGGATGAATCTAGACCTCACAGATGATATTTTCCTGCCTAGTATTTTTGATAGATCTCTATTCTCTGTGTACGTGGATATAGATTTATGCACTATATGTCCGTTACATGTCGTCTCTACATTGATACAGGCACCGTAACTAAAAGGACAAACGTAAATACACATATTCAGGCAGCTCAGATTATGTGCTGAGAGACCCAGTTATCATAAAAAGACCAATAAGAAAGAGTAGAAGAATGTGTGACTGCTGGAATGACTCTTGTTTCCTTTTCATTATTCTTAATAAAAGGAGATGGTGCCGAAAAATTGTGTTTCCTTGGTTATTTTTCCCAGGAGATACTTTATAAAACGCAGAATATATAACAGACTGTGTTGCAAGCAAATACCTTATTAGGTGGATATAGTTAGAAAGAAAGAGTAACACAAATGAATGGTAATATTTTTCCCCTTTTACACTTAGTAAAAAGTGCAATAGGTCTTGATATGGATTTAATAGCAGCTTCCCTAAGAGTGGTGAGAAAAAGAATCTCACAGCCATGGTGTGTACAAGAACTTCTTAAATACTTGTACTGAATCATTAGCAACCAAAAGGATATCTTAAGACTCTCTGAGGAGACAGCAATAAGATTTCAGCTGTGAGATCTGGTAGTGGATAGAAAGCATCTCTTCTTCCAGAATCCAAAACTGCAGGTCTCTAGGAAATCACATAAGGCCATGCTTAATGACAGTATCTGTGTATGAGCCACTGATTTCCAGTATTTAAGGACCAAGCTCCACTAGGTGCTTAGATATGTTCTTGTATTGCACTGTCAGTCCCTTTATCTGGGCATATCAAGTGCCCCAAGTTAGCTGAGACGAATGTTAAGGTTTGGGTGGTAAAGAAAACCCACAACAAAGTGCCAACTGAGGGAGTGCCTGTCCAGTGCTTCTCTGGGAGGGAATTTTCAGCCCAAGGGGTCTGTGTCCACGGGTAGAGCTGCTGACTGAATGCAATTGGGTTCATGAAAGGAAAACATCAGTTGACACAAGCTTATCAGCAGCAGCGACACAGTTGCCTGATGCTCTTGTGATCCAGTGAAAAGGTTTCTGTGTCAGAAGGCAAAGGGGGTGTTCTCAGTGAAAAGCCCACCAAAGCGGGACACTTACTCGTTACACAGACTCGTTCTTCCAGGACAAGCTCCGCCAGCCAGGGAATAAACCTGAACAGCAGAGATAAAGTTGTTTTGTTTCCACTGATGCTAGATGACTTTTTCTTTTTCAGTGGAAGCCATCCTATTCACTTTGGTTTGGTTGTTGGTTTTTTTCTCCTCAAGGATTTTAGTCACCTTCAGAAGGAATCCTCCCCCTCCTTGTTGCTATCATTCCAGCATCACTCAGTAATGCCTGTAAAAACAACAACAAAACCTCTGGAGGAAAAGATTTTTATTCTTTTTTTAAGAAAAAGTAGAAAAAAATAAAAAACAGCCAAAACCAACCAGAACTTTTATTTCTTGTTGAGTAACCATATTCCATGAGGCATGGCGAGCAGACATTAAATTCTCACTCAACTCAAAGGCAAACCATTATTCTGTAATTTTGTATGTAAATAAGATGTATTAGGAAATCGCTCAAGCAATTAATTAAACAGCTGTTACAGAATAAGTGATAAAGGAAACAGGGGGATGAATATGCGGAATTTTCCTTGCACAGGCATCAGTTTGCCTTTATTTATTTATTTATTGCTTGTGTAGATGTGCATTACAATTCCTGCGTACCACGGTATCAGCTCTGAGCATCATCAGGGGGATGTTATCCTGTGTTGTTGGATCTTGACTTCATTACCACAGCAAGAGGAACAGGGAATGAAGGTGATTTGGAAGCAGACAGAGGTCTGTAGTTGTTGCTATGAGGCTGTCAGTGGTATGACCACCAGCTTGCATGCATAGCTTGCACTGTAGCTGAAGGAGGGATTTTATTAGCTTTCAGAAGCAATCTTTTATCTTTGAGACGTGCAGTGACCTGGGAATGTGCCCACCCTAAGCCAAATGGTAACATCAGGCTTGCTGTCTTCACATGGACACTTACTTGGAGAGAAGCCCATAATTTTTTTAACCCAGGCCATGTATTTCACACAGCAGCCATGTAGTAGGGGAACCAGTCTTTGGAGAGTGAAGCTCTCAAAGACAAATGCCAAAGGATGTCCAGGCTTTGGCCACAGCTGAGATCCAACCAAATCAATGAAAGGCACATTACAAGGGACAGTCTGGGACTGATAAGCAAATGAAGCTGGACAGGTGAAAAGTATAAAGAAAAATGTCACCACAGAGATGAGATTTGACTATAAACACACACAAGGCCATAAGCTAAAGACCTCAAGTCTGCCATTCCAGAACCTTCCAGGCTAACTGTCCTTTCTTTCACCTCCCTGGAAGCACTAGCTGTGCTCTGTCAATGGAGCAGGACCAGGCCCTTGGCAGGTCTTCCCTAGAGCTGGTGTTAATAAATTATAAATTTCTGAGGTGTAACAGGAAGAAATTGTAAAGGTTGGTCAGCACAGAGGGAATCACACAGAAATGAAGCTCAATCCACATTCTCACTCTGCTTGTTCTGCTAGTCTCCCTGCCTCTTTCCTTGCACAGCATCTGGTCTGACTTCTCAACTTGGAAAGATCCCTCTCATACTGAAAGGTCTGTGGCTTTCAGGTACATTGGGGATGCCTGCTCCTTTCTGACAAAGCCAAAGCAACAGAGGATGCTAGTTACAGTCTTCTGCTCCTATCTCATACTCCTGCTGTTCCTCACTGGTGAGACTGGCCTCAGACTCATCTCACATGCACACATTCAATCCTTTAGGTAGAAGACCACAAAAAGTAATTTTCACCAGACTTTTTCACTTCAGTAGCAGGCTTGACAGCCATCTTCACAGCCGTTCCCATTTGCAGTGAGAACAGCCTGTACTACTGCCTCACTGCAGATCTGTGATGGATGTGCTCCAGCTCTAGACAAGGTCCAAATTGAAAAGAAGCCTTCCAGTTTGCCAGCTGCACTTGTGAGGAAGGGAGACACAAATGTCTTGATGGCCTTGAAAGGTAGAGAAAGGCTTGCAATGAGCAGTGTTAAGTGATTCTGTCTCTGGGATATGTTCATCCCTCTGCAGAGGTCAGCACAAGGCAATGTTATGCCCTCTCTTGGCCTTTGACCCTTTCCATCCTTTCAGCTCAGTAGAATTAATGCACTGGGTGAGTGGCTGCAAACTGAACCTTGTGTAGAAATGGGAGTGTTGTGGGAAATAAGGCCTTCAGGGTATCTGCAGCAATTTGCTTAGTGCTGGGACCATATTGTGTCATGTTCCCAGCCTTATTAAAAAGAGCTCACTGCCTCTCCAGAGGAAAGGATCAGAGCCTTGAAGAGATGAAGGATTGCTCTGGCTAGTCAAGGAAGTAATTTTAATTTGCAACATTCAGCTTCCAACTGTTCAACAATAGCAAGAGGTTAACAATGTGGAACTGGGTCTCACTCAGAAGAGACATTTCGCTCAGTCACTGTGCGCATGTCACTACTCTCGGTCCTCTTTTCTTCTGCTGAAAGGAGCTTATGCCTGGACTCCTGCCTCTTAGCAATGCCCTGGACCCCTGCCTGTTTGCAGTTTTTAAAGCAGTGTCAAAATGAACTGGATTTGAACCTGAAGTCAGTAGCAGACTTTTGTCACCCTGCTCTGGCCTTGTGGCCAAAATGTTTCATTGGAAGATCCGGAGTTCTTTTTCCAGTCCCATGAAATTACTCTTGATTGCAACTTGTTATCTTATCCTAGGTGAGTTTTTAACATTAAAAAGGGGAAAGCCAAGAGCAGCCAGGGTGGAAGGGGCTGGCATTGCTCCTTTCTTGGTAATGTGGCATTTGCTCACATCCAGAAGTAGGAAGAAAGGGATGCAGCATGGCCCATGACTCCAAATTGACTTAGTAGGTTGTTCTCACATCAGACCACCTGGCCTCTAATTAACAGTCTGAGAAAAGGGAAGGACATGGATGTTTTCTTTTTCTGTTCACACTGGACAATTATTCCAACAGCTGTCTTAGACGTGGCAGATTTAATAACTGCAAATGAAGGACATTTATCTCTGAAATAGCTGTTTTGATAAAAAATGGTAAAATCAATGAATTCATTACTACACACTGACAGTAATACTTGGTGGGGGAAGGGAACAAGGTTGTGCTGTTATAAATGATTGCAGTCTGGTGGCATTTCGGTGTTCAAGGAGGCGTTTGTGTGTAATGGAAATGTTTGTGGCCTTTATCTGGAATTGCAGTGGTCTAATATGCAGAGCACACCTTCTGCAAACACTGCTACAAAAGGCTTCTGAAGCACCTGTAATTTCTGATCTACCCCCTTGTGGGAAATTATATCCAGGAAAGCAGTCACTCAACACTTCTTATCTGCTGAGACAATGAGGGAGGGATGGATAGAGATCTCATATCAACAGCTCTGTTCTCACCATCACTAAACCCCAATCACACAAACCTCCAGCATGCACAAAAATTAACTCAGCACAAAACAAATTTTAATAGAGTAATTTGACTGGTTCTGCCAGGGCTAGCCACAGCATCAAGTGTGTAAGTAGATATTGCTGCAGAATGTAATTTTCAGGATCCATTTCACCATTTCATTTCATAATAGATCCAGTTTCAAAAATTTTCACTCTGCTGTTGAAAAATTGCAATTAAAGAAATGTATAAAATATTAGTTTCCTTTGTAAAATCTTTTTAATTATTATTGGAAATTTCCTGCAAAATATTTTAACTTCAAGTTTTGCAACTGCTGTCTGTATGTTTCTTTCCTTTATCTCCTCTTCTCTCTTTTTCCTTCCTGAATTTGTCACTCGGAAGAGAAGAAAAGGAGGATAAATAATTGTATTAAGTCAACATTTCATTTATTTTTTTGCATGTTAGTGAGGAAAGAAAGAATAAAATTATTTGTAACAACTCAATTTTAACAAAGGTGTTTGGGGTTTTTTTTGACAGAACAGAAAAATCAACGAGCTCTGTTGCTTTAGACTGATCCTGAAGACTTTCATCTCCCACAGAAGTGAGTTTACTCCAATTTAATTTACCATTATGTGGGCTCAGAAATATGCGCTGAAAGTGCCATACACTGTGATCTACCATCTTGAGGCCTTCCAGCTGCCAGGCTGCATGGAAATAACTCAAAACATTCAGCACAATAGGTTCAGTGGGTGTTCAGTGTAAACAAACACTGATGGGATTTATGGAGATACCTTCCAACTCTTTTTTTCTTCCAAAAAGCAGGAGTGGATTTTGTGACATGAACCTAAAATCCCCTTGTATGCATTAGCAAAAGTCATTTAGTCCTTGCTCATCACACCTGTGACACAACTCTAGCTTGGCAGCTTCTCTCTTTTCATCTTGTTTTGCTTTTGATCCTAATATTTCTTGATGGGGATTTGCAGTGACTGCCTCTCCAGGCTGTTCACAAGAAGCCAGTATATGATGTGAAAATCCTAATCCTGCAGATCTGCAGAGCTACGTTGTCATCAGTGACTGGGGCCATCTGACACCAGCTGAGCATCTGGCCCATCACCCCTCACTAGAGAACCAGTGATGGGTAGTTCCTGACTGGGCCAGTTGACTGGGCTAATACACAGCTGTATCGAGGAACACAAGAGCTTAGCTGCAACAAACAAGTCTGAATAAATCCATGCTGTACTCACCATTCCTTTGCCCTAGAAATAACAGCCTCGTCAGAGCATGGTGTACTGGCAAGAATAGCAAAGCATCCGACATGATGAATAATGTTTACATCGAGAATCCAGATGTCATTTTCCATCCTGTTGCTTTAGAAATAATGGCCTGTTACTTCTTATTAAATCAAGGGTAATCCATTCACCTACAGGCCCAATGATAGCTGTCTCTGCTAATCTCCACTCAGGGAGCTATATTCATCAACAGGAAAGGCCTGTGTTTCTAGCAACAACTGGAAGCCCAATGATCTTCAGCAATGAAATTTCAAATATCAATTAGTAGTCTAAAAGTATGAGTCTGTCAGTGCAGTCCAGCATTTACATAAAACCCAGTTTTGCATCAGTAGTGTGACCTCCTATGTCCTCAAGCACACAGATCCCAATATTATTCGTTTTCTTCACAAATCTTTTTATTTACTGGCAATAAAAAGCTCTGTGTCTCTCTTCAGTGATGATTCTCCCTGTGTCATAAAACACACCAGCCAGTTTAATCCTTCCATGGATGGATCTGACTTCAAAATTGGCCCTGCTTTGAGATGGGGGCTGGATGAGATGACCTCCAGAGGTCCCTTTCAACCCAATTTTTTCTATGATTCTGTGAAGAAAGTGGTGAGAATAGCCATGATTAAAATACTGTGACCTTGAAAAACAACTGAAAGTTCTCTTTAAACAACCTTTATGCAACCTGGTTTTCCTAGTTGGGTTGAACCAAGGACATCCTTGATTTGACCTGGTAATTATGGCAATGTGCACCTGCCCTCTTTTGTCTTTCTGCTGAAGTGTGAAAAAAAGGTTATTTTTCTGTGGGGAAAAAAAAAAAAAAAGGAAATTTAGAAAACAGAGATTAAATAAACAAGTGTGTGACCAATTTATTATGAGATATTTGCACACAGCAAGATCTGGTCACATCTACTTTCAGATTCTAGTCCTTCGCTTTGGGGCTTTTGGACTGTAATTGTGTTCAGTCTTCTATTTATACAATGAATCTATAATGTAATTTCATGAGGTACTGAGATGCACTGAAAAACACACGAGCACTAAGTTGCTCTGCCTAATCCATATGAAACAGTGTTGGAAATCAGCCTGGTAAACATGGCAAGAGAATGAGCAAGGATTTCATCTGGGGCTCTGACACTAATCTAAAAAGGATTATCAAGGAGATAGCCTGAGATGCAGAGCACTTGAACAGAGAGGACAATGAATCCTATTTAAATGAATGCATTGGATTGCAGGTGGCTTGTAGGCGATTAGCACATGGACTTCATACTGACCAAGCCAGTAGGAGTTCATCCCTCACAGCCAACTGCACCAGTTACAGTCACTGCTCCCTTCGCCGAATACAAATAGAGGTTAAGCGAAACAGACGATTTTCGAACATTAGCTTTTAATAGGGACAGCATGTCTGGCAAGATGAAAAGAATGTAAAGCCCTTGCTGTTCACAGTTGTAATCCACCCCCAGTTGTCTCGCTGTCATTTCTCCACAAGCTTCACCACTTGTTGCTTTGGAGAACTCGCTTCAACATGAATTGATATGAAGACAGCCAACGCTTTGTGCTTGGTGCCCCAGGAGAAGGCAGTTCTTGCACTCAAGTTCACTATGAGCCAAAGGTGGTGGTGTTTGTGACTGCACTCCTCTGACCTCCCTGCTCTATTTTGCTTGTTTTGTTTGCTTTTAAATTTTATGTTGTTCCTAATAACAGATCAGTGAGCAACTGTCCATTTGGGGTGATGGAAAGCAAAGTTCAGTCCAGCAAAATATTTAATTGCAGGTTTAACTTAAAACATGAGAATTACCCCTTTTGAAACAAAAGAAATAAGTCTTTCCCTCCTTTTGTGACAGAAACCTAAGAGCCTGCTGTTTCCCCCAGTCTCATCTGCTTTTCGTCCTCTGGTAAATTGAAGGTTTTGTGGCTTTTGGCCTTTTGAACTGTAGGATTTAGTTTCCAAGTAGCAGAAAATGTTTTGTGGACTGTAACATGCAGTACTGTGTTCCTGTATCCCATGTGCCTGAAGCCAAGAGTCTAGCCAAGATCAAGAATTTATGCGATGTTTCAATAACAACTGAACAAATCCATGCTAATTCCATAAAAGAGCTGTCATCCATCCTGTTACTGTTTTGGTTTTTGGCTACAAATAAATTATGCATGCCCTGAAGTCCCCTAAAATCTTCATAGGTTACTGGGGTACCATGCAATGAGCGAACTTAAGCAAAGCAACTTTCAAGCCTGACAACTCTCAGCATGTCATGGTGCTCCTAACAATTGAATTCCTGAACCCATGCAAAGGAAGATGGAGAACATAAAGGCACTCTTGCTAGTCCATTCCATTTCCCCTTTTTTTTTTCCTGTTGCTTCTGATTAAGGCTAATAAACCACATGAGAAATGTATTAACTACACCAACACTTTTTCACCTTTCATAAGCCAGTTCTGTTGGGTCGCCCTATTTCTACACACAAACACTCCTGTCTAATTGTTCTATCAGCATGGTTCAGTGTATGGTTGAATTAGAAATTGTACTGGATGGTACAGAGCATTCCTTGTTTGAAGGAAAGCTGTCACAAATGTATCAAAAGCACCTTTTCAGGTATTTTTACATGCTGTACAAGGCAAGCTGTTATGTACACTGCAAGTGTTTATCCATTATAAAGTCATATTTGATTCAGTAAGACTGGAATGAGTTCCAGTAGGTTAAATATCTCAAAAGCCAAAGTTCCCTCTTTCTAGAGTTCATATGCTTAGTGCACTTAGCTTTCCAAACATAAAAGTAATCATAACATAATAACATACCCAGAGGATCTGAAAACGTCACTGGGTGGTTCATGGGATGTATTAAGCCATCTACCATGCCTTTCATCCACTGGAAGATTTGTGCAAAACAGAGAACATCGTTATAAAAGAAGACAGATCATAAAACAGAGGGCCAAGCCCTCAAGTTGTTTATCATAATAAAGCCAGTAACACTGTACTGATTTGTGCCAGCAGAGAATCCGGCTCTTTGTATTTAAAACAGATGTAAATATCTCAGAGCAATAAAAGTGAAATATGCTTTAGCTGTACTTTAAGGAGAGATTTCAGCAAACTTTATGTTTAAATTTCTTGCTTGATTAGCCCACAATAGCTTCTAATCGCTTGGGAGAATTTTTAAAAATCAAACTTGAATATACTCAAGCTGAAAAAGTTGTCTGCAGTTCATGGGGACTAACTTTTATTTTTTAAGGGGAAAAAAATCCTTCAGCTCATTTGCAAATAGCTATTGCATCCAATATTGAAGATGTGAAACTAGCAAAGCCTATTGTTTGAATGAAAGCTCAACACCTCATTTTCCACTCATCTTGCAAAGGATGTGCAGTCCTGCGGAAAATGATAGAGTAACATTATTATAAAAATGGAGTGATAGATAAATGGGATCTTTTGTGTTTATTTTGCTGAGCTAGCCCTTGCAGATGGGTGAGTTTTGTGTGTGTTTGAAGATGGGATATGGATGCATCCTATCAGCCCTCACAGAAGACTAGACAGAACTACTTACTCAAACTCCAATCAGTATTGGGTGTGACCAAAACACTTGTTTTTTCCATGGCGCTCCAATCCCATTCCTCACCCTGACTTTTACTGCAGCTAAAGGCGCTCAGCACCTCTGAAGACCCAACTATTCATGAGGCATGTCAGGTTTTCAGTAGAGGAGAGATAAAGCAGCCATCGCTGGGAAAGCTGCCTGTACCCCTGACTGCCCATCTGTAAAATGTAACTAATTTCATTCACTGGGGAGTGCTGGGGGGATTAATTGGATTTAGTGGCCACAATGTACTTTACATTTGTTGGGTGGAAGGAGACTGATAAGAGTTGAGGTGCAAATTTCTCAGAGGTGCAAGGAAAAAACTGACCAAGGAGGAGGCCAATTATTTAAAGAGTCAGTGAAGCAAGGAAAAGACAATTAGCATTGGTATCACCCTAATTCACAACAATTTACAACAATGAGGCTGAGCCACTCTTCCCATTAAGGCCAGAATGCATAATTCCTTGACCTTATTATAAAACATAATTAAAAAAAAACATGAGTGAAAAGGCTGCTTGTCCACATGGGCAAACAGAAAACTGAAGGACACATGAAGGAATTGAAGGACAATGTTTCTTGGGAGCCCTGAATCTGAAAGAAAACATCAGTAGATCTATCAAACCACATTCAATCGAGCCATCACAAACAGGTCACAAAAAATTTGAACCACACAGCCTTTACTCTATTTTCTCTCCATCAGGAGTCTCTCATCTGGACCTTGCTTGCAAGGAATGTCAATGGTAGTGTCCAAATGAGCAGAGAGCCACAGAGCTGGCCCATTCTCCCAGACTGCACAAGGCTAGGATTCTTTTTTCCTGTATTCTTGTAGGTTGTCTTAGATGTTAGCCCCAAATATCTCCAGCAATGCAGCATGGAACAAACATTAGAGAAGCAGATGGAATACCAGGAGTAGCAGCATCAATATATTGAGTGGATTAGAGGCTGGCATACAGCTGCCACTTTCTTGATCTTTTATTAACATATAATGTTATTAAATACAGAGTTAAAGGAAAGTCACTCCAAAAGGGGCCAGAGAATAGGCCTCTAATGGATTTTTTAAGGAGTATGTGGAGCTAAGGACCTAAGCCAGAGCAGTTTGCAATGGGAAAAGTATACCTACTGACCTTAACACCTTTAAAAGCATCCTCTATGGGGTTTTTATGTTTTAAGTTGTTTATGGTATTTGTGTTTAAGAGTCTTCTCTGTCTAGGAAGCAGTGGACAGACAAGTGGTAGATCTCCTGTGCTTGCTTTCATCTCCTCAATTAGGAAAAAAAATAGTAAAAAAACAATTTAAAAACTCCTTAACTCTGTCAAAAAGAACATTTTTTTCTTCATCTGTGAAATGTTCCATTCTCAAATAGAAACACTTTGAAAAGTTTTCCTGAGGAGGAAAATGTTCACCAGCATTAAAGGACAAGAGAGCTTTGGTAACACCAACTTTACACAGTGCTTTTCGTACGTGCATCTCGAAGTCCTTCACAGATCATGTAAGTATTTTCAAAATTTATCCCAATACCATTTTGAGCAACCTAAGCAGCCATATCCTAAAAACCTGGGAATAGGCACCCCTAGACAGCATAAACATGGTACAAATCAGTCTAGCTTTACAGATTTTGGTGTATCTTCAAAATGTGTAAGGGCTGAATATGAACCTCCTTGCTTTTTACAGTTGTTCGTAAAACACTTAGTGCACTGTAGATGTTATTTATAAAACTATTGATTTTTATTATTAATCTTTATGCCTGCCTTGTTGTCTATCTGCTGGCTAATCACTGTCAGGTGTACTAGATTGTACTCATGGATTGGACTGGAGTTGATGGGATTAATTGATTTGATTATACTGAGTGAAATCAGTGGATTTCACATCAAACAGAATCAATAATCTGAATTACATTAGACAGATGAGCAAACTTTGGATAAGATCATTGCTTTAGTTTTCATGGGCTGTTACAGTGGTTGAGATCAGTGGATTGAATTAATCTGTGTGAGATACAGGGACCGGTTCCATTTGAATCGCACTGGTGGGCTCAATAATTCCAATTCCTTTTTAACTTGAGTTTTCACTGATCTTTATTATAATAATTATACCTAGCGGCAATCACCCTCTCTGGTACACACAAAAAAAGTTCATTATATGACACAGAGATGAAGTGGCTCATTTTCCCCCTGTTCTAATTTGGTAAATGGTGATTACAGAGGTAGGAGCTTAGCGAAACCCAATGAGCCTTGATGCGTTAGTTAGATTTTTAGCAAGTCATCTTTACTGAGACCTAACTGCATGTAGCCAAGTAAGATGACAAGTCCAAAACTCTTGCCTGCTGGTAGTGTTATTCTCTTGATTATCCTCCAGCATGTTGAACACTTCTGTGTTAGAAGGGCAGCACAAAAGGCTACGGCATCACACGTGACCATCTTTTTCTTGTCCTTAATCAGGGATGTTGAACTGTTCTCTATCCCCAAGAGGAAGAAGAATTCATTAGATTTCATCTTTTTTCACTCCTGAATTCTAAGTGTCTCTTTCTTTTTCTCTCTCTTCCTGGGGGAAATGTGTGAGGAACTAATGTTTAGAAAAAAATATTATCTTTTGCAATTCCCACATGATGCTGAATTCCATCTTCCGCATGAAAGCTGCAGTCAAATGTCACCATAACAGAGGGGTAGGATGTTAGCAGCATTTCCTTTCAATTCACTGATCAAAAAAGAGAAGATTAGCCACCTCTTTCCCAGCTTAGTGACATAAAAACTATGGGATTGGTCTGCAAAAGTAAAAGGCAGACAGTGTGGGCAATGAGAAGTTCAGTGGGTCATGACCAAAGCTGTAATTTAAAAATAAAAGTTCATTCATATTTTCACACACATAACACTACCAGATTAGGGTACAAAAGACAGAAGTTTTGACAGGAAATCAGGGAGGGTTAGAAGAAAGGATTAGAGCCAGAGGCTGGCTTCCCCTGCGAAACCTCTTCAAGGTCAGCTCAAACCTTCTGTATTTATCACACGTCTGTGTTCAGCAAGCATTTCTTGTGAAAATTATTTAAGTTTGTCCTGAAAAATCTACATTATTGCTAGAAGAAGGAAGCCCAGACTCTTGCTCTTTTTTGTGTTCTTCTGCTCTTCACATTTTCTTTCTGCCTAAGAAATGAGGCCAGAGACTGAAGCCATAACTGGCATCTCTGGAGCTAAACAGATTGTCTGGTGGTACCAGAACCATCCTAGACAGGGGGTGGATATGAAAGAGGCATAAGACCCTTCATACTCTACCTGGCCACATGGGTGAGTTGTCTCATTTCCCCATGTTTTCATTGCTCAGATGCACATACAACAAAGGGCATTGTGGCAAAGGATGGAGGATAAAAGCAAAATCAAATTATTTTGAAATACAGACAATGCCAGTGTCTGCCCTTGCATCTTTCCTTTACTTAAACTGTGAACTTTTTATTTACAGCTGTAACTTGTTGTTTATATACAGAATATTGGCTTCATTTTAACTTGGGGAGTCTGACACTTTTATTAAGGAAAGTCATTGCCTGTTGTACTTATGCGCTACTGGACAAGGTCATTTCCTGGTCTTTGTCTGGAAGGACAGCCTGGATTGGGCTATTAAAGGACAGGGGATTATGTCTGCTTCAGAATATGAAACACATAGCAGCATTCCCCTATTTAGCTATTTATACAATGCTCTCCAACCTTATTTAGTGCTGAGAGATTGGCTCAGGTTAAAAACACATTAATGCAGAAAGTCAGATTCACGTTATGCACAAAGAATAAAGAATCTGTAGCGTTCAGCTCAATAATACATCAACAAGCCCAACTTGCGACTTGTCAACATTGCTAGCTAGCTATTGAGACCTAGTGTCCCTCATCCCCTTCCTCCTGCTCTGTATAGTTCTCCCCATCTCCCTGTCTCCCTGGGAAGGCTGAATCTCATCTGTCTGCAGTTAGCGGAAACCAAAGTAACTGGACTTGCTGCTGGAACAGAAGAAATATGTGATGTTAACAGTTCATTGAGCTGTGAGATGAACAAGCTGGGTGTTGAAAAGGAAATCCAAGCTAAGAGTACATTTCCAGTGTTAATAAAGCTTTTTTTTCCTTTCGTTGTATATTTCCAAACACTGATTCTAGAATGGTTGTCATCCGTTTTCTCCCAGAATTAGACAACTGAACAAATTTAAGGTATCTTGGACTCATTTATCCTTTCTAAACGATAGCTCTCACGCCTGCATTAGGAGATCTGTTTCCTCCTCCATCTTTTACTAAAAATTCTATTATGTCTACAGCTGTCATTGCCTTTTGCAACAAAGTCTTCTACAGCAGTTTTGAGTCTCTCTCACTTGCATCCCTTTTTAAACATGAGGCAATGAGATTGAAAGCAAGATGTGACTTTACTAAGAACAGAAGCGAGAATGCTTTCTAGTCAAGGGAGATGCAACAATATCTCTTCTGATACATGAAGGCAATTTGCTCTCTTACTTGATGACAGTGTTTTGGGGATCCAGACATGTTGCTGATGATGGAAGAGCCTTCATACAAGAGCAACCATGAAGCCAAGTGGAAAAGGCACAAGGAGCTGGGTGTAACCTGTGAGACAGCAACAGAGAAAAACCTGTGAGGGTGGAGTTTTCCTTGAAAGCCATGGTTTTCTTCAGAATGGGGTGCCTTAGAGAAAATACTTTCTCCCCCTTTATTTCCAACCACTGAGGCATTACTATAAAAGCCATGTTATTTCTACCTTTATTAAGAATTAGCATTGGTAGGGCAGGTGGGGGTGTGAGCCACTGTTGCCAGATGTTTTTGCTCTCACTCTATGTGAGCAGATGTTGCATGCAGGCTGCTCTGCGCTATTCTTGGCAGGAGCTAACTCAAATAAAACTTTGTGCTACACTTTTAGATGGAAAAGAGTTTCAGTTTGGTTTTTGAGGGGTTTTTTTAGAAGCATTATGTGTGGCAATTGCATAGCCTGAAATGATTTAGAGATCATCTATGTTACAGTAAGGCCATTTGGCGTTTATTTTCATGAGCCACAATGGAGACCTCATGCTGCAGTGAGGTTTGTCTTGAATTTGTGTTTCACTGTCACAAAGCCATCATCATCTGCTTTTGCTTTTGTGTTTTATCTCTTGCTCGAGAGAGGAGTACCATATATTATTCACACTGCATTAGTGTTCACAACATGTGAGGTGCTGGACAAATGCATTATAAGAAAACAGTCCCTGCTGTGAAAAGTTTACAACCTATGCAGAAAAAGCAGATGAAATTCAGAGGAAAAGAGAGGTAACATTATAAAAAAAAAAAAGCGAGAGATAAGAAAACATTTAAGGTGTCATGATTAGCAGATATGTTGTTAGTTCTTTTTTTTAATATTTGATTTTATTGGCAGAGATGTTGAAAATTTTTCAAAACTCTCCCTCCTTCTGCTAAAAAAATATTACCTAATACTGGCTTTTGGAGGACCTCCTGTCTTATGAAGACTACTCTTATCATAAGGCTGCATATTTATCACCAGAAGTCCAGAGCAAGCTGGGGGCTTTGTAAGTGGAAAACTGTCCATTTAACTGTGGGATTTTAGTTGGATTTTTCTAGCAGGTCTTTTTTATAGCAGCTGATCTTCAGTGAATTCTTGAATCCTATAATTGCCCTTGTGGAACTACAGCAGAGAACATTGTTATTTTCTTTTTCTCACTGCCTTTCAGTTCAGTAGCAACATCCTCGGGGTGTCCTGTAAAATCCTGAAACCCGGTAGTGAAAGCCCATGTTTGCACCTAGACAGGAGATGGCAAGTCCAAGTGTGCAGTCACATTGATGTGATTTTTAGGAGCGGGGATTACATTGCCAGTGCTAACATGCTCTTTTGAGGCTATTCATATTTCATTAAAACCAAGCAGACTGCACCACCATAAGAAGTGGGGGAGAACCACTGTTTTGTGTCATGTCACAGAGCTGAGGACAGAGAGAGGGGAGAGCTGGGCAGGCACTGAGTATTCTCTTTCATTGGAAACTCCCTTTAGAGGAAAATAAATACATTTAGAAGCAGCTGAGGTCCTCTCGTGTGATTTTTAGTTCCCTTTCAATGAAATGTCGGATAAATTTTTTTCAACTGGTCAGAATGCTTTATTTCAAACAAGGAGGGATAACATTTTCTGAGTTTAATGCTAATCCTAATTATTTTTTTTTTTATGTGACAACTGTACCATGCCTAAGGGCAATGGAGCTTGCCATGTGTGAGAGGGACCTGAATGTTGCAGGGACTCATCTTAGTGAGAAGATCAGCGCAAATGAAGTTCGCTGCAACTGAAGAAGCTCCTAACAGTGAGAGTTAGCCTGAAGGAAGCCCATTTCCAAACTATTCCAAGCTGTCTCACACCCTTTAAAAAAAAAAAATTCAGGTTGGGTTCAAATAAAAGGTCATTCCAGTGTCTAAACATCCGTTTGGCTTTCTTGGTGTGTTTGCATCAGGGAAAACGTGCAGTTCAGTCTGTCCGAGGATCTGGTCGGCTTCAGCCCCACCACCAGTCAGCTCCACATCCCTGCCCTGCTCTCATTGCTCTCACTGGGAGTTTTCTCTGGTTGCATTTCTCAGCCAACACCACACTGAGTTTGGCAGCAGATATTCACATCAGTAAAACCAGAATCTGGCTAAATCACTGTTCTGTTTCATCCTCTCCAAAGGAGTACTGCAGAGGAATTTTGTGTTTTCAGGTTCCTGGGTGCCGCAGTAGGTTATTATTTGGGTGCTAGTTTCCTATTTGTTATCAAGAGCTCAATTTTCTGCTTCAACTGAGGTATGTTTGCAGGGCATTGGGGCTGGTCTGTCTTTGCTTTTTCTACCAGATTTCTAGATTTCCTTCCCTTGCCTCTCCTCCAGCTTATTGAATTTCTGTTGATATGAAACAGATTTCACCATCTTAGTTGTTTTTCTCTCTAAGCTTTTCAATGTCTTCACTGTCATCTCTGGTTTTGGTTCTCAGACTTACTTCTCTAGGCTATTTTCACAATTTATAGTTGGTTATTGTTGCCACTTTTAGCGTAGCGTTTACTTTCAGATATAAACTCAAGTTTCATATTCAGAAATTATTTCTGTTAGAAAAAATGAAAAAGCTATTGAAATGTAAAACTTACTGAAATAAATCATAGAATAATAAAAAAAAAATAAAGTGTTGAAGATGTTCTGTTTCATTTATATACTTATAAATATACTTAAAGGAACAGGTGACATTCCAGGGAACTATGAGCAGATGGCAACTCCACCAGCAGCAAGCTCAAGGGGAGCAAGAGGAAACAGCTCTGCTGCTTTAAGAATGAGGTAGCTATTTTTTTCCAGCACATAAATCTATAGACTATAGCTATGGCTTGACAACCTGCCACTAATTATATTATAAATGACATGACAAGAAAGAAATACTTTAAAAATCACTGGATAACTTTTTGGGACAGTTTTAGTACATTCCAGCTATGCTCCATTTTCTGAAGCAGAGTGACATCTCCCAGTGTTTATATTTAAAGTAAATTGAACCAGTGAAGAATCTGACATGTCTCCCTTTACAGGAAACTAGGGTGATTGCTGAAGGAGCTGCAGGAGCCTCTGCTAACAGCCTGGCCTCGTTCCTCAATTCTCTAAGAGCTTTCCCAGTGCAAGGGCTCTGCCTTTACTGGCCATAATCCCTCCATGAGCTGCAGCTGATTTAGTTAGGGAAACCTTCTGCATGTGGGAAGAGGGTTACTGCCCAACGTCATCCATCTCATGCTGGAGGACAAATAGCCCTGTGCCTGAGAAATGGGTGACCCACCAAGGGGCTGGCAGTTCCATGATATTGACCACTGCACATGGTGGAGGCCATAACAAATGAAGCCTCATGTTCAAATAACACAGGATAAGCCCAGAAATATTTACTTTTCTGAGGTCCACCAATAAGATCCCTTGCCTTTGGCAGAGATAGTCCAGACTCATACCAGTTCTGAAACATCGTTGTATTCATGCAAGGAAACAACATGGCATTTGCGTGCCAGTACCTCACCAGAACCCATGTGCCATCCCTGGGTGCTTGTAGAGCCATGTGTCACCCTGTAGATAATTAGCTGATAAAGCAGATTCATTGCCTCCCTTTTTCCACTGGAAAACAATATAAATCATAGCAGATTTTTTTCTTTGATAACTTAATGCTGCAGATGTGAAGTGTTTGGGGATGAATAGGATTCAGTGTTTGTTAATGAGAGTTTAATGTCTTCATCTTCTGCATTAAACTCCAGTTAATTAATATTCATTCAATTAGAAAATGTAAAAATAAATTATACAAAATTAAGCTTTACACAGGAAGCAGGTGACCTCATTTCTGTTGTTTTCAGGTGCTAATTAGATTAGCCTCTTTCCTATAAAAGGGGAGGCTACCAAGCCCTCCCAGCTCTTAAGAGGAACCTTGTCGTTAGCTGCTAAACCTTCTCACCTGGGAGGGCCTGGTTCCTGTTTGCCCTGAGCTGGTGGAGACTGAAAACTACAGCCAGGTAAAGCACAATGCTAGTCTTTTTTAATTTGGAAAGCTTGTTGGTCAGTGGAAAGACTCTATCTGATGGAATATTGGTGTTTTTATGGAGCTGGGTATTGCTAGGAGAGAAGGATGGGTGATCAGCTGGTGGCAAACTGGGAGGAGTTATATGAAGTCTTGGTTCTAGTCTGGTTCTGCCTGCTGTTGGCTTTGGTTAAGAGATTCTTCCTCCCTTTGTTGCTTCTCCCCCCACCTGCCCTGTTCTGAAAGGATTACCAAAACTTAGTCTTTTAGGAAATGCAATAAATGGTGCTTTTATGGAGTTGAGTATCTTTGGCTTAGAGAGAAGATGTAGTCCTCTGGGATAAAGAGGTGGTCTGACTTGAGCAAGGCTAAAGGCAGGATACAGCAAGCCAGCCTGAGCTGTCTTTATACAGGCAAACCACAGTGTTCCTAAGTAACCACTATTATCAGCTTATCTAATGTAACTTTGAAGTTGTCCTTGCTTTGAGTCAGGGGTTGTACAAGATGACCTCCAGAGGTCCTTCCAACTCCAATTACTCTATAATACTATGTGTCTTCTGCTTACCTAGATCTTGAAGCCATGCCTGTTTCTGTTGCAGAAATACTGCAAAAGCCAATAGAAAACTCAAATTACTTAAAGACCTGCTGTGGATTCTTGCATACTCTTCTGGGGGTGAGGAAGTGGGTTGAGGGCACAAAGGTTTTATGTTGTTACCTGTTTTATAGTGCATCATGCATTGTTCTCTTCTTGATCTAGTACTTTCCACTAGCCTTGAATAGTAATTCAATTTTAAAGTGGGGTGGTGTCTTCTGTGTGAATAAAACTCAGAGGTTATATCTTATCTAAAGGGAAAAACACCATTGGGTGAGGATGGTTCAGTTATTAAGTGTTTGGGGAATTGTTTTTGTGTGTGTACTGCTAAGAGTCAAGAGTAGTGAAGATTATCGGTGACTCTGTAGTGAGGTTGCTTGTGTTGACAGTTACTTCTTGTAAGGGAGGAGTGTTTAATAAAGTGATAAATACTTCAGGACAATTTTTCTTTAAAAAGGTTGCAACACTATCGATACAAAGAGATGTGGGACCCAATTGTGTTTCATTATATCATCTCATCCTGGAGAGAAATGGGATTATTCTTAGTGTGAAACTTATTTGACTCAGGTCATCATAAAGACATAATGATTTGCAAAGGATACACAAATGGACCACAGTGTTACAGCCACAGGCACCTTGGCAGAAAGGAGGATATTTCATGGAAGGGAGGTCAAGGATGCTATGAAGGACAGCTTTTTCTTTGCTGTCTGGTCCTGCTGTGGCCCTTTAAAATAGAACTCAATAACTACTGTGGCCTGCCCCGTTGTGAATTCCTGTGAAGACTGCCATCCCACTGCCTTTTTTCTCTTCTACTGCTTCTGTATCTTTCTCTTGTTCTCTCTGCTACACCTCCTCATTAGCTAAAATATCTTAATCTTCAGAACCTGTGCTTGGTTTCAAGCCAGATTCCTGCTTTTCTTGGCTCATTCCAGCTATCACAATAGTTGGCACCAACTGCTAGGGCTGTGCTTAAGGCCCCAATTTGGGATATTGCTTGTGAGTGATGTTGAGGTACTTATTTGTCTGGTGTAGGCAATGCTGAGAGGCAAGGGCTGATGCAGTGATTCACTGGAGTGCTTTGTGTTCCTCCATGTCACCGAGATTGTCTTAATTTACTCTGTCCTACTAAGCTGTAAGGGGAGGAGGGAGGTCCCCCAAGCATCAGGTTTATAGAGTTGCTTGGGTCATATGATATTCCCCTAATCACAATACTACTGTGCAGCAAAGCACTTCTGCACATCCTTAACTCTTAATGCATGCTTCAGGTCTATTGAAGTCAATGAGATCTCATTCTGTGTGCTGGAGTGCTCTGCTGAATTGACATGCTTGTCTTGAGTCTTGAAGTTACTCATCTCTCTGGACCTGGTGCTGTTAGTAATTAGTCCTGCTCGTGGCTTGGAGATGAGCTCCAGGCACTTGGGAGACTGGCAAGGCTGTAACAAGACTGATCTCATTAAAGGGTTAAAAAATAGAGCATGATTCCCAAGGTTATTGGATTATCTTTGGTTCAACTCGTGTGGGTAAAGGGCAGGACACTTCTCGTCAATTATTTTCTGCTGTAACCAAGAAAATATGATTGTCCTTATATATTCCCCACAAAATGTCCTTGCTGAGTGAGAGGCAGAAGCCTTTGGGAGAACAGAGACCTTGCCCTGCATGCTCTGTATTCCAGGAAAGCTTTTCATTACTGAAGTAATGTCTGCTTGAGTAGAGAGCAACAAACACGCTGCACCTCCTAGCATCACAACCCTGCAGGTTAGGTTTCTACCTAACATCATAGGTTTTCCCAACATATCACCCAGAGAGTGTCTTTTTCTTCTGTGATAATTGTGAAAACTGGCAGTTGTGGGTCTGTTAAAAAAGGAGACCACCTCATATTTCCCACCCCAACCCACTGCTGAGTCAAGTGCTCACACTTGACAAGATTAATCTCGCCAGCTAATGGAAGACTTTACTGAAGTCTTTCATTTCAGTGCTCACTGGGGCTGCTCAGGAAGATTAGAGCGATTGCAGATGCCTTTGCAAACTGCTCCAGTGGACACTGAGTAAATATTTTAGGGGGCACAGCTGTGAAACACTCCCAATCCAGCCCTTTCGATGACAAGCCTTACCTAACCAGCCCAGTCAGAAGGGGAATGCCAAAACCTTGGCCACAAATCCTTCTTTTTAGCCTTTTCAGAAGTACTACAGTCATGCTCAGATACCTCACAGCAGCACACTCTGATTTGCTGGTGTTTTCTGTACTGTGCTTCTGGGCAAAACTGGGCAAACATGAGGTCAGAAGCTGGTAATGTACATGGGCCTCCACCCGCATGCTTGGTGTCAGCTTGGGATTAATCCTTCTGGCATGCTAAAAAATTTTGCTTAATTTAGTGAAAATATTTTGATACCTATGCTTTGTGTTCTTTCTGACTATTGGAAATTTATTAATGAGTGATAGGTCTTGTGAATTAATTATGTGTACATTAAATGAGCTGCCAACCAACCACCTACATATTTCTGCCCAGCAGCCATGGTATTCAGGATAGACCAGAAGGGGTGGATATCCCACTTCTATTTTGGATTTTTTTGGTTATAATTATGGAAGACTGTGCTGCATCTCCCCAAGACAGCTCTGCTTTTTTTCTTTTCACATCTGTGACTTTCTCAAGTACACACACACTAATGATACTGGTAATGGCAAGAATTTTGTGTTCACTTTATATTTATCTCTGTTTCCTTGGCTTCTGTCCAGTCTTGAAAGGTCCCACTAAAAAAAATAAAATAAAAGCTGTTGTGTCTGAACTGATTATAGGCCATCAGACTTGATGTCCCTTTCAAATTATGACCAGTCTTCAGAGATGGACAGATCTGTGCTCCTGTCTGATGCTGATGGGTTATGCATTCCTGCAAGAGAAAGCAGGGGAGGGCAGGCTCTCAAGCTTGTTTTTCCTTGGGTGAAGGGGACATTTTCTAAATGGGATTTTATTACAGTGACAGTTCTGAGTGTGAATCACCCCATTTATGTGATATTTCCAGCAGCTCCACCAATTATGGCCACCTTTGCCATGAAGAACAAAGAAATTAACAGCAGCTAATGGACTGACAAAGCTTTCAGTGCCAAGTCACTAGCATATGACAAGGCAGATCAGTCCCCGCCTGCCTCTTTTCTTATTTTCTTCACTGTCAGATATTTATTGTAATAGTTGAAAGGCAGCATTTAGCTAGCCTAGCACTTTCTATTTAAGGTGCTGTGCAGAACAGGCCATTCCACAGATAAAGGGAAAAGTATGTTTGAGGATGATATTGGGACTGAAATGGAAATTGCCTTAAATTGGGTTGGCGAGCATCCTTATTATTCATTGGGATGATTTAAGTACCTCTTTTAGAAAAGAGAAAAAAGAGTAAAGGTCTGGGGGTGTGGAATATTCTAAAACTGAAACTGTTCTCTGCTCAGTCATTAAATAAATTCATAACCCAGAAATGCCTCATAGTCTTCCTTGGAGCAACTCCCAGCCCAACCAGGTTGCAGAAGGACTCTAGAGGAGATCTGTCTGAGAGCAGGTCTGTTTGAATCAGCTTCTTGGAGGGCTTCTGCAGAGACCATCCTTAGGGGGAATGTTTGCTGAATTTGAGGACTGATAATGACTATGGAAGAGATCCTGTCCTTTGCTTCAACCTCTGTGTGCAAGTGCTTCAAGAGGCAGAACTCTTTATAGGATTCATGTGGGACTGTCCTGTATTTATGGAGCATACAAGCAGACTGTAGTACATGATATTGTGTGATTCACTTTTGTGGAGCAATTTGTAAGCCACATAGGAAGCTACTAAAAATATGAGCAGCCCAGGATGAGATATCTTGGACTGCTCAATCTCTTAGCTTGCTGTAGGATTCCCAAGAGGTGAACATACCCTTTCTCTTTCTAGTCATTGCTGATGTTTCCATGGTGGGTCCTTCCAGATTTTCATGACAATACCAGAAAGGACTATTACAGCATATGGCTTTTTCCATGGTCTGAATTATAGGATTTTACCTGATGAAACCACAACAAGCCTTTGATAGTACTATACTCCTAAACACTGATAGCTCATGCCCCTATTTAGAACCTAAGATTCCTACAGTGCTTTTTCAGGTGTACATGCCAGAATTACATGTCATGCTTCTGAATTGCAACCAGTTTGGAGAAGTTCTTTCTTGCAGGTGCTGTGGGGCAATGATGCTGTCCCAATATTCAGAGAAGAAAATGAGGAACCACAGTATCTAACTGCAAATGAGTAAGAACTGTGCTTATCAGAGTGTAATTACCCTGATCTGTGACCTTGAGGGAGCTGAGGCTCTGATAAGAAGCCCCTGGGAAGGGTACTCTCCTGTCAGACTGAGAACTTGCACAGAGATTAGCTTCTGCTGTTATCCTAGTTTCTCCTTTATTTCTTCCTCCTTTTTTCTTTTCCCTACAGGAAAAGCTTTGGGGTTTGTGCCTTTTAAGCTTCCTGGGCAACAGTCTCAAGAAAATAACTTTCACATCCTTTTTCTGGCAGTGTCTTGAACATTTCTGGGTTTCTCTGATGAACTCCAGGCAGCTGTAGTGTCCCAATGTCAGTTGTGGTGGTCTGCTCTTGACAAAACTTCATAGTCCAGTATATTCATATTCCCAGTAGCCATTAGCTCTGTAGCCTGAGCATCACTTGATGGGCTGATGGTGTGTAGGGCCTTGACCACACAGTGTATAAATAGCACCAAAGGCAAAACTGAGATGATGGTTTCCCATTGGGCATGTGGATATTCACATCCTGTTGAAAGCCCTTGAATGGTTTAGTTCCAACATAGATTTAACTTTGTCTTTTCCATTTCCAAGTAAAACCGATAAAACATTTGCACTCCAGGTCATACAGCACAAGATGCCTCCTCAGCTGCCCAGCTTCTCCACAGCAAACTAGAGCTGCATCCCATCTAGCCTATATTGTTTTACACTTCAGCTATTCCCTTCCATCTCAAAGCATGCTTCCAAACTATATCCTGTCAGTCCTACAAGGAAGAACCAAATAATGCAGAGCAGAGGCAGTGTCTATGCTCAGCAAGTAGTGTGGCCCTGTAGGAACACCCGTGGAGGACAAAACAATTAATGCAAAGGACCAGTGTCCATGCTGTTATCATTTGAAAGGAATTACTTGTGTCTCTGACAATGCAGAAGCCACATGAGTAAAATTTAGTTTCAAATAACCATGCCTGCTAACCATATGTAAACCAACAAAGCCTTGATGCAGATGTACACTGCTCATATAAGTTGGCTTCTGCATTAGGAAACAGATGTGCTCTTTGTAGGCTTCCTGGATTATTTCAATATCCAGTGCCACTGTATTACACAGAGCCCTGGCAGGGCTATTTTATACTATGCTGTGGTTTCTCTAAAATACTGGTAACAGTGTTGTGCCCTCCCACACCAATATCAGTGTGTACGTGTTATTTCCAACAGGATAACAATTTAATATCCCATTGGAGCAGTTCAAGAAGGGCTGTTCTAGGAAAGGAGAGGGTAGAAGTTTGATTTCTTACCTGCATCACCTTGTGTATGTGGCTTCAGTTACACTTGTTTGCCTGTACTTCCCAAAGGCTAGCACTGATTTGTTCCAGGGTTCCTGCATTCATCTGTAGAAAACTTCTGGGAAGTTGAAACTGGAAGAGACTCCACAAAGACACTGTTTGTATTTGGGGTCCTCAGCTGAGGACCACTCCTTTCTGTGGGCTCATGCTCATGGGGAACAAGGTCAGAGCCATGTCCTTGATGGTTATTTATCAGTCTCAAGAGATTCATTTGCTTTAGGGCCTTTGGGTACATCACTCCTTTCTCTGAGGCTTCTATGCAGAGCTTTGGGGATACAGTCTTAGCAAGCCAACACACACCCTGATGGTCCTGAGCTCCTCCTGGCTGCTGCCATGCCAAGAATATTGCTGCAAGTGGTGTGCTGGCTGCTCTCGAATCCAATGTCATCAATATGAATTGACAATGTCCTGGTAAATCTCAAACCGAAACTGCAACTTTCATTTTGCTGTTAATTGTTTGGCGTTCTTTGAACTCACGTCTGCGGATGGCACTTAAAGCTGCCTCTGCCTGGTACACCTCATAAACAGATGGAGTGTTTGTTGACGTTTCTGTGACAGCTTGAAAACTTGTCTCCTACCTCTGAGCTGAGCCCTTTCTGTCTTGTCCTCCATCTGCCATCTCATTTTAAAACTAGCAGAACAACTCGAGTGAAGCAATTCCGACTTTTTCCATCTGTGCACAGTTAATTAAGAGGGTAATGAGAGCTCCGAATGAACAAGCCTGCATTAATTCAAGATATGATTAAGGGAAGCATCCAAAAATGAAAAATATATATGTGCTTACATACATATATTTAAAAAAAAGTCTGAGTCCCTTTTGTCTGTCCCTGTACTTGCCAGCATTATGGCTATGGATGATTAAATAAAAAAAAAAAACCAGGAAATATTACTTTAGAAAACTGAGTCCATATTTTGAATGTGTAATCTGTGTATAAAGACCTTAAAGGTGTAGGGACTGTTGTAGCCAAGGCTCTGAATGCTGGGTTCCCTTCTTGTAAAGTCTGAACATATGAAGATGGGTGCTTGATAGTGGGAGAAGAAAATGTTGTTTGCTTTTAATTTGGGTTTGAAAGGTGAGCTATAGAACCAAAGGCATGGAGAGATATACGAGCCAAAGAATTGCCCCAGCTAAAATTAACTTAAAACATATGGTTCTCTATGATATTTGCTGTTCTGGACATATCTGTGTTTTCAGCCAAGCAAGATGTGACCCTGTGAATCTACCTTGGGAAGTTTTACAAGCCAATACTGTCTCAGCAGTTACTCAAAGAGTAATTTTGGTTTAGGATGGAAAAAGGGGTATATTGCCTAATTTTGCTCTAGTAAGAATAAAGAGGGAGCAAGCAGCCCAGTTAGATGCCAGCAGAAGTATGAGTCTTATAGGGGGTGAGGCAATCTCTGCTCCTGCTGAGTTGAAGATCAGGAACAGGACAGGGCTGTGATAATGCAGGAGGTGAAACAGGACAGGTAAGAAAAGAGGCCATGAAATCTTAGGAGTGGGGAGGAGGAGAGAGCTGCAGAGCAAAGCAGCAGCTGAAGAAGACTATCAGCTTTTCTGCTGTACCTCGTGACTTCATCTAATTTTATAGCTTGAATTTTGCTTTACTGGGGGTGGAAAAATGAGTGGCATTGAAGAGGCTGAGTGAATTCCTGTTTGGGTTTCTTTTCTCCTTCTTGGTTTCTTGCAGCAGCAGGAAACACAGAAAATATTTCTAAACAAAGCCTGAAATTGGCTGTTTGCATTTTGCCTGTGAAATTTCCTGTGGCTCACAAATTGGACTCTCATCCTTTCGCTGCTGGGGAAGGCAGACGCATTAGCAGCAACTCAGCAGAGCTGTTGGATGCAGCCAGCAGAAAGGGGCTCTGTTTCACCTACTAAAGGCTTTATTAATTTCACAAAAGTTTTCTATGACTCCTGGTGCTCACTCATTGTGAAACTTGTTGCCTGACAGATACCACTGAGAATAACCCTTTATAGCCTGTCCCGTGTGCTGGTTGCCCAGCAGCCTGGGAGATGGTCGATGGTGAAGGCATTTACACACAGATCCTGAAGAGACAGCTGGAGTGTAGTGTCCCAGACTGAATGACCACAGAGGAACACATGGTATGATGTAAGCCATCCAAATATGTATTCTTTCTTATTTCTAAAGGATTTCTAGAGTGCTGTAGGAAACAGGGCTGGAAGGGAAATCAAGATATAATCCCCTGCCCCAAAGGAACATCAAAATTGTCACTCTTGTCAGGCGTTTGTCTAATCTGCACTCAAAACCTCCCAGAGCGGGGATTTCACACCCTCCCTGGGCAATCTTTTCTGGTGTTTAACTACCCTTACTGTTAGAAAGTTTATCTTAATGTCTAGCCTGAATCTCCCTGGCTGTAATTTAAGTCCATTACTCCTTGTTCTACCCGACTCAGAGACCAAATTGATTCTCCTTTCTGCCCAACTGTTTCTGAAAACAGATATCTTCCGAAAGATGTAGGTAGAGTTCAGCCTGGAGCCTGCAAGGAGGAGCAGGACACACAAACACTTGCTCCAAAGCACATTGGTGACACACTCACATGTCAGGGCTCTCCTTGCTCCTCAAGGGTGTCAATATTTGTACCCCAACAGCAGAGCTGAGCTGATTTCTGCACTGATTTGGTGAGGCTGAGTGACACAGTGTCAACCAGAATTGGGAAGTGAATTGCCTGGAGAAGTTGGTTATCAACATAGAGCTGCAAAACAGAATTCAGCTGTTGGGCAGTACATGTCCCTACTGCACCTGAAGACTTATACTAAATAATCACATAATTATCTGTGTGTGTATATATATATATATGTAGGCCAAGTAATGGAAACTTCAGGGTCCTGCTACCTAGAAGTGATAGACAAAGTTTCTGCTTAGGCAGATCAAGTACAGTATGTGTGATGAGTTCTCCAGCCTCATGGGGTTTAAAGTACACAGACACAGGTAAATACAGATCCAAACACAGTGAGTTCCTGGAGTACCTGAACTCCAAACACATGAGGCAATCTATCCCACTGATCAGAGCTTCAGTTAGACTTTAGTTGGTCTAATTTTATGGAAAATAAGTTGTTATAAATTGATTTTTTTTTTTCCCCCCACTCCAGTCTGTGCTCTGCTCTGAGGTCTAAACCTCTACCACAAACTGTTCCAATGAAACTTCTCAGCTGAGTTTTCAGCATTCGAGAAATGTCTTTAATAAGGCTTCTGTTTAATGTTCAAATATTTGGAGGGTTAATCTTCTCATTGCATTTGAATTATAAAATGGACAAGTAGTTTTTGCTCAAATCTGAAAAAAAATGGAATTCTTCCCCAGGCTGGGAATTTGTTGTAAGTTTCCATTTTAAAATAAATAAATAAAATCCCACACCTTTCTACCAACTAAGTCTGAAACTCCTTGAAATAAGGGCTAGTAAGGGAAGTGCTGACAGTATCTTAACTAGAGCAGCGTGAAAGGAGTGATATAATAGTTTATTTCAGGTAATGCCATGGTGATTTTTAATTTACATAATGTCAAAAATGCAATATGTGAACTTTCTGAAAGCAAAAAAGTGGTGATAAAAACATCTATTTATTCCTCCTGCCTCCTTGCAGAAATGAGAATGAACAAAGCCACAAGGAAAAACCTCAAGGCCGTGATATTTGCATGAAGCATGCTACACAGAATGTACCCTAGAAGAGTTTGAAAGAGAAGCTGACCCCGTATACTTACTCTTGTCTCAAATAATTTCCTACTTTAATAGCTTAACATTTGCAAAATGATGTTTAGATTCTTTTCCTTTCCCAGCATTAAAACATAACTGGCACATAGTACAGAATGTGAGTGATCTGTGGAGGACTTCCAGGTCCCAAAGTCAATTCTCATCACAGTTTGGCAGGTCCTAGCTCTGTGGGTGCACAAAGTGTGTTCCAAATGGAGGGGCCTTTGGGGTCTGAGGGCTCTGCTAGAGTTTGAGGGTTTAGAGATCTGAGGGATTTTTAGGGACTTCCAAAAAAAGTCAGATATATATTGGTTAGGGGGGTTTTGGTTTGGGTTTGTTTTGGAGGTTTTTTGTGAGGGTTTTTGTCAGAAAAGTTGTTGGAACTTATTAATTATCTCCAGGAAATAGGACTTTAAAATCACTATGGCAGGCATTGTACAAACATAGGAGAAGGAGCATGTCCTGTGCCAAAGACTACATGGGGGAAGAAGGGGAGGGGGGCTGTGGAAAGAAAAACAAAACAAACAAACAAAAAAAAGGAAATGTGGGGAAAAGGAGGGATGTGGGTCACCAGCACCTGAGGAGCAATACAGAAATCTTACAGTTGGTATCAGGTTCTCAAAACAGAATTTGAGCAGATTTTCAACATCAAGTCCTTGTACTAGCCCTCTGCACAAAGGGTAAGCTCCAGCTTGAGCTATTAACACAACCCAGTGTGACACAATAGAGCTTGCAGCCACTAAAGCAGCCTAGTGTGACAAAAAATTTCTGAGAGAAGCTAATAGAAATCCTGCATGATAAAAGAATCCACAGAGGAAGAGAATCCCTTGTGACAATATTATAGTTTGAATATCATTCATAAAAAATAAAACAAATAAAAGTCAACTGTAAGGTCCAGGATACCATAAAATATGAGTTTGGATAGAGACACTTGGAAGGAAAATTTGCTTTAAATCTGTGTAACCACCTTGAAGCTTCACACATTTACAGTTTTAATCTAGCACATTAGTGAGATTAGTACATGGGGTTTTTGCAATTAAACTGCATATTTTATCACTTCTTCTACTTTCATGCTATATAAACTTCCAGGAAATTACAGGCCTATAAAATGTTGCCAGAGCCCTGCCACTTTGGGAGACAGAAGAACAGAGACAGAAGCAGTGTGGGTGGCTGCTTCCTTTTTTCCCTAATTGTGTTATTAGTCAATGAAACCAAACCTTTGTAGAGGCAACTGTAGAATTAAGATACATGCACACAGGGAAGCTCAGAGCTCAGATTTCTGCAGGGATCTCTGTACTTGTAGTTGCAAAACTTTCCAAAGAAGGTGCAGAATGAACCTCCTGCTTTACTGAAGGAGAAACAGAGATAGCAATGGTAGCCTGGACACCATTTCCCAATAGAGTACCTATTGGCCAAATTCTGTTGCTTTCCTTGGGTTCCTCTCCTTTGATGTTAGACTAGGTCACTACCTGAGGAAGGAGAAAGTTTCCTCAGCCCTTATGCTTGCAAAGTACAAAGATGTTCTTCCCCTTTCTGCCTGTGTCCTCATGTGACTATTTCCCCCTCTCCTCCTGTGCTGAGCATCAGTTTATCTTCTGTTTTCATATTTTACATTGCCTCTGAGTTTTCTGTCTTCCTTGGACATGCATTCCTAGTGACATCTTAGTTTAAATCTGAGGTGGACCTTTCTGTTTGTAATAGATGTGGCAGCATCAATGCTTGAAGTTCTTCTTAGGGTTGGAGAAAGCTATACCTCAGTCATATCAACTACAGCTCAGCCTTTGCTGCTTGGACTCCAGAGCAGGTGAATGTGTTTGTTTCCCATTTTGCATCAGACAGCAATGGTTTGGAGGGTACAGGAGTCCAAACATGTTCTCAAGTCAGCCTTTTTCTAGTCATTAATCTGAGTATTGTGCTGGAACTCACTTGTGTGTGTCCTAGAGAGCTGAGCAATCCTGAATCTGGTTCCCCATGTTGATCTATGGGTCCTAAACCACAGACTCTGTGTCAGAGGTACCTTCTACTTCATCCAAAGTGCTTTCAGGCATGTAAAGGGAGTTTGAGCTTTTCTACCAAGTCATACACTGTAAAAAGACAGATAATGCTTTCAGCAGAAAGAGAAGCAGAAAAGGATGCAAACAAGAAAAGGGCAGATGCCAGCATTTCTGGAGATCAAGGCACCTCTGTTGTAGGAAAACAAATAAATAAGAGCTGAGCTTTAGGCAAGGTTTGAGTAGCTTTAGAGTCAGTCTGGAATCTGATCCACTCAATCCAGTGCTGCTGATGCCTCTAGCATTGTAAACTCGGCTCTCTTAAATGTCACGTTGGAAGGTGAACAGATGGGAAATGGAGCTAGAAATATATAATAATGTTAGATTTCTTTTAAGAAAAATTCTTTCTTTTTTTTTTAAAAGAAGTTGTTCCCTTGCAAGCCCATATCTGCCCTGTATTCTCTTCCTTCCACTCCCTAACAGAATTCTGATCTGGTGCACATAAGCAGATATCTGTTAGTTCAAGCCAACAGCTGAAAGAAAGACCCCACTTGATGAATGCTGGGCATCTCACTGGGATAACAGGAACACTTCACCAGGCTCAGTCAGCTGGAGCTCTGAGTCCTGTCCCAAGTTCACCTTTTGAGGCTGACCCAGTAGTAACCAGACTTCAGACCCAGTTGTGTCTCTGACACAATCAGTAGCCTGGGAAGTGAGAAAGCACCAAGAACTGCAAGTGAAGCATTCCTCAGTGAACCAAAGAAGATTTGCTGCAGCATCTCCAAATAATATGCAAAAAAAATCCCTCTATGTGCTTGTGTGTGTAACCAGGAGCTGGCTTGATTTTAAAACTCCTGGCAAAGCCATTGCATATAGATTGAGCCTGCAGATTTTAGGAAATAATGGGCAGAATGCAGACTTTTGCTTTTCAACAGAGGCAATAACCAAATCCCTTCTTATCAGTCTACATTTTCAAAACTGACAAGTGATTTGGGATGATACTTTAAAAACCCCCACAGTTATACAGCCTAAAGAGTAGTTTCTCAAAGACAAACTTATTAAATGCATTGTACAGGATCTCCTCATGTTCTTTGTTAACAGCAGGTGTGCTTCCTCCAGAGCTCCTTGCAGATCTGAGATCAGGCCCCCCTGCTGCATTAGGTGCCTACATGGTAGAGAGAAGGAAGGACTGGGAAAACAGTGTGTAATAGTCAACATAACATCACTGGAGGGTCACACCTGAGCTCTGGCTTGGTACCATAGTTGCTCTGCTCTAGAAAGGGTTGCTATGGAAGTGCATGCCTATCGTGTGTCAGGCACCCATCAAATTCTCAAGTATTCCATCCTTTCTGCAAAAGCCTTGGAAAACAGGGAAGAACAAATGACTGAGTTCTCAACCCTCCTGAGTAGCAGCCTGCAGCAGAACTAGCATGCTGACACTGTGGGGTATAAGCAGAGGTAAAGATGCACCAGGTAGATATAAAAAGAACATCCTCAAATATCTCTTAGGTATTCAACTCGTACTGCTTTGTCTGGAACAAGGGCTGTCTTGGGTACCAGACAGCACTACAAGTCCTGCTCTGTACCTGGTGTCCTGAGCTGGTGCTGCTGTGGGACATCAGTCAATTACAAGTGGTGAAAAATTTGATATCCCTTCAGTGGCACTTGAGGCTTATTTTCTTTCTGTTTAGTGACTATAAACTGGTGGACACACCAGAGGATCTGCTGGGAATTCAGACTTCCCACTGTCTATGTGAATAGATAACACAAACCCTTCCAGCCCAGGATAAATCATGGATTTTTCCTCTTGTGATTACCAAGTTCCCCAGATCCTCCTGTCTCATGTCATTTAAGTTACCTGAGGAAAGAATTGGAGAGAAGAATAAATAAATAATGTAATTTGTACAGTCCAGTCTCATTTGCAGTTTGAATAGCACTTTCATCACCCACAAACCTACCTGTGTTAAGAAAACTTGGTTCTGTGGAGGGGTTGGTTGTGGAGGAAGGTATTTTTTCTTTTTTTTTCCCCACTGATTTGTGTCTCCAGAGAAATGAGTAAAGCATTACAGATGAATGTGGCATAGAAGAAAGAACATATGCTGTACATGCATTTAAATAGCATTTATCTTACTTTTCACTGACGTAGTGGTGAAATATGTTCTCTTTGCTTTCAAATTTTAGGGACGAACAGATGGTAGAAAGCTTAGTTTTGGGTATTATGTCCATCAAAATAACCTGTATTGCAAGTACCTCTTACTATAATTGGGGATTTTAGCTGCAGCAGAATCTGGACTCTAGGAAAAGTCCCCTGCAGATGTAGTATGCTGAAAAATGGGTTGCATATTTTCCTGTCTATAATTCTTTTTTTTTTCCCAAAAAAAAAATAGTTCTTCTACAGTATGATAAGAAATGCACTCATCTTTTTGTGTCTGCTTTTGCTATGGATGGAGTAAAATCTGAAGAACTCAGTTTCTGATCTGACTTCTACCCCTCCCTATCCCCAAATGCTCTAGTGAACCTCCAAAACTATTCAGTCAGTACCATAGGGATGTATGAACTGAGAAAAGGAAAGATTTGTTGAAGCTTCTATTTCAAAAAGAAAAACCCAATAGGCCCAAGAGTTTTAGTACTGTTTGGATATTCCTAAAAATTCTGAAATTCCCAATGTAAAATGAGTTTGGATGCATGTTCTACTCCAGCCACCCTGCTCTGAATAACACGTGTTGTACCAAACCTGCAGGAAACAAGGGATTCTGGTAGTGTATGAAAAATCACAGTCAAATACTGCAAAATAAGTCCAATCCTTTGTTTGAAGTGCTGCAGAAAGGGAAAACTCAGCTCTGGAATAAAATGAGCCTTTTGGGGAGGAGGATCATGTCAAACATATACTTATACCTTATCCAGCATGATGGGAACCTCGTCTGATATGTGCCTCTAGGAAGGAAATGCTCATGTACTGCTGTGTTTGTAGAGGCATGTGAATGGTCTCATTATGGGTTTATATATAGACAGGCAAATTCTGAAATTCTGAAACATTCAAAAGCTGTCTTGTCCAATTTTAGAGGATTTTAGTTTTGTTTTTTCTCGTCTCCTCTCTATTTCTTTGGTTTAGTACTTTTTGTTGTGGGTTTTGTTTTGGTCTTGGCTCTGATTCTGCTCCTCAGCACTTTTCCTGGTTCAGTGACTCAATTTCTAATCTCTTTGGTTGGTGTGTGTTTTGCATGAATTTAATACCTGGTCAGCATTATCCCAGCTTCATGGAGGACAGTGTCTTATGCTGCCATTTCATTCTTGCAGCTCAGGTTCAGGATAGTTAAGTGCACAGAGGGGATCTCCTAGCAGTGTGTTTAGGGACATTAATATGTGTGTGCATATATATATATATATATATATATATGTAGAGAGAGATATAAAATCCCAAGAGGGAAATGTAGAATTCCAGCCACCTTGCTGGAATGATGTCCAACAGAGCAGCAGCATTTAAAAAGTCACTATTTGCCAGTAACAGCTGCAGAGTGACAACAGTGATACAGTCTCCTCTCCTCGTGTTTAGAAAAAGAAACAACTGCCTGAAAGATGCTGAAAAATAATTATGGGGAACATACTTCAGACATATCCCTCATTTTTAGAGATGTCAATCATTTTAGTCCCAATATCACAATGTACAATCAATGTCCCTCCTGTTATTTTTCCTTCAGGATTGTTTACCTCAGAACTAAAAAAAAAACCATAAAAAAATAAGTGATGGATAGTTATTTGCATATAGAGAAAGAATCTAAACATTTTATTTACCCACATAAATAATTCTTTTATTTAATGTAGATTGTATTCCACATTTGGGCCCTGTTAGAGTGAGAACTAGCATTCTTATTTCATTTATCTCCATACACTGAATTGTGTATTTGTTTAAATTAAAACTGGGGGCTCAGAGACCCATAAAATGTTTAAACATGAGCACTGTTACAAATTGTTTGGTGTGTATTTACCATGGCCCCCCGCTGCTTGATATGAAGTTACTTAATTGTGCTTGTTTGCATCATCTGCTCTATAATGCTCACAGCACTTTATTCATGTACTAGAAGCCTATGTTTTTGCATAAGGAGGAGATTATTTTTTATCTGTGCTGGAGCACATTAACAATGATGCTTTTAATTTTTTCTGTTTTTTTTAAAAACCTGGCAACATATCTATTTAACTTTTTTATAATTAAATACTGAAAAGGTTTTGATAGAGATTTTTTTCCTGAAAAAATGCAGAAAATTTTGAAACAAAATGGAGAATCGTCAGATCTTATTACACAAAAAAAAATCTATTTTCATCCAATTTTTTTCACTGTGGTTCTGACATTATGAATGGCTGTTTTAATCTGGGGTGCTGCCTCTTTATTGCTTTTTTTTCAGTGGCTGTAAATGATACTGAACCAGATTTTATTTGTTTTAAGGATAAGGCATTGAAAGGGGAGAGAGCAGGAACTACACCTCAGGATTAGCTTCTCTGGGGGTGTTACATGGATCTCTGATTTACTTTTAAATAAGCCTGGCCAAATGGCAAAGATACCAGTTTCTAGTTTTTCCCTGGGCTAGGTGATCTCAAGAATTAGACCAGCTTTGTGCTTTGTACTTGTTGAATGTGTTATTCAACAAGTAACATGGTTATTCTGCTATTCAGATTATAAAAATTCAGCACAGTTTGGCTCAGATTTGCCTGCCATCACTTGTGCCAGTGAAGGCTCTCACCAAACACATCACCTCTTTTAGAAACATCTAGGTCAAGCACGCTGTGATGTATGTTCAAAGGATAGAAGGATAAAAGCTGAAGCTGTTTACAGAAATCTTTGGCAGTAAGACTCAAAATTCAGGCAAACTGTAACGTGCTTCCAGGCTCTAATCCCCATCCACACTGGATTTGCTAGGTTGGAGCCTGTGTAGTCAGGCTTGTGTTCAAGCAAATCCCTGCTCGCTCTGTGGGTGGCAAAGGAGTGTGCTTTGCATTGTTTTCATGTAAGGACACACTTCTTAATTGAGCTTCTTCCTTTGGAAAATTGTGGTGTAGGACTTAAAATCCAAATGTAATGCACGCTCAGGGATATGGTTTAGTGGGCATGGTGGTGATGAGTTGATGGTCAGACTGGATGATCTTAGAGGTCTTTTCCAACCTTAATGATTCCATGATTCTATGAGTGTAGGGCATAAGAGCAGGTCCCAAACCAAGAGCCCTGTTGCTGGCTGGTCAATCCTGGGCACGGAGACTCAGCCCAGGCAGGGCACCTTCCCTCCTACAACCTCCCACCTGCAAGAACTCCATTAAAACATCTCTCTTTGTGTTTAGCAGTCTTCAAATCTGTTTTATCCTTTATCAGACCCATCTGCCTCTGTTTGTCTTAGAGAACAACAGGAAGCTGATCCCAGGTGTGTTACCCAGGCAAACACAGTCATGACACAATCTAAACATGCCTTTATGTCTCTGTAGACATGTATTGGTCTACATGTGGCTACAAAAGACCTCCCACAAGCATCTGGAGATGTTTACCAGCTCCCAACTGATAGCCAAAACCTCTCCCATTGCCCAAAATTCACCTCTCCCTCACTCTGTCCTTTGCATGAGGGTGCTGGGCACTCACAGCCTTTGTTCTGCAGCTCCTCTGAACTCCAGCTCCAGCTATGACCTTTTAACATGTAATTTTTGGAAGTGATTCAGTCTCTTTCTTTCCAGCCTCTGGAGGTTAAGGGTGGAGGTTACAGCTGTAAAGGGCTTTATAGCAAACACAGATTTGTGTAGTCTTTGTAACCACATCGCTTATTGTAGCAGAAATAGGTTGGGGCAAGCATTTAGATGTGAGAACCACAGAGCCTAAACCACACATTTCCTTGTAGTTCACAAGGGCCTGGTGTAAATATACCCTGCTTCACAGAAATTATACTCTTTCCCATTTTCTGAGAGTAAAAGAAAACTGGAAACAGGAGTTCTCAGCACTGCCTGTCAGTACAGGTGTGTGCTGTGTTACCCATTACTGTCACTCAGTTCAGTCTTTGGAATATGAAGAATTTTGTTCAAATATTTTTGGAAGGGTTTGGCAAGAAGCACAAGAGTTACTAGTTATATCTGGATGAGATGGGAGATGTGGTGAAAACGTGCCTATCCAAAGTTCACAGATGAAATAGATCCCTCTAAGAGATGATACAAACATTTCTCTATTGGCAAATCAGATTTTAAACCTAAACAAAATGACATTGTTCCTTTAAAGAATTCCTATCACTTTCCTACCTTGAAACATCTTCAAACCCTTCTACTTAACAATTCCGACTGCATGACTTCGACATGTCAAGGTTATCTATAATTTCTTCATTTCCTTTCAGAAGGGCTTCCTACCTATGCACTACATCATGCATCTTTTATTACCACCTTAACGTATTTATAAAATATTGATAATTCATTCCAAATGGCTTTGCAAATGAAGCCATGCAGCATGGTATTCCCTTCAATTAGTAGCATGTTCATTTGTTTACTGAAACGACCCTATATTCAGAAGCTGGTCCTGAAAATGAACCTTTGAAAATAAGCTGTTGTGTATTTGCAGTTCTTGTGCCAATTTTTGCCTCCAGTTATATTCAACATACACCCTGAGGGATATATATATATATTTTTTGTTGTTGTTGTTCTGTGAAGTTGCTCTCAAATTACACTGCACTAACTGGGGACACAGTGGGGTTAGTGGAGATACTCTGGGTTTTTTTCTGCAGCAGCACAGCACAGAGTAGATTGAGCTGATTTACACTGCAGTAACTGAGAGCAGCAGAGAGTTGCTCTGGATTCGTTTTGCAGACCTGAAAACAACAGTCTGACACCAATAGAGTTGAGTTTTGAATTGAGCACCCAATGTGTAAATTAACACCTGGAATTAATTTAGTATCACCCTTGCTAATGAGAAAATAGAAATGGCAGTTTATAAAACAAAGAAACACACAGTTTGGGGGAGAGAATAAGTGATAAGAAGGGCTTGTTGAAAGACTCAGCTGCAACCTCCTTCATAAGGCAAGTTTGTTGTTAAATTTAATGGGCTATAGGTGTTGATTGGTAGAGTCGTAAAATGAACTGTTAATTTGCTATTCTAAGAGTGGAGAAGCTAAATTATGCAAATTGCTTTTAAAACTAGCCTGTTCCCAGCATACAGTATAACAAGGTAATGTGGCCCTTTCCACAGCATTGTTTTTAGGACCCTTCCCCGTTGCTATCACTGGTAAATCAACACTTTGAAGGGCTGCGAGGCTTTGATTCCCTCTGATCTGCACTCTCACCGCTGCGGCTCTGTTAGGTGCTGCTGTGCTGTGTCAGCTCGGAAAGGGGCTCCCTTTTGTCACCTGTGTTTGAGCACCTACATGAGTGAGACTTTAAACTGACAGCCCAAAAGAGGCAGCGACGCTCGCTGCTTTGAATGACACGCGGGGAGAGAGACCGCGCTGGAAAAAACGAGCGTGTGTCTTGGTGAAGATGCTGACTTCATTCATCTGCTTCACAGCTGCAAAGGCATTGCTCAAAGACTAGACTGGGAAGGTGTCAGCATTTATGCTTTATGAAGAATGAAATGTATCCTGCCAGATCTGGTGTTTCCAGTGCAGCTATGAAAACGTCAGCCCCAGTAAGCTCAACATGAGCACCTGATCAGATGAAACACACAACCCATTAGACTCGGTGTACATGGGGCAATGGGTAGCACATTTGCTGAGCATGATATGATAAATAACCAGCATGCAGCATGGGTGCACAAAGAGCTGTCTCTCAGGATAATGCTGCATTGTATCAGATCTGATGTGTGTGAGTTGTCCTGGGATTTTTGTGCCATAGACATGGTGTTGGCACCAACCACAGTACTGCGAACTCTCCACTGTGATATCAAATCTGCTTCTGTTCAGAGCAGGGATCAGTGGACCACATTTCTGTTGAGTTAGTCAGAGTTCACCCTGAGGCCATCTTCTACTTCATGGGAATGGCAAAGGAAGCATCCAGAACAACATCTTGGGTTTTTTTGGTGTCCTGCTAAGGTACGTGATTCCTCCCATATATCTGGTGGCCAATCCACATAACAATTCCTCATCTCCCCTAACAGTTTCTGGGACAGAAGTGGCTCAATAAACGCTTGTGTTGCAGAGCTGCAGGAGCACTAATCTGGCAGAGCTGGAGAGGGGACAGAGCAAGGACCTCAACTTTCACCTTCATAACCTGCATCATCCGCCAAAATGAATGAAATGGGTCTCACAGCGTGCACCCACTGTCCTGGGGCTCTGTGCAGGCTCCCTTGTCACACTTTTGAGATTTCTTTTGGAACTATAGCACTTAGAGCTGTAAATTATTTTTTAAGAAATGTGAACATCTGGATTCTTCAGGGAGAAACTAGATATACCACATTGACCATAGAGTAGATTTTCTAGCATTTTCAAAATGGAAGTCTTTGTAGGTTGGGGGATTGCAGCATAGATGAAGACTTTTTCAATATCCATAAAAAATAACTTCCAAGTGAGCAATATTTCTACTAAAATGGCTTTTTTTCTTCTTTTCAGTGAGTTAGAGTAATTTGTGCTGGTAGGCGAGCAGAATTCTGCATCTAATATTGACACTGAGGAGAGGTATAAAAGCTATTACACCCAGTGCCAATACCTTCTCTTTTCTAATCAAAACAATGTCAAACAAGTAAGAGAATAGGAATGAAATAAGCCAGTTCTTTCCAACTCACCCATCTGTATAAACCAAGCAAGAAAGTGTGATGGTATTTCAGATATTTGGAGCAACCAGCTATGAGGTCTTGGAAAACTCTGGCTTTCTTGTGTGTTGTTTGTTTGGGTTTTTTTTATTATTGCTATTATCATACTCACAACTGCTAAGTGAATCACTGAGGTTTCAGCCGAACATCCAGCAGAAACATGCCCAGGGCAAGAACAAGGTTTATTTAACTTCAGAAATAAGCAAGGGAGGGGGAGATCTCTCTCATACATGTCCACCTTCAGCTAAGCATTGCTCATCTGTTTATTTAGCTGACATCCATTCCCTCAGCACATCTGTGCCTAGCTCATCTGCCCCTGCAAGACTCTCTGCCCTTCTGCCTTATGTGCAAGGAGTTTCTGCCAAAGTGTATCCGGAGATGACAAGGGAGCAGCAGGTAGGGGAGCTGTTTGATTTGGAGGAGAGTGGTGGGCACTTGCACCCCTGCCCCTGTGTCCTGGCCCCTCAGCTCTGTTACAAAGAGCCAAGTGCTCACAGCCCCCACCCTTGACCCCTTGCTTTTGGAGACACCCCAACTGCCTTTGCAAGCTCTTCTCGAGGAACTGAGCATCCCTCCCCATATATCAGCTTCTTCCCTCAGCCATATCTTGGGCTCAGTGTGAATCTGTGGCAGCCCCTCAAGGGCTGCAAAAGGAGCTTGATTATCTCTTGGCCTGTCCAAGAGCCTGTTCAGGTGCAGATCTCCTTGATGTTATCCCATACCAGGGATAGGGCTCATGTGGGAGTTGACAGGAGTTTTCCACATTAGCTCTTTCCTTCCCCCTGTCCCCAGGGGTGAGTGGGACCAGACAGGGGTCAGGGACATTAGTAGTACCAGTGCCACAGCACACTCTGCTAAAAAGCAAACCCCTCTCATCCCACACTGCAAATATTTGCTTCCTGCACGACATGGGGACCATCCTGAGCACTGGAGAGCATCTGTGGCAGCGGTGAAAAGACATTAATGAATCTCTGCTGATAAGCACTATTTACCTGTCTTGCCTGACCTCCAGCTGATAAACCAGACGCCCAAAGTGGCACATGCTGACATGTCTTGCTGTTCTGCTCTGTTTGAAGAGAGCATTTCTCCTCCACTCAGGTATATTTGCATGTTTTTCCAGCCCTAGTTTAGTTCCATGTCACTAAAACCCTTTTACACGGCAGCAGTGAAATGAGTTTATGCTGTCTCACTGCCTGCCCTGGCTCTGGCTCGGGGTGATATTTCCTCTTCCCTCGCAGTGTGTTCTTGATTTTGATGGTCTTTGCATATGCGGATTAAGCTGTGAAGGAGTTGGAGGAGGCTACCTGCTTTTTTTTTTTTTTAATCAAATCCTAGATTAGCCAGGACTGGAGATAGAAGATCAGCCCAAGTGAACTTGATTAGCGACTGCTCAGGAGATCTGAATTTCACATAGTGTTGTGCAGTCACTTGGACTATAATCCCAGCCCAGTGCTTAATGGTATAAACAGTGCTAATAACTCTGGGTCACCTGTCTGCAGAAGACAGATAAGGAGCTGAAAATTATGCACATTACCATAGGTAATCTACTACTAAACATTGTTGAGTAGAAACCTCAATTTTTATTTTATTCCCTGTATGTTCTTGTCCTGATTGCGCAGCAAATAAATTGGAAATTCAGAATTAAAGGGTCTGCTAATTCAAATTGATCTGCAGCCTCTAGCACCCTGTTCCCCACAGAAGGTGTAAATGGATCCTGGTATCCACCCTACGACAGCAAATCTTCACTCTTCTCTGCTGCGTTATCAGAAATAGGGGAGAAAAGACAATTTTCAATGGCACCAGGAAAAAGGGAAGTTTGCAGAGGGAGCAGGTGATGTTCTGCTTTATTGTATCAGACAATTATTTGCTAGCAGTTAATATCCACAGTCCTATTTCTGTCCTTGCAAACCAAACAGTAGCTTCAGCTTGAAAGTCACGCTTAGCTTTCAGGACAAAATGCAACCTGTGCTGGGCTATGGTGGGGGGGCTGGACCTGCAACAGCTTCTACTGTTGAGCAACGGAGGACTCAAGACTGTAGGGCAACCAACAACCCCTCCCATCACTTCTTAGACCAAGGATTGGTAGGGACACACAGCATGGTGGAGGATGATTTATTTAAAATCTGACCTGGTAAGAAAATTGGTCCCAGCACCCTAGGGTCACCTTTGTGGACATAGCTGTGGCCTCTTTCCTATGAGAAGAGAGAAAACAATACATAAAAAAATAAGAGGAAATAAAGGAACATATTTAAATGCCTACATATTAAATATAATGCAAATATGAAGATATTTGTGATGCCACAGGCAGGATGCCAGCTTTGGGACAATACTACGGGCCATCTGGACTCATGGGGCAGTCCCTCCTCTGTAGCTACACAACAACCTGAAGGTGTCATACAGGACAGCCCAGGTTGTAGCAGCCCAGCCCTGGCGCATGCAGATCCCATTACAGGGACACTGTAATTTTTTTTCTGTTATTATTCCTCCTTACATGGATGTAAATTGCTTCGGGCCAGGTGGAGTCACCTGCCACCTCTTAAGTGTGCTGAGGTCCTGCAGAGTGAGATTGGGATGGCATGCATTATTTTTAGGTCTGACTTCTGAGCCCATGTTACAGCTGCCACCCACCAGGCTGGGAACTGCAGATGAAAAGTGCCCTTTGAGCAAAGTGAAAATAAAGAGAAAGCAGTGCTGTTACTGTAGATTACATTTCTCTCTGCTGCTAGCCATGTGACAGACAGACTGTGTTTCTCTATTTGTACCTGCAATGCTCCAATTTCTCCCGATAGTCTTAAAACCTTATTTTTAAATCTTTCTTTTGACACTTACACAGCGTGACTTGATTTGATAAATAAAACCTTCTGGTGCTGTTGTTCAGGTCTGAGATTAAATGTTCAGGTCTGAGATTAAACACTTGATACTCTACATAAGGAAATGCTTTTGATGGGTGAATTTAATAGGTATTGGTTGCTAGCAGGGCTAAGTTAATTGCAGATGGTTCAATTCGCAGGTGAATTGCAGTAGGACCACATAGCCAAGTCTGTGAACACAAAAAGACCCCTCACTTTGGATTGTCTCTGCTGAACATCATGTTTCATGCTGTTTCTGATAATTTGATGGCATCTTATTTATAAGAACAGAACAAGCAAAGTTACTTTTCCAGTAATGACACAAACTAATTTTTAAAATTTATGGTGGAAGATATTTTTTATTGCTCTGGAGCAGGGAGAGCCGTATCTGAGTCATCCTTCTTGCTGATTATGTCTCATTGGTGAATAATACTGCAGTCTACAGTACTCAAAGCTCTTAACACTTACATCTCAAAGTATTTAAGGCACACTGGTTGGTATAGTTCTCTTTGCAGTTGGGGAAACTGAGGCATCCAGAGGAGTGGTGTGCCCAGCATCACCCACTGGATCTGCAGCAGAGTGAGGCCATAAATGCAGGATTGGACCACTTCCCACTTGAGTTTGTTGCTTTATTCATTATGTTAATAATTATTTTGCATGGCTGTAGTCACTAGAGGCCCAAAAATGGACCAAAATGGACCCATCTCACTGGGTCCTTCCTGTAGCCCTCTTTGGGCACAGTGTGTCCCAAGAGTCTTCTGGAGCTGTAGGAAAGGTAGATAAGGGAAAGCAGAGAATGACTCTCAGCTTTGTCTCTTGGGTATATGGTCCTGTGTCCTTATATCCCACAGCAGCAGTCAGGCCAATACACTGTATATTCTAGGTTTTGGCTTTCCTGTTTACTTTAATAATGCAGGAATAGTGGATTTAATTTAAATTTTATTATGTGAATCTAACATTGTTTTCAACTATTTATTTACCATATTTCTATGTGTTATGGCTTGTGTTGTCCTTGTATGCTGACTCTGCAGTCACTTTCCATGCAAGCTCTGCCCTGTACCTATGAGACTACTTGAAGGAGTAGGAATTATCCATAGCCCAGCAACGCAGAAACACACATGCATGCACAACCCCATTTACACTTAGGCTGGGAAGGTTAAATGCTGTGCAGTCTGTATCACTCAGATACAGTAAACTCCTTTGCAGAAGGAGGATCTTGTCTGATTCTGCAAAAAAAAATGTAACAGCATCCAAAACATGACACACAAAGGTCAGGGCAACATTGATCCATGAGAACCAGCTGCTACAGTCAGCTTTCTCCTTGTTTCAGTTTTGATGAAGACACTCTACATTTTTAAATACACACACTTAATATGCATACTTAAATGACTGTATAATGTTAAGGTTTGATTTGTTACATATCGTAGTTGTTGCTTTTGGTATAAGTTGGTGATATGGATTTTTAAATCCCTACATGTTTTGGGTCTAACTACTTCAGATATTGGATTTCACCCTAGATGTGTTCATCTTGATGCAACTGCACTGGTGCAGGTTATCTAATTTCTAAAATTAACTTTGAAAGTGGGTAAACTGAGGAAAGAGGAGAGAGGTGATGTGTTCTTTATCATGTGAAGAAGGAATAGGTGATTGTGCAGTGGATTCAAAGAGTCCCAGCTCCTGCTGAGCTTTCTACTGTTTTGCATCCCACCTTTTTTAAGTTCTACTATGAACTTTGAAGAGTTTCACTTTCATATTGATTTTCCTGGTCTCAGTCCCCTAGTTCTAGAACTACTGAAGTAGTAAAATACCTCCTGGCATTAAGGACAAACCAACTGGGCTGTTGTCATGAGTGCTATTGATCAAAGATCACTTAAACTAACAACATTACATCATGTCCCCTCTGTTAACCAATTTAAACTGTCCACGTGCACCTGCACCAGTTCTTCTCCTTGCAAAGAGAAGGCAGGAGATAATACTTATGGAAATTCCTGTGATATATATAATATGGGATGATTATAACTGTATAGATCTTGGCGAAAGGTTTTGCTTAAGAAAGCTTATACTCAGTCAATTCCTAGAGATTTTTAACACAAATAATAGCTTACAGTATGCAATCGGCTTCCTGGCCTCTTGCCTGAACCCTTCACGGTTTCTGTTCTTGCTCATGGACTTCTGCATTTATAAGCCCTTTCTTTTATCTAACTCTGAGAGTCCATCATGTTTTATTTACCCTTCTTTTAGCTCTACCTATGCATTTCCAGCTACACAAAAATCAATGTGTGTTACTAATTTTATCTGGGGAAAAAAATGTAGAAAATTTACTAGAGAATTAAATGCAGCTGGTCTTGAAGGCTGTTTTTTGAGACTTCTTTTTTGTTTGGAGGAGGATGGTTTAGATATCCAAGCTAGGCTGGGTTTTTTTGGCAATCAATGATTGGCACAAGCATGGATTTTAAACATCTATGTATTTAATTATGCTACAGAGCCAATATTTTTACAACTGTTTTGATTTGTACCTACCATTTATAACAGATGCAAAATTAAAAGATAGCTTGGGTTTTTGGTTTGTTTTTTTTTTTTTTAGAACAATTTGTCAATGAAGCCCTGGAAAAGGCAGGCAATTCCTAGGCTGGCCGTTGGGGAGTTTCAGAGAGCCTTAAAAAAAGAGAGGGGGGTAAAAAAACAAGGTCTTGATATTAGGACATCACTTTGGACTGGGAACCACTTGACTGTACTGTTAACGCTGCTCCAAATGCTCCGAGGTGCTGGGTAGGCTGCAGCCAAGCTCTGTGCCTCTGTTTCCCTATATGTAATGACAGATCTTTTTATATCTTATTTTGCCAGGCAATGAGAAGATCCCAGCACTGCTGTGCTTATGCCTCAGCCTTTCCTTTCAGCATGCTTTCCACCTGCTCGTTATTCTTGTTTGTCTACATCTGTGACATGGTATATTTCAAGAAAAGATATGCATATATTTTCTCTGTGTGTACCTAGAGAATAATGACTGAACATGCAGCATAAATTTAAAAAAATAAGTAAATTAAATAAATATTCCAGAGCAATCAGTCTGCCAGCAGAATCTTTCAAAAGCACAAGAAATATTCAGGGGAGAAATAACTCTCAGTCCATTTATTTGATTCACTCATAAGGAAAAAAAAGTGATCAAATTTTTAGGTGATAGTTTTGGGTTTTCTGGGATTTTTTTGGTTGGAGTTTTTTGCTTTGTTTTTTTGTTGTCTTTTTTTTTTAATTCTGAATGCAAATGTGCTTTGGACCAGGTCCTGAAAGATGCTGAGCTCTCAGTTTCAACCTCTGGACACCTTCATCCTCTAGTGAATTCAGTGGGAATTCAGCATCCTCGGTATTTTGCAGGATTGTGCCTTTTGTCAGGAGACTATCAGCAGGGCTTGGGTGCTTATTTGGAAAGAGATACTTCATGTGCTGGCATGATAATAACTAGATCTAGGAGTATCCCCCTGCAGCAGGTACTTGCTTTAGATCTCATAGACATTGTCTTAATTGTACACTAAATCAGGGTGAGATGGGAGACAGTTCAGCCACCGGCAGCAGAGCAGACTGCACCAGTCCCTGGTGATACTGGGTATTATCAACCCCAACCAAATGCTTTCTAAATAAGGTTCATGTTTTGTGCTATAAACTCTGCTGGGTTGTTATTCAGAGTGATCTGTTAATGCATCTCTGAGCTAGATTTCCTTTATTTCCTTTCTTCCTTTTTTTTTTTCTTGGTGGATAATAATCAACTTGGAGAGGGTTTTTAAAAGGAGAAAAGGTTATTTCACTGGCATCAATTTTTGCATTAAATGTGCACTTGGCCAAATGCCAAAATATCTAATATCTTTGCTATCTGTCCCAGCTGAATACAATTTAAGATTTATTGATTTTCTTTTCTCTTTTTTTTAATTTTGTCTTGAGACAAGGTTACGACTTCAAAAAAAAAAAAGTTTCTTTTTTTCCTCCAATGGCTTCATAATCTTTGGCTGAGGCCAAACTGCCTTTTGACATGCAGCTGGTGCCAACTGTCTGGGGTTATAAATGATCTTTTTGGAAATGCTTTCTCTCCTGGACACCTATGACCGTGCACATCATATCTGCATGTGTCAGGAAGAGAGGTTGTGTGCAGGGGGTTGTTCCTTTCTGTCACTGGGAGACCTCATTAGAGAGGTTCATTAATGTGTCAGGGATTGCAGTCTGTGCTGTTTTCAAACAAATCTGGGGCTTCCTAGTCCATCTTCTTCCTCAGAGACAAGGACAGCACCAGAGAGGCGGCTCAGGAGCACAAGGAGATCTTGGTGGGGATGCTCCACTGACCATCAGCTCTTTGGAGGAGGAACTGAGGGGTTTTTGTGCGTAGCACACAACAAACAGGCTCCTAGGTGATGGTGGGGATCTCTGGGCAGGAGCCCAGTAGTGCTAATAACAAAACACTTGGGCAGCTCCTTGAAAGCTTCCTTCTGAGTGGTGCAGATGAAGGGGAAGGTGGCATTTCCTATCAAGGAAGAAGACCAGCCCAGAGGCAGCCTTTGCTGAACCATGGGGCTGATGGCCAGGCTTGCATCCTATAACTGCAAACCTGCACTATGTAATTTAGCATTAATGGTCAGACTGACACTTTTCTCCAGCACCTTTTCAGCAAATCCTTGCCAAGGGACACAGAGTGAGACAAAAGCCTTCTTAAGCCACTGTAGGGATCAAGGTTCGGTCAAGGGCCAATCCCTCTCATTTTATCCTAGCTCACTATCTGTTTTAATGACCTCCTGCTTTTGCAAGTTCTGCAGCTTGAGTTCAGCCACAGAAATTAATGGGAGCATTCAGAGAAGCTGAATTAGCTTCAGTCTTATTCACTTGAGTATCACCTAAGGAAACTGCTGGGTATGTTTGTGAGCAATCATTTGTATGGTATCCACTCCTCTCCCCATCTCTGTAATGCAGCCTGGTTCACTTCCACAGGAACTCATGTTATTCAGCTAAAGTGCTCTTCCAAGAGCCTGACGGTGCTGTGCTATGGTGTGTCATGTTCTTGTACTGTTTCATTATTGTTTTAACCTTATTATGTTATGAGAACCTTTGTGTGGTTTAGTGCACTGCATAAGTGGTGCAGGTCACTAATGTACCTCTAATCTGGTAATAGATAATTAATAACAATTACAGCTTCACCATATGATCCCAGTTCCCTTTGTGAACACTCCAAGTCACTTTATACCCTATTGCCAACCATCTGTTAGAGGCTCTGCTCTAAATAGTACCTTTTCCCATGAGGATTGCACAGGCCCAACGTGGTCTGTGCTGGTGTTCTTAAAGGGTGGTAGTTAAATTAATCTACAGTTCATCATTTCTTGAAGCCTATGTCATTCAGATTGTGTGAACAGAAAAGGCCAGCTTGCTGGCTTTGTAACTGAAGTCAGATGCTTGTTTGCAGGAGCAACCCTCTTCTGACTTCAGCTGAACTGTGCTGGTTCATGTACACCAATCTAGCTTTGAGTGTTTCTCTACCAGACTGAAACCAGCAACCTGCAGGAATGGCTGTTTCCCACATATTTGGAAATTCAATAAGGTCGTCTGCAGCATAGATCCTTGCACAAGGGCAAGTAAGATTTTTCTGTCAGCACAAATGTGTGTAGCACTAGTACTAACAAACCTACCAAGCTGTGCATTGACAACCCCATCCCCTGTGGCAAGAAACACATGGCACAGTTTCCCTGGATAGAACTGAGCCGTGTTTGTTTTTCACCATTACTGCAACAAGATTTCTTATTAAAAAAAATATTTATTTTCTATTTTTTTTCCCCCCATCCCCTCCTACAAAACATTTCCCTAGGCTCATATTAAAAATAACCGCAGTGTTCTCTGATTGTGAGGAGAACTCCAGGCTGGAGCTTTATAACTAAGATGGGTCTTTACCATAAATCAGAAGAGCCCAGCCTTTATTGCAGGGCAAGACATTTGCCTCCGGACAGAGACGGAAAAGGGCAATTTCTCCCTGAAAACCACATTTATGCTGCCTGCCCAGCTCCCTCTAGATTTTACTGAGCATGCAGTGCATATTAACTCCACTCTTGCATATACACATCCAGCAATTTGCAGGCAGGTAGCTCTTCCCTCAGGGGAATCCCTGTGAAGAGGCATGGCTGGAAGCAGTCTGCTGCCCTCGCTGTAAGATTTTGTGCCCAGCCAGGGCAGCCAAGCTGTGTGCATCACTCCACATGTGGCTCCAGCACCACTGCTCCCACCTCCCCAAAGGCTCCCAGTCTGGCTGGTGGTGGGGTGCACATTAGCAGCCTATTAGGAAAGTTGCTGATGACTCTGTTAGGAAAGAGGGAATGAATTTGAGGTGCGGGGAGCCATCCTGGCAGGTTGTTGTCTTTCTCCTCTATCATCATATTTGTGCTAATCACAAGTGCAGTGAGAATGAAAGGGACTGGGGGGAAATCACTGTGAAGCTGCATCAGCAGAGCAGTTTGTCCATCCTGTGAGTGTCCTGGTGTTCAGCTGGGCCAGAGCTGGGTTTCTTTTTAGTAGCTAAAACAGTGCTGGGGTCTGGTTTCAGCTGGGATTTGTTATGACAAAAATGTCGATGACATACCGATGTTTTCATTTTGTCACTGGAAGTTGAAGGACTTTGTGTTTTGCCAAATGTGAGATCTAGGGAGGGAGGGGACTATTTTAATTAATAAGCTAAATTTGCATTTGGATGTGCTAATAGGATACTCCATCTCATATAAATTAATGTTCAGTATATTAGTATATTCCTCTCTTGCTCCCTTTGACTTTCTCTTGGGCTCTTGCTCTTTGCTCTTCCAGGATTGTGATTTTGTTTTGGGATTTTCTCTCCTCTGGGATTATTATTTGGAAATGAGCTAGGCTTGGTCAGAGCAATTGCATTGTGTATCATTCATTTGCATGTATTATTATTATTACTATTATTTATCATTATTATTTTAATATCATTACTATTTTAGGTTTAATTTTATTTCAATTATTTAATTGTTCTTATCTCAACCTACAAGTCTCCTTACCGTTGCCCCCAATTCTCTCCCCTTTCCCCTGCAGGGGAGTGAGTGAACTGCTGTGTTTGGCTGCAGCCAAGTGAAGCCCCTACAGTGAACCATGTAGGTGGCATTGGGAGCATCTCCCAGACCCACACAGCCAGGAACCCATCAGTGAAACATCTGGACATATGAAACATCTGTCCCTGGCTTCCAGGCTTTCGACCCCAACTGACTGTAGTAGGTACAGAAAAAGCAATAGTGCTGTGGCCTCTCAAAGCTTTATCCATCCAGTGATGATGCTGGAACCATGGAAAGAACCACATCCTTTCCACTTCATGTATAAATTCCTAAATGAATATAATACTAAATTTAAGTGTTGGCCAGAATTTCTTTGGACTAAGAACTGAGATACTGTCGGTTGTGTTTTATGGGGTAGTGTTCAGGCAGCTAAGTAAGTTAGTCCTTAAATAACAAGTGGTCAGTGTTGCTATGAAGAATTCTTCACCTGCCCAGCAGATGGGAGCAGCTCGTACAGTAGCAGTGCAGGTTATCCCTCTGCTTGCTGTCACAGAAGAGACTGGTTCTAAGGCCTTTTTTCCTCTGGTCTGTGTAATCCTGGGTTTTTCAGCATAGGATACTCTGCTATGCTGCTGTGGAAAGGGCTTCTGGATACTGGAATGGGACTAATTATCAAGCTTTCAGGTTCTGGATTTTTCAGTGCCAAGTCCACGTGTTGAGTTTCACGTGCGGTTTAGCCTCTACACTTGAAGAAAAAGAAAAAAAGATATTTGATATTTTGTATTGATTTCAACCAGAAGGTAAATACAGCAAGCTAGATTATCTGCTGGTTTATACCTCTTCAGTGCAATCTCCTGAAGGTCCAATAGGATTGCTTGGGATGTCACTCAGGATTGAATATGGCCCTTTAATATTTGTACAAAATAAAAAAAGAAACTTTTCATTATTTAATATCCATTCTGGAGTTTGCCTTTCCAAATGTGCAAATACAAATCAATAAATGCTCTTTACAGATGTTCTGAGATGTCTCTGAGTCAGAGAAACTCCACAGGCTCCCAACAGAAGGAAAATTGCCTCCATCTTTGGCAGCAACCATAGGAAAGCAAAGAGGGAACAGGAATTCTTTATTCTCCTTTCTTGCTTGCAAGCGTTGTCTGTAAAGCATCGGTGGGGAAATTCTAGGGAGAGTTGATAAAGCAATCCAACATGGATAGTTCCATTTAGTTCCAACAGCAAGTCTGTAGGAAATGTTCTAGGAAAATCCGTTGGGGTTTCTGAGGGTAAGGTATCACAGCAAATGGCCTTCTTAAAGTTTAGCAGCCCAGGGAGGGGGGAGAGAGCGCGGGTTCCTTGCGTTACAAATGAGGCCGGGGTCACATGTGTTTACAAATCAGCCCTTTATTAAAATCTTCTTTAATAGGACTTTGCTTAGCACAGCTCCTGTTGAGATTAACAGACTTGGACATGAGAGGCAGCGGTAACAGCAGCCCATTAACGTGCTGCTTCTGTGACTCGTCAAGTCTGGAGAGACCGGCTTCAGTAGCAGTACTGAGCCAAGCAGGAGGGCTCCTGCCCTAATGCTGCTCTAACGTATTGAGAACCTCATTGATCCCATCTGAGCTCACATCATAACATACTGTTATTAAAAGCTCCAATTTGAAACATCAAGATATGGCTGAGGATGCGAGGGTCAGGCTGTGGAGTCTCACCACTGGCTCCTGTTGAGTGTGTTTAGATGTCGTCCAGGCTTTGCTTCAGGTCCCAGCTCTTACCAAGCTGCAGCTTTTTTTTTTTTTCTTTTATTTCCCCTCACCCCTGGCAATCTGAGACCAAGGTCCTTGGTGTTGGTGCACCTTTTCTTGCAGAGTGCATTGCCATCAATTCATTTTCTGCATGAGCTGAGTGATGGTAGGTAGCTCCTGAGCTCCTGACCCTTTCACCTGCAGAATGAGGTAACTTAGCCCCCAATTAATGTTTTTATTCCAGAAGAACACCAGTGAGGGTGGCCCAATCAGCAGATTACTTGGAAGACTTGGATTCTCTCCCCATATGTCCTGCTGGATGATATAGTTCAAGGCACATCATCTTGCCATGCCACGCTTGTGAAACTCTGTTAATGACACTGACCTCACAGGGAGAGCTGCTTGCCAGTAGTACCCAAGACCTAGCAGGGTTTTTTGTTTGTGACCCATGTTGACCCTAGTAGGTGTAAATCAGCTCCTAGGGAGTATGTGAGGCACCAGTGCCTTCCCGCAAGACTGTAGGTTGGTGTTCAGTGAATGAAGAGGTCCCCCATGTTAGTGTAACCCAACTCTTTGATGCCCTAATGCTCACCCTCATTTATCAGCCTTTAAATCATTCTCTGCTCTTTTATCTTTGCATTTGTCTAATCAAAGCTTTGGACAAGATAAGTGTCTCACAAGGGTGTAAAAATACACAAAGGCTGCTCACTGCCCCTACTTGCACTTACACCCACATCTTTTGGATGTATATTTGTACATCTCCCACTGCCTGTCAGTTTGTGCTTTGAGTGGGTGTGCAGGGTCTAAGGCAGGTGTCACCTTCAGGCTCCTCCTGCACCACACCAGGGCCTGGCCCCCCATATCCACCTGCTCGGCTCAGCCTTGGAGTAAGGCAGTGCAGGTCCCATTGAAGCCAGTGGCAGACAGTCGTTCTGTGCCCAGGGATGAATTTTGGCCTATTATTTACAAATAATTTAAAGCAATTCTGTAAATGTTTGTGTGCCTGAAGGTCTGGGGATGATTTACAGCTCCCTCAAATTGTGTAGACCCTTGATCTGCCCGTGTCATTCACAGTAATGGGATGTCTCAGCTGTCCAAGCAGAGACATGTTTTAAATGTTAAAAATGTTCTGTGATCGATTTCTCTCTGTTTATAATAAATGTCTTGATTAGATTCTCTTGTAGGTGCTTCAAAGGCAGACTCCCACTAGCAGTCTTTCCATACTATGAAATCTAGTTCTGTCTTTGCTCTACTTTCTTTTATTTTTCCCTCCCTTAAATGAATTTAGTGTTTGAGAAAGGTGACTGATTGATGGCCTTGAGGACTGAGGCTTTCTGAGGCAGCATCTAGGCACATCATTCTCCTGCCTGACCTCCAGGCAAAGGGGAGATCATTAAAGGCAGAGGAGCACATGAGACATGGATCCCCTTGGAATGTAGGGGTCCCCGAGCCTGCCACTTGTGGGCCTCCATGCTAAGGTGTTTAGCTTTGTCTTTAAAAAAAGGTAGTAAAATATCATCTCTCTTTTACATAAAGAGAAGTGAGACTGAGGAACCAGGTTTGCTGGAGCCTGAAGAAGTTGCAGAGCAGAGGTGGGAATGGACAAAAGATATTCTACTTGGGTACCTTAGTCTCAATTTATTCCTTCCTCAAATCTCTGTTTCTATTAAAAAAAAATAAAAAGCAAGATGGGTTAAAGTATTTTCATGAAGTCTAGTCTGAGCTGGATTGAGACCATCAATTCATCTCATGTCCATCACTAACCAGCCATTACACACAATGGCTTTCATTCCCTATTGACCTGGTCTGTAATCAGACCCAAGACCTTGAAATGTGAGCAACGCTCTACCCTATTAACAGACCCCTGAGCTGTCCAGTTCCCTGATAGCTGTGTAGTTTTTTCCTTTTTTTAAAAAAAAATAAATAATGGAAATAGCTCTGCTTTAATCCATGTCTCTCTATTGATCAGGAGATCAAGCCTACTTGATGTGCACCATGTAAGATAGTGTGACACTAAGAACAGCTTGTGATTTAGTATGAAAGGGTCAGACTGATTTTTCACTAATGAACCTCCCTTTTTTTAATATTAGCTAATTTGCAACTTGCCCTTATGAATTTTACCTCTGTTCCCCCTTTTCTGTTGATATTATCAGCCCTCCTTCCCTACTTCACAAACTCTTTTTCTCCTGGTCCTTTTCACTGGCATATATAGACATTTCATCTGCAATGTCATAATGTCATGGACATGGAACCAAGTACCACGAGTCCACTATTTCTCTTGAGAATATCAGAGATGTGTGGGACATGCAGCAGCAGAACAGAGCCTCACAGACAGAAAGAAAACTTTACTCCATTTTTATTTTCCAGATTTGGGTGGCTAGTTGTTAGTTAAACAAAATTATTTGCAGAACTATGTGATATAGGAGTGGCACAGTCTTGTCAGAAGATGCTCTCATATTTATTTGACTTAGAGGCAAGGGGGTTAAGGAAGCTGTGTTAAGCTTGGAGAAGATTATTTCACACCAGAGATCGGATCACATGGAGAGCTCATAGCACTCTAATCTGCTGCATTTTCCTTTCATGGACACCAGTTTGCACATCAGACTGCCAATACCATATAGATCTAGACCCTCCATGAGAGGAGACCCAGGCTTTTTCACAGGTCAGTGTGTTAATAATACTTTTTTAATCATCACTGTAGTGAATTGTGAAGCTTCTTCACAGCAAAGTTCAGCTCAGAGATGCCTATCACAACTGTCCTGCAGAACTCCTGGTTTTATTTATTGGACAAGAGATGTTATCCCAGTCAAGTTCTGGGGTTGCCTACCCAGTTAGAGGATCAAGATGTTTCTACCCATGTCTCTGACTGTAGAAATCACTCTACTTCTCTATCAAATGGTGGCTAATGTCCTTTCATACCCTTAAAAATGAATACAAGATATCACTGCTCCTCATCATTTAATTTCCAAGGACTATACATTGATTGTCGAATAAAGCTGTCAAGGGCAAATTAACAACTCATCTCTACTGTTACAAACCTACAAATTAAGTTGAAAGGGACCTTAGCTTTTGGATAGCATTCCAGCATCAACTGTCTTCCAAAGCAAACCTCTCTGTACCATCACAGCCAGCGACCTCTGCACCATTCTTGTTTTGCTTGGATCATGTCTAACCCCAATTTGTGCTGAAATGGAGCCAGGCAAGAGGTGTTTTGGATATTTGCAATTCTCTGGGCACAGTGATGGACAAACCCAGATGGTAATTTCAGGCATGGAGAAGGGTTAGGAAGCACATAATAAGCCTCAGTCAGCTGGGTGCAAAGCTTTTGAGAGCCTAGACTAGTTATAAAGAGCACAGTTAATGTAAGAATTAATTCAGAGTCATGACAAAGCAGAAGGAAGCTACTGAATGTTTGCATTTGTGCATGTGCCTGGAAGCACAGCCCATATTCTGTAATATCTCTCTGCAATATATATTTTGTGTTTTAAACCTATGAAGTGTAAGAAGCAGTTATACATGGCAGCTAAATCAAGAAATTAACTCCTATTGCACAACTTCCTTCCATTTATTTATTAGTGAATTTTGTGCTAATGAAGGGATGCGAGTTGGCCATTCCTTGTTTTAAGGAACTCTAATCAAGTAAAGATATGCAGCATAGTTTTTCTTTCAATACTTGCCCACCCTTGTGGTTTTTTTGCTGTCTTGGGTTAGCAATGTTTCAGAAATAATTCACTCTGCTTTTTCTTGGGATTTGGTTTCCTTGTTGCAACTATTTGCATGGGAAGCAGCTATGGTTTCTTTGACAAATACAGACCTCAGAAATCAAGAGAGCATCACTAACACACCACTGTCTGGAGCCATATTGCAATCTCCTATCTGGCAATAAACTCTTGACATCTCAATGCTGTGTCAGACCTCTGTTAATTTATTCTACGATGTTTTTCTCTCTGCTTCTCCCCAGTATGCATCTTCTCTTATTTTATTTGCTAAACACCACCATGCCTAGATTTCATTTGTAGACCAGTGTGGCATCACACATGCCAGCATCACCAGCATTGTCTTTCAGATGGGGACCAAGAGGGGTGAAATTATACTAAATTTCCACAGTGCCACTCAGCAAGCCCAAAGGAGATGTAGAAGTAGAAATAGGTCTTTGGATCACTGTGACCAGGTGGAGGTGAGATGAAGCAAATGTATTTTGACCAGAATAATATCAGAACAGCTGGGTGGATTTCCTTGTAGGAACTAACAGCCAGGGGTTCACCTGGATCTTCCCCAGCAGTCAAGCCCCACATTGGTTGAGCAGGAATAGCAAGTCACGTTATAACTCCACTGCACTTGCAGTCATTTGCTGCCAATTTTTTTCCAACCCTGAGCACAGCACACTTGCCTTACCTTCCTGCTGGGTCAGGCACAGGGAGCTGGAATAATCAGAGAGGGGAAAGCATAGGTAGTGTCTCTAAATGACAAATAGCTTCTGAGATGTTGAACGTGCTGTCACTCAGGAGCCTTGCCATGACGGCTGCCTCGGGCCATTGTCCTGCCTGCAGGGCTGTGCTGAGAGCCCTTGGGGACTCAGCAGTGTGTCTTTCCTCCTTGGGCAGGAAGGAGGTTTGGGTTTACAGGTGGTACTACAGCAGGAGAGTAAGTTGACTAATAGTAAGTAGAGAAAAAAAAGTTACCTTAAAGGAGCGCTCTGGAAAGTAAGGTGCAGCCAGACTCACAAGCTGTTGGCTGAGTGTATTTAAGGTGTTATTGCCTCCATAGCTGAGTGCTGCCACTGATTCACTGGAAGGGTAGTGGTTGTCTATGGGATTTATTACCAGTGCCATGCAGGGACACAAAAACAGAGTGCTTGTACAGTCAGATACAACACCTCACCTAAGAAGGTCCATAAATGCTTTTGATTACACTAATTTAACTGCTGGTGAAGGTCAGTCCATCTCCTTAGGCAGAACTAGGGCATGGCAGCCCAGCACAGCGGGGACACAAGAGGATACTACCTCTGAATCAGCTTCAGGCAGGACATAGGATATCCCTTGTCCTTCCATACAGAGAGTCTGACTGTGCAAGTTCTCTGAACTTTGGGTTTATTCAGTTTGACTGGAAATCTTGTGAGGACAGGCCTTCCTTGTGAGATGTGGCACAGCTCTCCCACCCTTGGCTGCTCAATGTCTTTTTAAGCACAACATCCTGCAGTACCAGGATCAGATTTGAAGGGCATGCATCCCAATGGCCTCACAACTGGGGTATGTTCCTGTAGCAGGGGTATGTTACAAGCCAGTCATTCTCTCCAAACAGGAGCTTTCTGCCTGAAATTAGTCCCCTCTGTGTTATGTACCTGTCCCACCACATGACAGCGTTATGCAATGGTCGTCATTGCTATTTATTGTCTGTGACTGAACATGTTGTGTGTGGCTGGGCTGGAATTTGGTTTTTTGCTGATGCTAGGAAACCATGATGCTTTGTTCTAGTATTTCATTTCTCTGCCTGTCTTCATTGCTTGGGCTGCCCTTTACTGCGTATTCCCCTTTGTTCCCTAAGGGTCACCGAGGCACGGTGAGAAGGCCAGGAGTTCTGCACAACTTAAAATGTCACATCAAAGTAAGGAATTCATCCTAGCCCAGAGACACAGGCTTGAGACTGCTTATGCTTCGTTCTTGATTATCTCTTAGGTCAAGGTCCCTGCTAGCAGGAAGAGAATTTAGAAAGCTCCTTGGGCTCTGCCTCTGCCACTGACCTTCTCTGCAGCCTGAGGCAAGTCACTTCATGCTGCAGGATTTCTGCTTCCCCTTCCACTTTTCCTTCATTTGCTTGAACGGTGTGTGCTTGAGGCCAGGCTGTATTTCTAAGTGCATATATCTTGCCTAGAGCAACAGAGTCCTGACTTCATCTGGGGGCCTGACTAATGTAGCATAGAAGAAGGAACACATTCCTACCTCTGTGTCTCCCACAAAGTGCTTTGGTATCAGAATGAAGTGGTATTTAATGAGCAAGCAACACTATCTTTCAGTCAACACCAAGGGAGAATGAGGGATGGGATGTACCTACTTACAAGCTATGTCTTTCAGTTCACGTGCATCACCTCTGTATCTTCAGAAATATAGGACCAGAATTCTTGTCTGGAGTCCCAAGGTGTTCATGTAGCAGCAGAGCCTATAGTCCATGGATCTGCTGGAGCACCTTGAAATAATAGTTGGAACAGTAATAGGCATCAAAGTATGCTGAAGGAAGCAGGATTAATAGAACCCAGTGGGAGACAAGTTGCATCATTATCTGCTGATGACATGATTAGGACTTTTCAACAGAAGCAGAGGTGTGTTCCAGGGGGGGCTCATCATCTGGCTTAAGCTCTAACCATCATTCAATCATAAAATGTTTTTCAGGTGTTGGCAGGTAGAAAACAGAAATTTTTGAAATGAAAGATTTTCAGATAGTATGAGCACTCTTAGAGGACAGTCAATACAGAGAGAGGTTACACTAATTGCTGAAATCAAGGTGATCTGAAGCCAATTGGAGAAACACTCACAGTCCCATACTGCAGTCCCTTTATCACAGCAAGACCCAGAAGTTCTGCTCACAAAAGTTTACCCCATGTACCAGCTCATGCAGCTGTCTCTGGAAAGGAGACTTCAAGACACACAGTGCATTATAAATTGACACCCACATGAACCTGCACTCCCACTCCCTGCAGCAAATGTAAACCCTGTTTTGTTAAGAATCCCTGGCAAGATTCCTGTTTCCTTCCTGGAACCAGATAAGAAGCCAGGGGACTTACAGCAGTGGAAAAATAAAATATAAATAAAATAAAAATATTCAGTTTTATTTCAATAGTCTTTCCCAAACTCATGTGCCCTGCAACCCCTAATGTTGAGAGGAAGAATAATAAACATCTCTGTAATGGAGTCAGTGGTAGCTACCTATTTTAATAGACAGTGAAGTGTGAAAAGGAATTGTGCAAATACCTATTTTATTGGAAGGTGAAATATTGTGATAGCATAACCAAAACAACCCTGACAAAACACAGATTTCTGACTTGCAACCTGTGACTGAATTCAGTGGACTGGGATAAATCTAGGTTTCTAGCTTTGGGGGTTTGGGCTTGTGTACTGGTGTTTGGTTTGGATTTTTTTGTTGTTTTATTTTGTTTTGTCTTGGAGCAGTACAATTTGTAAGTAAAAAACAGAGTAATTCTATGGAAGAGTGGCCACCCCTTTCTCTCCATGGCAGCTAATGGCTCATCTACCAATTCAGCAGGAGTCAGGAGATAGTCATCTTACTGTAATATCTTTTGTCTTTCTTCACTGACACCTCATTGATGGGCAATTTTTCTAAACAGCAGCAAAATTGCAGTGCCTGCTTCTCTGTCAATACATTCCATTATTTCACATGGAGGTTGGTAGCATACCTAGAAAATGCTGAAGTGATTACATTGAGGAACTACAGATCTGTGGTCTGAGCACTCTATAAATCTATGGACAAAGTTTGATAAAGCACACTGATACTTTATCTGACAAGAGCCTGTCTGGATTTATGGGAGTCAAAGCTGTTCACACTGTCATCCTTGATTCAATTAATGCAAAAGCACTTCACATCTTCACACTTCTTTCTTGTTGGGCAAAATGTGATCTTTACATTCTTCCCCCACTTTAATGAGCAAAATATAAAGTGATGGAATCAGCCAAAGAATAACAGCATGGCTCTGGAGCTGGCAGGATAATGCAATCAAGCGCTTTCAGGTTAATGTGCTGTGATCCACGGAGGATTCATTTCAGTGTTGGGGTGCCATCAGTTTTTCCCTTAATCTTTTGTAGTCCTAATAATGAGCAGCAAAAGCAGCTGAAATTGTGGCATGTTTAAAAAATGTTGTACTTTCCTTTTTCATTTGTTTTGGAGTTGCTGGAATTGAGGTACTGAGAGACACAGAAATGAAGCAGTTTGTACTTTAGTACAACTGGGAGAGGGTCTTTGGTTAAAACACCCGGGGCAAATTATGTTGCTATCTTGCTTTTGTTTTCTGGAAGTGACAATGTGATGCGAGAGTAAATCTTGTACAAGACCCATACTGGGTGTAGCTTTTGAGAAATGATTGTTAAAACTTTGATTTGTTGAGGATAAAGGATTTCTGTGTGAAATGTTGCAGCATGGTTTGGTGAAGCGTAGGGTTAAAGCAGTCTCTGTCTCCTGCTTGGTCTTACCACAGACAGTTCCAACAATAGGTACAGTTTACTATAAGTGTAACTTGCTCTGGCTTTGTCTTGATTTGCTTTGTGGCAGGAAAAGTGTCCCTTTAAGGCTTTGATGTCTGAGGCCCACTTTTTTTTTTTTTTAGCAAAACATGGGAAGTCGAAAGTTCCTTAGCAACAACTAAAAACATCAGCACATTATCAACATTCTTCTCATATCAAATCCCATACTAAATCCAAAACACAGCTCTGTTCTAGCTACTGAGAAGATGTTATCTCTATCCCAGCTGAAACCAGGACAATATCATATCCAGCAGTTCTGTGTAGGGGTAGTATCTTGCCATGGAGGAATCACGTAATGCAATCGCCCTGCTAGATCAGGATGATTTGCTGCACTTTCTGCCCAAGAAGAGGGAGTTTCTCCTGGCCATGCCTCGCTGAAGCTTGAGGACTGAGGTGACATTTGAGAAGTGCACAGGCTTCACAATGACCCCTGGGGCAGGGACAGATTCACCCTATAGCATTGTTACCATACTGTGGGGGTTACTTGCTTTCCCCTGACATCGTGTAACTCCTCTCTGCTCCCTGACAGGAATACAATTTACTGCAATTTACTATAAATCTTCATAAAAGCCTTTCTCTTGTGACACACTCAGTCAGAAACCCTAAAAATGACTGACAGGTTCTTCATAAATATTTATGATCTCTAAAAAAAGATTGAAAGAAAGAAAAGTTAAGTTCTTCCTTCAGTGAAGTTTGATGGTAGAGACTTTTCTGCAATGGCCAGGTCTACCCTTCCTCTGGCACATGTTTCTGGGGGTGGCACAGGGGACATGGCCTCACCCCGCCCAGCAGAGCTGGCCCTACTTGGGGGAACCCTCATCCCCCAAATGCAGAGGTGCAAGGAGCCCAAAGCAGCCAGCCTGGCCGCGGTGACGGAGCTGTGTCCCCATGCACGGCCCTTGGGAAGGCAGCCCTGCTGCTTCTTTGTCATGGCATAAATCCAGAGGAAACATGGTGACACTAGCAGTGCAGGAGGTCTTTGAAGCCCTAAAAAACTGCCCAAAGTAAGCAAAGCTGCTTTTCTGACTGCCTTTGCACAGGGCTGCTGCATTCAGTCTTTTCCACTCTTTTTGCCATGGGGAAGGTAATTGTGATCCAAAGAGAGTCCTTCAAGGCCATATCTCCCCAGAGAAATTAGCCACAGGCTTTTGAGCCAATCCATTAAATCCTGTGGGGCTGATTAAGAGTTTATATCCATTTTATTTTGCTACTTTGACTTCTGTTCTTGTTCAGTTTATAAATAGTTATGACATTTACTGCTTTTAGTTTGGGAGGAAAAAAGCAGAATAGGTTTGAACCAAGCAAAATATCACTCTTTGCAATGCAGAGTTAAGCCAGGAGAGGAAATTTGAATGTGCTAAATTAAAAGAATGTTCCTTAGATGAAACTGTCTCCCAATCATAAGTCATGTGACAATAAATTTCAGTTGAGTGACAACAATATTAACAAACTGAAAAAAAGATTGATGTGCATCACAGGTCCATGAATGCAAAATAAAAGGGAAAGGCTTGCTAGCCTGTGATAGGCAAAGTATAAATATGTATCACTTGGTTCTAAAGTGAGTTATGATTACATTTTCCTACTTGTACCTGAAATCTGTAGAGGTTATTCATCTTATCCCTATATCAGCCATGACAGTTATAGCCATGCGGTGCATACGGCACAGATACCTGCTCAGCAGATAAATCAGCAGGCATGAAGGGACCTGTTGTTATCAATTTGATCTTCAGAATAAATATACAAATATGTGTACAGTATTGTTGTCACCGAGAACAATTTCCCTTCTTCTTGCCGATACATTTTTAAGAGGTTGTTCCAAGAGCCACTTTCCGACAATGCCAGAGGGAGATGGAGGGAAGCAATGATCAGGCAGGAGAAAGAGATTTATGGACTGCTGTCTATTTTCTTTTTTTTTTCTTAAAAAAAGAAAAAAACCACTTCCTTCTAGCATCACTTGTCCTCAGAGTACAATGCTGGCTGGATGCAGTGAGGGAGGCTGGGGAAGAGAGGCAACAGGGACAGTTACGGTCAGTGAACATTTGTAAGAGGAAACTGTTGCTGATGAGGCTGAGAGTGGTATTGCCTCTCAACTGGTGCTAAAGAGCTAAAGGTTTTATGGTGCAGGAGAGACTGTAGTTTAATCCTGATTTACCACAGCAGTTCAGCAAAGAGGAGAGACTCATACAGAACTCAGCCAGGCAACTCGGATGCTGCCAGGACCTGCTCCCTGTGCACAGAGCAGAGATGCTGTGGAGGGGAAGCTAAGAGAGATTTCTTCTTCACTTGCAATTTGGATCACAGCAACAGGCACGAGGATGTGGAAATGCTGGGACCATGGCACTGCATCACACCTAGCAGCATCTGAGCAGGGGGGACATCAGGTCGCATTCGGATCCCTCACCAGGCGCTGTTTTGGCCAGGTCACTCATCTCAGTTGTTTCAGGTGCCCATTCTGAGGATGGGGTGGGAGACAGCACTTCATCAGCCCCAGCTTCTGTCAGCTGGCATGTCCTTGCTGAGGTCCCACATGAGACAGTACAGTAGCAGAGATGGCAGCTTCTCACAGCATCGGTGTACTGGAAGGTCCCAGCAAAATCAGGTGGTAGGAGTGACTCCAGTACTATCAAAAGGCATCTGCATGTGCACATGAGCTGAGTCCTATGGTCTGGGTTATGAAGGCTCCCCCAGCTAGAAATGCTGATGAGTACTAAAATTAAGATAATTAATTTAGTCTCTGCCTTCCTTGTGTGCATTACTCCAGTTTTATGGATGAGAAAATAGAAGCTCTCCACATCCACCTGCACAAAACCTGAGCAAGATGCACAAGCAGCAGCAGCCATGCAGCCACTCCCTTGCCCTCATTTCATACACGGTCCCAAATGAAGATGATGACAATATGAAATAGTTACCGTCTTTGACAGCTACATTCTGCCCTCTTACTTCTTGTAAGTCTGGAGGGAAGGAGAGTTACTCTATATAGTTACAATTTCCAGGTAAGGCTGGAATGCAATCTCCTGGTGACGTCTGCCTGGGTAGCCCAGGGGTAAAGGCTTATGCCTGAACTGTTTTGTTTTATAAACGCTGTCTCTTCTGGGGAGGCTTTTGTTACTTAATTAGTACCATTCATTTAGCTCACATCACAACTCTGCTTAAGGTCCCCAGCAAGGATAGAGTCCCAGATTTGCCAAGAGGTAAAAAATAGTGTTTGCAAATAAAGTATTACTTTGATAGTTACAAATCATAACCTTCAGGCTCCGTCCTATCTCGCAGAACTTATCATCCTGACTTCCCTGTCAGGCAGCCTTGTATTATAAGGCTGTAACACTCAGAGCTAGACACCAGGCTGTCACCTCAGATACACTGCTGCTTGGTACACACCCAGGTTACAGTTTTCAGACTCTCTCTCCTTCAGGTACAAAAACAAGATTTCTCGTTTTTACCTGCTGCAAATATTTCTTGAAGTTTGCCAAGGTTTTGATTTTTATTTCCCTGAGGAAATCTCAGGATTCATTCAGGCAAGTCAGTCAACACCTGAATAGTGTTGGATTTCCAAATCCAAAGTGTTGGATTTGGAAATTAGAAGGTGATATGGAAGTGCTGAGGAGCCAGGAGTCTGACAGATGAGGGAAGCAGCAAACTTGACTCTGAAGATGGCTGAGGACATCACCGGTGAGGCATCCAAGATGCTGCATGCTGGGTGTGTTTAATGACATGTAAGGAGAGGAGATGAATTGGGTCAGGTTTTATCTAAACTATGATACTTTAATGAAAAACAATTTCTGTCCTTCAGCCACAAGAGCTATTCCTATTCTTGAACTGTGAAGGAGGAGGAGTGAGCAGGAAAATGCCATATGAAATTGTTAAGCTAAATTCAGAGACGGTACATTCTGGCCAGCGAGGAAGATGTAACCGTATATCACAGCCTTCTGTTAATGAGGATTCATTTTTAGCCCAACTTGTCTGTAATGAAAAACCCTAACATTTAATTTCCATAAAGCTGGAATTAATGCTGACTTTAACATTAGTGTTCTCTACACATTAGGGTTTTGTTATGGTGTCAATCCACTCTGCTCAAATAGCAATATAGGAGCCATCCCCCTATTATAATAAGTGGGTAATGCTGACTCAAATCTCATTATACTGATCACAAACGTGCAGCTTCCATTGTTAGGAATACTGTCACTAAAACAGTACCATTCCTTTAGTAAAAGACGTGTGAAAAGAGACCATTTGTCACAAATAGAGACTTCTATATTTGTAGTAAAGTGGTGGTAAAAAGGGATGTAGGTAGATACACTTGTTTCACATCCATACAAATTGGAAAAAATGTATTTTCCCCTGAACTTATTTCCAACTATATTAGTGACTAATATTGCTAGGACAATTTAGGTATCTACTTTGTGTTCTCCAGTACCACAACACCTTTGAAAATTTGGACCTTAGACATTGCAGTGATCTTTTTTGCAGTTAAAGCTGAAGCAGTCCACTACCAAATGAGATACAAAGGACAAATCTTGTGTCCCTGTGACACCCGAGCATACTCTAAATTGCCACTTCCACTCATCTGCAGAATTCTTTTGTATCAGAATAAAAAATAGCACTCAAAATGATCGTGGATGAAAAGGGTAGAAGCTGACACGTATGTTGATGTAAATGAGTGGAAGTTGCAGAACACCTCATTATTAGACGTGTCTCCATTTCATCCCCTGCCAAATGAAGACGCTGTCTCCTTCAAAGGAGGGCTGGGGGATTTGCTTCCTCAATGTCTGAAAAGTGCTCTGAGGGTCTTGGATGGAAAATTCAAGGGAATCACAAAGTATCGTTATACTATGGCTGCCTGGAGAAATTAGGAATCCTGATGTTAATTAAAGCTGTGTGAATAATTCATAACAGATAATTTATTAAAAGAATGCCGCTACTTTTTTTCTGTTTGCAAATTGTCCATAAGCAGATGGTGATTTTTCGGGATTGTGTTTATTATTCAAACCTATTTGCTAAATTATTTGGGGGGAGTAAGCTCTGTGTTGTTTCTCATTCAGGAGGAGTTAGATGGATGTATTTAATGGTCAGAATTCAAAACAATCATGTTAGTTTTCATTGGACGTACTGATCACCCGGTGTGTTCCTGTTCCTGACTGGATGTGTTAACATTTGGAATAGGGACTCCAGCACAAATACTCATACGTTGTATTACGGCTCCTTATGCTCCCCCGCTGTCTCTCTGTTCAGAACTTGCTTTTGCACAGAATTATTCAGAAATGTCTAAATCAGAATAATTATTCCTGAATAGCTCTCTCTGTGAGCACTTATTCTATAATAAGAGTGCTGGGTACCAGTTTAGTTTAATCTGCTTGAAAGTGAGCTGAACTAAACAGGAATAAGGCAGACCAACTGCGAAAGGAAAAATGCCACAGAATTTAAATTCACAGCCTATCTCTTGCTTTTGAACACAAAATACCTTTTCTGGGTCAAAAAGGCCCCTGAGCAGTGAAGCTGTGGAAGCTGGAGGGTTGCAGCAGGGGAGGGAGCACCCTGTAGTACCCTGTTCTATGCACCCACTTTTAGGAGATACTCAAAGGGACCTTGAGTCTGACCCCAAACAGTTGGTCTTTGGTTATCCAAATTAAATCCCATGTGTATATAAACCTTTTAGCTCAAGTACTCTGTTCTGGGGTGTGCAGCTCCTAGCACAACAGTGCTTGATGCATGGAGGGGTTAATGAGTCAGCTGGCATCACACAGCAAGGGCAGAATTCAGATTAGATACCAGCATCCCATGACCACCTCCAAACCTCCCTTTCTGACCTCTGAACAATACTACTACTCAGTAGAAGCAAAGAGAAAGAAATAGAAAGGCTAGCAAAACATTGGTGGATAAATATTCCTCCTGCACTACAAACTGTTGCTTATAGCTAGTATTTTTTGGGTAATGATCTGCTTTTAGATTTTCTCAGAGATGTATATTCCATCTCTTTGACACTGTCTCAGCCTTATCTCTCCTCATTTTTTTCTCCTTCCTTAAATCTCTCTCTCTTTTTTTTTTTTTCCCCCTTTAAAATGCTCTGAGCAGTTACAGAGGTATCGTTGCTGTTGTGCTCTTAGTGTGCAGCTGAAGGGCTTGGGAAGCAGAGGGAGGCTGCTCAGAGCAAACTCCACACCCTGTCTGCAGCTGACCCCTCTGCCTTAAGCACCACCGTGTGTGGTGGCACTGCACCCACCCATGGGGAAGGTAGAATTAGAAGAGAAACTAGCAGCAGGATGTTACTTTTTCAAAGGAGTTCAAAAATAATAAGAATAAATTTTTAAAATGAGGAAACTTATCCAAAAAGGTCTTTAAAGTCAAAAGTATGGATTTCATTTTCTCAGACTCAGCAGAAAGGCTCCCTGTGCAATCACAGATGAGATTTTCACAAGTGCTTGAAGCAGTTGTGTGTCAGTAAGAGCTAGGTATCTGACTGCCAGAGCAGGGAGACCTTCTAGCATCCTTCCAGTACCTGCACAGTAAAGTGCAAAACAAGCCATGCTGTTCTGACTGACAGCTTGGTCAAGGGCTGCACTCCACCACTGCCATCGGACCCTTTCCCATCTCATTACTGCATCTTCTTCCCTCACTCCACAGAATCCTTCTTCATCCTTCAGTTGTGCCTCTGCACAGGCTTGGCATAACTTCCCCTGGCACTCGCTGGTTGTGTTAGTCTTTCTGACAGCTTTGCAGTTCAGCAAAGGCATAATGAGAGTTTAATTCAGTGTCTTTAGTACATCACAGTGCACTGTTGCCTCAGTTTCCCTGGAGAGACACAGTGCCCTGTTGCCTCAGTTTCCCTGAAGAGACACAGTGCCAGGCTGGGCTTCCGCTTTGGGGCAAGGCACAGGAACATGGTCCTCACTCAATGAAGAAGGAGGCAGCAAGGATCCTCGGCTTGGGTATATCCTTGGTATTCCCTTCCCTCTATCCCTACAAGGTGCCCACCTCATCCCTTTCTGCCCAGTGGGTGTCTGACTCTGACCCTCTGAAGCCTGGTGAAGGTGTCAGTGTAAAGCATCAATGTGATGCAAGGCTTTGTGCCGACTCTCCAGGCAGAGAGAGGAAATATTGCACCCAGAGGCACTGTGCACGCTTCAGAAAATGCCTCCCCAGAGACAACTTCAGGCTGAGCAGAGCCATGGCTCTCCCCATCCGCGTATTTCCACCACGATGTGTCCAGACTGCAACAGGGAGTTAAAAATGAAGCTCTGCAGGTCACTTGCCAACCTCCCCACAACCAAGTCTATAAAGAGCAGCAGCTAATGATTCTTCTGTGCTTGTGTTTCCCAGGAAGGGTATGTTAATATAGCCTGTCTTTATTATCCTATCTGAAAAGATATTTCATTTTACCAGTTTTTACTACACAGTCTCAATAACTGGAACTTGTTTAAAGGCTCACTGCTCCAGGAAAATGCATTACATCTTGGCTTTTAAATCCGCCAGCTCCCATTTATTGGTATTAATAATACATTGGGAAAGCTGTTCCTTTTATTTTATTTTGGTCCTCAATTTTTCTTTTTTTTTTGGTAGGTCTCAAATCAAATATTTAAAAAAGAAAATCTTTTCAAACAGCATTTCTGTATCCTAGAGGTAACCACAGTCTGTATGCCATTAAAGAGTCATTTGCAGTGCTTAGGAAGGAGGAAAGGGAAAGGAGAGGAGAAAAAAAAAGAAAGTAGCAAAACTGTTTCGTAATCATTTATGAGCCCAAAGTGTCCAGGGAAAAAGTTTTTAATAATAAACAAAATACCTAAATTAGTTTTCATTTAAAGTTTAGGCGTCTTTAATTTATAAATGCTATTTAAGCAGAGAAATGTTGATGAGGGCTGGAGTAATTATTCGCATAAGTGGAAATGCAAAACTTTGGTGCTTCTACACAGTTCATTCTAGTTGTGCTAACTCCACTGAGCTTTTTTTAAGCTCAGCTCACCCAGGGAATTGCTGCCTGCATGTTTATGTATTTACTGTAGAAGATACTTTTTTTTAACCAAGCTAGCATAGGCTTTTTAATCTTTCACTCGTTTCAGCATTACTGTTGTGAAGGAGGATATTGATGGTCAGACCCTTCTCTCAGGAACACTGGTGTAAAATCAGAGTAAATGGGCTGCAGTCAATGGTATTTCTCCACTTCTTAAGCACAACTGCATCTGAACCCAAGCCCCAGCAGCACTCGAAGGACCTGCTAACCCAGGATCACCTCGTGTTTACCTTCATCTCTCTCCTACTGCGCTAATCAAAATGGGAGAGAGGAAGTTTGGCCAATAACAATTTTTTTTTCCTTTGCTGTATAAATGCAATCCCTGCATTATTATATTGAAGCTGGGAACCTCTAAGCAATTACTTCCCAGCACATTAGTGTCCATGTACTAAATGCTAAAGTGTTTATTCAGTGCATTGCAGGATCAGGTTATTGCTGAGTCTGTCCATCACGCCAAGAAATTATTGCTATAAGTGCTTTAAGAGCATGGCCAGTACAATGGAGATATAACCAAGCTGAAGGACTGCAGTACTCCTGCTCAGTGTAGGGAGGTCAGGCATGTCTTTATTTAGAGGAAAGGGAAAAAATAAAAAAAGAACAAGAAAAAAAAAAGAGGCTGTGAAAGTGTTTAGATGCACAAAATCTCATCATCAAAGGCACATTGCTGTAGGAACCAAAAAAAAAAAAAAATCAAACAACTTTACACTGAAATTGAGTGGGAATTGGAATAGTGAAGGAAATATGCTTTCTTTTTCAATTCCAGATGCTCATGCAGCCTTTTGCCTGGGATTAAGAGGTCACTTATTGCAGCCTTAAAGGATAAGGACTGGGCTAGATAGGAGAATCAGCAGCTGTTTATTCTGTAAATGTTTGAATATGAATCAGGTCTTCCTTTTCAGAGCTTCACTTATTACTTTTATTTACCTGGATAATAGCAGAAGTCTAATTAATTCTCCCCACCTCTTTCAATTCTCAGTGTCTCAGTGCTTCAGCAAAGCTGGAACCCTTTAGAGCTTTCTATCTATTGAATGAAATATTCTTGTTTATAAGGATGGCTATGTCTTTATCTTTTCAGCCAAGATTGCCTTTAAAATATACTGGTGCAGAGCACACAGATAATGCTGGGGGAATCATCTTTTTCTATTTTTTTTATTTTCATTTTTTTTTTACATTTGGTTATCAACTGGTGGTTTATTTCTGTAATCGTCTTTATCAGAGTCCTTGCTACACAGTGGTTAATATTCAGGAATGATTATTCTCTCTTTCAAAAGTTAGAAATATCAGCCTTGGTGAGACAAACTGAGGTCCAGGGCTATGAAGTGACTTCTCTAAAACCACACAGGGAAGGATTTTAAGGCTGGGATTCAACAGAACTAAATGTGATGTTCAAAAATCGGTGTCTAGTCCTCAAGTATTTCTGCAGACTCTTTCTGGGGTGAATTGCCACTGTCTGGAGGTATTTCTAGAGAAAAGCTCTCAGACTAAATGCAGCCCTAAAAAGGCTGAAGTTGGGTGTAATAAGTCCCAGTCTACATATCTGGGATTCTGCTGTAGCAATTAAAGCCAGAGGACCTGATTTAGGCTAAAACACAGGCCAGCACTAACAGGCCTTTGCAATTGCCTTATTTTACCCTGTTTCAGCCCAATTCCAATCACCGCCATCCAGAGACAGGGTGGGAGGATGGCAGCACCTAGGGCAAAAACTGACAACCAGCACTTCACCAAGCAGACACTGGTGACCCCCACGCTGCTTTGGGTTCGTGCTATGGGTCACCCCAAGCCTGTGTGCATCCCCAGGAGAAGGAGGATGTGTGGTTGATGCTCACAGGGATTCTTCTCCCTTTCCTGGCTCACTGTGACCTTGAGCTTCCCCACACTGAGAGGACAGCCCCTTCTCTGTCTGTTTTGATTGCAAGCTCTTTAAGTTGGGTCTCTCTTGTAATACTCACACATCCCATCCTAGAAAGCTGCCACAACAATGGCCCTTATCTTGATGAGGGACTTAGTGTGCTGCTCTAGTGCATTGGAATAACAATATCGTTAGAAAAGTCCCTTCCTATCATCCAGCCCAAGGACAAACGAGATCTCCCTCTGTGCTAATTCAACAAGGATTTTGTTTATTCTTGATTATTTCTGCTGGTGACGCTTGTGTTAACTGGAGTTCGCTCTGTTTGCTCACAGCACTCTCTCTGCTGCTAAAGCCTTTCTTTTTGTGCTTGACCTAAATATTTCCAGTTTTTTAAATGTTTAGGTAATTCCTAGTGAGTCCTCTTAGCTTTTAAGTAAAGCTTCTTCCTTCTTATGTCTTTGGTATCCCCAAAATACTTGTTCAGTAAAAATAGGTCATAATAACATTGCGGTCAAAGGAAGTGCATGAGGGGAACAGCCATTTCCTAAACATATCCCCGAAGTTCTGTGTTGATTATGCATTTGTTATTGATAATTATTAATTATATGCTGGTTACTACAGCACACTCTTGTTTTATTTGCGTGCTATGCATTTTACAGAGGCAAAAGCCATTCTAAGAGAAATGGGTGACATTAGCTCAGCACAATGATTAATAACTTTATGATAATGATGTGTATCTACTTATCACTGAGCTCCGAAACACACAAGAAAGTCCTATGCAAGCTCGCTCACACCCTGCTTGGTACTGGAAGGGGTGACTTTGTCACTGAGATTGGGCCACTTCTAGAGCCAAGAGGGAGATGATAATTAGTCCCTGTTAATTAGTGGAGGTTGGCTGGGCTTGGGCCTCTTGGATTTTTGCAACATGATTTTACACTTGGATTCTTGAGGAACACTAAATATATACCTAAGCATACACAGGCAAGTGGGCTTCCTTGAGCATCCTTGATGTCCAAAACCCTCAAAATAGAGCAAATGGTGTCCCTTCCTTGGTGTCTAAAGGTTGACAACTAAACAGGAGTCACTCTGAAAATCTTGACTCTGCTGCTCCCATGTCCCTTTGAGCACTGTAGTGCTGGAAACTGTGGGAGCACAGCCTCAGCCATTGGGGTTGTCTCAATTTAGTGCAGCTGCTTCCCCTTGGTCCACCCAGAGCACTGGGGACACGGGGTTGATCCAGATGCATTTTGGTGAATGGAGTCACTCAGGATTTACACCAGCATCCCAACCCTCCTCCTTGTGTTTCTTTGATTTGCAGCCTTGGTGTTATTTGCAGGTGCAGTCAGTAGCCTTTTGCTGGCAAATACGAGATGCTGGTGGCTTCTGAAATCTATATTTCATCCTTGGGATACAAGACAACAATTTTTTTACATCTTGGGGGGGGAAAAAAAGTGGCAGGCTGTTATGGGAGGTGATCACGTGCAAGCATGTGTCCCTGTCCCTCCACTCAGGATTCAATCCTTCCCCCAAGCAGGATGATATAATTGGGATGATGGAAAAGTCCCATTTCCTAGAGAGGGAATGGGAGAGAGGAGGAATCTCAGCATTGGGACTGGATTGATTTCCCTCTGCTGGAGCAATTACACTTCCAAAGTGGCAAAAACATAAATAATAATAAATGAGTAATAAACACCCCATTTGAATCTTTAAATGAATATCGGATTTTAATTATAAAGGTTTAATTTTCAGGATGGAAAAGCTACTTTTGAACAATTACTGCGTGCAACTTTTAATTAATTTTCAAGAAGTTTCTCTTACTTAAAAAAAAACCCTAATTAATAATACTTAGGGAACTATTAGCATAAAATAAGTCATGGAAAGGGGTAGAGACATATAAAACATATATTATACAAAATTATTTGGGAGAAAGAGAATTACTAATTCTGAAAACAAAGCCAAAGCTTCCAGCTTTCTCAATTTTGGCCTATAAGGGACTTTTTGCTGAATGAAAGCATGGGAAAGACATGGGAATTAGGATTCAGAACAGAAAATACTGTTACAATTATCAGCTGTTGCAGAGACCTGTAAGATGAGGGGAGATGATCTGTTTCCTCGCCAAATGTTCCTTTATTTGGGGGAAATATGACACTGGTAGATAAGACGGTTCCAGGGAGATGGTGAATGAAGGGGTAAAGAAATGGGATGGGAACCCACGCAATTGCTCCCCAAAGAGCCCTAAACCCAGCTGCAAAGAGAGGAGAACGAGCCGAGCCTCATCGACTGGGCAGGAAAAGGCGAGCAGAGGCAACACACTTGTTTGTAACCTGCTGTGAGGATGGGGGTGGAGGGGGCCTGCAAAATCATGAGCAAGAGTGGAAGGAAGGAAACCTTGCTGAGCTACTACAGAGCCATCCAGAAGGAAGGCTGAAGGGGCTATGAGGGTCTGTGGATGCAACACAGTCTGAGCAGATCAGGCTTGGAGCAGGAGAGGGAACGCTGAGATGATGTTCTGGAGCAGGAGTATATTACTGCAGGAACCAAGAGGGAAATTAAGTCACGGTACATGGACACAAAGGGAGCAGCCCATGGTAAAACTTGTTGCTTCAGTAATGGAACAACAATGAATGAGAGTCACTTCACAATAATCACAGAATTATAGGGGTTGGAAGGGACCTCAGGAGATCATCTAGTCCAACCCCCCTGCCTGGTAAAAATAATATTTTTGCCCAGGCTTTGTTCCAGCTGGGTTTTAAATTAACCAGTAGATACAGCTGTCAGTGTTTCTGTTATGAGATTGCTCCAACACAAGAAATCCTCCACGGTCTAAACAGCGTGTTTTGAAATATCTGTGTTTTGAGTGTAGAAAGGAGGTTGAGCCTGTCTAATCTAGTGCTCTACCAACATGGCTTTGACTTAGATAAATCTATCCTGAATTAAACTGAAACCTAAAAATTCTGGACATAGTGTCCTTTATGGCCAGATCAACCACAGCAAGCTTCCACTTCCATCTCCCTTCAGGGAGAGAAGGAAGGATGCAAAACAAACGATTTAAATCATTCCTTTTAACAGAGGGTGGGGGGGGAAACTGGTGTTTGCAGCCCCTTCTCTTAATGAGCTCTCTGGCCAATATAGCTGAAAAAGAAATCAATGAGCAGGAGCACAGTATCTGGAAGAGAAACAGTAAAACTTTGGATTGGGGACCTGCCTGAAGACCCCAAGGGCAGAAGTATCCTCCTGCTCTTCGCATGGTGCTTTTGCCATGAGCCCATGTGTTGTGCCCAGGCTGCTTCCAAACCACAGCTGAAAGCAGAGCATGGGCTGAATTCTCCAGCCTTCCTCTTCCTCTCTGTCTGGCCAGCAGGCAGACAGCCTCTGGGCAGACAGACTGCTGAGCAAGCCTGTTGCTGTCACACCGAGCTTGGGCAGACCAGGTCCTGTGTCACCTAGTTGGTGGTGTCTGGGTTCTTCTGCAGCAGGGCTGGCACATCTGCTGGCTGGACCAGACCGTGTTTATCACTAGTGGGTATGGGCTGTATTGGTGGGACTCCAGAGTCCTGGGCTAAGAGTTTTCTTTACTGTGATGGTGCCTATTTGGCATTGCTCCCCTCACCTCTGTAACGCAACCCACATGCACCAAGCATTTCAATGAAACATTTGTTGTAGTATCTGGGATGCAGATTTCCCTTTTGTTCTTCACCACACTTGTATTTTAGAGGGTCTGTCTTTAATGTCCAGTAGCAGAACAGGGCTGGAGGCTTGAGGATCTGTTGTGCTACAGCCACACAGGGAGGGAGGAGATGGACAATGTGCCTGGCACCCTGTGCTCACACCAGAGGAGCAGCAGGTTCCCCCAAAAGCCAAACACACAGCATGCCCTGAAGGCTCACCCACAGCCTCAGTACCTTCTCTGAACTCACTTTAAATCACTTTTGTTGGCAGCTTTTTGCATTGTTTCATCACCTGTATTGGGGTCCATAACCTAAAGGAGCTTATTTGGAGCTCACTCAGGTGTATCTGCCCCTTTCCATGCAAGCTGCAGTCAGTGTGCAGAAAGGGAGGGAGATAAAGGAGGCAAAAAGGGGAAAACATTGACTTGAGCAAGTTCACATTTAAATCAGTATAAAAAATAGTGTGATCCAGAGCCTGCGAATGCATGGGGCATGTGCTGGACCACGCTTATCTCTGCTCCTCTAGCAGACTAGGAACTAGAAGATACAATTTTCTCTAGAGCTATGAAAACATGTCACAAAATCTGCTCCTTTTGTACTCCAAGTAATTTTACTTTGCAAGAAAAAAAAACGCCCCAAGCTCTTGAAAAACAGCACACCACAACAACAGAAAAAAAGAAAAAATAATAATAACACTCAAATGAGTTTAGATTTTCACATCCCTGCTATTTGGATGTTCCAAATATAACCACAAAACACAGTTCTTAAGCCCATATTTATTACTATACAAATATAGTTTAAAAACAGCTCTACTGGGGTTTGTGTTTAGCTGCAGCACTAGATGAGAGTAAAGGGACAGCTTGTTCCAGGCAGAACTGTAATGCTGCACTGACCTCCAGTGGAATTTGAAGAAATACTCCAGTTGCAGAGGCTTTTTTGCAGCCCTCCAGAGCCAAAACTTGCCTTGTTTTGGAGCTTCGTGGGGCCATCAAACTCTTATGGGGATCAGGGGATTTATTGCAAATTGCTGTGTATTTAGGATAAATATGTTAAAATACTATAAGGGGATTTGTTCAGAATAATGCTTCCAGTCGAAGTCTAGCCTCATCAAATTTAAACTTAAATATGCAGTATCAAATAAAGCTTTCAAAAATCAATCAGCTTGAGGGGTTTTTAATTGATGGAGGTGCAATTTTCCTTCACTTTTCCATTGCAGAGAGTTTTTAAAGATGATTAATTTCAGTTTTCCCATCAGAAAACCTCTTCTTTTGGCTTGGCCACCTAATGAAGAAACTCTAATGACAGTTGCTACGCGATATTTCCTCTCAGCACTTAGTAGGAGATTTTTCAAGGTCAGACAAAGGTGATCAAACAACAGAGTGACACTTCTCAATCTGGATGTGAATGATTGATTGTCCCCATCGGATATTAGAGCAGCACTGCTTGACATTGTGTCCTTTGATGTCCTGATCAAAGAAGTACATAGTGCACCCAAGATATTCTCCAGAGTGCCCTAATTTAACAGTCTCGAGGTCACCTGAAGGAAAATGTGGCAATCTCTAGCCATGGTGGCTCCACGGCTGTTGTGCTAGGAGCTGTGCGTACACAGAATAAAGAGCCTGTCACTGAGACCAGTAGCTCACTGTCTGAATATTAGAAAATCAGTTCAGCTTCAGTTTTAAAAGACAACCTTTTCTCTGATAAAAAAAGTCCCTTTCCCCTGAAACAGCTAGAGGGCCCTTCCAGGTTGTTCACGAGTTGTCTCTGAAGAGCAATTAGAGAACTATTGTTCAAAGTGTGCTCAACAAGGAGGCAATAAGGACTTCAAAGAAAAGAGGCAGAGATTGATAAAGCCACTCTAGAAACGAGCAGGGGGGTGTCAGACAGGCAAGGGGACCTGAAAGGATAAAGTGAATAAGAGAAAGGAATGCTCTGGGCTTTGTTGTTGTTGTTGTTGCCTTTTTTTTTTTAAGCAAGATAAAAATATTTCCACCCAAAATATGCAAATGAAGTGAAACAAAATTTTTTGGCTTTGTTGTTTAAGCTTATTTAACCTTTTGTTAAGTCCTTCATTCCAACCATCCTTTAATCTTAGGCCAAATTTTAAATTAAAATGGCAGTTGGACAAGTTGGAGAGTTTGATTTCCTGAAGAGCCTCCAAGGTCCTTCATGGTGTTTGCTCTGCATCCATCTACATACCTTACGTGTGACGAGAAGAAGCAGGCACGCAAGGGGCAGAAAGGCAGCACATCATTCAGTCTTACACCCCACCATGCTAGCAAGATCTTGGTTTTGACTCAGAATCTTGTACCTTGGCACTTGTGCTCCCAGCATACAGCTGTTTTTAAAAACCCCACTCACTTTGCATGCCCTGCTCAGACTATAATTCAGCTGAAGTACCATGGTGTTATATGTTTATGTGCTGCCTTTGACACTGGGATCCTGCTCCACGATGTGGGCTCTTGGTTACTGCTCTACCACTAAGATACAGACCCTCAGGGTGTATGTACACATGATCACACGAGTCCAAACACACAAGGAAAATCCAACATTTCCTTGCTGTGGTGGCAGAAGCAGAGGGATAGTTCCTTGGTTTAGATTTTGCAAGTGTGTTTTCTGATGTTTTAAGGCAAAGCTATCAGATACAAACCTGTCATGGGAAGACTGACAACAAGGAAAATTTCTGCCTAAATTTTGTGAAAGTTTGCCAAAATTATAATCAACTGACAGCAGTGTTTTTACAATGAGAGGTGTCAGGTGGTTTCAGTAAGTACAAATGCACCTCCCCTGTATAATACACTGTGAATATGATTTAAGATATATGCCAAACTATTTAAATACATAGTGATTTTGGTTTTGCTGAAGACTCTGGCCCACCTATAACAGAGTCTTCAAGGGATTTTTATTCCTTCCACTGGTATTGCACAAGCAATAAAAAATTTCATATGAGATTTCTTGATATTAGTAATATCACAGAGCAAGAGAGTAATGCACAGCAGGTGGAGAGACGCAGTGTTTGTAATATACTGCATGCTTACTGGGATTTTTTTGTTCAACAGGCAGGTTTTGTTATTGCAATAGGGTCAGTCCAGCTGTGACTTTTCACAGAAATCCTCCCCATATGGCTCAAGCAGCCTGAAACACCTTCTCTTTCACTCTGGGTATAAAACCAGCTGTAATAGAAAGGCCTTGTCGCTGGGTGAAGTCCCATTGAATGCTGTAAAAGGGAGGTACTGGTGAATGTCTTTGGAAGTTGCCAAGTTGTAATGCCTGTGGTGTATTATTTCCTTGGGAATGCATGAAAAACGTCAGTTAGTGAAGCAAAGAATCTTTAAAAAAGAAACAAGATCTTTAAAAAAGAAAGGACAAAATAAAAGGGAAGAAAAAGGCTTAATTTACCTTCTGATGATGATTCTTTGTGAAGATCCAGGGATCCACAATTTCTAAGTGAAGTTAGAATGCATAAACAGCGTTATTTGGGGTAACATTTACCTCCACGCAGAGCTGTGGTGTAACGTAGAGGCAATTTTTCTGTCTTGAGCACAACATGGGGTTTAGGAGACCTGAGTGTGGTGGGTCCATAGGGTGACTTTGTTCTGGGTGCTGCTTTTCCCACCCACTGCCCCTGCAGCCCCCAACACGCCGGGGCTGTGGGTCTCGGGAGGAAACTCGACTCAAAGGCATCGCCTCGACTTCTTCTTGCTTCTCAGAAAGGCAAACGTTTCTGTGTTTAATCTGTTTTCATTCTTTTAGCTTCTCCTTGCACACTAATTGTAATGCAGAAAGTGTAGCAGGTTTATGTAATCTATCATATCTTAATTAAAAGGTCTGCAGCTTTCACTTGGACTTTGTTCATTTAGGTTTAGTATTACCAAACTAAAGCGATTGGACTTTATTGAAAAGACATGTCTTGATGGCACTGAACCAAGACTCCTGACAAATATGTTGGCAGAAAACTTCACAAGTGTGGCTGTTCATCATGCTTTGCAATAGTTATTTATTTCAAAATGTCAGACTTTTCCACAGACCAGAAATTCCCGTTCCTTTCTGTCTCTATTACAGAGAATCTCAGCCTACACTCCCCTACACCCAAACACCCAGGCGCTGAGTCTGTAGGAATGCATAGATCAGCAAGACGTGCCAAGAGCTACTGAAAGGATAAACAAAGTTACTCAAATTATTCTTACAAAGCAGAAAAATATGGATGTAATTTTATAAAATTATTTGCTGAGTGTTGAACAATGAGACGAGCCCTCCAGCCCAAGTATATAACATCTCAATTATGCAAACTCTGGATTCATTATTCCCACTTTGATGTCGTACTGCATACAAGTATTTTGCTGTAATTCCTCCCATCACGTGGCGGTATTTTTTTCACTCGTTATGGAAAACAGAATTTTGGGAGGTAGAGATTTAATTTGTCAATTAGTTGGATGTGTGTGTTATGAAAATGTGTCAGAAGACTAAGTCTGAGAAATCCTTTCTCCCTCTCAAAAAGGCATGTGAATTTTTTATTTAAAAATATCTTCATCTGCTTTACTACTTTAAAATCCAAACTGTGTTTATTTCCAGGGCTCCAATTATGGCTGTCAGATTGGGTAATAGAATATACCGTGTTCTCCACAAGTTCACGGTCTTCAAATCCAAGGATGGACTTTTTTAAGGAAATCCCCTGTTGAGGTTTGGGTGTTGATGCAGAGCTGGCTGGATGGTATTCCTGTGGTCTGGTTTATGTGGTCAGGCTGGACTAACAAGACAGCCCTTTGCAGTTCTGGGAAATGGTAGAAGTGTTCACAGCTGCAGTGATCTATAGGCAAACAGCAAACACTATTTGTAGGAAACAAATTTCACTTGTATTCACATCAGGAATCTAATTCAAAGGATTAGATCACCTTGTCAGAGAGCTAAAACAATATCTGTCCGCCTATGCCCAATCAAAAGCAATCAACACAGCTCTGAATTTTGTGACTGCTTATAACAAACTGCCCATAAACAAGCTGCCGACCTAGGCAGCAACTTCAGATAACAAATGAATTTGAGCAAATCTCAGCAACAGCTCCTGGATAACTCGTGAACAGGGAGGAAACTAAATTAATCAGATTAAATGATTTGCTCAGCTCTGGTAGAAAATGTCAAACACTTCAAAACTAACCTTTTGGCAGCAGGATTGCTCTTCCAGGATCTATTTAAGATTTCTGCCTTTTGCATTTGTCAACAGAGCTGGGAAGCAAGTGTATTTCAGAGAAGGCAATGTGCTGTTCTTAACCTGTGGGCACAGACCCTCTCACTACCTGCAGCAAGCACACAGGCTGCACCTCACCGGCTGGAAAGCCAAACACTGCTTCCTGGGCTGAGGGGAAACACTTTGGAACAGCTTGTAGCTAAACCTGAGCAGAATATTTCTATTGGAACTGCTTTTTCTCCAAAAAGCTTTGACCACTCTTTTTCTAAAGGAAATTTCAATTAGATTTATCTGTTCCATGGAAATATTAATTTTGTATTTAGAATTAGGCTGTTGGGTTTTTTTTTTACTGGAAGTTAGAGTATTTGTATTCTGAAAGGTTGCTACAGTGTGAAGAAGAGTGATTGCTCAGCTGGCTTGTGTTACCTTTCCTTTCAGTAGCAGAGCTCCCCAGCTAAGCCTTGGCTCCCACACTGGTGTGTGCTGGACCCTGGGTGCCCTCCCATCCCTGGCACACAGCACTGGGGTGTCCTGCAGGGCTGATTGCCCATCAGGAAAGTTTTTCTGTTCATGGTTGCTATTTTCCTCCAGAGCCAAACCACACTTGCTATAAACCAGCAGAAGTGTCCCTGCAGTGGTCACCCCGGGGTGACCAAAGGACAGGAGTGCACACTGTATTTTACACACACGCTGGTGTTGCATTGAAACAAGGACTTTGCTGAATCAGAGCATCAATTCTCATCCTGCTCTAGGTGGATTCCCCATGACCACAGGTGAGGAGACCTTGTTATACGCTGCCAGGTCTGTGGAGTATTGATCAGTCATTGGTACCTTTGGAGTGGAGTTGTCTCTTTACTAGTTGAAGTACAGGGTGTTCAATGTTTATTGTGTTCTTAACAAAGTCTGTTATCAGCAAGTTTGAAGTTTGTTGGTATCTTCTAGCTCTTAGACTAATCACAGTAATGAAGGCATTGAACAGAGCCCTTCTCAGGTGGCATTTACCATTGTTTGCTGCAGATAACATAAAGCTTTCTGATTACAGTCGGCTTTTATCACTTCAGAGCAAATCTACTCCACTGAAATGTGCTAATAAAACCCACGGAAGCAACAAACTGGAAAGAAGTGTTACAGCAATAAAGGAACATGAGGGAAAATGTACAGTTTTTGCCGCTGTTATCATTTTCAATTTATTAAGATCTAACCATTTTTGTAATATGGAGCTATTGCTGGGGGTTAATTTAATCTTCTCTAATGCCAGGCTCGGGTCAGTTTGCAGTGTCAATTTAGATGTAATGCATATTTCTGCATTAGAATCAGAGAAACACCCTCTGTGGCCCCATGACCATATGCTTTCAACAATCCAAGTGTAAATGCCCAGCACTTTACACGTCCATTTTGTGAGATTAGCTCCAGCCTTTAAACACGCAAGTCCCAATAAAAACGTTTGGCATTGTGGCTCCAAGGAGAGTGAGATGCTTGTTGCAATAGAGAAGCACTGAGTTATGACCTGTAGCAACCCATCTGCCTGTGCTCCACTCAGCCAACCACCCTGTATTTATCTACTGCCTTTCACTGTAAAGGGTCCCAGAAGCAGATTAGAAAACTGCTGGGTTAAATCCTGAGATCTTCATTCCATCTTTGCTGAAGACAGCAGTGGTTTTGCCTATGTAAGGGTAATGTAAAATCCAGTAAAGATTTTATGCTGCCACTGAGGAGACTCAAGACAGCAGCCAGGGCAGCAACCTACATAAAACATAGAGAGGGGAAAACTGGATCTAAATATTTAGGCCAACACAGGAGAAGGACAATCAATGTCCTCCATATCCATATAGACACCTCAACTCTGTAATCACATAAAATAAATAGTATCAAACTTTGTGTCTGCTTTGTATGAGACACACAGAACTGGATAAGATTTCAATATGTCTTTGTGTTTGTTCTCTTGCAAATCAAGGACATCAAACCTCTTCCATATCCCACCTTCCCGATGGATACCTGGTTCAATTCAGTCCTCCTGTCCTATGATCTCTTTTGTTACTGTCTTTTCTGAAAGATTCAGCTCCTGCTTTTTCTCTTTTGATGAGCTTCCATGCAGTAAATGCATTTATCTCACAACAGAAGCTGGAGTGGAAAAGTAAGTTACAAGAATAGGCTTCCCTTCTTTGGACCCTTGTAGGCCTCTAGATTTTACTGAACATTGTTCAGCCTCTGTAGTTAGAGATTGCACATGCTTGGACCTGTTAACATCTACGTGCCCTTCGTGGGGCAGGCGTTTCACAACCTACCTCCTGATTCATTACAGCCTCCTGGCTGCTTTTCCAGCCTCCGTTTTATTCCCTTAGAGGGGATGCTCTTAAGAAGGGACATGGAATGGGGATTAAAGAGGAGGCAACAAAGCTCTCAAAGGTATGGGACCATCCCACAGACTAAGTCTCTTTAGACATACATGAGGTTTAAGAAGATGGCTGAGCAAGAAGTGCCATGTAGTAGGATACATCAAGCCCAGAGACTTGATCTCTTGCAGTGCTGCCCTGTATGCCTGCAGCTATTCTAAGGACAAAGTGGTCACACTTTCCCAGTCCTTATTTGACCCCCACCCTGCCTGTGTCGAAGTAGCTCATGAACTCCAGTATGACATAACTGGCTCTATCTCCTCTAATGGAGCAGATGGAGAAATTGAATCTTCAAAGGACCTAATAATTTCACAAGGTCATGTAAGACAGAAGGGGCAGAGATTGAATTTAAGTCTAAAGAACTCATATTCTTTTCCTCTCTCTGGACTCTAGTGAGAGCCCCAAATGTGGAGCCAGGGATGCCAGAGTTACTAACTGGGAATGCAACATATCTGCAGTATTTTGTCAAAACCCTTGAACAGAGATCACTGTAGTTCTGGCACCTCTAAGAGAGTCCATGCAAGACCTAACTGGCAATAATGAGACTTTGGAGTCAGCGGGTAAATTAGGTGCCAGCAGAGAGGCTTCCAGCTTCAGAGAGGGCTTGGGGTGAATGAGAAGGCTGGATGCAGAATTGTACCACATCAGGGAGGGACAAAAGGTGTGTGCCACCCCTTCCCTCATCACCACAGCTCTTGGCACAAGCATCTGCATCCCTGTGCTGTTTAATCCCAGGAAATGCTGCAAGATGCTGTTGGTGTGGCTGGTGTGATAACAAACGATGCACTGTGCAGAACTGAGTTACACTGGATTGTATTCCACTGAGGCAGAGTGAGGAATACCAATCATCTACAAATCAAAATGATTGAGGCTGGGAGAGAGTGGGGAACAGCAGAGCCTTTGAATGCTCTGCCTGCGAGGCTGTGTGTCTTGTTTAGAGCACGTAAAAAGGGCATTGCTTCTTGCTGAATCAAGATCTCCTCTTAAACTCACTCCAGTAGCTTTCCTGTGTTTGCTTCAAGCCACCAGGCCAAGATCAGGGGATGTTCCTGACAGAATGACTCCATCCTCCCTGTTGCAAGTTCCTCAGTACTGCAGATGAGATGATGTGGGGTGGGAAGAACTTGCCCAAGGGGGCTGAAAAGGGTCGAGCAGTCCCACAAGAGGAACCTCAGGTACAGACTAAGTATAGGTAAAAAAACAGAGATGGACTTAATTAACTCATCCTCCACTCTGTGTTACAAAACACAAAGCCCAGGAAGATGGATAGGTATCAGGCATGGGGCAGAGCAGGTAGGGCAGATCTGTCCCTTTGCTTCTGTGCCCTCCCAGCTCCCCGGCAAGTGGCAGCTCAGGAGTTGCATTGTGAGCAACTAATGAGATTAATGCAAATGGGTATACTGAGTTATACAGCATATATATGCCCTTCACACAATGACGGACACCTTCTGCTACAGTTTATTTTTCTAGCAATCATCAGTAGCACTAATAATAATTAAATCTCAGAGGTTGTAATGAATAATACATAACAGCATTCTGTTAGCAAAACAAAAACACTTTAAAAGATTTTTCTCCTAAGCTAACATCAGTGCTTATTTCTTGCAATGATTTATTTTTTTGTGATGTATTAAACACCTTTAAAGTTTGCAGTACTGAAACGTAGATAGTACTGAGTCACTGATGCACAAAAAAATCTTGGAAGCAATTTAAAGAAAAGCAGACGCTGCTAAGCTGATAATTTTTATTTGTGTGTAACCAGCAGAGACAAGCAGCAGTCACGGCTCAAGCTGGAGCAATGGACAGGAGTGTAGGGGACTGGGGGGAAACTGAGCGTAGCAGAGTTTGAATCCTTCTGTCTGACCTTGGACACATCGATTAGGCATGAAATTCATCTCTTCCTGAAGTCAGGCATCCAGCCGAGGCTAATCAGTGAGGTTTCTCAAAGCCAAGGAGAGGACAGCACTGCAGAGAGCAGCACCTTCCACCGTGCATGGATATGCAGGACAGCTTTGGTGGCTTTTGGTGGCTGACATTAGATGAAGTGATTAAGGCCAGTGTTACCTGTATGGGTATTTAAAAGCATCAGTCAGGCCCCAAATGTGTGCTGCTCAGCACGAGCTGTACTGCAGTTGCAGTCCTGCAAGCAAATAAAAGTGTTTTTGCCAAGAGAGCATCCCCTGTTCCTGGAACTGCAAATGACAGCGTGTTCCCTCACACTGCTGCGTTTGCAGAGCTGGAGGAGAAAAATGACCATGTCCAATACCCCTACTTACACCAGCACGTGATGATTTGGTCACTCTCAGAGAGGCTTCCAAAGCATCGACACTTACAAAGTGTGTCTGTAACAGTCGTTACTCAAGGAGTAGAGTGTCTGGAGGCTGAGAATATGGTAGATCTGGCCCTGAAAGGGTATGAGCATCTGTCCCCCAGCTTCACTGGATGCTCAGGCACTGCAAATTCATGTGACAATGTGTACCTTGCCGCTGGACTCACTCAGATGTAAATATCTTTTCTCTGGCATGCAATATAAGTAGGCAGTATGGGATGTAAGATAACTGGTAAATGAAGGGATGAAAAGTCCTGGCCATATTTTCTTTTCAAACACTGACGGGGTGAATGCATCCCATACCTCTGTTGCATGTGGATATCCTGCTATAATTTGAAATTTTTCCAATTCTAAGCAACCACTGGATTCAAGTCCTACAAGGGTGATGATTCTGGTGATGTGCAATGCACCCACTAGTTGCCAAAAGGTTAACCAGCAAGGTCCAGGAGTGGTTGGTTTACCCATTCGACCCTACCAAATAAGTAAACCAACTGCAGAAATAGCAATGCCATTCAGATCAAGAGGGATGGATTTGGAGCTGGCAGCAGAAGAATTGCAAAAATAGATTACTTTACCTAGTACATTCAGAAATTTCTAAGAAGAGAACGGCTTGCAGAAGTCCTAATGACAAAAAACACCAGAGTGAAGGCAAATCCAGTGCAGAACTCAAGGAAATGACCAGAGCTCTCTGTCCACATTTCAGTAACACTCAGCTCATAATCTCCATCATGCTGCTATAGAAATGCCAACTCGGAGATGGAGCTGTGACAAGAAAGAGCAGCCTCGACAGCACTAACACATCCTCGCTGCTTGGGCAACCACTTAGAGACTCTATATCCAAGTCCTCTGGTGGAGTTACACTGCCAGGAGGTGTCCCGGAGGGTCAACTGAAAGAAAACATCAACGTGAACCTCATCTGACGATTTTCCTCTCTGATAGTAGATCAGACAATGCAATAGCCTACCAGAAGGAGCAACTGGTTTAATCAGTATAATCAGATATCACTGGGATAAGCACAAGATAAATAACCCGATACCACAGCTACGAGCATGGCATGAATAACACAACACCCTGGCAATGAGCTCAACATAAATAACCCAATACCACAGCAGTGAGCTCAGTATAAATAATCCAATACCATGGTGATTAGCTTAGCATGAACACCACGATACCACAGCAATTAGCCTGGCATAAATAACCCAAAATCCCAGCAATCAGCATGGCATGAATAATCGAATCCCATGCCAACAACCACAGCATAACTAAGGCAGAAAGAAGACAGGTAGAAGAGCACTGATATGTGTTTATTAATACAGTTTGAGGGTTTATACAGCAGGATCAGCTTTGGAGCACTCCCAGCTCTTCTCCATGTAGCCAGTAAACTTAATCCTGCAGCTACTCACAAAATCAGATGTGTGGGCTGTGGACAGAGTATTTCTGGAGGGGATGAAAACCAGTGGAGGAAACAAGGTGGGTTTGGGGTATTTTTAAGCAGGTGGGATGAATGCAGGCCTGCAGACTGTATTTTCAAAAGCACTATTTATCTGATTGATCAGTGCAATTGTGAGAGCAACCGCACCAGAGCTGAGCATCCTCAAGATATCCCCAGCAGCCCACGGCCACCAGCACTGCTCCCACCAGTTTGAAAAGGGGAAGGATGGGTGCAGTGGGGCTGAAGCTCAGTTTTCTCTTTTGGGGGTCCCTACTGTGATAATGCCACAAATCCTGCTCCAACCAGCACTCCCAAATCTTCCTCCAATTACAAATTTTCCAGTGTTACCACCCAGAGTCTACTCAACAGATGAATGCTGAATTTATATGTGAGTCACAAATACATCTTTTTATGCACTCTTAAAAACCAGAAGCGTAATTACTAAGGTCAATATATAATGTTTATTTCCTTTATAATAGACACTATAATTTCACTTTAGGGAAAAGAAACTGTATGCATAAAAATAATGACAAATCTTAAAGTCACCAAAATAATGGAACCAGATCACTCTACTAATCCTAAATTTAAATGCATTAACGATCCCTGTAACATTAAAGGTCTGATAAGCCAAATTAGGTTTCTTGTAAGCATAATTAATCTCCTTTTTCAATGAAGATATTACAAGGGAGTTAATTTGAATCCCAAAGGCATTTCTAAAATTGAATTATATAGATAAAGCAAATATTTGACCTTTTACTGATAATTACTATAAAAAATCAACATGCAAATGAAGCTTATGAAAACCTCTCCTGAAAATGGTATTATTGGGGTAATAAAATCCTCTATAACCAAAACCCAATAATTTACTGACTTAAAAGACAGGTAGCCCCTACCTTCATCTATAATTTAGGAGTATTAAATTACAATAGTGAGGTCTCTGTTTGTTAACAAATAATTGAATGGAATAAAACTTAGATGATAATGTCACACGCACAGATTACCTGGTTTCATTCATAGGTCATTAAATTTAAAAGACTGCTAGTTTTGGTTCACATCCTCTTCTGAAATTATTTTTTAGTGTCATTAAATAATGGTAATATTTATTGATTTAAATTGTCTTCTGATGGGAAGATGCTTTTTCATGGCACTGAATAACAGGAATTTTTAAGAAAATTTCCATTAAATGGAAACAACATTCACTGCTTTAGCACAAACTAAAAGCCCCTAAAATCTCACGCAGCTGGAGACTCATGGCTGGATGAGTTGAGAAAGGATTCAGGCTCTTCCATGGTGCCAAAGAGTCTCAGTGGTGAGTGTGGTACCCACAGGATCATGGGATTTGCCGAGCAAGACAGGCTGGTGAGGATCTGCCAGGATTAACCTGTGGGTCATCAAACAAGTAACAAGATCACCCAGGGGAAGTTTGTTGGTTTGGTTTTTTTTTTTTCCCCAGGGTTTTGAGTTAAAATGGAGGTTGCTAATGACCAGGACATTTCCATGTGTTTGCACGGCACCTTACGTGGGTGGACTGGCTGCCAGGTGTTGGTCTATTGATTATTGTCACTTATAATTACACATGCCTGCATGAACTTTAGTGCATTAGGAATAATCTGAGGCAATTTCTCTGACATGTCTGATGTTCATCTAAATTCTTGTCCCCTTTTGTCAATTTTAGAGTCTAGCTGCTACTTGCCAAAAGGAGTATTTTTGTGCAAGGTCAAGTTCTATCGCTTGAGCCATCTAAACACTTGGCTGTCAACTTGACTGTCATCACGCAGACATGATGGCTTCATCCTTTTGTCCTTGCAGTTATCTGAGCAAGACAGCCTTCCCTGTTGAGGTTCCCCAGCCTTGGTGCTTGGAGAATAGATGCTGTGAGCAAGGCTGGTCTGAGAGAAGGGCTTTGTTTTGTAGGCACAGAGAAAAAGCACTGAACTTCTTACAGCTGGGTCACTATTGTTGGCCAGGGTTTCTATTAGCTGGGAAAAAGAAAGTACAAGAATAGACCCTTGTCACTAAAGCCTCAGCTGATATAACAACTAGGTTGAAATCAAAACTCAGTGTCACCCATAAAAACAGCAAGCTTCCTATTAGCCAACCTTTTGGCACATGGATAGGCCAGGAAGTAAAGAAAAATTTTTCTCATATTTAGTGTTGCTCCATTCAGCCCAAATTTGAGGCCCAACAAAAAGCTAGAACAGAGCTAAAGGTCATATTGTAACCATTCTGCCTCTGTTTTCCTGTTAAATTAAGAACTTCAGTCTCCAGACCTGTCAATCAGGAACCTCTCACAAGCAGAAAATTCACTTTAAAAATGTATAAAGAAAAATAAATGCTCTGCTGACCCTGGCTGCACACCATCTCAAGACAATGCATATTGTTATGAGCCTGGAAGTACTTCCAGTCAACGCTGAGGTGTATTGTGATGAGACAGCTCTGAGGCGATGCTGGCCCACTTGGGCTGAATGTGCAGTGAGTAAATGAGCTGCGGTTTCCGAGGCCAGCAAAAGGAATTTTACAGCTCTAGCAGTAAGCAGTGTCATACAAAGGAGAGAGTGGTTGCACAGCCATGACTCCTAGAGTTTGTTTCCAGCTGTGCCACAGATTCAGCAGCCAACTCTGAGTCACTTAATGTTGAGTTTCTCAAATATGATCTTGTAACTTGGCCCCTCCTTGATATTTATTTTTGTTGAGTCAAGCACAAGTATCCAGTGAGACACTCTGACAACTCTCAACATAGATGATACTCTGCTGACATGGCACTTGGTGAGAATTTCTTTCCAGGAGAGCAGCTAGACCAAACAAGTTGTTTTTGTGAAATTTTACCTCTAGATATACCCTTCTTCTGCTTGTGTGGCTCCAAGAGCCCTGATCCATGCTCAGTAACTCCAGGCATTACTACAGTACCAGTACTAACATTTCCAAAAATCTCGGTATGCTTTGAATGTCCATCCTCTAACTTCTTGAACTGCTCAGGTTAGGCTTGAGTTATCAAGAAAGTCAAAGGGGCAAGTGAAGCTTATTTAGATAGATCTAAGCTCATTAAAACTAGCTAGTTCAGGTGTCTGCAGCAGTCTAGCAGCACAACTTGGGTCTCAGTTCGAAGTACAAAAGCCACATATGATACAGTCAGTACCAAGCAGACCAGCTAACAGCAAGCCAAGAGGTGGAGTGGTCCCTTTGGGCTGCTGGTTGGCCATGCTATCAAGCACTTCAGAGCCTGGAAGCCAACAAGACTCCTCAGTCCTTTAGGCTCTCTTGAGGTGTGTACCTAGGAACACATAATAACCTGCTTTTGTTCAGATCTGGTTTTGACTTAAATAGTGCTGATGGCAGATGCTCTCCACTACCAATTTAATCTGTTCAAGGTCATTGGAAGTTTGTAGAGAAGCATCATTCTTTTATCAAGAAACTTTTCCGAGACAACATTAGCCAGTCTATTCTATCTCAAGCCCCTAGCCTTTAGATATAATTGCTTTATTAAATGTCACAAATGCTCATTTGACTTAGACGGTCTCTCTCTCTCTCTCAAAAAGAGAGAATGTTAATTTAGACACAGAAAATGGCCCATTTGCTGTTGAATTCAAAGCAAATACCCTGTCTCTGACTCTAAACACAGCCTCTTCTGTTGGAGTGTTTGCAGTAAGGGACACTTAAATGGCCTGAAACAAAGTCATTTTCTTTGTCATTATTACACTGGAGTTTTCTATCTCTGATTAGATTAGAATTGAATCTGTTGAAAGAAATTGAATTTGTACATTTCCCTAATCATACAATCTTCAAACACTGAACTTTCTAGTACCAATTAGTCTGTCCTGATCGGAACGAACCTTCAGAGATGTCCCTATTGATGGGAACAAGGAAAGAGAAGCTGTTGATGAAAGCGATGATCGATTGATAAACTGCCACCTGCATAAACCCTCTCATGCTCTTCTCAAGTGATTGCATTTGTGGCATCTTCAGATCTTCTCTGAAACTGGTGACTACTGAAAAACATGCTGTTCTGCTCCATATTTGTAGAAAATTCACATCCTTCATTCCCGTGGTCACGATCAGGGTGGACTTGCTGTGTCATGACATCCCTGACTTGCACTTGGTTGAATTCTGGTATTTTCACCTGGTTAGGATGGGCAGTAGGAAGCTGGTTTAGCACTCTGGGTCTTGTAATTCTCTTCTGCAAGCAGCTAACCAGCCTTGTGCCTTGTGTGCATCTAGAAACGTCATCCGGGATTCTCTTGGACACTTGTATTTAAGCACTGCAGTACACTATTGTTGTAACACCTTATTTTTCTGGATGTGTCTTCTATCTATTCTGTTTCCAAACTGAAAAATCCAACATTTTGTACCCCTATATAGGCCAATTACCTGTCTTGTTTGCAATAGGAACCATCTCTAACTTCAGACTTAAGCAACCCAGCTAAAGATGGCAAAGGTCTTTCAGTGACACATCCTCCAGCACGAAGCAGTGGTTACCTACGTGTGCAGCTGTGAGCATGTCAGCAGCACACACAATAAGAAAGTTACCTTTAGAGATAAGTGTCACTTCTTGGTCTTTAGCCCCTGTCAGTTGTGACCCCATGATGGTGGGCATCACCGAGAGCAAGAGAAGGGACTGGAGAGGGCTGATGAAAGGAGCAGGGGGGAAAAGGAAAAGATTGTTACAGATTAGGGAGTTATCGATGGGAAGGTAGTGGCAAGCATTCAAGGTAAAGGAGATGGTTTCTGACAGCCAACCAGAGTTAAATGATTGCTGAAGTGACATTAAATTAAGCTGGTTTTGACACAGATGTATTTACCTCTATGTAAGCAGAGAATCACCTCGCTGGGGCTGGGGTTTTTCTTCACGTGAAGAGTGGAGACATTAAGACAGTTTTAGTGACTGCTCAAATGGAATGTGTTTTTATATTGAGAAAGGTTGTTTCAAGGAAACATCTATCAAAAGGGAAAAAAAAGATTTCGGCAAGCAGAAGCACTGTTAGATCAGAACCCAAGAGATGAAGTGCAGGGTGATTGTTAATGGAAGAGTGAAAATAAAATAGGAGAACTTCAACTTGGAAGTATTTGGCTTCATTACTCTCTATTTCTCAAACAATCTGAAGTGCCTCAGGTCATCTTTACACAGGTTTTTTTCCCCCTGTTTTGAGCATTATTCCACAGGGGCATTCTCTGCACTAGCTCACATTTGTGCTGCCTTATAAACCAACACACTGTGGGAAAGGCTCTTCTTGCCCCAGAGATGAGATGTTGCCCTGGCTGGCCTGGCTCTTTGGCAATGCATAGTGCAGCAGTAATCTTTAAATAATAATAATAATAATTAACTGTCCCACGTAAAAGGAGCAGCTAGGCTCCATCTTTAATCAACAGCAAGAGGGAAAGGGTTTTCAAGGGGGTGACTCGCCATGGGATATGTCTAAGATAAGTGCTCAATGGACTTGTTCTCATCTCAATGGACTAGAGAGGAGTGTAGATGAGTGACATAGTGGTAGATGGCAATAATCAGATAAAATTAATCCATTCAAAGCAGCTAATCCTTTCCAGATGGCTTGGGGGAATGAACAGAAGTCCTCAAAATTGGTGTTTGAGCAAGAAATCAGTGAGATTGCTGAACACCCTTTAGCTTTACAGATCATGGAGGAACAGGGGCACTTCTAGCAAAGCCATGTGATGTGGTCTTTGCAATGTCTCAGAGGGCAGGATGCATCTCTGACCCTCCAGGATGCCTGAATACAGGCTGGGACAGCTCAGGTCTCACAGGAGACTGCTAAAGCAGGCAGCACCAGAGCATCTAGTGGCATCTATTTTAACGCTAATTGTGTGTTCACATGTCTGGGTCTGATAACAGTGGCTGCTGTGGAAAAATGCAGTTTCATGAATAATAGATGGTCCCTCAAAAAAAAACCCCATTCTGTTTTAGGTACCAGGAACCCTCTGATCCACTGCTGTCAGCTTGGCAAAGTCTGGTATTCACCAACACATTCAGCATCCTCCTGAATAATGATAATTCATCTGTGTTCACTTCACTAAACTATCATATTTTATGGAAGAAGTTAATTAAATGGTGATTTGCACTTCCGCTGAACATTAAACATTTAATGCAGATGCTCCAGTCATTGCCTGAGTTCTAAAGTGGGAAATAGCTTCAAAACTTCATATTTCCTTAAGAGGTTTAATGATGTTAGATCAGGTTATTTGCATACATACATATACAGGCATATTTTATACTAGCATTTATTGCAAACAAACCCAGCTTTCTTCTTACCATGTTCTCAAGAATACGAGGCGGGACATACAGATTGCAACTGAAGAGTTCTCTCTGGATGATTTGCCCCTGCCACCATTAAATTAATGGGCTCATTAATGGAAGATTTTCTAGGAAGGCATTAGAAAGGAGCAGTTATCTACAGCAGGTCGCCTCTCCTATAATTTAGAAGAAATTAATTGGTAATAAATTAAGAATTCTAAAAATTAATTCTTGTACAGCAGGAGTGGGGCTTATACACATTGCCTTCAGCTGAAGTGTCACAGTAAATCCTTTGCAAAGTAAATAATTGTTGGGATGGGGGAGGAAGAAGAGATTAATATTAATGTGTGTTGGAGGGGGATGACACAGAGGTGAAATGTAAGGCAGCCTTTGGACAGTGTGCAAGGAGTATTCTTGCTTTCTGAAATATGAATCTTTGTAGGAGGTAGTAACATAAAACACGAGATACTGCTGGGTGTCTTCCATCCTTCGTGCTCTGGGCAGCCCTGATGAATTACACCACTCGCGTCCAAATGGTCCTGTCTGTGTAGCAGGTCACACTGAGGGTCAGGCTTTCACTTGCTAAGTAAATGGATGGCTGTCAAACCTCATCTGGGTTTGGTTTTGCAGAACTGCAGTGATCATTTATGTGCAGAAGGTGTGTAGAAGTGGGTCCTCACTCTTGCAGAACTTAGCACTTCTTTCCCTATTATCCTTCAAAAAAAAAATAGGAATTGCTTCAGTTTTGGAATGCAGTGGGTAAAAGTGGAATAGTTTGGGTTTGGTTTTGTTTTTTTTTTTTTTGAAGTCGCATGTTTTCAAGTGAGAGAGAGATGGGGAGAGAGTGGAGACGTTCCAACACATCTTCAAAAGCAAAGAAGTTTCATTCTCTCCACCCACCCCCAGTAACCATTTAAAAAAGCAAAAAGCAAACTTCTTTAAGTTGTTCCATGAATAACACTTTAGCATCTTCTAAGTGCCAAATTGCTTGGGTCTTTCCCTCCTCCCAAATTTGCACAACTTCAGTTTGAAATATAAGAAGCTCTGATTTGTCACTCTACCCCAGGATTTTCAGATCTAAACTTCTTTCAGCTATTACAGAGTAATCTTTTTCTCAAAAAAAAGGGCTTAAAGCAGTTATTGTTGCATATAACAAATGCACTTAGAGCACCAGTTATGCTTTAATGTACATTAATTTTAGGTTTGCTGGCCCTTTTCCAACTAAGCCTGTGCCTAGAATGTTTTTTAGACGATGAAAAATTATTCACAGATATGCCATGCATTAAGTTAGTAAATGAATATAGGTTTGAATTCAATTTGTTTTAGCAAACTACTGTTATAAAGAGTCTAGTGTAGCGTGAATTATTATCCAGATTTATGCTTAGCATCTGACAAAATGTTAAGCTAGTTTTTCAAGTATCCACTAATTCTAAATAAAGGCGGAATCATGCCATTCCTGCGCGGCAGTTCCCAATGCCAGCTTCGTCCTTTCTCATTTTTAACTTGATGCTGTTCCTGCCATTGATATCTTCCATTTCCAAGTGCTTCAACACAGGCAGGGTTTATTCAGAGCCTGATCCACACTGGCTAGCTTGTTTGGACGGAGGTATGTGACTTTTCAGCATCAAATCAACTCAAAAGTGTGTTCTCCTTCTATGTCCTACGCACGCATCAGGGCAAGGTGCCTAATCCTGGGTGATTCTGGGCATGCAAACATAAATTGAAAGGCTCAGTATTTCTCAGGATTTAAACCTCTGCAGTATTTTTGGCTGGGGAAGTAGAGCAGTTCCTGCCATGCAATAGCCCACAGTGATGGTAACAGACTGGACCAAGAGCTGTTTCCCCCAAAAAACATGTGGAGAAGCAAAGGAAGAGATGGGCACTCTGAGGCATGCAGGGAAGGAAGGAGAGGGGGATACAACAGCTATCTCCCCCTCAGGGATGGTGTCCAGTGTAAGAAGCATTGTGCCTCACCAGATCCTTCCTCCTCAGCAGGCAACAACAGGAAAACGTGGGAGGACCGTCCCTTCTCAGCAAAGAAGGATGCTTCTGCCTCCTCACCTCCGTCTGCTGTCAGTCTAAATCCAGCTGAGCTTTGCTTTGAATGTCTGTATTTTTCACCCCAGCACATGGTATGTCTGCAATAACTATTTCCTCACTGTTGATGAATGTGAACTTTAAACTTGCCAAAATTGGGATGGGATACATCAGAGGCGGAGCTAGGGGATGGGGACAGAGTTGCTGTCCATCACAGGCTTTAGGAGGAGTCACAAGACCCTAACACTCCTTGGCATAACCATGGTTAGCAGCTTCTGTCCCTGCTCAAGACCTATAAGGAGGAAAATGGCAGATTTACAACAGAGTTGTATCAAGCCCTACACACAGGACCATATCTTCATCTCCAGAAGGGAGCCAGGCAGCAGCATAACACAACCCACACACCATTCACACCATTCAACTGCTCTTATAGTGGGCCTGAACATCTGATTAAACATTCACCAGGCTGAGCTCCAGCCTCACCCTGGAAAGAAGCCACCAGCACATCACACCAGCATTGCAAGATTTACAAGGAGCAGATGAAGTCGAATCCTACAATAGTTCATTATAATTAACAAAGCTGGAATTGCACTGGGCTTTGAGCTGTATATCAATGCTAAATATCTCATTACCAGCGTAAAATATTTATGTCTCATGGTCTTTATCACAAATGCAGGCTCACAGCTAGTGCATCCTGGTCCAGAAGATGAATTCCAAGGAGAAAATGAATGGCTTGGATTAAAAGCCTGGCAGCCCCTCAGGATAAAATTCCTTATTGCACATGACCCCAGTGATGGAGGGAGGAAAGACAGCAATGAATGCACAGCCTGGGGCTGCAGAATTATGGTCCATCTAGGCTAGCACCTTCCACTTTTTCCCCTTGCTGTCTCCTTAGGGTCAGATCAATCCCCAGGCTGCCACAGATGACAGTAATTTGTGGTTTTACTTCATCAAGGGTTGACAGCCGCTTCTGGGTCCAGCTTGAGCAGCAGTAGGAATTGCTGGTGCACACGTGTCCACAAGTCTGAAGACTCTGTAGCACAGCCTGGTCTTCTCCCAGCCTGAGTGTCTTGGGGAATTTCCACGCATTGAGGGGGAAAATGGGACTGATTTGGTTTTTTCCCTGATCAGAGTGCATGTCAGAGGGGTGGGGTCTGCTGCACCCAGGAGCTTTGGTGAGGTCCTTTTGGGTCTCCTTTTCTCTCTGCTGGGAAGGATGCACCTCTGCCAGCACATCCTTCCTCTGGCCACACCAACATCCTGTGTGCTCATCCCTATCCTGGGCAAAGCTTCAGAGCCACTGCAGTCACATGGAAAGGAGAAGTAAAAGTTAATCTTCATTACTCTTTTTAATCTTTTCTCTGGAGAACAAGGGTCAAATCCTGGGCAAAGGCTGTAACTCATTTTTGTTGGCTCAGCAGTGCTTCACTGAGGGCTTGAATAATTTGGAGGTGTGAATACTGCACTGGGACCTGGAAGAGCTGCTTCCTCCCTGCCACAGGCTCTCTGTGCATCTGGGCAAGTCTCATCAGCTTGACTCCCTTCCCCTTCTGCAAATGGAGGCAAATGAACATCCTCGTCTCTTGCCCCTGCCTGGGCCGTTGGTGTGGGGCTGAGCAGGTACTGCCTCGTACTCTGCACGAGTTCAGCAACAGGAGCAGGCGTGCCATCATCTCCACTGGGACCTCCAGGCTCCATCTAGTATGAACACACAATTTCCCCTCTCCTGCCTGTTACTCGGAATTTGTCAATAATTCCCAGACTCACTACAAAGTTCAGGCACGAAGGCTGAGCCGCCCCACAGACCAGCAGAAGTGCAGCACACTGGCACGGGACTCAATACAGGGAATGGGCAGAGGAGCCCCTGTGTCTCCAGTTGCCCATCCACCCAATGGGTAGAGATCTGCTGGGCTGCTGTCACACCGTCCCCAGTCCCCTCCAACTGCACCTTGCACAGTTAATGGCTGAACCCATGGCCTTGCAGGGAACTAATGAGCTGGCTGGAGAGGGTGCACGCTGGGAATCAGCCAAGGAGGGAAGAAACAGGACTGACTGTTTCCTACCCACCTCAACTCCTACTACTAGGAGTAGCAGTGCTATGGAACCCAACCTGCCTGAAGGAGGGCAAAGTGGATGGATTGCTTTGCTCATGTCAGCTTTTCCAAGTGAGGTGCTATTCTGTTCACCTCAGCAGCTTTTAGTTTCCAAAAGCTGGTATAGCTGTTGCCATACTCCAAACAATGGGGCAATTTTTAAAATTCCAATTAGCAAGTGAACAGTTTCTGACAGAGGGAAGTTGGGAGCAGGGAGGCATATTTTGTAAACTTAGGACATTTATTTGGGAGATTAGCACCTCCTAGTAAATAGGTATTAACTAAAATCTGTCTGAATTATGCTTCTGATGACTATTTCATTTGCAGTGGTGTTATATTTATTACAATAGGCTTCTTGTGTATTTATTGTATTATGTATTGGAGTGAGACTCTGGATGCTGATGGTATGCACTAAATGTGAGGGCTCACAGGCATTACAGTGAGTATGACTGCAAAACCATTAATAGGAGTAATTTTATTCAATCCATGGAACCTTTTTCTTGCATTAAATGCAAGGAATATTCCAGGTGTCCACCTTCATTCCTATCTTTACATGTATTGTTCAGTCATCTTTGTTTATTATTTCTTTTTAATTTTTTCTTTCTAATTATTTCTTTCTTTAAATTTTTAGCATGTTGCCCACAATGCCAATCTTAACTTTTTTTCCCAACAATCTCACTCTTTTGGAGGTACAGTCAGTGGCTAAATCACTCTGTGTGTTTCTGAAAGTCCTGGAGGTTTCACTTTGCTGCTGTTTTTGGATGTGGACATTGCCATCTATCTTTGGCAGGCTCAGGTAACCTGTATCAATCCATGTTGCTGTGTTTGGTTGCTGTTTTTTATGATGATGGTAACCTCCAAAGTGACCTAAGAAACAGCTGAGGATGGAGATGTCGCTCTAAGGAGCCCATTCCAGATTTCATACTATAATATATTGAGTCTTTATGCAAACTTCAGAGAGCCAGGATGGCTATAAATCGTGGTTAGACAATGGTGCATTTAATGTTTCTCATAAACGTATAAAGTTTGTCTCCAGAAAGCTATAATGAAGGAAAGCAGATTGAAGCCAGGAAGTGTCTCGTTAGCATGTGATGGAAATGTTAATCAGGAGTCTTTAAGGAGCATGTAATTAATTCCCCACACACTGCTGTGTGAGGTTCTTGGGGCCAATCCAGAAGCAAAGGGCAAATCAGCTGGAAGGGTAGGTGGGAAAAGGTTATTCTGCTGTGGGAGAGGGGCTGCTTGGGGTTGCCCCAGGTCTTTTCCTCCATTTCATGGGTATTGTGGTTGGCCTGGAGAAAGGACCTACCTGAAACCTGGCCTTGGTTCATGGAAACAGGTAAGTCATGTCATTGCTTTCTGCTTCTTCATTAGAGTGTTGAAGGTGTTCGCATGCACTCAGTTAGCAAAACAGATACTGATAAAATAAATGTAAAAGCTCTTATTAAGCCAGGTTCTGCTGAATATCTGGTCCTCCCTCTTCTCCTTTCATCTGAGTCCCTCTCCCAGCTGGTCTTATACCTTGTGTATTCTGCCCTATATTGACTAGAGTTTCTCTGGGTCAGAGTCTCTGATTTTGTTTGTGAAACACAAGCTAAACTCATGGTGCTACAGAAATGTCTTAGAACAGTAATAATTGTCTGAGGCACTGACTCCTGTTCTCACGGTACATTCTCTAAGCCTTGACCACAACAAATGACGAGCGTCCTGTGCCACAGGCAGTGTGGTGTTCCTGATGCAGAGTGGTGGCCAAGAGCTGCGTGTGCAGGGATGCTGGTAACTCCCCCTGGAAAGCAGCTCTGCCACATGCATGGAAAGTGGGATGAGGATTTAGTTCCTCCTTGGGAGCGGGTACAGTAGTGCTGTCTGGTTTTGGTGTGAGGAAAGCTGCAAATGCATGCAGCTGCTCCAGAGATCTCAGCTGGAGCTTGTCTTGGTCTGGGCAGCCTCTTGTAGAGTCTGAGCTAAAAGGTTGCTGTGTTTGTCTCCAAATGAGCTTTATTTGTTTCTATTCCTATTACAGTCAAAGCAGAGCTTCAACTTCTATGACAAAAATAGAGTCACTATGTTTTAAACATACCTCTGTATGGAACAACTTGTGTTTTTCCAGTGCAAAGGGCTTTCCATCTGAATGGAAATAGAAGGTTCAGTTTATTCCCTTTGACTTAAGTGCTTCTGTTAGTTATCACTTCTGGTTTGGATTCAGACATCATCCTTGTTACTGTGTTCCTCACACTCTGCCTGAGGTCTCAGCAATAAAACAGAATAAAAATTCCCAGCCCTTGGGGAATTGACTATGACTCTTCCAACATCTGGGACTCTCCCACCCCAACAGATTTGCAAGTACAGAGAGACTTTCTTTTACTGGCTAATATTGCAGAAAAGAATAAAACATGCAAACCAGTGAGACTGTAAACCAAACCCATTAAACCTGATTATTGTCAATTTGTGCCTAGTACCTGCGGCTTGTGGAACCTTCTCGCCTGTGGTTAACCAGCAATTGTTGTTGTTTATGTGTTTATTAGCTTGTACCCAACATATGCTTAATGGTTCTTCTGCTCTTTTTTTTTAGCTGTGGTCTTAATCTGTGTTTTTGTAAGACATTGTGGCCACAGCAGTCGTGAACTGTCTCTTCCCAGCAAGGTCTACTGACCTTTTTGCAAGAGGACCCTTTTGTGACAGGCTTTGAATTTTTGTCCTCCTGTCCAGCACTGCTTTTGGCTGATGAACTGCATGAAAGAATACACTAGTGAGGAAAATGGCTACAACAAGAAGTCCTGGCTCAGGGCTGGTCAAGGTGGGATCAAGGCCAGGCCCATTAGAGAGAGCTATTAGATCCAAGCATGATCTGGGCAACAGGAGAAAATACTCCACTCCTCCAGAGCCAGCGACTGCTTTCCCCATAAGAGATGACTAATGTGGGGATTTATTTATTTTTTTTAAACTGGCTCTTCTAGCACCTGAAATTATTTGTATGATGACTCTGGGTGTAAGAAGGAGTCTTCCCACATAGGAAGACATGCCCCTCAAGGATGATTTGGAAAGACTTTAGATACCATTTCCTCAAGGTGATTGTCTGAAACCCCTGTCCAGCTGGCAGCTATGCCCAGAGCTGCCTGAACCCCTTGGTTTGGGGCCCTGGTGTTTCCAGAGATGTCTTTTGGTAGAGAAATATCTCTGTGCTTACTCTGTCTCTACATCCAATTGTACCTAGAAATTAAGCCTTTATTTAAGGCTGAGGAGGCTGGCCTTTTTATTGCATGCATAACGAGACTGAGAAAAAGTGGTGTTTCCACAAAATGCTGTCTCTGTAGTTAGAGGAAAAAGTTTACGGTGTGGCTCTCCTGGGAGAATCTGTGTCCTAGGGCAAGGAAGGAGTCCAGGATTTCTTGAGCAAAGAGAGCAAAGGACATGGTGGCTCACAAGCCAGACCTGGGCACTCAGGCCTAAGGGTTTGCCAGCAGCTGTCTGATTTCTGACAACTCGGATGTTGGGAATACCCTAATTTCAGCACATGGGCTGTCTCTCAACTCTGCTCTTAAGTCAGGGATCAGTGGTCGTGCCCTGGTCTGCCCAGGCAAGCCTGGGAGGTCCCAAACCTCTCCTGTAGCAAGCCTTTATGGTAATTGCAGTAGCTGCTCTCTTCTTAACTAGAAAACCAAAGTTTCTGCTCACATTTTAAACTGAGTCCATAAGAAATGCAAACTATTACTTCAGTGCCTGCCTTTCTCTTACGGGGCTGGAGGACTGTTACCTTTACTTAGCTGGTAGAATAGATATATTCCATAACTCTTTAGGGAATTAATATTCATGTTATTAAGTTTAACATATTGCTCTCAGTTCCACATCTTTTTGGTTTAACAAGCAATTGCAGACTCAAAATGATGAGCTTAGTTGAAAATGCTGCACCTCTCTTTGGGGTCTGGGGACTGAGTTTTACCAATTAAAGTGGAAATATGTTTGAACTGCACAGTAGAAAATCAACATCCAAATTAGTAGCATATAAGATTAAAAATACTGCAGTAGCAGGACCTCACTGGAGACTGGTGTAACCCCAACCTCAACAAGGTGTCTGGGGGAACTGCTTTTGCTCCTTTTGCATAATATTTGTCCTTGGGGAAGCTCATGGTTCTGATGGGGCCAGAGCATCGTACCTGGATGGTGCTGCAGCCAGTGTAACTCTGGAGGAGAAACTCTTCTATGGGGTTGGCACAGTGCGTCTCTGCTGAGGGTCAAGTGCAGATGGACAGAAGTAACAAACCTCTAGCATCTCCTGCCAATATCTGCAGCCAATCCTGACTGGGGAGGGGTTGTTGTTTTATTTTTACAAGCAAGAATGTCTTGGGAAAGATGTCCCACATATGTGTGTCCCGTGGCTCTGGGAGGTCCAAAGGCCCAGCTCCTCAATTTGTTATGGGGTAGCTGAAGGTTTCTGCCAGAGGCATTCCCAAAAAACTCACTTCTGTGCTTTCTTTCTAGTTTTCCAATGTAATGGGTGCTTTCATGCCTCGTATCTGCTGCTGAAATACAATGTGTGACATACTGGGAACAGCCTTTAAACCAAGGAAGTGGTGATTAGAAGAATCTCTCCCACACTTATGTTGGAAGTTACCAAGGTTCAGGTGTTTCTTTACTGTCAGCTCAACTCCTCCTCCCTCCCCAGGAGTGATTGCCTTTTTGGAAAGCTGTTCTATCCAGTGGGACAGAAAAATACACCTCCATTGCCTTCCTTCTCTCAGGTTATTTTCTAATGTTTATATTTTTTCAGCCCTCTGTCCCTGGGTGGATTTCTTTTCAAGAATGCAGTGCAAACTTAAGCTCATCAGGGAAAGCAGAAGTAACATCAGGTTAGTTATTAGAATGTGCAGCAATAATCAAAAATAGATGATTTGGAAAAAGTTTGAAGGTTTTTAATGAGCATCTTATCAGTAACCTGCTTCTGGAACATGTTTGTTGGGATTTTCTACCTTAATCCCAAGCAGTGGCTGATTTTTTTCTAATTTCTGGAGAGTGATTTGAATGTGATATGAACACCTAAAAGTCCATTTTTTTAAATTTCATTTAAAAAAAAATTAAATCAAACCTTTGAATGAAGCACCCTGTTTGCCTTTGTACTAAAGGTGGGTTACTGTGTGGCACTGAATTTCACAGCTCAGGTTGACGTTGATTTTCTAAAATGTTTTTCTACCTGTGAGTATGGAGTTGTTACTCCTTCAGTGTCAGTGCTGCTGTGAGCTTTTCTGTCCTGCTTTTGCTAACCTTGAATGACTTTCACTTCTGAAGCTGATGTACTCGGTCCCCTCCATCTCACCACCCATATGGATGCAGTTGCATAAATAAAGAAATAATAAGCCTCCACACCATTAAATTCAGGGAAGTGATGCATTTCAAATGCAGAAAACAGAAGCAACTGAAAGTCTTGCTAATTTTTACACTAATTTACACCAGAGGGAATAAGAAGTCTCTTAAATCAGATGCTAATTTTGTTTACTTAACTTCCTAGTCAGCACAATGACCTTTCATCCACGAGTAGGAACAAATTAGTGCAGAAGTTCTTTGTGGGAGACGGGAGAACTTGCCTCAACCTGATACTGAATAATACCTAATTAAATGTACTTCTAAACAACTCTGCCTTCCCTCCTAGAAGGAAGCTTCAGATAAAAGAACAAAATGATATGCCTTTTATTTGCTACTTTACAAAATCTCTTCACGTAACGCAAACAACCCTAACCCTAGTGTGTCTGATACAGGATTTGCAACGCTCTGGGTTATTGGTAAGAGGATAAGAAGCTTATTACCATTCATCGAGGGAGGATAAAAGATCCCCTGTTCCCTTTGCTAGGAGGGGAATGGATTTCCATGTTTATCAACAATCAGGGAAAGGTGGGTGGGAGGGAGATATTTGGGTAACAAAGCTGTAAACACACAAAAAATAAATATCTTTCTGGTAGGTGGAAGAATGGGAGCTCTTCATGTTTGGTAATGGGATAAGAGAGGTTGAGCACGCTCTGTGGTGAGATAAGGAGCTTACGCTGAAGTGGAAATGCTTTTTGGTGTCAAGACTGAGATCTAGAGGCCTCCTGATGATTAGGAGGCAGCTAAGCAGCTACCTGGGGATTTGTGAAGGGAATGGAAGGACTCTTGATGGGACAACAGCTCTGGAGTGTATGGAGAGTGGTGGAGAGTGACTGGCTACCAGCAGCTCTTTGTGCTTGGACAGATGTTTCCCCACAGGTTGCAAATGAGGTGGCAGATGCCAGCTGTGCCTTTGGTCACCATGGATGTGGTGTGGTGCTGGCCAGGGGATGGGACCTTCAATCTCAGGGCATACAGGGCTTGAAAGATACTTGGGATAGAGGCAGCTCCAGCATCATCCCTTCTGCCACCTCCTGCTATGTCCAGACCACAAGGTCTCTTCTCCAAGGAAAACCGAACTGTTTGTGCTCAGAGAGAGTGATGAGGCAGGAGGAAAAGCAGAAATCCAGACCCACATGGTGTGTTCGAAGGGATGCCTGTCCCTTCCTCACTCTGGAGGCAACGTTTCATTTCCTGAGCCATGCTCTCATTGTCGGCTTGATGTAAATTTAATATCCTTGGGTTATAACGACAGCAAAGCAAGCAATTTCCAGGCATTTGTCACATAGTAAATGAAAGAGACAATGTGGCAGCGGGCAGAACATTTGATTCACTGAGCTGTGAAGGCAGCTGCCCATAACACCATGTTCAAGGAAGAAAATTGAGCGAAGCAGCTGGTGGGAGGAGGAGGAGGGTGTCATGGTGGGCCTCGACACTGCTTGGTGCTGCAGGGACTGGGTGGGCAAAAGAGGAGGTTAAAAGTCAAACACATCTGAACAAAAATCTGTGGCACAAGTCTTGTTTTAAATAGGTTCCTTCTAGGGCTGGAGGTGTATTTTAGATATAAAAGGCTTTCTGCTGCAGCTGGAGTGGTGGAGGGGTGACCTCCACGCTGTGTTGGTGGCACATGATGTCTTGAACATCTCTGGCACCAGCTTTCCTGCTGCAGCTGCTGTTTCCCACGTAAGTTGTGGTGTGTGCCTGGCTCACAAGCAGCCATGAAACAGCAATGGGATGCCAGTGAGCAAACCTGCCTGCCATGCTGGGGGCTCCAGAGGGGCTTCTTGGTTTTTCTTCCCCAGAAAGAAAAAGATGGTGAAGTCCCACTGCCAGGTGGTCTGTCCTCATCTCTGGAAGCTGCTCCTCCCATTAGGACCTGGAGACCATGAGTACAGGGGAAGATTATTTTGCAACCAGCACTAGCTGATCCTGTTGTATTTCTGTCTCCTTTCTCTGGTGTCTGGTTGAAGAGCTTAGGAGCCGTCTGTCCTGACACTCCATGTTTCACCCCTGGAGAAATGTCCATTCAATCCTCTCTATTGCAGTGTGGTGAATGAAGATGGGAAGAAAAAGGACTTTAAGCCTTTTTCTGAGTAAAGCAAGCCTCTTTATTATTAGTGAGAATCCACCATTCCCTTGTCCCCAGGCTTCTTTGCTGGCAAGATTTTCTATTTCTCCCCATTCTCTTCACACGGTTACCCTTTATACATTTGTGTTCTCAAAACAATCAAGCTACACAGGACATCAACCAGGACACCTCTTGGCACACCCACACTCGTGGCTGTTTTCAGCCACACCTCAGTATACACACTCCCTCATGTGGTTTTCCAGCCTGACCTCACACATTCACCAACTCCTGTCCTGTGAAACCTGCTTTTAGAACATACTGCAACTTCCAGTGTTAACCTTGATCAGTCTCAATTTATCTTCCACCTGTTCAGCACAGTTCCCTCATTGCAGGAGGACCAAGAAGCCAGCACAGCCCAGGACCACTGCTGGCTTGCAGTCCGTGGCAGTGCTCAGCCCCAAGGGTTCAGCCTGGAGGGTTAAATCCATATTCACAGCTCTCCCTCCCACCACGCTGCAGATCCAGGATTTGGGCTGCCTCCCTCACAGATGGGAAGGCCAGGAGGATGCTCCTCGGATCCAGATCCAGAGCTCAGGTCTTTTCAGATAAGGATTTAGGTTTGGGCTTCTCTCCAGTTGGGTCCAGGCAACAGACTCATGCCTTGCATATCCTCCCCTTGACAAACCCTCCAGCTTGGAGGATAAGCTCCAAGCCTAAAGAGTTATCAAAGGGATCCAGATGCCAGCCAGCCGAGTGTGCTTCCTGGCAAGGACCAGCCCTGCGCTTTGGCCTCTTGGAAGGATTGCAGAGCGGAGTGGAACTGCTCTGGGGGGGCTGGCAGAGGGGCTGGCAGGGGACCAGGCTGCCAGCACATGTATTTATCAGTAGTGGAAACTTGTGCATTGAGTCTGTTGAGGTGCACAAGCTATTTTCTTTGTGGATCTTGCTCTGTGAATTGGGTGGAGTTGTTTATTTTTGAAAGCTGCAAAATGTGTCCATTGGCTTTAAGTAGGAGCAGAAAAAGGGGATGGAAATTTGTTTGCTCTGAGCTCGGTTCCCTGTTGCTATGTGCCAAGGTTTTATGGTAAAACTCCTGTAAATCTCTAGGTCTTTGGTCTCCATGCTAGGGCCTGAGGACCCGTGGTGGAGTTTGTTCTGGTCCATCAGGAGCAAAGTGAAGCGTGAAACAAGATGGGTGTCTTGGTTTTGCTAGGATAGAGTTAATTTTCTTCTCAGTAGTTAGAATGGCTGTGTTTTCATTTCAGAGTAGGATTTGTTATGAGAAGAATGTTATTAGCTGCTGCTGGAGCTCAAGGCCATTGTGTTTGGGTAGTTTGCAAGTGCAAAGGACTGGGAGGGGAGAAGTGTAAGTAAATAGCAAAACCCAAAGTTGGCATTTGGATATGCCAAAAAGATATTCCATATTATATCACATCATGGTCAGTGTATTAACCAGGGTTGACTGGAAATCAGGGGGATTCTCTCAGGGATTGCTCAGGCTCTCACTTTTCTGGGGCTTGGGGGCTGTCTCTGCTCCAGGATCGCTGGCTGGGACAGGCTGGGCATTGGTCAGTGGGTGGTGAGCAACTGCAGTGTGCATCACTCCATTGTATATTCTGTTATTACTGTGGTTATCATTATAATTTTATTTTAATTAGTAAATAATTTTTACCTCAACCCACGAGTCTCCTTGCCCTTTTCCTTCCAATTCTCCCCCATACTCCCTGGGCAAGGGAGGGGAGAGTGAGAGAGCAGGCTGTGCTTGGCTGCAAACCAAAAAGGTGAAACCACCACAGTGGGGAAACCTGCAGCCCCAGCCCCGGGTGGGAGAGGGGAGCAGGCTGCACTGCTTTTCACAAGAAATCAGAGCAGTGTTTTGCATTTTATTTATTTTCCTCACTTACAAATCCTTGCAAGGGCCAGGGTTCAGCTTAACCTCGGTGCTCACAGCCCCTTCACCACCCAACCAGCAGCTTGACCAGCAGTAGGTCCAAACCCTCCTCAGCCAGGGCACCTGGGCACATGTTGCCCACCCCCTTAGCCAGCTGCTGCCCTGACCCCGGTGTCCCAGGCTGCTGGCAAGGCTCTCCCTGCCCTCATGCCCGTGGGGGAATTCTTGTATCCCCTTTCCAGATGAATCTTTCTCTCTGGAGCTTAACTCCAGCAAAGGAATGATTTGCTCTTACAGCCTGTTAATGAATTTCTGAAATAAGGAATTAATTACCGTCTGTCTAAATTAGAGTTGTCCTATCCTTTGAGATCCATCTTTTTGATTCTAATTAATTTTAAAAATTACTTTTAGAGTCTTCAGTAGAGATTCTAATTTATTTTACTCTAATATTATTTCTCTGATAAGCAATTTAATTTTTATATCAGAATCCGCCTAATCTCAAATTTGTCACACAAACTCTGCTCTCTAAGATACTGTTTACAGCTTTTTGGAGATGATAGACCCTGATGCACAAATCAGCCTTTCTTCTTTTTCCTTTTTAAACACCTGAATGTGAGAGTTCAAAGGAGATTAATTGAAACCCTTCACTGTGCTATGTTTAGGAAAGATCCTTAATATTTCTGAACCAAAACAAAATATTAGTTATAAAGCTTCTCTAATTGCACTTTTTCATGGAGAAAAATGCATGTCTAATTTGCTTTTTTAAAAGAACATTTGCTTTATGGGTATTTGCTAGAGTTTGACAGTTATTTAACTGGCTGTTTTTATTAACTCATGTTCTCAGCATCAAGTGCAATGGCAGCTGGGGAAAATTCAAATATCAATTTTATGTTCTTATCAAAGCTGCCATCCCACAGGCTGCAATAAACTGTGTAGCAAACTTCATTCCAACTCCTCAATTTTTCCTGCTTGAGTTTTGGACTTTAGATCATTATTTTTGTTTATTGTGAAGACTGCAACACCCCAGCTGAGGCTGCAGCTCCCTATGAACCAAGTGCTTCCTCCTCTGTGTCTTCAGGCCAAATGGAGAAGGCTGTGAAGGGCGAGAGGTCAGTTGGGTGGTGCTTCTCCTCCTCTGCTGGGTGGCAATGCTGGCATGGGGCCCTGGCCAGGACAAGGATGGGTGTGTGCATGAGGTTTGGAGATCAGGGAAGGGCAGCTGCTATGGAAGGCTGGGTCTCCATCACGAGGGATGGTGTGTGGGCACACAGCCCTCTCCTCAGCAGAGGAAAGGACAAAGCAGGGTAAAGGGTTGAGCAGACACCGCAGCCTTTTCCCCACTATTGGCATTTCTTTGGTTTTTTTCTTTCTTTTTCTCTTTTTTCTTTTTTTTTTTTGTTTTTGTCGTTTTCTTTTTCCCCCCTCCCTCTTCCTTGAAATTTGGTAGAAGGTTTAAAAATATCTTAGCAAGGGACAGAGACAAAACCTGAAGTCTTACGATGTCTACCAAAATTCTAGCAAACAAAGCCCTAGAGAGTCTGGAAGACTTGATTAAAAACTTACTTACTTTGAGGGTGCCAGAGCACTGGGACAGGCTGCTCAGAGGGCTTGGAGTCTCCTTCTCTGGGGATGTTCAGAACCTGCCTGGATGCTTTCCTGTGCAACCTGCTGTAGATATACCTGCTTTGGCAGGGGGGTTGGACTAGATGATCTCCAGAGGTCCCTTCCAACCCCTACCACTCTGTGATTCTTTCTGGTGACCTGAGGGGAATTTATATTCTCCTTTATGTCTCATTTGTGGACAAGACCACTGCTGACAAGTACTCTGCTTGCTGGCTTCTCTGCAATCCCTCCATGCCCCACCTTGGGGTATGATCCAGGACCAAAATGTGGTCAGTCACGTGTTGAAGAGCACTAGTGCAAGAAGTGGATGCAGTTGCTTGGCTCTGCTTCTGCTCAGTGTGTAGGGCGTCCTGCAAGAACCAAACTTCCTACATTTGTATGCAAGCTGGGAAAGAAACTCCTTAGTCACTTTGGACAATTTTATATTATAGTTTGTTTGGGTTCTTAAGCTCCTTCTATTTGTATTTTTTAATTCCCACCTGTGTGTGGTATGGATCTTGGATTCTAAGAATCCCAGATGCTTAGCAGATGGTTAGCTTGAAAAAATAATCAAAGAGGCAGCAAAATTCTGTGTTCATGAGCTCCTATTTATTTCAATCTGGTGTTTTGCCTCACAACAAGACTAATAAGCAATTACTCTAGCATCTCAAATGCTTATGCAGTGTAAATGCATCTGTCAACCAGATTCAACATCATCAATAAAGCTGCCAAAGCTGTTCATAATTCAATGATATATGCTTTGAGCATCTTTTTTGAATATAATTTAAAGATTGCGGTCCTATGATTCTGACATTATTTTCTATGTGTTTAAAATACCTCCAGCTGGAAAGATCCATGCATGAGTCACATAATCACCTCTGCCTGTGAGGACCACTAGAAACTGTGCCACTTGGCTTGCATGCCGGTCTTATTTTCTGGCTGGTTTTTGACAGAGCTCCACAAGAACTACTGGGGCTGCAAGAGTCTGTCTGGGATTTCCAGTGTTTCTTTCCTCCTTTCTCTTCTGGAGAAATTCACCCCTGTGCAGAATTTCATCACTGTGCTATAAGCTTTACATGCTACAGGAAGGGAACTTAACAGGGAAGGTGTACTCTGCAAACCCTGGGGAAATACTTTGGTTTTTTCTTCTTCTTCCTTTTTAAAAAATATCTTTTACAGCCAGATGTCATTGGGAAACAAGCTGGTGTGATCAGTCTCTACGTGTACATACACACATCTTAATTGCTCTTCTGGATTTCAACCCAATTTGACAGAGATGTCCCAAATATGTTTTAATTAATGCAGATGAACAAATCCTGGTGCACGTCTGCAGGCTGGTACCATGCCTTAGCTTTAAAATTACTTAAAGCTAGAACCCAGCACGGGCATTGAGAGCCCCCACATGCTGCTCTCCCATCATCTTCCCTCTTCTTCCATCTCCCAACCACTGCAACCTTCTCCCTTTGCTCTGTGCCTTGCTGTGTGCCTGCAAACTTCACGCATTTTTATCTTCCATCAGTGCTTGTGGAGACAGAGTCACATCACAAGAGTGATGATATTCATGCCTCAAAGAGCAGCCCCACGAGCTCAGCCATTCATCAGGTCCCAACGTGTCCATGTGGGAAAGATGTTTATGAATGTCCCAGCTGTGGGAAAAGCTTCAACCAGACCTTGCAGTTTGCCCCAAGACTCAAATCCATGGGAGATGGTCCTTGGCAGTGCTGGTGGAGTGATGTTTTCAACCTAGGGCATGACAGTGAGAAAATAGGGAGTATTTTGTGTGGCAAATGTCAGCTGGTCATGTTGGTCCCCACAGGTTTGTGGGGGGACCAAGACCTGTGTGGGATCCCAACCACAAGCAGCTGCACTTGTAACTACCGTTGGCCATGCTTGGAGACCTCAGCAATTCTGAGCTCCTGTTGTGCCAAGAACCATGTGGACCCACACTAAGATGAGCATCGTCCTCTGCATCAACACAAACTAACAGATGGAGGAATGGGGAGGGCAGAGGGGGCCCATTGCTGCCGGTGGGCTCTCAGGGGGGGCTGGCTGTGAGCCCAGTGGGGAGCTGTGCACAGTCAAAGCATTAGCAATGGTCCCAGTTTGCCACCTGCCCACCTGTTATTTTCTGATCATGCTCATCCAGCTGAGGGGTCTCAGCAGCAGGAGGACAGCAGGCTCTGGTTCCTGGGTGAGATGAGGAGGGGACATCGGTGTAGAGTTGCCAGACATCCTCCCTGGGAAGCGCCGTGCTCCACTGGCTGTGGGGAGCATTTCTCACACTGCTCGTGCCAGGTCCAGAGGAGCTGGAGAGCTGCAGCCCAGCTCCCCATCCCAGCACCACTGCGTGCCCGCGGCCGGGCGCGATGCCCAGCAGCTCTCGGGGGCCAGTGCCAGCCAGGCCAGTAATTATCGCTGAGCTGGGTTTGTCACACGTGTCCCTTGGGGCTGCTCCTGGTGCTGAGCTTTCCAGCCCCATAACCAGAGCCATCTGGGAGCCGGCATCTTGCCAGGTCCCGGTGGACCCTGCTCCGCTTTCTGCCTCAATCTTCCCTCTGAGGGACAGGAACAAACTTTTTGTCCCTGTACAATGGGATTATTGTCACTGTCTTGTTTACCAGCTTTCCTTCAGATGTCTGTGCGTGGTGGGGTTTTGTCAGGGTGCTCTCGACTCTTATTTTTCCGAGTGTGGCACACATGTTTTCCAGCTTTAAGTAGAGCAGCTAATCAATTGTAAGAAAGTGATGCTCACTGGAGTTTGGCTGCTTCTTATCTCTGCTACCAAATTCACACAGACCCTCTTGGCCACAGGCTTTTATTGCAGCTCCGAGGAGGGATTGACTGTTCCTCCCATCAGGATAATTTTCTCTGAGCTGAAGTTCTCTGTTCGTGTTGCACACTGAAGATGCTAATTTACTCTGCCTCTGTTTTCTCGCTACCCGCTGGTGTGAGTTCCTCTTTCTTCTGGTTTGCATTGTGCCTTACGCCAGAGCTAATGGAATACAGATTTCTGAGCAAAGAGAGATCCCAATGATTTTATTTATTTATTTATTTAAGTCTCTGTGTGAATAAGAATCTGAGTCTATCAATGCAGGAGGCAATCCTGCACAGTTTAATTTCTCTGCTCTCTCAACTGTGTCAGTTCCTGAAGGGACAAAAAAAAATAAAAAATAAAAAAGATAGTTAAAGCAACACACTAGGAGCAGTAGTCCAGGGTTAGAAAATGGAAGTGTTTTTAAATTGGTTCTTTGGGAAAGACACGTCTCAGCTGCAGGCAACACAAACCAGGGAGGGTGGGAAGGTCTGAAGGGGGAAGCTTGGCACAGGACACCTGTGTCACTCATGTCTGCAGGTGATGCTCATGCACTACAGGACATGATAGGTGTCTGTGTGTCTGTCCTCCTGACCAGGAACCTCAGTCAAGGGCTGAGCCTGTTTGTCTCCAGTCCTTGTCCTGGGTATTCAGAAGCTTTCTGGGGAGGACAATGTCTTTCCTTTGCCCTCTGCCACCCCTAAACCCTGCAGGCAAAGGCAGCAAGGGGGTCAGGGCAGGTTTTACTGTCACCACCAATGCAGAGGTGGTTGTGGGTTTTACCTGGGAATTACAGGGAGGCACAGCTGCGTTATCCTTGTGCCAGCCCTCTAAAGTTTCCATTTTTAGAGAGATTTTGGAGTGATCACATACTAATCTTTTCCCATGCCATCAGAAGAACATCCTGGCTGAGGTTTATGCTAAGTGAGCACGTTTTTCCTAATGTTAATTCCTTCATTATCCCTCAGGAAGAAACCAGAGTGCTTTGCCTGACCTTAGGCTGGGTTTTGGGATTTTCATTCCTAGATTCTCCAAAAATTAAGTGCTCATCTGATGAATACTGGGAAGAAGTCAGCTGGATTGTGTGTGTGTCTCAGCCCAGGGAAAGTTTTGGGGCTGGCTTTTTTTGGTCTGTTTCCTTGACATTTTGTACCCAGTGATACATCCATCACTGCTGGAGATGGCTCCTCCTGTTTCTAGATGCGTGTGTTCAAAACAGTCCTTTGGAGTCTTCAATAAAAATAGACTTAAAATCCACGTCCTCTGCCTCACTCTGAAACCAGTGAAGCCAGAGGCTTTTACCAGCCATAAACAGTGAATCTAGATTTTTACCATTAGACTCGTGAGGAATTACAGGATTATTCTGGATTGCATATCTTTACACCAGAGATCACATTGCATAATTTTACTCCATTTCGTGCTTTCACAGCTCAGAAGTTTTTTTAAGACCGTGGAATAAAGTGAAAAAGTGAAGGTGGCTTTGCCCTCCCAGCACGTTCTGTTCAGCTGAGCTCTCGGCTGTTAAACCCAGCCTGGTTTTATAGCCAAGAGGTACAAGGAAAAAAGATGACAGAAAAATTTAAAACACTTTATGAAGTATTTTACAGAAGAGTGATGTGGCATATATAGGCCCGTTAATAGTGTGATAGAAGTGTTTTACTGGCACTTGTAAGCGATGCAATCGCCACACAAGCTCGTGCTAATAAAAACCTTAATTGGCACCATATTACTACGATGTCTGGAGCCAAATCCTGTCATCATCGCTCACGCGACTGATCCCCAGGGAGCTGGTGGGGCTTGGAGGGAGCCAAGCCAAGGGTCTGAGAGGCTTCCACAGACATGCACTAGCACTGTGCAAGCGAACAGGCATGGAGGGCTGAGCAGGACCCCCCATAAACACTGTAAATATTCAGTTTTCCCCAGTCTAGGGTATGTTCTTGCTCTCTTTCACAAGGCAGAGGCTCTTTGCCCTTTGCATGTAGGCAAAGTCCATGGTTTCTTTAGAAATATCAACTCAAGCAGGCGTGGAGGCTGTGGTTTCTGGTGGAGGAGCCATGGCAAGGGTGATGGCCATGCGGTGTCTAGGGTGGCCACTCGCTGCAGCAGTGGATGGCCCGGGGCTGAGGGGCAGAGGATGAGAGAAGCTCCAGGGTTCATTTCTCCATGCAGAGGAGTGTAGAGGTGGCTGGTGAGACTCTGCTCTTGGTCTCGCTGAGGTTGCTGTTGAGAGGTCTCCCAGGGGACACGTCGGCAGGTAGAGCAGTGCTGACAAACTCAACCAGGGGCTGCAAAATCACTCCTGAAAAGTGGAGCCTGGAGGGGAAAATCAGCACAATGCAAGAGCCCTTGCAGGTCCATGGAGAGCAGATCATTACAAAGCTTCTCTGGCTGCATAAAATTTTCATGATGTTTCTCGGTTTCCCTGTGTCAAGGCTCAGTGTAAATTCCACACTGTTTGTGGAGGTTAACAGGCCAACTCACTTCATATTGATCTTTCTCTCTGCATTATCATCAGATGTAACTAAAAACAATCAAGGAGCGTGTGCATGCAAGCCTGCATTCAAGCGGACGTAAATACAAATATCCTTCCTGCTCTGTAGGCTGAATTCCATCAAACAAATTGGTTTTGGGGTGGCAGTTAGCCCTGTTTCTGCTTAAAGTCACATTTTTCTAGCAGAAGAAGTAGAAATGTCAGGTTTGGGGAGCATATGCATCTCTGCCTTTACACCAACAAAAAACAATCAGGCTCCAATCAAAACTTCTCCCATGTTGTCTTGAGAGTTGCTGACGGTGATGGATGGGGACAGGTTTAGAAGATCAAACGTGAGACAATCTGTACTGCATTTCAAACCCCCTTAGGCTTTTAAGTGCCAATATGACATCTGGTGGACTCCACAACACGAACCGCACTTTAAAACACCTCTCCTGTCCCTGCCAACCCTTATTTACCGTTGTTATAAATTAATAGCTTTCTCCAAGATATTTTAACTTCTTATCTCACGTGTGCACTTTGTGTGTTGCTGTGTTAGGGATAAGCCACTGAGGGAAATTATAACTGCATGGTTCTTTTTTTTTATTTTTCCTTAATCACCAGTGGTTTGCTATTTTTTATTATCTTTTCTGCCTGGAGGAGTTTTAGAACAAAGTAACATTTAAAATCACCGTGTTTCTTTAATGCACAATGTCTGGAGATAAGTTTATTGTGTTTTTATGGAATATAAGTAAACATATTTCTTAAATATATTCATATCTACAAAAAAAAATCCTGCTATGGGTTTAGGCAAGCAGAATACTGGTGGAAACTGTCAGAGCACCAGCGTGCACCACAGTCAAGGCTGGTGTGGGCTGGTGGGATGGGACAGTCTCTTTCTCCATGGTTTTTTATTCATGCTTTGAGGACAGGAGAATACAGGGAGGGCTGCGGGATGTGCATGGTTAACTGAGCTGTGAGGGGCTGCTGTTGGGTTGGTTTGCCAAATGCTATGTTGGGATGACAATGTGGATTTCACAGCAAGTGACACTGGAGGGAAATTGTGAGCAAATGGGCTCAAATGATGCTCAGGGGAAGCGCAGAACTTGCCTCTCCCGTTCGCAGGCAGATCGGTGCACAATGGAGTTATTTAATTTCATATTACAAGACTGTTGGAGAATGCATAATCTGCTCTGATGACTTGAGGCAAAGCAGGTTGTTTCTTCACGTCTTTAACACCATTTTTCAAGGCTGCCAACATCACTTGCTGCCTTGAGGGGTAGCAGGGTTCAGAGCTGAGCACTGGGATACCTGCCCCGGCACAGCAGTGGGATGCTCACCCCAGGTCAAACCGCAGCCGGGCGGGAGGAGAGGGGCAGAGGATGGACATGGCACCCCTAAGATGGGTGCAGAGCCAAGAAAAGTGTCAGGGAGTGATTTCTCTGAGTCGTGCCAGCCCTGTGCAGCGCAGGTGTCTTAACAAAGCCTTAACAAACTGTTCCTTCAGTGCATTTCTCGCTGCTGATCCACGAGCTGATGGAGTAGAGCTGCAGCGATGGGGCAGCTCCTGAGCTTCCCCATGTGTGGAACGAACCACCTCACCTCTTCTAACCCCTAGAAAGTTTCTTTCTATATATACCCACCATCTTTATATGGCGTAAAGATTCTTCCCTGTCAAGCGAGATAGGCTGTGGAGGTGTGATGAAAGGCTCAGCCTCACCTAGTTAGCTTATACAGCTGATCTCCACCCCAGAAATTATGGCTTGAGCTCTTGTATCCCCACCTACCTGCGGGTGTGTGGGACGTACACCAGCTAGCACCTACTGTTGGGTTTATATATATGTATATATATGTCTTTATATCTGCCCTAGTGGGTGCCTGAGTGGCTGCCAGGGTCAACGTGTGGGTTGGCACATCCCCAGCACCAGCACATAGGGGCAGGGAGAGGAGAAAATGTGGCACCACAGCCTGAGCCCAGCTCAGGGGTGGGATGTAAAGATCAGGAAACCCAACCCTCTGCCTTTCCACAAAACCTTTCTGCCCACAGGTGAAGCCCCATGGCTCTGGGGAAGTGCTGTACTTCTTCATGCTGAGCAGAGGGGGAGATTGTAAAGAGTGAGATGTGACATACAGGCATTTAAAATTTTCCACTTTTATGAGCATTAATATCACAATTACACTGGCTAAATGACGTCCAGGCTCTGGCTGCTGTGTTACCTGTCCTAAGCATGATTTACCACTCTAATAAATTAGCCAAAGCATCAAAAATAATTGGCCTTATATCCAGGTCCCCATTTTACCCATGTCTTCCTTCTCTCCATTTTACCCCTTTTTTGACTTTTTTTTTTTCCAGCTTTATTCCTTCTCAGGAGCCACTTTCTGATTCTTTTCCACTCCTCATGCTCTTCTTGAGATTAACAGACCTGGTTTCTTGTCCTTCATTTTCTCCTCCAGCCGTTTCAAGCTACCGTGTCCAGCGGCTCAGGCGGTTTCACCCTCCACGCGGCACAGGGTGACCCAGTGGTGGCCGTAGCCCGTTCTGGAGGACTGGAGGAGAAACCCCCTGCCCACCGTGGCTGCTGTGATCCTGTGCAAGGCAAGTGATGGAGCTGCTGAGGGTAAGGACATCAGTGTTGCAACTGCATTTTAAATGGACTTTAAAATGAGGTACACATCTTATTTCTCTAAAATCACAGTAGATGACCTGCAAGCATGAATCACAGTGGGGAGGGTTGGAGATGTTGTTTTGATGGCCTGTGACTTTTCTGCATTTTTAGTGTGGTTCTACTCTATGCATTTAACCTGAAGGCTTTTGACATCATGCTTAGCACTGTGTATCCTTAAGTCATTTGACCTTCCAGTGTCACCAGCTCCTACTATATACCCAGCACACAGCAAACCATCTGCTCCCAGTGTAATGGGCCAAGGAGTCGGGCACCCAGCCCCTGGGCAGGAGAAGGTAAAGGGGCTGTGTTGGGGGAGAAGTGGATTAATGGGGACAGATCTGGCAAAAAGGCTCAAAGCCTTTGGGGTTTGGCCCTTTGGCTCAGTGAGATGCTCTGAAAGCTATTGCAGCATGAAACATGTGAACAGGGGTGGCAGATACAGGCCTCATCTTTAGCAGTGAGAAGGAATGGGCTCCAAAATGCAAAGGTATCTGCATATATGTGGGGATATAGGTATGGATACGGGGAGAGATGGAGAGGGTGAGCTTCCTCCGAGGAGAGGGTTTGTGTCCCCGAGATGCGTCGCTGCGGGTGCGTTGGGCGGTGCTGCAGCGCGGACTCCTCGGGACTCGCCACCGACGCCGTCGGTACGTGTCACACCGAACACGGCAGCTCTGAGCCAGTTTATTCAACAGCAGAGTGTAAATGGGAACAACTTGACTGCTCGTGCTGTGTCGCTGCTCTGAGCGATCCCAGCTACAACAGCTTGAAAGAGCAGAGGGTTGGGGTTTTTTGTTTTCCTTTCAATAAATGGGCATTTTCTTTTTTATGTTTAGTTGTTTTTTGGTTTAGGGGCTGGGGTTGTTTTTTTTTTTGAGCTGCTAATGTTCATTTTGCGTGCAGGCACGCGATGCCGTTCCTGTTTGAGAATGCACACAGTGGAGTGCAAAAATAAAGACTGCATCTCATGCATAATGTATGTCCCAGCAACCCGCTCCAACAAATTACCCAAGTAGATTCCTCCAACGGGGCTGGGGGAGAAGGAAGGGGAAAAAAAATATTGTAACAAATATTTTTCTAAGGAAATGACAAGATAAACACATAAAAAATAGGCATGCAGAGCTTTTTGCAAGTGGGGTCAATGGAAAAATTAAAAATAAAGGTGATGTGGTTGCTGAGCGTGGGGCAGCAGGTCCGGACGCCGGACGGGGAAGGGGCGGCAGCGGGTCCCAGAGCCCCTGGATGGGCAGGGAGAGCCCAGAGCTGCCTGTGGAGATGCCTAAGGGTTTGATTTTGTGTTGTTGGGAACTTATTAGAGGAGTGATTTCCTGAGTAGATAGGTAGGAAAAGGGTTTACTTGTTGGTTTATTTATCGCTTTCGATTTGCTGGTTTGCTAGAACATGTTGCAACTCTATGCTGATGCTCGCTCAAAGCTCCATTTTGTGCTGCTCCTCTGGAGAGAGGAGTGAGCTGTACGAAATACAGATGTTAGTGTGGGAGGATGGTGAGGAGGGAGGCAGAAAGGTGGGAATGGGCCACTCAAGTGACTTTTAAATCTTTGTCACCAGCCCCAGAGCAGCCTTGGCTCCCCTCACTGTTGCCTGTTGCTGCTTTGCAGCCTGAAGCTGGAGGAGGCAGCCTCTCCTCCCTGCCAGGGGTATTTTCTGCAAACGGACACTACAGAGCACTTCTGTACAACTTTCCCTCTGCAAAAAGACATCAAGTAAGTGACCGAGCTCCTTCCCCGTGTGTGCTGAATCTGAATTACCCACTGAGACTGGCAGGAGAGGCAGCAGCCCACCGCCCTTCTCCGAGAGCACATCCCTCTGGAGCGCTGCTCCGCGGTGGGCAAGTAGTGTGATACCCAGGAGCTGAGCTGTGGGGGTCAGTGTCCAACTTTGTGGTGCCAAAAAATGGCATTTTAGGAGCATATGAGGTTTGGTTTGTTTGTGCCTCACACTGGAGGGTGAAGCAGGGGTGGCCCCTGGCCTTGGGGGGTTGCAGCTGTGAGTAAAGATGAGTGGTTTGGTGCTGGGCTACCTGTGGCACCCTGCCCAGGACAGGGCACCCCAGAGCACCTTCTCCTCGGGAAGTCAAAGCCTGTTGAAAGGGGCTGGGGGGGCTTTGCCTCGAGGGGAGCAATACCATGGGCAAAGGGCAGCACCAAAACTTCGGCAAGCACTAAATGTGATGGTGATTGCATCTTGGTGATAATACCAGTGGCTTCTGGATCACTGTGATTCAATACAGGACATGTCTGAAGACTGTTTGGCATCAGGGTTTTTTTTAATTTGAGTAATAAGTCAAATAAGCCAATGTCAGCCCTATGCCCTGACTCTAAATCTCCTCTTTTTAGTGTCATTCACACCAATGAGTCCAGGCCGGATCAAGCAAGGTGTGTTGGGTTTATTTCCGCTCCCTGCAAGCAGGAGACATGAAAGAAGGGCAGGAGCAGCAGCTTTGTGCTGGAGGATTCACAACGACAGGTACGTGGTCCTGAGCTCTGCACAGCTTTGTCCAGCATCGCTCCCAAGGCGGCGGCCGCGCTTCTCTGCGAGCACAACTTGCTTTTGCCATCTAGTGGCTTTCCCAGCCAGGCTCAAAAATGGACCTGGGGAGACAAAGTGGAGGTGGAAGAGGTCAGGAAGGGATAAGCAGGGGAAGAAATGCATGGGGTGGGTATCTGTGCTGTTCAAGCAGCTTTTTTGTGAGTTGTTACAGAGATGGAAATGAGAGCAGTGTCCTGCGTGGGTGGAAAAGCTCTGGGCAGCCACAACTCCACGCAGGTTGTGTCCACTGGTGACAGGGGGTCAGGCTTTGGCTGCTTATAAATCAGGATTTTAGTGTCAATAGAATTCCAAAGAGTGTTGCCATTTTCTTTTTATATTTTTCTTTCCATATGGTCATTTCTGTGGAATTTGGAAGTGATGACAGGATTTGCTTTCTGTCTAGTTCAGGAGTGTTCAAAATAAACCCCAAGTGCAAAGCAGGCATGTTCCCCTCTGCTCAACTTTTCAGGCCACAGCTGGGGCAAGGGCTCTGCCTTGTCCCCAAACAGCCTCATCCCCTCCCAGGACCCCTCCTGCTCCCACAGCCCACAGAGCCCCACCAGCTCCCTCGCAGAAATGGAACCGGCAGCTTTTGTCGAGATTAAAATACCACACAGATCTGCTGCGCTTTTGTTTTTAAACGCTTGAATGCATTAGCATTGATTTATTTTTAATACACCCAACCACCTGTGATTTTTGAATATTATTTCTATTTGTTCTCTTTGGCAGAGGTAATTACAACGTTGTTCTTAAGCTGCGACCGCAGCCTCCCAGCCACGCTGCGATGGCTCGGGGCTGGCAGCAGCACCAGGTACTTACTTATACGTACCTGCAACGTGCTGCTCTGCCCTCAGTGCCTCTAAATACGTCCTTTATCCAGTGCTCCAGTGTAGCTGCATAAGTTGTGGAGGACCTAAAGAGAAGGAAAAAGCCTTTTCTTTTTTTTTTCTTTTTTTTTTTCTTTTTCTCTTCTTTGCCCCCCTCTTCTTTGCCCCCCTCTTCTTTGCCCCCCTCTTCTTTGCCCCCCTCTTCTTTGCCCCCCTCTTCTTTGCCCCCCTCTTCTTTGCCCCCCTCTTCTTTGCCCCCCTCTTCTTTGCCCCCCTCTTCTTTGCCCCTCTCTTATTTGCCCCCCTCTTCCCTCCTCTTCTTTGCCCCCCCCTTTTTTTCTTTTTCTTTTTTTTAATTTATTGATCTCAACAGGCCTTCATGCTAGATAAGAAAGACGAGAGCCCATCTACTGCCTGCAGGCCTGGGGAAAAAAGCAGAGGGGTTCAAGGTCACAGGTAAAGACAAGAGACCCGCGGGTCTCCCCACACCTACTTGAGTCCTCACTCCTCAACTACTCTCAGTAATGTTTCAAATCACCTTGCACATATAATGAAAGTACAGGCAGGAGCTCACTAAGCCAATGAACCCCTCCTTTAATTCCATTTGCTTACGCAGCTTATTTTTCTCCAGCATAATTATTTTTAAAGGAAAATTTAATTTTGTTTAATGGGAAGAAAGTTTAACACTCCATAAGCTTTGTCTTCTGCAGCTCTCCATCTGGTAAGCTTTTCTTTTTTTTTTTTTCCAATTATTTTTAAACTGGCCCAGTAAATTGTGTGTGTTTAAGAGGCACTTCTCATTAAGATGAAATACTTTGATCTTGTAGGATCATCTGTTTTTAAAGAGGTAATGATATACTACATTTTTTTTTCTCCCCCCCTCAGCTAACCAAATTTCAGTAGTGAATATGTCCCCTTGACCAGGAATGTGCTTTGCTGTGAACTGGATGCAGCAATCAGAGCTGATCAGAAGGAAAAAGGGTGTCAGGAGAAGAGCTCTGAGAGGGCACAGCGGGGACTATTAAGAAATAAGGGAAGTAAATAATCTCAGGGAAGCAAAAGGTTTTTGTTGTTTTTTATTTATTTATTTTTAACTACAGATGGTGTGGGGGGAAAAAAGGCTGCGTGAAGACCAAGAGACAGGGATGTGCTATATTTAGATGTACAGCTGTTTCCTTCAGGTGTTATAACTCAAAAACGTAGGATGATTAATTTTGAAAGTTGAAATGTATAGCAGATTCTGATTACATCTGAGTGTCTATAATTTAGCTACTTAGTAAAATTAACTTGACGTTTTTAGTGAGCTGTGAGGACAATAATGTGTGAAGAGACTGAAGAACAAGTTTGACTGCATGCTCTTCCCTTTCCTCCCCCTTCTTCCATTTATGAAGCTTATTTTTAACTTTTCAAATTTTTCTGGCATCTTTCAGCTAATCCAGACAAATGAGTTTGTCTCCCTCTGCTGTCAGCTAGAGACAACGACGTTCTGTTATTGAGCCTTCACTTCTCGTGATGGACTGGAGGTGCCAGTACTCAGCAGCCATAACTCGACATGGAGGTTCAGGTGAGGACTGTAGGTTGGGATCTCCAAGGCACATAACATTTCTCAGAGCATGACAGTTCCAGGAAAGCTGTGGGACCTCCTGTTAAATCCCTTTTCATATTTCAGAGAAGGTCCATTGCTATGAACTGGAAGTGCATGGCTGTGTTGTGTTTATTTAATAGAAGCTCACATGCACAATGGTTGTGTGGGAGTATGGAATGTGGCTGATCATCCCACTAACCAGTGCTGAGGACCAGATTATCTGCAACCTGTGCAGTACCTAGTGTCCTGGTTTCAAATGGGATGGAGCTAATTTTCTTCTCAGGAGCTAGAATAGTGCTGTGTTTTGGATTCAATATGGGATTTGGTATGAGAAGAATGTTGATAATATACTGATGTTTTTAGTTGTTGCTAAGAAATCAAGGACTTTTCAAATTCCCAGGCTTTACTAGTGTGTGGGTACACAAACTCAGAAAAAGCAGAGCCAGAGCAACAGGCTTGGCCAGTGGGATATTGCATATTGTATAGTGACATGTTCAGTGTGTAAATGAGAGGTGGCTGGAGTGCTCTCGTTCTCTCTCTCTCTTCTGGGATTACAGTTTTGGGATTTCTCTTCTCCAGAATTGCAAGCAGGGAACAGGCTGGGCATTGGTCAGTGAGTGGTAAGCAATTGCACTGTGCATCATTCATTTGTATATTATATTATTACTATTATTAATGTTGCTATTATTATAATTTTAATTAGTTTTTATATTTCCATTATTGTTTTGATCTCAACCTATGAGTCTCCTTACCTATACCCCTCCAATTCTCTTCCCTATTCCCCAGGAACAACACTTAGCTATCCTCCTGGCCACGACCCAGACCTTACAAGTGCAGGTCTACCCACAGGGAGGAGGCAACATAACCAACCATTTAATATCAAGCTGCAATTTAGAAGCAAAGTGATTTAGAGCATCTTTATGGTATTCAGAGTTAACAAACATCATCAAACTGTTGAAAAACTAAATATGAACAAACCAAAGCTTTAGTGGAAGGAGGGGAGCTGTTTGGACTTGTCATAGCCTCTATGTGTTGTGTGTGTACTACCAGACCAGTCAGAATAGCCCCCCACTCTTGGCCAACAGCTCACTGTCTCCACAGCCGTGTTTTAATGAGACCAGATTCATTCCTGTGAAAGCCTATTACATGTTGGTTATTCTCTACAGTGTGACCTCCAAGGACCCAATATAACCACAATCTTGCACTGAGATTTCCCAGATCTGGTGCTAACCATCTTCGATGACAAAGGCAAGTTATCTTGTGTAATGGGACATCATCAGCTTGGGGGCAGGGAAAAATTTTGTGTGTGTGTGTGAAATACATTTAGTTCAATAATGCCATGACTGCACCATAATATCTACTTTTGTAACCAAAACTCACTTTAAATTATGTTAGGGTTAAACTGAACTATTTTCTAAGTTTACTTTGTCCCCCTGAGAGCAGGTCACAGGGAGTCAGCTCTGCCCTGAAATGGAGTGCTCAGGCAGCTCAAACTGAATGCAAAACTGAAAAGGCACCAGGCAGGATGAGTGGAGCACAAGGGTGAGTAACAACTGTGTGTTTTGTGCTGGTGTTCTCTGGCCTTGCCAAAATATCACTATTATATGTATCAATGTGGGATATAAGAAATCCATACTAAAAGATTTCTTTAAATTTAAGAAACATTTTTCAGAGCTTTTAGCAGAAAAATAGATTTCAAACCTGTTTGGCTTCACATGGGCACCTGTCCTCTCTGTACAGATCTAGAGGGGACAGGGGATGACACTAACATTTGCCAACAGCAAAATGTCTTTCAGTTACAGCTCCTTGAAAGCAGGTTTCCAACATTCCCACTTAGCTGTGACAAGAGCTTCTACCCTATCTTAAACACCTCCAATAAGGACTGGATTCATTTAGCTGAACTCAGGAAACAAACACTCTAATGTGGCTTCTGTGTTCAGTAAGTGCTCCAAGTCTGCTGCTTTAAACAAAATAACACACACACAGTTGTGATTATTTTTCATTTTAATTGTCTGATTCAAAGTAATATTTTCAGACCTAGCATCAATCTAAGTTTCTAATAGGGCAATAAGAAAGCTCAGCATCAGGCAGCTTCCAGAAGAATCTCCCAGATATGTTTAAAATGCTTTAAAATATTGAACATTTTTCACATTGCTACAAAACAATGACAAGTGGCAGAATTATTTTGTTTTTAACCTACATTCTTTCAGCAGTAGAGATACAGTTTGGAAGGTGGATCACATTCTTGATTCTTTTAGGACCTGTTTGACTATAACAACAAATAGTTTGATAACATGACAAGTACAAATATAAAATTTCAAATGAGCAAACTTTAAAAAAAAAAAATTCTGGATTTTTCTTCAATAATTCCAGTACCTTGCTTCAGTAATAAATATTAAAAACCATCTTTTACATTACAGAAATTGTTAAATAAGTTATTTACCAAAAGATTTTTTTCTTTTTTTTTTTTCTTTTTTTTGGTCAAAGGTTGATTCCATTAAAAGAGCTGAACAACCTTTTTACATCAATAAATAGTAAGGCATAAAGAAGCAAACAATAATCACAGGACCAGTCTTTGTTAGTGGAACATTCTCCTTCAGAGAATCCTCTTTTTGCTGGTATAAGAAGGTGATTTTTGATTCTCAGCTGGTGGGACCTGGTTAGAAAAAACAGTAATTATTACTATTTTACAATATTTCAAATGCACACAATTTGTCCCTACCCGTGGGCGATAATGCTGCAAAAGCATCTGCAAACAGGAGCTTCTGTGTTCAGCAAATCTTCAAATTAAATTGATAAGACTTCTGTAAGCAGAAAGACTTTTTAATGTCATCACTTTCTAACTCAGGTAGGGCTGAGCCAACAGTACAGCAGCTGTGTCGGGAAGAGTTCAAGGCACCAGCGCTGCTGAGGGTGAGGGAGGAAAGATTCATGGAAAAGGTTAGAGGAAAATTTAAGGAGGGGCTGGGAAATGTACAATCACTCAGAGTGGAGTGGTGAGAGAAGGATGGGATTTTCGAGTCAAGAAGTATATTACATCCTTCTGGGAGTGCAGGCTAAACCTTCTGGGAGAAATCAAATCTGAACAGTGATTACTTAAACACTCAAACTAATTTAATACACTGCATTAGCAAATGGCTGTTTGCAAAAGCTTTGCCTATTGGGTCTATGTTAAAAAAAAAAGGAAAAAAAAAAAAGAAAAAGAAGCAGCATCAGTTATTAACATGTACCCAAGCTTTAAATGAGGGTACCTTCTGTGAACTTTTTCAGTAGACAGGTTACTGGACTGTGATCTGAAAATAAACTACTGGAAGATGATGACATATGAATACTAAACTAGGGAAAGCATCAGAAAGGAGAAGGTTTTTAGCCATTTACATGGTCAGTCACAAAACTAATTTAAACATCAAACATTGCAGAATATTTATCACACTAAACTGCTGTCACCCAGACTTGATTAGGTAGCAAACCTAAAGCAAATCAGACTAATTCTGCAAAATGTGACTGACACAGTAATGCATATTTCTAATAAGTATATACCAAGGAATTAAATGCAAGCAAAAATTTTACTTACTTCCAGGTTTCCTCTTGCCTTCTTCAAGACATCATGAGTTAAAACCACTGCAAAGAAAGAGGAGATTAAAAAGTCTGCACAGGCTTTCTCTATTGTCTGTATTCAAGTCTTATGCTTAAATAATGTATGAACTCACATCTCCACGATGGGCAGTGACCAGGCAATCCCACACAGCCCCCCACTGCCACTTCAACTTTCTTACTCCCCAAAATCCAGAACTGTTACTCCCTCCAGAGCCCTGTTCAGAAGCTCAGGCTGATGTACAAACCCAAGATGAAGGGGCAAGGCTGTACAAGCAGACAGAGTTAGGGAAGAGAAGGATTCACTCAGGACTGCAGGGCAGGTCCAAAGCAGTGCCAGCAATACAATGCCATTTCCTACCCCTGGCTTATGTTCCATCTAACACAATCTGCTTTTCAGATCAAAACACCAGGGAAGTGTTTTTAATGTTTTTCTACCATACCAAGAACACCACATGTGAAAATAGACATAGCTCATCACTACATTTAACATCACAGATATCACCTCTGATACTGATGTCCTGGTTCCCTCGATCTAAGTCATCAAAGGAAGAGTTTCTGTTAATTTTAAGGGGAGATGGTGCATGTTCTGACTACAAAGTGAACTATTCCATAGCCTGCTTGGGCTGGGCAGAGGCAGGTTAGCAGGAAGGGGAAAAAATGGTTCAGGGAAGAGGTTATGGGGGAGGACAGGCTGGGAAGAGGCCAGATGGCAGAAGATGTCAGCCAGCTCCTCCAGCAGTTCAAGGACAAGGCAACCTATATATGCTTAGGGGAAATCATGTCAGTGGCTTGCTCTGAAGGGTTCCAAGTTTTCTCTATTCATCCAGCAAGTGGGGACAGCATGAGGGGATGCTTCTAAACAAAACTGATATTTAGAAATGTCAGGTTAAATATGTGATTCTCTAATCTGTGTCAGCTCCATAACTGCTGAAAAACACCATTCACAAGTACCAATTTAATCTTCCAGTCTCAAAAAATAAACAATTTAACCATAATAAAGATTTTTCATTACAATAATAAGAACCCAACAACTCCAAGGGTAGAGCTGTCATGAGATAATTATACCCTTGGCAGATTACTGCAATTTGGCACTGCATTGTTACATGTTCAGAGGTTCAGATGAGGTTTATAAGCAATGAGTTCGCTTGCCAGAGAAGCACACAGAAGACTTGGAGCCACAAGAATGTTCCAGTCTCTGCCTCTAAATATATTTAGGAATGCTCAACTAAATAACAGAGGGAACCTGAATATTCTCAGTGGAGTGGCCAGCTAACAGGATGTTTGGAGAATGAAGGCAGGCAAGGTCACCTACTGCAATGCCTTTGTTTTCTTCCTAGCAAATGGAGAAAGGAAGAAATAACAAAAAACAAGTGTAAGCATCCTAACAAAATCCAGCAGCTTCATATGACCCACCAGTTTTGTTGTATGCTTGATCAGGAATTTGTGTACAGATGCAATTTAGAGACATTTCTGAAATGACTCTTTAAGGCAAAGGTAACTTGACATCCATAATGCCCATAATCAATGAAACTTACAGAAAATCATATCTAGGTCTTTCGGCGTAGCAGAGTGCGCTCTGCTCATAAAGAACTCTGCTAGTAAATTCATTTCACCTGGCAAACTAGATTTTTCTAAATCAAAAATATTAAATTCAGTACATGAAGAGAATTTAGAGGATGTGACACTAATAGCAAAGCTGCTGCTAGCCAGGCAGTACTTTGCATTAAGGAGATTTCAGAAAATGCAGGCTTCATTTTATTAGGACCTAGTTCAGATGAGGTTGAATGCCCTGAAAAGGAGTGAGCAAAATAAAGGGGAGATGTACTGTTTTCTTCTTGAAAGTATGGGTGGGTGGAGTGGCTGTGGTGATAACATTTTTATCCATAAGGGTAAAATCTCTGCTGATTTTATATACTCTGTCCAGCCCTACTGAAATTACACAGTATGTCTGAGACATCACTGGAACTAAGAGCTGACCAAACTAAACCAGTAAATCTATCCCAGGGATATTATTTGGACAGAGATAAAAGAACAGCCTTGATTTTTACCCAACAGCCCCAAATTGAGCTATTCAACTTGAAAACCTGAACAAAACAAAATTTTGGATTTAATATAAGTAACTTGCATGTTATTTAACACAAAAATTCTTAAAGAAGTGACCAAAAAAACTAGCCCATAAATTCTTTTAAAAAAATTACCTGCAAGCAGAAGATACATGTACCTTAGATATAAAAACTGCAGGCTAGGGAGCAAAATAACATTTATTCCTCTACATTGCATTTAAATGACTTGAGTAACAAAATATTATGGCCATTTTCATAACCTTGTATGATGTGTAACATTCTGCAGTCTAGCTGAATTACTGATAACACAAGTGTCATTCCAGCACAGACTAATGAGTCATTTAGTCCCACCTCTTCAGAGAAGGTAAGGATTGATTTTTTTCTTTAAGAAGAAAATTAAATCCTCCTCCCACAATATACATATTGCCATAGCATGAAGGTAGAGAAGAGGTGTAGTTCCATTCACATCTCTTCTGACGAGTGATTAAACTCTAAAGCAGAAGAGATGGATCTCTTAGAACAGTCACTTGGCTTAACACAGCTACAATAGAGCCCATGTCCCACTTGTTTGCATGTTTCCAGATAATTTGCTAGATATGGCTGCTAAGGGTAAAATATCATTTCACAGCATGTCCTAATTTTTCTTTAAGATATGACTCAGAGAAAGCTTTTGTTTCCCCTGTTCTGAGCCTTCTGTTCTCTTGCACTTCTCAGTCTGGTGTAGAGTGTTGACAAAGCTTTGCTGCTGCTTTGGCTTTTCCCAGTATTCAGCTATATCTAGTGTGATAATTGCAACAGACAGGCACCTCAGAAAATCTAAAAGCCTAATTCCACATTTGACAGGACTGAGGCAGAGTGACAGTTTTGAGAAGGACAATGTCAAAGACACTGACTGGAATGGATCACAGCTACAGTAACTTTGCCTCTGTCAGGAACTGGTTTAGGATAGAAAACTAGGGGAATGGCAGTATCTAAAATGGAATAATTTGGGTTGTTAGTTAATTAGTGGCAGCTGCATGGATTGACACATTATCAGTGGGTTGTGTAAAACCAGGAATAACTTTACTATTATTTAACATTATTCTATGCAGCCCTTAGCAGTTGGGCAATTTCTGTCCATGTGAATGTGGCTCCATCAGTTCTGTACAGTCTGAACCTCGTGAACTGTTTGTCACTGACAACTGAGTGCGCAGAAGGAAACACCAATTACAGCAACTGCAAACAAATGGGGCCTGTATTCATTTTGTTGTTTCTCCAATTATACAGCCATAGACTAGAAAAATAAAAAAGCACTAATAATAAAGCACACACTTACACTGGTCAATGATGACTCTCTCCATGTTTTCCTTCAGCTGGTTTGTGGAGTGCAAGCGCTTCACTGTGCTATGTAACTTCTTCTCCTGCTCAGACAGCTTCTTACGTAATCTAAGTATTTCTGCTTTCATTCCTTCATCCTAAATTGAGAGAATAAAAGATTATATTAAAGCATTACATAAAAGTACTTTGTACATTGTTAATTGCTAAAAACTTTTGTACAAGAGCCCTCAAGCTTCCTTAGAGTATGAACAACTTAAAGGATTGAAACATCACTGAGTGCCTGTCCTTCCACATTCACATTCCCAATGCCACAGGATTCTGTGACATCTGCCAAGAGACAACTACAATTCTTAGCTGGCTTTTAGGGCCATTAAATTTTCTGCTAGTCTGAGAAAAGTCTTAACAGCAGCCCCTATTTTTATTTATAAACTTCCATTCCTCTCTTCTTTTTTCCCCCCTCAACTAGAAAATACAATGAAGGCCAGCAAGTACCCTGTTTGACAGGTTCAGGACTTCCAGCTTCCTTCTCCAGTGCTCTGTCAATAGTTGATGCTGCCTTTATTTAGTCCAGTAAGACAGTAAAATGTTAGATGCATCACAAACATATACACTGAAAGACCTGTGTGCGTGTATGATATATTCAGATACTGCAATGCAGGGCAACATACAGCTGTCTACATAGAATATACACAACAGGATAAAAATGGAAGTATACACACTTCTCAAGACATCCCAAATAGGGAGCTGAAACATCAGTGAAGTATATTAGACAGCAGAGTTCATTCTTACTGCTTTTGTGATTTTACACATTTAAGGATGCTAAAAAACAACAACAATGTTATTAAAATTATATATAAATTGTTTACTTTCCTAAAATTTTGGGGGTTTTTTTCCAGCAATATCTTGCCTACCTAAGAAACACTTTAGATTTATTTTTAAGCCAGAGTTTGAAACAGTTTCATTACTGAGTGGTGGCATTATGACAGTACAGATAATTCATTCCTCATTCAGTTTACTTCCATTCATTTGCATAGTGCAATCCTTTTTAGTTAAAATGTTATAAAACTTCTCTCAGGGTTTTGTGACACTTTTAAAAAAGCATCCCATTTTACAGCTTAGGCATCAAAAACGTAAAAAGAAAATGTAGCTCAGATTACATCAAAGTTGCTGAAGTTTCTGTTGTTACTGGTGTATATATAATCAAATTGAATTTGTTTCTGTAACAGGGAGTCCAAACCTTTTCTTGTTGAAATGGAACGTTTGCCACCTGCCTAGGTTTCCTGAAAATCATGTAACAGGGTTACAGATTACATCTTTAATATAAAGTATTTTGTAAATAAGTACACTGGTATACAAGATGATCAGGAGAGAAAGCCAGCACACATTCAGCCTTAGTGTTTATTCAGTGATGAGAGCAAACTAAATCCATGTCCCCAGAGACTGGGCATCCTAGGTTCATGACTTTCAAAAGATTTTTCCCAAATTACATGTTTCTAACTGGTGCATCTTCCTTGGCACATCACAACAGGTTAAAAAATAATTAAAAAAACCTCAAACAAAGGAAAAATGAAACATAATAGTACCTGAGTGCCATGAGTAGTACCGTGTACAGCCTTCAGCGGCAGGGAAACTCTCCAGAGAAGTTTCAGTAAACGTGCAGCTTCTTCCAAAATCTGCTGTACTGTGTGAATATTTGCAGAAAAGCTATGCAGTGATGCCTGGTCTGGTACCTATTATGGTAGGATTAGAGAGATGTTACATTTTATGCTTAAAATATTATGAAAATGTAATCTTAATTAATCATTTAAACCCAGTTGGTATGATTTAACATTTAAGATGATGCACACAGCTATTGTGTACCACAAAAGCTAATTTGTTACTTTACAAAGACTGCTGAATTATGCATTATCTGAGAATTTCAAGAAGGGAAAGGATTTTTCCTAATCAATAACCATGATTAATAATAGATTATATTTACTAGATTTGCTATCCCACATGGTAATAGTTGGCAACTCTCTTCTTTCTCCATTTGCATTTCGTGTCACGTTATTTGAAAGTCAAACGATTACAGACATCCATTTAAGCAATATAGATGTTTCTTCCTTAGCAGACCCTTTAAACTGTTCCATTTAATGCTAAAATAACTATCAGGACACACATAAACTGTTTTCCTCTGCTGACAGATGAGAAAACCAAATTGAAGAAATTGCATAAATGTGAAATAAAGGAGGGAAAGAATGCAAGGGGAGCAAATGAATTACCAAAGCAATGGTGATACAGAAGGGGGAATGGTAATGAAAGAAAAGCATTCACAGTTCCTGCCCCATGCAGCATATCATTTGAATACTTATTTAGCATTGTTATCTAACCAGAATCCTCCTGTCACATAAAATATCCCATTTGCTAAGTAGTTTGAAACTTCAGTGATGTAAAGCTTGATAGGAAACTGCAAATTGTGAAACTTACTGCTTTTATCTTTACACCAACAGAACAAGTTAAAAAACTTACAGAGAGATTACTTTTTCAGTCATTATAAGTATCTTAACTAGGTCATTTGAAAATATATGATACTTCAGAGAGTCTTAAGTGTCATTCAGACATCATTTTACTGTGTGAGCACACATGTGATACCACAAAAAGAATTTCAGAACCATTGAAGACTGCATCTTCAATAGCTTTACTAATTGTAACTAGAAAAATGAGTAGCACAAATTTATGAACACAGTTAAGACTTTCTGGTTTTTGAAGAGCACTGAGCATGTTTTATACATTTATATTATCATGAAATCATAGGGGTGAAAAGGACCTTCATTAGTCACCCAGTTTATTTTCCCACTCCAAGACAGGAAAGCACTACACATAATTCTTCAAACATTCATGTAATCTGTTCTTAAAAGCATCTCCAGTACTGGTGTCTCTGAGCAGCCTCCATTCCAGTGTCTCACTACTTACACCACTGCCATGTTGTTTTAAATGCCTGATCCAAGCCTTTCCTGTTGTGGTTTAAGTTTCTAAGTTCATTATTAGCTCCCAAGGTCATGTACAGATTGGAAGGTAGATTTGTCTTATTCAATCCACCCCAAATAAGCTATCATTAACTGTATCTAGAAATTAACAATATTAAAAATTAGCATAAGTAAATACTAGTCTTCTCCTGATTCTAGAGGAAAAGGGTTGACATTATTCAGTACAAGGCAAACATTTCATTGGTCTAAGAATTATTATATTTAAGACTACAGCACAGGATTTTATATCACTGTCACATATAGAATAGACTAGATTATTTTCAGTTGCAAGGGACCTAAAACAATCATCTAGCCCAACTGCCTGACCAATTCAGGGCTGATCACATTAAAGCATGCTATTACATGACGCAGAAAGGATGATACACTATGTCTCAGAAGAGAATATTTGATTATTAATGAGATATTCAAGTTTCTAGACTAGCTACTGATATTGCTAAAGTGTTAAACTGATACCAGGAAGTGGAAAAATATTAAAAAGTTTCCCTGATATGAAACAACCTCATATTTGCCTACATCAGTCATTAAAGTACTTTTATCACCTGGTGTTACTAAAGGGCTGAATACAGTAAGTGGGGAACTTTATCAGCTGTATATCAGATTTCTTTTAGCTGTCTCTTATTTCCTGGGTTTATCTCAAGCCTTCGTTACAAGAAAATCGCCTTAATTATTTTTAGGTTACTGATACATATCCCTAGCTTAAGCCTTTTCTAAAGCATTTTAGAGTTTTACGTGAGGTTTTTGTTGTTGGTGGTTTTGTTTGGCTTTTTATCATTTTGAGGGTAACAACCACCAATTTCCATAGTAAAAGCAAGCAGTTTCACCTCATTTCAAGCTGCAAGTAAAAGTGAGATTGCTTATTAAAGAACCAGAATTAACTAATTTATCTGTAGCTTCATTAACCCAGAATCACAAATAGATGCCTGCATCTAGATGAGACTTGGACTGTCAAGGTTAAGGTGTCCCAACAGAGTTATTCAGTTAATGGTGCCTGCTGCACCATTAACCTAGTTCTTTGCTTTTGTAACCTATACATTTAGCATCTCTAGGTAAAATTCACCATCCTCAAACAGCTTTCACTGTTTACCTTTATTCCAGGCTCCTGCAGTTTTGTACCAGTGACCTCTCTTAAGGAAATCTCAATTTCTGCTAAAACCTGTTGCCCTTCTGCAATCTGCTTCCGCAGAGCATTGTAATCCTCAATCAAGCCAAGAACGTGGCGCCCATTTCTGTCTGCCCACATCCGATGTCCAGGCACAAGACGAGGGGTACACGCTGTGCTGGAGGATGAAGTGCTACTGCAGTGTGAAGCGCTGTCTAAATCATCCTTAGAGGCTGAGTGTGTACCTGGGACAGAAAAATAGTTTATTTTTTTTAACCTTACACATAGAGCTAATTCACACTAGACTTCTCTTAAATAGCAAGTGTGGGATACTGATAACACGTGCATTGAGGATACTTTTAGACATACCTGCTTTTGCTAGTGAAATGCAACATCCACGTTTCTGCAGCTCACAAATGTTTCTGCTGGTAGCAGGGCATTTGCAAAGATTTTCTATATATAAGAATGGGACAAGGAAGAGCATATCAGTAGAAGTTAACATGCATTAAACAAACTTCCCAGCTCTACTTCTGTGCCCTCTGTATCCCATGCACATCTATATTGGGACAGTAATCTAACCCTGAGTGTGAACACTACATTTTTCCCTACAACAGTATCACTTAACAGTGATTGAAATAAAGGTAAAATATTCCTCAAGGGCAAAAAGGGGACAACTGATTTATAGAAAGACCTCTAGTGGACTTATTGATCATACTTGAGTAATACATAGTCACCCTTAGCAAACACTATAGAGCTCTGCATTAAAAAAAGAACCCCCAGGTAAGCAAAATTTATGGCAATTTAACTCAGGCATCCTTCCACCCCAGAGACTGACTGCAAATGCTTTTCTTGAATGAAAAGGAAGTGACAGTTGGAGGCCATAAGACAGTGCAGTGTGCATTTCACCTCCCCCTGCACTAATGGCTCTAACAGGAAAGGGATGTGAAAGGCTGATGGGCAGCTCCTAAATGTCCAGTTGATGTTGTGTAAGGTTTTAAGAGCATCTTTAAAGAACAAGGCCCAGGTTCTACAGTGTAACAAAAGCATGCATGGCACAGTACCATTCATTCCTGCAAAATGCTGAGATTCTTGTTGGAAAAGACAGTTGATATTCACAGCTGACACCGAACCCACTTCCTCTCTCTTTTCCTTGGAAAGCTGTTCCTCTAATTTTTCATGCAAAGACTTGTTTGTCTCTATGCTTCTTTCAAGCTGCACTCGCAAACTCTGGATTTCAGTCAATAGTTCGTGTAAGTCAAGTGGATTATTCTGATCTTTTCTGAATTCTTCTAATGCATCACATCTGGGTTCTGAGACAATTTCAAAAGAAACACTTAACATCTTTAACAATTAAAATAATATCAGCTGCTATCAGAATGCTTAGCAAATAAATTCTAGCCAGCTTTATACTCAATATTTAGTGTTAACTACAAACAGCATTAAGATAATGGTTTGACAGAAAGCATGTCTTTACTGCTTCAACCCTCAAAAGATTTAAAGAGCTAAAAATTATTTTTCACTTTGTCCATAAAAGCAATGAAGTCTCATGCCAAAAGAAAAAAAAAAAAGAGAGAGAATGAAGAGGATTTGCGAAATTTGAAATGTGTTAGTGCACAGTCTGAGGAAAGAAAAAAGAATGGGTAATCTCAGAGTGTGGAGGAGGGATGGAGTAGAATTGGGAGTTTAATTTTATACACAGAAGAAAATAATGATCACCTGGCAACCAGAGGAACAAATCTGAACTGAAAAAAGCAGGGGCCGCATTTGTCTTTTCACAGAAGGAGGTCAGGACACAAACAATTCCATGTACTATTTCATGCTGAAATCAAACTGTTCTCCTGACAGTGGGAAGGGGCTCAACTGCATGAGGAGAGTGCTGCTACTCTCTAATGACATTACCAGTTCTGCAAGGAGACTTACTTCCAGCCCTGAGTCAAATCTGGCTTAAAGCCTTATGCCAACAGGGCTCTTCTGCTGCAGCTAGGCATGAAATTCAGGGATGGCAGGGCATATGACTTAAAGTAGCAGGAAGGAAAAAAAACACAAAAAACCCCCCCAAAACCCCCAAACCTTTTACAAGAACTTCCAATCAGAATTTGATGGATTCTGCAACAAGTATGCAGCAATTAACAGCATTCCACTTTTTGACCTCACCATACCAACAGCTCTGCAGTGGTACAGCTTCCTTACAAAGTGCAGGAAGAACTCACATAAGTCTCATTCCTACCCCTCACCTTTAGTGACAGAAAAGCAGACAGGAAATTATTAAAAGCCTCATTCAGAAAGCAGTGCCAGCACTTCTCCCCAGCCCCAGGGAGATGACACTACCCTCACATTCAGACAAGAGAAAGCACAAGCTACCTGAGTAAGCACTACCTGTGAGGATGCAGCAGCATGTATTTAGATAAGTAAATATCTAAGATGCCCGTGAAGCTTATCCAACCTAAGCATTAGCTTAGCTAAAAAGATAAAGGAAACTTGAGTGTGCCTAGTCAGAACATCTCAACCTTGCAGTTACACCACTAAGTAAAAAGCAGTATTTTATCACCCAAGTTGTCAGTTCTGCTTTGCATAGCAGACATGAGTAAAAAGAAAGAAACAGTGACCGAGCTCTACTGTCCTTTGACGAGATCATATTCAGAGAGGGATGGGTTGCAAGGACTAAGAGTATAGAAATAATTGTGCATTTATACCTGTCCTCTTCTTTCTTGCTTCTTCCAACTTTTCATAAACCTTGATTTCAGTTCGGAGTGACTGCAGTAACTTCTCATTTTCAGAGAGCTGATGTTGCTTTACATTAATTTCTGTTTGCAACCTGTTAAATCCCAATAAATGGCTAAGTTAAAAGCTAAATTCTTATCTTCTGTTTCAAAATCCCCTTTCTTCCATAACTCTTCCCTTGCCTTTCAAATATATCTATGCACCTTATTAATGTTAATGGCTATGGCTAAACACATGTTTGTCACATTGACAATTTTCTTCTCTAAATGAATGTCTAAATGTGGAAAGAATCAATACCTGTTTAATTCATTACGACTGCTGTAAATCTGACATGTCAAATATCTAGTTTCATCCTCCTTTTGGCCAATTTGTTTTTGCAACCTTTCATTTTCTTTCTTGACACATTCATAATCCTCATGAAGATGCTCAATGATTGCATTCTTTTTAGAAAGAGATTCTCTTAACTTTTCATTTTCCTTATCTGAAACAAGAAGAAACAAGGTATTTGAAGTGCCCACAACCCACTACAGCGATGCTTTTTAACAACACCAGCTTTTTCAGCATGTCAGAAAATAACAGCTGCTTTTGTGAGTTTTAGGATTTCAGTATTTCAATTTTCTAACAACTTTTGCTAGGTGCATTTTCTGTAATGTGCAACATTTGACCCCCAACACTCACAAAGCCTCAATAAAAACCCATGTGCAGCCTTCTATGCCAAATGCACCCAACACCTCTTGGGATTTGGTCAGAAGGATAGTATTCAACAACTACCATCAGCAGGGTCCCAAAGCAGGCACATTAATTTTGCCAATTCTCACAAAATAATGGAGTTGACTTTTCTTTAGGGAGAAAATAACTCAGCAGGATTGTTCTAGGGCATGTTACATCCATGTTCCTCTTTGTCTCACAGAAATCCCTCTGTCCTCTCCTTCCCAGCCCCATTCATCTGCCAAATGAATCACAGCAGTCTTTCTTCCCTTGGTACAAGCTATTTCCCCAAACTGGTTTTGTGACAAAGAATTCCTGACAGGGACAACTGAGCATTTTGAGACAGCTGCAATCAGAGAGGCTTATGGGGACCCCAAGTTTGTTGTGACCCTACATTTAATACTGGAAAAGGAGGAGGCAATTTTGTCAAAGAAACATCAGGGAGGAATCGTTCCATCTCCCAAAGGTTCGAAAATAATTCTCTCATCTTCAGTAGTCTTGTTGAAAGAGTATGAAAATAGTAAACCCACGTGCTGTTAAAAATGTGCATCACCAGCCTTCCACTAGTGAAGGGCTAAGCTAAGACTAGACAGAAAGCACCTGAGACCAAAACATGCAGGCGGTATCCAAGAGGCTTTTCTTTCTCTAGTGTATCCAGGAATAAAAGGAAAAGAACCTCACAAACTCCAGAGATACTGACATAATTTTAAAACACAATGGGGACAATGCTCTATTCATCACAGTTCTTACAAAAAAGAAACTCTGATATTATCGGATCATATTGTCAACTGTGGAAACAAACAAAAGCAGGAATATATTCATTTAAAAAGTAGAACTTGAACAAACTGATAAGCACCAAGATGCACCAAAACAGCTGAGAGAATACATGACTCTGGAAGAAGCACCGGTGCTTTTACACAAAAAGCCTGAAAATACAGAGACTTATAACCTAATTGTGGCTTAAGCTGCTTTTAAGAACCTTGCTGGTGAGTTGTTGGTTTTCCAGGCAGAAAAGAAGATGGGTGACTTTTAGTATTCTCTCTTCACAGCTGTGAAAATAAGGAAAGTTCAAAGAGATTAAAAATACTTCCAAATGGGTTTTCTCAGTTCTGCTCTCTTCTAAAGTGTTTCCAAAAAGATGGCCTGTCCAGTCAGGCCTCTGTAGCAGACTTCTGAACCTAAGTGTAGTCAGTTTGCTTCTCTTTGCAACTCTTCTGTACTGAATGGTTTCATTTTCAACAATAATGGATAGTTGAGAATGGAATTTCAGGGGTGGGAAGACTGGTGAAGTCAGTTTAATGAAAGGAGTGTTAATATTTTATTGTTTTCTGATCTGAAATGAGTTGCAGTTTACTCCTGTAAAGCAAAGTTTTACATTCTTACCTCTGGATCCTTTTGCTAGCATTGCATTCAGAACTTGATTTTGCTTCCTCAGGAAATGTATTTCAGAAGTCAGGGAATTATGCTGCTCTGAGCCATGGATAAAAATGTTTGCAGAACCTATAAATATATACATAAAAGATGATTTATGAGTCATCTCTAGGTCATTAAAGATTAAACTTTCCAGACAAGAACAATTTTTTAAATTGCAGAAAAATATGTTTATGAAAGATATTTCTCCCCTATATATTTGAAGGTTATCCCTACAGACTAAAAGGCAGTACAGGTTAATGCCAAGTAATCCAAAGCCTTGCATCACAAGTACCTCTCATTACTGGGCAATCATTACCAAAATGGCAAAATTATCCCTGGCAGTCTTCATCTATCAGCTAAAATTCTAACAGAACAAAATGTAGGAGTATTTTATGACATTGCTATTCTTTGAAAATAATGCAAATTGTAGGAAGGTTTACCGTATGTTTTAGTCTTGCTCTGCTCAGGCTCTGCTGTATTTAATGACAATTGAAGAAGATCACTAGCTTCTACCAACTAATCCACAGTGGTTAATGCAGGAAGTAATAGAATGGTTATACATTTGTAACAACACCAGTCTAGAGCATAAGACTGCAGTCACTGTCTTTGCTTCTGACTACAAACTGAGAACCCATTTATGATCACAGGGATGAAGATTCATCCCTCTTAAATTCATGTATCTAAAATTTAGGTAACTGAGCCAGTGTTGATCAACCATCAGTAGTCGTGGAGAGAAACAGGCAACTCCAGAGAGCGACTCATCCAATATATCATCTACACACCTCTCTGCAGAAGAGATGCTCTGTCCTCCAAAAAATTGTACTTCTCTCCGGTGTCTCCATGAGAAGATCTGGGTAACTGGCACAGTTTTAGATGTCTAACTTTTAGAAACTTAAGGGTGATGAATCCTACTCTGAGGATCTTATTGCGCTAGTCATATGAACATGAGTGTTAAATAGTGTATCCAGTCAGTCAAATTCCAGCCTAGGTAATCCTCAAAATGTACTGCATTTATGGTGCTCATCCCACAGCTATGTGTAATGTTACAGCACATTCTGAGAAGTCCCACTCTCAAGGTGGCTGCCTCTGAAATGCAAGTCAAGTAATTATTATTGCCCTTTATAACCTGCTTACAGTCTGTAAAACACTTCAGGACCTACCAGAATTAATATTACTATTAAAAGTATTTTTCAGTTGATTGGTTATCCCAGTATCTCCTATGCTTTAAAGCTTGAGATAACTGCATGAGTGTCAACTATTTGGTTAATAGAGAAATAACCAGCTGGCAAAAAAAAAAGATAAAAATAAAAAAAATTAGTTGAATGTATGAGAAGGATGCCTTTCAGCTCTGGCAGTTCAATTCAATTTGATGTGCTGCACTTCCTCTGAGTAATCTCATTTTATTGTAATCCCAATTGAAGCTTTTACCCACTACCTAACTGGGATGTAGTGTGCCATGATATGCACCTCTTGTCGTTACTGAAAGACTCAAAGGCTCTAGAAGCCTGGCACTAATAGCATTTTACTATCTATATGTTAAAGAGTTGAGGTAGCTATGTGAACTCAAAAGGCTTTTTCCTTTCAGATTTTAACAAAGCAATTCAACTTGAAGTGGTAAGGCTTGATGGTCTCATCTTGATTCTAATTTAATTTATTGCCCATCACCCAGCTTTATCCTATTTGAAAAGTTATGCTATCAGAGTCCTAGTGAAAGGCTTCAGAATATAACTATTAGTTATCATACATAATAAGGGGTAATGTAGAGCCAGTGGTAATAAGACCACAATCCTGCAATTTGACCCACTACTGAGACTACTACTTCTGTGCAGAGCCCTGCTGACATCAATTACGCTCTCTATAGATGCAAAGGTCCATCTAACCAGAGTAAAGTGGAGCATCAGGGCCCACAATTGCCATACACTTGAGTTTTCATTATGTTTTGTGCTGAAATAGTGAGTGCTAAGGAAGCGTGCCTTGAAGGTTTCAAAGGCAACACTGACTGAAAGACAGGCACTATTGAAAATCACAGCAAAGAGGAAGGAAATATTCATTTCCAGGTACAGCAAAATAAAGGCATACTAAAGCTGAAGATAAGTCAAAGTAGATAGATTAGTTACTTACAGGTTAAAAAAGCAAACAAAAACTCTTTTTAATGTTAACAGTTACTTTAAATGTAACTGTTAAATGTTAATTTTAATAACATCTGAAATCTAGGAAACTCAAAATTAAACCTTTGATTTTATTTTGAAGCCTAACATTTGAAATGATTGAAGCAATTATTTTAGTTCTACTTGCACTGCAAACCTCAGCTCTATAGTAATGATGTACTCATTACCAGCACTTGAGTCATTTATAGACTACTAGAAACCCAGAGGCATTTAAATACTTAGAAAATCTAAATATTAAAAATAGCATGGAAAAAATAGAGGGCAGATATGTGTATATACACCTATATAATATTAACCAGACAAGAATAATTCTATGCATTAACTTTGGTTGATCAAACAACTCAATATCACAGGAATTTAACAGGGTCTCATCAACAACTTGGTTACAACTTCATTTTGGTTTTTTTAAAAGAAAACAAAGTAAGGATATTAGGTTAAAAGTAAAAAAATAGTTTTGAATTATTATGTTCCAAAGCTAAAATCTGCTTCAACTTCACTTAGAAACTTCTTTTTACACTGAAAGTCAAAAAAATGGCCATCTATTAGGGAAAAAAAGCAGCATCATTACTAGAAGAGAATACACATATCTGATAACATGAAAGAGATCTTCAAAACAAAGAGAAATGGGAAGCGCTGATAGAACATAATAACAAAAAGGAGCTGTTCTAACAGGTAGCTGCTTTTTTCCTTTCTTTTCTGAATTTCCCTTCCATGCACTGGTAGATGGCACTAAGGCAAAGAGAAGATAGATGGAAGGTGTAAGACAGTTTATAAAGAAAATATACTTTCACTGCATTAATGGATGCCCTTGCCAGAATCTTTATGAAGCTGTAAAAGAGTTGGAAGTGTTTCAGTGTGGTTATTTCACGAGAACAGTATGCCTTTCCAGCAGTGTAAATACTTCATGAATGAAATGGATGTTTTTTATACACCTTTCCATCACTGTAAATTATTCCTGAAAGCAAACTGCCATTTGCAGGTAGTCTCCATTTAAACAACAACAGAAATGGATCATGGGGATGATGTAAAACATAATGAATCTAATGTCAATATTAGTGAAACTGAGTAAAAGGAAAGCATGTATGTATTTATTGCCTGCTCCCACTCTGAGCAATATTGCATATTAATCAATTGTCCTATGGGGAGAAATGTGGAAAGGAGAGCAAGAACAGAGCAAAGTGTGGGAAAATATGCCTGCTACAGTATGCTTGAAAAGGTGCTGCAAAGCATCCTTAATGAAAGCCTGGCTACCCTCTTGTGAAAAGTTTTGAACACACCACAGAGCTTGGCTTTCTAAGATGCTGAACACCAGCAACAGAGAGCAGTGACTCTGGATTTGCATACCTATTTTTAGTATTTTTCATCCACTGCTTTATATTAGAGTTTGGAATGAAAACCAGCCCTATGTTAAAATTTCCATCAGTTGCTGTCAGGTATTTCTCATTAAAAACTCACAATGTCATTCTGCGCAGAGCACGTTTATCACACCAATCAATTCAAATGACAGCCAAACACCATGGCCTAGGCTCTGTCTTACAGATATTTTGTGCCTGTATGTAAACACAAGCTGGCTTTTAAGCAGTCATAAAATTCCAGAGAGGGGATCTTCAACAGTCCTGTTAGCAGTGGTGCTGTCCTGACCACCCAGGACACACACAGAGTGGGGACAGGAAAGGTGGTTCCACAACATTCCTATTCAGATCCATAGTAGCAATGTAATTTAAAGCAAAGCATCTCCTCCTCTATTCATACTGAGCCCAGGCCACACAGAAATTATGTTGATAAAATGGGCTTCCTCTCCTGCCACTGCCCCTGGCTGGACATGGCAGAGGATTAAAAGAGGAACACATCCTAAAATTATAACAAAAATGATATCCCAAAGGCAAAAAAACACAAACAAAACCAGTCTGTTTGCTTATAACAGAACTAGAAGGGTCTTTCAATTCTCCAGATAAAATACAACCATGTTACTACTAAATGTCACAGCAATACCTGGTAGTGCTGTTGTCTTGGCAATATGTGCAGCTGTAGGTTTGAGGCTGTGTAGTGTACCTGTATCCTCTAAAAGATTTGTGCATTGGTACTGGATACACTTCAAGCAATGGATCAAGGAAGAGGCACATTAGATCTGTATTTATGCCACTCTACAAGTGTGGAAAAGCTGTGTCTGCTGACGGTGCTCAAGAGACAGCAGTATTCAGAGAAAGGCACATCATTTTCCAGCTGTACAGGGGTGTGGTTTATTCCAAAAAGCACAAAAAAAACATTTCCAGCAGCATTTGATCCCTCGGGCTTTAAGCAGGAAAGGTGGCTTTAATTTGTGATGAAACAAATTCTTACCTTGATCTAGTTCCTTGTCTGTTACTTGTCTCTCAAGCTGCTTCCTCAGTCTCTCATTAGTTTTTATGGAGTATTCTAAACGTTGTCTCAGGATTCGAATTTCTTGTAGGTGCTCCATTAATAACTCTAAATAAATCAAGTGACCATTTCTTAGAGTAAATGACTGTATTGCTTTACAATGTGTACTCCTGTCAAATCTAATGTGTGTTAATCCTAAAAAATAATAGAGCTGCTCAAAATGGCAGATATTAAATATCCAACTCCACAACAGTCTCTTTCCATACAGCACTCAAACCGTGCATTTAGTGAAGACCCCTACTCTACATTCTAACTTAAACAATGATCCAGTTTTAAGACTTTTAAAATTTCTTCTTCTTACAAAACTGTAGTAGATAAAATTATCTAGTTAAGATACACCCCAATCTGAGAAATGAATCCACAGTTTTGCAATGCAGCTTTACATTCAGGCTCGATGCACCAGTAGTACACATTTGTCCTTATAACAATAGGAAGCTTACCAGAGTAACTCAGATATAAATTTGACTTTGACTCACACAATGCATACCATAATAAATAAATCTGTTCTATCAAGTTTCATTACTGTACCTTTTCTTTCTTGCTTTGCCATTCTACGATTTTTCTTCCATTGGCTGTTAAGTTTCAGCTTTACTCAGGAACTTATCTGTTCTAACTGTCACTATCTTATCTGTCAGTTTATCCATGTCATACACTCCTGGTTTACTCTGCAATATTTTTCTCCTGAACAGTACGTGCTATCTCAGCTATTAAATTTTCATTGCTGCCTATAACAAACTACTGCAAGCATCACTTGTGCTTGGTGGAACTATCCAGGTCAAACATGACACCACTTATTAATTATGCAGCACTTACAATTCTCAAGGAAACACAACACTGGCTTTTATAAAATTAGAAAATCCCCCTTTTTCAATGTAATAATCTCTTGACAATTGTCTATTTTCCCCTTATAACTTGTCTATTTAAAGACCGTCTGGAGTGCTGTAAAAGATGACAGTCTAAAACAACAAAGACACAAAATATCACAGTTAATTTTGTTTCAAGCACGAGGCAGTTCAAATCGTTGTCATCTCTGTATGCCTTATTACTGAAATTGCAATGATTATGCAAGATACTGGAAAGCTGAAGCAGACAAACATTCTTCATTATTTCTTAATTAGTTCCCTTGTGTCTTATTTATCACATTTTCCCAATATCCAGCGAATCTTCAGTGGGAAAAGAATTACCTGGGGGAAACTTGTTTGGCAGAAGCGCCAGTGTGCCATGCTGTCCTTCTAGGTCGTGCCTGTGCTCAAGTGATCCAAGAGAGGACTTTTCTGACAAATCAAAGTCAGACAAGCTCTGAAGAGCAGATGGTACAGGTGATTCATCCTTCAGTTGCTGGTACAGTGTGGTGTTCTTCTCATTATCCCTTTTGTGCCAAACAAAACGTTTTAAAATAACAAAAATTATTTTATTACTTTGGAAGTATGAACAGAGAACGTGGTGTCAAATGTACAGGACACAGGTAAAGCAAGTGAATTTATGCAGCAGAACATGACAAACTACTACACATCAGAGGAATATATCAAGACTGAAATTCAGACCTCACTGAAGTCAGCAGGAATAATCAAAGGACCTCCAGCCTAGCATTCACGTTCCAGCTCTAGGCAGTCACCTTCGCATTAAGGGGACCTCAAGCTGCCTTGAACAGGATTTCTGTAGCACAGAAGAATCCCAGGCTGGCATAAAACCAACATATGCAGCATAACACCACCTGCTCTCTTCACCTTCAGCATAAGGGTGTTTTGAGAATGAAGTTCAACAGCACTGTACTTCCATGATCCTGAGCCAGCCCCAAGGTCAGGGAAACACAAAGGCAGCTGACTCTTCCTCCTAGCCGCTGCAATTAGGACAATATCTGAACATACACCACAACATATTATTGCACATTTTGTTTGTTCATCAAAGGAACAATCTCGGTAGCATGATGCTTCCTCTCAGCATCTCAGCTGTTTGCTGAAAAGTGGGGGAAAAAGTCTTAGTTTGGTTTCTATGGATATTTTATTAACACAGTGGATATTAATGAAACAGGGAACATAAGTAAAACCCTCTCAAAAAGCAGAAGAGGGGAAGCTGTGCTACAAAACATGGAGCATCCTTATCAAATTATCAAACTGTATATTTGATAAACATTCAATTGCACTCTTACCTTTGAGCTAATTCATAAAGTATAGTAACTTCTGTACCTATTGATTCTCCTGCAAAGCAGAAATATCAGATTAAAAACAGATATTGAGAATTATACCTTTTTCCTCTCAATCATAAACTATTTAAATACAGAATGGTAAATTAATGAGAAATTAGAGAAGTCAACAGATACTCAACACACTGTGTATTAATGTCAAATACTGTACTTAAGCAAAACTATTTATAGCCCAGCAACAAAGCAATAGCTTTCTCTGGAGTTAAAAAAAAAAATGAAAATTACTAGGCACCACAGGTGCCAGATTTTACAGCCCTGGTGTTTTAGTTAGCATACTGATGTAAAATATTGTGCTATATGGCAAAAGGATTAGAGGTACATGCCATTACTTCTTCAATAAAAATTATATAAACCCAATTCCATCTCACTTGGATTTTTTTCTACCCAGACTCAGGGAAACCAGTTACCCTTAATAAAGGGACACACACAGGATTTTGCCTGCAATATTCTCAGTGGGATAGTGAGCACAAGCACAATTCAATGCAAGAGACCTGGACTCAGACACTAATCTGAATAAGGAAATAAGAGTTCTGTGGTGTCACCTTGCCTCCCTGTATTTTAAATTTTTTGTGCAATTAAGCAAAAGTGGCAGGCAAGAGTTGCACAGCTGAAATTTCAGGGGAATGAACTGAAGGTCAGGATAGAAATGCAGAGACAGACGGTTGTTTATGCTTCTTCTTTACAGTCAATTCTTAGGACGCTGGATGTTCTTTATAACCCTACAAACATCATTTTATTTTAATGTGTGATTCAATGCAACACCATTGTGTTAGATATATTGAATTGTCTCGGTTGTCAGTGACTTTTCATAGTATATAGGATACCATCTGTTGGTTTGGGGATTTTTTTAAAGGCATTTAATGTTTATTCACTACACAGTCTTCTCATTTGTAATGCAAGGAATCTCTGTAGCTACTGAAATCATTGAATACACTCAATCTTTTATTACACTGCTATGACACACTAGCCATAATACCTTTTTCTCATACACAACTCCTTTATATGAGCAATTGAAACTGCAACATGCTGCCACTATCTTTAATGAAATGCAGAAGACAGATCATTGTATGGCTGGGCCCTGAACGTTTCTGAACAAAGTGATCTTCTAGAGCCAATTTCAGGAAGAGGTAGGGGTCAGGGTCCCTATTTCAGGCCACCTCAAGTGTTTCGCTGACGACATCAGTTTTGCAGCTGGCATCTGGGGAGGTACTGCTAGTCATTTGGGTCAGAAAGAGCAATACTTGCGATGACAGGAAAAGGTCTCGTTGAATTTCACTCACGTTAGCATCCCTTTTCCATTGCTTTGCTGGTAACTTTCTTCAAACTCCAGACTGAAGGTAATATGCATGATATATTCTTCCTTCAGGTGACAAATGTCAATTTGGATGCTCATTTTACAAAACATGGTTGCATTTTAGCTCTCTATTATGAAAGATAGCATGCTTTTCTTAACCAGCTGGACTATTTGGCAGCAAGATGCAAGTTTCTTAGGAGAATAATTAGAAATGTCAGGAATACTACATCTCCTGATGTGGTCCCACTTCTTACACGTTTAAGGCTTTGCCTCTCCAACTTAATGCTTTGCCAAACAATAGGTGGGGAAACTGGGATAAACAGTCAAAGGAAAAGAGAATTTTCAGATGTGTAAGCTCCCATTTTTCAGACAATATGCCAGTTCTCACTGATAATTAAAAGGGCTTTGCTTACTGGACACATGACAATGTCCTTTCCTGGGCAGACACTTCATTCAGCATTCTGATTTTTCTAACACCAGGGCAACGTTTCTCTGGTTGTCTTCTCCTAGGACCCCTGCTCTTGTTCTACCACCATGCCCTACAGAAATCCTCAAATACACACTGATTTGCAATACTACAGTCTCTTAAATTCATGAGCTACTCAAAATTCTGAAAGGAATTATTCTCCTCTGCCTTCTAGCCAAATAGATTTCCTCTTTCTCCCTCCTCCTTATTTTAATTTTCTATGCACACCATTTGGTGTGTTTCTCCATAAAGTCTATGGTCCATTTTCTTGGTGCATCCAGTGACAGATGATTTCACACCTGCATGCTATTTAACTTGTGTTATTTCTACAGGAATATCAATAATGTGCAAATCAGCATGGTATTCTCTTCCAACCATGCAATGCAGGATTCCTTGCAGTTTCTTTAAAGGCACTGGCCATAGAAAATTGCCTAGATGGACTACTAAATAGTAATTTCTTCTTTCACTCTGAAAGCACAGCCCAGATCTCTTCACTGCATTTATCCTTCTTGCAAGCAACTGCACTTTAGGGGAAAAACTGCAGGAACCTGTAATTTTTCCTTTGTAGTTAAACATAGATTGTGTTAAAAACCAACTGTGAGCCATGCCCATGAGAACCCTTCAATGGACATACCCAATGCTTAGGCTCAATGAAGTCAGCTGGGCTCTTTCTTGCAATAGAAAATCCTGAAGTCCACTTGTAACTAAACTTTTACTAAACTGTAACCACTACATTTTGAACAATTAAAGTATGCATGTGCTAAGATAACTCAAAATGGAAGGTGTCAATATAGAGGGCAACTACTAGTAAAATCCCATCTTCTTGGAGCATTAAAATTTTATCTTCCAAGACAGTCCTCCCTATAAATCATTTAAAAGCAAGCAAGAGGAATAAGGCTCCCTTTTCACTAAAAATAATAATAATTAAAAAAAAAAATCCTTCCATTTTCAAGAACATTAATGTATCTCAGACAATAAGGACAAAATACTGCTACTCACCATACAGGAATTTTCTTTCTAGCTTCTCAAACAATAGTACACTTTGGTTCAGTTGTTCACGGAAGCCTTCAGCAACATAATAATCTACATCACTGGCTTGAAGCAGTTCCTCGAAAGCTTTAATAAGGCTCATCAGATGTTGATGGCAAACAGCACAGCCACTGCGGATCTCTTGAATTTGTTGGCGTTGAAAGGAGAGTTCTTGAGCTTGTGAATGAACTAATGAATCATATCTGAGCAAATGAAATTATCTTTAAAGTAATTTTCTGACAATAAATAACATTTAAATATAAATAGTGAATTAAACTTATATTCCTAAGATGTAATTTTATGTGACTCAATTTTCTTTTAAAATGCTTTTACAGCCACAGTGAGAAATGTATTGTTTCTAACTGTTGAGTGTTGTGTTTATGGGCATAACTTGTGGGTTATTATCCTTAACTGTTTGGTTTATAAGATGGGAAGAAACTAAAATGCTGACTTACTTGTCTGCTTGGAAATAACCTGGATGGCATGCAAGGGTGCCAAATTAAAGTCAATAAAAGTGAATACATGAAAAAAAAATTTAGAATACACATTTTTCCTGACTGGTTGGGGCTATTTATTGTTTTTTTGTTTTGTTGGTTTTGGGTTGTTTGGGGTTTTCTTAATTCACTATGGAAGAACAGATGGAGCTGTCCCTTCTTCTGGAACTTTATGTATTTCCCACCAGGAGCACAACATTGGACTTTCTGAGCTGATGGTTTCACCTGGTCTGAAAATGCATGTGTCTGTTTATTACCAGAGACACAATCATGACAACAACTGTAGTGTCCAAACTCTTTACTCCACAAGCAAGGATATAAATTTCTACTCAGATCAACTGAATTTACTCTGCACTTGCAAATATAGACATCCCCTTTATACTGCCACTGCCTGTATCACAGATAGACTTCCTTCCACAAAATCATACATTAGTGGAGAGAAAAAGGGAGAGGATCTGAAAAGATGCAGAGAATCAAACAATATATGGGGCATAAACAATGTATGACAGTGTGGGTTGTTAGAGAATTTTTATTTTATTGTCATTGGTATAGGAAGAGATGTGTAACTCATTTTTGGACCTGTCACTTGTGATTCATGCAGTTGCCCTAGACAGTGGCCATAAAAACTTTACAGTGATCCATACTGTCTCATTCCTTAATTTACACAGTTAGATCTTCCTTTGTAAAATGGATGAGGTATATTTTCAAGCTATGTAAATTTATATGTACTATGTAGCATGACTGTATTTTATGATAGTAATATTAAGAGATATACAATAGGCCATGTTGGTGGTTTCTCAGTGTCTGCAAATATTTCTACTCAAGCATTCTGAAGAAAGTCAACAGGCCAAATACCTTTCTCTGTTATACCTCCTGCCACTCTGTAGGTCCTCAGGACAATAACAATATTAGAGGGGGGGAAAAAAGGAGGGTGGTGGTGTAAGTTAAAAAGGGTTTGGACTTACAGGATCCCATTTTATGTCTGTGATTTGTATATATTGCCTCCAGTCCTATACAAAAAACAAGACTGATACTTTTCAGCCTTCCATAAATGATTTTCCAGCTTATGAGTTTATACCATAAAATTTCATTCATTAATCTCTCTCTCTCTATATATATATCTATCTTACTTTCACTTCCTTCAAAGGAAAGCATTACAGCACTCAACTGCAAAACAAATTATAACTAGAGTGTAAACAACTTATTTTATGCATAAAATCTGGTCACACAAACAGAAGGGTTAGCATGTATCTGCCAGCCAATTGCCCATGGAAACATTTCTATCTTAAATAAGAAGTTCCATTTCCTTACACTTGTCATGTGAAAAAGACCCAAGTGGTGCAAAACAGTAATACTTTGATTACAGTTCTGTTGCAAGAGAAACACTGTTTTGTATTTCAAGGCATCTTTTAAATAAATGTTTCAGTTGTTTTATGGTAATGTTAGTGAAATTTAGCCCTTCCTATAACAACAGACTCCTATGTGAATAAAATCATCTTCATATTACCTTCCTATGTTACTTGTTATTGCTGTTTACAAAAAGAAACCTAAAACAGTAATAGCTCTACTCACTTGGATGGTGATGTTTGTCTCAGTTTATTCTGAAGATGGAACACTTCATCAAGATGCATATTTGCAATTTGCTGTTTTTCAAGTTCTGCCTCATTTGCTGATAGCAGTTCCTTAAGGTTTCGTGCTGTCCATGCATCAGGCACTTTTGGAGACTCTGAATTCCCATTTTCCATGTGGATTTCATAATCCATCAGCTGATGATGGACACTAGAAAATGTTCTGATTTCTTGCATAGCTGTATCTTGCACCTCTGTAACGTGTTCCTCCACAGGCAAGGCTGTGTCACTCAGAACTATATTGGAAATATCACTTGATAAAAGCTGGCCAGAGGTCTGTAAATGAAACACTAACATTTTGTACTTTTCAAGTTCAGACTTCATATGCTTAATTCTTTCTTTCAATTCTTCTATATCATCTATGACTTCACAGTCATCAAATGCATCTGTACTTGTTACACTCAATTTGAGAGAATTCAGGCACTTGGAACTTGAATATGTGGTGGCTGAGTCAATGTCCTCATGTTCCATGGAACAAAACTCTTCATTTATTTCTTTTAATGAATGCTGGATATTCACGTTGCTAATGCTATGATAATTTTGCATTTCTGAAAAACAGGAGGCTTGTGTGTGAATATTAATATTTCTTTATCTGACATTCTGTTCTTAACAGCACTAGAATGAATTAATTTACTTCTGTAATAACAGAATAAAAATGCAGAATAATTACAAACTATACAATACTAGTTTTGGACTTTTGACCTCTTTCTATGATTTTCCCGTTAATTCAACTTGCACATCAAATATTTCAAACCCATTATTACATTGCAAATAAACAATACTCAACATATACCCATTTTCTTTGCTGAAATTATTGCAAATTACTTTTGCTATATGCAGTCCTGATTCAGACACCAAGGAAGCCCAGACCTTTCCAGCCACAGAGATGATAACCTCAAACATAAGGCACTAAGATTTACAAGTAGATTCTATGACTTTAAATGGTTCTTCCTAAAACTTCTAATTAAATATTCTTTTTCTCCTTACTTCAAAAATCTATACAAAGCCAAATGGAGCATAATGTCAGTGGAATTTTAAAAAGATTATCAACAAAATGGTAAAATTTGAAAAAGGGCCTCTAATAACTTCTTTTTAAACAAAATCTATAAAAAGGTTCAGTGTTAAAGGTTTTATTAGCACTCATTTGGCATGCACAGCATATCTCTTAGTTGACTTTGCCATTCATAAGTAATGCAATCACCCCAGACTCAGACCAATAAAAGCTCTATTTTGCTATATATATTCTATGTTTGTAGTTCCATGTATGTTGAGGGTTGTGTTATTTTCTGGTTACCAGTAAATTAAATTTTCTTCTTCTATTAGTTCTGCAAAAGATCACTACAAATTAGAACCTCCCTTTCAGGAGTCATTCATTGATCTTGTGGAGGTCTTAATACTTTCAAATTGGTTTCCATGGAGAATTTGAATGCCCAGGTTCAAGCTCTAAACCAGTTCAAATTCTCAGTAGGACAGCTGTATATGAAGACTCAAGTCAAGCCCAAGCACAAGGCAATAAAAACAAATACAACTTGAAAGGCAGAAAAAAAATGAATCTGTGATACTGCGATATGAGTTATTTGAAATCAAGGCTCGATGATGTTCTCTGCAGTGCACAGATTGCTACACATCATTATTATGTCATTCGAAAGGTGACAGAATCACAGGACAGAAATCCTTCCAAGAAAATGCCTGTGTATGAATTCAAGAAGACACACTGAATAAGGGAATGAAACACTTAAGTTCATTAGCTTTTCCTCCTTCTCTCCCAGTTGGTTGCTGCAGTAACACAGATGTCAAAGAAGGTTGAGGACTGAGATGGAAAAAAACCCCAGATACAAGATGAACTCTTAAACTCTGCAATGCTGAATTCGTGCAAACGTTACAAATAAAAACAGGAAATAAAAACAGATATTAGGAAAGAAATATTTCTGATTAGAATACTGGCTATAGTTTTTAATGAAACACCGCCCTTTAATTACAGGAGAACTAATAAGCTCTTTGTGCATGGTATGTCTGCACACACAGAGTACGATCCTGCAAACCAAGCAGCTTCAATTAAACTACTTACACAAATAAAAAATTAATGATGTGACAAAGGATTACAAAATTGGCCATATCCTCTCTATTCTACACTCAACATGTTAACCAGGTTACTCAAGCTGTCCCAAAAAAGACTAATGGATGATGCAGAAACACGTAATACACCGCATTAAGCCTATTTACATTTTCATTAAACAATTCCATTAGGTTTCAACCTAGTTGAATGCCTTCAAATAATTCAGATAAGCAAAATTCTATCGCTCAATTGCTTCATTCCAATAGTTCATAACTAGATGCAGAAGCAATATGTAACAAACATTTAATTCAGAGAAGAGTTCAGAACTGAGGACATTAGCAATAGAGATCAGGGTTGGGCATACAACTCATTATTTTTACTGGAAACCAGACTCATAAATCCCCGCGGTCTTTCTGAAAGCATAATCCTTAAAAGACCAGCGTGGATTCTTAGAGTAATTAATCTATACTAGCTAAAAAATGTAATTTAAAACCCACAAATAATGGCAAGGGAGATAATAGCAGTATATTACAATTTTGGACAATTCAGAAGAAACTAGAGTTATGAACTTATTTTTATATATACACCATACCACATAAATGCTCTACCTTGATAGTTTTGCTGATTTTCATCCATCATGTATTCATTCCTGCCTGCTGTACTCTGATCAACACCTTGCAGCTCTACCTGGACTTCACTATTATCCAGTTTGAGCACCGAGTTAACTGGAGAATAGAGGGGGAAGGTAAAACAGAAGTCAGTAAGTGACTGAAAAAGAATTAAGTAGGGATAGTTAAACAAACAAACAAAACCACCCCACAAATCCAAACCTGATTCCCTGACAATTTAGAACAGGAAAATCATCTAAGAACAACTATTGAAAACGTAACACAAACATTACTGGGCATATGAAACAGTGTTCTATGTATTTTTAAAATCCTTGAACTAATTATAAGCATAACTACTAAGAATGCAAATTGCAAAGGCTTCCTACCAACAAATTAAGATAAACATTTGCAAGTCCCCTTTGTAATGTAACAGCTAATAAATTTTTAGTGCTTTTCTAAATGTTTTACGTTAAGCTTAGAGAAAAGGCTAAAAAGTTTCTCCAATATCAGCACTCATCATAAACTAATCTTCTGCAATTTCCCATTGCACCAAGTCTCAGAATCACTAAGTGTGAACTGTTATCCAGGGTATAGAAATCCATGTGGAAAGGAAATCACAGGACTGCAGCCCTAACAGGTTCTGATTCATTTCAGGATCCATTTCAAAAGTACTGCCTTTCTTGGAATTCTCCATGGATTTTGCACCTACCAAAATGAATTGCTATAGTCCTATCAGCTGAAGTATTTACAATAAAGTTGTGCCATACCTGTCCTTTACCACAATAACATTATCATTAACAACAAAGTCTCTGCAACCTCTGTGTTTGACAGTGGCTCACTTGCTAATTGATTGTATCTTATTTTAATGTTCACACCTCTTCTCTCCCTCACCTATCCTTTACATCTCAGTTTTTAATCTAACTGCTAAGTGCATTTTTAATTTTTTACCACTCCAAATCTTCATATAATACCCATTGTTCCCTGTCTTACAATTTGTCATACTTTAGTTTGTCAACAACTGAGTTTAAATTAACCCAGCCACACTGGAAACAGACACAGATGACTTGACTGATCAGTGGAATATTGGAAAAAACTTACTTACGTGGCATAAACAAATACAGTAATTTTGTACTCTCTGTCTCCATTACAGACAGTTTTCATTAGACTTGGCATCCTATATAGGAAATTTTTCATTTACCTAAATATTGACATAAATGTGTGCATGTGTGGGCACCTGTGAAACTCATTTATTATATACTTTATGCCATATGCAGCACTTTCTATTCCATATAAAGCTGTTTTACATTGTAGTGGTAAAGATAAAAGAAAACAAAAAAAAAGGTGTTTTTCAAGATCTATACATATTTGCCTACCCAAGCAGCATTGTGCATATGCAAAAATGATCTGTTTTTACTTTCTACTACAAGAAAAGAAGCCACTATTTCAAGTGTATTACAAGTCATTATGTCTGCTCTTTTTTACCTCTCACTGATGTGCTTTCCTGTGCAGGCTCTTCTTGAAGGTTTTCAGTTACAGACTCGTTCAATAACAACTCTCCATTTGTTTGTGGCTGAAATGGTTTGTTTTGTACTTCACATGCTTTCAGAGCTTCACAAGGTGCCCTGGTACAACGTTGTAGTTTTGAATCTGCCTTCTGCATACAGGAGCTCAAGGGCACATTTCCTAATGGTCTGGATGATTTTAAGAGGACGGGCAGACGAGACTTCCTGGGCAGGTAAGCAGAATCAGTCTGAAAAAGGCATGGAATATAATGGGGAGTTGGTAGCTCGCATGTAACAGTCACATAAAGGAAGAATAAACAAACATTCCAGGAAAAATAAACATTTTCCTGTAAGATCAGTCAGCTGTCAGGTTAGATTTGAAAATAAGATCACAATATCCTTGTAACATGAAAAATAAACATTTAGAGAGAAAAAAAAACCCAACATATCCCACTGCTTCAGTTTTCTGTAAGTAACTGCTGCTTAGGCACCCACAGCCACAGAGTGAATGCAGCAAGACAGCAAATTCACCATTGACTAGCAGAGGCTTTTAATCAGCAGGCATGTTAGTTAACTCTGCATTTGTGTCTGCTCTAGGAAAACAGTTTCTCACCCAAACTGACCTCTCTAACTGCTACTTCCCACTCTCTTCATTTATATCATAAATGTCTGACACCCCAGTAACTGTTTCCCTTAAATGCTTTTTTTGTTTTTCAAATTGAAGATCATCCTAATTTTTCACAAATTCCTGAATGTATTTTCCTTTCTTCTTTTAGTCTCCACCCAACAGGCTCTAGCTTGTACCAGCCCACTTTCATACCTTTGAGCAAACCAGCATAACTTTGCACCTGCCACAGAGGAAATTTATTCTGCCACAGAAAAATTCTTTATGAAAAAGAATAGTTTCTTCACCCAGACACTCTATAAATTGCTTCCACAGAATACCCATTTCCTACTGTAACAGACATTCTGTGACTGGAGTTGGGGGGGAAAAGTTACATTTCTTAAGTCACTACAATTTTACTCTCTTACCTTTTGAAGGCTCTGCATAAAATAAGTACGTCCTTGTTTAATCCACAGAGCATAAAATAGTGCTATCTCCAAAAAGATAAAAACATGCTATGTGTTGATGAGAGTTATAGAATTGGGTGCAATAATAATAAAAATCAATAATGGCATGTTCAGATAGATTTAGTATATTTTTTTTGCTGTTCATTTGCTCCACCAGTCTCATAAGTCCCCTAATTTCTTTTACCACCCAATGTATCCTGAAATACTTCTCCACATTCATTTCTTGGCAATTATAGTCTTTACACAATTTAAAATAATAAAAAGCAAGTTCCATTTTCCTAATGACATCCTCAATTCCTTTTGTACATACATGAATACAATATCATTTGGAGGCTGAAAAATAAATCCAGGCAGGATGAACTTCCTGCTAGTTTTACTAAACTGCACTAATAACATGGAACAATTTCTAGGTGTCTCAGGGCTGTTGTACAGACATATTCGTCACCCAGATTACCCAAAGTCCAGTACAGCTGGCTACATGAAATTATTTATAAAAGCAATTCAAAAGCAAAAGATACACTGCATGAGTCCAAACAAGAAAGCTTTTAAAGCAACTGACTCAGGGATTGCATTGAGGTTGCAACCGATTAAACTAGAAAGGAATCTGGAAAATGATGAATCAAAGGAGTGTACTGAAACTCAGGGAAAACAGGAACTTGGGAAAAAAAGAAAAGATATTTTGGTGATCAGAATTGCAGAAAGAACTCTAGGTATTCCCTGTGGAGGGCAGACAGGCTTTTACTTGCCTTCAGAGAGATTGTCCTTCATTCCTCAGAGGTAAAAGCAGCAACTCAAAGTCACCATTAGGGCTTTTAAGCAAGCCATCACAAGCAGATCTTCACTAATAGACCAGCTAGGATCTCAAAACCCTTCCTCTTGTACTACCCATCTTCACTCCTCCTGACTTCCACCTGCCCTCATCTCTTCATGTGTTCCTGGAGTCAGCTGCCCTGGACAGCACCAGCAGGAAAAGCTATCACAGTAGCCAACCTGCCAACCACCACTGACCAAATGCCAAACAGACTAAGGACATTAACAATAACCCAAGAACATTTCTATTATTATTCTCTTTCCTTCCCAAACTTTTTTTTTTTTCAAAGGTAGAAAATTTCCTGACAATGAGGAAAGCTTAAAAGACTAAGAATGTACCTGAAGATACTCTGATAGATTTTGATTACATGCAAACTGTTTGGTGAAACAAGACATAGTTTTTGTGAGTTACTTAGGTTTTTATTTTTCAGGGTTTATTTTGTCATGACCTGTTGCTAAGATTGGCATGAATTTTCGAGAGTGTTTGCCAGGGACCAACCGTGCATGACAAAATCTTGTCCCTAAAATCCCAAATGACACTGAAATGTTTATGCCTGTAGAGAACAAAGCCTTATCACCATCAGAAGGTTTACAAGCCTCTTCCTTTAGAAAAATGAATCCAACAAGGAACAAGCCAGAATAAAAATAAGTTGCTCCCAACTGCCAGCTCACAGAAATCTCTTGAGCATTGGAAACCATTCTTTGCAAAAGGTGCTACAACATTCTCTATTATCAGTGCACAAAATCAAAAGCAACTCTCTCCTTTGTCTGCTCTGCAAGAGCTAAGATCTTCAAAGAGTTTTCAACTTCGCTTCTAGAACTGCTACTGAAACAATACACATGAACTCTTTAGTAGACACTGTTTTCATACCTCTTTGTTTGGGATCACAGACTGCCTGCATACAAAAGACTTTCAAACTTCACCTGATACAAGCAGATTACATCTGTACTCACAAAACAGATTCTGGGCACTTAGGTTCCAAATAAATATGAAGAACTGCCCCCATAGTTTCATAGAGCACTACTGGTCAAACTTCTCTAAAAGCAAGACACTATGATAAGATCTTAATAAAAGCCTAAAATGACGATTAGTTTGTTGAAATCCACCATTAACTCTTCACCAGCATGCTCTCAGACATTAGGCAAGTCTTCAATTTTCTGGAACACATTTGCCATTTAGACTTAATAAGCTCTCAGTCCAGAATGCTCTGGTTCTGCACATTATGAGTATCTATGCAGAGATATAAGGCAGTCCTGAATCAGGCCATTATGCTACAAACTATCTCTTTTTCCAGAAGCTATAATATTTACTAGTATCTGGTCCCGGTGAGGATTGAAATTCAATTAATTAATGTTCTAAAGCACACTGAAGTATGCAATGAAAAGCTCTGAATACTAAGAACAATTATCTAAAATATATTTGGCTTACATCTCTTTCTCTAATTTTAAAAATTACACAAAAGCAAGATTTAATATTAGAAATGAAACCTTTTTTTCTCTTTTATACATCTATTCCCTAAGTACCAAAAAGAGAATCTTAAATAAACTTACCTCATTTGTTCTTGTTAAAAAAAGTCTTTCATGCTGTTCACCCTTCTTATACACATTTTCCTGCTGATGTTCTCTTTCTGCATTTAATCTTGAATATTTTGTTTTTTCTTCTGAGCCTCCCTTTTTGCCTTCATGTTTGAATCTCATGACATTACTCTCTAAAGTCATTGTTTGTGTAGCTGCATCTTTCAATTCCACTTTCAACAACTCAATATCCTTATTAATCTGTGACATTGCATCTGGATAAAGCTTCTCTTTCCCATCAAAAGTTGATTTCAATTCTACTTGCTGCTTTAAGAATTTATTGACCTGCTTGAAATGCTTGAGTTCAGCTCTTAGTTGAATAATTATTTGCTTAAGATCTTTTTCATCCTTTTTCTCTGTATCTTCACTTGAACATTCTTCCTCAGTTGTGTTCAGATGATCTAACAGTTCGTTTACAATTTTCATTTGTTCTTCTCTGCTATACTCAGGAAAGAGGAAAGAAAAGGCATGAATTTTTGCTTTTAGTTAAGCAAACAAATACCTTCTAAGAAACTCTTTTCAGTGTCTTGACATATTTGAAATTCCCAAGAGATTTAATTTTACTCACTAACAAAGAGATTTTTTTGAAACCTTTTCACAACATGAGTTATATCATAAATTAACTCATCAATGTTTTTATCCTTCTCATGACCTTATATGCTCTACAACCCCTCTCCCCATTTGTAAACAGGTACTAAACCTCTGGTAACTAAATCAATTGCTTAAGTAACAGCAATATAAGAAATATGAATAGATTTTCAAAAGACTTCACTCTCTGATTTAACTACCTTAAAAATAAAATTCTACCAAAACCACAGGAGACTCTAGTTGTTGAGTTTTTCTGACAATCTATCCCTTCATGTATTTTTAATGTGACAGGGAAGATGGAGACTGAGAAAGCAGCCAAAAGCCTCCAAAAACAGCTCACTACAGACCACCAAACTAGTGGTCCACAGACAACATTTTGAAAAGCAATGTTTTAAGTAAAACTGAAGCCAAATAAGGGACATTTAAAGCATAAGCAAGCCCTCAAATTCTACAGATGATATCATGCATCCAATAGAGAGCTGTTTATGCCACTAAACATGCAAACTAGCATCTAAAACAACTGCATTTGTATAGCTAGCATTTGAAATGGTAGAAGCTAACTAGGCTTTTTATGTTTTTTCTCTGGCATCTAATGCCATTAGTGAGAATTAAGTTATGCAAAGTACAGGCTCATCACCAGTCAATCTGGTCATTTATACTTGAACATAGAAAAGATTACACACTAGAGCAGTAAAGATGATAGTGATGGAATCACTCATTAGCAGACTTTTAAGTAAAATGTTATCTATTCATCTTCTAAGAGAGTAGTATTTCCTCATTTCCCACTAACTAGGGCTTTGACAACTAAGACCATTTATGTGTGTTGGAGAGTTTTCAATAGTAATGTAAAAATATAGAATTGCTATAAAAATATAAAGTCAAGTGGAGTGCATGCTGAACACAAAAACCAGGAGTTGACTTGTGTAATTCCACGTGATATTCTGCTGCCAGCATCGCTGAGCACAACGTATAGGGAAGGTCATTCCCATCACCCTCCAGAAATCACTGTGGCAAGCTGAAGGAGCAGCACTAGTGGGAACTGAAAAAGTCCCATAATGCTGTACATAGACATTAGTGTGGTGAGAACCAGGAAAGGAACATGAGAACAATCTCCAGCAAAGCTCTCATTCATTTTCAACCAGGAGGTTAAGTGGTGGAAGCATGAAACTGGGGGAGACAAAACTAGTTAGGGTGTGATTTTTCTATAAATTATTTTCTTGCTTGGTATTGCTCAGTTCCTATGGAAATGAGCATTTCAGCCAGGAGTTGATCAAACCACAGTGTAACATACACACACTTGGATAACATTGGTTACAGTAGGGGCTATACAGATGTAGTTACACAAGCATTTTCTCCTGCATGAAAAGTGATTTAAGCACTTACAAAATGATTCATCTCAGCACAGTCCTACAAATTATTACACTGGAATAACCATTAGTAAGCTGCAGGACATGGGCTCAGACTTCCTAAACTGTTAACAGAGAGCAAGCCTCTGTCCAAGTAGTTCACATGAAACAGTAAATGCCACAAAGTGTGTAGTAATGTCCATTCAAAATAACTCTGTAAAACAGTCATTATAACTCCATTTCCTCCATGCTTAGTTCCTTACATACATAATTTTTATGGCAGTACAGTGCTGTCCTGTCCCCCACTCCACCTTTCACTGGCCTGTGCTCTCAGATATTGATTTTTTTTTTTTTAAAAAAAGTACCACCTATTATCATCTGAGCCCTTTAACACTGTCAGACCTCATCCTGAAAAGCATCAGTCCCTACAGTAAAGCTCTGTATATCAGTAACTTTGAAGAGATTTTTTTTCTTGTAATGGGTTTTTTATAAGGATTTCTACTGATAGTATGTTTCCTAATTACTTAATTGCATGATAGACTAAAATGGCTCTGAAGGCGCCTTGCCAATCTCTCAGGTAAATTAGACAGTGCCATTATCTAAATTTACTTTAGCAAAATTACTTTATTCTCTTCTCAAATAGAAATACTGTCAAAAGCAGTGCATATCCCTCATACTTACGTAGATTCCAGTACAGATGTTCTATTTTCTCCTAAACGAGATGTGAGCAAGTTCTCTTCTGTTTCATGTTCAATCATTCCTATTCTGCTAAAGTGTTTTCCAGTTCCATCATGTTCAAACTGAGGCTTATTTGGACTCCTATAATGTCTATCTTTGCAGAAACTCTCTGAATAGCCTGATGGAGTTATCTGTTAAAAAAATTGCAAACATTTTCTTATTACACAGGTATGCAATGTTCTACTAAATTCAGAGCTGTAATCTTTTTGTAATCGGGTTTTGTAATTCCTGATGCTCTTATCTACATTAAGAAGCATCCACAGACATTTCACTTACTATTTATTAATAGAAAAACTAATTAACATCTATTTCATATGATTAATTCATAGTGATCAGTTGTTTAGCAGTAAGTAGATTTCCCTGAAGGTCCTTATCTATGAAGAGGTATAAAACTTCTGGAATGTTGCCTGCAGATTGCAGTTAACTTTTTATTAGTTCACCTTTGAATCATTTATCTTTCTAGTACCAAATTCTGTCCTGCAGTCTCCAGATGTAAGCCCTAATGACCAGGACAGGATGCAACATGAAGTATTTACAAACTGCCAACTTTTTGTATGCAACACCATGGATGTGTCTGAGGAAGTTTCTACATGGGTTCTCTCCAGCAATTCAGTCCCAATTTAAATCAGTTAAAGTCTTCTGTACAAATTACATCAGAATTTACATTGGGCTCATTTGGATACAGTTTCCAACAGTAGACATCAGCAGTGAGAGATTAAGATCTTCAAGAGCCAAGAGAACTTTTGTAATATGTCAATTACCTGTCTATCCAGCTCAGAAGGAAAAACCAAAGATGCTTGAAGGCATACCTAGTAAACAGAGAGAACACAGAAATTACAAATTGCAAAGAACAGACCATCATTATTCTTCAACATCACTAATCAAAATGCCCCATTTTTTGTCATATTTTAGCATGCTCTGATTTTTAAACCAGAAAGGTTCAACTTTAATTGCACTCTATGATCCTTTAAGGTCCCTTGCAACTTGAATTATTTTGTGATTCCATGATGCTTTATATTACACTGCTCTTGAATGATAGTCTAAGAGGATGGCAGATTCCTGTACGTAGGAAAGCACAGTTAACAAGTTACTAAGACATCAAGTACTCAACCCTGAAGAAGGATGTACAGTATTTTTTCCTCAGTCATAGCAGCAAGTGAATTTCACACAATTCGCACTGTAGGCCTGACTGCAATGGAGGCTGAAGATCAGTGTGTGTATGCAAAGAAACACAATTTCAAGGGACTTTCTGTCATCCCCATTAAGGAAGATGATGGGTACTTGAATAAGAGAAAACAAGGACCAGAATGAAAGCTATCCAGACTGCAAAACCCTAGCACCAGAAAAATACAGGAAAAAGCTTTCAGAAACTCTTTAGGATAACAATTAGCTGAAAGCAAAATCAGGTATCAAGAAAAGAAATGCTTTTTTTTTGCAAAATTCCCTGTGTTCTAAGAAAATAAGTATTTGTAAAGGCACACAAAGAAAAGAGTATTGTAACATAATGTACTCAGAGTGGAGCCCCACCTGGCTGACCTTCTCAGAAAACTGACTGTTTTGCATCTTCCTGTCATTGTCACCATCTTCAGTCTGCATCACAGGCTCCTCTGTTATTTCAAGACACTACACAAAGTATGGAATGATGTGAAAATGTAGCACAAAAAAAAAATACTGTGATATGAAATATGCATAAATAAGTCAGTGACATGTCTTAAAAGAAAAATAAAAAAAGCCTGCAATACAAAGTAACAAACACTGAATTAGATTTCTTCAACAAGAGATCAAAGGAAATTAATATAAAAACTAGGAATGACTCATTAATTACAGTTAAACTTTACCTTATACATTCCTTCATTTTTATTTAACCTTTTCTCCTCAGAATTTACAAAAAAATAAAAATCACTTAACCTCTTCTGGCAAAGGACCCCTATATCTTCAGTCATGTTCTCATTGTGTCTATTTTATTTTCCAATTTCCAGAATTTATTTTCATTTGCTACACAATTTATGCTCTTCTCCAGGTTCCAAAAAAATAGATGCTTTTAAAACAAAGCACATATAGCTTGCTAGACACTAAAAAGATTTACTGTAACGCTGAAGGTTACAATCTGCTTTGTCCTGCCTAAATTTGCCAATTTGTAGCAAATGGTGTCAAATCATCTTTTTCTCCCCATTTGCCACAGAACCCAATCCGTCTCCCATCGCTGATATTTCCTGAGCAAGGAGGGGGAGGAAGACTCAGCTTTTTTCATAGCAGAACCCAAGCTCCTGACCTCAGCACAACTGACAGCAAGACCAGAATCCCTTTGGTTTGCTGGATGCTGCACCTCAGCAAAAGCTCTGCAAGCAGGGGATGAGGCGCACACGCTGCTCCTCTCTCAAACGGCAGCGGAGACCACAACGGAGTGAGCTTCATTCACACACAGCTCACGGAGAGTATTTTCATTTCACTTACAACTCACCTCCCCTACACAGTTTCCTCTGGCAACAGAGGACAGAATTTAGCCTTGCCTATGTCAGTTTAATACTGATCGTAAGAAAAACTCCTTTTTACAAAGAATTATTAGTTCCCACATCAACCTGATTAAAAGGATAGTCTTTCATCCCACTTGGGATCCATCACGAGTGACCCACAGTTACCAGGTACCACAACTGCCCTGTGATAAGACCAGACTGGACGTTTATATCACCTTGTTTTATAGCAACGTTTCCCAATCTAATAGAAAAAGATAGTTATTTAAGATCTTTGCTGCTAGAATCTCATTAAACAGTAGAAACGTGTGAGAGTGATGATAAATATCAACGATGCTTTGCCTAATATGCCTAAACCATAGGTAGGACACAGCACAGTGGATTCAAACTTGCATTAGATAAACATTTTAGTCTTAAAGCACTCATGGCAGTGTTGTGTATAACAAGTATATTTTGGTGAGACTTGGGCTAAAGAGAAATTACCTTAAGACAAGAAAAGCATAATCTTGAGCATAATTACAGAAAATTGAGATTATAGGTAGAGAGACTCAGATGACAGACTGGAAGGAAAGAAACTGCTGTCTAGGGGTCGTGGGTGTGATATTTATAGCTTTGATGGATGTACAGTGCAGTGCTGAAACTTATGACATGAAAAGAGAAACCTGCTTCCCCAGTATCACATGCTGGAAGGTCTTGGCTCACAGCTTGTCAGTCCAATCGCAGACAAACAGGATTCTGCAGGGAGCGTTATTTTTGCTTCCTAGGAACACTAGGAATTGCATGCATGTGTGGGGTTTGATTTTTTTAATTAAGTATGCATAGAATGTATGCATATATATATATATATACACACACATACACATACAAAATAAATGAGAAAAGCCTTTTCATCTTCCAATCCCTAACAGGATAATCAACTCTAATGATTTTAGGGATGAATTTTAAAAGGCAGAAACAGGATGGTGCAGCATATTAATATATTTGCCTTTTACTACTAGAAATCTATATGGAAAACTAACTTCCAAGTCATATTTTACTATTTTCACTCAGACTTGGTTTTCTAGGAAAACACAAAGCAAAGACAATTGGAAAACTGGAAGAAGACACAGACAGGTTTGTGGTATACAGCAAGGGCATGCATTATAAAAAGATATATTTTTGTTGTAATCATGGGATGCCAAAAGTCCAACAATGCTAGTTATTAACCTTAACTGTTAAAGTTTAATCTTCCATCTGTAGATTCAGGTTAAACCCTGCATTTGTGTATTAAAACTAAACTTATTTGCACACATAACATCCACGAAATGCAACTGCCTTTTATGACTCAACATTTTTCAGTATTTGCTTTTCCTGGGCCAGTATTTGGCTTAATAAGTGATGCTTTTTAGAATGAAACTATTACAGAAGACCAACAGGTTATGGTGTGCTATTGCAACAAATGATTGCAGTTTGAGGCTGGTTCTACTGTCCTGTGTCTGAGAGGCTGAAAAGAAACTTCCTCTGCTCCAAGGAATAAAACCTAATGTTAAACAAAATATTAAAAGAAAATAAGTGTCTTAAGACCAGAAAAAAAGTCCACCAAGAATAAGCTGCCTGTTTAAAGTATTTCCTTGGAGACTGAAAACCTTGAGAATGTTTTTCCTAAATGAACCACTGATATGCTTGGTTTGCAAAGATCCCTGGAGCCCTGAAGGCTGAAATCACTGAGGCTGTTTCTCTCAGAGAAAGCAGATGTTCAGAGGACAGTACAAAAACAACCTTTTTCTCTCCTCCTTCTCCCTCCCTTCCGAACATGAAGCCGAGAAATAGAGTACTAGGGGCTGTCAGACCTCTGGGAGATGCCCTGCAGAGGCACCAACATGCAGATTCATCTGATTTGTGCTCCAGCTTTGTGAAGGAAAAGAAAGATGGATTCATTTTAAGAACCTTAGAAGGATGCATCTTCCTGTGTCTGTCCAGATTCCTCTTACAGCACATATGTTAGTGTCATCTCAGCACTACCTGCCAACAAATTCTAGCCCAAAACACACATAAAAAATATAACTTAAGGTTTTTTGACAATGGTTATTAATATGCAAAACATACTGCTGCCACAATCCATAACCCAAAAACAAGATAGGCATTTATTGCCAAGACTGATAAAAAGCTATCTTTTAAAGTAAAAACTTTTATTCACAGATCCCTTAACTTTTGAGCTACCTAGTACTATTATCATCAAAATACCATATTTTCCTTTCCTATTTCCTTTAACAGAATTTTGAGGTTTATTTATATTTTACAAGCCTTACTCTTTGTCCTCCTACATCTCATTTCATGTAGACAGCTTCTTAAGTAGCTCTATATGTCCTTTTCATGACAAGATAAACGCAGGACTGCACAGTATCTTGTCATGACAATCTTAGCACAGGACAGCAATTCCTTTGGTATTAAGTCTGGCATCAGTGGGGGTGCAGCACCCTCTGCAGGATGACGAGGCAAATTGATAAAAATATTAATCTATAAAAAGCACACATGCTCTGAAACAGACTGCCCACAAGCTTTTCATGCAAACCTATTACAGTAACATGTACATTCATTATTTTAATAGAAGCTATGGCAACCCTAAAGGTTGATCTATAATTTAAAACCTATTTCAATTAAAGGCAGCATGAGTATTTATTAAAACTGAAAAAGCAGGAATATTTTGTGACTTCTGATGATTGCTCCCAGTGCATCTGCAGCACATATGGTAAGTGGCACAACTCTTTTTCCAGAGTCCTGCAGAATAAACTGTCCTGCACAAAAATCATCAATATCACAGTCCCAGTTCTAGAATGAGGCAATCCCTAAACACAGCTGATTCAAACTATTCCTAATCTTTGTTCTTTTGAGTTTAATTAAGATTTAGAAATTCAAGACAGAAAATATCAGCACCATCATTATTCCTTTTATATTTTTACCTTCCTATTCAATATGTGAACAAAAACAATGTAACTGAAAGAATATATCACAATAGAATATAAAATACTACCAGCCACATTTCAAGTAATGTAACAACCCAGAAGGTTCACTAGAATCTACCAGAGCCTCCTGAACATCCTTCATCATTCACACATAGGAAGACACATGGGGATGCAGCAACCAAAATGCTTCTCAGTGGAAGTATTTTGCCAAGACCTTTTCTTCCTGACAGCTAAAACACTCTTAGCTCTGGGCAAAAAAAAAAAGGAAACACCCAGTAATGATTACTTCCTTGCACCTCTAAGCAATCTACCACAATGCTGGCCACTTCTTCATATACTCTTATTCTACATGAAGGAGCAACCGCGCATTTAAGTGACCCAAAGTGCTATTCCTTCTTTTTTGGCCATGGTGAACCCTTGTTCTGTAAACACAGAGGAGATGTGAACTAAGCTCTTCCAGAATTAGACACAGCAAGAGAATGACTCTTGAACAGTAGACAAGCAGACATTCAGTAACAGATAAAGTGTTATATAAGCTATTGCTTTCTTTGTAAAATTAACTATTTCCTCCCCTTTCAATTGGCAAAACAAATAAATCACAGACTTAATTAATATTTTAATGTGCATTTCCTTAAAATCAACTTGACACATCACTGAACATTTGCATTGTGCTGATTCTTTGTTGTGTTAATATCTTAAAGTTGTTTACATCATTATTAAAAAAGTTATTATATGGAATTAGCAACCTAAGCCTCGAGGGTTTTACCATCATTCTGCTCTGACATAAGTGATCCCACAAGGTACATCAGATGTGAGTCAGATTCCCCACTTTAACACAGAAAACCTACCTCACTGTGGTTTAATATTTTTGGTGCTTCCTTCCCTTGAGAATCTGGTGTACAAAGTCCAAGCTGCTTTTCCTTAAGTTCTTGATTAATTGACTGCAGATCCTTAACCATCAAGAGGAGATCAGTAACCTAAATAACCAAAGGAAGAACAAGCAAAACTGCTAGCATCCATACTAGTATGAAAACAAATGATGATACATAAATCTCCAGCTAAATATAAACTGCCAAGTTGGAAAGCCTGGGCTTCTATATCCGTTCATGAGCCAACCTCCCTATGTACGAAAACATAATTATACATTTATGAGTTAATGTTCAAGAAATCTTAACTTGTAAGACTGTCATTTCCAGTCGTGTTATTAAGTTATCAAGCTTCACAACTCGGTAGCAAGAAGAAACCTGAGGGCACCTCACACCAACAGGCTGATTTGAGAAGAAACATTTTACTGCAAGAGAAACCAGCATTACAGGGAAATAAGAGCATTCAGAAACAACCTGTTCTTCTATCTCAAACACCCTTTATAAGCCACTATCATTTTCAGTAGCTTCACAGATATAAAATCTGAATGGACAATCATGTTCAAAACTCTTGAACAGACATTACTGTCACAGACTCGTGTAGTGTATCAAGAAGGCAATGTTTGCAGAAGCAAGTGATACCTTTTTATTAGACCAATTAATATATTCAGAAAAAACAGATCAGCTTTCAGGCATACAAACTCTTTTTCAAGTCAGAAATGGTTGATGAACATCTTTTGCTGATGAGTGTCCCTGAATCTAGTGAAGGGAATATGTTCAGAGATAAAAGTGATATAACCCCAAAATAGGGCTGGGACACAACCTGGAGCTTTTTTTACTGACACCTGCTCAGTGTAAGACAAACTTCTTTCCTTCAGATTATCCACCTCCTGAGTTTTAACACCTGCCTACAACTCAGCTACCTATGAGAAAGACAAAGCTCCACTTATGTTCACTCCTAAACGATCATATTCAACATAATTCCTTATCATAAACTGGTGCATGGATCAGAGGTCACTGCACAGGATAAGGAGTCAGAAGAAAAAGTTTCTTTCAGCTGACTCTGAAGCTCATGTGGTGTAACAAAGACTAAATAGTTCATAAAAGGTGGATCACAAACCACAGAAATGAGAACTTCAAATCCTTTCAGAGCTGTCCAACTGTACCTAAATAAACCTTTTTGTGAGAGATGCACAAACTATAAACGAAGCAGAATTAAGCCATGAGAAACAGTAAATAATAAAAAAGATCAATACCTTTTTCTTAAGTTCTTCTAGAGACAGATGGTCTATCTGCAGGCTTAAATGATCTTGCTCTCCTAAACAGATACTCATATAAGATGTTTGATCTCCACAGAAAGATAGTGTTTCATCTGTCAAAATAAGCAAGGACAGGAATTATTTTAGAAACTCTTTTTGCAGGAAAACACAGAATAAAATGCAAAGGCAGGACTTTTCAATAAGAACCTACTGGTAAGTCTGTGGGAGGCCAGTTAAAATGTTTCATCCCCCAAAACAAGCTTTCCATTTAATTGAACAAATTTTGTCCTCATATTTCTTTGTGCTTCTGACACATAGACATGCTGTATTTTCTGTGGTTGTATTTTCTGTGGTTATCAGCATGAGTTGTGAATATAATTCTGAATTACAATTTGCATATTTAGCTTTAAAATTATAAATAATTTTTAGGAAGGATAAGTAAGGCATGAATAGTTACTCTGTATTAACTATATTTTTATGAACATGAATTCAAGGTCTCAAGGCAAAAAGCCAGGTTAGACAAAGTTATTGAATTTATTTTGCTTTGGGGTGAAAAGATTGCATTACTTGAATTGAAAATAGCTATTTATTCATTTTCTCTATAACTGCAGGAATTATTTGTTATGTTTCAATAAAAACCTGTTCACTTACAATATAGATGACAGTTAATTCTACAAATGTATCTTATTAGATTTGGAGAAAGTGTATCTCAATTAGGACAAAGAAGAGACATCCAAATCCTACTCCCAGCTCTGACACTGATCCCATGGCTACTGCAAGGACTCAAAGCTTCACAGATTATCTCTAATTTTCAGAGCCTTCATTCCTAGCAGCCTCACCCTCAACACAACTGCTTGTGAGAACCCAGGAGTATCCACAGATGCTGTGGTCAGACCTGGTTGTTCATCATCTCTGCGTGTTCGAGGTTGGAAACTCTGAAACAGCAGCAGCTTACCTTTTGCTGGTTATTATAGCTGTCAAGGGAGTGATGCTAAAATTGAAAATCTAAGTTAAAAGGGGTAAGTGAACAAGCCTTATCAATAGTTATATATCCCTTATGGAATAAAACAGGTCCATCTGTACATATGCAGTAAACTATATTTAACAATGTCCACTTATGTTATTCTTTTCTATATCTAAGTATATACTAAAACCATCTCCAAAGTAGTATAATAAAAAGCTAAAAGATAAATTATATTTAAAAGCTTTCCTACTTCTGAATTACAAAATAACAATACCTCTGGCTATTTTTTCCTCTCTCTGGAAATACTTCTCCTGTTAAAAGGAGACTAGCCAATTCCTGAGACACAAGCTCTTTACCAAAGTATTGTGAAATAATTACATTCCATGGTCAGAAAGTGATCCCATGGCCACAGATTTATTCAAAGCCAGGAATCTCTGACTTCTGCAGAAAATAGTAAATTCTAGGAGTAAAAAATTGTAGGCATCTTGAAATGATCACCGCAGCAGAATTGCCATAGAATTACTAACATTTGCTGCATGGAAAGAGGAAAGCTGTCCCTCTGTATATGCCTTGATTGCTCAAAGACATTCTGTTACAAATCCCCCAAATAATTTTCAGTATAGAAAGCTGAAGTCTTTTCACACCTTTTTCTACTCTCAAACGTTTCTTCTCCATCACAGCAAAACTGACTGTAATAAAACCAGTTTTCTTTCGTGCAAGAAGGTGAAGAAAGCGGATGGGCTGCAGTTGTATACAGACCTTGTCGTTTTTTAATGCCCTTAATCTGATCTTCTAAGAGCTTCTGTAGATTCCGGTTAGCTAAAACGTCATCTTCTAGTTGTTTTCGCAACATGAAAACGTTGTTGAGTTCTGTTTGCAAGCTATTTATGCTAAAAAAGAAGGAGAAAAAAATCTTCAAGATTCAAGTCAGAACATTTTGTTGTACACCTCAGCATCTTTTATACATCCGGGCTTCTTCAAAGAGCTCGTGTCACATTATCCATCACTGTCTTTCACCACAAAGCTACATCATTTTGATGCATAAGAATAAACAAATCCCTATGCAGAAAAACAAGACTAAATCTTTACATATATGTACTTTTTTTGCTGTTTTGAGCTGTGCTGCTTGTTAAGTCAGCTTAAACATGAAAGGTATTCTACCAGCCAACTTCTGTGTAATTCTTTTTAAGGAAAGTCAAAATTACTAACTTCTGAGAAGTATGCCAGGAAAATATCATTATCACATAACACTGATGGCTCTATGTGTTCCATTATATGGTGACCATGGAATTTCCAATCCACTGCACTAAATGTCAGAGAATTCAGGAATCTTTTTAAAAAGAATTAAATCCATCTTACAGGAGAATATACAGGAACATAGAGCACATCATACTTGTATGAAAATAACAGCATATTGTGAAATGCATTAATTAAAAGGCAGCATGCATGAAAAGACTGTCAGTCTGTCTTCTGACAAGTGTGCTGTTGTCAGTGTTTCCTGCACAAGAAACTGTTGCTTTAACCAATTCTCCCTCACTCAAAAGTATCTTTGGAGAGAGAGCTCTCCTAAATGCCTAGCAAAAAAACTAAGAGTAAAACCAAACACATTACTAGAAACTAAGTAAGTGCAACTTCTCCTTTTCATAAGTTAAAGGTTTTATATGAAAAAGCACTGATTCCCTGCTTGGAGAGACAAGAAATGTCTTGGTCCTGACATCCAGTAGCTTATTTTGAAAAAATAACCAGCCAGGTTGCTTAAAATAAATAATGCCTAAAAGAAGATATGTCAGCAAGAAAACAGATGTTTGCCTAAAATCCATGTCACTGCTGATGGCAATTACACAAATGAGGAAGCTGGATCTATCTGTAGGGCTTGTTTATCTGCTCCCCAGAACTCCAGGGGTTCAAGTCTTCCTTGACATTTACAGCACATCTCAGCCCACAAAACTACGAGGAGAAAACCTGCCTCCAACTTCCAGCTCTGCTGTTGAATCATCACAACCTCTGCAAATGACTGCGCAGCATGCACTGCTCTGTGCACCCGGTAACTCCGTATCAAGACCACAGAACTACTGATCCTGCTCCCACAGAACTTAATTGGAAAACTCCTATTACACTAATTATTATAATTGCAGTTAAAATTTTCCTCATTTGAAAGCTATTTTAAGAAAAACTAATATCAGAGCTATGGTACTTTGTCATTCCTATACAGAGTGTTGACAATCACCTTACCCACAGAACATGTTTCAGTGGCAGATCACGCTCCACCATTTAACATGAAATATTAAAACAAACTGGCTTCTTCCTTCATTTGGTGATTGTTTAACAGAAAAGTCACAAAAGCCTCTGCTCTTTTCCCAGAGATAAAAAATAATCTCCATAATCTGACTTCTATCACTACTTCTAATGAAAAAGATCCCAGTATCTAAAAAAGCTTCCGAGCTGTGGCCAAGCACCAGAGGGTATTACTCCTAACGCACTTAATTCAAATACCAGATCTCATCTGCTTTAGTGCTACTCACTTTATGGTCTCCAAACTATAGGGGTCTATAAACCACCTGCAAAACACAAACACACACTCCCAAGAAGTTGGCAGGTATGAGCCATTGCCTTCCAGCAGGAAGAGTCAGGAGCCAGCAATCAAATGCTGCCAATACCTAATTAAGATCTTTGTAAGTATAACAGTAAAAGTTATTGTTTTATGAAAGATTTATTTTACCTAAAGGCTAAGAATTTTCTTTATTTTATGAAAATGTCTTCTCTTCAAATATCCTACAGGATACAAAGTAGGCCACAGATTTCTTTCTAAAATGTTGTGTTCTTTGATTTTAAAAGGTTAAAAAATACTTGCTTCTGCCGTACTTCTGAATGCTTTACATTGAAAGCATACTCTAAACTTCAATTATTCTGTCTTGTTTAACCTTCTCCAAAATCTTACTGGCTTATATTCTCATCAAAATTCTCCCAGTGCCACTTTGAAAATAAGTATTAGCTGTATTTTAGGAGTAAATCATGGCAAACCATCCAGCACCCAAAAATTCACTGTGGTTTGATTTTTCCCTGATATTCCAACACAGGACATGTACCTCCTCTGAAAACCTAGCTGCTTACTTTGGTACCTAAATGAAAATCTGGCCAAATTCCAATCCAAACAGAAATATTTTCAAAAACATTTAAGTAATTTAGATAATATAACCTCACTTACAAAAATATTTCTCTTTTAAGGAGACTATTACAGCTAGTTTATGCCTTTTGAACATTTGGTCAGTACAAAATAATCACCTCTCCAGCTAAGCTGCACTTTTTTTTTTCCACAACTTCTGACTTTTGCCCTTTGAGTTCAGATTATCCACCAAAATAGAAAAAGTACTCACCTATCCGATTCTTTGAAGGTCTTCACTAGTGTAGAATAAATATTTTGTTCCTTTCTTAAAGCAAGGATCAGCTTTTCATATTCAGCTTCTTTATTTTCCTAAATTAAAATAAGAACATACTAAGCTTTTCAAGTTTGCACATCTATAACTATGTGTACACTGGTGTTCTGAGGAAAACATGAAAGAAGAAGAAATCCAAATTTGCTGAACAACTCTGCCCGTCTCCAAAGCCTCATATGAATCTGGAAATTATTCACAATACTTAGAAGCAGCTGTTATTAACGGAGGCAAACAGCATTTCATTATTTTCATACCCTAAGTCAGTCACACATCTTAACAGTGGTTTTTCATTTTTATCAGAATCTGAAAAGCTTTTCCCCCTGCTCCAAGCATCCTTACTTCCAGGGTTTACAACTTACCGACCCAGGAACAACCCGGCAGGTCGCTATTTCATAGGAGGCGAAGGGAGGGAAGGGAAAGGGAAGCAGAGAAGCCCAAGCACCAAGCATGCATTTTAGAACATTGTCCTAGCAGCTCCCTCCATATACTGGATAAAACTGGCTTTATTTGGAGGAGAGTTTCTGCAAATTCTGCTCCATTTCTGAACAAAAAGGACTCTATTGAGCTAACAAGTAAAGGATGAACAGGTCAGATACACACTCAAGTCAGCTTTCTGCACACTCAGCTGGGTCAGCTGGGTCAGTATAAGCTGCTTCTTGTGCAAAGAAAAGAAAATTGTTTACCTGGAGTCTTGTTTGCAGAAATTATTATTATTATTATTATTATTATTATTATTATTATTATTATTATTATTATTATTATTATAATAAATCCAGCCTCTTATACTACATTCTCAGTAAAGATCCACTAATTTCCCAAGACTTTTTCCTCTCCAAAACAACCACACAGCCATTTTTTCAGCAGAAGGCAAAAAATTGCAGCTATTTAAAGGAGTATTTGCTTGCACTGATTACATAAGCATTATGTTTCTTCAGAAGAGAAAATAACTGGGATAACTATAGCAAATTTAGATGTATTAATGTCAGACACACATATTCGCTCTCTGAGAAGAACAGTAGGCCTTGTTGATTCAGTTTTCTTTTTCAACTGAAAACTGAAAGGAAGAACAAAAAAGTGCCACAGCTAAGGGAAATGTTTATGGCTCTAGGATGACAAGACAACTCTGGAGAGCAAGAATGAAAGGTAATTCTAAAACTAACTAACTAAACTCTCAAGAGATAATAAATCATTAGTGAATAGATCATTAACAAGGAAGAAATTTACACCCAGGAGTTTTAAGCAGCTGTTACTACTCCAACTGCAATTCCTAAGGAAGGAACTGCAACAAAAATTCAGCTACAGTAGAATCTCGTTAATTCACACTAACGATGCAAAGACCCTGTTAATTTGAAAATTCAGTATTCTGCAAAGTAAACAGTACAGAAGCAAGCACAACTGTTGTTTACTTTTAATTATTTACACTCATACGTCACAGTATGCTAGCAAATATGTTAAATAATATTTTGCAAGTGTAATCAAGTTTTGATCAAATTACTCCCGCTAAGGTAATCAGCATGTCAGATCTTCCTGCAGAAAGAGTAGCTTCTGCCACCTCACACTAGAAGAAGTAACCTTGACTTTGTGCACATGCATCACGTTCACCTACCATCATTCCTAATGGTAGCTGTATTCTGACAAACATTTCCAGGTTCTAGTGCAATTTATACATTAAATACTGTTGGTATATGAAGTGCAAATTCATATCATGGTAATTATCTAGATGAGCAGAGGAGGAGCACACAGCAATGGCTTCTGCTGCCTGAATACCAAGAAGCACAAAGGCAACCAGATGGAAGTGGGTGATCCAGAGTCCATTAAGAAAAAAAAAAAATCTCACAAAAAACATGTAAAAAAGTACATCTTACAGCCCAAATTAAAGAAGTTTCATGAACATGTTGGAATCTAGCTTTTCAGAACAGTCACGAAACATAAAATACACAGATTGCAATTTAACTCGGAAAAAGTTTGATCACAATGACATTGATCCGTGACGTAGAAAGCAACAAGAAGAAATAAATCTTTTGACTTAATTCAGTCGGTTAACAGTTTGTTAAAAGTTCTAGTGAACTCTTCCATATGTCTGAGACAAGCCTTGCAATTATTACTGAAGACACTACAGAACTACATCCTAATTAAAAGCTCTTTCTGAAGCACTGGCAAAGTAATGTCACTCTGAAGAGTTTACGGTACACAAATTAGATAACAGTTGTCACCAATTGTTCAGGGTCTATGACTGCTCTGGTAGCAGAGCAGTGTTATACACAGAACTAGGCTCCAGTTTCCTATATTTCTTTTAGAATTCACATGTTAATTTAGTTCTACATTTGCACCAAAATCTCTCAATTCTTTTTTTGTTTTGTTTTGTTTCTTAATTCTACCTGTCATAGACTATACACACTATTAATTCAATTATTTACACACTCTAAATTCAACTAGCTAGGTAGAGGCTAGCAAAATCATGAAGAAGTGTTCCTGATTTTTCAGAATCTTTCATGAGTAAGGGTGAGAAGATATAGCATGAATCTCTCTTTTTTTTTTACATTATTACTGTCATTTCTAAATAAAACGTAGGAGTGAATTATTCCAATCAACTCCCCAATGGTACACAAAACATAAGGCAGCTCTGTAACTTAAATAGACCATAATGCTGTGGGAGTTAATGAAACATTAAACCTCTTGACACATGGTGTGAGCGAAAATGTGTTAGAGGAGATAGCTGCAAGACATCCAGGACCATATTGCAGTGAAAGATTTATATTCCCATGAAAGGAGGCAATCTAATATATTAAAGTCTATATTTAAGTCTGAAATACTATTGCTAAGCAGCAGTGGTGGAAACATAACTTATTTTCATTAAAGGTTTTTCAAATTGTAAGAAATGAATGTAAAAGGTTTATACCTCCACAATAAATATCTTATTGGCAAAGTCACCAGAATATCCGGTCGCCCCACTGAATACTCTCTTGCTTACAACTATCATCAGGATCACTTCAAAGTCTCTGAAGGTTAGAGCATGAATGATTAAAAGAAGGCCATAACCTACACTTCATCACCAATTCATCCATCCATCCACCAGTACCAAAATTTGGTCATTTCTTCTATCACTGCAGTAAACTTTAGGTATGGTCTAACATAAATGAAACAATCACTAATAAGATTAAAATTGTTACAGGCCACTGAGCACATACCTAAAGATAAAAATTACTATAGCAAAAGGCTTGGCTGGTGACTTTTAGAAGATACCATCTCAACCACAGCAAATGTCACAAAGCTGATGACTCTGAGGAACTTACAGCCCTTCTTGGTAACAAGTGAGGCAGGACTAGTGGACTATATACAGATATCCACACAGCACTTCCTCAGGCTCACTCCTTTAAAATGAGATTTCTGATAATGCAGAAATGATGAAACACACCAACCACATCTATTCCCATCACCAGGCCACGCTCAGTGTCACAGGTAAAAAGCATCATGTTTAAAGGGTGTGAAGACACGGATATTGACAAAAAAGACTGCTGTTTTCAGCTAGAAACTAATCTCATCTAATCAGAAATTGAACCACCACCGTGTGTATGTGTTTACAACACTCACTTCAAGAGACTGAAAGCAACAACTGCAATGCACTGATCACTATTTAATAGACAGGATGCTGCTATTAAAAAAAGAAAAGTCAACCACATCACTTTCCATAATTGCAACGACTCAGCAACAATATGCACACTGCATCAATTCCAGCAGCTCAGACACCTCTGCAGCGCTGCAACAAGCACAGCAATTCCAATTCTCACGACACCCATCAACTGCAATGCCCTGGTGACATCAATACCTCCCAGGCATTGACTGTCATTTCTCCAGCTGCAGCACATCAGACATCACAACTGTATGCACACAGTATTCTTCAGTTCCTCCTGCACAGTATTAACTCCCTAAACACATGAGTAATTATAACCAAAGTCAAATAATGTGCTGATCATACAGGAATTAGAAAGTGCCTTGTGTCTGTAGAAACATCAGATTTGCATGACAGTGTGTCAGCTAACTACATTTCCTACTCCATCCTCAAGTGGTATATAAGGTATGTCCCCTTCCCAAAAAAAGACATCACAGAAAGGCTACATTACAACAAATCCAGTATTTTTTTTTTTTACACTCAGAGAAATCAATTCAGAATTATAACTCATATCACTCTGGCCCCTTACTGCAGTATCCACTGTGTGAAAGATGACAGGTACGACACAACAGAACCCAGAATCCAGAAGCACAGCTCAAGACTTGCTCAAGACTAAGCAAGAGCCACTTTTCTCAGTTTTGCTACTTTTCTCAGCAATAAAATGAATCACCAAGGTCTCAAAAATCTTTGTTAGAAATTTATTTACTTAACAAATGCTCCAACAAAAAAAGCTTTGTAAGTATAGGAGTATTGGTTGTGACAGAAAAGCATTAAGCACAAAACCAGCAAAAATTTCCAAAATTACATGGAGTGCACTGCACTTCCAATTCCCTTGGCTGTACAATATATTTCATTCTGAGACTTCATAGATACCAGAGTCAGCAGTTGCATGACTAACCTAATTATCAGTGCCCTCACAGACTCTCTCTCTAGCCCATGACAGTGGCTCAAGAATCCAAAGTCTAATTAGAAACTGTCATTTATCTTCCTCGGCCTGGCCAAGGCACCCAGCAGAGCTTTGGATGTTGGTTGCTTTAAAATTTATCATTACATTAAAATAAAGTAAAAAGATATGATGAAAGAGAGAAAGTTCTGCATCTCTCAATTCAGTTTCTTCAACTTTAAAGATCAGTGAGGCTCGAAGAGCTGGGTTTCTGTTCTCTCTGGTGGGGAGGACCCAGCTGTGCGCTTGTTGAGAGTTGGTGCAGCACTGTAAAGTCATCAAAGAGTCCAAGGCAGCCAATGAGAGCAGAGCTCTGGATAATCTGTGTCCAAAAATTTATGATTAATATGCCAAAGTGGGTTCTTACAGGATATATCTTACACAGAGGTTGAGCTGAGAGGACAATGGGTAATGATTAGGTATTGTTCACAATCACTAAGTGAACCAGCAACAGAGAATAGCTTGTGATTAGAAGGTGGGTACTGGGTCATTACCATGCATGGCTTCGCTTGCCACTGTTCCCTCTCCTGGTTATAGATCTGTAGTGGTAGTGAGGTGTACAGAGGAAAGTTACTGTTTGATTTTCATTAATTCTGTATGATTTCCCATCACTCTCAGGTCTCTTCGTGACAGAAGTTACGTGCATGCACTGCGGTGTGTTTCACAGGGGTAGAATTTTTACTTGGAGCCTTCCACAGACTTTATTTTCTCTGCATATATATTCCCATACACTTTGATACACTCTGCACTGGTACCCTGGCAAACAGTGACGCAGCTCCCCTACTCTAAGCTTGTCATATAACCCATGACTCAATGCATGCTTGTATTTACCTTGTTTAATAATAGTGCCCGTAACTTATTAAGCATCTCATCACTAGTGTGTTCAGAATGTGACAAGACACAGCACTTGTGTTCCCTTTGCCATTGGCTCACTTCATTTTAAACATCCTTGAGAAAATCTCATTAATGACATACATTAATAAGAAACTAAATAGCTTCCTCCATCATTAGTACATACTAGCCTAACTCTTTTTACTTTGTCTAATGCTTTTGGAAACCTCAACATACTAGGCTGCAAACAACACAAAGACAAGAAACTTGCCTTCAAAAGCAGCTTACCTGGCCAGTAATCCATACACAATAATAAAAAAATGCACTGATGGGAGTCAGCAAGGGATTAAAAAACTTCTTAACAGTGCCTGACTTTTTTTTTTTTTTGCTAGTATAGAAGTGGGGTGTGGAGGAAAGAACTAAGGCTACATTTTAAGATTTTGAATTTTGACATCTGATTTCAGGTACTAACAAGTCTTTTCAATTTATGGCATTACAACATATGAGCCCACACCTCAGAGGTCAAAGTCAAAATTCTCTTCAATGTGAAGCCAAAGTATTTATTTGCAAATGATGAGAGTTATTAAAAACTCACCTCTAACTCTCTGACTATCTTCATGGTTGACTGCTGAGACTGCACAGCACATTTTTCCTTTACCAAGCTCTCATTTTTCAGCTCAAGTTCTTCATTGGCTCTTAGAAGGTTCTTGTACTTATTCAGGAGCTCCTGTAATTCTGCATCCTTTTCTTTAACAGTTCCATTGAGTGTCTAACAAAAGAAAACAATGAGACAGTTTTATAATATTTACTCTAGTTTTATATTACAAAATAGAGAAGCAAACAAAACTCAGGTGAATATCCAAGGAGGATCTGTCACGTGTTCTTTGCATATCTCGCAAAAAGAGCTCAATTTAACGTAACAGAAGCAAAAAAAAGAAATTGAACAGAAGCTTTCCCCGATCTTTTGATTATTAAAAAATAAGGTATAGAGCAACCTCTTTGCACTGCTAGTTGAATACTATCAGTACTTTTCATGGTTGTACCTCCAGCTATAAAAAACTGAGCAGGGGTTTGTTAACATTCAGGCAGCTCCATTCTCACATACGTCATTTTGAACGGGCTCCAAAAAACAACAAAAAAGATAAAATATTTCAGTATCTATACCCTCAACTCCAAGTTTCTGCACAATAAACTGAAAAGCATAAGTACTTCAGAGTTTTTAAAGTATCTTACCACAACAGTGAAAATTCTACATAAGTATTAGTAAAGCTTTCTTCCTCCTCTGTCCACACGCTTCATAAAACCCTAACAAGAAATCTTGTTGAATGCCACACATTCTATAATTATATATCTGTTCTGCAAATACAGTATTATAAAATGTGAAGGATTATCATCAAAATCAACAGTAATTCCAAATACAAATGTGATTTTCTAGTAACTCTTCATAAAAAAAAAAATCAAATTATAACTTTCCATTATTCATTTCAACTTAAGTTTACCTACCTGAAGCAGTAGATCCTTTTGATTGGCATTGTCTGTTAGCTGCTTGATAACTAGTTCTTGGCTCTGCAACTTCTGATTACTTTCACTCAAAAGAATATTGTAATGATGTTCAACAGCTTTTTCTTTCTCAGTCATTTCACCATGTAATTTCTCTAGCTGATTTCTAAGGTCCTAAAAAGAAAAAAAGAAACTGAATATTCAGCAAATCAACTTTGAAAAGTTTAAAACTAACAACCCATATTATTAGCTTAACTTTTGATTGCTTTAAATTACTCATATCATTGAATAGTCTGGAGAATGTATTTAAGCCAATATCTTTCTCTTGGCATCAATGAACACAGTTAAAGAAAAAAACCTTTTAGATGAGGTGTCAGTATATTGTCTTCTAAAAAAATCTAGATTGTTATTGCTAAAATGCTTTTCATACTGGACTCCAAGGCTGTTGGGAATATCATGCATGTAGATGTTGTCACTGTCAGAAAGAAACTCACTTCTAAATCAATTTATTCCCTCGCTAGAAATAGAAGAAAATTGGTTACGGGTGATTCAGTTTCCCATTTGCTCTTTTTCTCATCACACCATGAAAATTCTTGCACTAACATTGTATTACCAGTTACTTTTGCATCAAACAAAAGGTCAGAAATGTTAAAACAAACTTAAAATGACCAAGCAGGTCAGTCTTGTGATTAGAAGTTGTGAACAGATCTTGATTCTGACTTAATTACTTCCTGCAGCTCCTTCTACCTTCTCTCCCACCACTACTGTTTGTGTCACTACAAAGTTTTTAGCTGATTTGTTGGAAGTTTCAACTCTGTCCATTGAAGAAGGCATAGCTTGCATATAAACTAGCCTCATTTTATAAGCTTTCACTCTGCAAGGAGATCTAGAGTGTTTAGTCCATGGATTATGTGGAAAAAGAAGTAGAAACTTGTGACAAAGGAGCTGTTGTCCAAAATTAAGCAATTAAAACTTACAGAAGACTTTGTACTATCTAAACTTATTTTCAGACCCAAAGAACCAGGTAACACAGCCTACATCATAAAATAAGTGTTTGCCATTTATTCCCAAAAAGAGCCCATTTGTGAGGAGTCATAAGCCCCTTAAATAGTTTGCACATATGGTATTCACCTATAAACTTTACATTCACCTCCACTGGGATTTAAAATTCAATAGCTGTTTCTTATTCTAAGTATAAAGAAATAGAACTAGTGACACTTTAATTGCAATCTCTTTACAAACTGTTTTATGTCCCCTTCTTGACTTAATTACCTTGCTTCATGCAGGTTCACATCAAATTCTTAACATCATTTTACTACTTCAGTGTTTTACTTCTGTTTATTTTGCACATTAAATACAAATTGTCATTTACAATGTCTTTTGGTTTACTTGCTTAATTTCAGCTTCATTACCAGGACTCAGCTAAGAAATCTCTAATAGCTCCCAAAAATCTCCACTGTTATTCAGTTTCAAAGAATGATTAAGCTTAGACCTTCAGTTCTGCAAACTAATAAAGTTATTTTTTTTCAGGATCAAAAGAACTACCTGCTTGACTAAGAAAACTGAAGAATTGCAGAATCAGGTCCAAGTTTTGTCTATATACACAAACTCTCAAATAAGTTTCTATTTCTTCCTAACTACTAACTATAAATATAAACTGCAGTGTAGCACAGTTCTTTTGGAAGGAGTGCAAGGTCTGATAACAGCAGTGTCTTTTGACTTCAAGTGGGTCACATTAAGCCTATTCATATACAACATGTAAATTGGAAGCAAAGGATCAACTCCAGTGTTATGATTTTCACTGCAATGCAAAGTTCACTCCTTGGCTTTCTATTTTTATATCATTTTTATACTAGTGCATCACTGAGAGGCTTTAAGTGAATACATTATCTATTAGGTAACTAAACTTCAAGGGAACACTTTTGACCTGCCCTATAAGTTCAAGTGACCATCAATACTCTGTGCCTCCTCTTTATGAAAACCATAAACAGCTTTAAGAAGATGACAGACATGCAGAGATAGAAAAGATGTGATAACAGTACTATATTCTCTATTATCTAATCTCAGCCATCTTGGTGTACAACACTTGTCAGGTACAGAAAATATGCTTCTGCCTTTAAAGCAGCACAAATATGATGTCTACATTTATGGAAAGAGGTGGACTGACAGGGCATACAGTTGTGGAAAAAGTAAAAAAGCCTGCAAGAGACTTGCAATTTGCAGATATTTTGCCTCTACTATTTCTGTCCCAAGAGTTCCCTAAATCCTTCCCAAAACAAGCTACAGTTGAGACTGAAAATTACCTTCTTTGCATGAGCTCGAATTCTGTAACACACAAAACTATCCATCACTATAGCAGGTTGCTTGAACTCATTGACCACCCAAATTGTCTGGGAGAAAAATCTATTGGTTTCTATACATTGAGTTGCGAGGATAATATAGTACCCTCAGCTCTCAGAGCGTAAACTTTGCAATTCCCTCTGCCGACCTTTTTCCCAAGAGACTTTCCTATGATTAATGACAGTTGAACTAAGAAAAATGAATGTGAAACACCATAATGCAGAAGACTGGAGCAGATGCCTCCCCCTCCTTGTCAGATGGAAAACAGGCTGGTGAATAATTAAGTTGTGAAGCTCCAAAAACCTCCCTCTCAGGCTCAGCTACAGGTAGGAAGACTAAATAATACATTCTGCCTAATGAGTTTTTCTGCATTTCCCCAACCAACTGATCAAATATGAATACCTAGTAAATACATTCTAATTGCCTACGTTTAGGCCTGGGGAGAGAAAGGATGCTTAAAGTGTTTAATCATGTAAATTTGAACAAACTCTTCACTCAAGAAGCACTAAATCTCTGTTACAGACACAGTAACATGGTGGACACAAGCAACATTAAGGATGAGTTGATGTTTATTCCTCATCAATTGGATTTAAGAATATATGCCCAACGTTTATTTTTTCAAAGAGCTTACAGTGACACTGAACTACTGCTTAACAGCAGCTTCTAGGAACTACAGAACTGGAAGTTTTTGGTCTTAAAGTTGACCTAGTAAAAAGCCAGGGCACCTGCCCACCCTGAGGCTGGGATATTGTTCAAGAACATCTATGCCCATTGCTTCAGAACACTCCTAATACTGGGCACGGTCTGTGATTTGGTAGATGAGCTCACACATAGCAGTTTTAATTAATTTAATTTAACTTTCTTTCATTCTGGGACAGTAAAGCCCAAATCACCTCAACAAGCTGGGTTTCCAACAAAGCAGAAGAATCTTATCTGGATCTCTAAGGTTTGGGGTATTTTTAAATAAATATATGCAAAAAAATTGGGACTATCCTCATTACAGTATATGAAAAGTCATTGAAAATTTCCCTGTGAGGAAGTGAAGAGCTAAAACAGTAGCTCATCACAGGTGTCAAGGGCATTTTCTACAGCTTAGGCACATTCTTGCTAGTTTTATTCTAACAAAACAGAAACACTGATAAATAGGTATCTCAGAGCATAAATAGAATAGAATTTTTAATGCTGTCTCATAAAAAGTTTGCATCAGATCACTGAAGTGGTTTTCCATTTGTCAAAGAGCAAAATATCACAGCATATTTTTTTACTCCCACATATCTACTACTTAATGGGCAACATTTCACAGGCAACATCACTATATCCAAATGTTCTAGCAAGTCTGAAATTGAAGCAGCTGTTCTGCAAGGAGCAGGAAATAGGTTAGGGATATAATTTTTATAAGACTGCTCATCTTTTGGCAGGAATGCTTTTCTCCAAGGAGCTAGTCATTTACATGAAAAACTTGGACATAATGGAGTCAAATAGGCTTCTGTAATACAAGTAACACTGAATCCCCTGGCAACTCCCTACTCAGTTCTATTTTTCCTGTCTTTCCTATACAGGGTTATATTCTAGCTCCCCTGAAAGATGAAAAAAAAGTTCTGAATAGAAAAGACAGTTAAATATAACACACTTTAAATCAATAAAATATGTTCTTTGTGGCTGTTTTACTGACAGGAGCAATCTCTTCTTTCTCTCCTTAACCTCAACACCCTGAAGAAATTTCAAAGCACACCAAAGATAGAGACTTTGTGACGGCAGCCTAACCACGGTTGACAATCAACCAAAAACGCAAGTTAAATCGCAGTCAGGGAGCACAACTTATTTGTTTGCAGGTAAAGAGAGCCCTCTACTGGCTGTAAGTGATATTGCAGGGACAGCAATTTTCACGTATACCTGCTTTATTAAGGTCCTTATTTAATAATTGAACCAAAACATCCACTGAATAAAGACAAGCTCATCTAATCTTTTATGTAATTTAATATAGCAGGACACTAATCCCTAACTGAAGAGAACCAGACTTTACATGGAGGCAGGACCCTACTTGCTAAGCAAATGCTGCCCTAAAGGATGCAATGGTGAGAAGTCTTTAGAAAAACCCACATGACAACGTACACACAAGAAATATGTTTTATGTCAAACACTCAGCAGAAGGTGCAACCTTTTTTCAAAGGACAAAAAGGAGAAATGTGGTCATTCACTTTGTTGCATGAGCTGTGCATGCTAGAAGCAGAAGTGCTCATCTAAACACCTACAGGAAGGTAAAAAACCCTAAACAGAGTATGAAGCAGGCAAAATTAATCAACAGATACAGAACATCATTTTTATGTTAAATTGTGATCAATTAATTCTGTGCTTTGGGAAATTTACAAGAATAAATTATTAAATATACAGCTTGTACAGTGACCCTGCTATGATAGCAAAAAGTAAGCTGAAATTTGGCTTAAAGTTGTAACAACTTACTCCTGTTCTGCATTAGAAATTAAAAGAAAGTTTAAGTAGTGTCATTTAAGATCACTTATAGACATGTAGCAAGACAAATACAGCAGCAATATAAAATGTACATTGTTGTGCATGTCCAGATTCTGCCATCAAAAACTCTGAAACCAACAGCAACCATTTACCACTTACAAAGGCTAACGATTTTTTTCTAGGACCTAAGACTGTCAAGATTATATTTATTTAAAATATTTTTCAGTGCAGACTATATGACTGAATTTCTCTCAGTCTTCTTGGCCACATTCTTTTGAACACTGGCTTTAGGCAAATGCATTTACCTTTCCAAAAAGTACTCACATTAAAAAAACAAATCTTAGAGAAGGACATGCTAGAAATCCTAAGTTATTTTTCAAACTTTATGAAATAAAGGAAAAAAAGTGATAATAACATTAATGGTTTTGTCACTTCTGCTCTTCTGTAGTTGTGCTTCATCCAGCTCCTTCTCCATTTTCTCTCTTTCTAAATTCAGATCATTTAGCTCTTGATCGGTCCTTCTAATCCTCCTTTGTAGTTTACGATTCTCAGCATCCTTTGTAAGGTTTTCTGAAAGCAGCTCTGCTAAGAGAGCCTCCTTTTCCATCAAGAGAGCTTGATAATCCTCAGCACCCTGAAACATAAAGCAGCATTCAAGTTCTATAAGGGTATTTATTGTAGAGACTTGAAGTCTTTACTCCTGTTGTGTCCAAACCCACTCCCGTGCACCTCTTTCCAGGACTTCAAAATTATTGTGCAAAAATAGAAACTGTGGTGCAATAATACAGTGAAATAACACACAACAGGGAAAATGTTACACTGAACATTTTCTCAGCTAATGTAAAAAAGCTTTCAGAATTAGATAAAGATTGACCTGCAAAGAAGTTCATACTGCAAATGAGAACATAATTATTATTATTATTATTGGTTCCCAAAGCTTTTATTACATAAAGCTTTCGACTTTTGGGTCAGTTTGAATCCAGACCAGGTCATTCATACACATATTTTCTATGTGAAACAGCGAGTCTTGTTTGTGTTCTTCCCCACCACATACTGTTACAATTGGGCCTCCTGGAAATTCACAACACAGATGACAGGAGTAGTGGGCTACGCAGCGTGATCTACTCACAGAGAACTGCCTTCAACTCAGGTTTGTAGCTAAGTAGCAGAGTAATGAGGAGAAAGGCTTGCTCTGTCACCCACCATGCAATAGGGGTTCTGTGGACAGGAGGGATTAGTTGCACGCTTTTTAAACCTAGAACCTTTCAAAAATAATTAAGCTCTCAAAAATGAAAGGGTTAAAACTAGAGTAATATTTCAAAGCAGGAATTCCATGGTATGAAAAAGCAAACATAAGCTATAGATTCACACACAGGCCAAAATGGCCTGAAAAAGAAATAGAGTATACTTTTCTCAGTAAAGCACACTTAAAATTTGGGCTTAAGTGAAATAAATGGCTTTTGGCAAGGAAAGTGCTCTATGAGAACTAAACATTACTACTCCATTAGATTCCGAAATCAAAAACCAGTGCAGTCAGTCACAAAAGCTTTAGGTACGTGTACTTCAGGGGCAAGTGTATCAACCTCTTCCAGTCCTGCTGAGCCAAAAGACCAAGTGGATGAACAGACATCATAATGGAAGATTCATCACTGCCTCTAATCAGTACTGGTTAGTTTTACCAGACTTAGTTTTAGACAAGTTTGAAAATATTGCAAGAGACATTATGTTGTCTATTTTAATAGCAAGTTCTTACTTTCTCCCATTTTACATTTTAAGACCTTTATAATGCATAAATTATCATCATAAAGTCCCTTCTCCTCCACACACATGAAAGCATTACTAAATCACATTTTCACAAACAACATTCTACTATTTTATAAGCAGTAGTTTCAGAATTATTATATAAACAAGCACAAACAAGCCTCTCCTATCCAGCTCAACTCTGCTAACATGAAGAGTGTGCTGTTACCATACTTTTGGAAGAAAAACCAAAACATTCTCACATCAACAAAGAAAGCTCAATATCATCTCAGCTCCACAACTATTTGTGTCTTTATTTTTAACTCATTTTCCTTTTACACATTTCTCTCCTAATAATTATCAGTTATTACAGAAAGGAAAAGTCAAGAAAGAAGACAAGTACTCTGACATTTTAACATTCTATCATTTAAATAATTTGATTTGGGAAATTTTTTTCTAAAGCAAGAAAAATTAAACATTTTAAACAACATTTTGAATGAATTTCCATCCTTCTACTTTCAAAGACAGAAAGCACTACCTGCTGTGAGGATTTATGGAGCAGGGAGGAGCACGGATGAGGGAAGCCACATTAATGGCTTGCTTCTTACCTTGAATTTTTGAACATGTGCTTTGTGAGTTGCCTCTCTTGCCTTAGCCAACGAAGCATTTAGATCTTCAATTTCAGAACAAAGCTCCTCATTCTTTAAGTAAAGTAAAATGAATACTATGTACAAAGAGTTATTTCCAAGGGATGGTGATTCAGTAATAGCTATCCCATCTCATTATCCATTCATCCAACTACACAAAACAAATACTTTAAAGAATAAAAACACCAAATGCATCATAATAAATCTTGTATAAAGAAATTGTTGTTCTTATACAACACTCACTAGACTGCCTATCACTCAAGTTAAATATTTCCCATTACTCCACAGAAACTGAATTTCAGCTGACATTGATCTCTCCTATTTTAGCTGTCTTTATGACAGCTCCACTTACTCAACAACATAAAATACTTCTCACCCCTTTTAAGTGGTGCTCAGAGCTGATAAAAATCAGTGTGCAACTGAAAACATTTTTCCTCAAAGTTCTTAAGGGAGAAAGTATCAGTTAAGTATCTTTCTTCTCTCTCCAGTCTAAGACCCAAAACTCTCGATAAACAGGACTGCTTACAGATATGACAGCAGTGATTAAGGACCCACTAGAAGCTTCCTAATGGTTACAGCGAGATCAGTCAACCCCTGAGACACACTGCACACACTCTACACTCAATGATAGTTCTAGAAACCAACAATATCATAATCATCATACCTCTTTTTCCTTTGCTTTTAAGGCAACAGTTAGCCCTTGAATGGTTTTATCCCTTTTCAAACCATTCCTCTTTTCAACAGCAAGCTCATTTTCTCTCTCTTGGAGCTCTTCGTGAAGTGACTAAATTAGATTATGTGAAAGTTGTATTAACTTCCCAGTAAGAGATACTGTAACTGCACATTAATAAGTGCATTCTCTCAGAGTTCTTATATCTTATTACTCAGATTACTAATATAAAATATAGTCCCAAAATGCAAGTCATCATATTAAACATGTGCCTGGAATACAGTATAAGAAGCCTAATCTCATGGGCTGGCCATGAGCATCAGCTTCAATATTTGATGAGCATGCCTATCAGCTTTACTGAAAATTGCTTCAAAAACAAGGTGAGCCTTCTTGTAACCTAACATAAAAGAGAATTCACCAGAGGACTTGCTTTGCTTCCCTTTGAGTCAAGGCCTCTCTGTATCTATGAATGTACAACAGAAGAGATCCCACCATGCACTGCAAGTGGTGGAGGAAATGCAAACAAAACTAGAACTTACCTGAATTTTTTTTTCAAAGGAGTTTCTCTCATTTTTAAGCTCCATTCTAATAGCCTATAAAAACAAAACAGTTGTTGTGGTCAAGTAAATTAATTCTAAACACAAATGTAACTCATTAAGCATTAAAATTAAGCAAAATGAGTTTAAAAACCTTTGGGGAAAAACAAAACAAAACAACCTAAGTCTACACATCTACCTGGGCACAGTATAAGCCTGTCCAAATTACGAAGAAAAAAAACCCCCAAAAAACAACAAACCAACCCAAAAAACCCCAAGCAACATGTTCTTTCGTGAGACAGACTGTACTTGCCACTTGCTGAGTTAATGAAAATGCATTTTTATGTGACATTTATCTATGTCAGCAAGATGCTTTTATCAAGGGAGATTTTAATTAGCACTTTTCCTTCAGGAGGTTACAGAACATATTTTTTTTAATGTAATCATATATAAAAAACAAAGTTGTGCAAAGGTATTCATCAGGGTTTTTCTTCTCCAATACTGCATCCCAATATAGTTTGTCAATTTGTCTCCTATGAAATTATTAACTATGACCCTATTTTCACCCTGACACACAAATACTCTTATGAAACCAGGGTAGCTTTTCCCAACACATACTAATTTAATTGCAAGAAGACCCAGAAATTAAAGCTTATAATTCCACTAATTAGTCCAATCATAGAAGGTCCTCTTCTCCATTTGTGTCAAGATTAGACAAAAGTGTGTAGGTACTGATCAATATTAAGTTCCAAAACAAAATGGAAGAAAATTTCTCAGAAGCATGACAGCCTCCATTACTACTTTCTTAATTCTGCCAGCTTGAATTTATTGTTTGAATAATCAATGGACGGGTGGGGAAATAACAAGCCTTAAAAACTTGTTTCTACATTTCAGCTTTCAGGATATCATCCTGTTTAAGAGCCAAGTAAAATAGAAGACTGATTTCTTAGCACCTTTTATAAGCTGAAGACTAGACTTTCATTTTATTTCATTAGGTTTTTTTATGCCTTACCACAGCTTTCCCTTCAGACTGTAACAGTAGAGATACTTTCCAAAAATAAAACTTTGAAGTCACATTCTTAACTTCTACAGAATTATGTCATCTATTGAAGGATCATTAACATCTAACATTCTTTATATATACTTCTGTAAAGCAATTGCACAGTATCTATAATAAAATACAGGCATAGAGTCAATGGAAAACATGACCTCTCGTTGAATGAACGGCAAGCATGGATAATAAGGATGAATATTGACCACCAAACCACAATATAACCAATGAGTGTTAAGGAAATGGAGAAGGGAGGGAGGGAATAACTGTGGAGAAGAATATTTTTTAAAATTAGCTTAAGTCACTGTCATGCACAAAACCTTTAAAATCCTACACCACATGAGACTTGTAACACAAAACTGTTCAGTCAGTTTCCTCACCTCTATCTCACTATCTTTTTCATGCCTCAAAGCAATGGTAAGTTCTCTGATTTTTTCTGCTGATAAGTTCCCATCATAAGATCCACTCTGAGACTTTTCCTCTTCAAGGTGTTGAATTATAGCTTCTTTATTTTTCAAAGACAGATTCAGTTGCTCTATAAGTCTAAAATTATAAGATTTTTAATATTAATCTTGCATCATCTACCACCAATTCTCCAGTCATTGCAGTAAGTCTTGCAGACAACTTCCCTAAGAGAAAACTCCAGACAATACTTGTAAAATTTAGAGGAGTACTTTCACTACCCCTTCTCCCTCTAGAGAAACCAGAAAAGGTGTCATAACTTTAAAGCAAGCAAGAAACACGGTTGGGTTATCTACAAAGTGCTCATTTCTTATTTTCCTCCAGTACCATTTCAAATGTCTGTATTTTAGTTACATTGTCCTTTATAGCATAAACTAAAAGCTTATCAATCCATTCCACTTCTCAGGACACCCAACACCATATCCTTACAAGCCATCACTAAGTGTCCCTCAAGTATCTAGTTTCATTTATGTTTGTACCTAAGCTGGTTCTCATTCCACATAAGCAAAGAAAAAGAAAGTTAGGTCAGCACTACCTTCTTCAGTCATTACACATCTTGACACTTCAGCATTCCAGCTGAGAAAAACAATGCCTGAGTTTTCTGACAGACATAAGGATTACATGTGAAAACTTTCTGGCATAAGATGCCAGCTGTGATTCTCTCAGTATTTTGTAGCCTGTGAAAGTATCTTTATAACACAATATGGATTCCAGATGTGCTACTCCCAGACAAGTTTAAAGCATTGCACATTAAGATTTGATTCAAGAAGTCAAATATTCTCTTCTTCCACTAGCACTATATTTTTCTGGTCCTGTGAATACTTACACTGATCTACCAAAATGTAATCATAGAAGATGGGGGAAGGAAAAAGAGAGAGGGGAAAAAAGAAAAAAAATTATGATGTTCGTCATACTCCACACAGTCTTCACTTTGGTGATCCAATCCTGACAATTTGTTTCCACACTTTTAGGACTGTTTTCACACCAGCTCTTAGAGCTGGCAACTAAAGTATCTCTGAAAGTAACTGGTTTTATAACTCCTTCCCAGGTCAAGCCATTAATGAGAGCAACTGTGTTCATGCAGATGACTTAACAGAGAGAAAAGGAAGGGGAAAGAAGGGAGAAAACCAAAAAGACAGGTTTTAATTATGGCAGTGGCACACAAGGTGTAGCATTAAAACCTACTAGAACAGTTTCATAATTTTATGCCACTCTAGATATCAAAATTGCAGTTTACAAAAACTGTCTGGAAAACACTGCAATCCTTGCTTTGGTCTTACAGTAACATAAAGCCCATGAAATGAAAAGCCTCAGGCCAACACAACTTTCTGTCACCAGGGTAGACCAGTTATGCACTTACTCACAGAGCAGTTACCTGCAGGGTTCAGTCACAAACAGGAAAGGATACTCCAAAGTGTAAGGAATTATAACAACCTTTTGATCTCCACTCTGGGCTCACGTCCCCAGACTAAGTAAGCTTTGCTGGGAGGTTTGCCAGGCATGTGTTTTACTCTACATTTCTAAACAATAATAATAATTTTTAAAAATCCTCCAAAGTATTGAGATTTGAGTTTACACATTCTCCCCACAACTCACCTTTCCAACTACCTGCCAAACAAAGCCAAGCAAATCAAAACCATGGAGCTCAAACACACTATGTTTCTCTTTCCATTAGATTTACCAACCTCAACAGATAGATCCTTGGGACTAAAGGGTACATAAACACCATGAAAGTAGTAAGAGAACACAAATGGTATGAGTTCAAGTTCTGTTCAGCAATGGTTTCAAGAAAGCAGCAAACAGGAGGTAAGTCAGCAAAGTTACAAAGATGCTTTAAAGCAGGACATGCTCATGTCACATGCACACTGAGTCTTTGCTGTGTTCATTTAACAGGGGAATAGGAAAGATGGTCAGTAACACTCACTCATGTATCTGATAGGATCAAATAATAAAAACCTATATCCATGTTGACTCTTCACATTTTAAGCAGTAAAGAATTCCAGTGCTTAGAAACATCACTGGCAAGAGTTCTGACCTGTCTTTCTCAGCTCCTGTAATCATATCCACATCCTTTGCAGGAGCATTCATAATTGAAGAAAGTTTCTGCTCAGCAGCTATTCTCAGGGCTTTCTCCTTCTCTGTCATTGCAATGGCTTTTTCCACATCATCCTGGGCAGCTTTAAGATTCTGTAATTAAAACACACAATCCCAATGCCTATAAGAACAAAATGTTCACAAAATTTTTTCACTTATCAAAGTTTCTTCTAGCAAACATATGTTGGTATGTTTAATTTAGCAACTTTTACCAAGTATTTCAAGTGCTTTGCAAATGCTTCTGAACTCTTTGTGCCTGTATTTTCAGCATAAATCCATTTTTTGTGGTATATAAGGAAGTTTGTTTCAAAGAAATTAAAGAAATACCCTGATAACAGAACTTGGAAACAAAACTGCCTCTATGCTATGGCTTTAGATTTAGCTATTATAATTTGGCTTTGTCCCACTGTCCTCCCACTATCATAATAAATTGTTACCCTTAAAGAGGTTAAAGAAGTGCTTTTTTATTCAGTCAGAGAAGAAATTAACATTCACAGGCTCACTGTAGCTAATTGAACACTTCCCATCATCATTTATAATATTTTGCAAGAATTGATAAAGTGTGAACCAGACATTTTTCTCTTGAAAAGCAGTGGAAACAGAGATTCCAGTCAACTTCTTCTAGTGGTCCAACTCATGGAGATAGGGAACACCAGAAAAATCACACTTGCCATACCCTACAGAAATTTTTTTCCAGATCTTCATTTGTATCTCTGAGCCTATAATGAACACACCTGAATGGAGATAACAGAAAGCCACAAAATCTCACGTTTATATTGGGCTACTGAAGTCCCATATAAAGGTGGGAAATTACAGGAGCACTTAGAGAGTGGATTCAACTATTTATGAAGCTGAGACCTTATCAGCAGAAGTGTTCAAAACCCAGCCCTTCCTCCTCTAAACAGAGACTGCAGTTCTGAAAATGTAGCCTCCTCACACTGGAATTCAGGAATCAAAGGTTTGTGCTGAATGTACCTAAATACCACCAATAGGTACAAATTTCCTGAAGAACCGTTATCCTCGTATTTGGCAGCTCAAGAGTAGCTAAAAACTCCTTCCCTTCCCCCCCCCCCCCTCCTGGTTTTGCACTGGCTGTTTTTCCAGGGAAGCTGAAACAATTTTGAAAACACAGGTAGATCACAGTATCAAGTCTCAGGCACTAGTACAAAGACAGAACTGATTTCTAACTATTCCTTCTGTTTCAGCCACTCACCTCTTCCAGAAAGTTTACTCTGCTCGTCAAGTTTTCTTCTATTTGTTGCATCTTCTTTTGAGCCTCTTCTTTCACACGCTGTATTTCGGCATCACCACCCTGGGCCAAGCTTTCAACTGCTTTACTGAAAGACCATAATATAGATAGAAATCCCATTGCATATCAAAGTGGAAAACATTTAAAATACAAGTGGCTGATAGATTAGGCACATGCAAGCATCTTCTACCTGCTTGTCACTTTAAGGTTAAATACAAACATCTATACACTATACAGCAATTTTGGTGGTATAGTTTGAGAGCTCCACACAGTGTGTAGCGTCTTCCCAATCCAGTGGGAAGTTTACCTATTGAGACAATTAAGCTCTTAACTTATACATCAGGAATAATAAGCCATTTCCAACTAGGGAGTCATTTATTTACCAGAAAAATACAGTAGAATGAAGAATATCAAAGTCACACTATCCAATATAACTACATTACCATCACTGTGCATTTAAGAATTCACACATGTAATTTCTGTAATAAATGAAGTGATTTCTACATAAGTGCCCTTAAAATGCTACTTGGGGATTCTCAAATTCCTAAAATATCAGACAAAAAACAAACAGAAGCAAGATCTTGGAAATCCTAAGTAACAAACATCAAGAAAAAAACCAATACTTACGAGGCTTTGATGAGTAGTTTCTCTCTCTCCTGTAGATCACGTTTCAGACTTTCTACCTCAACTTTCAGCTCAATGTTCTAGGGGAAAAGAAGGAAAGTGTCTGGAAAGAATACAGAGGTCACCCTACCAAAAGTTATTGGCAACATGTAGATTACTTTTTGCTTGGAGCAGTGATTAGAAAGTATATTTGGGCTAAGAATAGCATAGAGACATTTTAGCTTTTAAAGGACTTATTTTGCAAGGTTCAGGACTTTCCAAAATCTCAAAAAGCATTTAGGACCATTGTATTCAAGCAATTCTATTAAAATATTCTAAATGCATACGATTTTGTGTATTTCTTCAGTGGGACCATCAAACTTCTGCTGCATTTGCTCCTCCAGAAAGTATATACGAAGCTTCAGGTTGAAGTTCTCTTTTTTCAGATCACTGATTTGCTGTGAAATAAGAAAGAGAATGAGCAAATTATGTCATATGTTTCAAACCAAGTAAAATAAAGAGTGAAAACTACTAGCATTTGGTTTTGCTCTCCACAGTGCAAGAGTAGAATTCAAGCCACTGGACATAATTAAATGTGTACATACATGTGGGTGAAACAAACACACATATTCAAATTGTGTAGGTGGTAAAAACAGTATATGATACTCAAGTCAAAATGAAACTTCATTCCCTCCAACATAGTGTCACCCGGGGAGCTGCAAATACTGCAAGTCCTTCAACAGGTTTCTGTCTTCTACAGCTTCAGCACAAGTCACTGAACATATTTTTCTCCTACCATCCCATTCCATCCCAGCTGCATCATTTTTTTTTCTCCATTCCTCATCTGAACAAGAAGAAACCCAACTCCAGATTGCCCCTTCTGAATGTTCTGGGATTTGTTTTTTTGCTTTTGTTTTGGTTTTAAGATATATAAGCACATTGGCCACACACACAAACTTTGTGTGTTTATGTAAGATGTTATCACTTAGCGTGTGTTTATTTTTAGCCTCGCAAAACTCTGAGACACTAGCACTTAAACAAATAACAATTACAGAATAGTATTGTTTAAAAATAAGTAATACATGCTGTCACACAAACAGTGCTTTTTAGAATATTCCTTCTCTAAGGACTAAAATATTGTCTGACTTCACACAAAAAGAATCCAAGGGAGTTTTTAAAACCTAAAAATATTAAATAGTGCTTTCTTCTATAAAATAGAACTGGAACAAAATGAAGATGTCATGTTGAAACAGAAGTATTTTCTTAACAGAAGCTTAGGATTGTAGCCTCATTCATAGTACACGAGGCATGTGAGCCCAATCGAACACCAATAAAACCTTTATCTCACCCCATATTTCATACTGCAATTCTTTGGGGAAAAAATTGCTTATGATTTTTAACTTTCCCAGTAGAAGCAGTAGATGGTTTCATTAAAGAAAGGAGTCTCCCTCTAAATTTTTTAAAGAGACTAAGCATAAAACATTCATTCAAATAAGACTTGTGTCCCCTGCCAGACACTTTCAGCAAAAGGAAATCTATTATGCTACAGAGCTACTAATAAAATATTTATGTAGGCTTTTCCAAACAGTATAATACACTTGTAAAAATTATTAGCAATACAATTCTTAAAATATTTGGCTTATTAAACCTAAGGTTATTTTCTGTAACTGCACTCAAACCCTCCATCTGCAAACAATTCTTCAGTTTAATAATCTTTGTCCAGCAAGACACCTCACCGTTATTCACAAGTATATACCAGCCAAGCAACTGAAAATACACTTGGCTGCTCTGTGGCCCAGCACAGCCTTTGTAGCCCATTCACACATCTGAAGAAGTCTGTCTTTAGAAGCAGTAGTAATGCATACATTTAACTTTATTTTTGTTATCTTTGTGTCATCCTTGATGACCAAACAGCAGTGGAGAGAAACTTGAGCTATTGAAGTTGTAACCGTTTAAAGCACGATACCTCATCAGTATCACAGGGCACCTTGAGAAACTGGAATTACTATTTGGGAACATTCAAATAGATGTGAACATGAAAACAACACAGCTTTGTACTTCAGGTCAGAGCCCAATGCAGAATATTGCTTAAAACTGAAATCCTTACTTAGATTAAAGGAAAGAAATTAAAGATTTCTTAAACAAAGCAAGGCTGCAGAGCTGGGTTAAATCTCATAGCGTTTGGTTTGTGATTTATTTTTTAACACTGTCAGGAGATCATTCTTAACAGTTAGTCTCTGTTTATTCATTCAACAAAGGTTCAAGTGCTAAAGACATTCTGAAATTATATCAGTTGAACTTCTAGTCTTCACACTTTCAATGCATTTCTGAGTCAAAAGGAAAAAAAACAACTTCAAAAGAATTCTGCATTCCTTAATTCTACTCACATGTATTTCAGTGGCAACAGAATTAAACCAAAGAGCTTAAGGGTACTATCTTCAAAAAGCAAACAAAACAGACTAGGCCATCATAAACCAAGAAGTGAAACAGATGTCATCTCTGACATTCAGTTTCTCAGAGGAAAGTTAATTCAGGCAGACTACAATGAAGAAGTTATTGCTTCGTAAAAGACAACCCATAAAACGTGAATAAGTTCACAATACAAAGTGATTTTAATGGCAATCATCTCAACTTATGCATTTACAAACTCAATCTTAATTCCTTTATTCATTTCAATTTCTGTATTTAAAAAAGGAATGAAAGAAGAGAAATAGTAGACACTTCTTGAAAAACCAGGACAATGCAATACACTCTACACAGAATATTCCACACCACAGACAGCATGGTAGCAAACACCACTTGCCCAGCTCAGTTTAGCTCCTTTCCAAGGCTGCACAGCATCTGGCAGCAGAGGCTTTGGTTTCACAGCAGAACACAGTTCTTGCCAGCAGAGACCATTTTACAAGACAGCAAAACTCTTAACTAAGAGGGTTTGGGGAGACAAGAAAAAAATCCACAAATATTATTACTTAGTTCCCTAACTTGATACCAATCAGCCTTTCTATTCATGAACATCTAAGAAACCATAATGAGGCCCTCAAAGATGCATTTTGCCCATGTAATCACATATTCTATCACAAGGTGGTTCCCCTTCCATGTTGCAAGAAAGTGGAACATAGCATGAATACTAAAAAAAATAATAATAATCTACACCTCTGATATTATCTAGCTCAGCATCTTCTCCATGTCCCAATATAAAAGGACCTTTTCTACATGGATCCACTGTTTAGACCATTCAAGGGTATAACATAGCCTCAAACATCAGCAAGTTCATGCAGCAATATATACATACACAAACCATCTCCAAGCAGGAGATATCAGGAACTTTATCCACTAATTCAGATTGCACTGTCAGTCCAAAAGCACATCCAAACACAGCTACTACTGGATGCTTGGTAAATAGTAAAAGGACAAAGAAAGAAAATGCTCCCTTTCTCAAGCTCAGCCTTCCAGTTACCAGCAATCTTAAAGACTCAAAAAACAGATTATATAAATATATATGCATTTAATTGATTCTTCTTCCTTTACTTGAATGGATTTTTGAGCTTTATTATAACACTGGCATCCATAAAAGCCTTTGAGAAGTTTTACATCTCAGTTTAACATAAGGGGCCTGTATCTACCAGGAGGACAGACATCTGTGGAGAGACCCTTTCTCCTCTACATCACACAGAACAAAACCAACAGATTTTTTCCTCCCTTCTACAAGTTTTTCCCCCATGCTGATAATAAACCACTTGCAGAATGTATATTTTGCACTGAGGTCTTTAGCACACATTGCAGTAAAAGACTTCAAGCACATACTAATGCCAAGGCAATGTTTTTCTACCTCAGTCAATTAAAAAAAAAATTAAAAAAGAGAAAGTGAAATAGATACAGACTGTAAAACATCTTTCACCAAGGCTTTCCAAAACAAGCTTTAAATTCTGAGCAAAGAGCATAGCTTTCTCCTCAGAGGGATATAAAGCCACAAGAAACTGAAAGAGTTTAGAAGAAACACTTATTTCAAACATAACAAAGCTACAAAAGGTAACAGCAGTGACAGAAGCACAGGAAAAACTGCAGACACTCGAGTACATCTTAAAGATAGCAAAGCTGCAGCCTTTATCTGTAGCAGCCATCTCAAAAAGCTTTGATTGCCTTCCCCTCTACAGTTTCTTCACACAATCATAAGAACTCTAGTTAAACAATTTAAAATGTGGGATTTGTCCTGAAACACAGCTATACCCCAACCAAATCACCATTCAGCAGTTATAAACAATTGGCTTGTTCAATTTAAACAACCAATACAATTAATATACTTTAAAAATTCAAACGTTTTCCTTTATATTCTAGTAAGTGCCAAAACCAGTTTTATCTACAGAATTGCCACAATGATACCAGACCTCTACAACAAAAGTATTCCAAGCACACTCGTACATAATTATAAAGACAAAAGGTATCATACAGCAGTCAATTAATTAAAAAGTCAAATCCTGGTCTAGTCTAAGCAAAAATAAACGTGATGCTCCCTTGAAATAAATCAGTTGCAGACTTGCAAACCAAGGTCTTACATTTCTGGTGATCACATGAATTTTTGAGCAGCGAGTGCCAACATTTGTTTTGCAACTTAAGAGCAGCATTTGGCTAGTCTCAACAACGTTTTGCCTCTGTTTTTGAAAGCCATATTTAAGCAATGTAGGTCCAAAGCACAGACCAGCCACTCAGTCACACCTCCAACAGATCTGTGTTGACTGACACAAACTAAGAACCTGACCCAGAGAGTTAACACTTCAGCCAGCATCTTAGAAATATCTTGGCCATACATCTGTCACCAAGTCTTACATTAAAAGTCTGCTTACATTTTCATAGTCCTTCATGGTCCGAGCTCTAGTTGGTGAGACTGTATCTTCTGCCACATCTGGTAACACTAGACATTTAAGAAGACAGAACAAGTTCAGACAGCAGAATCTCTAAGCTAGGCTTCAATTTGGAAACAGCAAAGGCCTACACTAATCTAAACATCATAAAAGTACAACAGCTTTTGAGAAGCTTGGGAGGCATTTTTTTTGCCCCTTGTTAAACTTCATGTTACTGCTACTAAGGATTTAGTATCCAGATTTCTTTCTGATCGCGATAAGTTGTCTAGCACTCAAGCTTTCAAATTCCAACATCACCCATTTAAACCAAATTGTATGCCAAAATTAAGCTTTGTGAGATGCACTTTCAATAAGTTCTCAGAGCAACTACAAAGGACTCCCATATTAAACTATTAGAAAGCAGTTCAAATATTTCAGTATCTTACTGGTCAGAGGACAGGCCTCCACTTTAGACTCAGGGAAACCACAGACAGAGGAAATGGTCAGTATCCATGTTCCTAAAATGTAATCCATCCTGAATGCACATGGACTTAAACTTCTGTTTGCACACATGTTCCATAACAGCCACATTTAACACTACTGAATAACTTACTGTACAAAACACATAGTACTTACACCATCTTAAATATGAAGAAGAGGTAGCTGAGGACTCAGACTGATTCACACACTAACTAAAATAATGTATTTCATTTAAAGTACTTTCAAAATAGTCATACAACTACAGAGAGTTGAAAATAACCAGCCAGTGGTTTTTAACTCTTGACATTCTAGTTAATTTCACAAGACAGCTTTCCTAGACCACATGCAGAACACAGTAACATCATGTTGCAGCATTGGTATGTTTCTTATATTTGTTTCTTTTCAGGAGCAAACAGATTTTCCTGGTGAACTATCTAATTTGTCTTAGTTTCAGTTACCTACTTCATCTATACAATGAAGTCAGTCAAGTTGTGTTGCTGGATAGATGCATGCATAAAGAGAAATCAAAAACATACACCTCAAATCCACATAACAGAACAGCTAGCCATACTGGTAGGTTTCAAAGTAATACAGTTCAGCCACTGTACTTTAAAACAAGTGTTTCAAGCTAGTCTCCCACACCTGAAGCTGAACATAGTTACACAGACATCATATAGAAAAACATACTGAATTACAACTTCTGTTCAACAAGAACCAGCTTCTCAATGCATGAATAGATTAAAGATAAGATACTGAGTCTAGATCAGGTTTTCAGGCAGGAAGTAACTGAACAGCTGAACTGGAAAAACGAATGATACACAGCATGCAACTTCCCTAACGCTGAGCAGAAGATGAAGCCGTAATATTGCCTTGCTGGATGTTCCAACTATTTTAATACAGGCTCCACAAAACCGCTGATCACCTTATGTAAGGCTCAGAGCCATAATGACCACAGCCAGCAGTAACTGCACCCGCTTTACACTCTTAAAAATACACGGCTTGCAAAAAGCTGCATCAGTTAAAGACTTTTTCTGCCTTTTCGCTCAGACATGGCGGGTTTTGCTCAGGTTTCGAGATCCGCACGAAGCACCGAGGCCCAGGCAGAGGGGAGGTGGGCGGGACAGCGCGGTGAGGGGCTGGGGGTCCGGGCGGGGAGGCACCGGGCCGGGCTGCCAGTGCGGCGGGGCCCCGAACGCCGCCTCCCTGCCCCGCACGGGGTCCCGCTCGCGATCCGGCCTTACCTTCACCGCCGGCCGAGCCGGGCCGGGGGTCCCTGCGGGAGAGGTCTGGCAGCTGGGAAGCGCTGACGCTGAGGAAGGAGGAGGACACCACTGAGGAGCCGAAAGCCCAGGGCGGGGGGTCGTTCCCCCGACAGCCGCTCGGGGCCGGCAGGCCCAGCCCCGCCACACGCACCGGGGAGGGGGGCGGCGAGCCGGGCGCCTCAACCCAGCGCCCGCGGTGGGACCAGCGCCCGCCCCACGGCCCCACCTGCCTACCTGCCCTCAAACGCCACGGGCAGCGTCAGGTCTTCCCCCGGCAGCGAGTCCATAGCGCTGCCGACTCGCGGGTCCCACCGCTCCGGCTCCTTTGTGCGCGGCTTTGGCGGCTCCGCTGGAATTCAAACGGCCGCAATCGCTTCCGCCATCTTTGCGTCGACGGAGGTGAAGCCGCTGAAGCCACCGCGGAGGAACGTAAAAGGAGGGCACAATAGAAACCGAAGGGGAATCGCCATGTTTGCTGCGGGCAGCTGCTGAAGTTGGACGGGCAGGCGCCATGTTGGCTGAGGGCAGAGTGGTAGTGGGGATGATGGCGACTGCCAGCTGGCCAAAGGGAGAAAAAGCCGTCCGGCGCCATCTTGAATGAGGGAAGCACTAGAGACGTCTGCCAGCCGCCATCTTTTTCAAAGCAGGGCAGGCGACGATGTTAAGCTGCCATCTTTGCTGAGGGCAACCTGGGCACGCCTGTCGGGTCTGTGGCGAGGCGGCCGTAGGGCCCGGCCGAGGCGAGTGCTGGGGGACAGCGCGGCCGGGCGGCGGCTGGGAGCTGTCCCCGCCTCTCCCCGGGAACCTGCGGGTCCTGCTCCGGGGAACACGCATTAGGAAGGGGCTTTTGCTGGGGTGCTCTTGGCAGGGCCGCTGGAGCTGGTTGTTTCCATGTCCTCCACAGCGCCAAACCGCCATCAGGCATGGAGCGAAAAATAATGACACTGTAGTTTCAAATTCTAGTCACTGTGCGTTGTAGCTGGCAGGGATGCACGCCCGGGACGCCAGCTGCGCTCATAACCCGTCCTGCATTGGAGCAGGCTGATTGTGAAACAATCGGGTATTTTTCATAAAGCAAGATGTAAGCGCTGCAGCTCTCCCGTCTTTTCAGGGAGAAAACTCAATTAATGTTGAACATTTCAGAACAGGGACAGTCGGAACTGCCACACTGAATTAAATACTGCCATCATTTCCCTTCCTGGGTGCTGCTGTCCCTGAGGGAGCACCCAGGGGAGGGTCCAGCCTGGGGCTCCAAACCTCACCCAGCTTCTCACGCTCTTCCCTCTCTTTTTGTAATTCATTATTGGAAAACTCTGTGTAGGGTTGAAATACTTTCCTGTAACATTTACCACCTACAACCTGGTGCTAGGGCTTTTGTGCTCAGCATTACCTGTAACGTGAGGAAGCTCTGTTCAGCGAGACACGCACCTGGCCCTCTCCTGCACGAGCAAACGTGCTTAAGCATTGGATTTGGTTTCCTCTTCAGTACCAAGTGTGTCAGGTTTCACTCACTATCCTCTGAGCCATCTCAAAGGAATTCTTACCTGGCTAGAAAATAGGACATGGGTAAGGGCTGCCCATGGACCATGGTAATTGTGTGGTTTTATTATTCCAAATTGTCATGGTTCCCCGTTAGCTCCATTTTCTCCAGGTACTCGCTCCAGCTCTACTCTCTGTTCAAAACAGATGGAAGTTGTAAGTCTGTAAAACGCCCTAGACTGGTAGTAGCGACCATTGCGACCACTGGATGTGTATGGTCACGATAGGCTTCCCATCCCTACTCCTGCCTTTCAGTTTTATGTGTACAAGTGCACGATGGAGCAGCTGTTAGTGCCCAAACTGCCAGGCACTACTTAGCACAACTAAGCTCTTAAATCTCATCTCCTTTCCAACTGGACACACCTCAGGCTTTGCACTTGGGGTCTGATGACCCTGAGATGTTTGGTCCCTTCAATTCCCCCATGGCCCTTGGGAGGCCTTTGTCACCTGACATGACCAGGTCCCCTTTTGCAGTGGCCTCACCTTCTGTCAAGCTGAAGTTAAATTTGCAAAATTGGGTCTGCCATATGGCACCAGGATCTGATCAGCCAGCCTGAAATGTGGCTTCACGTGTTTACAGAGCAGATCTTCATAAAATGAATGAGTGCACTTACCAAAAGGATGACACCAATTTGCTCTTGTTTAAGGTTACCGTAAGGTATTACATATTTGATGCATGCCATTAAATCCGCATCCGTCAGCCACCAGTACAGCACAGACCGTTCACTGCTTGTGGAACTGTCCCAGTGCTATGGGCTGGTACAGCACCTCTGTGCAGGCAGAGCCACGGTTCATGGCTCAACATACCATCTTTCCAAAGAAAATCAGCAGGGCCCTCCTTGCTAAGATTATCACTTGATTAAATGGTTGTCTGATGGACAGAGGCATATAGAAATATACATGTATATTCACACAGACTTGATGGAAAATATCCCTGGGTTACTGCACTGCCCAGTGTTTTAAAATCTGCAGCAGCACTAAGAAGCTGCAAAGGCCAGAAAGGGTTGAGAAACATATTGTTTAGAAGCAGTTAACAACTTGCCTTCTGATAATCTGCTTAATGTTGTTTAACCTTATCTTAATTACTAGTACATTTGGGGAGATTATACCAAATCCTCATACCAGGAAGCTGTTTTGGAGTGATGTTTTCTTACAAAGCAGCCCACTGTCTTTACCACCTCAGAAACAAACTACTTAAGGGAGTCTAGGAAAGAAATTCTTATGGTAAGTGTAATGGTATGGATGAGTTGATGACAAACTCTCGAGGAGCAGGATGAAAGCCAGCTGCTGAGTGACCTGTGGCTGAAGTGTGCTGGTGGCACAAGGAGGATGGATGTCACACGGCTCCTCCTTACTGTCCTGTTCTCAAGTCCCTACTCTGGGGACCTGGTTCAGCATTCAGTTACGCCTTCTCCTGTTACAGTTCAGAGCAAAATTCCTCCTAAGCTAAGTCATACACAATCAAACTGCTCTGCTAATGCAAATCAGGTCTCAGCAAACTCCCTGGAATTTCACCAGTGTGGCCCTTGCTTATATAGCCCTGGCTCAGTTAAACATTTGAATGAACACTTAGTTTTAAGTGCTCCCTTAATTGATGCTGACTTACCTTTCCAAGTTCTTTCCTTAATAATGGCCACAAAGTTAGATGTAACATTCAGCAGGAAAAACTAGCTTTGTATTTGCTTCTGTGCCACAAAAAAAATCAATTTCCTGACACTGACAACTAAGAAAGAAATGCAAGTTTTCCATAGGTCCTTTTGCAGACACTATCAGAACTGTTCACAACTATTGACACCACAGATGGGGATTTCAGAGTATCTGGTAACATAGATTTCCTTTGAAAGAATCATTGTGGTCATGAAGGAAAATCTGATCCAATATCCTCTGCCGATTTCTAGCTTTGCTCTGTAGGTGTTGTTTTTAATGACTGCATACATCTCTGACACAATATGTCTGTGTGAACATCACAGACAATAATGGGGAAATAGGCATTGAGCTACCAAACATGTTAATGAAAGTGCCTGAAAGCTGGAATGGTTAATAAGCAGACACAAGAGATCATGGGGCTCATTTTTCAGATGGATTATCTGACACACAATGTCAACTGTACTTATGAATATCTGATGTTAAAAACCATTTTTGTGCCATGGTCCCCATCTCACATAGAGGGGTATAAATGAAGGAATAATTCTCTTGGAACAAATGGCATTACAGGGATGAGATCAGATTCAATCCTTTGGGTTTCAAATCCAGCTCTGGTTGTTATCAGTGGAAAGACTCCTGCTGAACTGTAATAAACAAAAAACAAATGCAAAAATCCAAGTGGCATAGATACAAATTATATACATTTATTTTTACTCATTTTAAATAACATTCTTCTGTATAAATTCTGACATATATTCAAATCATACACTTTTTTTTTTTAGAAATGCATTTGTAAGCATAGCATATGCTTAGGAGACGCCTTATTTGGATGTGGAGTAAGACTGATGGGTTTCAGTTGGGAGCAAGTACAACTTTTAAGGCCCACATTTTTCTTATTTTAATCCATCCCTCTGACACATGAAGAGCAGAGTCCTGTGGGAGCTCATTTTAAAATTTGACTTTAAAGAGAAATGTATTTTTAGGATTCAATCTCATATCCTTTATTTAAAGGAGACTGTGCAAACTTTCTGCCACATTTACATTGCATGTAACATTGGAGATACAGATGCTGTCTAGCAGTGGTTAACTGGCCCAGGATACCTGAAGGATGCTGACTACATCCCCTCCTCTTCCAGCATGCTCAGTTTGTTCAGCCTGGTCCAAGGGAATTATCATTCCAGTGGATGACATCTCCTGACAGCTCCCCAGGGCTACTGCTCCACGCTGTTATTTCTAGCTAGAGTGGTTCGTAAGATTTGAGATCATCTCTTCACATTAACCCAATCACATTTTTGCACGTCTGTGGCACTCTGTGCTTTCCAAATACTCTCCTAAGGTGTGAGCCATCCAGGCTGCCCCGTGCCTTTGACACCTCATTGCTTTTTGCCCTGTAACTGCTCCGTTATATCCTCTTGCCTTCAGTTAACTGTGGAACTGAACTCACCATATCCAGACCAGCTGGGTCCACAGGGTCCTCACAACCCTGAGGATCGTCCCTTGAGAGCTGATCTCCCACCTTCTCCCAGCCCTCACCTGCCTTGTTGTACCTTCTCTATGCTCTACAGCTACCATACCAGGCCATCAACTGCCCTTCTCCGTGACAGCCACACCACTGTAGCCAGACAGCAGCGTGCCTAGTTAGAAGGTGATGCATGGTGGCCCTTCAGGAAAGCTGCACGTGTCTGTATTGCCACATCAGCCCTAGAAGTCACCCAGATGCCTTCCCCTTGCCTTGCTAGCTTCTGAGTTGGGCCTCAATGCAGTCCTGAACGTCCATTTCTGGTTTACCTGCCCATACTCCAACGTGGCATAGGGCAAACCTCAACATCTGGGAAGCTTCATGACAAGTTATAACACCTAGCAGGTCCTGGTGGCCTTCAGTACCCTGGCACAGGTGTTTTAGCTCTGCCTCCCCTCAAAATACAAAGCCAACCTAAGCTGATTGGAGATATAACAAACTCAGCAGCTTCTTCTCCTGTGGCACCCAGAGGACAGCTGCATGATCGATGGAGAGAGCAAGGAAAATCTAAACTCACATCACCAAAGTCAAACACAAAGCTGTTTATTCTTTCTTTGCCGAGGCACTGATCCCTGTATGGATGTTGTTCCTCTGTGCCAAGGGCCTGGTTGGCTGGAGATGGCTGGTATCTTCTTGATGAGTCATTCTGCCATCTGACAAGCATTGTCCCAAGCTGTGCTCCAGTCCCTGCTAAAGAACATCCTGTGCTTTCCTCTGCTGTCCAAACCTGGGCAGCCAGGTCCCCCCTACCCAACCAAGCTTCCCATCACATCTGCAGGGGCCGTCTAGATCCCTTCATCCAGATGTGCGACCCACAGACCACAGCATGGCTGTACCACCCTCCTGGCAGACTGACCCTAAGGCATCCTGACCTCCTCCTCTTTTCAAACCCAAGGCACAGACACAAAGCTTTTAGAGTAGTTTGGGGGTCAGAAGCAAACACGTCCTGGGGCACGCTCTGGTTTTGCAGATGGCTCTTCTCATTATTTCTACAGTAAGAGAAAAACCAAAGCCTGTTCCTGTTACAAAGTAGCCTCCAGTCACACCAAAATTTGAGGAAGAGATGTTTTGTGGCAATGATGAAAATGATCTACTAAAATATGTTGGAAACATTAAAGTGAGCAACCTGTCCTTCACTTCCCCTGTTAGCACTAGTCCCAGGAGCTAACACTTCCTCAATTACCCTCCTCACCCTGGGAAGTGACCAAGTGCAAGTGTATCGCTAAATCAGCACTGCTACATACCTGGAATTTTTAAGACATTTTCTATTTTGTCACCACTCTGCTCTTTAAGTTTAATGAGTAACTTGAGGATCCAGATTTTCTCCTCCAGTCCTCCCCCGTTTTATCACTAAAAGTAACACTGCTCTGAATGACATCAGCCAAATTTATTACCTAAACTAACCCAGGCCCATAGCAGGCAACGGGTGCTTGTCCAGCGGCTCAGGCCTGTATGCAACATCACATCTTGCCCTCACCGTTTCCCTTGGTGATCCTCACTATTTTCCTTCTTGCTGTGTGTCATCTTTAAATCAGGCAGCAAGTTTTTGAGGCAGAAATAACATTTCTGTGCATGTGTTTAAAGCACCTATTCCCTCTCACCTCCCCCCCCCCCCCCCCCAAAAAAAAGTCTCCAATGCCAAGAAAAGCCTCCATGCAGCACCAGAAAGCAAATAAATAATCACCACATTCTTCCTACCATTTCTCATCTTGAGAAAGATTTACTTTTGCCTGGCTCTGAGGACACATCAGTCAGTTCCTGCTGACCTGTAGCAGGTACTTCATTTATCCTCAGCATCACACGCGCAGCAATGCAGCTTTAGTTCTGAGGTTGGTCATGAGTTAGGTGAAGTATTTGTTTCACACCCTGCTTAAATGTAGTGGTATTGATTTTCCTGGGTCAGACCTGGCAAGTCCCCAGCTCAGGGAGGGCAGGGTGCCTGCCTTGAGGGATGCACATGCTGCAGGTACCAAGCAGGGAGGTCCAAGGTGCCACCTCCCTGTGCTGTTCTCCCTCTGCGAACAGTCCACCAGCCTCTCACAAAAATCAGGGGAAATCAGTAAAACCTAAAAGTACCCTGTAGGTTTTTTTGACAGCTGATTCCCCACCACCACCTTGTGCTACATAAATTTCCTGAAAGCATCCATGCACTTTTAGCTTTTAAGCCTAGAAGCGCAGACAGGCTCCTGTGAGTTCTTCAGCTGAAAGCTGTTTCCACCCAAATCCACGAGATTTTTGCTTTTGCCCTTCCAAAAGCCAGGAGGCTGCGCTCAGCCCTCTGGCAAGTCCCCCTGTCACCGTGTCAGCACAGGAGAGATGGCAATGAGATCCACTCACACAACGAGCAGCCGCTTCAGAAAAGTTCAGCCATCGAGATCAGGCTCTCAGTGCATTCATGACAGTGTATCTGCATTTTCTATGAAGATTTAAAAGCAAGTAAGAGAATAGTACATCCAATTTTTGGACACTTACTAGGCCCTAGTCTTGGCAACACTGGCATTCACTCTGTATTTAAAGGAATGGGAAAATTTGACAGATGCAAGTAGGGAGCACTCACATTTTCTCTAAAAAAGAAAAGTTATTCAATGACACTAGAAGAAAAGCTTTAAGCAGTCGGTGTTTGCCAGAGTCCCAGCTCCAACAATATTGCCATCTAATTTACAGTATTTTAAACAATCTTCTTTTTTTTTTTTCCTTTTTAAACAACGCTACGAACCGCTGTACAATTAAAATCTAGATGATAAAATATGACTGGGGAATAGGGGAGATGAGGGAGGGGTTCATGGTTTTGTTGTTGGGTTTTTTTGGTTGGTTGGTTGTCTTTTTTACAAATAATTACAAATACAATTCCAAGAAGATATATTACATTTTATATACAGAACACACCGTTTCTATCAGGGTAGGGTATTAAGCCTAGCTTTTATTTTTACACGGCAACCCTGAGATGTTGTCATCTTCCCTTGCACAGAAACTATACAAGTTCATTAACTCCTTCTAGAAAAAAAAAATGGATTGCTATGTTTCAATAGCATCAACACCCTGTATAAATACTCAGAAAGGGAATAGCTTAGCCTCCTCCCCAATATTTTCATTATTTTTTTCCTGTTTCCCTGCTTACTGGAAACTGGTAATGGTGACTTTTTTCAAGTGTGCAACTCAACTCCTCTACTTGCCTCTTGGTAGTACAGTGAACAACTATTTCCCTTTTTTTTTTTGTCCTCCTTTTCAAAGAAATTTTTACCAGGAACCAATATGAAGCCTTTACAAAGGTCTGTTTCCTGAAAATCCACTGTTAATTCATGAGCTACTGTTCAAACTAAAGGATGCAGACATAAGTGTTAGGTTGGCTGGAAATCAAGTAGCTTCTAATTAATCATGAAGTATTGCTTTCTTCACCCCACCTCTTCATAAAACAAAATATTTTAAGATCAGCATAATCAAGTCCTTAACAACAGTGAATTCTATGGATCTTTAGGGAGAACAGGACACTGAATGCATTCCACCATATTACCTGAAATTCGGATGTACTACACTTTTTCTCTGTTCACCTGCAAGCTACAGCATGCCCAGCATAAGAGTATCTGAAGAGCAAATTCCTCTGCCTGGAGCCTTGGCACGGATCCTGATACCCCTTCAACAAGCCCTGTAACTTTTTTTTAAGCCAACTCTGGAATAGCTGGATGGCTGCTGCTTCTTCTAAGCTTTATAATTATGCATGGGAGTCGTCAGCGTTAGCTGTCCATTTGGTGCCACTTCATTGCCATCGTCTTCCAAGAGCCCCGAAACATCAGCGTTGGGTATGCTGTCGTGGTAGCTGCTGAAACTGATGTTGTCCTCTTTGAGTTCAATGGTCCAAAAAGGAGCATTAAGTTTCCTATTTTGATACTCACGGTACATGTAGACAGCACCCACAAAGCCCATTAGTAGGACCACAACAATGATGATCACTGTCAAAATAATGATGTTAAACTGAGTCCATGAAACGTCTGCAAAAGCAGAGGTACTATTGTCAGAGGAACTCAGGGGAAATATAGTCTGTATAGTTGTTGGTGACAACGTACTGTTTATCACTGCCGTTGAAAATGATGTTGCCTTGCTGACATTTGGAGCAGAAGTTGTAAACTCCCTTGTTTCTGGGCCAGGCGTGGCTTCTACAAAACAAACAAAAAAATTATTAATAAAAATATTCTAGGTTGGAATCACACACAAGCATAAGAGATTTGACATTGATATCACAGTTATGATGGCACTTAAGTCTACACTGTTAAAGTGGGTATTTTTTCAAAATAGTTTACAAAAATGGTTAGCCAGGGTTGGGTTTGGTTTTTTAAAAAATAATTGTGTGTGTTGAGTTCTCATTGACTGCAGCATTCCTATGCAAAATCTGATGATGGATGGATAGATAGATGCAGTAGCCAAGATTCAATGTTAGATACACGAGCTCATGATGAAAGCAAGCCACCCAGGCCAGCTCATATTCAGCTCCTAAAAACAGGGCTCTACCAAGCTCAGCCAGAGTTTGGACTTTGAACCTAACGAAGGCAGAGATCCACTTGTTTTCTACATGGGCTGCACAATCAGGCACAGAGCCTCCAGGAGCTTAAACCTTTCACAGTTGGTACACCAGATGTAGGATTATGTTCACAGTATTTTTATTTCTGCCTTACCTGTACAAGAAGATCAAAAATGAAAAAGTTAACCATGAGTATTCTGCCATCACAGTGTTTAGCAACAAGTTTCAATATTTATACTGCTTGATGTAAAAGGACAAAATAATCCCAGTTCTGCTTTTGAATGAAGAAGTCATACACAAATCTCGAGGAAGTCCCCAGACTGCGTAACCAGAAGCAGAAGGTAACCAAGTCACAGCAAAAAAAGACTGTGGATGTTCTTACGAAGCATTTGATCACAGCAGAAGCCAGTCTGGATCCTGTTTTGGTCTCAGCTGGCATATGTCCACACACGAAAGATGAGAACATGGGAACTACCAGACTCTGCCACAAGCTCCATCTTCTCTGAAGCCTTTTCCCAGCCACAAAACATCCAAGAACCTCCCTTGCTTCCAGCAGAGATGGGATAACTCCCTTCTCAGGTCCAGGAGTCAGCAACAAGGTAACACTGGAGATCTAGTAAGTGGGATGCAAACTCATTACTCCTTCTTCAAACCCATTGAGCTGTAACTAATAAAGCATTTTCTTCACAGGAATAATCTGATCTATTTTAGATTCTCGAGACCAGGCAGCAGGAACCCTCCAGAAGCTAAAGCCTCTATCAACCAAGATGTTCTCTATACCTATTGCTCCCCAGGACTCTCTGCATCCTCTTTCCCACTCTCTTCCATTTCTCCTTCTGCTATCAGAAATGCAACTTCATTTTAAACCCAGTTACAGCTGCAGCAATTACAGCTGATGGTGCTGTGCTGTATTGATCCAGCTCTCCTGAAGAGAATGGCTACTAATTATGACTGAGGAGGAGAGTCGACTTCCGAAGAACTAATTTTGCACTCTTACATTTCCAATGGCAACAGGAGCTGGAAAAAATTCAGCACATCTCCTGCCACGGGCCCATGGGGGAACTCCCACGAATTAACTTTGGGCTGTCACGTTCCCAGTTCAGGAAATGGAGGAAAAAACCTCCTCTGGAGGGGGTATCACACACCTAATTTCGGCTCCTGCTCAGAGTCCCTCCCTGCAGCAGCTCCTCTATTCTCTGCAGGTCCTGTCTTAGGTTGACAAGGATACTCGGGATGCTGAATGCCAGAAGGCATTTCTCTCTGTAATAACAGGCAGAATTTTGCAGTAGGAAGCAACATGATGGGAGCAAGAGGTTCCTGGATACAGCTTTGGGAGAAGGGCATGAGGAATTCAGTCATCCTTTCCAAATTCCTTCATCAATACTCAATTCTTGGCAAACCCTGACAGTAGCTATAATTAGAGAAAAAACAGAAGAGAGACAATGGCTGATTCACCAGCACGGAAACAAGACTTTTCTGGGCTTTATTTGTGAGTCAGCACCAGCTAAGTGCTGGCAGTGGGGACACGGGTGAAAACATTTCCTGGAGCTGCCGGTAACGTCATGGTGAAACAGTGCCGTGCTCTGAGCGCGGACCGTCGCCTCTGGGCCGTGATACAGCGCTGCCTGTTTCCGCTGGCCAGGGCCGTGCCAGCCCTCCAGATGTCCTCAAGCAGCTCCCTGAGAGCAGCAGCTGCTCAGTCAATGGGCTGCTTTGGCAGCTTTGACATGAGCGTCATATCCAGCTGCTTGATTGAAATGCAGTCTTTGCAAAGCTCCTGCCACCTCCTGCGGCGGATGAGCACCGGCAGGAGCCGCGGCCGTGCCAGCAGCCCACGTGCCAGCAGCCCACGCGCCAGCTCTCGGGGAAGGCTGCGATGCTCGGTTGGGTGGCACGGTGCCACACTGCATCACTCAGTCCTTGCTGCTATGTCTCACCATCGCAGCAGGAACACCATCCATCCAGGGGTGGAAAACACTGACTTTGGTCATCTCACACGTCCTTTGAATATTCTCTCCATCAGCTTTGAAAGCATCAAAATCTTGGTGATGTTTAAGCCCCTGAACAGTTCCTGTGGATACCAGAGGTTGGTACAAAACACGCTGTCTTTTTTCAACCACTGAAGAGTCTCAGACAATTTCATCTGCAGATCTGATGGGTGATGATTTCACTCTAGAAGCCACTCAAAACCAGGCCACTCAAATGCACTAGTGGTTTATGAAAATCTTAACCTAAAACTAGTTTATGCACAGTACCTCAGCATGTCAATTTTTAGGCAAACTGTGTGTAAGAAACTGGAAAGAATCTGTACACCTCTTTAATTGCTTAATAAGAAAGGGAAAAACACAAGTGCCAAGGAAACAGGAAAGCTAGAAGAACATGTCCCAGTCCATTTGAAAGGGGACAATCTTTCCCCACATCAGGAATTGCCTGTAACAATGCCATTAAAATAAAATGAATGGTGAAAACTGCAAGTATACAAGCAAAGCCATACATATGGATTTAATGGAGCAAGGTCATGTAGCTCTTTGCACAAAGACAGAGCTGTGCAGGGGGAGATAATGGATGACCCGATGTAAAACTGCCTTTTCCAGCCCTGTAACAGTACAGTTACAGCTAATGAGCATTCAACTTTTTTGTATTGATCATCTCCCCATGCAGAGAACAACTCTGTGATTACACCTCCAGACAGCAGCATGGGAGTGAAAACCACATTAGCTCCTAATGGAAGTTCTGAATTAAATCTCTGTTGGTGACAAGGACGAATTTGGGCCCAGATACTTTCCTGAACTCTGGGTTCTTTTCTGTAACACCTAATAGCAGTAATGTTTCCATGCATGGAGCTGGAGATCCACCTTGTGGACCAATCTCCTGATAACCACTGAAGGAACAACTTAAGAACCATTTTCTCTCATTTTACTGTGAGTCCTTCTGCTATGTAGTAGCCTCTCTAAGTACCAGAGCTAGTTTGCATCTAAGATGCTACACACAGTGTCTCAGATGTGGACTGAAGACAGATGAGAGATTGCCAGTAAATTAACTCGCTGTGCAAGTTTGGATCTCACCCCTCTGAGTTTTGGGTTCCCCATTTAGAGAAAAAAAAAAAAAGTATCTAAACTTGGTCCAAGTAGTTGTTGTTTGCAGAGTATGAGGAGTGACAAAATTTATTATAAACACCCTTTGTAGGGAACTAGACAGAGCTATTGAATGGACTAGTCAATAAGGATAATTCACTGGCCACTAAGAGGTCAAGTATAGCAGGCAATAGAAATCTGAAAACTTACATTTAGATACACTGCAAATCATTTTTGTTTTCCAGTTTGCTCACTGTATGTTCCCTGCCACATCTAGGAATCAGGGTGGTCACAGAGCTAACTCTCAAGCACAGATCCCAAGGCCTGAAGGTCTTGGTTTTCTTATAAAGGTCTGGTTTTCTTGTCCGTACCACTGGCTAGATGAATCTAAGCCAGTTTGAAGAATTAACAGTCTTCCCTCCCCAGCCTTCAGGCATTTTGTGGCCCCCTGAGCCACGCAGCAAGTTTCAGCACTGATTTGAGGAGCATCTTTTACCTTTCTTGGTGCAGTTGATGCCCTCAGGGTCTCGGACGTAGCCATCCTCACACTCCTCGCAGTGAAACCCAGCGGTGTGGTACAGGCAGCCGATGCACTCCCCGCTCTCCGGCTTGCACACGCTGGGTGACCGCGCTGGGTCCACGTTCCCGTTGCATTTACATCTTACACAGATGCTGTCAGAGTTGTAGTAGCCGTTGTCACACTGGTTGCAGTTCAGGCCAGTGTACCCAGTTTTGCATTTGTCACACCTTGGGGCAGTTTCACCAGGTTCTAAAGAATACAGAGAGGAAAACAGGTACACGCCACAGCCCCTTGCAGGGAATCATCCACTGTGGGCTTTGTTCTGTGGGACCTGACCACAAGTCACTGCAAAAATCAGCAGCCACTGACTATAAACCAGTCTCAAATTTTAAGCTGAAAATAAAACTTTTGAACTGCAGCATTTTCCATTTCCAGGGGAAGAAAAGCTTTGAGGGTTTCTGATGCATCGTACCAGCAGAGAGCATGCTCGGCACGTTGCTAAGCAAACAGGTTATTACTCCTGAACATTTTCATCTCAGACAGTTTCAGAAAACAGCTGAAACTATATCAGGGATCTGAGCAGTCTGCAGGAACTTTTTGACCTATATGAAGCCAGAGGAGGCTTGACTGCAAAACTGACTAGGAAAATATCAGAAAAAGTCTTACATTACAGCTATGGCTCCTCCTCTTTGTTATGTCAAAATAGAGCAGGCAGATTGGGGAATCTCTGCTTGGAGTCCGATGAAAATATTCACAGGGAGGGAGATGTTCATGATGGAGGGCTCAGAGGTACAGATGGATACATGGCACTGCTGGGCATCTCCTGTACCTCTCCTGGCTGCCACAAACCCAGCAGTTTCTCTCTATAAAACTCTGCAGGTTCTTCAGAGCACACTGCAGCCTGTAGCAAAGCATTTCTGATGCCTTCCACTGCACAGCTGCTCTCACAAGAGGCAACACAAGCACCAGGGATGCATCGTGGTGGGCACTGCTTCCAGCAAGATGCCCTGGCTCCCACGAATGGGAGACTCATGGGCTATGAAGCACCTCACTAGCCTGATGCACTTTGAGTGGCAATTTACTTGAAACACATTGAGAAAAGCTACATTTGTTATCTGAGGAATTAGACCAAAACTAAAGCCTTACGTATTCGGCAGGTGCCGGTCGATGCCACGGTGGAGCACGGGCAGCGCTGGCAGGCATGGGCAGGATCAGCACTTCTGTAGAAGCCCTCCTTGCAGAACTCACAGTGGTTTCCCTCGGTGTTTTCCTGGCAGTGCAGGCAGGTGCCTGGGGAATGGACAAGAGCACAATCAACCCTTCAGCAGTAGGAACTGGAGCAGAACATTTGGAGCAAGAATCTGCATGGAGCGCTCTCAATTATCAGAGCTCACAGGTGATTTTGGATGCCCTCTGGCCAAAACATGATCCTGGCCCCTTATGACCTTCTGATGGTAGTCCCCCCTCCACACACACACATAATGTGAAAAAGTAGGCAGCTCCAGCAGAGACCCACAGCTCATCACGTGAAAAGGTCAGTGCAGGTAAACCCGTGCTATCAATATTAAATGGTCCTCAAGGAAAGGGCGTTCAGTTTGCATTTGTGCCACTGAGACAGAATCTTGATGCTTCAAATCCCCAACTCCCACGAGGGGTCCCTTCAACTTATGTTTTTGCCTTTTTTGTCTGTAGCCTCTTCCTACACCACAGAGCTGGTGGTCAGGGGTAAGGACATGCCACCATCCTGCTCTGGGGGCAGATAGCTCTGTGCCACCCACGTGGCTCCAGCTCCTCCATCCCCACCACAGGAGGAACGTTTGCTACAGGCACAAGGCAACAGCAGTTACCGACCTTCCCAGAGAAACAGAGGAGAACTGAGGGTTCACAGGAGCCACCTCCCCTTCCTGGGGAAGCCCCTGAATCAGAAAATTGACTTGCTGTGTCTTAGCACAGGCTGTGTCCTAATGGCCCTCTAAATTGCATTTTGATACCATTGTGACCAGAGGAAGAAAAAAAATCTCTCTAGTTAGAAAAACACAGCCTCTATCAAAAGCCCATCCATCAACAGGAACATCCTGTAATTCAGCAGGTAAGGTGGCAGTGACCCGAGGGAAGCTCATTTGATTAAATCCCATGTATAAGACTCTGAAAAAGCAACAGTCACCTTCTAACAAAGCAGGGCAGCACAGAGCAGTTTATTCACTGCATATAGAAGTACAGACAGGAGATTCACTGAGCTAATCTAGCAGTGCTGCAGGGGTATGGCAAAATCTCAGATCAACATTAACCACACGAAAAATCCTGAATTAGGTTAATGCTGACTGGGGGAAAAAAAAAAAAAACAAAAACCACAGCAGATTTTCTTATTAATATTGGAACAGTTTGGCTCCCTTGCAAGCCCAAGACGCTGCATGGCTCCTACTCTTTCCACAGCCATGACTCTGCAACTAAGCATCCCTGAGGAAGCCCAGCGTGTCCCTGCAGCCCACCCTCGTGCCAAGGGCAGGAAGCAAACCCTGGCAGCTGCTGCTGTTGGGAAGCGGCTGATTCACCGGCGCGGTGAGGCTGGCAGCACCCCGATGACTAAGGACACTTGCTCAGCGTCAGCTCCCACACACTGTTTGCTCTTCACCCAACAACTTGTCAGACACGAGCCAGTGGTTTTTGTGGGAGAGATGTCAGGGTTAGAGGGGAAGATTATCTGCTGGTCTTGGTTTTTCCAGATGCAAACCTCAATCAGCTGCTTCAGCAGGATGCCTGGGACAGGCCAGCTCGTGGAAGGTCAATTTGCTCCATCAGCACTAAGGGTGCCTTGAACCGTGCTCTGCAGGCATTAATGGGGGCATAAATCTGGAATCACACCTGCTTTTTCTGTACAGTCTTGGTCATTTCAGAACCAATGTCTTTCCATTGGTAGAAATTACTTGCATTTATCTACACCAACCCTGCACAATGGCTGCATTTCCAATGAGTCAGCAAGTTGCTCAGCCATGCAAAGCATGCATGGGCTTGCAATCAAGCATCACTGTGGAAAGCCTTAATAATTAATAGCACTTCCTATCCTGATAATACCCTAGGGAAGGATCAGACCTCACAATGTCCCAGAGCTGGGAAGAAGCAACCAAACTCATTGCACAGACACAACATGGGGCACAAGGGTCGTGTCGAAGTAAGCGCTGTCACCTGGGGAGTTCTGGTTGCCCAATTTCCAGCCCAGTAATTTTAAATATTCCTCCTGGCCAGAGCAATGCCATGTGGAGATGGACACAGAGCCGGCAGAGGGAGCCCGAAGTACAGCTTAATGCAAAAGAAACCTTGAAAATTTGACAAAGACTCCACACAGTTGATGTAAAGCTGAGGAGGTCACACAAAGTGCAGTCTCTAGAGCAGGCTGTGCGCACTGCCTTACTTGTTAGATGTCGGGTCTAATTTTTAATTGACTGCTCTCTGTTCTGGTTTTGTTGGATTCCCCCCACTCCCAGCAGCAAATAAAGCAGATGGAGGAAAATTTTTTAAAAAGGGATTTTTGTCACATCAACAATAGGTCATTAACAAAAAAAAAAAAAAAAAAAAAAAGAGTCTTTCTTCACAGTGCCATGGTCAGCGCTGGACAGCCCCAGCAGAAGCACTGCCTGACAGCCCCATCCTGGAGGCAATGTCTGCATTGGGTTTTGTTTTGTTGGGTTGGTCTTTTTTTTTTTTTTTTTTTTAATTTTAATCAAGAGCTGGGGGAACATTGAGGGAGAAAAAGGAGCAGCAGATTATCTTACTCCTTCACAAAACCCACACACCCAGCTCCAAATCAGTAACACAGCTGATATGCGCACAGCTTTAGGTATATATCCTTCATCCTTCGATCCTTCAGTATGAGTAGGACAGAAGCAGATAAAGTTCAGTATAGGAACAAATGCAATGGAGGTCAGCAACTTAAGAATTCATCCTCAAGAAGAACAGATGTGGTGCCTGCCACTGCCCCCGACACCCAGAGAAGCACCCTCTCTGCTGAGCAGGATCAGGGCACTGGCTGGGCACAGTCAGCACTGCAGCTGCCCGTTCCTCTGCTGCAAGCACAGCGGGCACAAGGGAACAGACACCGGTGCAGAGATCGCCCAGAAAGACCATATTTGATGAGCTCTGTCTCTCTGCCAGCTAGGCAAAAAACCACTGCAACATTTTAAAAATTATCACTCCTTTCTAAGCTCCTGGATAAACGTTACAGAACTGCATTTCAGCCTGGAAGTTTTGATGAGAATTTGGATTTTGAAGTGTGAGTTTTGTTGCTAACATGGGGATTGCTCAGGCAGTCACATAACATTGCTCCTCTGGGATCTCTCCTTTCAGTGGAGATGGGAAAGCAATTAGTTTTCCGCCCTGCCCTCCCATAAGCTATTCAAGCACAGGTGCTTCGACATTTGCACTCCATCAACATCTGTATGGGAGAGACAGTCAAAGAAACGATCAAGGAAAGGGAACAAGTCAAATTTATAAAGAGTAGGCAATATTAATGACGTGCTGCCAGTTTTTTTCCAGCGCTAATCACGTTATCTGTGGCAATAACAGCCACCTTACGTCAGTGCCAGTACAGTATATGTTTCCAGGTAAACAGCAGTTAAACAAAAGCTCCTTAAAAGCCCATGTTGTGTGTTTGTGTAAGTGCAGAGAACAATAGAGCACTGATTTCCGATAGAGACTGCAGAATAAAGGCTCTGCACTGCAGCCTGGGATAAATAGCACAGTCTTTATCAATGACTAGCTCTAACCTTGCCCTGCATTTTAATTTCAGTTTTAAGGTAAAGATTTTGGGTACTCAGGGTATAAAGATGCAGATGAAGAGGATGAGAGTGGAGGTCTGCTGAATGAAAACAGCAAAAACCAGAGAGAGAGGGGACAGGTGAAGCCTGCACCCACCATGGTGACCAGAAGGAAGTTACCTGTGAAGCTGTCGCAGGTTTTGGAGCGGTTGTTGCACTGGCACGGCTCGCAGGTGGTTTCGTTAAACCTGTAGTATCCATCACTGCACCGGTCACACTTCAGGTCCGTGACACCAACTTTACACTGGCATTTCCCAGAGCTGCACAGATAAAAACCAACAGTGAAATCTGGATGTGCTGGGAGGCATCCAAAGGACACACCCACGGTCTGTGTTTTGGACTCCTCTCCTCTGCACATAAATGCCTGATGGAAGCAGGACATGAAACCTATGGGCAACAATTTCCAAAGAGTGATGAGGAGCTCAGGAAAGGCTGAATTTCTGAAAAATCAGTTGCTCTAACAGCATTTCCAACTGAGCACCAGAAATCATCCCTCATTCTGGAAAGCCTTGGCCTAAAGCCATCCCCATGCATCAGCCCCCAGCAGATGCTTTAACAGCCCCTCTCTGGTCCCAGCTTCATCAAGCACCTGCACCAGCCCCAGGTCCTGCAGGACACCCACAGTCACTACCCCTGAATGATAAAAGAGCACCCACATGGATAGTCATCTCCCCTCTGCATCCAGCACCTCCTGGATCCTCAGGTGAGCAGCCAATTCCTTTCTCATCACCAGCTTTCCCACTCCCCTGAGAGCCGGCGCAGCAGCTCAGGTATCTTGCTGGGATTTCAGCCCAGGCAGGTGTCAGCCACCTGCCCTCCTCCATGATCCTGTTTATCCCCTCCATGTAACATCCCCACAGCCACCCAGGCAAAGCCCCTCTCCCCAGTCAACTTCTGCTGCCCAGTAGGAGCCAGGGAAAGACAAGAGAGGGTTTTCCCTTCCCTAGAGGTTTCCACTAGAGCCAACCCCAGGCAGGAGCCTGTTTACCTGGGCATGGAGGCTGATTGCGGAGGGTGGAGCTCCACACAGTCAAAATCAAGGCTCTTAGTGTTAGCTGGCATGAGCAAATATCAGGAGGCTAGAAAAAGCAGGAGTTACCCTCATTCCTTTGGCTTTCCATGCCAGTCTCTCCATGTAGAGACTTCAAACCGATTGCTCTCACAAATGACATTATATACTAGTGGCATTTAGGCTCAACTCTCAGAGAAATCACAGGAGTGGATAAAAAGCTCGCTCCCATCCATCCCCCAGCACAGCAAACACCGCCCATGGCTCATCCCACCACGATGGTGGGAACAACTAACGCCTGAGCCAAGGCTGAGAGAGAACAGAAGGGCCTGTCCGTATCTCCAACAGCCCTGGGGTGATCTGCACAAAACCTCAACCCCTGCACGTTGCACAGGGAAGCCAGGACAGCAACCCAATAAACCTGACCTGCTCTCCCCCGGGATGTGGATTTATTTGCAGTCACAGCAGTCAAGGCAGGTATCATCCAGGGAGCAGCCCCTGCCCACTGCTGGGTGCAGCCTCATCTTAGCTCTCCCCTGACTCCCCCTTATTCATACACTTTTTTTAATCCAGTATGTGAGGGTTTGGTGTGCCAGCACAAAGATAATTTATTGTTCTCCCTTGCTCCTCCTGGGGAAGAGCAAGCAATGCACAATTTGCTTCTAAAAGCCCCTAGAAAAATCTGTTGATTAAAACTACTAGAAGCTGAGGCTCCAAATAGCTTGATGCACTGTTGATGTCTTGGTTTTAATTAAAATGCGGTAGATTGCAATGTTTTGGGGAAGACATTGCTTCTGTTAGAAATTAACATAATTTAGTACTTCTGTTGTTCATTTGCTTGCCAAAGGAAGAGGAAATACTCCAAAGCACACCAAAACACGGAACCCGGCCCAAGTGGTTACACAATTAAATAGTTCCAGAATATGAAACTTCAGGCATATTTAATGGACTGATTACAAAAAGGAAAAAGAAATATGATGTTTCCTTGCTCTCCAGACCATTATCTGGAATTGCAGCAGGCAGACACAGAATTCAAAGGGATGCTGTTAAGCAGCTCAGTATGTTTGACTTTTAAAGAGCTTTTCACAAGACCTACCATTAATCCAAATGTTGTCACAGTGTTTAAAACAAGAGCAAACAAAAAGCAGCTTGTTTTTATTTGCTTCTGACCACTACCAGACAGATATTCCTGTAAGCAGGCAGGGGATGGGCAGAGCCAAGCAGAGAAAAGCAACTAATTTTGGGGGGAGATCTGATATTTAGCCTGAAAACACATCTTCTGGGGATGTGCCCTATGAGCAGGACTTTACATGACCAAGTACTAGAGCTGTGCCATCTTCACCCTCCCAGGATTCCTCCTGGAGTCCAGGGTGCTCCGTTTTACTCTCTTCCATCCCTTGACCAAGCCTTTATCTGAATGACACCCTCCTCTTCCTCCTGGCTGGCACTCTTCCATCCAGACTCCCACATCATTTCTGGAGAGGTGGTTTATTTCCCCAGTGACTCTGCGAGAGCTCAATGCAGCATTCTGGTGCAACGTCCTTTGATTTTACTCGTTAGCTTAAAAATAACAGGAAAGCAAGCTATTTAAAAAAAAAAAGTCACTTTTGGAAAGTTTGGTTTTAATGCCTCTCAAGCAGACCTTTTCTCAACATGTTACACATGGCACAGAGCCAAGTTCTGCATGTGCAAGAATTAAATCACTCAGCAAATATAAAGCTTTGCCTGTGGTCATTGCTCCCATAGAATAAAGCCCCCTTACAACACTCCTTTTCATAGCTCCAGTTCAGTAAAGACTGTCAGACACTTTTTAAAGCAAAGGTCAATGATATAAATGCATTGAAACCACACAAAAAAAAAAAAGAAGTCCTGTTAACAGACCGATTGTGCCCATAAAAATCCAGAAACTTGAAAGAAAAGACCCACAGTTTAATACTTGCACAGTGAGAACTGAACTGGATTTTGAGTATAAGCCAGGAATTTATTTTTTGGGGGAAGTGGGGGGGAAGGAGGGGGAATGGAGGAGGGAAACATTTTGATGCAGCAACATCAATTGCTCAACTCCATTTCAGATGATTATTAACTCCACGAAAACCAGCCAATTTTTAGCTCTCAAAAAAGAATTGATGGAAGAATGTGTTGGGACAGAAACAGATTTCCAGTAACAAAAGTCTCCAGCTAACCTTGTTTTTTTTTCTACTAGATTTTTATGAATATACTTATTTAAAGACCATGTAGGTAGTGTATATCACCATCACATCATCCATCAACTTTATATAAGTTTCCTAATGATTAAAAACATCATCAGCACGAGAGATCCCAGCAGAAGGAGCAGGCAGTGGTTAGCTGGCTGGCAGGGATAAGGGCACACCATGAGCAAGGCTCAGATCCAACACTGAGTGATCTGACCCTCCGGGGGTGAGGGCTACACACCAGGCTGGGGACTCCCAAGGCAGGAGCTTGTGCATCTAATTGCCCTCAGCCCTTGGGCATGGTGTTATGCCTTAGAAGCTGCTGTCTTGATGTCTGCAGGGCAATAGCCTGGGGCTGGACAGCACCCAGGGCAGGATGCAGCCACCCAGGGCAGCAGCACACCAGGAGACACTGGGGAGGGGGTTATAAATAAAAGCGAAATATTAGGCAATGGGGAACAGTCTACACCCCAAAATACATCTGCAAAAGCCAATTTGATTTCGCTTCCACTGCCAACAGCCCCCTGCCACTCCACCCAAGGGGAACAGCCCCAGGATACAGGAAATCCCATCACTCACCAAGTGATTTGTGCCACTAGTGGAGACAAAACCTTCCCTGTGGTGGGATTTTAGATGGGACTGCAGTTTTACAGCTACAGGAGGTACAAGGATGCAACAGAGGAACCTCCTCCATGCATGACCCAGGGTGCTGTTAAACAAGACAATCGCAGATAGTTTTGACCTCGCTTGGAGGCGTCCAAGGAGCAGAGCACAACGGACAGGGAACATCTCCAAAATCCCATCTTGTGCCTGGCCTGAAGCTGCAGAACATCACTCAGACAATTTTCTGCCAGGTCTGATGGTCAGGGAAGGACACACTGATGGGACAGGCTCCACCTGGGAACTCGGGCAATGCCCCAACCCTGGACCACTCAGCACAGGACAGCACATGAACTCAAGGCCTGATCACAAGGAAAAAAAAAACCAAAAACAACAACAAAAAAAACCCCAGCATTAAAATATCTGTGATCTGAGACAGATCATAATGTGCAGTTGCATCTGCAATGGCTCTCCAGTTCTCCTCCACAGAAATATCCTTAAGTTAGTGAGGACAGGACAGATGCAAGATGGATGGGAAGACGGAGGACCACAGCCTTAAGGGCTGTTTGGAGACATGCTGTGCACGGTTTAATGGTGTAACAGAAAACCCTTCACAGGCTCTAATCGTTTATTTTCTTTTTTTTTTTTCCCCCAAGAAGGAGGGAAGGGAGAAATTCATTTTGAATGTTTTCCCAGCTGCCAGAAAAACCTGGATGCCCAGATGCCATTGAGAGCCCAGGGGCTGCCTGACCAAGCCAGAACCAGCCAAAATGGTACAGCACCAAACTTTTGTGCCTTTATTTTTAAAACATGAGACTGGCAAGATATTGGGGCAGAGTCAGAGAAGGAGGGAGCTCCCATGGATCTCAAACCAGGGCAGGCCATGTGGATGAGCCACACAAAACTCTCCACAGCCTTGAAGAGCTTTGCCAAATACATTTACTGTCTTCACCTTGAAGGACAAGCACATGTACACACCCCTCACACCACAGCATCACACGTCACTTGCCAGGACCATCCCTAGAAGAGCCGGCGAGGGGTCACGCTGCCTTGGGAAAGAGAAAGAGAGGGCTACAGCCAGCCCTTCCTCAACCCAGTGACATCTCCAGCTTCGCCTGCTGCCCCGTCCCCTCCCAGCCTCTGATTACAGATACACCCATCACTCATCCCAGCAGGGCCTGGAGCTGTTCCTGGAACCTATACAATTAACAGCAGCGCCAGCGCTCCCTGTGAATGAGGGAGAACGCGTTGCTGAACCACGAGCATCTGTAGAACAACCCTCCTGAAAAGGCTTTGTCACACTTTGATGGAATAAGACAAAAGGATGCTGCGCAAGATTAGGAGGATTCAGAAGAGATGTCACTAAAAATGGTGTGTTTCTCCAGCGAGCCTGGCTCCTTTTGTGCTGATTTTCTGTGATGTCTGACAGCAGCCAGGGAATAAATCTCTTACATTTTCTGGGCAACGTAGAAAAGTTAACATTTGAAAGCTAGATGCTCCAAGACGCTTCCATGGAAAACCAACACAGTTAACACTCACAGAATCACAGCATGGTGGGGTTGGAAGGGACCTCAGGAGATCATCCAGTCCAACCCCCCTGCCAGAGCAGGTTCCCTACACCAGGTTGCACAGGAAAGTGTCCAGGTGGGCTTGAACATCTCCAGAGATGGAGACTCCACACCCTCTCTGGGCAGCCTGTCCCAGGGCTCCATCACCCTGACAGTAAAGAAGTTTTTCCCTAAGTTTGTGTGGAACTTCTGGTGTTCCAGTTTTTGCCCATTGCCCCTTGTCCTGAACACTCATCCCAAGCAAAGCAAGAACCCTCGTAACCCACATGTTGATTTTCCTTTAGGTCAATTATTTTGAACACCAGCACGTGGGGAAGCAGAGAGCAGGAAAAAGCTCCAGTAGCACGTGTTTGGGTTTCACCTCCCCGCTCCCTCAGCTCCAACCAAAGCCATCAGCATCCACCAAATGCTTTGGTGGAAGGGTCAGTGCGACCACAGCCGAGCCCCACGCCCGCCACCCCGCTCAGAGCTGCCTTTGTGGAGGGCAGAAGAAGGGGGGCTTTATTGCGGGGAACATTGGGCCATTGTGCGCCGCATTCCTCGCTTTGTGCCGGGGGACGGCATCTGTTTATATGGCAGCCCCCGACGGAGGGGGGACACTTCACAGCTCTGAAAGGCCATTCTGTAAATGTCAAAGGGCCACCTTGTCTGGCCACCGCCGCCTCCACGGCCCCGTCACCCCCGCTGAGGATGCCCCAAGCCGATGGGAAAGCCAGGGAACTCCAGCCTGGGGCTGTGCCGTCTCCTCCGGGTGCCCTCCTGACACCACCCGCCAGGACCTCGGTAGCTGGGGAGGGAGGAAGCAACGGAAAGACCATGATGGCCCTGGAGAGCAAGGCTGGATGGGGTCCTCTACAGTTTGGCAGGAGAAGCAGCAGCAAAAAAGCCTAATGAATCACAAAATCTCAAGCCCAAAGAGTGGCTCTTGGTCTCTCAGATCACCCCTTGGAGATCACAGCAACATGGGGATGGGACAGGCAACCTTGACACAACAAAAAGACACATCAATGGGGAAGGCAGGGAGCTGGGGCTGGTCCCCGCTGGACACACCAATTTTGCCCAGTGCAGTCCCTCCATCCTCCAGTTCTCTACTGATGTCTCCTCACAGGCAGCAGAAAAAGGTAGAAACAACAAGCACTGCCTGAAATCAGGCTGGGCACCACCTCCTTCAAATCAGAATTTGGCCACAAGAGCTTAAAAAATTGAGCCACTATATTTTTGAGGGCAGTCAATGTTTGCCAGAGCAGCAAGTCTGCAACAGACAACACCAGAACAGCAAAGCCTGATGGAAAATCAACAAGAGAAGAGGATTTCTGAGAAGCTACAATTACTGTAGGGGAGATGATAACAATCCACCTTTCACTGCTGCTGTGTCCACTCACTCATTTATTTCCCACCCTTGTCTGCAACCAGATAAAAATGATGCAGGTACAATATTTACCTGCTTGGGGGGGAAGAGAGGAGAAGATCTAACTGGATGGGAGTCTGTAATAGGAGAGTAATTTAGATAATTAAAGCACACAGAAAATATACTTTAATGGGTATTCTTCTGCTTTTATGATGTCCACATGCAACAATTCCCACTATAAAAAAAAAAAATCTGTTCTCTGCAGAATGGTGCTGACAAGGCATTACTGGGAGAGACTGAGCCACTGCTTGTGCTCAGCCAGTCTGTAAAAGGGAGAGCAGTCTTAAAATAGGGAAAAGAGGAGGGGGCTGTTTGGTTTTGAGGGATTGTTTTTTGGGGGGTTTGGGGGGTTTTTTTAATAAGACCTTGAGGACTTGGGCTCCCAAGGTCTTTATCTCCAAAGGGAAGCAGTGCCCAGTGTGTTTTACTGGACTGCTAAAATACAGTAGGATGGAAATGCAGTTTCCCACATGAAGAAGAGACATTGCAGAAGATGACACTCTAAAGACAGAAAATAAAGATTTGTCTGGATGCAAAATGACAACTCCACCTCCTTCCCCCAGATAACCTCCTGTGGCTGGGATGGGCAGAAGCTGTGAGAGCTGTCTCCCTGGCCATCAGTAAGGAAAGGCTGCTCAGTTAGCGAAGGAGCAGAGTGCTGGATGCTTGGGCACCGTGTTTCATCACAGGACATGAACCAAAGTGAACGTCATTTTTGTTTCCCATCACCCTTCTGCTTGTGGGGAAACTGAGGCACAGGCAGAAGAAGCAACTGAAATTGATTTACAGACCCCAAATGATCATGCATCTGTTTTCATTAGGGACAATGATAGCATATTATGTGTGCTTACAGCTTTTTAAGGGAACTGGAAAATCTAACCCAGTTTAGATGGTTAACCCAGGTTTAGTTAAACCACATGTTAACCCTTAAACACCACACAGCAGCTCTTGTTTGCTACCCCAGTGCAATAAAAGTTGAAGGGTGCATCACTTTGTCTTCCCTGGAACCAGGGTAAGTTAGTTTAAAACACAAAATCTCCCAGGGAAATAGGGAATGGAGGGTTAAACCCTTCTCTGCTTCGCAGCTCTACTCCACTATTCCTCCTGTGCACAGTGAGCTTCTCCAGAAGCATCACCTCCACCAGGTGTGGACACTGCTGCTCCCTCAGAGGAGGACAGACACAGCTTTCACCACAAAGTCCCCAAAAGATGGTGAGAGATGCAGCTGATGGGGGGGCAGCTCCCAGTTCAGGTGACTTCACCATGGGCTGGGGCCACCACCAGGCACCCTCCCCTCCCAGATGCTGTCCCCAGGGCTTTGCAGTGGGCACACAGCCCTTCCAGCTCAGCCCGTGCACCCACATGAGTCACCATCCTCATTCTCCACTACTCCATGACCTTGATCATGGCCCTTGAAACTTCAGCTTCTTCCTCCACCCTTCCTCTATGGACTATGAACACTTCCAGGCTACAGCTATCTTTAGCAGGCACCTACACAGCATCCAACCCAGTGAAATGTGGTTTTATCTGAGGTTTCTAGGCGTTACCGCAACACAGGGAACACACTTCCCCACTCTGAGATGTGTCAGCCCTCTCTGAGCAGCCCAGGATTGCATCCAGCCCCACAGCAACCTCCAGCTTCAGCTACACACAGCTTTTTATCTAACAAAAAAATCACCCAAACCAGCACAGAAACCCTCTGTCACCCCAGAGGGGGATCTGTGTAGATCTCCCCAGATAATCAAATTTAAACCACCACCAAAATAGACCTTTGATTAGTGGCTGTGGAGTCCATTCACAGCGACAGCATGTCAGGTCAATGTTCACTCCCAAAATCAACTGTCTGCCTCGGGAAAGGGATTTTTTTTTTTAATTTTTATTTGCTGGTCTGCATTTGAGGTCTAGTTAACAAACAGCATACTTGGGTGTGCCATCTGGCCAGCCATAGAGCATGCCTAGAAATAATAGTAATAATCATCATATGGTGGTGCTTGAAAAGGCAGTTTTACAAAAGCTTGAGTGAGCTGATTGAAACCTATCAGGCATGTTTTGTGTGCCCTGAGAGCTCAGCCTTCGGGCAGTCTGTCCCTCAAATCAGCTGCTGTCAAAAAGGGTCAGAGTCCAAAATTCCACTGCTGTTTTATTCAGAGACTCATCTGAACAGTAGCCGCTTTTTTTCATAAGCCAGCACGCAGGAATTAACTTGGGCAAGTTAGAGTTGGGCTGGGGCTTTAAAAAAAATATTAAATAAAATAGATATAGCTTATAATATTTTTAATGTCAATGAAACAGGAGCTTGTTGCTGGTGTTGGGCAACGCTCAGCCCAAACAGGGACTGCCCAGAGTGACATGCACCAGTCATCCAGGGACTCGGCGGCAGGTAGACATCAAACCCAGAGCTCCAGACCAAATGCTCCCAGAACAAGAGCTAAAAATGTCATTCCTGGATCCACACACACATCTCCTCGCAGTGCAGGAGAGGCTTCTCCCACCTGTTGGGACAGACCCCAATGCAGGGACACACCCCATGCTCCTGTCCTGACAGATTTTGTATCCTACTTCATTTTCCCACACGCTTTGCTCCGCACAAGGCTGCCCATCTCACAGCCGTACGGTGCCCCCAGCCCTACAACACAGACAACTGACCTAATTTTCCTCTTTTTAAACACCCAGAGGTCATCTCCATCTGCAGCAAACCCCACAGAGCAGGGAAGAGGAACACAGAGCGATCTCTGTTAACATCAGTCCTCCTCCCCAAGTTTTTCCCCTAATTTTGCCCTGTGCTGCCTCTTCTAAATGTCTGAGGATCTGCATCTCCCACATCATCAAAGCTGTAAAATGGTGCTGAAGAGGAGAAGCTAGGGAGGTCCTCTGCCATTTCTGGGTCCATACACGTTGGGGTTGGGTGCAATGGCCTATTATGTGCACAAACTCCACCTCATTCTCCTTCACGACTCAGAGCATCTCACCTGAAGCTCCAAAGGGCGTTTCTTGGCTCACTCAACACAGCGAGATGTGAGGAGATGTCACCCGTGTCTGTGCTTTGCCCATTGCCTGGTGACTCAGAGTCAGGGCGAGAACGCTCCCTCCCAGTTAACCCAGTCACTCCAGCAGCACTTCCCTCAAAGATAAGATTTGCCCCATCTGTCTTTCTTCCCAATTTGCCTTTCTAGTAGGTCCAACCAAACTTGAAATTTCTGTGGCAAACCCTGATTATTCCAGTCACATCTTCCCATACCTTAAAGAACCACTTGTTTAGTGAAAAACCCTACACTCTCCACCCCCAAGAATCACCTTTTTTAGTAAGAAGGTCACTCGAGTCAGTTGGAGCATTGCTTTGAAGCTCTGATTTTTCAGAGCTTATGCAAGCAGAAAAATGCAGCATTGAAAGTAAAAGGAAGGACATCAGCACAGGGTTTGGGTGTTTGGAAAGAAAAAAAAAGTATTAAATCATTATAAGCAGCATGTCCCTGCAGAACACTGTGATTCTGACTCAGCCCCAGCCTTAGCAGGGAAGTGCAGGTGTTCAACACACGCTGAGCCTGGACCAAACCCTGAAGGACAACAAGGCTGATGCCAGTACAAGGCCACCAGTGCAGAAGCCCATTGCAGCCGCACACGGGTATCGCTTCCCTCACAGTGCCCTGGAGAAGGGCTGGGGGCTCCAGGAATGCCTGTGCTGCTGACTTTCTGGTGCCCAGGAAGGCTGGAAATCACTGCAGGGTGGTTTGTTGGGGGGTCTCCAAGGAGAGACCCTGTACCTCACTGCCTTACAGGCATGAGCAGGGGACCCAAAGGGTCTGTCTTCTGCTCGGACCATCATCTGCAGGAATAAAGTGACACCCTCAGCAACAAGCCTCTAACAACTGAGATCATTGGAAGTTGGAAAAAAGTTAATTGCATGCTGGCTTTTAAAAGGCAAAACGTGAGGGTGGATAAGGTGAAATGAAGAGGAACACACTCATTATACAAGAGAGCAAAGCGTGAGCCACAGTGACTTTCTTGACACAGCAAAGGAGAAGCAGTGATGGGGTTAAACACCAGGCAAAGCAGGAGCCACACTTCTGTTGGGCTGCTGCTGCTTTCATGATGCTGGACAAGGGCAGAGCACAAAGCTTCACTTGCCTCTGGTGTAATGAACCTCTCTTTGGAAAAGAAACCTCTCCAAAGCTCCTCTGCTCCCCTCCCAAGCTCAAGCAGGAAGGCAGTCCCGTCTGATAGGGTCTAATGGATGCACAAGGCATTAGAGGAGAGGTTCTGCTACCTTACAACTCCAAAATGCGAGTTAACTCCCTTGTGGGCTGCCAGGGCTTTTGCCACAGCTATGGATATTTTTATAATCCAGATCTTGAAAGAGAGGAAGAATATGCTTCATGAATTTTTATAAGAGCAGCTTCCTTCCTGCTTTTTCTTTTTTTTTTTCTTCAGCACTAGCACCAGATGACAAGATCCATTCTTGCCTGAATCTGCATCCTGTATCCCAAAATACCCCCAAATCCCAATGCTGCACACACAGCCCCCCCAGAAGGCCCAGCACAATGCCCTGTCGCTTACCCATCACACTGGGCACTGCTGGAGCCGGCGGGGCTGCAGCCACAGGGCCGGCACCGCTGGCTGCTCTGCTCCAGGTAGAACCCCTCGGCGCAGCTCTCGCACCGCAGCCCCGCGTAGCCCTCCAGGCACGGGCACTGCCCCGTCGTGCTGTTGCATTCGGATGCGTTGGTGCTCCCCACGGCGCTGCAGTTGCACAGGTCTCCTGCAAAGGGAAAGAGAAGCTGAAATGGATGTGTGGGGGGCACAGCATGGAGCAAGACCCCAAATGGGTCCAACACCACTGTCAGCACAGCTGCCCTCCCTTTGCTTACTCCAGGTTGGAAACATCATCACTGTCAGATTGATATTTGTTTTAAAACATTGAGGATGATGAGAGGGCTGGAGCTCCTCTGCTGTGAGGACAGGCTGAGAGAGTTGGGGCTGTTCAGCCTGGAGAAGAGAAGGCTCCAGGGACACCAAGGGGCTCCAGGAAGGCTGGGGAGGGACTTTGGAAGTGACAGAACAAGGAGTGATGGCTTGAAACTGGAAGAAGGTGGGTTTAGATTAGATATTAGGAAGAAATTCTACCCTGTGAGGGTGATGAGATACTGTCCCAGGTTGCCCAGAGAAGCTGTGGCTGCTACTCCCTGGAAGTGTTCTCGGCCAGGTTGGATGAGGCTTTGAGCAACCAGGTCTGGTGGAAGGTGTCCCTGCTGATGGCAGGGGGGTTGGGACTGGATTACCTTTAAGGTCCCTTCCAACCCAAACCATCCTGTGATTCTATGAAACAATAAAATGAAATGATGACACCCTGAGGTTTTGTGTTGGTTTTGTCTGCGATAGAGTTAATTTTCTTCACAGAAAAAAGTCTTCCCAAGTAACCACTGCATGTGCTGAGCCCAGCTTTCCTGGGGATGGAACGTATATATACACATTCATGGGTTCTCTGGTTTCATGACTCCAGGAGCTGACAAGTGCTAGCTGTTGTAATATTAGGATAAATAAGCAACAAGTAGCAAAATCACTAATTATAAGATCCACCATTTCACACAGGAACACCTCCCATTTACCAGCAGGCTGGTTGTTATGACACAGGACCTGCACAACACACCTACACGATGAAGCAGCACCAGCATCTCCCGCTCCTGAAGATCAGATCCAGAATCCCTGACCAGGAGCTGGAGTAGCAGAGGAGTTCCAGGTGTCTGGGCTGCTGGCAGGGGTCCCAACCGCAGCAGCCCAAGCTCCCCTGAAAATCTATCCTCAGGGAACACTGAGAACATGGAAAAGGCTTTAAACCACTGGGGTGGTGGAGTTTGGGGCAGGATGGAAACCTCCTGGCTACCACCCTTCACCACCTAAACCACCACGGGCCACCGTCAGCCCCACGGTGAGCAGGGACAGCTCTGGGGACCCACACGTGTCTTGGGGACACTCCTTGTTTACAGGAGTTATAGAAAACATGCACCAAGCAGTTGCTTTTTTAAGAGAGGAGCAAATCTTTTGATCAAGTGATGAATTCCCAGTCCCCCCACACATTATTTCTGATAATACTTTAAAGTACCAAACGCATCGAAGAGAACAACTTCTCCCCGGCAATTTGTTTCTGCCAAGAGCTTTATCTCCATTCCTTCATTGCAAAATATTTACTGCCTTAATAATTTAAAGACTTCTTCTGCCAAGAGTGAATTATAAACAAGGATTATTTGCAGATATAGTGCATAAAGCATCGGGGGCTTTATGCAACTGCTGGTATTTGTTATTCCCTGAGAAAAGCCAGTATTCAGGGCTCTTCAGAGAGAAAAAGAAGAAGAAAACCTGACTTAAATAAAGCTCAAATCATGACCAGAAGACCCAACACCAATGCTCTAGGTCAGCACAAGTATTTCAGATTATTTAACATTTATATTGGACACTTGTGCCCCAATTCAATGTAAAGGGCCTCAGCAGGTGCCTGGATCGAACTGCACTTAAAACCCAGCAACTGAATAAAGATGAATTTCTGAATATGTGAGTAACCTGCTGAAATCCTACAATATTTGACCCCAGAGTATCTTTGGAAACACAAGCCATAAGGTCTCCCCCATCACAGCAGCATTGTAAAGGCTCCTCAGTGTCCATCCTTCCTGGGGAGCAGCCCTTGCCTTTGAGTCCACTGGTGGAGTGCAGCAGAATGGGAAGGCAGATTATAGAGCAGTTTGCCAAACATGTTAAATGAACATCAAACCATGATAACAGGTTGACTTTTCAAGGAATGTTACAAGCCAAGTGGGAGGAAGGATTCCCCTCTCCCCAAAAAGGGACCAGGGAGGAGCCTCAGGACCTCTCTAACCAGCAGACACACAGGTTACAGCAGCTGACTTAAAATAGCCTCCAATGCTTTCACTGTTCATCTGCTTTCCTCCAACACACTAAGAAATACGAGTTCTTTGGCTTTGTTACTCTATCGATACCTGCACAAAAGTCATTCTGTACCTACACACCTGTGAAATTGCATCTAAATTTTCTTCAATCTAAACCAAATGGAACAAACGCCACAAGATCTGCAATTATCCACTTCAGCAGCTACTTCACATAATGAACCAAATTCCCATCTCAATTATCCAAGTGGAACCTTATCGATTTGGACACTTGGGCTTCTCCCAGCCAACACAAGCCACAAAAACTTGTTGAGTAAAAGCACTTTGGAGTTTGTCAAACAGGCATCAAAACACATTTACCTTTCAAAGCTCATTACATGCAGCACCATTAGACCTGCTAGAGCTGATTAAGAAAAGAAAACAAGTATTGTATCAGTTCTAACAGTGATGGGAAGTGCTGAGAGGGCAGGTCCAGCACGGCAGCGAGGAGCTGCTCCATGCAGAGACCACCATCACACTGCCAGAGCCACTGCTGGCTGATGATGTATCAGACTATGAAAACCCAAGGCTTCATTTAAAACACATTTTGTTGTACTGATGGCAGCTGTGTTGGAGAAGGTGAGAATAGTCCACAGCCAGAAAAGGAAAGTGATAACAAACATCTACTTTAGGCTCTGGGAACACAGCAAAGACAATGAGCACTACAGATGATCAGGGAACAACATCCTGGCTCCTGGCCAAAGCTTGGGTTTTTGGAGCCTTTATTCAGTTTTTCTCAAGCAAATGTTTTGCTTTTGAAGGTAACCTTCAAAAACACCTTACCAAGAGCTTTTGCAAACACAAAGGAACAAATAAGGGTGGACAAACCCCAGAGCTGCCCCACACTGGGACGCTCAGCCACAGCTGGAGGTATCGTGCTGAGGTTGGGATGACACCATCAGCAATGGGAATGAAGTGCAAAGACCTCTCAGGGATGGGGCACTGGTACAACATTCAACTCCCAGCCCTCCCTGACTTTATACAGTCACTCACCCTTGCTCTGCCTCAGTTTCCCCATCCACAGTGTGTTTATCCATTCCTCAGAGCCTCCAAGCTCTGCTCATCTCTGCCTCTGCTTCCCTGTTTCTAAAACACTGAGGTTTCCCTTCCTTCCCCATAAAAACAGCTCAAAGCACGTGGCTATCAGTGATAAAAACCACCACCTTTGCTCATGAAGGTGTTGACAGGCTTTAATTAATTAACAGCCCGATGATATTTTGAGAACTTGGAATAGAGGCACTATAAAAGTGTCTATCACTGCCACATGATACTCATTCAAGGAAAAAAAGAGAAAAACAAAATGAAAAAAGCAAACAAGCAAACAAACACAGCTGCCTTCATAAACTGCATTTGAATCTTTTCATTGCTTAGAGGCAGATGGAGTAAAAGAAAAGGTTTACAGTTTGCTACAGCAAAGGACACGTTGCTGTATGGGAGACATAGATTTAACATGCAATTTCAGTTAGCTGCAACCCTGAATTGATTAGTTATTATGCAAAAGTCCTAGGTTACTAATACACAGGAGACTAGTTCTTTCTGTTTTAATTGTATTGGATCTGGGCAGGGGTCTCATTCTCCAAATCCCACCCCAATGCAAAGCTCTACCTTGCAAACCCCAGTGATGTCCCAGCTCCAGCCAGGTCTGGTGTGACATGCCTTTATCTCCCATCCCCTCCTAGTACTTAAGCAGGACTCATTCTGCTGTAAAAATAGATTTCCCAAATTATTTTTTCACATCCTTTCAGACTTGCAGGGTTTTAAGTCTTCACACGTATTTTAAGCATGATTCCTTCTCCCATTCAAGTGCCTCTTAATGAATGAATAATTTAAAAACAAGCGAAATATTTACAAACAGTAAAAGAAAGTCACTATGAAACACACCAAGATGTCTATATGAAACTATTTGCTGGGGACATCTTGAAACAGTGCAAATCCTGAATGAAGTCACCTACTCACTGGGAGCTGACATGGAAAATCCAAGATGCACATTTTTTTGGTAGAAGAAGGTATAGCTGAAAAAGCAAGCTGTGAAGTCCTAGGGATGCTACTTATTGTCCAGCTTCAAAAGACATCCCCAGGGAGACAGATATTTTTTTAGTCTCTGGACTAGGAGACAGGAAAGAAAATAAGCTTTATATATATAAATGTATACATACATATATATATATAAAACCCTGGACATACTGTTAGTTTTTTACTGCTAGTGCTGCCCTGACATCCTCACTCCTCTCTCTATCCTGTGCACCCCAGTTCCTCCATATACCAACGTCATGTCCCTTCACAACCAGTCTGACCTCCCAGTACTAACCCAGCACAGACTCAACCTCCCATTCATTGGCACAGGGATGAAGCCAGTGTATTCATCGCTCACAAAAGCATCCAGCCCTGGAAAGGCCCTGTTTTGGTATTAATTTAGCAGTTCCCCTCTTGCTGCACTTTATTCCCAAATCCAAGCCCCACCTTCTCTCCCTTCTCCCTCATTTCCCCTTCTCAATCCCTCTCCAAGCACCATTTCTGACAACAGAGGAACAAAGGGATCAGGCAGCAGGTTTAAAAATCTATCCAAGGCCATTTCCTCTCCCCTTGTAATTGAATTGTGGAACGCAGTGTCAGGGGATGTTCTGGGAGCCAGAAATACCTACGGCTTCACAGGAGGACTGGATAAACTCACAGAGGACAGGTCTGCTGCTTAAACACAGGGAAACATCCTGATGGGAAAGTCCCCAAAATTCTGGCTGTAAAAAAAAACATCAGGATTATGTCCTGTCCTCTTGGCATCATCTTCTGGCCAGTCTTGGATGGGTGAAGCTTTGGTCTGACCCAGTCTAGCAGTTTTGATTTTCTCCCCATTCCCACTGCCTGGGGACAGCTGTAGCTCCAGTCCTCCCCCAAACACACAAATCCCCTTTAAACAGTCAGACACAGCTATTTCCACTGGGAATTTTTCTTATTACAGCCAAAGGCACAGCTGTGCTGCACCACTGCTCTCTCCCTTACCCCCAAGAAGATATTTCATCCCCTAGGTACAATCCACCAGTGGGTTAAACCTGCCCCAGCAAACTGGACCAAGGGCAGGACAGTGCTGGCCCATCACAAGATACTGGATAACAAGAGCATCCATGAGCCTCATCACAAGCTGCATCTGATAAAAGATAAGGTCCTGTGTGGCCTAGCCCTTGTAAAACCATTTACTGTGCTTCAGCCCATCCCTTCTGCATCTCTAATGCCACCAGCTCAATGTGAACAACTCCTGCCCTGGACTGGCTTTTGCATTCAACTCCACTGCTCCTCACTTGGGTAGCTGGGTGTAACTGAGCTGATGCTGTGAACACAGGAGCTGTAACTCCAGTACAGGATACCTTTGCCTCCAGCCATTGCAGGCAACATGCCTTCACCCCATGGCTTGCATATCTGAAAGGGTACAGGCTGGTGGAGCTCTCCCACAAGGAGCTGAAGAACATCTACCATGGGCAAAGAGCTCCTGGAAGAATGGGATCAGAGATGAGCTGATGCACTGTAACTTCTTAGAGAGAGGTGTGCTGCCCAAGTCCTAGGATTTATTCACATCTAGGCAACACTCAAAATAATAGTCAACTCACATTACAAAGGTGCATTCAAGTCCTCAGAGCTGTAATTTACTCTCACTTGAGGCTACAATGCAAAGCTAAAGTGGTAGGAAGAAGATCTCAGCCTACCTCAAAAAAAATTATATACATATGTAAGTGTCTCCTGTTATTTTGTGTTCTTTTTATTACTGAGTGCATCAGATTCGAGGCACTTACGGACTCCATCAAGCTCAGGGAGCTGCAGATTCGAGTGTGCTGCTGGTGAAGAGAACGGCATCACTCACATTAATGTTGTTAAGAGCTTCACACAAGTCACTTGAGTTGCTCCATAAAAGGATTGTACAGGTCAACAGGGAGGAAAAGACAAGGATTTCTCAGTGCTTATACATCACTTTTAATATCGTTAAAACATTAAACGTATTTGTTGAGGAAAATTTAATCAAATTGCTCTCTTATCGCTTGGAAAGAAGCACAAAGCCAAGGTCCCAACTCTCGAGGTCACCAGCAGCCACACAAGCTCTTTTCATCAGCAGGAAGCAGGCAGACTTGGGGTGCTGGCCAAACTCTAGCTCAGCCTGTGTCACCTCTCTGCCTTTTATTTTCATTTTCAAAGGGATGCAGCATCACTCCCCAGTTTGGTTCACAGCCCTCCTACCCACCAGCAGTTAGCAAACCAACCTCTTCTCCTTCACCTAACCCACAGCCAGGACTCTCAGACAAACACACACAAAGGCTGCTCACTCCTGGGATCAGTTATTTTTATGCCTTTCCTGCACCTGCCATAAAACATACAGGTGTTTGGTTTCTGAGCAGTTCCTCAAAGCTCCTCCATGCAACGCAAGCACTGAACCATTTTGTTGCTTTCCCTTCCTTTTTGATGCTAAACAAGTTCTCAACCTGTGCAGGGAGCTTTGAACCCGCTCATTCCCCAGTAAATGTGCCTCAAAGTCATACTCACAGATGTAAAGCTGTCTTGGGAGACTAAAGGATCAAACTCTGTAAACACACACAAAAAAAAAGTAAAATATAGATTCTTATTAACCCCATACTCCTCCTGCACGGGGAGATCCCCAGATCATGGCACTGCCAGGGCTGACAGCAGGGCAGAGCACCCAAGGAGCTCCCATCGATGAGACAAGAAGATGTCAGGAGTAGCAGGAGTGGTCCAGTAGTTATTAAGAACCACATTATAACACAGAAGGCTGTGCAGGAGGAATTACACAGCTGCAGTTAAAGAACTATTCCTATATAACAATAAATTCTCACACACAGACAAAGCTTCTGGGCCTCTACTAAGCAAACTGCGTATAAAGAAGAACATGGCCCTAAAGTGTTTATGATATCAGAAGCTACAGTAACTTCAAATAGATCAAATAAATACTTGAGGATTAAAACCTCAACAGTTAAAAAATGGATCCAAGTCTTTTAATTAATTTGAAAATAGTTTTCTTGGCATTTTATTTTAGTTGGTTAGATTTTCCCCACTAATATTTCCACAAATGTCTGCAACCATATAAATATTCCATGTTGCTGTTTGAAAATCTCTGTATTTTTTTACCACCCAGCGTGTGACACAGCCAGCCCAGCTCGGGGTTTAGAGATAAACAAGATGAAATGTAACTTTGGCAAATACCTCCACAACAGCACACAGCATCCCTGGCAGCTCATACCCTCCTTACAGACGTACTTTCTGCAGCACCTCAGGAAACTTCATCATTTTGTCAGCAAAATGCTTTAGTTTGAAGATCAAGACACCTCACACGGGACGGGGCTGGGAATTTATTAGCTGACTTCAATTTTAGTGTCTAGCAACCATGTCCTAGCAGAAAAAGGGATTTAAAAAAGCTGCATGAATAATAGGAACCATAATCATCTGTTGAAGTTTCCATGTGCTCAAATCCCTGCAAAAAGTAATTAAAATGACAAACTTTACTCGGTACTTTGGGGAATTGCAGCTAACGAACGCACAAGTTGATTTCTACAGAAGCTTTAAAGGCGCCACGAAGAACAACCCTGAGCAAGAGTCATCCTTTCAACTGTTTGTATTTGGGCTATAAAGTTGTGTTGTGTGAATAACCAGCAAGAAAACAGGGGTTAGGAGATGAGTTGGAGGATGAGTTTGGATGAAGGCACCTTTTACCGCTTCCCCATCCTTCCCAGTGAGGCTCCCAGGGCTGGCACTCACCTGGGTGAGGGAAGGGGTCAGGTTTGAGCTCGGGCTGGCTCCTCCACTCCAGCTCCAGGCTCTTGCACAGGTTTGCAAAAGAAGGGGGAACCCCCCAGGTATGTTTGCATTTCAAGAAGAGTAGCAATGTACAAGCCAAGTCAGTACCACGGCATTAGATCTTTACACAGAAGGTCAATAAGGCCTGTTTAAGCCTATAGCTTTCCATATTAAAATAATTTGTCTTTTCTTTCCCTCAACACTGGTATAAATCAATTAAAGCCCCACATAGTACTCATGCTGAGATAAAACAGGCAGGTGACACCAGCCCAGGCTTAGCCATGCAGAGGAAGTTCACCCCAGACCTGGGGACATACCCAATTCCTTCCTCAGTTTTCAAAAGCCAGAAATTTTTAGATGCTTCTCTGCAGTGAATGTCCAAATCTTTCAAGAGCTGCCTTCGTACAGCCCTGAGATGTACTGATGTGCAGTGATGTCCCAGAGGAAACACCACATCCCCATAAGTTAAGCAAAAAAAAGAGGCTTGCAGATGTCTCTGAGCAATTCACACCCTGACAGCATCCGTGCTCCCCCAGCACTTTCTGCAGGATCCCAAGATTGGGCAGCAGGAACAGCCAGGTGTGAGATCCCCTCTCCTCTTTTTCAGGGATTATTTGACCAGGAATCTGCAGGAATGAGCTCACACACCACTAAAAAGGGATAAAAAACACAATGTGCTACACTGGAGCTACTGGGTGGGCCCTCCACCATTGCAACTGGAGCTGCTGGAAGGTGAGCGGTGTGGGATAAAGCAGCTGAGCAGGGCAAAGCTAACGGGAAAGAAATATAAAAGCAAAGATATAAAATGCAAACAGCAGCAGGCAGGAGGGGGGAAAAGGAAACCAGTTCTGCAACACTCATCTTCCACCAGTACAAAGACAACTCTGCACAAAACCATCTGATGGCTGCTTGGCCAAAAAAGCCAGAAAGCTCAGCTCAGCGTTTGGCACGTCATACCAGCCCTCACACCCAGCCACGCTACCTGCTGAAACAGCACAAACCCTGTGACCCTGCCGAAAGCCCCACAGTGCTGTCACGTCTGTACAGGAGAGCTTTGTCCTCGAGCCACTTTCTTCTGGCATTGATCTGTTGTGACCAATGCAGACACTGTTGATGCTGGTATGAACCAGTGCAAAACACTCTGGTGTCCTCAGCCGAGGCTCCCAAGGGCTCTGCCTTATTAAAACCATCTTAAGTTCCCATCCATCCACCGGGGATGGTGGGTACAGCCACCAGCCACATCCCACAGCACCCAACAGGTCTCCTGCTGAGGAGGAAGGACCTCCAGCAGAGGATGGAGAACAGGCAGTGGTAACTTCTCAAACCACCACAGCTAGTCTTGTTCTAGATGACCCCAAGAGAGAAGACGACTTTCCTACTGCCAAAAGCCACCAGTGAAGGTTTCACTTGAAAGCAGGAGATGCTCCCTCAGAGGTTGTCCTTCATGCAGGTAGCCACATAGGACTCAGAATACATGAGTTTTGACCATTTGAACAGCAATATAGAAACCTTTTAGGCTGCTCTAATAATTCTCCAAGATGAGAGATGCCTTCAAAGGGAGACTTTGGGCATCCCTGAGAAGTTGAAGGTGGACCAAGGGTGTTCCTGCTGCTGCAAGAGAAGAAGCAAAGTCAGATCCTGAGCTGTGCCTCAGGGCAGGACCTGCTCCTCCAACACACCCTGTGGACCACAGCACCAGGCAGATGTGTCCCCATGTCACCAGATAATTCTGCTGGCACTTCCATGATAGTCCACAACACCGTCTCTCCACCCAGCTCCTCCAGAGCAGATATCCCTGCCCTCTGCAGCGGGACAGCCACAGCCCTTAAAATGAACAGCAGCCAAGGACAACGTGAGCAAGTCTCTTTAAATCCTTCCAAGACAAAATTGAGGGGGCTCGTGCACATCCTCTCAGGTCTTTCAGCATGAAGTGATGCTCTCCACAGACACAGGGCAAGGGGCCACTGTGCACAGCTCTGCACGCAGGCAGCAAGAGGCATTTTTACAACTGTTTTTACTTTTTTAAGGAGGAAGAGAGGGCAGACTTGCTTTGGAGGGTTTTAGGCTATTCTGTGTTTAAGCCTGTGGAGAAAATCTGGAATGAAAACTTTCATCAGTAACTCCAGCAGGTGCCCAGGGCAATTCCTTTCCAGACTGGGCTCCTCAGACAGAGGAACAAAGGGACAGACCCGTACACAAAGGCTTCTTTTATCCACGGTGTTAATAAACACTTACTGAAAGTGTTAATACAAAGAAGCTTTACAGAGTTTGAGCTAAGACCCCCGTCCATAGTCCATCTCTGCTCATTGCATTTTCAAGCTTGGAGACAAGGAAAGCCCCAACATCACAGCATTCATTCCCAATACACTTTCCTAGTGTTTTTCCTACTCTAAATAAATGCATTTAAACACAGATTTCTATTCATCACAAACAGCAAAGTATCCTTTTTCCTCTCTTGTTCACTTTAAAGGCTGCACTGAGGAAGGGAGAGGAGACTTGAAGAGAGAAAACCTTTTGACAGTCTGAAGCCAGCGAGTCTCTGTTCTCTCATTGCTCCCGAGCTCAGTTCCAAGTTTAATAAAGGTGTTTTGTCTCCTTGCTTAATAAGTGGAATTACCATAGCAGAAACTCCAGCAGGGAGAGGGATAGCATGAAGCATGAGTAATCACAACTGGTTTCGGGCAGGTTTTGCCATTTGGGTCCTGTTTCAAGGCTATGACGACATAATGCTACAGGCTAATTTGGAGTTATAGTAACTCTTGCCAGACAAGGAGCTGCAAGTTATAAAGTGCTGCAAGCAGGGAGAGCTGCTGGGATAGGGCAAGGAAAATGCTTTCTGAGCTGGGAAGAGAGGACACTTCCCATTGTGTAAGTTTTATTCCTTTATTTTATAACACAACCCTGTGGCTGCCCTGCTACGCTTTGCACAGGACATGGTGATGCATTTACTTCCCACTCACATCGGGCGACTTTTATTTCCCCCTTTGAGAACTTGTTTCAGCTCTTGCTTTCACCCAGCACCAGCCAAACTGGGTTGCAGATACTGCAATGAGATGAAATTTGCTGGCAAATCCACAGAGGAGAAGTTGAGCTTTCAAAGAGGGAACTGATACTGGCCAGGGCACATCATGGAAAAAAGACACCTGGATGGAGAACTCAAGTGGGGAACTGCAGCAGATCTGGTATCATCTACTGGGGACTTGCTGAGTGGGAGCAGACGGGTAGGGGACAACTCTGTGCATCCAAGCTACACTCCAAACCTTTCACCATCAGCTGCAGGGATGGCATTAATCTAGAGAGGACACATCCACCCCATGCAGAGGGAGCAGGGACAGGGTCCACACATGGGGGGTTTTCAAGGGCAGCTTCCAGCCCCTGCCTCCTGCTCATCTTTGCTTTAAACCCCTGCTCCCTGTAGCGGATTAATTACTCCAATCAAGGCTGCAGATCAGCTTTTAATTTCTCTCCCCTCAGTCATCACACTGCTGCCGACATTGATGGACGCTGCAGCTCCATCCAGTCCTGGCTCCTGCCTCAGCCACAAGGTATCACCTTTGTTTGTTCCTCCCAACAGTTCCCCTTCAAAAGGAAAACGTTTCTATTAAACAGCACAAGTTCAGCAACCACAAATAAACAGTGACTTAAAGTCTAAGCCAATTCTCTGAAACCTTCACAATAAATACCAGGCCTTTTGGTGGAGTACAGCAGGTAACAGCATGTCCCACAGAACAGCCAAATCCTCTTTAAACAGGCAAAAATCTTTAAAAGTGTGATGGGGAAGATGGAAGCAGCCAGGCACAAGGGTTTCAGGCATCCTGTGCAGCCCTCACCAGTCTCACCCACAGCTTGGGCACTAAGCTAAGACCAAGTCTGAGCCAAGATGCTAAACCCTAACTGCTGATTTGCAGGGTCAGAGCCGAGCCCCTGGCAGCACCAGACCACCTGCATCTTGCAACCAGGACAGCATCACAGGAGGAGAATTATCCTCAGCAAAGACAGCACACTCAGTTTTGGATTGGCAAAACCAAGCCTGATCCCAAGTCAGAGATGTTCAAAACCACAGAGCTTCCTCTGTAGCCAGCAGGACAGCTAGAAGAGGTTTGTTGTCATTCATGTCCCAACCATTTCCCCATTTTTGAGGGTTTTCTAATGACTGTCTTGGCATTGCAGAAGCAGGAGCCATGCCTTCTCTTCCCCCAGCCCTACTGCCAAAGAGAAACTCTGCAAAAAGATCATCTGAGTCCCACTTGCAAAGGGGCATCCAAAATCCTGCCAAACCCAGGGGAGCTGCAGGTACCCAACACAACCCTGGCAAAGTGCAGAGAGACTCTGGCTCGAGGTGGCCAATATTGCACACACTAGTCAATATATTACCTGGTACTACACACATACAGGTGGAAGAGGTACCAGCTCCAAGGCAAAGGCCATCTAGCTCACATGCATACATGACAGGGGACACAAGGGATCACAAAAGTGATGGGTGGTAGAGCAGAGGGAGGAAAACATCGATTCCTCAATCCACGAGCTTGAACTCATCATCTACACACCTACTGGAAAGCTTTTAAGGGATTTGTAAACCAAAAATCAGTGACAGACATTGTTCCAGGCACCCCTTGACACCCAACTGGGGTGCTGGGGAGAAAGGCCCTCTCCTGGGCACAGCAGGACCATCACTCCCTCCATCCTACCCCAAAGCTCACCTTCTGCAGGGAAGCCAGCACCACCCTTGTACCCAACTGTGCCTTCAGAGATCAGTCCACTTCTTGTTTATTTTTCATTTTAAATGGATTAGACATGCACAAAAGCCTCCTTTGGAAAGAAACAACCAAGATGTGAAAAGGATGGGAAGACCCAACTGCGAGGCGTCAGCACTAATCCATGTCAAAGGGCACATGGTTGACAAGTTACTGTAAACTTCCAGGAGGAAAAAAAAATACTCAGAATAAAATAGTTAAGCCCAGACAAATGTTTGTCATTCATTATCTGGAATCAAGCTTGGATTTCTCAACAACACAACCAAGCCAAAGCAAGCACGTTAATAATAAAACATTTTTTACAGTGAGCTACACGCTGGGCGTGCAGCCTGCCCTTGAAGGGAGAAAGGCTGGAGGCAGGTGGAGGCTCTGTTTGCCTTTCTCTGATAACAGGTATTTAGTTTTCTACGTCACTTTGCTTTATCGTAGCCTGAAACATGGCCAAGCAGCCCGGCTCCACCTCCCCATCTGCTCCCAGTGCCAGCTGGCCCTGCAGCCGAGGTGATGCTGTGCAGCACGTGGTGATGCCACAGAGCTCACCAGCTCCCCCCAATCCAAACCAGGGAGACCTCCAGCCCTGCCCAGGAATTGGGGAGCATTGCTGGAAAACCCCACAGGACAGATCTTAATGCGACGTAGCTGCTCACAAGGAGGAGAGTGCTGGGAGGTGGGATGGCCACGCTCATGTCCAAGTCACCCCAGGTGCTTAAAAACAAGGCAAATCCCCCCAAACCCTTATGCAAGCACTGGGACTGGGAAAAAAACCCCAATGAGCAGAGCAGGGAAGGGCAGAGCACGAAGGGGCTGCTCTCATTATCTGGGGAGGCTCCGGGGAAGACGTCTCCTGTATTGGCACAAAATGTGCCAACACCCAGCACAGGCAAGAGCTGACAGGTCGGCATGCTCCACTTGGATTCAAAGAACCTTTTGTTTTGATAAACAACCTGGAGCAGATTTTCCACCTTCTCTGGATATCCTGGGCTTCCAATTGCATCCCAGTCCAGCTCCCCACACTCCTGGGGCTGCACTTTGGGGTAGGAAGGGGGGAACAGAGACAACCCCCCGTCTGCAGGCTCTGCCCAAGGCACCGTGCCCTTTCCCCACCCAACAGCACCACGAAGGTGCAGATGCTTCTGCCCCATTACTCACACATCTGCAATCCAGGCGTGTTTTGGGGAAGTAACTCTGTTTGTAGGAGTTGTACCCAAAAATCCTGCCTGTTCCCTCAGTGCCCAATGCGATGCATCCCTCCCAATTTTGCCCCCAAATAACTGGCTTGCTGCATGCTCCTGTTAGCACATCTATTTTGGGGTAGAGGGAGAAGACTAGAAAACAGTCTATAATATTTAATTTGTAGTGACAAAAGGCAAGAGACATAGCCAACAGGAAAAAAAATAAAGTATATATATTATAATATATGTATATTCATAGATATCGTTTTTGAAACAGAGGGCAGGAGGAAAATGAAGTTTCTTATGGAACAAGGAGCTTTAAAAAATTTGGAAGGAAGGAACAAAATGTCAACTTTACACAGTTTCCAGGATAAAGTCCATTAAAGGAGAAGGGATCTTTCACAGAAAGATATAAGTTTTGCTGATCTTGACAAAAAGCCCGGTTCAGAGGAGGGGGAAAAAAAAAAGCCTTCGTTTAAAGGTTTTCATCTAGCATTGCTTTGCATCTTTACAGCACTGTTCATGAAAGCATCCTCACAAACCTGCTATCGCTGGAGCACAGCGAGTCCCAGGGAAAAGGTGTGTCTGACCATGTGCTGGTGTGGGCAGGGGTTAGGAGACAACCATTGCCTGTCCCAGAAAATAAGCAGGTGTTATGAAAGGTTGGAGGAGAAAAAAAATAATTAAAAAATCATAATCCACTTCCTTCCCTCTGCTTTGCCCCCAGGGAAGGGAAATGCTGATCCTCCAGCTCACAGATGGTTCTCCTGGACCACCTCCTGGTTTCCAGCCCCTTGGCCATATCTGGCGATGGGGAAGGATTTTGGAGGAGGGATGAAGGACAAACTCCCGCCCTGATGGCGGTGTCAGGAGCACTGCAGATGCCACATGCACCACGGGATGTGGTGGGTATTTCCCAGGATGAAACACCTGTCCCTCCCCAACCACGACCACATCTCACATCACAGAGGAGGAAGCAGTGGGTCAAGCACACACCTCCCTGGCAATTAAAGTCATTTTCTTAATATCAACGAGTCCCAGCCATCCTGTGACAGGCCACAGAAAATATTAATTGCATCCCCTCCAATTTTGACAGGTTTCTTTCTCATTCAGGTGCCACTGGACCTGAGTCACAGCCAAGCTGGGATTCAACAGTCAAACACAAGGAAGAATTGAGCATCACCTAAACAGTTGGTTTTCTCCCTTGTATCTCCCTGAAACTTCACACACAGCAATGAATTTAGACTAATGACACCAATGAAATACCCAAATTAATAGCAATAAAGTGTAAATGCTCCACGTGATAATGGGAGAGACATGCTTGGGAATACGATCTGTGAAAGCTTAAACCAGCACAAAATGAGACCACTGGGGCGGGGGGGGGAAGCAACAAAACAAACAGTCCATTTCAATATCCTTTTCATAAGCAACTAAAATGAACCCAGGAACACATCAGAAAATAATCATTTAGCACAGATCAAACAGTAGAACTAGCACATTAAAAATACATGCAGCATTAATCAGCTACGCAGAGTTATATGCCATCATTTCCATAAATAATACAGGATCAAAGCAGCCCAAGCAGCGCTATCAGTTCATACAGTCAGCCAGTCCGTCAAAATAGAGTAAAGCTTCCTGAAACCTGCAGCAGTATCATTTGCCAGGAATAAAGCAGATTCATCTGAGAAGTGGCATGACCAGTTAAACAGGTAAAGGTTACTGGCAGCCTCTTAATTATACACAGGTGATGGCACAAAGAGGGGAAAAAAAAAGGAAAGAAATAAAGAATTAATGCAGCTTCAAAAAACACTTTTTTTTTAAAAAAAGCTTGAAGAATATCAAAGTATATCCTGTCTAGTGATAAACACCCCAAAGAGCCAAGGTGCAGAGAGATGACCCCACTGGGAGCATCTCCAGTGACACCAGTCCCACGTCGAGGGCCTTTCAATGTCTGTCCGTGCGTATCCAGCGCCGTCTCATCAAGCCCTTTGCTGAAAGGCCACAGAGCCATTTAACCAGCTGATTTTTACAGCAGGCATGTGGAGCAGCACAAGCTATAAATAGCAGAGACGTTTGCCTCGTCATGTTTCTGGTGGCTTGTTTATAAGGACAGAGGGCAACTGAATTTAAAGAAATCTTAAAAAGAACAACTCGGGTTTCTCTCTGGTTTCAAGGCCGAGCTGCCTCAACCGCAAAACCTTCAAAGTTTTGGTTTTTTTCTTTTTCCAAGAGAAAAGCAAACACCCATCTTTCATGCTCAGACTCTGAATTGGTTACATTTACAAGGCAAATTTTAATTCATACAGCAGGTGTTCAGAAAAAAATAATAATCCAGCTTTAAGCAGCACAAGACCAAACCAAGGCTTCGCATTAGTTCATGCAGCTCCAGGGAGGCTCCTCGTTCACTGAAATAAGACCCATGTGTGCATCAAACAGGAGCAGAGACCCCAAAAATCTTTTCCAGAGCAGGGAAATAAAAGTCCTAAAGAGTTTGAGCAGACCTATTGCTAAGCACGATGCCTGCCCAGCATCATGACCCCATAGCAGATCCTGTGATGAAGGGCGAGAGGAATTTTGCATGGGAAGATCCGGATGAGCATCAGCCAGAGGAGGAATTCAGCCTCCAACAAAAGAGCTGCTTCGGGCAGCTCAAAGCATCCCTGGCCAACTGGCACTCGAGCAGTGTGTTTAGATGGTCTATTCTTCACAGGCAGCTAGGCACAATCCAGAAAAACCACGTGAACCAAGCATCCCCTACTCTGTACGTGGTGCCTTTTTAAAAGACTGGTGAAAACAAGGGTTGACAGCCAGGCCCCCCCAAACCTGCTCAGCTACGGGACCCCAGCCAGTGGGGATGGGATCTGCTCATCCATCAGAGAAGCTGGGCCACTCTTTAGCATCTCTGGCTGGGAAGAAGCAGGGAGAGGGGATGGGGATCGCTGCTGCTGGGGGCTTTCCTATTCCATTAGAGGAAAAAAGTTCTGTCCAACCAAGGAGATTCAATTATTCCAAGTCCAGAATGTGTTGTTCAAAACGGCTCCAGATTAACAAACTTTAATCCAATAAAAGACCCCTCCAGACCAGTCCTGCTGGGATTTTAGGAGCATTTCCCCCAGCAGCCCCCAACTCCACACTGGGGATGGATTTATCCCCAAGTGCAGCAAGGACATGGATCTTACAGGGCAGCCTCAAGGTGCAGGACCCTTGACCTTACTGAAAGCGTAAGCAGATGTAATGCAACAACAACCATTTCATTTCAACCTGACCTAACCCAAAAATCAAATTAAAAAAAAGCAAATAATTTCCTGTGAACCAGAAACGCTGGGTTTCAGCCAGTTTAATGAGACTCACTTGCAACTGGTTCTGTTCTCCTGGAGTGGTGGAGACACACGACCCCCGCAAGGCAGGGCAGATGGCTAGATTGCAATCTAGCCTTTAGCTCATAAAATATATTAATATCCCCAACCAATTATAAAGTGCCAGACTCTGCCCCGCCAGCTCCCAGCTCCCACCACGCGATGCCTTGCACCCTGTTGAGCCCAGACATGCAGCATGAGCTGGGGCAGCAAAGCCTGTGGGTTTCCAGGACTTCTGAGGCAAGTCCAAACCCTTGGTGCAACCTTATTTAAAAGCTCAGTGAAGTCTCAGGTGCAGTCTAGGTGCTGCACAGCAATCCAGCTCCTGAACACTTTTTATTTTATTTTAATTGTTGGAGGTAAAGCAGAAGGAACCTTCCCTTCCAGCCAGATGGCTGCAAGAGAAATCCCTGCCTCCAGCAGCCAGCATAGGCATGAGTTTATTTCCAACACTAGCAGATGCATCACACCACTGCTAAGATCTCGGCTGCTTCATGGAAGCACCAGCCAGCACCTCGGATCTGCAGCAGCGCTTCCTGACAGTCAGCTGGCGTTAGCTCTGCAAATATGACAGCAGCACAGTGACTTAGCCCTGGGTATTTATAGGTCATAGGCTCTTGTCAAAAAAAACCCTCTGAAATCTTTCTCCTGACTTCAGCAGACTCATGTCCGGGGCCTCTGTTCATCAAGGACAGCTTGTTCTGTGCTTCTCTACCCACAGCCACGGGATGTAGGAAGTTCTGGATGTCCCTGTCCTCGTGCTGCTCACCTGGACACAGCTTCTGGGGACTGACTCAGGTACAGGCCCAATGCTCACCATCACCACCACCCATCCAGGTAGACCCCCAGATGCTGCAACCACCTCTAAGGCCCATGGTCCCCTCTGGGATGCAGTTATTCACCCTCTGAGGTTACACCTTGGCAAAGTCCATGAGATGAGCTCTGCTGCCAGCGCAGCACCATCACTCCTTAATTGCAGTGATGCTTTCCCCTCTGCACAGCCCAGCCCATGCAGGACAGTGGGCAAGACCAAGGATGGTCTCATCAGGATGCTCTGGGGAAAACCAGTGACTGGCTGGGTGGTCAACACGCCACACCGGAGCAGTCCTATTTCCCATGTGGTATTTTCCAAACAGCAGCTCAGTGATGCAACCATGTCCAGATCTCAGCTATCACTTAAACAAAAAAAACCCCAAATATCTGCACTGCTCTCTGCAGAGGGAAGCTACCAAACGAGACCTTGGATGCTCTGTAGGTCCTCCCAGAAATATCCTGATTTTTTAATGAGTATCACAAGTCCAAGAATCTCAACATCTTGAGTCAGGACAGTTGGATGCATCTGATTCAAGAATGACTCAGATGGAAGTGTGGAGGCAGGGAGGAAGGCAAGGGAGTGACATTTTCTGCTGTGGGCAACATCCCTTTATTTTAAGCTCAAAGATAGAAGCCCCACAATTTATTGCTTGATTGGAAAAAAAAAAGGCTCCCTCTACCCTGGCTGCTCCTGTACTGGTCCCAAGTAACATGACCATATTCCTTATTCTCAGCCTTCATTTCTGCAACTTAATTTACATTTCTTTAAAAAAAAATTAATGTAAATCCTGCTGACATCTTAGAAGTGAGCTATCTCAGTAACCCCACTGAACACAATCCCAAGCCCTCAAACAAGGAAAGCTTAAGCCACCTTCCCCAGCAATGAGCAGGAGGACAGACCCAGTTCCCCTTCACTGGGTCAGAGGCAGAGCAGGGACATCCAGGCAGGTGCCTGCACAGGAGCCCAGCACCAAAGGGCAGGACCTGTGCTTGCACCTAAAGAGACAGAGATTTTTAGGGCTGCAAAAGTCCACTGCAAACATTTAGTCTCATCTACTGCTCAGCCTCAGCCATGGAAACTCAACCAGCTGCATGGGCATTAAACATTTACACGCATCCCTGAGAGTCCTGTGTCACGCTAAGCACGAGGAAAAAGCTGATCACAGGGCAAACCTGAGAGGGAAGATCTTTACTGAAGGGCAGAGGAGGAATTGTCCAGAGCTGGAAAAGTGACCAGCACTGGCAAGATGTCCCAAAACTGCCTTCAGCGACTTGGCTGTTTCTGTCCCACTGGGATCTGGGAGCTCCTAGCTCCTTGAGGACACAGCCCCGCTGTGGTGGGGTCTGGCTGTTGATGGCTCCATGGCTTGGACCAAACTCTTTGCCCTACAACAGTATTGCTGATGCTGTAGGGACCCCCTACAAGACCTATCCCCATGGTGCCTCTTGCAAGCACAGAATGTATGGACCTTTCTCCACACACCCTGTGCAAAAGCAAAACCCTCCATCTCTCCAGTGGATGATGAAGAAACTAAGCCAGAACTTACAACCTGGTCCAGGACCAGGACTCCTTGCCCTGCTACCTCCCCTGTCCCCAGCCAATTAGCCAGGCCACCCACCACTGCCTCCAGGGATTTGCCAGGATCCTCTTCACAAACTAAACTCATCAGCTAATCCCACCCAAAGCCACAGCCACCAGCCATAACCAGGCTCTGGCTGCACCTCCTCCATCTGGGTTGCGAGCATCCCAGCAAGAGGTGAGCCTGTGACGGAGGCTGGAGACCCATCAGACGTCATCGCACACCTGACTCAGCTTGCACCCATTTCCGCAGCAGCACAGGATGGATCCTTCCCGTGGTTAACTGCTCTGAGCCACAGGGCCACCTGCATTTCCTGCCCTGTGGTTGCAGCAGAAATTGCTCGTTGTCTCCTCCCAGGAGGTGCAGAGGTGGGGAGTCAGACTCAGGGTCCTGTCTGGGACCTGGCAATGGAACACTACAGAAAATGGGGAGGAGAGAAGACAATGGTGTTCAAGGTCTGAAACACTGAGTATGATCTAAAAATGCCTAAAGCCGGGGTTTGGGTGCAGCTCTTCTGCTGACCCACCCATGGCACGGGGACAGCGAGGCTGTGCAGGGAGGTTTGGGCTTTTCAGCCCAGCCATCTGCTGCACATGGGGATGGAAAAGAGCCAGAACAAAATGTCCTTCCAGGAGACCCACATTGTTCAACACCCCCCTACAGAAAAGGGTGGAATAGAGAAGTTTTGTTCTTCACATATGGGAAGTCAAACCAGGAGTAAACTGGCCACAGTGGCCACATCTCTGCTCCAACATGGAGCACCCATCTGAACAGCAGCCATCCCCAGTGCAGCTTCCCCAGCAACACTCCAGCTTGTGCTTTAAAACAAGGCTATTTCATCTAAGAGGAAGAAGCAGAGTCTCCACGGCGGGTGTTAGAGGCTTTGGCGATAAGACAGGGGATACTTCTAAGCTTGTCTCCACAAACATGAGGATTAGCAATTTACTTCTCTTAAAAACAAAATCCGGGATTTTAACATGATCAGAGGCTTGGAAAGAAAAATAAACATCGTGAAACTGGGAAAGGGAAGAGAACGAGTGGAGCAAGCAGGCAGCTCGGCGGTAGCTGAAGTGCTTCTTAAATGAGAATAAGAAAAATGTATTGAAGTTGTAATTTAAATTTCAGTAGCACTGAACAAATACTGAATGTGAGAACTCTTACACCAATTTCTTATCAGTAAGAATGCCACCAGCATTAAACAAAGCCTTTCTAATAATGTGCATGAGAAAAGGCCCATTTGTTTCATGCAATAAAGCATATAATACATTAATTCCCTATTGAATTGAAAAAGTAACATTGGAAACATGCCTGAGTTAAAGCAAAAGGAGGGTTTCGGTTAAACCCACGGTGCCCGCTGGCTTTACTGCACCTTGAGTGCTTAACACCCTTTGAGAGCAAACCTCTGCACAGAGCTCCAGCAAAACCTGGCAGATGGGGTCAGCAGGGAAGAGCCTCCACAAAACCCACAGAGACCAGATCCTGTGCAGACCACAGCCGTCCCCCCCGTACCACCCCCACCGAGCTCCCACAACACACAGGGGGGATGCTGCTGAGCCCAGCACCTCCTCATCCTCCCCCAGGTGCCCCAAAACCCACCCAACCCACAAGCACACCAGCAATCCCTCATCAGCCAGGGTTAATCTCAACCTGCCACGCTAACAAACTACAAATAAGCCCTTTTGAGAAGACATCATCTGCCCATGTGTTCCCATCACTGCAGCGTAAAGGCACCAGAGCACAATGTTGAGATCGAGAGGCTGTAGTCATTAATAATTAGCACTTTAAGACTTCAAAGGGTGATGCTGGCCTCCACAATAAAAACTCAGCACACCCAGGGATGGTGGGGAAGAGTTATTGTCAGCAGCGTTCCTGTTTCACAAGTGAGATCTGAAACACAGCGAGGCGAGGGCAGCCTGCGGGATGATCTGTGGCAGTGCTGGGATTAGAGACAAAACCTCCCAATTTGCAGCCCCAACACCTCCTACAGCAGCAGATGTTAAAGGACATTACATGAGCATCATATCATAGAATGGTTGGTGTTGGAAGGGACTTTTCAAGGCCATCTAGTCCAACTCCCCACATCTTCAAGATCAGGTTGCTCAGAGCCCCATTCAACTTGACCTTGAATGTTTCCAGGGATGGGGCTTCTACCACCTCTCTGGGCAACCTGAGTCAGTGTCTCACCACCCTCAGTGTAAAAAAAACATACATGGACATCTGAGAGCATCCTGAAGCAACTGTTAAACCAGTCACCTCAGCCTTGCAACACCTTCTCATGACACTTGACTCCTATGAGAAGGATGCTCTTGACAAAACCATCAGGGCCTGGGATGGGAGAGGTGATGCCTCTGGTGATGGAAATAAACACAACATGCAAGGTCAGACAGGGAAATATCTGCTCAACACAACTCACGGCAGGTACGTGTGACCCCCGTTCGACGCTGCGCTGCTCATGGCAGGTGAGTCGCTGAGCTGACGAGGTCTGATCGTGGCACGATAGAGAAAATTGCTTTTGCTTTAAGAAAACTCAACCCCTCCTATCTTTATCAGCAATTCCTAATCTTAAACCATTCTGTCTCTTCTGGAGAAAGTAAAGACATAAACCTCAATGGAAAAAAGGGAACTGAAGTCTGAAAACAAGAGACTCCAGATCTTCAGCTGATTATATTTCAAGCCAAATAAAACAGGTTCATTAATCCACTTGTTCAGACTGCTAAAGCTACCAGAACAGCAGAATATATCCTTTCCACATTAGGGGAAGCTCAACACAGTTAACAAACCCAATATCTTCCAGGCAAGGAGAAAAAATAAATATAAAAAAAGGGAAGAATCAGTGCTATAGCATTTACACATGTCTCAACATAAAGTAGAAGTGGAGAGGGAAGCAGAGTCCTCTGGTGAAAAAACTGGACAAAGCTCCATCCACGGGCTCCAGCAGAGTTTTGTCTACTTCATCTATAAGTAGACTGGGGTCTCACCTTGAAAGACCATCAGTGTTTTCATCTCCCAGCACCATCACTCAATGCTACAGCCAGTGAGAGCTCCAGCTGAAAGCAGCGCCCTCCAGCCCCCCCTTTACCCCTTCCCTCCTCACCGATAATTCCATTTACTCCTGTTGCCCTAACGCTTTCCTCAGCTCAGCACCAGCCCCCCGACAGCGACGAGGGCAGGATCCCTCCTCCAGTGGGCTGCACCGAGATGGGGGTTGCCCAGAATAGCAAGAGCCGGCGGCTCCTTCCTCCCCTCGCACGCCCATCATGTCCCACCTTCGGGCACAGGGAAGAAGATGGGCTCCAGCTACACCAAGTTATCGCCAATCGAGGTGGGACACCGGGAGAAGCTCGGGTGGCTGCAGAGCCGCTCTGGCTCCGAGGTACCGCCCGGCGATGCTGGAGGCCGTTGTCCGTCCGGTTGGATGTAACGGCGATGGGAAGGACCCCTCTTCTCCTCCGTGGGCTGGGTGGGCTGCTGTGCAGGATGCTCTGGGGAGGCAGGGCGAGCACCCACCCCCTGCTCCCCAAAAACACCTGCAACGCCCGTGACACCCCCAGCCCCGCACCCGAGACCTGCGGGAGGTCGCTGCCCCCAACAAGCCCCAGCCGCGCACCGGGCACACGGGGGAATCGCAAACACGGCGTGAGCTGGTCCCGGGGGGGTCCCACACCGCAGAGGTTTCCTCTCTTGCCCCCTTCGCTGCAGCCGGAGGGGGCTCGGGGAGCCGCCGCCCCCTGCGCAGCTACCCCCGGCCGCGCCTTTGTCCACCGGAGAAGGGGAGGGGGGTCAGCCCCGTCCCGCTCCCCACCAGAGCGTTACGGACACGCGTGGGCCGCTCACCTGCCGGGCCGCTGTCCGCGGCTGCCTCCTCCTCCTCCTCCTCTTCTTCCTCCTCCGCCACCGCCTCCTCCTCCGGGGGCGGTGGCGGCGGGGCGCTGCCCCGGGCGGGCGCGGTGGTGGTGCCGCGGGGCCGAGCCGGCGGTGCGGTGCTGGGGCTGCCCTCAGCAGGGCCGCCGCTGCCGCTGCCGGGCTCGGGAGGCGGTGCGGTGCTGGAGGGCAGCCCGGCGGCGGCGGCCAGGAGAGCGGCGAGGCAAAGCAGGGCGAGCGCGGTCCTCGGCCGGCGCCTCATGCTGCGGCGCGGCGCTCCGCCATTCATTCATTCATCCGCTCCTTGGTTCGCTCCTCCAGGCGCTGCTTCACCCACCGAGCGGGGCCGGGGAGCGGCGCCGAGGAGCGGGGCCGGGCGGCGGCGGCTCCCGCCCGCCTTAGCCGGCCATGCCGCGCCGCTGCCGCTCCGCGCGCCCCACAAGCGGCTCCCGCCGCGCCCCGGCCAGGCTGACAGCGCCGTGCGCGCCCACGCCCCGCCCCTCAGCCACCGCCACCAATCAGCACCGAGCCTGCCCCACCTGACGGCAACTTTGTAACTCTTTGTGCGCGGCGCGACCAATCAGAGGCTTCAGGGGGCGGGCGGAGGGGCGGGGCGGAGCGGGGCGGGGGGCGGCCCCGCCCTGCCGGGGGCTCGGTGGTGCGGCAGTGGGGGGGGCACCGCCCCCAGCTCCCCCCAGCCCGAGGAGCGGGGACCGACCGTCACGCCCCCCTTTTTAATGTGTATATCCCATATATCGTGTGTCTGTACATTGCACATGTGTATATATATATCATATTTTTTCATATACATTTTATATATTTTTTATTTTTATTTTTACTATTTTTCTTTTAAAAATTAAATGACCCCCCACTTCCTTGTTAATTTCACCAAACAATGAGGAAGGCTCCGGGACGTGCAGCGGGACACAAAGCGGGCTGTCTGCCGGGTCCATCCCTGCCGGAGCGATGCTCCCCCTACGCCCAGGTGCGGGTCTCTGGGGGTTCCAGCAGGTCGGGGGGGGTCACGGCCCCTCGGCACCAACCCCCCCAGCAGCCACCTCTCCCCATCTCCCCCTACCCACCTCCACGTCCCGTCCCAGCGCCTGCTCTAACGCCATTCCCCTTTGTGCTGCTCATCTTCGGGGATGGAGCTTCTCCCATCCAGCTCCATTGCAGATGCGACCAGGGGAACAGCCATGGGGACAATGGGAGCTGGGGGAGGCTCCAGGCTGCCCCCCACGCTGCTCCCGCTGGGCCACACACCAGCACTGCCCTTGGCTGAACCCCCCAGCCCTGGGGAGCGATCAGCAGCGCAGGAGAGGAGGAAGCACCGTGACACATATATGAATTATTTACGGTACCCAACCAGGGGATCGCCCGTTCACACACGTCAAAGAAAGATGCAGGCGTGTGCGGTGGGGAAAATGCTCTGACCAACACTAAGGCACGTGGCTGCACGCTGGGTGTGCCAGAGCGGCTGGGTGAGCAGTAGGGAGCTGTATGGGCAGCAGCCGTCCCTTTGCATCCCGCCATGTGTGGTGCTGAGCACTGGGGATACGGTGGCCCTCAGCTGCCTGTCCCTGCCCGTAGGCATGTGGCACTGCCAGGTGAGTGTTTGCATCATCTCACCAGCGGATGCTGATGAGTGTCTCTTTGGGATTAGACAGCCCCACCTTCACCCACCACACAGTCCAGGCTGTGAGTCCTTCTCCAGCTCAATATTGAGGGATTGTTGACAAGGGAAATGCTGCCCAGCATAACTGCTGTGGGCAAATTATTCTGCAATAACTCACTACTCTTCCTCCATATCCATCCCCTTCCCAGAAATAAATGGGACTTTACTGAACAGTAATATAATTATTATTCCCCAGAAGCTATGCTGCAGCATTTCCCCCACAGAGTCAAACCCTTCTGAGATTTGTTTTTTATAATCGTTGTCAGTCTGTTATTCCCCACGGGGACCGAAGAGTCCCTCTGTCCCAGGGGAGTACAGCTGGCAGAGCCGGAGGATGGTTTGCTGATCAAGTCTCTCCTCCAGCAATTCACACAAGGTTACTGTCTCTGGGAATGGGAAGGAAGGAGCTGAGTGAAGGAACGATTGTTAAAGAAAGAGTTGTCTGGAACAAAGAAATTCCTTAGTTTTCAATAAATCTGTGCAGCCTCAGCAGCCCAAGGATGGACCCTGCGCCCATCTCCCACCTCAGGGCTGCTCCTCGCAGAGCTGTGACAGCCTGCACAGCGCAGGCTGCCAGGTCTGCTCATCTGGCTGACAAAATGTTATATCCTCCCTTTCTGCTTGGGAGGAGCAGTGAAGCACATCATAACCTTTCATCTCTTTATCCTCAGGTGACCCCAAGCTGTCACCCTGACACAGAAGGGAGACAGGAGGATGCTGCCTGGGTCGGACAGCCTTGGGGCATCCTTATCACAGCATGACCCATGGAAGGGGACTGATCACCCCTGGGAGGTGGGATCACACACACTAGGCTTTGAGCAACCTGGTCTAGTGGAAGGTGTCCCTGCTGATGGCAGGGGGGTTGGAACTGGATGAGCTTTAAGGTCCCTTCCAAACCAAACCATCCTGTGATTTTATGATTCTATAACTACTTTTGGCCAGCTGGCTTATCTCAGTGCTGACTTATCACAAGAATCATCATAAAGAGCTGCAAAAATAAAGTTGAATGTCTCTGCCATGTTGGTGGTGGACACAACCCAGAGCCCTTGTGGTAGCTCCATGTCCTGGTAGCAGCAGCACAAAACCCCCAAGGGCTGAATTGACACGTTGATGGAAATCACTGACAAGTCCCAAAGCTGTGAGTCTCGGCAGCTGGGCAAAGGCTGTGAAAAATGCTGGGAAAAGGCTATGGAAGATACTGGGTGAAGGGGATGGAGGATGCAGATGGCATGTCCCAGGCCCTGCACAGGGACAGCTTCGGCAGGACTCACCGCTCCCCCTGTTGGTGTCAAATATAATTGCAAGTGCTCTACACCCCTGAACACCCCTAACACCCCTAAACACCCCTAAACAACACCCCTAAACACCAGACCTAAACCATCCCCAGCCTGACCCTGAAGAAACAAGTGCCCAAAAAGCCGCTGGCCACTTCCGAGGGTGTTCAGCTGGGGATGTGAAGGGCACAGAGCAGACCTGCACAGACAACACATCACCAAAATTCTCATGTTTCCCTGTTTTTATGCTTTCAGTTTGCAATGAGGTGAGAAATGCATGTCAGAGCAGGATGGATCCTTGGGGACCGAGGAGGGCTGACACAGAGCCCATGGTGTGAGCAGGCAGCCCAGCCTCCATGCCTGCATTTTTCATAAGTTTTAAGGGTATCGACATCCTCCCTGGAATTGTTCCTATTCCATCAAATCAGCAAGATTTTCTTCCCCAGTGGAAAGTTTCCATCAGATATTTAGCAACCAGCTCTTTCTCTGACCTATTTGCAAGCCCCAAGCCACTCTCTCCACCACCCACTGCTTGAAAGCTTTGATAATTCAATGAGATGTTAATTCTGACACCCAGCATAACTGACGAGACAAAAACTTTTTTTTTTTAATTATCATTAATTGCAATGCAGGAGTAACGAACCCCCTCCACAGATTTCATTTTCGAAGTACTCAACAGCTTTTTGCTGCACAACTCTCATTAAATCAAGGTGTATTCAGTGGTTTCTGACAATCCTGTGTGCTCTGGGCTGGGTAGAGCCCCGAATCAATGGGGCTGCACAAATCTGCTGCGGGGACCAAGGAGCAAAGCTAAATCACAGCCTGGCCAGTGCATGTAGGTGTGAGCACACAGCTGCTTCATAAGCACGCTGCAAAAGGGCACTGTCAGTTTTAAGCACGTCAGGATCATCTTTTAGGGTAAAATTATGCTTTAAACGTAAGGGATTACTAGTGAGGCCCCACGTGCTTTATCAGGATACACAGCCTGCGAGTCTGAGCTGCTCACGATGCCAAAAACTTTTCCATCTTCATTTAAGAGCCCTATCCAGTGGGTCTTTGCCGGACTTGGCACTGCGGAGGGTGCCCTCCGCTCTCTTTGCAGAGCCCTGCCAAGTATTGCCCTGATTTAAGGGAGATCAAAATATTCTTTAGGCTGCACTTCCTCAGTGAATATTTTCATTATTCTGCATGCATATTTATAATTTGCTTAAATCATCAAATAAAGAGTGGTTGAGAGTTAAAATCCCCAGGAGCATCTCTGCAAAACCCATGCACGAGATGTAGGAACTGACTTAAAACATAAGCAGAAGTCATGGCTTTATTTTTGCTGCTGGAGCCAATAGGATGTATATTGGGAAGCAAATAATTTTAAAAAAAATCTTTTTGTTTTCATGACCAGGCCAGTGTTAGCAACAAGAAAATGACAGAATGCAGAGCTTTGTGTCTTCATCTCTTTCTCCAGGCATTTTAAAAATAAAACACCTTCTATGTGGTTGCTCTGAAACGGCAGCCTTGCCTCAGCTGAAGTGCACACATTGCCCACATTTATCCTCTGATTTGAATATAAATGAAAGCAAGTGAATTAAAATCAGAGCCTGGAGAGTCATCTCCACAGGCGTATGGCTGTTGGTGGTGGGACTGGGTGGGCAGCAGCCAGGAACCCACCTCAGTGTGTAGGAAGAGCATCTGCAGCATCACTGAGCCTCTGTCAGCCGACCAGTTCCTCCTGCTTTGGGGTCCAGTCGCCTCAAACGCTGTGCTCACAGGGCATTTACCTTTGTGCCTGTCTCTGAATTAAGGTTGTTGCTTTGTAAGTGCTTTTGTCTGACTGCTGCTGGCATGAACCTTGGGTCCGTGGTGCTGAGCATCCCTCCTTCCAGCTCCCTGCAAATCCCCGAGGAGTATCCTCATCCTCAGCTCCCGGGTGCAGGGAGGAAGGGACATCCCTTTGCCCTTGGCCACGAGCCATCCCACAGCCTCCCCAGGCCTCACACACCTTTTTTTTTATTGCATAAAACAACCACAGCAATGAAAACCCAAACATCTGGAGTCTTTCTTGCAACTTCCCAGACAGCACCAAAAGTCACATCCCTGGTCAATGGAGCTACAAAACACCGTGTGCCACAGCAGCCACTGCTCCTACCAAGAGCATAAACAAACCCAGCACTAGCACAGGTCTGCTGTCATCCCAAATAAATTCAATTAGCAGCCAGCCCCCCCTCTCTTGCAGGGGGTGGAGGTGGCAGGGGGCAGAGGGACATGGTGGGGGTATGTGCACCATGAACAGGTCCCAACTCTGCACACACTTAAAGAGCAGCACACCTTTAAGCATGTCAAGGTCATACAAATGTAAAGCTAAGCTCCTTTTCACATCCAAAATGTCCTACAAATGCAAAAAGATGGAATAAATTGGCTACTGCTTGTGTTTATCACTGCTCTCTGAGAGGTTGGATCAAAAGGGCTGAGCAGGCAGGGACAGGCTCTGTGCTGCTGACTCTGATTGCTTAGAAACTACAGATTCTTTTCCACAGACAGCTATGGCACTTTCAAAAATGTTTCCATCACCAAATCCTATTGTACATCCCAAATTTTCTGGAGAAAGTTTTCAGAAGCGTTGATTGTGGAGGATTGCAGTGCCAATCGAAGCCCGGCAGCTAGAACACAGCGCTGGTGCAGCCTGCCAGGGTGCACCTCAAGAACCAGCAATTCATACACGTGGAAGATTAAAATGAAATTACTCTGAGTGGGAACATCAAAACTAAAGTGAGCAATTTGTTGAAATTAAATGCTTTGGAAAAAAAATTATCCTCTGAAGGTCAAAATAAATGGTTCAGATTTTTTTCCCTGTCAATAACTTCCTCTGTGTTCCCACAAAATGGTTTGATTTCAGCAAAACTGTGCTTTCCAATAAAAATCACTTCCACTGAAACCCCTTCTATCCTTCCCGCTGCCAAAAGAGCTTCGCCTGCAGCTGAGCTCCCCACAGAGCTGCAAATGGGAACCAGACCCCCGGGGTTGGTCTGTGCCCAGGGGTGCCAACCCCGGTGCCTCTCGGTGCCTCTCAACTGGCTGGGAAAGCTGGGTCTGGCTGCAATCACACCCATGGGCACCCACGGGCAGCTGATTTGGGTTCCCACTCGCAGATTTCCTTCCCACTCTTGCACACACATCTCACATGCACACACACACACACACACACGTATGTGCAGTCCTCTTTGCTCGCCCCAACCCATTCTCCACCACACGCACCTTGCCTCACACCCAGATGGTTTTTCTTGCCTCTAAAACAACCTGAAAGAAACCTCCTGATTTTTCCTTTCCAATGCAGCCCCCAGCACCACCCCAGACCTCCTCCCCAGTCCCTGGCTCCAGGGAAGCTGTGCTCCTGACTTGGAGGAGCATCACTCCACACCAGGTGCTTTCTGCTCCCCTTTTTACTTCCATTTCTGTGGACATGAGGCACAAAACAGGAGAAGCCTGACACTCAGTAGTAGCAGGGGAGCATCCCTTCAAATATGATGTAGAAAAGCTGTATGAGAAGGGTTTCTATGCTGCACATCCACCGAAGAGAGCAGCAAATCCTCTCTCATTTGACAGCAGATCATGGAGGCAAGTCCTTGAGCTTGAGACACTGAGCTACCAGGGATTACACAAGTCCTTTGAAAAAAGGCTTTTCTACCAGGTCCCTTCAGCAAATCTCCTGCTATTACCCACCCCAAAGCACTGGTAACGCTTCCAATCTCTCCTGCTTTCTGCCATGGATACACATTTTGCCTTTCACTCCAGAGCTTGGGTATTTTTAATTGAATATTAAAAGAGCTTTATTGTCTGGGACACGAGGTGGGAGAAGATGAGGGACTGGGGGGGTCTGTCCAAATTAAATGACTATTCCTACATTGCCTAATGCAGAGGGCCAGCCGCACTGAGCCAGGTGCTGAACCCAGAGCCCAAGGTCCCTCCCAAAACACTCAAGGCCAATTTTGATATTTAACTGTTTCCACTTGTATGTTTAAATGATCCCCACGAGGCTCCAGCAAGGCTGAGGGTCGTCCTGGTTGCAGCAGGGACCATCGCCACAGCATCACACGAGGAGCAGGTCGGGGGGATGTCGATGGACTTGGGATCAGGCTGCACTGAAGCCCAGCTCAGCGCAGTGTTTGGGATGAGACACCATCAGCATTTGACCATTTCAGATGCCAAACCCTGCATCCCCTACACAATTTAGGGAAGTCTTGGTGTGAATACAGGAAAAAGGTCCCTGATATTTACAGAGGTGCATGTGGGTCAGGTGGCTGCTTTGGTTCTCCCCAGGTAATCCATCAGTTGACAAAGCAAGACCTCTTATTTCTACTTCTCCATCAAGGGCTTAGGACTGAGCTTCATCACTATGAGGAGAAGCCACAACCAGGCACTACCAAATCCCAAAATCCAACCGTGGCTTTGGTGAACCAACTGCTCTCAGTGCATCCCAAAATCCAAACATTCCCAACTGCTCCCAGCTGCCAGGAGCAGGACACGCAGGCAGTGGGGTGCACGTGAGGAGCCTGGGAGTGGGCAGCACGACCGGCTGTGTCGGTGGGAACAGAGCCAGGCACGGCAGCAAGAGCGGGAGCGCAGAGGAAGGAGCTTTCCTGTTGTCTAGGACAAAAGACCAGATGTGCACCCAGGGTAGGGAAAATCCCACCCTCCGAAAGCCAGATCTGGCGTTTCCACTCGGCCTCCAGGCTGTCATTATGAGTGCATTCTGCACCAGAGCAGCTAAACCCCTTCTTAAACTGATTTCATTAATTCGGGACAGCCGCTTGTCCACCTGCTTTCAGCGGGTTATTCTGACCAGTCATACCCTGGCCAGCCACTCCCCACCCGCAGATGTTTGTGTTGGGGGGTCGCTTTGGCTTCTCCCTATTTTTTTTTTTTCCTTAAAAGTCAATAATCAAAATCAAGCCCTATGGTGGATTTTTTTTCCCCTTGTTTCTTGACTACATCCTTGCTCCAGAGTTAACATCCTTCACTAGCCCTGCTCAGAAGGTGGATAAGCCCAAACATATGTGCTAACACATCCTTTTGGATGCCACTGCAATGCTGAGTGTCATTACCTACAGTCATTTTAGCCCAATGATCTCCACATTAAGCCCCAGCCATTAAGTGCTGCCTTGTGCCTCAGCTAACACACCTTCCAGAAAACACCCCAGTCTTCATTTCAGGACACTGAGAATAAAAAAAACCCATCATTTTCCTTTGGATTTGCTCCAAAATCTTGGACCTGTGGGGGTTTTTTTAACAATGAAAGTGATTAATTTCCAGTTTGACTTCATCTGGCTCTCACTTCCAGCCATCCATTTGTGGTTTTCCCCCTTTCTAGACTGCAGAACCTGCGATGCCTGCTCTTTTCTCCCCGTGAAAGTGTTTCTACACTGTCATCAAGCCACCTCTCAACCTCTTTTTTTAACCATGCAAACAGATGGAGGTCTTTAAGTTCTCCCCCTGTAAGGCCAGTTCTCCAGGCCTTCAATCATTTTTGTAGCTCTTTTCAACACTCTCCAACACCCTTTCTTAAATGCAGACACCTGAACTGGATGAAAAATTCCCAAATTAGTCTCTCCAGTGCCATAAAAAGACAAAATCCTCTCCCAGCTCCTATTCACCATTTCCACTCTCACGTATCCAAGAATCTCATTCAGTCTTTTGGCTAAAACACTGCACATGCCAGGAAGCTTCCACTGAGCTGGTGGTCCACCACATGTTCCTTTGAGTCCTTGTACAGAACCAAACCAGACCAAACTACCTGCTCTGCCAAGATTGGAGCTCCTTCTTCCTTCCTAGGTGTTCCTCACTGGATTGCTCTGATTTCACACTTATTCAGGCCAAAATAGTGTCTTTTGGTCTTTTACTGCAAATGGATGTTTTGCTAAATGCTGGATACTGAGCTATCACCTGGGAAAAGGGAGATTTTTTTGCATTAGATGTTACAATGTCCCTGTTGTCCCTTTTTTCCTGCTCCCTGTCATCACCACTCCTGGGTTTTGGTGCTCAAGGGTGGCAGACATCCATCCATGGCTGGGATGAAGTCTGAAGAACCTTGCAGAGCAGAGGATGGAGCCAGCTGGCCACAGCTGGATCATATCCAGGTGCTGTACGAGCTGATGTCACCTTGACCATGTGCTGGGCAACACGGTGACAGTGCTGGGCAGCCCGGCTGGCGGCCAGCGTAGCCCCAGGCTGCTGCCATTTCCCTGGGCAGGCTTCAAAACAGATCAGCACTGATAAAAGGGAGAGATTTTCCGCATGGGCACCCGATGTGACCAAGCTCTTCTGAGCAATGCAGCTGGCAGCAGAGCTTCTGGGAGCTGAAATATCTGAAACTCCTCTTCTCCTTTTCTTTTCCTTTCCCAGTTGAGCGTTGCAGCTACACTGTTCTATCTGGGAACAGCTGTCCATCAGCATCCTTTGGGCTGCAGGCAGCACAGTCACTTGTAGGATGGGATAGTTTTAAATAAATCTATATAATATGCTGGAAAAATAATGCTTCTTGCTGCAGAGCTGCTAACCATTCTCTCCTCTTTAACCAGCAGGTGATTTCTCTGTGGCAAATCACCAAAATCACATTTTGTGGGAGAAAATCCTGTTTTCCCATATTTTCCCATGTTTTTTTCCACTGGGAAAGAACTAAATTCCCAGGAAGCAATGCGAGGCTTGGCCTGCATCCATCCCCTGCTGCGGATGAGCTGTGGGGTGGGCAGGGGGAGGCAGAGGAGATGGCAGCAGCCGACCACTGCATGTCAGTGTTGCTCCACGCAGCGCACAGCTGTGCAACATCTGCCTCCTGTACCGGAACCAATCTGCTCTCACCAAAAGCACTGCGTTACTGCGGGCTCTGAGGACAATGTGGGCTCAAGGGGTGGGAATGGCATCTCCATTCCAGGAGGTGTCTGGCCTCAAGCAGGTACCCAGGGGAATGTGGCTACAGGGACACATCTCACCCCCCCACCTTCTTGAGCCCTATGCAAAGCACAGAACCCCCAAAATCCCACCACGGGGTCTAGCTCAGCATAGTTGCAAGGACAAAGGTTCACCTAACGTTCCCACTCCTGGTTTCTATAGGGGCCAGGTTCAGAAATCTTATGGGGAGGTCCTGAGGATTTGTCAAATCTCAGTGGCAGTATTTCCCTAACATCTGCCTTCATGGCATCTCCAGTGCTTGCAGGAGTGGCAGGTGAGCTCCTGGGAGCAGCCTGGAAGATGTGAGACAGCAGCCACTATGCCAGGAACACTGGCAAAGGGACAAGGATATGGATTCGAGAGAATGAACAGAAGCTACCAACTAAATAGCTTTGGGCTTATTAATGTGTAAATTTAGTTATGGCATTAGAGCTTGTTATATGGCACCATTTGTTGCAGAGAAAATACAGCAGTTGGCAGAGACATTGCCCTAGAGAGAAAGTCTCGTGATGTCCCATCACGCTCTCAGCCACACAGGCTGTGCTACAAGAGGGTTAATCAGCTTTTTCTTTTTTCTTTCACCCTCATTTGCTAGTGCAGCATCCAAGCAACTCCCTTGACAGGCCAAACCTTGGCTCACTTTGGACCTGAACCCAAGAGGGAGCAATCAAGCTGGAGCTGTGAAGGCAGCAGCGATTCATGACCCTGTTCTGGTCGGCCCAAGAGGCTCCGTGACCTGTTAGCAAGGCGCCAGAACAGATTACTCACACGACAAGTATGAGCAAGCAGGGAAGGATGGCCGTGTACGGCTGCACCAGCGAGATAGAGGTTGAAGGTTGAAGAGACATGGAGACCCTGTGGAGATGCTGGTAGAGCTCCTCAGCACATGCAGGGTCCTGCACATCATCTGGCACTGGCAGCATCCAGCACCCCAAAGCCTTGTGAGCGTCTGCATGATGGGCAAGACTGCAGAAAATTTAGCCCTGGGCTTGTAGTCCTGCAAGCCTTCCTCAGCCGGACCTATGATGAGCTTGACTTTTGTGAAAGCTGAAAGCACCAGCTTTGTGGTCAGGAATGACCTTGCAGACTGCCTTATGGGTGTGAGGGAGCAAACAGGAGGCCCCAACATGACAGCTACTGGAGTACTGGAGTGGTTCTGAAAACCAGACCCATAGTTTGGCTGCAGCTTGGCTCGTTGAGCTCTCTAAGCTGGATCTGAGCTTCCCCTCCCCAGCTTTGTACTAACACAACGTGGATGTTTCTGTGCAGCCAAGAGATTTGCTCAGTGACTCTAACATAAACTTGGGAAATATTCCCTCAGCCAGGAAGTTATATAAAGTGCATTCCCTACGATGCACAGTCGTGCCTATGCAAGGAATATCCATGGTGATGGTGCCCACGGCACCTTGCCTCTGCCGCCTGCAAATAGCAGAAATGCAGCTCTGATTTCAATAGGTGCAGGTGCTTGGGAAAGCAACTTACACAGAGTCATTATTCTGTTGGACAACACAAGTGTGTCAAAATGAAAACATCAAAACATCACGTTCATTTCACAGAAACATCATGTCAGGGACAGAAAGAGAAACACATTTCTCCTACCAAGTCACAACATTCTCTTCCCAAACTTTTGGTATGAGTTATCTTGAGTTTTTCCATTTTGAAGCACTTTTTAATATCTAATTTTAGAATAGAAAATAAATCATCATGAAAACAAAAATGTTTTCAATTATTGAAATCTGTTTGACCAAGCACAAAATATTTTTTCCAGCCTAACTCTCGCAGATCATTTTGAAGTTTTTCAGTGTCTCTCCCGGCTGGAAGAAAAGGCCTCGCCAGATCTCAGACACCCAACCAGTCTGTCCACAGCAGACACAGAGAAGGTGTGGGAACACAGCCAACAGAGCGTTGCACTGAAATCCGCTGGCTCTGCTACCAAGATTTCAACCTGTGGAGACTGAGATACGATGAAATTCACCTTTGTTATAAGAATCAGCACGGGCAACATCAGGTATTTTATTCTTCAGAGCTCATGATGGGTTGAGTGGCTGAGGGACCAGCCATCCCAAAGGGAAGAAGGCAAGTGGGGCTTTCTCTTTAAAATCAGACCATTGCGGCTCTGCTTTCCCCCTGGACCTGAGGCTCCCTGGTAGGTCACAAGCTCAGATGTTCATTGCCCAAAGAACAGCAGCATCCTTCTCAAACAGAAAGAGCAGAAGAGAAATCCCTCCTTTCTGCAGTACCAGGCTCCTCTGAGCCCCTTGCAGCACACACATTCATTAATTCACCCAGAGCCACAGTCCAGCCACAGTTTTCTGAGCAAATCCAACCTCCCCCGTTAGCAGGCAGCCTTTGCAGCCCTCCCTTATGTATTTTCCTCTGCCACAGAGAGGATCTCATGTTGTTTCCCAGCTCTTTTGGAGAGGTCTCCCTATGGTTACCTTCTCCTCTGACCTTCCCCAGCTGTTCCCACCCCACTGCTCCTGTCCCTGTCCCCCAGAAAGAGCCCTGCAGGACACAGGCACCAGCTGAATGGCTCCACCATTTTTTTCCTCAGCCCCAGAAGTAGAAACTTTTGTTGTGAAACCTCTTGATAAAATGGCTTTATCTTTATGAACACCATAGGAGGACAAGCCTTGTTTCAAGATCTAAGCAAAGTCAGGATGAATAATACAGAGGGTCACTGTCCCCAAAGGCCAAGGGAAGGTGGAAAGGCAAGGGAACACAAAATGAAATGCTTCATTAACTCCTCCTGAGGTTATCTGCTCGGTTTAAAAGCTAATGCCTCCTCCCAAACGGTACAATGCATCAGCTTGCAGCCCTGTTCATTACAGAGCTGTTCTGCACAAGCAGGGACACTTCTGCTGGGGCCACTCTTGGGGCTGTCTTTGACCAGAGCCACCTGCCACCGCTGGACCAAGCTAATGATCATCCCCTCTGTTATTCTTTTCAAGTTTTCTGAAATTGCCCAGCTTTATGATCCCGTTCTCTATCACCTAAGAATAGTTCCAAAACTAAATGGCAGCAGTTTATGAGGGTGTATTTTTCAACCTGTGCTCCCCCGAGTCCTTGAGGACTTTCACCTAGATCGAGCTGACCAGATGAACACACCAATGAACATTGGCATGGCAGCATTGGAGAGGAGTGGGTTTTATGGGAACTGAGATGCTCCAGGGAATAAAACCCCTTGGACAGAGTCCCTGGGGCTGCTGGTGGCCTTCCTCTTTGAGGAGGAGATGGCTGCACAACATCTCTCCTACTCAGCTGTACCCAGCGGGCACCAAATATTCCGGCACAGGCTTTTGTTAGGGCTCCAGGCAGCTCGTTCCTGTCTCAGAGCCCATTTCTTCCTTGTCTCTCAGACAGCTGTTTACATTTTTGTTTGTGTGAATAATCTCAAATATGAAGGTTTTGCTTTGCTTTTCACCCCATTAGATAATATTAATTACTGCAGGGAGCCAAGTAGCTTGGAAAAAGGGGGGAAAAACCCACTCTGGAAAAGTTGCAGGCCTTGTAAGTATTTAAAGGGCCATCTGTATCTCCTCTAAAACTGTAAAGACAAATGAGAGCAGCAGTAGCGCATATTTATTCAGTAGACATCATGGCAACATTTCTGCTTCTGTCTCAGCCAAGAACTAGCATCAAAAATGTAAGGCTTGCTATTCTTCAAGCCCTCCTCTCCATCAGGAATGTAGCAGAGAGGTTGTTTGGATGCATGGTGGGACCAACCTCAGGAAGGATTTTGGGGTCAAATGCCATCTCTGCCCTCTGCCCCCTCCCTCCAGGTGCATCTCACCTTGTGGCTTCCCCCTTTAGAGCTGCTGCACATCTTCTCCAAGAGGTTTTCCAGCAGCATTATGGGTTGGCTGGCCATTGGAAAGACATTTGACTCACGTGAACTAGCAGTATCCTCTGGTGGGGAGGGACACAAACAGGAATGCAGATTTCTGATCCTTACCTACTGCCCTGTGCGCATGAATTCCCCTCTGTGCATCTCTCACCAAGGATTTAGGTAGCATCCCTGAGAGAATCATCTCCTCACCACACATCTGGGCACAAATATTTGTTAGGTGTAATAAGGGAAGACTGAAATCCATTTTAACATGTGCAGTGAGACAAGATGTTTAAGAACAATAATAAATAACAATATATTTATTAATAATTCATTCTTTTCAAGCAAACATCTTCTTCAGGCAGTCATTCCTGCCTACTGCTTCTCTTTGATATTAAGCAGGGCTACTTAGGCCTGTCCTTGATTTTTCTTTTGGATACCAGCCAGCAAGGCTTCCAGGTGGATGATGCTGATTTACAGCCCATCTACGTTTTTCTGCTATGTTTAGACTTGGATTTAGGTTTTGTTGGGATTTGTTTTGTTTGTTTGGGGTTTTTTTTTGTGAACTAGCTTTCAGGGCAGTCATCAGTTTTGAAATATAGGAAGGAAACAGCAGCAATGGGAGGAAACCTAAAGTGAAATTCAGTCACAAATCTTGTGTATTAATTCCTGTTCCATCCCTCTACTTTCCCAGCACTTGCCTTGGGAAATCATGCCTGTTACTGGCATGCCTTTCACCAGAGATATTATATTGCTATAAATGTCGGACATTTGAAAAACAATACTATCTATTACCATGTAAAAGAGTATTATTGTCTGCAACTTGCTAGGTTTAAAGGCGGCATTGTGCTTGGCAAATTGCTGTCTGCAGCTCCCAGCAAACACATCTCCTAGAGCTGGTGGCACATGGTGTGTGGAGACAGAGGTTCTCATCCAGCCAAAGGCACAGTGCTCAACAAAAGGAGAAAATTGGGTAGGAAAACTCTACAAATGTCTTCAATACCTTTTTGTTAATCTTTTTAAGTTACTACTGACTTCCCCTTTGAAAGTAACCTCGGCTGCTAGATCTTTCCTTCTACTCCTATACTAAAATGATACAAAAATGAGAGAGACCTTCAACACACAACGTAAATCATCTGCTACAAAAAGAGAGCTCTGCTTGTTCCCCAGGAAGGAGCCAGTCTGAGCCACCCGAGCATCTGGACATTGACTTGAGGGGAATGGAGCTCTCACACCCCAGACATGCTCCTTCTGACAGGTGGTAGATGGTTTCCAGCTGCTTGTAGCCGTTTTCCATTCCCAACCCTTGTAGGAGCCCTGGGTGGGATCACGCAGCGCTCGGGGTGTTGCTGTTATATTGGAGAACACGTGCAGCGCGGCTGTGCCTCTGAACGTGGGTCAAAATGGCATCTTGGCACAGGCTGGGGTGCCGTGTATAAATAGTGCTCTACTCCTGCCACCTTGCTGTCACCCATTAAGCTCAAAGCATTTATTAAAGAAGTGTGAGTCACACTTTGTCTTGCAGGGACGAGACTCCATTTTCCTGGTCCAGTAACTCCACAAGATCTCAGCTCCACAGGCACCTCTACTTTTGGGCCACCCAACTCCCCATCCCCTCCCGCAGCCCCACTCCTCAGCTCCCATCTGCTTCCTCCCTCTCGATTCATTCAACAGAGGCAATTGTATTTGTGGGTGTTGTGCCTACAATTTAGGTTTGAAATTTGAGTGTAAGACACATGAATGGAAGCTCCAATCTTTGCTGTGTGAAGCGTGATGCTAAGTACCCAGCACCCAGTGTGGCAGCTGGATGTCTTGGGTGGGAGCAGATGGCCCAGGAGAAATCACAGGGTTTGCTGCCAACTCTGACCATGCTCCTGTTGGAAACAAATAATTGTGGGGAAGGATTTATGGATGGATACAAAACTATATGCAATGCTTATAATCCGTGATTTACCCAAAAAATCACAGCAGCTCAGACACCCCACGGGGCTGCGCTGGCCCCTCTCTGCATCTCACAGCAAAGCCTGTGACTTTGAGCAGAGCACAGTTTCAACACGAACAGAGAAGAAGATTCTGCCCATGAGCATCTGGATTAGAACAGAGTCACAACCCCAGCGGCTTCGCAGCCACAGGCTCTGATGCAGAGGGACCGGAGGGGCTTTGAGGTGGGGACTTGCGGGAAGCCAGCACAGAGCAGGTGGTTACAAACCACATTAACAACCCCGTTAACAAGCACCGCAGATTAAACCAAACAACTGCTCATCAGCATTCGGTCCAGAGGCCACAGGCTGCAAAGGGGAGAGAATAGAGGAACAACAAGAAGGAGGGGAGATGAAAAGAAAACAGAGACGGGAATTGGTTTTAATAATATTGTTGCTTAATTGCAGCACGGCGCAGAGAGCAGATGCAGGCTGCTTTGCCTTCCACAATTCAGCAAAGGACGTGCCGAAAACACGGCGAGGGAACGGCGAACACGGGGGGACGGCGGCAGCACCTGCGGTGATGCAGCGCGGGGGGAGCGGGAGTCCGAGCATCCGGCTCAGGGCTGGTGTCACCCTGTGTTGCTGCTGCCCACCGTCCTGCTGGTGTCTCTTTTGAGGCTACAAAAAGCAATTTAAGGGCTTCTCCTGACCTTGGTCAAGAGGTGCATTGGTGAGGTTTGCAGGGAAGAGGTAACACCTTTCTCGTAGCAGCTCATGGGGTGAGGGATGGCACACACAGCATCTGGTGTGGAGAGCCATGTTTCTCCAGCAGCTCTGTGTGTTGGGAATGGGAAAACCTCTTCAACCATGGCAGATCCATCCTCCCAGCACAGTAGGAACCTATTACCTTCCTCATTAGGTCCTGAAACATTTATGATGGGAACTCAGTATCATTATCCCAAAGAGAGAAACCAAAATGACTCATTGCACAACCAAACAGCATGGGTGGGACCATGGGGCAGATCCTTCAGCCTGCTCCTCTCTCTAACCACTGCCCCACCGCAAACTGGGCAAGGATGGACACATGTGGGGCCAGTCTGCACCTTTCCCAGCATGCAGGGAAGCCTGGGGTCCATTTCTCTGCACAGTGTGTGTATATGAAGAAGACCTCAAACTCCTGAAACACTTTCCTCCAGCTTGGCACGGCCTGTGTAAGCCCCCTACACTCATTCGAGCTGCGCGCAGAAATCCACATGGATGAGGAACACTAATGCATGTTTTGGTCCCAGTCCAAAATAAACACCGGCTGTAATAACCCTCACGGGAAAGGCAAACAGAGGACTCCTTTGTTAGGGACAACTCGGCACGTTACGCTTCATTTGGGCCAACAGCACTTCCAGCACGAGGCTCAGAGCACCATCTGCTTGATGTGGGCAAGGTGGGCTGAGGCCAGAAACCAGAGGAAAGGGGGAATCTTGGGACAGAGAGCTTTGGATGATGCCTCTTGCGTCATCCTGGCCCATAAAGAGTCAAAAAAGCTTGGAAAAAGAGGGACTGACAGGTACATCAGGCCCATTAGGGTCTCTGCTGGAGGTAATGGCTTCTAATGGGGCAGGGAGCAGTGGTGGTATCTCCTGTCCCACTCTCCTTTTATGCATGTGTATGAAGAGGTCCTGCCTCAAGATCTCCTATCTCTGGCTAGTTCCTGTTTGGTTCCCTTCAGAAACAGCAATAGAGGAACAGAAGCATTGGATGAAACCCTGTGTCTCTATGCTAAGGCCGGCACAACCTCTGGTCATTTGTGGAAGCTTCTTTACTGGTGTAAACGTGACTAAATGACTCAGGACAATGTCTGCTCTGATCTGAAAGGGGCAGGAGAGAGGGATGTCCTGCAAGCTCCTCCATCAGCTCCAGCAAGAGTCAGTGGACACAAGGTGGTAACAGAGATCTCTGCCCCATGTTCTGCACCTGGCAGAGGTGCAGCTGATTGGGACCAGCTCCAGCTGGGACATCGTTTGGGTGATGGGAAACAGCTGTGCTGGCCAGAGTGGGAGGAGCTCCAGGAGGCAAGGAGATATCCCAGCCACCAGCAGAGGCTGCTTTATTTTCTAAGGTGTGTGCCAGGCAAAGGATGTCCTCGCTGTCCCTGCTGTCAGGTATGGCCATGCAGTTGGGGTGAAATAAGCTCTGTATGTTTCAGGGAGTGGTTGTGTTTGGGGGGGAGCAGGACACAGGGGTTAGTGGGGTGAGGACAGGGTGCTGTCCCCAGCCTGGGGGATGCCATAACACATCTCCTTTGGTGGCATCACTGAGCATGGGCTGCTTAGTCCATAAGCTGTATGGACTTCTGGGGCGTGGTCCCTGGCTTCTGCCCACCCTAAGTGCCCAGAAGAAGATGGCAGTGGGCCAGTGGGCCAGCTCTCCCAGGAGCAAATGTCCACGTTAGGCAATTCATGTAGCATCAAGGAACTGTCTGTCTGCTGTGTTGGACTCAGACTTGCTGGGAAAATCCTTGTTGACTCAACAAGAGATAAAAGGATGGAGCACGAAGCAATGAAGCGAAGAGGGAGGGACTGTGATAGGCCTGCGGCTTGAGCTCCTGCAAAGTTAATGTTGTTCCTCTGCTCATGGGTGTTATCAAAGTGGAAACCCAGATATGTTTCAATCCTATGGAGACAAGCAGGGAGAACTTTATTTTTCTGACAGGTCACTTATGATGTACAGCCATCTGGCAAAGCAATTTTATGGTTTTTATTCCTCTTATTTATGAGGGCTGAGGGAATGCAACGCTGCAGAGGAACAGTTATTTGCAGCTTGGATGCCATTGTTGTTGCTGGCAATTGCTGCTGGTGGGGTGAGGGGGGTCCTGCTTCTTCCCTCTGGTAGCTGGGAGAGGAGAGAGGTTCCTGCAGCAGTTCAAGTGAGTGATGTGCTGCTTTCTTCATTGGTGTAGGTGAAAATTGCATTGGTTTTTCAATGGTCTTTAGCCTGCTCCATCATGGTGTTCAGTACTGAAGTTGTGGTTCAGGAAGGATGTAGAGCTTATGTCTGTTTAGGGGGAAAAAAAAAAAAAACAGAGGGGAAAGAGGGTTGTTTACCCTTGTCTAGTGGATGTGGCTGCATGTGGCTCTTAATCAGATAGAGCTGGCAGGTGGCTGTGAGGAGCTGTAGGAAATGTCTCTGCAGCTCTGGGATGTGAATGGTGCACGTGAGGATTGTGGCTCAGGCCCCAAAACTGCAGCTTCCCAGCAGCTGATCTGAGCAGCATTTGACATCCACAAGTATGTTGGATTCTGTGGTGGCCCTTGGGAATGAGGAGTTTTAGTTCCTTTATGGTTGTAAAATGCTCTGATAGCCTGGAAATGAAGCATTAGAGATGTGCAAATAATTAATTACTAATTAGTTGGTAGATTGTTCATGGGATACAGCCAGAGGCTAAGCAATTCCTGCAGAGACTGTGGAGAGGGCTGTGATCTGTGTGGGGTCGGCGTGGTGGGTGCTGCGAAGCTGCTGAGCTTGAAGCAGCAGAAGGTGCAGCAAAGGAAATACCTGGGAGGAAAAAAAAGGTGTTTTAGGAGCTGAAAGGAAGAATAGATGGTGGTGGGAATTACGGGATGACACAGTGCCCTTTGGAAGAGTGAAAGGAGTCAGAAATAGGATCAAAGCCTCAGTCACAGGCATCCTGAATCCTCCGGTGAGGATGAAATCCCCCAAGGGGGGCATTAAACAGATTGCCCACAGCTGCTGCGATGGGGAGGGGCAGGGGCTGGTCGGGGGAGAACCAGAGCTGTGTGTGGTGATTAGAGGTGAATTGCCACCAGCTGAGTTGGGCTGGGGCTGAGCTTTAACACCTGCTCCTGAGTAGGGGCAGAGGAGATGTGCCCCAAGAGGTCAGCTCCTCCAGCAGCCCTGCTTCAGCCATTGCCTCCCCACTGTCTGGGGTAAGTTGGGGTGGGTTTTGCTGTATAAACTGGTATGGGGGTGTCCTGGCTGGGGTGAGACTGGGGAGATGTGCACTGGTGCCAGTGTGGTCACTCCTCTGAGAGCAGAGGCATAACCAGGGGCTCAGACTAACAGGTCCTGGGTGGGGAAGGGGGCAGAGGTGCAGCTTGGTGGTCAGAGCATCCTCCTGCCCTGGCTGAGGGATTTTCTATGGGAGTGTAGGGTGTTTGCTTCCCCATCCCTGTTCCACACCTCTGAGACTGGGCCAGTGGTTGCTGGTGCCCCTAAGGGTGGCAATGGCTTCTCCATCACCTTCACCAGTCTGTTACCTGCACCTCTGTGCTCATTAACATGCAAAGTTCCCCTAGTTTGCTTTATTTATAAAAATCCTTGCTGCTGAATGAGCTGTTGGGCATTAAGTTAAATTGATAGGAAATTGGTGGTGAAGATGCAAACTTGAGGTGTTCCCAAACTTCCTTTTCCCCTCTACTTGCCCTGCTGCGGGGCTGCCCTGTGCTGGGGCTGAGCAATGCTTTTCCACTGGCTGTTTTAAACCCCTGTGGCTTCTGGGCTGGCTGTTGGTGGAGGAGGATGGAGGGGATGGCCAAGGTCCCAGGCAGCAGCTGACATGGCTCCTGTTTAACAGAAATCACCTTCCAGATGGGCTTTTGGCTTTGGTTTAATTACATCAGTCCTGAAAACAGATATCAGTGACACATGCCCAGCTCTTGCATTTTCAAGCTGTTCGGTTGCCCTCTGAGGATAGGAGTTGCTTGGGCCTTGAGGGATGTCCTCAGTGTCCAAAACAGCAATAAAAGGTATTGCATGAATGCAGAAAGGGTTAATGCTTTTGGGTTGAGGTTGAGGCTGCTCACCTCAACCCAAACTAGGAGATCTTCCTGCCAGGAGCAAAATGATGCAGCTTCTTCAGTGTCAATGTGGGAAACTGATAAGGGGAGGCCCTCTTCCTGTCCAGCTAATGATCTGCAGTAATGAGAACTTGGCCTCCATCTGCTCCCCAGGCTGAGAGCAAAGGCAGGAATTAGTGTCTGAGCCCTGGGTAGCTCTTGCAGCTGGGTGGTCCTGCCTGGTGGGGAGTCCATGTCAGTAGTGCCAAACCTCCTCCTCTTTCCAGTGTGAAGGTGGATGAGGAGGGATTGGGGATTTCAGAGTCCTGAAAGGTGGGCTGAGCCTGTTGAGATCAAAACCTCCTGTTGGAGGGTGGCACATGCAGCTGGTGAGTAGCTCATGCCACTGCTCCCAGGGTCTGGCTGGTCCCCAGCAGACATACCTGCTTCACAGGCTTGTTTTGTTATGGCTTGCTTGTAAAATTTGTTTGCTGCTTTTCCAGTGAGGCTTATGAGCTGGGGTGGGTGTCAATATCGGGAAAGTGGACAGGGAGGTCCCTGCAGACTCAGGAGAAACATGTCCCTACAGCAACTGCCTTCCTGCGATGTTGTGTCAGCTCAGCCTCGGGGTGACAGTGGCTCCTGAAAGCTGCCATGTCCCTGGCAGGGGACGTGAGAAACCAATTAGTGTTGGTTGGGTGTTTTTATATTAGTCCCCCTCTCGATGGATGATAACCAAGGGTGTAAAGATGTCCTGCCTGTTGCCTCCTGCCTGCCTGGGTAAAAGAGAACACCGAGCTGGGGTGATGCCTGGGGGACGCTGAAGCCTTGTTAATGCACTTGGTGAGGTTTGGATAATGAAGATCCAGTCTAAACACATGTATGATTGATTGTGGTGTCTTGTTTGGTTGATCCATGGGTGAAGCTCAGAAAAGAGCCACCTGTGTCCTGCTGGGATCTCAGTGCTGTGCATGCAGGAGAGGAGCTGCTGGTGGATCTCTCTGTAGGTAGCTGCCTGCTGCTGTTTCGTTTGTTACAGTGCATCACACGTGTCTCTCCAGACCTGTTACTCTCCTCCTGTGTGATCAGAGAGGACAGTGCCCAAATCTGGGGAGCAAGAAGTGCCCCAGGGGGTTTGACTGGAGTTCCCAGCAGTAGATGCTGTTTAGGTCACTTTGAGATCACTTTAAGGAAATCCCATGTGAACTGATCTTCTCCCTTAGCAAACTACCGGTGGGTTTCTCTACCTTGCAAAATGCCTCCTGTGTTATCCACCAGCAGATGAAACACAGGCAGGTCTTCTCTGTGTGCTTTTACCCTGTGCACTGGAGATGGCAGCAGTGCTCTCCTGGTTCCCATGTGTCTCAGCCATTTAAATGTGCTTTTTCTCACTTTTATGTCTGAGGCTGCTAGAAAGTTGGAGTATTGACAGCTTTTTAAAGTGCTTGGTGTGCTTGTGATGTTGCTGGTCAAAATACAGAATGGCTTTTATGTCTTAATCATTAATCAAATTGCATTGCTATTGATTTTCCTGGGATTGCTGCTTTTCTGAAATTTCAAGTCTAATAGGAGATCTCAAAGCCAGAGGCAGGTACTAAATCACCTGGTTTTACCTATCGTACAAGGGCCATACAGCTCCAGCCTCTGGGCTCTGTACTGAGCTGGCATTTGATTAGAGCAGGTTCCTCTGTCTAGAGGGTGTGTTATTTTGAGGAAAGCTACCTGGTGACCTCCCTCCTAGGGTTTGCTTGCTTAAGTGTCTCACACAATCGTGGCTGTAACTGAAACATGCAGCCCGTGTTGTGTTTAATCCTGTACTTCTTGGTTGGGTTGGTGATAGCTCACAGCAGATGCTTGAGTGAAAATCTTCTGGGCATTAATGGTACCAACAAAGGGCAGGAACAAAGGGGTCAGGTGTGGGATGTCCTCAGGGATGTGCAGGACCTCCCCGAAGTTTGTTTAGCTCACTGGTGTGACTGTGCAAGTCCAAATGTGTCCTGCTTCACCCGCAGGAGTGTTGCAAGATATGAAGCTCTGAAGTTGTGGTCTACATGTGATTTGCCCTACCTCACTGGTAGGTACAAATACATGTATTCAAGTAGCAAAGCATCATGAGGTTGTGCCAAGGGAGGGATGGCTGCAGATGTGCCTGTTCTCGAGTGGTGTCTCTGCACATCTGCTGTTGGCCACTGCAGGAGACAGGATGCTTGAATTGGAGACCTCTTTGGTCCAACCTCACATGGTGACTTTTGAGATTGTGCTGTTGTGAACAATTGCAGCTGCAAACTGGGCAGCCTGTCTGGCCCAATGATGGGGAAAACTTCCCCTGGAAATGCCTATAAATTTTGATAGATGTATGATACAATGTGCTAATTGCAGTGGTCTATCACCTAGGAGGTGAGGAGCTTTGCTCAGTGGACCCAGCATCTATCATCTCCTGTAGAGATGTATTTAAATCACTTCTAGGTAGTCCTGTGAATGAAACTACTTGCCTAAATGACAGCTCTGGGGGAGTCTAGCAGCTGCTGACATGAGCTATCTCCCACCCACGGCTCTGAACCTGCAAACAAATGCTGCTTGCTCAAAGGCAAAAGGAACCAGGCTTGAAAGCTCTTGCTGGATCTTTTCTCCATCTGCCAACACATTCCTAGCCCCATCCATCTTGGGCCTCAGTCCTTTGCCTGGATCGCAAGGAGCATTTGTATTCAGCAGGAACCAAAATGCCCTGAAACCCTATTTAAAAACAAATCTTAATGTAAACCAAGAGCCAGTCCAATAAAAGATGGAGTGTCTTTGTAACTCCAAATGATAAAAGTAAAAACAAGTACTCTTTCTTTGTGATAAAGCTTTCATTTTTGGCTTGAAGGGATCTAGTGTTTCATGGGACCTATTTGTAGAGTGACAAGAATAACTTTTTGGTTCAGTTCTTGGCTAAAGCAGAATCTGTTTTGATTTGTGGTGGGTTTTTTAAAAAAACAAAACAAAACTTTTAAATAGTTTTTGGCTTGAATTTTTATTGGAAATCCAATCCCCTTACACACAATTTTTTTAAATGCTTCTATGAAAAACAACATTGAGTGAAAGAATGTTGTTCTAAGCTGCAGAGCGTGTACAGCTCGGCGTAGAAGACTTCAGCCATCGACCTGTGCACTGCTTCGAAAGGGTCCAAGAAGGGAACTAAGGGAAATTAATTGATGTCTGTAGGTCTGAATGCATGATGTGGAGACCTGTGCTGCTTCCAAAGTGAGGGAAAAAATAGTGAAAGCTGCTGCCATGTCTCACTGCAGCTGCACCACAAGAGGGCAACCCGAGGCCACAAATCCTCTGCTCGTGCTTGGGAGAAGCTGGTAGGAGCGTTGGGAGAGGATGACATGATGGAAAATGCAGCTACCACCTCCCTGGTGCAGAGCAGGGTGTTTGTGGGTGTCCGCACACTGCATGCAGTGCTGCTAATTGCAGGGGGTCAGGAGCAATTTGTCAGCATTGGCTAAATTCATGCTGGATGCTTCTCAGCCTTGTGGCCCAAAGCAGAGGATGCTGCTGTCAGTCTGGGTTAGTGCTACAGGACTCTGCCATGTTAATTAATGTCTGCCAACATCCAAAGCGGCAAAGTGTCTGAAATTAAAGGTGTGAAATGCATTTCCTAGTAGCTGCAAGTCTTAAAGGTAGCTTGAGGTTTCTGTGCTGCTGAGCCATCTTACCCCATCCCCTACAGAACAGCCGTGAAGGCTCCAGTCCATATGCAGAAGGCAGCAATAGGGGGCCCTTGGCCAGTGTACAGCCCAGCTTACCCAAATTGTAGAATCATTAAGTTTGGAAAAGACCTCTAAGCTCAAGTCCAGCTGTTAACCCAACACCACCATGTCCCTAAGCACATCTACAATCTTTTAAATACCTCCAGGAATGGTGACTCCACCACTTCCCTGGACAGTCTGCAGCAGCACAAAATGCAATTAGTTATTTAATAAAAACCATCCCTGCCAAGGGTGGCCAAACACCAGAGCAAAGCCTGGGGACATGGTGGAGCATCCCAGACTGATGCTGTGCAGAGCCAGATGTTGTACCCTCCTGTCCTGGTGGCATCTGCTGCTTCATGGCACCCTCCTCCTCCTCCTGCACTTGGAGGGCAGGTGATGCAACATGAATGCAGCAGAATATTGAGCTGAAACTGAGAGTAAAGAAATAATTCCCAGCTCACTAGTGGCAATGTGAGTGGCAGTGACCTGTGGAACCAGACAACGGTTTTAAAGACTTCTGATATTTCAAACATCACTCTGGAAATGGGCAGAGTAAGCTGAAAATGCCTTAAAACTGGTTTAAAATGACTGGATTTTCAAAAGAGAGCTTGGAAAAAAGTGTGTCCTCTTGCAGAGGCATGAGTGATCCCTGCCCCACAGCCACACTCCTGCTGGGAAGGGGTTTCCCTACTGGGAGGCAATTGCTGCCCAGCAGCCCTGGTCATGTAGGGCTGAGCTGTGCCAGGGCTGCTGCATTCACAACCTGACTTGGAACAAGGGCTCGTTTAAACAGTAGCAGGAGCTCAATTAAAATGGAGACATTCTCAATTTAAAAGTACATAACAGCAGGAAAAACAACCCACAATGAGTTAAAGAACTGAGTCAGGGCAGCAAAGGCCAGTCCTGAAATAGACCTCGAACAGGGCTTGTTGAAAATGCTTCCATCAGAACAGTTTCCTGATGGTGAATTTGGCATTTCTACTCAAAGAAATCTTTCAAGAAAAGCATCTGCTTCTGTGGAAAATTTCATCTTTTTTGGTTGGAAAAATGGAGCATGTGAAAACTGAAATCTTTCAGTCCAGAGATGTGTTGTGCCAGTTTTCAGGCAGACTCCACCTCTGTGTTGAGCTTTACTTCTCATTCCCGTGGTCCCACACTCATCTTTACAGGAGGGAACCCCTTCTAATTATTAAATCTACCCCTCCCCATTGTCCTGCTTTTCTTAGCAACTGCCATGCATGCTGTTAAAGCCTCCCCCTCAGTGGGGAGGACTGCAGGGTCAGCTTTTGGAGCAGTCTGTGTGGCAGTTACCCTGGGACACCAAATGCTCTCCATCACTTCCACACCCTGTCCCTTCTGACATGGACTTCTGGGAAACCCATCTCCATCTCATGCTGATGTTTCATTCACCCTGGGAGGTGGCTGTGACTGGACAGCCAGGAAAGACAACTCATTCTACTGGGCTTATTTGTGACTTTACTAAATTATTTTGCAGCAAATGGTTTATTTTCCAGGTGTTTGTGTATTTCCTTGCTGCCTCCTTCCTCATTTCTGTTCCTATCCCTGAGCACCTAACTCCTGACAGAAACATGTCATATGGAGAAGTTGCCTACCCAGCTCTATGCAACAGGGTCAGAGTTAGTTAGAATGTGTTGCTCTGTAAAGCAAGCATTGTTGGACTTCATTGTGCCTTCCTTCAGAAATGAGAACTTCATCTTCAAAAATATCCAAGAAAATGGGAAGGAGTGGGAGGGAGCAGGATTACTGGGTAAGAGACCAGGGTGAGACCTGAGAATGTGTGTTGAGAAGGGCTCAGAAGAGACCTCTGTGGTAGAAGTAATAATCCTTCCTGTTACAGTACCTAGGATAAACATAATGAAAGGAGATCAGTGTGCATGTGTCAGATGGAAATGAACAGTTTAAAGCACATAAATGGTCTAAAACCTGTTAATTGTGCAACCATCCTCCATAGCAGGCCTTGTTGCCCCACTACTGAAAGCTAGAGGCTGCTTCTGGAGGTACAGTGTTGAGCTCCAGCAGTGCATCAGGGTTTGCTGTGTTTGTCAGTTCCCCTGGTTCCCAAGCTATCTCCTACTGGTACGTTGAGCTGGAAAAACCATAAGGCATGGGGTGTTTTGTTTTCAATGGCAGTTCTACTTCTACATTCAAATGGACACAAGAGGAAGCAGTCTTAAAGGTGCCAAAAGCCCAGAAGACAGTCTGGGTGTTAGAGAAGTGTTGGTGTAAGGCTTGGGCAGGGTGGGGTTAGTTTGCCTTTCTGCCATGATTTTCCTCATCTGTAAAAAGACCAAACTCTGTAAAAAAAAAAAAAAAAAAAAAAAAAAAAAAAAAATTATATATATATATATATATGCACCCAGCCCTGGAAGAGAGCTGCAGAAGAGATGCTGGTGGCTTTGAGTTCTCATTCCAGTTCTCACTGTCACTTCTGCCTGGTTTTCCCCACAGTCATTGGTGCAGGTAGATGATGCTCATCTGATGGTGCTAGAATGTGGCACGTGCCTAAGAGTATGCAATGCTTTGAGGCCCCTTGGACAGAAGAACTTGCAGAAATGTTGAAAAGAAATAATCATGTTGCAGGACAGTCATTATAATGTGGCATAACCCAGGTCTGAAACATTAATGTGATACAGAAGTACTTCTATCCATTTTTAAAATATTGCCTTCGACATTTTTCCAAGGCTGGAAAAACGACAGGCCACTTGCAAAAACAGACACTTACATTCACAGTTAAGTACCCAGACTTTAAAATGGTGGGGGGAAATGTCTTAAATACTACATTTTCCTGAGACCACATCAGCAGCGGGCTGGCAGGGGCTCTCCACAGTCAGCAGAGGGGAATGCCTCACGTTTGTGTCCCATTGCTGAGAGCTGTGGCGAGAGAATTGCTTTAACTCCTAGCAGGCTAACGCATCCAAAAAAGCTTCACAGAAGGGGGTTGGGGTGTGTGTGTGGTTCTTTGAGGCCTGGGCATTGTTATGAGATGGGCTCTGTGCTGATATGAGCAAGGGGCTGAGCTGAAAACCCGCCTGGACCCTGGGATGAATGTGTTTTCCCCACGAGAAATTTATGAAAGGACTTCAGTCCATTAAAGAAAACAAAAAAGTGTTAGGAGCAGAGGCTTGGCCAAAGCTCGGGGTCCCAGTGTGGAGACCAGAGGGAACAGAAAAGCCTCAGTGGAGAGCATTTTCTAAAAAAAAAACCACCCCAGGTACAGGCCAGGCTTGTGTTTCTGTACTAGCGTGGGGTCTATTTACCAACCTTCCTCTGCCCGTAGAGAAGCAGAGAGGTGTTTTAAAGGGAAAATAGGAGAGAGCCCTCTGTTCCAAGAGCTGATGTGTCCCATTTTCTGGTGTCTTGGGCTATAAAGGGCTGTTAAAGCACAGGCACAGCAGACTGACAGATGTCTTGTTTAACATCAAGGCTTGTGCAATAGCAGCTGTTGGAGCCAGGGCAGGAGCAGCAGTGATGGAGAGACCATGGGATGTTCCATGCCCCTTTGCAGGAGACAAGGTCCTTGGGGGCTTCCCTCTCCTCTCCCCAGTGTGAGTCTGGGTCTATATTATGACAAAGCCATTTAATTAATTCCATTTATGTGCCAAATTTTCCCGTAGCTCTTGGGAATAGCTGTGCTATTGTCAAAAGCAGCCTGTTCTCTTCTGAGTGGCCAAAGCATCTTCAAACACTGAGGAACTGTTGATTCTTCCTCTGGTGCCAGGACTTTTGAGAAATGAAACCAAGACAGAAGGTGCCAGCTTAACAAGCTGGTGATGTCCCAGTTGACTTTATTTGCATCCTTGCAGCCTCAGAGCACCAGTTCCCCCACCCCAAGCGAAGCAGTCCTGAGGTCAGGCTCTGTCATGCTGGGGGCTGTGCTCCCCTTGACACGCTGCTGTGTACAAAGGGCTGATGAGAAAGGGATTCAGACCAGTGTATTGGCATTCGTGTGTGGTGGTTGTATTAAAAGTACTTGCTGTCAGCTTAGTCATCACTTATAATTGGTTTTTATTCTTCCGTGTGCCTCCTGGCAACAGCGGCTCTTCCCAGGCTGCTAACAGGATGCTGGGTCTGGGAGGGCTGTTCTGTGTGTGGCAGGTCTGTGGAAATGGTCAGAATTGGCTCAGGAAGGGTAACATAGCCCCTTCCTGCCCATCTCTAGGTTTGCCTCTCTAGGGTTGACTCTAGCATCCCACCAGAAGCATTTCCCTCCACAGACTTGCTGCCAAAGGCCACTTAAGTTATGGTTGGGTGGCTTTTGATTTACCAGGGAAAGTGCATCATGTTTGGGGTGGGCAAATTTGCAATCAGTTGGTTATGGTGCAATAACCAAGTTACTGTACAAACACTTGATTATTTTAGGGAAGGTAGAGGGAAGGTAGAGGTAGAGGGTTTTGTTGTGGTGCTGCATGGCCATGCTTACCAGAGAAGAGTGTTCAACATAATGCATTTAGGCCTGGGATTAGCTTTTTAATTTTAATTATGGTGTTCTTATGCATCACAGCTACATAAAACCCAGCAACATATGTGGAGAATAGGTGAGTTGAAAGCATATTTATAGAAATTATACCGTATAATGCAGACAGGGGTTGGAAGAACCTCTCACAGTTGCAATCTCAAATGTTAAAAGTATAGATACCTTTGGCTGGGGCCAGTGAGCAGTGCCAGGGGGTAATTTTGTCCCTCAGAGGTGGCTTGTCCAGGTGCATGCCACTATCACTCTAACAGTGAGAGTTATGTCACCTGGGGCAGTGACATGTTTCCTGTTTTGAGGAGATACACTAAGTTTTGATATATCCTAAAATACAAATCTTCTACAAGTTCTGAGTTGCTGTAAAGGGCCTTTTGGGGTTTTTTAATCTTACCCCTTATACTGGAGCACCTAAAGTTGTAAACACTTGAAAATCAGACCAAGACTTCCTTGAAATAATCCCAATAAGCATCTGAGATGTCACTGTTGTCTCGTCTGTGTATCCTAGACATTACTAGTTCCATCTGATTGCGCTTTTGTGTTTGCAAATAGAATAATCTAATGACCTAATTTCTGAAGGAGGCCTGTTATTTATTAACCATGATGTAAATCCTACCATCATCAGAATAAAGAACATCAGGCTTTTGAGTTTTTGCTGTTTTTAAAGATCCAGATTTCTAGGGCAATTAATCATTTTTTCTGACATATTGAATTCAGTCATGTGTTATAGCAACAAAACTTCATATGGGCAGTTTATGATGCAACATTAACTTGTCAGCAAGAAGGACAATTCATGACTGTCTGAGTAGCAAGTGGCAGGCATTTGGACAACTGTCCCACAGTTTTGCAAGCATCAGCAAATTTTATTGGCAAAGCCTATGTAGACAGAGCATAATATATGGTTTTGCTCATATATATTTAAAAAAACCAACAAAAAATATAATCCCATGCCAGGGGTTTCCAATTATTTTCCATAACGAGAGCTGGAGGGTCTGTAAAAGCTGGCCTTATAAAAATAAGTTGCATCGGATTAATTTTTCCTTTGCAAGGAAGGTGGAAGAAATTTGAGTTTGTTTGGATGCACAAGTCTTCCTAAACCATAGTTTATCAGCTACATTAGCACAGTCTTCCCAAAACTGTAGTTTATCAACTCTGTTAGTGCAGTAAGGAGAGTTATCACCTACAGACCACGTGAACAAAGAGATGGTGCCCACTGTCACAGCGCAGAATGGTAAGGGCATGGGCAAACTGAGCATGGGGGCACCAAGAACAACAGAGCAAACTGTTTTTTTCCAAAGAAGCAATGGCCTTGGCACATCAGAAGTTTGGCTGTTTTCAAGGGGAAATTGCGAGATCGGAGACAAAAAGCTGCAGAAGCTTTGAGGGAGCAGGGGGTGCGCTTTGCTGTTGGTTATGGTGGAGTTCTGAAGGGTCCTTGAGAGTGCAGGGAAGTGGCTTTGCCTTGGTGCAGTAGAGAAAATCAGAAGATAAATGGAAAAGGATGAATTACACAGGGGAAAGACAAACAGATTAAGAGAAATCTTTATGGTACTGTTCCAGGCAGATATGTGCTGAGGAGAAATTGTCTGCCAAGGGCAGAGGAAAGGCAGTTGCAGTGATCTGACTGTGAGCTAATGCGTGGATCTGAATGGAGATTTCAGCAGGGTGGGGGACTATGAGAGGCTGTGTTCTTGGAGTGGTAAAACCCAAGTAGCTATTGTGCTTGGAGTCTAGTCTGGGAACAGGGAGCAAGCTGAGTGAGTTGAAGCAATGGCCAGGTTATTGGCAGGAGGGATGGGAAGGTGGTGGTTCACAGCAATTAAAGACATGGTGAGGAGGCTTTCTGGAGTTGGGGGGAAGAGGGATGAAGAATTTTAAGTAGAATAAGGCTGTATTGAAGTCTATGTATATACCAGAGGACATAAGTGGGAAATTGGTGGCGAGTTAAGTAGTCTAAGATTGCTTGATGTGTTCCACAAGGCAAGAAAATGCAAAGAACTAAATGTTGATGTAGTTGATCATAAACTGCTTTTCCACTCATAAGCAGGTTTGGACTAAGCCTTAATACAGAAGTGAGATGATGAACCAGGGAAAGTGTGTGGGTAGTGCTGGCCTTCACCCAGACACATAGACCAGACTGAAAGCACCCAACCTCATAGCATGCTCTCCCCATCCATCACATCCGTCAGCGGGGGATTTGGTACACAGTGGAAAAAGCACTGCTCCAGAAGCCCACTGTCAGTGGGTAGCAGGCTTTTCAAAACACAGATGAAAAAGAAAGCACATATGCAGGATGGGAGGCTATATAGCACAGATGTATGCACAGTGTCATGTGCACTGCATGGCTCCACGGTGTTTCTCCAGCACTCCAAAGTACCTTTGTGACCCAGGAGAAGGCCATGCCCTGCAAGGCTGCCTCTGCATGACTGGTTGTGGTTAGAAGGGGATGCGTGGGCTGTATGCATGGCACGTCCTGGCTGCTCCTCCCTGACCACAGATCACACCCTTTTCCCAGCTAAGGGATGCTGGCTTCATTCTTCTAGTTGGGAGCAGAGAAATCTAAACTACTTAGGTTTAAGCTGGGTAAAAGAGGCTTCTATAGCAGCAAGTTATGATGGAAAGCATAAGTTACACACAATTTGGGGATGGGAACATATGGCCTCCAGTAACTTCACATACCTCCCAGAACACAGTAGTTTTTGTCTTGTTTGTCTCAGATCAGTTGAATGCTGTCATGTGTTGAAGACTGACTTATGAAGGACACAAATGCAAATTATCCTGATCAAAGGAAACAGAGGGAGTATAATAGATCAGCTCAGCTGAGCTGGGAGCTGCTCAGTGCCCTGAGACTGAAAAAGGAAAGGCACAAACAAGAAGTAGAAACTAGATCAAACGATTAGGCATGCCTCCAAAAAATAGTAGAAGGAAAAATCATTGTGAATGAGACCAAACAGGCAGTTACCCTCTGCCTACTGCAGAGGGAAGCTGATGTTAAAAGATGCCAGAACACTTCATGACTTCAGCGTGTCCATCTTACCTGCACAACTGCCATTTGCTATTTTGGTTAATGCTCTTCAGAGATGGATGATGGTATGGACTCACACTAGAAGTACTTAGATAATTGGCTGGGATAAAATTCATCCTGAAGTACCCAGAATAGTGCCAAAGAGGTTTTTGAGCACCAGTTTGTTCTTGGCTCCCTTCAAGGACTCCTGGGGATGAGTGAGGTTACACAGAACTGAAAGGGCAAACCTAGTACTTGGCTTTAAAAAGTGGAGAGGAGAGGGAAAGAAAGCAGGAACTACAGAGCAGAGTAACTGGATTATGGGTGAGGAGGAACAGTAGATGATGATGTATGTAAGGTTTTTAATGTTTTGGCTCTTTATATCCTTGTATCCAAGCTAGAAAAACGTGGTAAAGGCTGTAATGTGGCAAGGGATATATCAGTAATTCATTTTTCCAAGTTACTAATTACTGTCAGGGAATATGACCAAGCTGGAGGTGTAAAGAACCTCCCTGAAGGAAAACAGAGCATACTAGGTCAGTCCTGAGGCAAACAAGGACAATGATCAGAGGTGTTGGCTTTGCTAGAAGGTCCCCAGAAACTGCTAAGGGATGGGAGATAAAGGGGAGATACCACATTCAAAACTGGGAAGAGTTTATGGGAAGTCTCTAGATGAATAGGGTTTTTCAGCTCTCATGCTATTGCTTGGTAGAAATGTTGGGACAGGAGGAATCTGTCATCTGGCAGCCAGGGCTCACCATGGTGCTTGGCCAGGGGGGTGACAGTGGTGTCTTCACCTGCTTTTCCTCCAGTGGACTGCTGGCAATGCCTAGGACATAACTCCCTACACCTGTTGCTTGGGAACTTCTCCAGATCCTTCCAGGTTGTGATGAAGTGTCTCTGCCCTGCACTTTTCCAAGAGACTGAGTAACTTGTGATAGATGTACATCCACGGAGGGACAAGTTAATCTGTGTAACGTCAGTGGCTGTCACGCAGTGTTAACAATACAAAAACAGATTCCAAAGCAAATACAGTTCAGGGAAGCAAACCAGCCCATCCCATAGTGTTAGCTTCTTTCAAATGTAAATCTAAATGCCACTTGATTTTTTTTTTTTTGAAAAGCTGAATTTCAGTGCAAAATGTATGAGTTGGAGCTCAGCTTTGCTCAATTCCAATAAATAACTACGGGTTGAAACATTTGTTCTGAGTTAGAGAAAACATGAGGTGGTTTTCAGGTAAGCATCACAAGTGAAAAATCTCCATGTCAGTTGTGTCTGTGAGGCTTTTCAAATCTACCTTTCTAGTCAGAAATAAACAGGGGTGAATTTTTAAGTGGTGTATTTCCAGAACAGTAATAACTCTTTCCCTCAATGAGTGTTTTATTTGTGCAGTAGCAGTTTGTTGTCTTATGAAACCTGAAATGGATTAGATTGCCTTTTTTTTAAGGTCTTACCTAAACAGGTCCTGATGAAAGCAGCCCAGGCTGTATTCTTAAATAAAACAAGAGTCAGATAAGACCACTTCCATCACCCACAGGTTAGTATGGTGTGTCTGTTGTTCCCAGTTATTGAGTTCTCTTCTGAGCATTTTGGAGGCAGAGGGAGATGAAAATGTAACCTCAGAGAGTTCCACTTCTGAGAAAAGCTCTGCTTCTGAGATAGCTCCATGGGTTTTCCCAGGAAATGCTACTTCTCAATTCTGCCAAGAAGAAAAAGCAATCCTCCACTAAAAGAAGAATCAAATTATGGTCTCCTCCAGAACCAACTGTTCTGGTAGAGCCCAGGATAGGGGCACACAGATGTTGTGCATATATATAAATTCTCACAGGAGAAGATACTATTGTTTATTTTCATGTCTGTTTCATAACATGAGTAGAGATGCCATCCTGGCACTGCAGAGTGTCACCAAAGGTCTGCTTGCAGCCAGCTCTGCAGTGATGTAGCTTCTTGTGATGCTCCTGCAAGTCTTCAGTGATGCCAAAGCACTGTGCCTTTATCTGAGATGGCAATGTCAGCTTATCTGGGTGCAGACTGGCTGCTACTCCAGTAACTGGTTGCACAACAAATGCTGTGCCTTATGTAGTAAAACCTTGTGTGGAAAGGGTAGTGCCATGTGTATCTGCTGAAATGTCTCTTTGAACTGGCAAACACTAAGCAAACCTCTCAAAGCCCCCATGAAGCCTGGCTTTACAGAGCCAGGGCAAACCAAGTGTAGGGAGTTTATATTTTAACACTGATGAACTATTTCAGCCTTTGGTAGTTCTCCAAGCAGATGGCAGCTACTTGGAAACAAAGGAGCTTGCTCATGCCTGTGTTCCTCTCTTGTCCTGTGCCTCAAATTCCACTGCACTGATGGCACAGGCAGAGGTGCCCTGATTGATTTCTAGTAAAGATACCAATATATTTTCCTTGTCTATGCATTTAACATCACCTGCATATCTTCCCCCATCTCCTCCACTGCCCACCCTGGAGTGCACAAACATAGACCCTGTCACCTCTGCAGTCTGGAGCCTTACTCCTCATCATCAAACTCACACTGAAGGGAGGGAGTTTGCATCAAAACACCCGACTTCCTTGTTGCTCCTGGTTTGTAGCCAGAAGGCCTCAAAAAGCCACCTTGCTGCATGCCAGGTAGCTGACAGAAAACCTCCTGTCAGCCCGCTTGTCTCCACAGGGAGGGTTTATCCAGTAAATTCCATAAAGTTGCCTGTAAAAAAGCAATTAAACTGCCCAGAAATGTATGGATTTCTAATATTTTGCACTTTACCATGCACCAGTTGATGCTGGCTGCACAGCAGACCTTGCTGGTTTTCTCTGAAAGCTTCCCTCATCTCCTGTCTCTGCCTTAGCAGATGACTGCTCCCTGTGAGCATCCAGCTGGCTGTCTTAGATGGGATCACAGGGGCTCTACTTTGTTCTAATTCTTTCCTTGCTTGCCAGTCTCCTGACAGAAGCCTTCTAGGCTTCTCCCTCTCCATCTCAGGGAGCCGACCTTTGCTTATTAAAGCCCAGTTCTTTTGTGATAAACCTTTCCATGGCTGGCTAATGGTGAGCAGAAGTGCTGAATCCATGGCAGAAGAAGAGAATGTGTTTTAAAGTGACAATTGCTTCAAGTTCAAACCACTCCTTTGCACATGAGTGCTTTCCTGGTGGATGTCTTTTCCTGGTCCTGTCCTTTTAATTTTTTGTCTCTGGTGGATAGTGTTGGAGCATTCCTTGGCTGTAGCATGTGAATCCCACAAAATCCCTTGATCCCTCCTGTCTAGTTTCAGACTTGTTTATGGAACAGAGTCTGTATAGGTATTAGTGCCTGAATTAGCAATGGAGGCGCAGAAATGTATCACAGCACCAGACTGGATTTTCAGCAATACTTGGCATAGGTCAAAAAAATCATGTCCTCGTGATCACTCAGAGGATGTTCCAGCCTGGATCACTCGGGAGGCAGAGTGGGGCTGAGCTGGGTAGCCTTAAAAATTAAAAGTAAAATTTTAGCTATGATATCTTTGCTAATTATGCACATTGACTTGGCTGTGGGACCTGATGGCACAACTATTGGTTCAGTGAGTTGGCTTCTGTTGTTTGACAAGACAAGGTGGAAGCTTCCTTTAGTCTTGCACCCTGTCCCCTCTGCATGTGTGAAGCCAGAGGGGAAATGCAGTGTTAACTGGTAAGCTGATGGTTATCAGAGCTGTTTTCTTTTTTCCAATCTAGATTTTTCAGCCTCCTTCTGTCCAATGGAACAGCGTGTGACCATGCATAGCTAGTATCTTGTGAGAGAGGTGACATGCTTGGGAACAAGTGGGTTTCTGCATCATCTGCCATGGGCTGTTGACACAGTATTGCTGATGTGTCCTGCTGATGGATCCCATGCTTTTCTATCCAGACTGTGGAACAGCTCCACATTATGTTCAGACCTGCCAATAAAATTACTGGGAGGCAAGTTAATGTGAGAGGAGGGGGAACCCCTTGTGATATGGTGACAACACATCCAAAAGTTGTGCTGCTGTTTGAGAGTGCCATGAAAGGTGGTCTCTGAAATGTCAGAGAGTCCATGGCCTACTGCAGGTATTGTGATGACTTGGGAGAGCCATTTAGTTGATTTGGCTGAACCCCGTGATGCAGCAGAGATATTTCAAATGTTCTCCTGTAAGCAGAGTTGCTGAGTCTATTTATGTTCTGATAGGACTTAACTAGAACTCCCTGGCATTGTGGTTCTGCTTTAATTATTCTGAATCTTAATACCCTATGTTAATTTCTGAGTTAGCATTGTTCAAGAGTAGAGCCCAGCATTCCCCCGTAGGTTCTCACTTCATTAATGTATCATCAGCCTATAACAGAACATTCTTTGGTATAAAAGCAGCTCCAAGACCAAGACAAAACTCCTTGTAGATGCTAGCAGGCCTGAGCTGAGAGCCAGATGAGTTCATAGCCACCTTCCTGTTGAGCAAATCAGATCAGAGATGGTCACCTCTCTGCAAACACCTTCTTGCTCCTTCTTCTTGTTTGAAAGAATGTGGTGACTACTTTGGATAGAGAAAAGTTCCTGCACATCTCACTTCTCCCCTCTGTGTGATGCTTTCAAGCAGTTCATTTCAGGTTGGTATATTCTGGGTTTCTGTCTCGGAAGCAGTAGGACATCACCACCAAATCCCCCTGTTAGGAAGGGCTTTGTTGGCTATAATAGAAGGATGCCTTAGGTGTCATCTACACCTTCCACTCAACCTTCTGCACAAATCCTCTTTTCTTCCCAAACTGAAAGAGCTGCCTGAGGAGTTCTGTGGGGATTACCTGGTTGTGGGCAGGAGCTCGATGATATTTTGAGCCGAGGATGTGAGGGCTGGGTGCGGCGGTGCTGGGGTGCCGGCTGTTTGCCTGGGAGATGTATCGGGCCTGTGTAACTGTGTGAGGACCTTGCCATGTTACACAGCAGCTTTGTGGCTCAGCAAAAATAAATGAGCGACTTATCCCACTGCCAAGGACCGTCAGTGGGAGGTCAGTGTTTGATATTTCCACACCCAAAAAAGCAGCCCCAAGCTAGAATTACAGTACAAAATACCCATTCAGACCTCTCCAGCCTTCTGTTTTCATTGACTTCCATCCCCTGCTTGTATACACAGAGTCCCTTCCTTTCCGAAAGAAAACAGTATTGCTGATAAGGGACACTTATCTCGGCAAGTCATTACAGAACAAGTGAGCTTTTGTGTTTGCATCTGATTCCTGTCACAATGTTAACAAACTCCTAGTATGGAAGCTTTATTTCCACTCTAAAGATGCCCCTTAGGGTACTATGTGAGGTGCATTATATGTCTTATAAATACTTCCCACAGATGTTTCTTCCTTCCTTAAAAAAAAGAAAGGAGAAAAAAATAAAACTTCTTAAGATTTCAGCCTTTTATTTGTTCTGTGAAGGACTTTTAAACAATGATCCTTGGCTATGCTGCACATGGATATTTACCTTTCCCGTACTCTCTGCTGAGATGTTACTTGTCTTTGTTCCTTTCAAAGAATTAGCCAGTGCTTGAGTTTTCTCTCCCATTGCAGTGAATTCCCATTAAAACAAAAGACTTGCCCACAGTTGCAGTAGTTCAAATTTAATTGCAAATCCTATTGCAAGTGTTGGGGCACAGCATGTGCTGCAGGGAGGTATTGTGGTACTGTGATCCTGGAGTTCCTCGTGATGGAATATCAGAAAGGTTTTCTGATTGAAGTGAGGTGCTTCCTCCTAACACAGAAGAATTTATGGAAGATAGAATAATGGAAGAAATAGTTTGGAAATTGCCCTGAAAAAAGTCTATCAGCCTTCTGTAATTCTGTGGGCTTTCTACTGAAGAAGGTCAAACTGCTTTCCAGGTGCCAAGGAAATAACTTCCTCACCCACCTGGGGAAGAGCATCATAGAAGTGTTGCTAAGAACAAAGAATTCTCAGGGATGGATATAGCTTTCCTATGGATTTCTGGTGAGATGACCTCAGAGGGTGCAGCATCTGTCCCTGTGGCTTGCAACATGTGTGTGCATGTCACCTGAGGCAGAGCAGAGCTGTCCTGCAGCTCTACCCAGTAACTCTTCTGCAGCCATATGGTGCAAAAGCAAAGCGTGCTCACGCTGAATGGCACATTGGTTGGAGCATTGGGATAAGAGGGTGGGAGACAGCTCTCTGTTGAAACAGCTACTCTTTATCACCCTCCTGCAGCCAAAATCTGATGCAATTCTGATTTTTATTATTTATGCCAAACAAACTGGGGTGGACTGTAACTATCCTTGACAAATAAACTAAAAATGAGCTGGTTGGAAAATGTTCTCTTTCCAATAGGAATCTTTCTTTTTTTTTTTTAAGGGGAAAAACTCAAACCCAGAATATTTCAATTCTTCTGTGTCACTTTGTGTTGCACTCTTGCTGTTCTTCAGCAGACCGCCTTGCTCGCACTGGGTGTTCCCTGGTGCACTCCTATCTCCATTCGTGTGTCATGGGAGCCACAAGCAGTAGTGTTGTGTGGGATGCTTTGTGCCTGGGAATGCTGCCTGTTGAGGAGCAGAGGGATTTGGAATAACTGATTACAACTTCCCAAGAGAGATTTCATGTTTTGGATTTTGTTCAGAAATTTTTGATGTTCCTTTGGAAGGAAAAGTCACACAACTCTTAATCAGAAATCTAATTTCCACTGAAGAAGTTCAAATGGATTTTTTTCCTATTTTGTTTTCCTTTGCTTGCCACCTTTTAATTAAAACAGCCCTGTTTAAGACAAACTGCTCTTTAAAGAAGTCCTGTTGACACATCCAAAACATCCCCCAACTTTAATCCTTTTTTAAATAGAGATTAAGCCTGTGGCCCTTTCCAGACATCTGCCCAAATATGAGCCTTGCAATATACTTGAGGGTTCAATCGTTTGGACAGTTTTGGTCAAAGGAGAATTTCTAAAGCCATCAATAAAGTGTTGCCAGTCAAAGGAAATGAGAACACTAAGTCATTTAGAGGTGTAGGAGGCTTTGTGCCTACTTAGGGATCTCGTCCTTGAATTGTGCTGGCTCTAGCAACATATAAAAGGAGTTCTTAAACTGCTGTGTGTCCTATGTGTGTGCACACCTGGCTGGTTTGCCCTATAGATCACTTTACATTGAGTGTGAGTTAAAGGTCTTTACTAGCTTTCTCTTGTACTGATCATTTTCCCCGAGATCTATTTAAAAGCACGAATAATTTTAAACATTTAAGTAGTCTTCAGAGGGATTACTTGCATGTCATGGCATGTAGGCTGTAGCTTGCAGAGCTTTGCATGAAGAGTTACGTATCTTTTGGCCTTGTATTGGAAAAGGGAAATTGGAAGTGTAGTAAATGACAGAGTTAGGAATATGTCCTAGATGATTCCATTTTGCTTAGTGTCTCTTTTCCAGCCTGGTGCCTGCATGTTGCCCTTTTCTGTCTGTAGCTAATTGCTACTGCTACTCAAATTTTGATAGAGTAGTGAACCTGGAAGAATCTGACTTTTAAAACCAGAAATATTATGAGATGTTGGATTCCTGTTGTTCTCTGGTAGACTGTTTTACTCCTACCTCTGTGTCCCAGTGGTGTTCCAACCCCTTAGCAAGGGGAGCTCATCCTCAGACTGCAATGGGTGCAGGACTTGTTTTGTGGGCATAATTTCTTGAGGTACTGGTTGGATTTCAGTGGATGCCTTGTACTGAAAGCCAGGAGTGCACATCTGCAGCTTGTAGAATTCAGCAGAATAGTTTTATTTGATTTAAAAAATAAAAACAAAACCCACACTAAAGTCTGTTATGCTTTTGAAACAACTCCTTTACTAATTTTTACTATTCTGGCAGAAACAGCTTTAACACCCTTGTACACACTGTACTGTGTTAGCTGTAGTGACTCTTTACTGTTGTATAACCTAATTGCAAAAGTGTACCAAATTCTGCCAGCAGTCTGAAGCCAGAGCACAAACTCCACAGCCCTAATCTCCCCAGCTTTATATTCTCCCCTCTTGCACCTACTTTTTTTTACCTCCAATGAATAGAAGGCTTCATCTTTTTAAACTCCAGCAGGACAACACACATGTGGACTGACTCTACCACAAACTCCTCAGTAACACTTTCACTGTTTGGGGGAAGTAAATATGCGAATTTCAAAAGTCTTTCTGTGTGGAGAATCTGTTTGGATTTGCACAGGAAGTGGGGAGCAGGCATATAGGTAGCAATATTAATGAAGTTTTTTATAAAGACTTCATTCAAGGCTTTCAAAGAAAATATAACTCTTATGGGACTCACAGTTTATCTGCCAAGTCCCAGAATCTAGTTGGAATTTAAAATATATATTTAAAGACCTCTGAGAAGTAGAAGATTAGGAGACAGAAAAGCCTGGGAAGGACACATGGGAAATTTCTGCTAGAAGAGGAGACCAGTCCTTGGGGAGCTGAGCTCTGCAGTAGGGTGCACAAGTCATCAGAGAATCTGTTCTGCTCCTGGCTGGAGAGTAGTAGGAAGAGGAGGTGACTAGTACAAATCCAATCACCACCTTAAACTGTTGTGCCATGTTAAAGTTCTCCTTTAGTCAGTGGACACACATGTTTTTGGAAGTCCTTGAGTTCAGACCTTTACCTTCTTTCTTTCATGTGGGGGATGGCTGTGTTGGCTCTTTTGCTGCCCTAAAAATGCTGTTAAATCATTTTGGTTCATATTCTTCACTATCCTGAGGTTCCCAGTGTTGCTTGTTGTGGCATTGGGAGAAAAGAATGTGCCTCTGTCAGGTAAACTGGTCAGAAAGAGCACGCAAAGGGAGGAAGGGATGTCCAAGCAGGAGGCAGCAGCTTGGCGTTTGTAACAGGCCTTTTCCATCCCTAAAGTCCCTGATATGTCTAAAACTTTACTCTGGGGAGAGATGACTCAATCTGAGAAGTCTTTTGCTTATTATCTGGGGAAAATAGGCCCCCTGATAGGTACACAGGGGTGTCTGATCATCCTGCCCAGGATTAAGTGACATGTTTTAATGATGTGGGAGGATCACAGGTCAAGAGCGTTGTTCCCTCTCAGCCTTTTTTTCCTGTTTTTAATTTTTTCCCCCGGGTATAATAATTTGTTGCCTGAACCACACTGGACAATGACCAGAGACTGGGACCTGCTCACCCATCCTTTGTGCTCAGCCAGAGCCACGGTTTGCTTTGCTCAGATGCTGTGCAGATGTAACACTCGTGTCTCCTTTGCAACATGTACCTGTGGCTTTCTCAGAGTCTCTCTAGAGGTCTTGTTCTGGGGTTTGGGGTTTCTGTGTGTTTGCATCATATGAAATGCAATGTATTTGTTCACTGTTTTGAGACAGATCTTGTTTGCTCTGACAAGAATTAAACAAGTGCAGGCCTGTGAAAGATCACTTTGAAATCTGACTGGTTACAATATAAGGAATACACAGGTACTATAGCTGGATGTCCAGGCAATGTATATGAGATGTCAGGTGTGCTTGTGGCAGCAGGATGGTCCCTTCCTGGAAAGCTTTATGTGCAAATGTACTGTTGGTGATGATTCTACTCTTACCTGGCAATGATCTCTGTGTATTGCCCCTGTGCTTTGGACTCCCAGTGAAGGGAAAGTATGGTCGTTTCAAAGTCAAATGGCAAGAGCACAAAGCTGCACATTGACTTTAATCTTGTTTAGAAAAAATCAGCAATGCTAATTTGGAGTGAAGGCAATCTCTGTCCCTGGGTCAAAGACCTTGAGAATATAAGAGGACATGTAGCGTAGATCTGTCCAGCTTCATGTTCCTGTCCCTAGCAATAGCTAGGGAAAAGGGTAACAACCAGTATATAGTAATAATTTTTTCCCCCATGTATGTTTTTTGAGTGATTTCAGTTTAGGGGTTTTCTCAGCTGGTGTTAGTGCCTTTTTCTGGATTTAACACCCATTAACAGATTTTTCCAATTGCTTTCTGGGATGTCCTGTAACAATGGCTTTCACAGTTTAATTACAAGCTGTGCTTCACACTCTGACTGCATTCCTTTTGCCAGAGCCATGCCTGATTTGCAGACCTGTATTAATGTCATCAAACTTGTTAGTCTGTACACTGGATGTGACACTGTAAGTACCTTAATAGCAGTTTAATGTGGCAGGAAGGACCCTGTGAATGTTGGCTGTGTTCAGCTCCCAGCATTTCTCTCATGTAGTATCTCTATTCTACTTATTCTGCCATGTTTTCACCTTTGCTGGGTCCTGGCCAGGTGTCACTGTTTAATGCAGTGGCTTTGTTGGCATGTTACTGATAATCCTCTTTTCTTCTACCAGCCTTGCAGCCTCACTGTTAGCAGAACAAATCTCTATTTCCATTATAGAGGGATTTGCAGAAAAATTCTGGCTCTCTTTAAGCTGATGACAAAACTCTTGGGGGTTTCAGAGTGACCTCTATGCCATATTTCCATATGATCACAAGACTTGAGTTAAATGGCAGCAGGAATAAATACCTGGAGAGCAGGATCAGACTTACTCAAAGAATTTGTCAGGCTTTAAATAATACTGATAAAAGGAGGCTCCTGTTCTGAGTTTGGTGAGGAGACCTCAAACAGCACAATCCAAAGTACATCTTGAGCTCCCATCATTTCCTGACCTTCTTTTCACTGAAGAGCAGATCCTTACACTTCAGGTCAATGCAAGACCAAATATCAGTGTTTACAGAGCAAAAATAACTCGAGGATTTTTGCTTCAGCATCAAATGAACAGAAAGGATTTCCAAAAAACACCACTTGGAAATAGATAATAAAATTGATGAGGAGGCTTCTCTAAGCAGCAGATCTACAGGGAGAAGTCAGGATCATTCTTTTTTTTTTTTAAAAAAAAAAAGGGAAAAGGCTAAAGTAAACTTTGTGAAAATGGCCACTCTGTTGAAGAAGGTTTTTTTGGTGACTCCAGTGGCTGAAACACCCAAAAGTGGGTGGATATTTTGGCATGTGGGACAAACAGAGGCTAACAGGAGCAGCAAGCTTGTGACTCCCTCTGTGTATGAACTGAAGGTGATTCATCCAGGTTTTTATTTTAATAGCAAGGCCACCAAGCCAGCTGAAATACATCTGAGGTGAATGCCATGGAATAAAAGGATCAGCTCAGGACAGCAGAGCAGTGACTGGATGCCGACGCCCCGTGGTAGGTACCAAGACTAGAGGCTTGTCCTACCCGTGGTGGAGTTGCCAGGGACAAAGGAAAGAACGGGCAACTGCTGCTGCTTTGGCAGGGAGGGAACAAAAACAAGCACTGAACACTCCAGCAATTCTGGACTTTCATCACTTTTGTGTACGTTCTCTTGAGTTTCCATAGGCTTAAAAACTGGAAACAATGTGGAGCCCTTTTCTCCCCCGCATCCCCAAACCCAACTACTTTTATTATCTGGCTGGGGAGAAAGGAAGCTATTTTGGTAGAAAGGAAGCTATTTTGCTAAGAAATTGTTATTTTAGGACAATCTAGAAAAGGCAATGGCTTTTAGTCAAATTAATAACATAATGCAACTGAAATGTTGCTTTTCATGTCATGCTTCCAGTGCTAACACAATAATAAAGCGCAGTGACTTTACGGGGCTGCTGGTCATTAGCCTGAGTGTAACTGTGCTCCCTGCTCAGCTGCTTCACCTCTCTCCTCTTGCAGCTCAGCATGTCAGGCTGGAGCAGAGTTATTGTCTCTCCACTGGCTTTAATTCTGGTCAACAGAAAGGGAAATGGATGCATATTTGAAGGGGTAACTTGAGGCTTTGGACCTGCTGAAAAAGAGCAGCTTTCCTCTGGAAAACTGAGCATAACAGAGAGCCTCATGCATAGAAAATAATTTCTGATTTCTTAAAAATAGTATTTAAAAAAACCCACATTTACAGTGGACCCATCTGTACTTCTACCTGTTAAATAAGACCCAGAACGTATGGCATAAGCAAGAAGCAGTTGTATCGAGGGCTGTGTGGCTGGTGTACAGATGACTTCTGACAGCGTTGCTGGTCCAAATTTCAGCTGATTTTTGAGGGATCTCTTTTTCATACTGTTTTGTGAGACAAAAGCACAGAAGAATTTTGAAGTAAAATTAATATGTAAGACTAGAGATTGAACCTGGATCTGCCCAACTGTTCTGTATGGACACAGGCTGATTTTGCATATATCTAAATAAGATTTAAGCTCCAGATTCCTGGCTTTTTTGCATGTTTTTTTTTTTTTTCTTAAATATATATAAATGAAGGTGTTTATTGCTGAAGGAAATGCAGTGGGAAGAGCACAATTTTTTTTGGCTTTCTCTCTGGTCTCCACAACAAGGAGAGACTGTGGAAAAATACAAATAAATCTTTATTTCTGGACTAATTGCTCAAAGCCAAGAGCTTACAACAAGTTGAGAATAATTTGATGCAAAATACAGTTCTGTCACCCTGTTTTCACACTCCTCATTGCTCCATACACCTCTGTTCCCTCTTTTCTGTTAGTTCTTCCCGTAGCCCTGTCCAGGCTATTGAATCCTGTAAGCTCATCCAAAAACTACTGAAAGACACAAAGCTTTCTTTTGACTTAATAAACTTTAGGTACATAAGGCCTAAACCAACAGAGTGTTGCTCCCAAGCCATCTGTGGAAACAAATTCAGACACAGATTCAAATGCTGGTTTGGAAGCACTTTTGACTGTTTATAGAATACTCTGAAATCCTCAGAATTTTGTTTTTTGTCCTTACTGCTGCAGAAAAGTCTTCAGTAATAGAGGAAGATGGTGGTTGATTTGATTTGTTTGGGGAATCTACCTTTTGCCTGGATTTTTCACAGGCTGGACTCACAGATGATGCAGCTGATGCCCTGTTCCTGCTGCACAACCGGCCTTGGAGCTGGATGCCAACCATGCCCCCCAGAACCCCTGCTGCTTCATTCAACTAGTCGTACTGAGGGGAATAAAAAAGTGCTTTTCCTCCCTGTCAAAATATTGTCTGATGTATTTGGCCTCTATATTCTATCTTGGTCCAGTGTATCAAGCCAGTCCTCACCAGACAGGACAGTCACAAATGCAGACTTTCTCCTTCAGCTGAGGACAGCTCTTGCAAACACTTCTGCAGTCTGAGCTCTTCCATGAGAGAGACAGTGAATGCTCCTGCTTAACCTAGTAGGAAGAAGTGGGGTAGTTAAATAATCAGTTTTCTTTTAAATGCATCTGTTAAGAATATTTTCTGTACATTAAGGATGTCATAATCAGCTTAATTAGAGGTGGAAGCCCTCATATAATTTCAGATATTGGAATGAGCTTAAGGACACCTAGGAATTTTCTAAGCAGTCCCTCTAAATCTTCATCTCAGGTTCGTGCCACAGAAGTGACTCTGAAGGAGGAGAGCAGTCTTAAGATCTGGTGAAATTATGGGATAGACTTAGTCATTTAGGCACCGTAGGAGGTAATAGAAATATCCCTGTGAGTCTGTTCCTTTGCCTCTTCCTCCAGCCTTCTCCCAACCCATGTGCTAAGCCATCTCCAACAGGAGCACTGGAGGTACCAAATGGGAGCTTGGGTTTGAAATCTAGATTTGTTTGTTTGTTTTTCCCCTCTTCCTAAAGCCTGATCATCTGCTGAATGTCACACATCTCACTGGCTTCAGAGATTCAAGGCTGGGAATTGCTTTATGTTATAGAATCATTTTTCTAGATCATGCTTTAAGAGACTTTTTTTTTTTGCTTCTGCTCTATTAGTTTAACACATTAATTTGGCACAGAGGAGGTGGAGCCCATAATATCCTGTTCCTGAGGAAGGAGTGCTGGGTAACACTGTGAGCCACTGTTCCAAGCATGGGCTTATTTACTTTAATTAGAAAGTGCACTTGTTAAGTCCTCGATTAATTAGGTAGAGCAGCACCTATTGAGAGCAGATGAAAGAGCTACTGTGTGAGAGGAAGAAGGGAGGGGGAGATGTGAAGGATGAAAAGAGAAAGATAATACCAGTGCTGGAAAGTAAATGGTGTTGGAGAAGCCAGAAAGAGATCACAGGTACAGCTCTGTTGGTCCCTAAATTGTAGTCACTGTTTGTAAATTGGCTTCAGGTACAGTTGCTAATGAAGATTTTGTGGGATTATTTGGAGTTAATCTGCAGCTTTAAAGCAGATCATTGACTAGGACTTTGAGATGGATTTACACCAAGGTCCTGCTCTATGCCCAGCACAACTTACTGTGTTCTGGAGGCTGTAGGTCAGTCAGGAATATCTTTACTATATCTGTCTTTTTCTGACTATATTTGTCAATATCTTGACAAATCTCTGATTTGTCTGTGCTGAGGGATTCAAATAGCAGGGGAACATTTTGGGGATTTTAGGGTGGTTTTATATTTTTGGTGCCACCCTGAAAAGAATTGCCTTCATTGAAGTACCAAGACCATAGTCTTTTGTAGGGCAAAAAGCCCAGCAGAAGTGCAGTTGTTTGTTTTAGAGATGAAATAGTTCATTCTGGTTTAAAAGACATTTGAATGTTCACTGTTGTTTCATTTCCCTTTCTCTCCTTTTGCATTTTCCTTTGAATTAATATATACAAAATTTCAAAGAAAACAAGTTAAAGTCACAGTTTTGAAATAAAATTTTCATGTTATGATTCCAGAAACACACTATTAATACCAGATGTTTAAGAAGTCATAAATATGTTTCCTAAAACTAAGGAGAATTAAATGATACATCATATATAGTTCTTTCCTTCTGATTTCTGAAGGTCTGTAGAACTCACGTCCCAGGTTTGCAGAATGCTTACATGGAATAGAGGTTTTGGGGTTTTTAAGCAGAAGTTGAATGTCTTGCACAAGATCCCAAGAGCTGGGGTTTTAAGCAATACGCCATGTATCATGAGACTTTTGATAAAATCAGGCAGGGTTGCCAATTTTAAACTTAAACCCATCTCCCCATCTAGAGGTTCACTTGAACTTCAGCCCAGAACCAGTGGAAGAATTTTGTGAAGCTGGGCTGAGCCTTGGGGCTGACCCTTTGCCTGGCAGCACGATGTTTGCTATGAAAGTTTGTGGTTATTTTAAACAACATGGCTAATCAAAAATCCATTTAGTGGGCAACTGCAATGCTCTCCAAAAGGTTCTGTGCTGACAGATCAATACCCTGGTGCTGTAGATGGATAATAGGTTTTCTGTGATCCTCTGTGCCTATGAGACTTTTTAATCTTCTCCTGGAATGCGTATGCAGGAATGTTTCAGAGGCTTCTGATGAAATTTTATGCTCTAGTGATGACTACGTAGCAATTTCCAGAGAATTGTAATAACATAATGAGCCAGTCTTTTCAGAGGTTGAAGGAATCTTCCCTCAGCATTTCTGAGGTTTGCTGTAATTCCCTGTCTTTTCCATGTAGGAGTGCAAGTGTGGTTCCAGGATGGATAAAGGCAGTGTGCATGGTGGGCAGCAGGAACACACTGTGAGCTGTTGTAAGCCTTTTCCCAAAACCTTGGAATATTCCTAGGAGATAAATTTGTGTAATGGTACAGGATTAGGTAATGGTAATCTTTGGAGCCTGACTCTGCTTAATATTCACTTCACTCATATTCCACTCTGCAGTGCCTCTGAAAGCAGAAGCTTCATGTGAAGCGGAGCTTGTGGCAACTGAGCCAGGGAAATGATTACTGTGAGAAAATGATCATTTGGGGGAGAGGAATTGGGTTTGTATGTGTTAAAATACAAGGTTAATAGAAATCTTTGGAGACATGCTTTCTGTCCCTGAGTATAAGAGGGGCTTGCTGCACTATTCCTGCTGCTATTCGTCCATTTCTTCCTTGGCTTTGTGAATGTTCTAATAAAACCCGAACAATCGGATCTGAAGAGTCCTTGCTGTCTGTCGCCTTCTTGATCCAGCTGCTTTCACTCTCTTTGCTTTTTATGCCCCTGTGCTATTTGATGCTTCAGCCCCTGAAATATTGTGCTCCCTTTTATTGATTCTGTTCCATTATTCTGTCCTGAAGCCTTTTCTTTCCCTTTCTTTTTTTCCTAATATGCAATTTAACCTTAAATAATAATTGTAACTTTAAATGTAATAACTAAGTCGTGTACAACTTTGTAAATCACCCTGGGAGGTTTTGTATGACAGAGACAACTTCTGAACCATAATGACTGAGGTTTCTGAGGCAGCACGGGCATTTGAATACAAACCTTTCATTAATTTTAATGAGAACCAGAAATCTTTGTGTACATCTCTAAAATTGCTTTAAAATGCTTAAATGTTAATGTGTGAACAATCCTGTCACCCCTCTGATATCAGAATCTCCTGAGCTGACGCTGCGCTTCTGGAGAGTAATAGCAAATGTCAAAACAAGGTTTGCTTCCTTTGTGGAAGAGGAACCTGTGATGTAGACTTTGATGCCCTCACCAAACAGGAGAGAGATGCAAACAAACATGACTTATGGGTACTTCAGCCCAACAGTATTTCTTAGGCTTCAGGCATCAGCTTTGCCTCAGGAATTGACTCTAAGCTGAAGCCAAAGCAACAGGGAAATTATCTTGCTGCTATTGCAGGTCTAGAGCCTTGTATGTGAGTAGTAAATATCCCCACCACAGCTACTTCTTCCTAGCTGCAGGCACACCTGCACTGTGGAAAATAACTCAGAAGATGTGTAACTTTGATACTGGGCAAAGACTTCTAGATGAAAAAATTTACATCCTAAAAGTTATTCACTTCAGGGCAACCAATGGTATTTGTGAGTGTTGCCCATCTCCAAGTACTGTTCTGCAAAACAAGGAAAAGTTGAAGCAGACCCAGGAAGTTTTCTCCAGCATTTGCACACTGAAATGTTACATTATTTTCATGTCAGAATTTTTCTGAACCAACTTTGAAAAGGGATCAGAAATTTTTGGCTCATCTTGAAATACCTGGGGCTTTGTGGTACCCAGAGTTTTATCTGTTCTCAGCACCAGCACTGGCTGCAAGAACAGCCTCCCTGTGCCATAGACCTGGTGTAAACCACTAGAGATCTTTTCCACTGGCATTTCCACATTTCTGAGGGGGAGTCAGTTTTTTAGCTTTGTGTTAATTCGATGTGACTAAGACAGTTTTACTTGAACAAATGCTTATGGAAAGCAGACATCCTATAAAGATGGCAGTGCTGACTGACTGAAACTAGTTTCCCAAAACTTCTCATTCCACCTTTGTCCCTAAAGCAACAAAGCCTGGTGAGGTTCTGCCCAGTCCTATAGCACCTAAAACCACGTACACATGGAATAACTTTAGCGATGAGAGACGGCGAACTAACTATATTTTAAACTCTGCATTCAATAGAGTTAATCTTTGCAAGTTACTCTTAAATTAACTCAAATTTTTCTAGCAATGGATTAGAGGAAGCCTGTTGGGTTTATACTGAATGAATTATAAGGGCAGTCTACACTGTTTCTCTGATTTGTCTGTGCTGAGGGATTCAAATTGCAGGGGAATATTTGGGGGGTTTTGGGGTGGTTTTGTATTTTTGGTTCTACCCTAAAAAGAGTTGCCTTCATTGAAGTACTAAAGCTAGACCACTTGATTCGTGTAATTGGTCACAGTTAAATTCAGCTTGGAGTTCAAATCTCAAATGTTGAATTTGCACACTGTGTGGGGTTTTCAGAGACAAAATATCCATTCATAATTTGTAAGATGAAGGATCTGCCATGTCTTCCCTAAATGATCATAAGCAGATTGAGAGGTTGGTTTTACATTGTTAGGGAACCATTTCACATTCAGCTTTGCTCAGCTGTCACGTACCAGGCTGGGTTAAGGAGATACTAAAATGAGGTTGTGTAGATTTGGCTATAGATTTTAAGGAGCCAAGTCTCACAAAGGTTATCCTGTTCTTTCTGCTTATTTTCAAAGGCCAGCGGCAATATCTGAAGATGTACTGCTCAAAAGACATTTTGATCAAAAGCTAGAAAATTAGACCCATTAAAGTATTGATTGAGGCTCAGTACTGAAGTGACTGTTGCTGGATTTAGAGGCAGAATGTCTCTGCCTCTTTCTGCCATGGTACTCAAAGCAGAGGAAATTAGGAGTGCTAGTACTGGCCCTTCTGCAACAGAAATATCAGAATAGAGACATTCTGCTGGGCTGCTAAGTAGTGGAAAAGGAAAAATCCATCTTTAGTTGTGCTGAAAGACCAGAGACCTTGAAAGATGCTGCTGTGAGAAAGGTGAGTGTACAGCACAGCCTTTATGCAGTCCCACAGTGGGCTTGAGGGTGGACACAGCTCATCTTCACCCTGATATGTTTCATCAGTGGTGCTACAGCTGGATGCTCGGCTTTCCCTCTGAAGAGAGACAACAGGTAAAAACAAAGTAAACAGATGAGTTTAGGAAGGGAAGTTGAAAATTGGGAAACAGGCACAGAGGCATTTAGCAGGTTGTTGGTACAAGAGATGTCTCGTGGAATCAGGTCCCTTCTGCGTTACCTCAGGAGTGGAGGCTTGTGCCTGGAAACACCTGGGTTGCTTCTTGCAGACATAATTGTGTGGGGGGATGAAGCAGGAGGATCAGCTAACCTCAGCCCAGTGCCTGCCAGCACTGCTTTGAACGTGACTGATCCTCAGAAAAACCAGGTCCCGTGCGGGCTGCAGGTGCTGCCGGTCCTTGCTGGATTCGGGTGGGTGCTGTTAGGCCGGATGCATGTGCTGAAGCTGGGTTTGAAGGTCTGTGCCTGCATGGGACCAGCCCAGGGCAGCTGCAGGCTCGTCAGCTTCGCCCTCAGCGCTGCTGCTTGTGCTCCAGCTCTAGCGCTGCCTGAGGGGAACTCAACCCAAGGTTGCTCCGATTCCTCTGGTGGAAGCAAAACCAACATTTGAGGGTGTTTGAATTCTCATTTCACAGAGACTGTCTGAAGGGGAAGGCTTTGGTCTGTCTGATGGCAGAGCTCAGCTGAGGTGCTCGGTCAAGGCCTGGTGGAGCTCCGCTTGCCAGGACCATGATGCCAGATGAGGAGGACACCTGCTTTTCCAGGTGGGTTGTGTGGCAGCTGAGATGGGCAGTGTTACCCTGCAAGGCTTGAGGAGTGGGCTGTGGACTGCTCCCCTTGCTGCATTCCCCTGCCTGAGGGCCCATGGTGTTGAGGTGGGTGTGGAAAGAAGAGGAGAGTGAGGAGGACATGTCCGCAGATGGAAGTGTGTGGAGCCCTGTGAATGGGGCAGCACCAGGAGCTGGGCATCTTGTCCCCATTCAGTGTCTGGAGGGCAAGGGGAGCCCAGAGCCTTCCCTGTGGCCTTCAGGGTGAGTCTCGGGAGGTGCCCACCTCCACCCAAACTCATGGCATGCTGAGCACATGAGCACTTTCCAAAACCTCTTTTGCTTCAGCTTGGGAATGAGAGCATAGTTTGAGGGGAAAAACTTTAAAAAAAGATACTGAATGTTGTGGGGCAGCGGGATTTGCACCGGGCTGTTGTCCGTTGTGCTGCCTGGCAGAGTCCTTCCTGCATGCAGCATCCTCCACTGTTCCCTGGCCTCACCATGTGCCAAGGGATGTCCCGGACAGCCATTCCTCTAAATCTTGGAGCGAAGCAATGGGTGCTCGGGTTTTGCTCTCTGGGAAGTGCCAGTGTGTCAGCTGGGGGTCTCAAATAAGCCCCTGTCAATATGTGATGGGCCATGTTAGACTCCATGGGTTGTGCTTAATTACTCACCAAGTCACAAGGGGGCACCCATAGCTAAAGCTTTAATTATCCATTAAGACCAGAGAGCCTTGATGTGTTGCAGGGTTTCCTTTCACACCCCAGCAGAGCTGGGTCTGCCTCTTTCAGGGGTGGTGGCTGCCATGGGGAGGAAAGGGGGGACTCAGAAATCGGGTCTTAGCAAGGTGAGAAAATTTCCACTTCTGTTTTGTAGGGAATAGAGGAGGAATCCTAAGACAATTTCTTTTTGTCTGGAGGTTTAACAAAAGTCTGCTAAAGTCATGAGATATTAAGGTAGGACCATTAAAACAGTCCTTTTAGGCATTTTGATTTATTTTTTTTCTCCAGACAACGTTTGAATCCTCTTTAGTTCATGACAAGTTCAGCACCAACTGTTACACTAACAAAGGACAGGCCTCTGTAATTAAAGACAGGTTCATATTTTTGCAATTTAAGGATGGAATTAGATTTCTGAGTTAAGAGCAAAGCTTTCTAGTGACTTTGTATGATGATTATGTAGCAACCTAGAATTTTATAGGGTTTTTACACTCACACAAGGACTTCAAAATACCCATAAGTAAGCTGATATTTTCCTGCAGATCAAGCTATTGTCTTAATTTTTGTTTGTTTTCAAAGTTGCTGATTAACTCTCAAAATTGCCAAACACCTTTATCTACCCCATGTCCTTCAGTAAGAAATAGTGTCCTGCATTTCCAAAATGACTTCTGAAATGGAAAACTGAATGGAGAACCTGGCTGTCTTTCCCACCTTCTGCCCTTTCTCCTCTCTGGACTGTGCTGCTTCCACACCTGCATGAGCGTGTCCTTCCAGTGATACTATGCACCCCTATATGTCCTTACAACTGCAGCTTTAAAAACTCCATACACAAAAGATGAATTGTGTTGGCGAGCAACGCTGACAGCACTAATAGTTCTTTCCTCCTCTGTTCCAAGAATGGAAAGAGCTTTTCCCACTTTGATCAGGAAAAGCCTGAGCAAACAGATGGACTGTGCAGCATAGCCCAGGGGTCACGGAGCAGGAGGCAGGGACAGGAGCCTTGCAGGGGGGTTTCTATGCAGGGAGCCTCCCTCCTCCTTCTCTTTCTCCCAGGCACAGACAGCTTGAAACTGCTTCTCTGGCACTGCTGCTGCTGGGTGTCTGCATGACAAGGTAAATGAGCCTGGAGAAAGTATTATGTGGGGAAGAAATCCTGGTACTTGCTGGTGAGAATTTAGTTTGCTGTGGAAGCTGGATGCCTGGAGATTCCTGTAACCCCACAACCCTACCTCTCTGCTTTCTCACTATTGTTCTCACCTGGCACACAAGAAGCCCAGCAAAAGCAGAGGTTCCTAATTGTCCTTTTTTTTTTAAAGCAGACCAGTCTAATTTCTGCTGAGTGAGCAGAAACTCTCATTAATTTGGAACAGGGAGGGAGGAATGTGTAAATGGGCAAGGAAGCATGGATGAACTCCACGCTTGTCTCCACAGTAAATGAACCTGCGGTGAAGCCAAAAGCCCTGTCACAAGCTCTGGAGGAAGGTGCAGTTAATATCTGCAGCTTTATGGCATATTTGCTGTCCACAGCACCAGAGCTTCTCCCTCTTGTGTTCACAGCAGCTTTGATTTTTGTAGTGGTGGAATGAATTCTAGGTTTATATTTTAGTGCCTTTTTTTTGTAGTTGTTGGCGTTCTTTAAATATTCTGGCGATTGTGAATAAGGTTTTCTCTGGGAGAGTGGGTCAAAGCGAAGACTATCAGCTTCTATCAGACACTTTCCAAAAATAAATTGGCAAATTTGTGGTCACTCATTATCTTCAGCACATGGCTGATGTGTGTAAAGCCTGCCAGACTTGCATGCATACAGCCTAATGATGTTAAAACAGGGAATAGTCGCTGTGATATGATACTCTTGAGTGGCCTGAGAAAGTTATAATGTGTTTCTTTCAGCTCAGTGCACTAAAAAGAAAATGTGCTGGGGAGGGCTTGCTCAGCTTGGCCAAGCCTTAGGTTGTTTCTAAGCTTGCTTTGTCCATAAGTAAGGGAAGTGAGGTAGGATGTGAAATTTGTGGCTTATGTGATCTGGGGTTAGTGTCCCCTCAGGGATCTTTTTTCCCCCCTTTTCTTAAAAATTTCAACTGTGGAGTCTTCAGTGCTGGGAACATTTGCTTTGCACTTGTCCAGCCTCAGCACAAAGAGGGCCCCAGTTGGGTGCCTGGAGTTTGTATAACATGTCAAATAATAGCAGGAGGTTGGACATGACCAGGCTTCTTTTGGTATAATATAGAGGGGATATGCCTTGCTGTATGCACACACATGTCCTAAGAAAATAAATAACTTCTGTTGATGTGTATGGTATAAAAGAATGTTAAAAAAAAAAAAAAATCAGTTCAAAGAGTGTGGGGAAAATATGTATATAATAGGAAAAGGGTAAGAGAAGGATGCAGTAAGTGAGGAAGAGGCATGTGTTAAAGCAACCATAGCTATTGCAAGTCCAAGAAGAAAGTGTAAGTTCTATTTTGAGCCTCACAAATCCACCATGAATGTCTTTTACCCATCTCTGAACTCCAGTAAATCCTTGTCAGTGCTTGTTCTGGGGTGCTCTAACTGGGAAGAAACTTGCAGATTCTGCAACTGCCAAGCCTTGTACTGAGGAAACACCTGGGTTGTGTCAGACTGAAATACAGAAAGTGAGACCAGCTGATATTCTGAGGAGAAACCCTGGATCTGGTTTGAGCTGATAGCTGCTTCAGAATGTGCTCTGATGTTGCAGACAGTCCCAGAACCGAGCAGTGTGAAATGCTGTTAGTTTGACCTTCATGCTGTGTTTGGGGAGGGTGAGGATCAGACAGCCCGGGAGGAGCGAGCAGTGCATCCAGCCTGTGAGGTCCTGGGGTGGCACCACAGGCTGGCAGTCAAAGGCACAGAATGTGGAAAATTGAGCTGGATTTACTGCTTTGTGTGAAAGTCTCTTTCGTTCCAGAGCCTGTGTTTGTCTGGTGGCTGAAGGGAGGGCAGAAAGCCAAGGAGGGAGCAGGGATCTTCCAAATGCAGCCAAGGTATTTATCAGGGTAGTTGTTGTCTTCGTGCCACCCCAGTCAAACCAGGAGAAGCATCCAGGTATTTTGGGGGTAATTTACAAGGAGAGAGCAGCACCTTGGCAACAGTCATGGAACTGACAGTCAGCTTAGTGCCTAAGCACTAACCTTTGTGCCTCTTGTTTGTATGAGAAAAATTAGGAATCTTGAATCATAGATTGTTAAAGTGATGTTCAGTGTCAATCAAGGTTTTACAATCAGAAGAAAAAAATAGGTGATGAATAAAAAAGATGGAGGAAGTGTTAGGATATCAAAGAAATATTTTTGGGTGTAGGAAACCCTTTCCTATGTATGGGAGAACTTCTGTGTGGTTCTGGATGCAGATGTGGAGTGCTTTTGGAAAATCAAGCTATTGAAACAACAGGCTTTGTTCTGGGATCACAAGTAGGATTACAAAAGTGGAAGCACCTTGAACCAGTCATTTTCAAAATCTTTGGCTTGCGCATGTTAGCCTCCATCTGTGTTTACAAACTGAGATTAAGAGCTTTATTTCCATTATATTAATGAGAGATGATTTTTAAGAGCCTTACAAGTAACAAAAGACCCAAAAAGCCCTTTGTCAAATGCAAAAAACATGACTTTAGAGTGGGCTGTTGCTCTCCTTTCCCCTCCTGGCTTTCATCCCAATGTGAAATGGTGGTTTAGGTATCCAACCTCCTACATCCAATTTTTCTTTCTCATTTTTCTTAATAGTATAAAAGCAAGTTGGGCAGGACACTAATATGTTCCACCCCCTTAGTTTATTTAAAGCCTGTCTTGTGCATGTTTTAGTCAAGCTTAGCAGAAACTCTCCCCTTTCTAACCTTAGGGATTTCAGCTGAGATTTGCTTGTTTGACTTTTCCTTGGATTCAGTAGCTGGTTCCTCTGTGCTCCTTCCCTGATGTGAGGGGAGTGAAGGACACTTGAAAGAGAAATCTTTGAAACTTGCCTGATTTTGAAAGGGTCCCTCCCAAACTGTTTGCATTGGCTTCTCCTTGTTTCTTACCTTCCCTTGCTCCTTGTGGGCCCACTCTGACTGTGTAAATGGAAAATAATAATATAAATAAGAAAGTCTTTTTATTATAGTTGAGCTGGAAGGATTAATGGGAAATTCTTGTAGAGTAGGCACTGTAACAGCTGTGGTTACTGAGCAACAAGCCCTGAGCTGGTTAGGCACCCTTTTGCTGGACACTGTAAAAGGCTCATCCAAATCCATCCTCCTTTTAGTGCCACAGGGCAGCCTATTGTACTCTAGAAACATTAAAAACATTCAGGAACCTAACTTTAAAAATTATTCCCAAGCTTTGTAACTTGAAGCATTAAACCATTATTGTAAAATCTCATTTGAGAGAGGTGTTGAAGCCAGTGGGCACTGCAGGGGTTGGGAAAATGCACTAAAACTCCAACCCAGTGCGTAAATCAAAGTCCAGTTTTCAAGGTTGGCTTTGTGTCCCAGAACAGGAGTGGGTTACTGACTGAGCATAGTCTCCCTGAGCTGCTGCCAGCAGCAAGGCATGGGTGAGGGATGAGCAGGACACGCTCCTCCAGGATGTGCTGGCAAGGTCAGGCTGGACGGGGCTCTGAGCAACCTGATGGAGTTGAAGGTGTCCCTGCTCACTGGACTAGATGACCTTTAAAGGTCCCTCCCAACCCAAACCATCCTATGATGCTATGCTCTGTGCAGGTACCAGAGAGGCTTTCCTGAGCCTCCCAACTGTTCTTCTACTGGGAGTCAGGAGCTTTGTGCCGGTGTGTAGTGGGGAGATAGTTGGCAATGCCAATTTCCAGATGGCCTAAAGTCACATTCACAGTGTCGTGATAAAGATAACAGATTTGGGGCTGCTGTTCTTTGCCTTCTGGCTTGCAACTTTGTTTAGTAGTTGCCTTTTCAAATCTAACTTTTTAATTTTTCCTTCTAGAAATACAAATTATTACCAACACATTTTGTTTTCTTTGTATGAGAAGAGCACTCACAGTCCCAGGGCCTTAGGAAACCTTTACTATTTCATATGTCTAAGTTATTAGCAGAGCACTTTTGATCCCTAGCACCTGCCCTGTGACCACAGCTCCCTATTTGAAAAGATGCAAGGACTAAACCCAACTGTGACACTTTGCATCAGCATCACTTGTAGGCTGCCTCCCAAAGCACTGCACACAGCTGCTCTGCTGCCTTTGGCCCTGTAGGACAGGTAATGCTGTTAGGATTCACCTTTCTCTTTTGGGTGGCTGCTCCAAGTCTGTCCAATCCCACCTTGCAGCACTGAGACAGACTTGCAGTCTTCCCACAGGTATGTGGAGATAGCCATGCCTGTTTCTCACCAGATTGCCTAACATCTGGTGATTTTGTTTTGCCAGAGTCTCTTTTGGGGACATACAGGTATAGGTGACCTCAGATCTTAGCACCTTTGGTGCATCTGTGTTCAACCAGGTGTTTTGTTCCTGACTAGAAATCACAGCAGGTTGGGTTTGCCCTCCCAAACTCCTTCTTCCTTGCTCTACTCCTCTGCTTGATGCCTGGGAATCCTGCTGCCTCGCTCAGACTGTGCTGGGAAATCTTGGATGCTGGCTGATGCAGGGAAAGCAACCAAAGCTAGCAAAACTGGTTGGTTGTGGTTTGTGTAGTCCATATTCTGCTGTCCCTGCGTAGTGTGCCATATGATTTACATTTCTGCTCAGCATGTTCTTCTGTGGCACAAAGAACAAAAGCATGCTGGTATGGATGGGTGAGAATGCATAGCTTTGTTATTAAAATTGTGACTTTTTCTGCTTGGACTTTTGCATTGGAAATAGCATCCAGTGATTAATCTTCTCCTGGCTTTGTTCTTTTTTTTATGACGAAGAGATTGGCTCTTGGAGAACTTCCTGCTTTTTTGGAGGGGCTTTGCAAGGTTGATTAATCCATAGTAATAGTGGCTGAAGTCACCAGAGTTTCTATAGTGACCAGATGGAGATAAGAAATCAGTTGCTAGTGGTAGTTGCTAAAGATGCTGGATGCCAAAATTGCAAACTGTTTTTAAACAGACCAGCTGAGCAGAAGAGTTCTGTGGCTCCACAGTCAGCTTGGACCTGAACGTCCTCTTTGTTTAGCTGAACAAAAACCAGATAAACAAAACACTGAAGGCAATTAGCTTTGTTTGCTTGCCTTTGTCCCCTCTTCTCCCAAATCATTGTAAAATTAGGAATAATGCCAGTGAATTTTGTAGCTATTCAGTGGACTAAAGCTGGTGCATAGGAGATGAGAAACAAATAAGTATAATACTGCTGTTTTCCATATCCAGCCCACTCAGCTTTAGCTTTTATTCTACTTTCTCTATTCCAGATTTAAGGAGACTTCTTTGATTGCTCTTGTAAATGAGAGTATCAAGCATTGCTGTAACCACGTGTCTAGTGTAGGTACCACAGTTCTCCTGGGAAGGTCTCTGCTTTGCCCAGCACTGTCTGTCTCCTTTCTTTGGAAGCCTCTGGGTTGTGTCTGGGGTTGCAGATGCCACCTGTGAATCAGATGGCATGTCAACCAGAGGATTTGCTGGGCATTGGGCCATGCTGTTAAGTGACAAATTTCCTGGATGTACATGCCATGAAGTTCCCTACAGAAAAGGGTGAATTCCAACCTCTCCCTTCTTACAGAAGCTTTTTGTCTACTGTATGCATTGGCTGGGGAGCAGCTCCCACCAAAACTTGTCACGTGAACACTGCATAAAAATAATATGGTGTGGAAGAGGCTGGGAGGGAACTGGTGCTGAAGCTGTGTAGGTAACATCCGTGCTGTACAGTGCATGAGGCAAAGGCAGTGTCCCTTGATGGAGAAAAAAAAAATGCAAGTGTGGGGACTTCCTGGGTGCTGGAAGCTGATGCTAAGCCTACCTGAACTTGCTTTCCCTATAACCACGACCCCTGAGCACCACACAGCCCAAGCCTGTAGTGGACCATGTCTGGCCTTTGGTCTTTCCATACCTGATCTTTAATGGCCCCATGGGAGTGGTGCAAGGTGCTGGGTGTGGGTGTGAAATGTGTGTTCCCACACTCAGCTGCTTACTCCAACAGGTCCTAAAGGCTTCCCTGTGGGTTTTTACATGAATACACTCGCTCCAGTCTAAATGAAGGCTTTGTGCTCCAGCCTGTTATGGTTTGTGGAGAGCGCTGGGAACCGCTGCACAAACGTGGCTCCGTGACTGCAGTGGAAGGTGACAGGCGTGCAGGGCCTGGGAGCAAATGCAGCCCAGGTTGAACAGCCTTCCCCATCCCCTCAAAAAAACATCTTGTGTGTTGTAGGAACAGGAGTGGGGACTTGTGATGCTGATGAAATGAAAATGAATGAGAATGGGTTGTTTCTGGTAGCTCTGTGTTTTGTCTCCCCAACTCTGTATCAATCCTTGCCTATGACAATGACCGAGTCCTTGCTGCTGTGTCCACCTCCTCTCCCTGGTTAATCGGGCTCCTCCCTACCTTTCCAAGGTTGTCCCAAGGTCATGTTTGCAGTTTGTGGAGCTCTGAGTGAGCAGTGCTGCAGGACAGGCCATAAATCACTGGGAGCTGTGGGGTTGCTGGGCCCCGTTAGCAGCGTGCTCAGCCAGTGCCATGTTCAGGGCTCTCACACTGGGATTCCTCCAGAGGAGCTGATGCTCAGTAGCTGCCTTGGGCTCCCTGGGAACACCCCAGCTGATGCTTCACCTTCTCTAACCCTTTTAGCATCGCTTTAGACATACAGCCTTTGATGTGACTGCAGCTGTTGGCAGGGAGTCTACCCAGAGAGCATGGAGCTGCCCACATGCACCATTCCTTCAGGATCTGCCAGCACAGCCTGAGAGCACCCAGGGCTGGGCAGGACCAGTCCAGACATTTGCCGATTCCTAGGAGTGTCACACCTCCATCTGCAAAGCTTTCTTGCAGCTGAGGGCTGCTTCCCCCCCCAACACCACTGCTGTGGGGACCTGGGAGGATGGGGTGTGCACACATGGTCTGGGAGCAACACAGATGTCTTAATGGTGCCAAACACAGATGTCGCATATCCCAGGAGATCTTTGAGGCTTATTCTGGGAGAAAGACATCTGGAAGGGGTACCTTGTGCAACCCTTCTCTAGGGGGGATAAACCCCACCCTAAACAAACCAGGTCAGTACTGCTGATGGGATGACAGCAATAACTGTCCCTCACCCATGTCTCCTTCCTGCCCCGGTGTGTTAATAAGCTTGTCCCTAGCTGAGGTTGGTTGATGTCAGTTTGCTACCTTCACTTTGTGTGGTTATTTCTAGCCAAGGGAAGATTAAGCCTTCAGTGGGTGTTTGGTATGGCAATAACTATAATTAAGCTTTTGTGGTTCTCTTGCAAACTCTGGAATCTATAATTTTCAGTATAGTCCCCTCCTAGTATTGCTAGGGGGAGAGGGTGGTCTTTGTTGGACTAAAAAAAACCCCAAAAACAGAAAAAAAATAAAATGCTGATCAGTGTTGTTTAAAAATTTTTTAATTAATGATATTTCCCCTTTAAAGGAGGAAAATAGAAAACTTGACATTTCTTGCTATCTTCCAACTACTTTGGGGAAAGTTTATTGCTGCTGTTTAATAATGTCAGCAAAAAAAGGGTGAAGAACACAGAGAAACTTATTCTCCACAAGGTCCCTTTGCTGACCACATACACAGGACAGGCATGTTTTGCAATACTGACCAAGCACAGTGGTGTTGAGGGGAGGCTCTGTGCACTTGTGGCACGGTGGGGCTGGAGTCCTGGGTTCTCCTCCTTGCTTTGCTACTCACTGTGATTGGGAAGGAACATTTTACTGATGGTCTGAAGTTGGAGTGATACACCCAGCTCCCAGAGATGGCTGGGAATGTGTGAGTGCTCAGACACTGCTCTCAGAATCACACCTGTATGTATCTGAGGCTTTCTCTATATCCAGCTGGTGAACTAGGGAAAGCTGCGTGGGTGGGTGATGAATTAGAGAACACATGAATAACTACAAAGTACTTTTAGGATGCTATGATGAAAGGCACATTAGGGGCATCAAAGTGTTTTTTGTACTAAGAACCTGTTCATCATGTGTTTGATGGGGATGGCTGGTTTGGGTGTTTTGTGTGTGTTATTTTGAGGAAGGCAAAGGTGAGAGCTGCATTACCCACATCAATTAATGACTGAGGCAGCATTAGGCATTTGCCAGTGAGGTGGTCAAGTGCACTGCATCACTGTTACAGAGAAAATACTGTACCTGCTCCCTGCCTGGGGTGTAGCCACTGACAAGAATATTAACAAAGTATTGTTGATTATTTAAGACTTTGAAGAGGTAAAATATTAAATAGTCTCATTTATTCCATTCTGCTGATTAATGCAAGTCTTGCAGTGAGTTTTGGTCTGGCTTGTGTGCTAAATATGGGATTTGATGGGAAAAGAGCCACAGTCAGAGCTGTTAGAAGAGCATCTCAAGATACACTGAGCAATTGAATGAGATTAAAAGTTGCCCTTTTTAACCTAACAAGTAGTTTAATGTTAGCTCATAATAAAGAAATGCTGGAGAACAATGTAAGAGAAGAAAGGCAGGTGTCCAGGCTGGCTATGAAGCAAGATGACACTGATAAAGCATAAATTTTGTCTACTTATGAAGCAAATGTTGAAGCATGGTGTGTTTGCCAGTGGAAAAGTTTGCTGATGACACACAAATGAGATGTTCCATATGAAGAGGGATTTGACTGTTTTCTGAGAAACTGGAGAGTAAACAGTGTTTCTTCTTTGGTTTTTGGAGTGTAGAACTTGACCCTGAACTAACCCTGAGCAGTGACAAGGCTGCTCTTCAATCCCACAGACTTTGGGGGAATGGAAGTGGGAAGCAGGCTTAAAAATGTCTTGGTTTGGTCTGTACAATGTCTCCTCTATAGTGATGCCACTGGATGCTGCACATGAGGACTTACCCCCTTGGCTACCTTTCTGAAACATATAAGGGCCAAATTCTCTGTGCTATTCCACAAACATACATTTCAGCTGGACACATTGAAATTCTTTGCAGTTCTATTGCTGTAACTGAGAAGTGGAAGTGCAGGATTTTTGCTAACTTATTTCTATGATTCACTCCTTACCTTTTTTTTGTTCCCTGAGAGTGTGGAGACGTTGCTATTGAGTGTTGGCAGTATTAATGCATTTATTTCTGTTTGTGAGTATATACAAATCTGCTCCCAGTTCTCTATGTGGCAAATAAGGGATGCTCAGCTGCAGTCAGTGGCAGTTTACATCAAGAACAAGTTTGGCAGTTTAAATGCTCCTAAACCACATGAGGAAGGCTGATATGCTACCTGCTACAGCGTAGCTGGTCCAGGAAACGGTTTTCTGGCAGCTCAGTTAAATGCAGGGAAGTGATTCTCCCTTCTGTTAAAGCTTTAGGTATCTTGTGCAAAAACATTAGGAATTCTTTTTCTAAAACCATAAGAATGACTTTATTATGTAGGATTGAACAATAGATAATTTTGATAGGGAAATCTTAACTAAAGGATAAGTAACTTGTTCCACCCTAATTAATGGTGCAGAAATGTCACTCGTGCTGCACACATCATGCTCCGGTTGGCTGCCATGGGGCAGCTCACACTGGAAATTCAAGCATTGCAGAGCTGTGTGGGATTTGGTCCAGGTGTGTAGTTCAGGGGGATTTGCCTTTGGCAGAGAGAAACTACCTTCAACAGACACATTGATGGGATCAGAGTCCCTGATGATCTGATTATTGCTTTAGTAAAGGGATTTATGAATCACACGGAACAGAGAAGCCCAAGAGCCTTAATGGAAGAAGACCACCAGCAAAACAGTTCGTTACTGAGGCAAAAAACAAATCTGTTACTGGTAGATCTTTCCATTTTAGAAGAACTGTGGACTGGAAAGGCTGGAGTTAGCTGTGGGTCTATACAAACAAGAAGTCCTGGTGAAACCAGAGCATGTTCTGGGTGGCTGAGAAGTCAATGTGAGTCTTTCCGTTGGCCCTGACAGGCTTTGGACAGGATGTCTAAGCTGGGAGAGCTAGAACAATGCTGATTAAATTGTTTATACTGTATCTAACTTGCTGGAACGTTAACAGCTTCTCACTCGGCAAGTTCAGCCCCATCATGGCTGAGCTGAGTGCATCCCAAGTTAGTGGGAATGGAGATTGTCCAGCTCCTGACATACCTGAGCCTTGTGTCCACCACATCCAGTGATGAGTCTAGCAGCATGCAAGGGCTCCTGAGCTTTTGGTCCTTAATAAAAGGTCCTGCTTTGAAGCTGCTTTGATACACTCTGTGCAGTACATTTGCATTTAAATTACAATAAAACAAAATACAAACAAAAAACCTGCTCCCAAGCTCTGAAAACAAACAAGCAAACAAACACAGTCCCCTTCCATGAAACCCATTTCAAGCACTTCATTTTATTTGCCTCTTCTCCAGGGAGAAGGGGATTTATTTCACCAGTGGGTATATAAATATTGACTTGATTTTTTAATTTTTTTTTTACTTGGGGGAACAGAGACACAACCAAGTCTCTTATTAGTTCTTACCCAAACATCAGTAAATACAGTCTTTCTGCAGTGGCTCCAGTTTGGAGAGCTTTACCAAATACTATTGCTATTGAAGTGGAGGGAGAGCAAGAGTGTGCAAACGTGAAGTGTGTTTGCTGGAAGAAAAAAAAAAGCCTATTAGCTTTGAAGCAGATTTGTATACTCTCAGTTAACATACTGAGTATGTCAGAAGAGAACTTCTCTGTGAAAATGGGCTGTGTTTCAGCTTTATGTGTTAACAATTCAAGAGAAGTATGAAGAAATCGAGCATTGTTCTGCTCTAAGTGGCACAGATTGCGTTTCAGTCCGTGCAGATAAAGCGCTAGGAATTGTCTGCTGTACTCCAGAAGATGTATTTGAATTGTATGTTTAATCAGTAGGGCTTTTTTTTTTTACACAAGACTTTACAGACAGATAAAACTGAACAGTCTCTAATGAACTATGCATCTGGATGATGGCAGGTTGTGGTGAATATAAAAGCTGGTTGGGAAATAGATTTATACTTTCTTCTGCAGGAGAGGCTGCTGCCAACTGCATAGTAAAGTAATAGCAGTTCACTGGCAGTGCTTTATGTCTGAAGGTCTTAAACCTCTTTACACATATGATCTATATCACAAGCTTCCCTCTAGAGACAAGAAAATAATGGCACAAAAGAAATGGTTTAAGTTGCTGCAGGTCACCCTGCAGGGCATTGGCATAGTGAAAACCAAAACCGAGCTCTGCTGAGATCTAGGTTAGTGTGTGATTCTTTGGACACTGCTGCTGCCAGACAGAGAAGAGCTGACTGGTTCAGTCTGAGACATCCAGGACCAAACAGCTGCTAAGAAATGAGGTGACACATCTTTTTCACTAACCAGCCCCGTTGCTTTTCACCAGAACTGGGATGAGCAACTGGTGGTAAAAATGGCTGAATACAGTTGCTAAAGGACACTGTCATAGCACATTGTAGCTTCGATTAAGTTAAGCACTTCTCTCATGGTTGGTTTGTATCTTAAAGTTACTCTCAACCTACATAAATCAAATTGCAGTTGTTTTGGTGTTGGTACCTCAGAACTTAGCAGACTACAAGCTTTTGCTTAACATACACCTGTGTGTACATGCAAGGTGTCTCATGCTCTCTGCTAGCAAAGCTTTTTGGTGTCACACTGGTGTAACATCCATCTTTACCATGGGAGAAAGCATTCTCAGGGTGGTTCTGTTTCATGAAGAAAAGATGTGCTGTTTCTTTAGAGAAAGATCACATTACCTGAACTCACCCAGGATAGCACAAGTCCCTCTCCACCAACTGAACAGAGCCTTTTGGCCCACTGGTGGGAAAAGCACCCGTGCTTGCTGATGCATCACTGCATTTAACTAGCAAACCTCCCCACAAGAAGAATTGCTGCTCCCTGTGCAGGATTTTTACTTTTTCCACCATGGTAAAAGGGGAGAAAATGGGTCTTAGTTATCTGCTGTGCAGTTCAAAATGTAGCACTGGATCACCACGCTGTGCCAAAGACAGCAGAACAGTCTGGGCTGGTGCTTGGATGGGAGGACACTGCTCAAAGCTGCTGAGTGTCAGACTCTTGTATTTTCTGATAGTACCACCGACTAAATAGATCCTGAAGCGGAGACAGACTGAATCCACCTGAGGAACAGATGGGCAAACCAAGAAAATAGAGATGTTGGCAAAACCAGGCAGCCTTTGCCAGATACCTTAAATAAAGACGATCAGGATCTACAAGCTGTAATATCTTCCTGTCAAAGGCTTACCTGTCAGTTCAACACTGCTTGCTTGTGAACAATTTGCTTTACAGCCATCCTGTAAAACTCTAGTTCTCTAAATATCTGAATAGAAGTATACAACAGAGTTATAATCAGCAGGCAGCATTTCCTTGGGAAGGGTGGGCTTGGACTCGTGTTGCTGCATTGTGTTTCCTTTCATTCCAATGGAAAAAGGCTGTGTTTAATGATTAACAGCCGCTCGTACCTCTCGGCCGGCCGGGCAGCCCGATGTGATACAGTAGAGCTGCAAAGCTCAGAAATATCAGTCTTTGCCAGACATGGCATCCCCACAGCACTGGTCCAGAGACAAAAGCCTTTAGTGTTCCTGAAAAGAATTTAAAACATTTTACATCAAACGGCTGCAGAAGTTCAAACATGTCACCGCTAGCCTGTGGCACAGGATGGGACAGGGTTTGTCAGAAAGGCTGTGGAGGGAGGGAAAATAGCACTGGGCAGTAACCTGGTAACCTATATGATTTTAGGGGTTTTCTGTACATCTCCTGCTGTATAATTAATACTCTCCATAGTGCACAGGGAACAAGAAACATAACCCACAGCAGCTTTTGCATCTCAAAATAGCTGTTATTAGCAGACCTTAAAAGCTGAAATGCTGCATGTTCTGCTCCTCAGCTGACAGTCTTGTAGTGATGGCTGAAGCCAGCAAGAGAAAATGAATAGGAGCATCAGCTACCTGGACACCAGCTCCTGCCTTCATGGAGATCTTGACTCTGCTATGGGTGGAGAGATTTAGCAACAGACAAATGAACCAGGTCCCTACAGGGTAGGGAAGACTTTAGTCCAGGACTTGAACAAGTGTCAGTCATTCAAATAAAGCTCATGAGTGTGAGAAGTGCTGGTATGGTCATGTTAAATACAGGCTCTGAACAGAAAAGTCGTGTAAGGATCAAGAAGTTCTGTGCAGAGAATTACATACCTGGGAGAGCATCGCAGCAAGTGTGGAGCACGTAAGGGCAGGGGGGCTGGGCTGCAGGGAGCAAGAAGAGGTAGGAAATGGTCACTTTGGTGTAAATGTTTCAGTGCTGCCCCAAGATCCCCTGCCTCGAGCTCTCCAGGGGCTTCTTGCTGCCAAAGCTGCTGACATTTGCAGCATAGGTGCTAGGCCAGCCCTGGAGAAGATGTCCTCGGGAGCTGGAGACTGGCACAGCCAGTCCCACCCACACCAGTGCCTGGATTCCCATGAGTGTGCATGGGCGGGGGGATGCCTCCCATTTCCATGGATGGTGAATCTTCTGTTCCTGCTGGGTTTACAGGTGTGGATCCAGCCCTCCCCAGTAGCTGTGCTCCATGTGATATGAGTTCCTGGGCCATGCCACATGGCTGCATAGCTGTGTCCTCCCACGATTGCAGGGATTTCATGGCAGTGGCACTTCCCACAGGGTGGGTCCCTTTTCCCTGTGGCTCCAGCAACTCTGAGCCAGGTACCAAGTTTAGATATTCCCGACTGGGGCTGGGTGCTGATCCTCAGCCCAGAGGGGAGTGAAAGGCTCTTTATCCAACCTTTCCTTCACATGTTTGTTTGATCCCTCCCACAAGTTTTTCTGGTGCCTTGGGTTTCATGCTGCCTGTGCCTTCTGCCTGGTCATGCCACAGTTTTCAACCTGAATAGGGTATTTATCTAAATATAACCAAATGTGTCCCTATAATTCCTTGTGAGTTCTGGAGGCAGTGAGTGATTGAGGATACTTTTCTGACTGTGTAAAGGTGAAAATGATTGAACTGTAATTCAGTGTTGTCCTTCAGGCCAAGCCAAACTGGGAGGGCAAGCCTGGGTTAGTGTCTGGGATTCCTCTGGTCCTTGAAGCCGGGCACTGTGAGTCATGTAGCGCAGCTGTAGTGTGTGCTCACCATGGCTCCTAGATGCCTTCACGCTTGGTTTTCCAAGAGGAGCAAAGAGACAAAATTATATTAATAAGAGCCTTGATGCTTAACCAAGCTAGGGATGCTGAGGAGAGGTGGGTACTGATTCTTCTGGAAACTGGTTAAATATGGCTGAATATTTTAAATGCTGTGTTTATTCAGGCAGTAATGACATGCTGCTTTTTTGGAGAGGTGCATTTTGTCATAAGTGAGTGTTCTGTTCCCTTTCCCGATGTTGTGTGGTGTGTGGTGGCATTTCCTCCTCCTCTGTATTTTTCTTATTTTGGCTAATTAAACTAGAACAGCCAACTCCAATTCCTTTTTTTTTTCCTGTGCTATGCTGATTTACTTCAGTTTATTTAGTGTTTTAAAATGGCTTCTATTTAAATTTAGAAGGGAAGGAAAAGAAAATAAATCTGCTAAATATATTTCTATTCAGATCATATGTTGTGGCTTTTCTCTTTTTGAAGAATGAGGTCTAATTTTTGAACCTGAACTCACTTGGCACTAGTCTTGGCTTTAGCAATGTTGGGTTTCCTTTTGTTTTAAACTAATTCCCTTTTTCCTACTGCTGAGCTACATTTATGTCTCCATGCTAGCAAAGCTTTTATGCATGTGTTTGGTTTGAAAGCATTCATCTGAGTGAAGTTAAGCATGTGCAGAATACTTGAGGATGAGGCTCTAAGTGTGTTTTATGGTGGTCCTTGGTGCAGTGCTGTGGACCTGAAGCTTTGCCAGTCCTTCCCAGCTGCCCGTGCACGTCCCGTTTGTGTACGTCTTTGCAAAATGATGCAGCACATCTTTTTGCTTTCTTTTCTATCCCTCACTCTGGGAAGCTGGGCCTTGTTGTTTTCTGGGTGATGTGGAGATTTTGAGGGGGAAAAAAGGTTACTAAATACTTGCTGCTTTTGGAAAAGAGAAAAGGTGGGAAAGAGTGGGAGGATACAAGGTGTATTCAACAGCACAGGAATTTCCCCACGCTTCCTTGCAAAGTATTTTTTTTAGTAGATTTAAGCTTTATCTTAAATACTTAAGCTAGAATGTGTTTCTCAATGAGGAATGTGTGACTAAGAAACGTGGAAAAAAACAGCTGGGGAAAAAAAATAGCTAAGAAAAATAGAGATTTTATGTGATTTCTGACAAGCTGTGTGACTGCCTTCTGTCCCTAAAGTCCCAACCCTCAAAGTTGGTCTGGATGGGTTGTCTGAGCTCTTGGGTCTTCAGAGGGTTTTGAGACAGGTTTGTCTGTGTATATGAGCTTTGTACAAGTGTTTGGATGTGTAACTTAGCTTCACTCTTCTGAAAAGGTTTTCTTGAGGACAGTGGACTGTGAGGCTGTTAGTTATCTACCCCAGTCACAAAACTTTCCAATTTTTTTGTATTGTTACTTAAAGCTTCATCTATTCTAGCAAGCAAGGAAGCAACATGCAGATGCTTCAGAGCAAAGGTATGAATAAAATCTTATGCCTATAGAAATTAGGAGATGCAAAACCACAGTCCCAGCAAGCAACCACAACTAAGTCAAATATATGTATTAAAGGAGAGAAGTCGTCAGCATGCATGGTGACAGAAGACATTATGTATATGGGAGATCTGATTTATGGTGGAAACCTTAATTTTTGGCCACATTCTGAGGTCAGTTTTTTGAGTAAAACCTGCATTGCTGAGTCAGGCCACTCAGTCCTTGACTTTTCTGCTCTGCATGTAACATCATTCCCCTCTAGTTTCAAGTTCAGGTACTCAGTGAGTCGATGCTGATCTGTTTGTGGCTGTATTTGTTTCATGGAGAGTGTCTAAGTTTAGTGCCCATGTCCGGGTTTGAGGTGCTTTAGTTCTACTTGGTCTTTCACCCTGTTTGGGGGATGATGCAGCCCTTACCTGTGTGGAGTGAGACCCTGGGGTGGCTCAGCTTTGATGCTCAGACCTGTGCTGGATGCTCAGCACCTCACAGGACATGTCCTTTGCACTGTAGACCTTGCAGCCCAAGGAGCCCTGTAGACCTTGCAGCCCTGCCCTCCACCTTAGAGCAGCAGTGACTGTGTAGTTCTTCACCTTCAGCTCTCCCCTCTTTCCTCCAGCTTCATCCCTGCTCCATCCCTTGCTAGTGGATGCCAGGGTTGCCCCCCTGCTCCCCATGCCTGCAGAGCAGCCCTGAACCTGCCCCTCGGAGGAGGCTGGATCTCTGCTCATTAGCTGCTGTTTGCTGAAACCGGATACCTGGGGCACCCCAGCCAGGAGAGTCCCCTGGCTGCAGCTATTTAAAAGGACAAGGGCAGCCTTAGAATTTCCACCTCTTTCACATCCATGTCCCTCCCAGCACCCGGTCCCAACTTCTCTTCTCTCTTGGATCCCTGCAGCATCGATGACCCACGAGTGGAGCGACGGCCCGAGGGAGACCTGCCCGCACCAGTCCTGGGGAAGGATTATCTGTTGAACTTGGGGGATCCTCAGCCTGGCCAGGAAGCCTTGGCTCACTCAGGGCCCGTCAGCCTGGCAGACACTCGCTGGCTCCCAGCACAGAAGACACCTTGAGACTGAAAGGGAAGGAGGGAGGAAGGGGCTTGGTTTGGGGCTTTTTTTTTTTCTGTTTTTGCCTTTTTTATTATTATCATTTTAAAAGAAGTAGAAATTGCTGTAAGCTGCTGGGACAAATGAACGCAGATGAACGTGGGGCTGCGAGGAGACGGTGCACAGCCTCTCACCTCGCTGCAAAGTAAGTGCCCAAGGCTGAGATGCTGTAAGGGAGCAGGGCCGAGGAGGCACCCAGGGGTGCAGGGAGGAGGTGGGAGGGCTCGGTCCGGTGGGCTGCCCTCACCTGCCTGAGGGAATCTCATAGAGCTCGGGGGTTTCCTGTGTCCTGGTGTGGACAAGAGGGACCTACTGGTCACCCTGGAGCATGCACGGGGGCTGGGTCCAGCTCGGTGGGACTTTGTGGAAGAGGAGGGGGCACAGGGCTGTGGGTTTTATCCATGTGCAAAGGTCCCCTCTCCTGGCAGGGCTGCCAGAGGGGGCTTAGGGTCTGATGTACTCTGATGGACCTTGCATAAGAAAACTCATTCCCCTCTCCCTCCCCTCCTGGGGTCCAGCTTCCATCACTTGGTGGTAGGGAGAGAGGGGGGGTCTGGAGATGCCCTGCACCCAGTCCCCTGTCCCTTCTCCCTGAGGAAGCAGGGCAGGACGAGGAGGGAAGCAGGGACAAGGGGGGCTTTCCTCCTGCAAGCCACTTCCACAAGCTCCAACTGCCTCCACCAAGTGCTGAGCCCCTGAAAAGCCGTGTCAGGTACCTCATAACCTGGGTCCTTTGCCCGTGGTGGGGTGGGTCAAAGCCGTTTGGGCAGAGGACTCGTGGCCCCCCGACAGGTGAGTGCAGCCCAGCAGTGATCTCCATTAGTGGCATCCCCCCCAGACCAGGGGCCCCTGCGTTTCCTCCACAGAGCCTGGAAGGGGTCTTTGATTGCTTCTCAGCAGCTCTTCTGGCCAAAAGAGTTTCCTTTTTTATTATTATTTATTTATTTAGTATTATTTTTTTGTAAGTGCTTTGGTATTACAGAGGAGGGCAGCAGAGAGAGGCAGCAGGGACATCCTTAAATAATTTTCATTTCTCAAAATCTGCCTTTTCCTCTTCTCTCTAAGTCCAGAGGAGAGATCCTTGGGGGGGTGGGAGGCACATCTGCACTGCAAATAAAAATAATAATTACAACCACCAACCAAACAACAACAAAAAAGTAACAGCTAAGAAAAAAAACACTCTAAATCAAGGACTTTGGAAATCAGAGATCACAGAAATTGTACTATTAATAAGGAGGAGGAAAAAAAAAAGAGGCGAGAAATCCAGCGACCATGGGCCAGCCTGGCTTCCTAGCGTGTACTTTCTGTTCTCTCTCCTTTTTCCCAAGGTAATTGCAGTCTGCCGAGAGGGAGTTAAATGGGATTAAAAGATCTGTGTAAGCAAAAGGACCCAGAAGAGAAGGAGGAAGGAGTGAGCCGTCCGGGCCAGGGGGTGTCTTTGACACAGCTGAGCCCCTTAGAGAGACAGAGAGCTGAGCTCCTGGGAAGGATGTACCCACAAACCGGCCTGTCCCCCTTTTTCTGATGGATTGCTGCAAAAATTGCCCGAAAGAGACAATGCACTAAACGTGATGGAGCCGGAATCAGAGCCGGTCTCCAGACTCAGAGCTACAGCAGCAGGCAGGGGGTGAGTACAAAGTCCCACTTCTCCCGGCGCTGGGGAAGGGCATCCCGGGCGGGGATGGGGGTGCCCGGGGAGCCGGGGGATCCCGGGAGGGGAGAGGCGGCCAGAGGGGAGCTCCGCTCCCGGGCGGCTGGGGATGGGGTGGGGGAAGACATTCCTTCTGCCGGGGGATGATGTGAAAACTCCTGAGCTGGAGAAGGAGAATGGGCTGGGAGAAGGGAGGCCACGCTGGAGCAGGAGGGTGGGAATGGGGCTGGGGAGTCGGGAAGGGGGTGAGAGCAGGGGGGTCTCGGGGCCGGGAAGGGCGAGAGGACCCCCCTCTCCCCCCCGACCTCCCCCCCATTCCCACGCACCAGGGAAATGAGCCCCCAGCCCGGGAACGGGTCCGAGGGATGGGCGCCGATGTTGCACCCACGCGAGATGCAGGAACGGGCAGTTCCATCTCATCGCTCCCCCTCGCACACCCACACACCTCCCGGGCAGGGGCAGGGGGGCAGGTTCCCCAGCCCCTCCTGGGAGCAGGGGGCAAATGCTGCGCCTTATCCCTGTCCCGCGGGGACGTGCGGACACGAGTACCTGGAGATCGCTGCTGCCGCGGTCCTCCGGGAAGTGGGAGAGCCATGGGGAGGGCTGTGGAGCAGCCAGCGAGACAGGCGGGTGCTGGTGGCATGTTCTTCATGTGCTCAGTACACACACGCGCACCAATCCTTCTTTTTATCTATATATGTATATGCAGAAAATTGCAGCACTCACCCTGCCCAGCCTCTTTCTCACACAGCTGGAGCCAGCTTTCACTGTTTTCATTGTTAAGTTTGTTGTTGTTATTATTATTATTTTCCAGGGGACCATCAAAGGGTTAATCCCTCTGGTTGCGTTGTCGGATGTAATGATGATTTACCGACACTCCCTTGGAAAGACTGGGATTCTTCTGCCTGGCAGTTTGAAAAAGTTGTGTACAGGATCCCTCTGCTTCTGCCAGGCTCGGCTGGGCTGGGAGATGGGGTGAAAGGGTGGAAACAGGGCAAAGGGATTTGGGGGCACCCACCCCTCCCCCGGCAGCACCCCGAGGGTTCCCCTGCTCCTGGCAGCCGCCCCAGTAGCGCGGGGCTGGAGTCTGGAGGTGGATGAATGTGCAGTTTCCTTTGTAGGCTGAGCCCCGCTCTCCCCGCATGTGGTTGTGTGTGAAGTTCTAGGGAGAGATCAGAACCGCTCCCAAGGGCTGCGAACAGCTCTCCTCCAGAACTTTTGTGTGTGTTTCTATACTCATAAGGACTGAATTTCAGTGCTTTAGGGGTTTGGGGTTTTGGTTTTTTTTCTGTCCAGGAGTGGCTGTGGTGTGTCTGGAGATGCTGGTCATTGCAGCATCTTCCAGTTGCACCTTTTTAATGTTGGGGCATGGTCTGGAGTGAAACGCCTGCTTGGGACCGTGTGAGGGTGGCTGGCTGTCAGAAATGGAGAAGTTGAAAGAGGAACAGACAGATAAAGGTTCCTTTGAAAGACCGAGAGCGGTGCCGCGTCACAGCGAGGGGAAGGGCCCTGATGCTCGGGAGATACTTGGCACGAGGCACCATCATCTCACAGACCACCAGCTTGTGAGTATGATGGAGAAGTTGACCACAATTGTGCTGCAGATGAGGACAGGGAGATCCTGCTTGTGTCCCAGGGCAAGTCAGACCCTGCTGAAGCCAGGGTTAAGAAACAGGGACCCAGGAGAAGGCAGCGTGGCTGCCTGCTCGCCAGAGCTCTGTGTCCATTCTTACATCTCCGTGTCCCAGGCTAGCACTGTGCATGGCTGCACAGGGTTGGAGTGTTGCAGTGCCATGAGAAATGTGTGCTTTGGTCCTTTCTGGTGACTCTGAATATGTGTGCCTTTTGTTCCCAGGATCTCCTCTGGGTTAAATACCTCGCCAGCGTGCTGCTGATCCGTTCCCTTCTCAGCAGAGGTCGCTTGCTACCCTTCACATTATCTCTCGATGGGCTTTTTGGTGCTGGGTTTTGATTTGCTTGGCAGAATTGAGTGCTGTGCATCCCACCATTCCCACAGCTGGATGTTCCTCTTGAGGCTCTTAGTCTTGGAGAAGGCCCTCTGAGCCCAGAGCTGGATTATACCTGGGCTTGTCAGGCCACCCTTGTGCTGCCAAGTCTTTCTCGGGGTGAGTGAGGATGGTGCTGCCTGAAGGCAGCTTGTAATGGGACCCTTATGGTGTGTTTCCATGTGGCACTGGGGGTCCCACTTGTCCCAGCACTCCTGCAGCATCCTCCAGAGTGGGGCTGGTGACTGGGGAGCTGCCAGAGGTGCAGGAGACCCATGGATGGCAGTGGGAGGACTGGCTGACCAGGGAAGGAGAAGCAGTTGCAGGGTGTGCTGAAGCCTTGTCCTGGCTCGAGCAGCCAAAGCTTGTAAAACTAGAAGAACACAAAGTTTTATAGGTTCTGCAAGCTTAAAATGACCCTCTTGATCATTTCTCTTGATGCATTTTTAGTGAGCACGGGCTCAATAAACCACAGAAGAAGGTTTTGCACTCAGCCATGCGTTGAGCACGTGTCCACACTCTAGCACTTGTGCTATTCAGCTGTGGTTGTGCTACCTTGGCCCCTTCCAGCCCCAGCACTGTGTGCTGGCCACGAAGGAGGCTTGCCTGATGCTCCAGGAGGTCTATGCTGGGTGCCTGCTTGTTGCCACAGGTCTGGGTTGTTGGCATAACACTGTTCTGAGGCTGCCTGGGTCATGTGCTGGATGAGAAAGCTGCATGCATGGTGGTACAGCACCCATCTGGCACCACCAAGATGGGTCAGCCCCTAGGAAGGCCTGGAGGGGCTGGAGAAAGGCACAGCTACTGTTTGAAGAGGAGAAGACCCCTGCATGCATGCCAGGCAGGTGATCTGGGGACAAATTATGGTACTGCTGGACAAATTCAACAATGGCAGCAGTCGGCAGGTGAACGATGTGTGTGTGCACTGGGTGCCTTAGGGTAGAGAAGAGGCAATTGCACAGCTCTTGGAGCTGTGTCGCTGGAGGGAAGGGCAGTGTCACAGCCAAGGTTACAAGCTGATGTCCAGCGTCCATGTCCTCCCTCTCCTGCTGCCTCAGTGTGCTTCCCTGAGCAGGTCCTTTTAATAAAGTTCCAGCTTCATCCCCTTTCTGCAATGGGCTGAGGGGATAAAATCTGCCCTGCTTGAAAACAGTGTTTATGGAGGTTGTTATTGACCAAAGGTTGCCCAGGTCTTGTGGTGAAGGGGTTGTAGGAAATCTCTGACTAGATACATACCCAGAGCATATGGGTTTCCCCCTCCTCTTTCTTTGCTAATTTGTAGGGGGCATAACTAGAAATGATGGACGCTGACTGAAATGTACATGGAAACAATGGGGAATTCTATACAGCTCTGCCAAACCCCATTCACAAAGTGAAGGAATGCAAAGGCGTTTGTTGGAAGGACAAAAAAGGAGTTAGATGACAGATCACGCTTAGCACTTCTGTTTGTTGAGGGTTCCAGTTACTAACTGAGAACACAAAGGCAAAGGCCAATAGTGAGTGTTGTCGCTTTGCACAGCAGCAAAGTCAATAATGCAGACAAACGAGGGTGGTGAGCAAAGAGGAGAGCAAGAAATGGGCTGCCAGGAAAGATATCCCCTTGTAGAAAGTTTTTGGGAGGTATCTGGGAGGGTATTTGAGTCATCACAGCAGAATAGAAGTCTGCTCTGCAAAGGATGATACTAACACAAAATAAGATTTCTACCCTGAAACATTGGGTATGGAATCAATGCTGTAGTGCAATTTAAAGCCTCAGTATGTAGGTTGTAAATTTCGTTTCCTGTTGACTGTCAAAGCTGCTTGGGAGTCTTCTATCACCTCCAGTCATGTGCAAAGGATCTTAAGCAACATAGATGTTTTCTCCTTTTAAGATAACATTGTCTAATCCACGGCTAGAAATGTAGCTTTGCCTTTCTTGAAAAGCAATTTTCAGCATCCAGCTGGCTTTCTGGTCTTTTGGACAGAAAAAAGTGCACCTGAATTGGAGGAGAGTGGGAGGGAATTGTTTTTCCACCCTGCAAAAATGTTTGCAATTTCAAAGATATTTCCCTACTGTAAATGAGGGGAAAACAAAATAGAAAATTAAATGCTGCTTTGGGCCCTTGTAACATCTTATTCAGTTTCAACCCATCATCTAGAGGCTTTAGTCTTACCATTGTCCTTAGTTCAGTGGTGTGCTTTATACCAGTGCTTGTCAGGTGAGAACTGATTATGTTCACCAGGATTTTTCCTGTACTTTTGCCCTTGAGGTTGCCACCCTGAACATGACTTTACTGGGGTTATCAGTGAGACAGACACCCTATGCACAAGCCACCCAGAGGGGTGATAACTCTTCTTTAGCTTCCAAGTCACAACCTGCTGCTTGCAGAAGTCTGATCTTTCAGTGCTCAGTAAGAAGATGGCAATGAGTCTGGAAGCTGGAAACCCAGGACACAGCTTTGCAATTGTACTCAGTCGGGATTTCATCAGGTCTCCAGACTGATATGTACTGCCACTACCTCCTGCCTGTCCTGAAGGCCCAGCAGAAGTGGTGCCTAGACCTTCTGGTTGCTTTTTGTAGGAACTCCTCAAGATATTTATTCTTGGCTGTGACCTGCACACATGTGGTCCTCGCTGGGAAGATGCTAAAGTCACCACCAAGGCTGAGAATATTACTGGTCTTGTACTTTTCTGTCCCTGTCAGTTGCCTTTTGCCTTGCACTTCAGACACTGGTTAGTTCCCATGGATTGATCACAGGAGTTCACAAAAAGTAGTGAAGCAAAATTAAGCTCTAGTCAGTAGCTTGCTTGCTATAAAGGAAGTTTGTCTGCACTGGAAAAGTTTTAGGGTTCACATGAGCTTACATCAGAGGTACTTAGGGGCACTTCTTCACCTGGTGATTATAGCAGTGGGATCCTCGTTCTAGTACTCATGGAGCCTGTGCAATAAAAGAAATAAATGCCTGTAGTGAGTGCCTCTTGGCAGAGTCTCTGTGGAAGTCACTGCTTGTGAGAAGAAGCTGAGATAAAGGAAAGGTGGGTTTGATAGCTCTATATAAGGAAAAAGAATCTTCCTTTACTATTGCTTCTCAAGCTGCTTATGCAATCCTGTCGCTGCAGAGTTGTAACGGAAAAAGAGCCTGCATTATAAAATCCTGCAATAATTAACAGCCCCATCAGTCACAGGTCTGCCATTTGGAAGCTGCTTTTGCTTTTTCCATTAAGTTGGTAAATTTTGCCAAAGTGTTTTTCTTCAGTGTTTTGGCACTCGGCCCTGCTCTCAACTCTTACGGTATTGGCTGTGCGAGGGGTCCAGGAGCAGGGCTGAGGCCAGCTGGATCCTGCGCGGCGCATTCGTCTCCTTTATAGCCCCGTCAGTGTCACTGGAATGAAATTACGTGCTGGATTTTCTCCTAAAGCTTGTTCCCCTCACTGTGTTGGTCAACAGGGATTTTGGAAGCAAATTTGGGTTGTGAAGGTACCGCTCCAAAAAAGAGCTGGACTTCAATTAGGTGTGTTGTGTGCACCAGTGTTTGTACATAGCTGTACAACTCTGATCCTCACCAGAAAATGTGTTCTTAAGGCTTGGGACTCCTGCTGCCCTTGGAGTTCATGTCATGTTGATCACAACCTTCCCCTCATCTTCCTGTGCTGTCATCAGGCAGTCAAGTCTAGCTGCTGATACCCAGTGAGGTCTTTATTCCATGCACACATGGAATTGTGCTTGCATCTTAAAACTGCATTGTTCCTTTGGAGGTGAGCACAGAAACACTGGTCTTTCTGTGAAGTGGATTTGAGCCTCTTTTAAGCTATAAAAAGACTTCTGCTAGAGGTGGCTTTGAAGAATACTGTTCTCCTTTATTTCCTACATCCCCTGAATGAACTGGGACAACAGCTGTCCTTGAACTCAGCAACATCTTCAGCCCAAGACCTGTCTCTTTTGGGATGAAGTGGACAGAAAACAACCCAGTCTCCCCAGCTGGACTTTTCTTGAGCATAGTGAGGGTTTCCCCTCACCATGGCTGGCTATAGGACATGGTGAAAAAAATACTGTGATTTGGCTATTCCAAGCTATTATTCCTTCATGCATAAACTAAAGCAGCCCCAGAGCTCCTGAAATGTGCAGCCCAGCACCAGGGTAATGGAAACAGCAAAGAGTGATGTGGCTCATCTCACTTGTTTCCCAGCCGATGCAGGGCCGCGCCAGTATTTTGTCCCTTCAAGCCTTAAAATATTGGAGTCCTGCATGGATTTTTACATTCAAGGCCAGATTTCCCCACTGATGTGTAAATCACTGGCTTCATTTTAGCTGTGGGAAAAGGTCTCCTGCACTAGATGAGTATCTGGCCCAGGGTAATACATTGTCTTAGAGGATGTTTTCTTGCTCTAAAGCTGAGACTTGGTGGCAGGAGAAGAGTGGTCTCTAATCCCATTTTACAAATGGTTTGTCTTTGCCAGATCTGGAGAGGAGCAAGCTGCGCTTTGGCATTGCTTTGCATATCCCATTTTTCGCCCTGGCTTGGCTGAAATGAAGAACAACCTGTGGATGTCCCACACTGCTTTCTTCTGGCTGAGGACTTTCTGTAGTTTACATTTTTCTCTGTTCTTCCAGCAGCCCTTGCTGATCAAGCTGTTAAATATCATCTCTAGAAGATGAGGGAATTCAATCTTCACACTTTCCACTGACAGTTTTAAGTGAGCTTAACCAAGGAGTTTTCTATGTTCGTTATTTGGCTACAAATCAAGGAAGTTGCTCTTGCCTTCCTGGTAAAAGTTTTCATGTCTGCTACTACTTCCAAAGGCACTTCAAGGCTTAAAGTTTAACTAACAAATGTTTGTCCAGTTTCCTCTTGGGCATGAAAGGGGCAGTGAGTGCACTGTGCTTGGGGGTCTGTAGCTCGCACACTTTCTAAAATTTCCTGCAATACCAAGCTAATGAGAATGTCATTAGGGGCAGCAGCATAGGATGCTGAGTGGTTAGAAGCTGCCCTCATCTTTGTATCTGGATGTAAAAACAGGAATAGAGCCATGTAGGATTTGGTATGTTTAGAATATTAAGCCTGTAGTAAAGCAATAGGACTCAGTGTTTGGTGAGATGAAGGTGATGTGTCACCACATGTCAGCCCATTTTCTACCCATGTCCTCATAGACATGCACTCCTGGCATGGCTTTTGACTTTCCAATTTTAAATTATTTCTTTATCCTCTTGCATTTCTGGTGTTCTGTCCTAGACGAGGTGAGTGACAAAGAGTTGCAATAGCAAAGGGACTGCTGACCTGGCACTGGTGACCCTGCATCTCCAAACACTGGTCTGGTCCTTGTTCCAAGCTTGATCAACAGCCCCTAACACCAATGGGAAAGCTTCCTCTGAATTTGGTGGGTTTTAGATTACTTTAAAGTAGTAGAATGAAATCTCAGTCAGAAGCAAGCACCTCTCTGCTGAGCACCCATTCTCTATTTCCCAGAGACATATGGACACTGCCACTGTCTTTGCTAGACTTATGATCAAGGAGAAGCCCCTTAGTGAGGGGGCTAGTTTTTGTTACTAGTGTTGTAGAAACTCATTGTTTTTTCTTCTCTTCCAATTTTAGAGGATTCTGCTTTCTCTGGACTGTATTATGTTTTACCTGGTTCCTGGGATTCACACAGGGAAATTCTGAAGGTAAGTTACACTTTTTTTTTTCCTCTCTTCTTTTAACCAAAGTAAAAGCCAAGTGCTTTCGTGTCAGTTTAGGACCATCATTAATGATCATCTGAGCCTAGTGCACAGGATTAAATGCATTTATTGCTGATCATTGCAGTACTGTTGATATTGATGATGCAGTTAACAGCTGGAAAAGAACCAGATTTTTACAGGTGATTACATGCCCCAAAGGAATTTCAGAAGTGCCTGTCTGTCTGGTTGAGCTGGTGGGAATGAAGCATTTTGGTGTGTCTAAAATGTCACTGGCATCTACCTGCACTTCTAGTGCTTAACTGCTTTTAGTAAGTGCCCCTTGAGGCTGGGGCATTAAGGAATTAAGCGTGTCTGGCAGACGAGTTTTTCCTTGACTTGAGTGCAACCCAATCGTACCTCTGCAGGCACATAGGATGTTATACATACAGAAATGAGGTGAGTTCTAAAAGTAAAAGCAAATTTAAGGAAGAAAAATCTCACAGGGGTGGTTGATAGTAGAATGACTACATCTGGCTCAGTCCCTATGCTGCAGGAGGAGTATTCTGTAGAGGATCATACACCTTCACCCTGCCCTTACACCTCTTCTCCAGGCACCCCCTCCCAGTGCTGCTGGGGACGGGCCAAAAGATTGGGGTACCATAGTCAATGATCCTGCAAGAGGAGATAAAGCTTTAAAGTCAACAAAAACAAAAATAAATTCATCTTTTACAGCTGACAGTGGGAGCTGAGCTTCTCTGCAACATCTGTTTGTAAAGGAGCCACCTCCTCTTAAAATAGTAGCACCTCTTCCACACAGATGCTTTACATGGGTATATGCTGGAACTGAACAGCTTCCTCCACAATCAGTAGACAACAATAAGTGGACTAGCAGGCTCCAGGGCTCTCCTCTTAGTCTCCAAAACATGAAGGAAAAATAGAAAGTTGGTGAATGCTCAGCTGTAAGCCAGCCCATGGAGCACTTTTTACAGGGGGAGGAAAAAAAAATACATCCCTGCCATCAGCAATTTTGAAAAATGTAATATTTTCCAAATTTTGCTTCAGTGCAAAAGAGGCGAACATCTGGCTGAATCACTTAGTCAAGCAGTTTTCAGAGCAAGTTTTATGTCAGCTCATAAAGAGGCAGAACAAATACTGTGTCTTGGCGTCTCTTTTTTTCAAGTAGATTTTAATATGCTGTTTAGATTCATCTCTATCCATCATTTCACTCCCATGATAATTATGGGATGGTGCCATGTCTCTTGACTGTTGCTATTAATCTAAAGGAAGCTCTTTCACTTTGCTCTTACTGCATTACCTTAGTGTGGTAGATGACTCCCCTCTGAGATACTTTCTCTGTGATAAAGGAATTATTAAAAATCTTGCTTGGTTCCCCACAGTCAGCCACAGGCTGCTCTTCTGGGTACCAGAACATAAAAACTTCCAAGGAAGCAAAGGCTGTAAGGAAACATCAGTGACCTGAAACTGTATTATCACTCAGGATTTTCAAACATGAGATTTAGAAAGGTAAATAAGAGCTTGTTCATAGATCTGTGAGAGGATGAAGTTAAGCCAATGCCGCAGGCTTTTGAAAACACTGCAGTTCTAAGTCTTAGGGGTCTTCCTGCACACTGGAAAATCAGGGAACACAGAGGATGATTTTTCCATAAGTGTTACAAATCCAAAAGATCATGAGGTTAGTGAGTTCATTTTGGAAATGTAGTGTTTATTCAACCCAATTTTAGCTGTGGGCATCACATCTCTGCTGCTGGAATCTAGGAAGCTGCAAGTTATTTCTCTCCTGCCTTTTGGCTTCTTTTTCTTCTAAAGCTTTTTGCGTGGGGAAAGCGGGAGGGAAAGAAAGAGATGGGAAAGAGTGCAATAAAACATTTTATCCCCTCTTTCAGAGATGATCATGTGATTGTTCAGGAATCTGTGCATCTCCACACACAGAGCCTGCTAGAGGCTTTTCCCAGTTGTTTGAATGTTGCAACCAGCTTCAAGGCACCTGGGACCAGGCAGCTCGAACTAAATGGTTTTTTAAATAATGTGTTTTGATGGAAAAATCTACAGAGGAAAAAATTTAAAGGGGAAAAAATGCTTTGCTAAACTTGGACCTACTTAAGGAAGCCAAAATTACCTTGCACTTTACGTTAGTTGATGACATCCCATCATCCCAGGGGATGTGCCCCACCAGCCCAGGGCAGTCGGCATGGGATGGGGAGGCAGACGGGCTGGGTGCACCGGAGTCCTGAGCTGTGTGCCTGGACCTGGTGCTGGAAAATCCACACACACGTCCTGCATGAGATCTGTTTTAATCAGGTTTTGCGTAGGCATCTAGAATTTGGCTCTACCTTAGTGGGTTTTGAGCTAAAGGAGTGGTTGGGTTGTGCTTGTTTTTCCTTTTTCTTAAGCACTGTTGGATGCAGTTGCTAATGAGGCAGTTGGGTTGGTATTGCAAACGGCAGCGGCATCCTCTGAGCAGGGAAACATCCTTACGTGTTTGCAGAGCAGCTACTAAATGAATAGCTCCTGGAGGGTAAAGCATCTCTGCCTAATAGAGAGACATCACTGTTGGTCTCTGGGAAAGAACCTAAAAGTACATATAGAAATTGGAAGCTGGAGTCTAGCTTCAGGTTTAAGTAGTAAATTTACTTCCTTAGGGCTAAACCCTGATGCCTTTGAAGTCTGTGGCAAGGGTCCCACTTGACTTTGCTAGAGCCAGTCTTTGGCCTTTACTGTTTCATGGGCTCTGGAGATGGTCCAGCATGAAGATACTGCTGTGATTCCTCCATTCGGTGCAGAGAAGGGAAGGTTCTACCTTTGCTATGCTGAGGGACAGCCCTGTTGGACAATATGACAGAAAACCAGTGAGGGACCAGGATTTCTTAGTATGGGAGAAGTACCATTATTAACACATGCACATGCTGTGTGGTAAATTATCACCTCTGCATAGAGTGGGAAGATTTCCATCCCCTGTCACATCTGGTGCTTCTTATCCAGGCTAGTCTCTGCTAGAAAATGAGTTAAGCTGCCTTAAAAAAGGGAGGTGGGAATAAAGCTGAGCTCAGACAAAGTAAATATTGATTGACTTGTTCTTACATACAAAAATGGCCACGTTTTTTGCCAAAGTCAAGGAACAGAGGTTTTCTCGTTATCCTCCTCCCTTCCTGGCCAGCAACATTACAGGCCTCAAACTGGCTTGAGTCTACAAGCCTTCTGGACAACACTGAGGGTCTCTTTCAAGTGCCAGTTCTCCAAATATTGGGTATTGTGCTGAATATTTAATAGCTAAGGGTGAAAGAGGCCAAATTCCAAGGCCCCTTTAGACAAAGAACTTGGGTTTTTTATTTTGGACATTGTTTGATTTACTTCTCCTTTTAATCTAGGAAAGCTGTAATCCGTGATGTTAGCTGACATGCAGCTGTGATTGGCACTGCAGCATTTCTGAATGTTAAATTCTTACCTTGCGAGATCAGCGTTTGGATTATACAGCCCAAGCCAGCTTCCCCAGAGAGCACTTAACCACAGGAGGGTTAGCTGGTCATCGAGTAATGGGGATTGCATCTGGGGAGGGAAGGAAATACAGTCATCCTAGCTCATTTTCAACAGTGGTAGTGTCATGGTAATCATTATAGCCTTACCTTTTATCTGTCTGTACCATGTAGGTAACATCTCTTATTAGACCAAATGTTTGAGCTGGAGTAAGAGAACAGGCTTCTGGGTGCATGAACACCTTTTTCAGGTCTGGGCACATTTACCTTTGCAGCTTTTCTCACGTAGACCTCAGCGTCTTCCCCAGTTGAGTAGTTCAGCTGAGACTGCTGCCAGCTGGCTCCAGTCTGTGTTGCTGTTGCCTGCTAATCTGCCTTGGACTCCGAGCTGTGTGTGACTCCTGTTAGACCCTGGGGCCAGAAACCAGAGGATTCTGCTTATCTGTCCATTGCAGGCTTCTCCTGGAGTCAGTGGAGAGAAAAGGGTGTCTCTGGACAGCAATTCCTCTTATCCTTTCTTGAACAAGGCACCCATCTCCTAGGTGGCAAATGCTGGAGACAAGTCCTACCTCTACTGCTCAGTGGCAGCCATAGCTAATTTCTCAGCTCTTTGCAAACTAAGTCTGGCTTCTCCAACTTATTAAAATAATTTAAGGCTGTAAGATGATCTTCTGGGAAAAAAAGTGCTGCTGTTGAGAACCTTAAGTGTTTCAGTGAAATCTAGGTGCAATTCATGCTGGGAGGCACCTTTGCTTCCCTAAACTCTCCAGGGTCTCAAAGATCAAAAGCTGCTTTTTACTAATTTGGAGAGAGACAGATACAAGGCTTTTACTCCCTTTGAAAGTTCTGTTCCTTGCCTTCTGGGGATATAAAATTTTGCAATCCCAGCTCAGTCTGTTGTTCAAATTCCTTTCCAGCTGTGTGGTCAGTACTCAGAATTAAATCCCAGAGAAGTGGACTATTGGTACTCAGTGGGAAATTTCCTTGTAGTGAGGTCAGCTCCCTCCAGAACATCTGGAGCTGGTCCCTGGTGGGACATGCCAGCTAGCCAGATGCACCATGGAACTGATGTGTTTTGGCAATTGCCAAAGTTGGGCATGCACTTGGTCCTCACACTATGTGCAGAAGAGCTATGTGCTCTCCATGCTGATTATCTGAATGTTATGTGTGAAAGGATGGTTGGGGTTTCCTGTATCCCCTTACCCTTTTGCTTGACCCCCGTACCCATCCAGCCCTCCAGTTGCCCAACACCTCACATTTTCTTTGTTTCCCTTTCAGATGTGGATGTTCTTCAAAGACTGGGCCTGTCAGGGAAAAGGCCATCAAGTGGATGGTCCTCATCACGTACAGTTCCTCAAGGGGTCATTCCTTTCAAATCAGGGGTCATCTTCACTCAGCGAGCACGTGTCGAAGCACCGGTCAGCACCATCCTCCCCGCAGGCTCCAGCACTGACCTGCTCCTAGTGCTGAGCCTCTGTTCCCACCGCATCAACAATGCTTTTCTCTTTGCTGTCAAAAGCAAAAAGAAAAAACTGCAGCTGGGGGTCCAGTTTGTGCCTGGGAAGATCATCGTGTACGTGGGCCACAAGCGCTCTGTATATTTTGATTACAATGTCCACGATGGCCAGTGGCACAATATGGCCATCGATATCCGTGGCCAGACAGTCACTTTATTTACTTCTTGTGGGAAGCACAGAGTACATGCGGATTTGCATTTTAAAAAGGATGAGGCATTGGATCCACATGGATCTTTCCTCTTTGGGAAGATGAACCAGCACTCCGTGCAGTTTGAAGGAGCCATCTGCCAGTTTGATATTTATCCTTCTGCCAAGGCAGCTCATCATTACTGTAAATACCTGAAAAAACAGTGCAGGCAAGCAGATACCTACCGGCCAAACCTGCCCCCCCTCATCCCCCTCCTGCCCAGGGATCCCAGTGCCTCCCCGAGTACCCCACAGCATATAGAGCTCTCGCTTCAGGGTCTGAAAAACTTGACCACTGCTGCCTCATCCTTGGAGTTTGGCAGGGTCACTGCACCCCTGAAGACTCGGGGTTCAAGTGCAACAGCTGTCACATTGGTGTCATCCCCACCATCACTGCCAAGAGTGACATCCAAAGCCACAAAGGTCACAGTGGCCCCATCTCCTGTTCCATCAAGTACTGAAACACAGCCACCCACCCGTTCGCTCCCTCGAGGGACGGTGACAACCCTCAGGGTGTCTCGACCCACTCCAAGCACACACATGGAGAAAACTCCCCTTCCCACTGCCAAAAAGGCCCCACCAACAAGCCGGAGCCCTGCCATGGCCAGCAGGAAGGAGTCCAAGCAAGAGACCAAAAAGAAGATCAACCAAAAACCAACCATTGAGCCCTCTGAAGCAGCCAGTACTGTAAAGCCAATGAGGAGGATGACTGACAACACAACCAGCAATATTCACTTTGTCACCCTAAAGCAAACCCCACAGAACCCAAGCAATGGGCCTGTTCCAAAGAAGCACGTGCCGTCCCCCACCAGGAAAGTGTATCCCAGTACTGTACCTCTGGTGTACACCAAACCACCCCTGGGGTCTGCCCGTCCCATCTCAAGAGCCAGGGAACATGCCTTCAACCTCACAACCCCAGCTGCAACTGACGGCTATCAAATCTTTGACCCCCTTGGACCCACTCCATTTCCATTTTTACTGGGATATCCAGGGATTAAAGGAGACAGAGGGCCTCAGGTAAGTCCAAGCTTTTAATGCTAATTGTTCCCAGGCACAGATCAGCTCAAGGGCTGGCAGACCAAAACCTACAAGGGTTTCTATAAGCTTAGTGGAGTATGACAACTCGAAGTAGCAGCCAAGCACTGTTATGTTTCTGATCACAATTTTAGCATATATCTCAGCATGAACATGCCAGCTTTGTGATGGTGGATGCCCCTTAAAAGTTTGTGATTAAAGTTGCTGGTTAATGATAGATTTAAGAAAAAGAAAAAAAAAAAAAATCCTACTTTATTTTCTACTAGTTGCTGGTTAAAATTTTGATGGCCAGGCTGAGGCCGTGTTCCACACCCCTGGTTTTATGTAGAGCTGAGAGGGCACCGGTCACCTTCCAAAGAAAACTCAGTTGCCTCAAAAACATGCCACAAATTATCTATTTCTTAATCCTGGTTATTAATTTGTTTTGTACCCGAAATTCACATTTCCAGAAAAGTGCCCTGTTTCAGCAAATGCACGTACAGAGATTCCTTCAGAATTTTTTTTAATGACCTCTCCTCTATTTTTATGGTATAAGTTTGGGGATTTTTAAAATTTATTTCTTACAGGCCACACTTAAAATGTGCAAAGAGTTTCCTTTATAAATTTAACTACTGCATTCCACACAAAATAACCACTCTCGGGGTGTATATCTTGGCCTTCGTAAAAGTATACACACATTTTGTAATGCTAAAAGCAGTCAGGCCATGCTAATTACCCACTAGGTTGTTGGGTTTTTTTCCCAAATGCAAGAATGCAAACAGGATCTTTAAACTGGCCAAGTTTTAGGAGGATTTGGTGTTCCAACCCAAGCCTTTTGCTATATTGTGTATATGAGAGAGGGGTTGTGCATGTAAAATAAGTTTCTCCCAGACAGAGGCTTTAGTTGCCAAGTTCCAGCCTAGAGCAAATTTTTACAGCTGACTCCTTAAAATAGTGAAAGAAGGATTTACAATGGAAATCGTGAGACTAGCTTAAGGAACACAATCAACAGCACTTGTGTCTCCAGAGGAGCTGCTCACTGTTGCAAGTTGGCACCTAAAGTGAAATAGTTGTGTTTTGCTGAGCCCTCAGTGGATGCTTACCTTTGAGATTTGCATTTCTTGCCTGTCCCATTTCAAAGCAGTGTGGTGAATTCTCTCCTTGAAGTTTGGGTGGGGAGTCAGTGAGGGGTGTGTTTGGTTGGAAGGTTCCCATCTTTGGGAGAGGTGAAGATGCTGACCTTGGCAAGGGGGATGCATCTCAGGCAGCCCTGTGCTCCTGCCTGACTTTACAAGCACATATCCCTGTAGTACTCTTTGTACTTGGGAATTTTTTGCTAAATCCTTGAGTAGACAGAGTGAGCTTCAGTGATTTTATCTTTGGGCAGTCTTTGTGTTTCACAGAGAGTCATTTTGGGCATAATTTCCAAGAGAACTTCAGCAGTTGTGAACTTGTCTTAAAATGCTACTTACCTGTAAGGGGTCAATCTGGGTGGGCTGCTCTGAGCCCAGGGAAATCCTGGCCTTTTCCACCTCCTCGTCCTGCAAGTGTCATGAGGGTGACCAAGATCCAAGCCCCCACTTTCCCCCACAAAATGTAAATAACTTGTTACTAAACTGGAGTGGAAAATCCCTCTCAGCTTGTGAATCATAGCAAAGAAACAATTCAGGCTGTAGAGGGCTGAGGGAAGAGACGGCAGCATTTTTCCATCCCATCTGAGAACAACTGGAGTCCTGAACTGAGGGAAAGGAGAACATTTTGAGGCTCTGTCTGGCCTTATCCTCTTTGACTGCTGGAAACAAAGTCGGCACTTTGGGAGGGAAAGGTTATGGCTGGGCTGGAGCTGGAGCTGGCTGCCGTGCGGTGCTTGATAGCTCCTGTGACTCACTCGGAGATCTCTGTACCATACGGCATTGGATGTCTCTGACGTGGGAAGAGAAAGAGGAGAAAAGATCAGAATGGGGATGACATGTTGAGAAATTAATGTAGCACTTCTATGGCCAGACAAGCATGTTTCAGAGCAAGTGCTGATAAATGCTCTGTGCTTGAGTAATTACCTGGCGCCGTCCTCATGTCGTTGGGCAGACGTTTCTGATGAGGTCAGTGCGGCTCTTCCTGCTCTGCTGCGTGATATCGCAGCCCGGCGCTGCAGGACAGGGCAGCTTATGGGCTGGGAACGTCATACCCAGAGTCTGGCGCATGGGTGGAAGGATAAGATGATTAATTAATTTTCCTAATTGCGTTGCCTGATACAAGGTCTCTTCAAGAAGACTGTCACACTGGGCAGAGAAGTGTGAATGGGAAACTGCCTTCTACCTTTTCTGCAAGGACTGGGGCCACCTTGGCAATGATTTATGGGCAGAGGCAGACTGGCAGCCAGCAGCACCTTGCCTGTACAGCTCTCCACTTAGAGAGAAAGGACCTTTTCTCATCCTCATCCCAAAATCAGGATGTGATTGACAGCCAGAGTATGAGGCAGTAATGACTCAGGCACTGTGGTCTCTGCAGTTCTTGGCTTTGTGAATGCTACCAAAATAACTGTGGTATAATCTTAGCTGTGCAGAAGGGCCTCTTCCCCACAATTGAGGGAGGTGTCCATGTGGATAGAGGAGTGCAAGCAAGGGGCTAAAAGGATCTGGTCACCTAGCAGTAAACAGCAGCACCCTCCATGGATTAGTCTGTCTTGGAAGACCACCACAGTGCTGCGCAACAGGAAATGGAGACACTGCGTCCCAGATGCAACTAATGGCAGAGCATTAATTCTTCAGGAATGTTGGGTTTTTCTGGGCGGTTAGAAGAGGGAGGATAATATGCTCTTAAAAAAGAAAAATTTCTTGGGAACCATTAATAACCACAAGCATTTGGGATCTCAGCTCTACATTTCTTTTGGAGGGGGGAAATAGCAAAAAGAACACCCAAACACCATGCTAAGTCAGTAACTCAGCACTGACTCAGCAGCTGGCGAACGTCCCTCTGAATCATCCCCACAGCTGCCCTCAGCACCTCTGCCGAGCCTTGCTGAGATCTCCTGTCCCTGCACGGGGCCAGACGGGCCTGTGCTCAGCTTGCAGAGCGACCTGACCCCAGCGTATGGCTGCAAGGAGCTAGGACACCCACAAAAGAAAAAGAATATATGGAAAACAGTATTTTGTTGCCAGCATGTCAAACACTCAAGCCCTTGCAAGGCTGTGATGTGATAGGTGGTTTGAATCCTTTGGGGTGGATGCTTGTCTGTACCAGCAGCAGGTTTGATGGGGAGATTTTGGGGGCTGTAGCCCTCTCCCCTGCCCATCAGCACTGTCTGCTGGGATGTGCATGTTCTGTGTTACGTGGTAAAGCTGCAGCAAACCTATTGCCCTGGCACAGCCCTGGTGTCTAGCTGGGTTGTACACAGTGTACCCCAAGTTGGACTTTTCTCCTCTTGTATAAGACTGAGATTCCACAGCTTTTTTTGCCCCTGCAAACAAGAAGCCCTATACGGACTCTTTTGACTAGTATCTGAGGATTACTTGTAGAGCAAGGAAACCATACCTGATGGTGAATGTGCAGAGGAACAGGCTGAGTTCACTAAGAGGCTGTGGAAGCACTTGAGTAAGGCAAGAGGGGCAGGGAGGGGAACGTTTCAAACACCTCCTCAAGCATCCCAGTCGGAAGAGTCCCCGGGCGGGTGTGCCAGCAGCCTCCAGTTTCCATCCGCGCGGCGCGGTGTGCGGCCAGGAGCCCCAGGTTCAAACCCCGGCGGCAGCATCGTGGCCAGAGGTGTGGTGTGACTCTGGCAGGCAGCAGCCTTGCAAAGGCAGATGTGTTTCTGAGCTCGTCCCCAGTCTAGACTGCTCCAGCTGCCATCTCCTGCACGAGCAGTTTGTCTTGGAGCCCAGCTCCTTTCATAAAGTGGCGATCCTTGCCAATTCAATCAGTGGGCAGGGGAGAGAGAGGTGATTGGGAACGCTGATAAAATATGAAGTGCTTATTTCCAATCCTCCTCGTACCAAAAAAGCTACTCAAGCTGACAGCTTATGATAAATTAAGGAACACACAATGTGTTTGAATGTCTCTTAATGAATGAGTCATATTAATAGAAAAAAGGAGATTGCACGCTTTGTGTAATTCATGGGAAAAGTTTTAGCCTCACTCACACAGTTGGATCATAATTTTTTGCTAATTTAACCAGAACTATCCCCAAAAGGCAAATCTTCTTGCAGGCAACCAACTAAGCATCAGAGCAGTCTATTTGCATAAAACAAGGTTCATTTTGAAGAGCAGTAGTTGAAAGTGTGAGTGGGGTAAATGTGCTGCAAAGGATGTAGAGATTAATTGTATAAACATATACAGATATTTTTAGAAATCTTTAAAAGTAGAAAGTGAGTGATAGAGTATGGGATCCCTTTATTTCTTGACACCCATTCAGACTTCCTTCCAAGGTCTGAGATTGCTCAAGAGTCTGAAATGCCTCATGCAGAGACTGTTCCTGAGATGTCTCTATAGAAAAGCTGCTTTCAGGAACCTGGAATACTAGTATTTTGCTGTGTATTGTGCTGCTACTCTATTAGGAATCCAATTGTGGACAAGGACTTTTCTGTGATAGGTGGTGTACAGACCCAGAATAAACATCTGTGTCTATTGCAGAAATCATATTACAAGACTGGCTTTCCCCCAACATCTGGGTTCCTGCCAGAATTATAAGGGTTTTTTCTTTTTAGACTGGTTGAAACCCAGATGTGTCCAAATATAATAGGACAAACCTGCCTTGGAGAAGAAAGTAATGAAACTGCTGGATTTTTAATTTTTTTTTTCCAAAAAAATTTGCAGATTTGTTTTAAGCAATACCTCAAGCCAGGTTTTAGTTTAGGTCCTGTCTCCCTCTCTGCACAGTGCCTGGCAAGGACAGTGAGGTGTGAAGCAAGGTTGGTGTGTCTTTTGAACATGAGGTCTCATCTTCTGTTCTCCTGAGCAGGGGATTTTTAATTCTAGTGCTGCGCCTGTAGCTGCTCAGTCCCTTTGTGCTGGTGCTTCAGACATACAAGGCAGTGGCCTTGCATATGAAATATGCCTCATCCTCTCTCAGGAAGAAACCAAGACAGGTTCTCTGTCTGCAGGGGTAATGTCACTACTTGGAACTTGGTGTCAGTGTGAGGAGAAGCTTTTGATGCATTTTGTGAAGTCCCTTTTAAGTTAGGTTTTACCACATGCATTAACATCTGAGAAAGAAGAAGATTCTCTCTTCAGTCCTTGCAGTGTTCTCCACAGTGCAGGATGCCCACCCCAGAAACACAACCATTTCTGGGATAAAGGAATATGGTACCGCTGATGCTGTGTGGGGGTACAGAACAGGGAAGGCAGCAGTACATTGCAGAGACCCTAAAATCTAGATGTGTCAGTCTATCGGTGTGCACTGGAATAGGAGCTGAATTGTGTCCTGGGTAATTGTCATCTATTTGCTGCTAGGCTGAGTGCTCAGCCCTGGGGAAACGATTACAGGAATACTTTGCTATCTGAGCAAGTTGCTTTAGTAGCCATTCAAGAGGAAGCAAGTCATTTCCCAAACCACAAGCACCCATTCCTCTATGGATCATGCTTTCCTTGAAGCCTTCTCTGAACAGGTTCAGCCTTGCTCAGCTTTTGAAGGCACCTAGGTCCTGGTGGCATTGCTGCAGGCAGAGGAAGCAGCGTGAGGAGGGTCTGGCTGATCTCTGCAGCAAGAGGAAATGGTGAGGTTTCTCTTGTCCTCAGGGTCTGATGTATTTCCCTTTCAGACAACTTAGCTTAATTTCCCTTTTGCAATTTGATGCTTAGAAAGCTAAGAAAAAAGTCCCCTTTGCACCCAAAAGTTTCCCAGCAGCAGCTTAGAATAAATCCTATAACCATTTGGTGGGATCAGTCATCTTTGCTAATGCTACCGTGGGAAATTGAGAGGGGTTAAACTTTTATGTGGCTGCCATGAGCTGCTTCACAGAACTGCTCAGGCTGGTTAACAGTTCAGCTGTTTGGCTGGAGAAGAGAGAGTATCTGCTTCTGCCACGGTTCTCCTTGATCTCTCATTTTGCTTTGTGTGATAACAGAGTGTGTGTTCTCTGCCATCAGTTTGCAGAAAGGAGCAGGCAAGAAGCCAGAGAGACAAGAACCAAAGTGCTAGGAACGGTAGCTCTCTGCAGGAGGCTGTCAGCTTTGCTGATCTCATGGGGTGTCCCTGCAATGGGAGGGCAGGAGCAGAGAAGCGAGATCTTCCTCCAGCTGCCAGGAAAAGGAAACCTTCCTGCCTCTCAGAGCGGAGTGCTTCCCACTGCTCCCTATGGAATTCCACAGGGATGCTCTAAAGGGTACAAGGGGAAGGTCCACACAGGCTCTGTGTGATCAGTTTAACTCTTCCCTGCATTAGGGGTGAGGGTGGAGATGTCTCTGAGTGTGGGGCTGCGTGGCCATTACCTCCTGGTGGACTCTTAGCAACTTGCTGCATGGTGGCTTGATGATAGACGCCTCTTGCTCTCCATCTCTTGGAGCCTTGTGTTTTAAGTGGGAATGCATCCATCAGCTGTAAGTAGCTGGGCCCTGATCCAGTCTTACTCCTCTCCAGCTGCCTCTGCGGATGTGCGGTTTTTTTGGTGTGTATTTCAGTATTGCTCTTCCCAGGCAAAGCCAGTTGTCTGACGTGGGCCTCTCGTTTGAGAACTTGAACTGGATGATCTAGAGGGATATATACACGGCACAGGGTGGAGGAGAAGTGAGAAACTAGGAAGGCATAGTACATTTACCATCCAACCCAACTACTAAGGAACCATATGAGAAGCTGGAAGGTGGACTTGCGATGCATCATGTTTCACAACTACCTGTGTTCATCCAGCTACCCCAAGTCCTCTTCCACCTTGGCTTGCTGATAATTTGTATGCAGTCACACTCTTGCCTTATGCAGTTACCATAGTGGCTGGCACCTTTTAGCCACTCATCCCATAGTCACCATCTTCCTCTTACCCTTCAGGAGCAGGGGAGGAAGCTGAAGAAAAGGCAAATTAAACCAAAGCAAAATGATAGGGACTCCTGAATTATGCATAACTCCTTCTGTGCTGTTCCAGCTAAATGCTTTTCCCTTAACTCCATATTCCCACTCCAGTGCAGGTATTGACTCTCTCCTTATTTTTATATCAGCTTCAGTTTATTCTGAACAACCCACATGTTTGGAGAAGGTTTTTACTCAAGTGGCCAAGTGCAATTGCAGCTGCTCTTAGCACAAGGTGGAAAAGGTCACCTCAATTCTGGTACACATGGAACATGGTTCTCAGACAGTTGCATCTTCTGTTTTTCTTCTAGGGGTAAATGGGGATGGGTTTTGATGGAGAAGAGGTTAAGGACTTGAATTAATCTTTGGTAAACTCTATTAACTGTTGCCAGATCTGTTGCATTGGATTCATGTTTTGATAGTTATCTTCCCAACTAAAAGGGCAAAGGGATTTTTTTAATAAAAGCTTGGATTCTGGAGCACAATTATACATGAGGCTTAAAAAAACCCTACAATCATGTGTCTATTTGCACAGCTGTATAATTGCATTATGCACGGGGCCCTGAGCTGGCACAATGGCAGGTTCAAACGCTGTGTGTATTGCTAAAACGAGGGTCAGCTGTATCAATGAGGGTTGTTAATACAAGGACCAGTAATACTGTGTTGGACAGCAATAAGCAACTTGCAGAGGGTCAGATGAAGTGTCCCAGGCCACAGGGACTGGAAATCTCCAGGACAGGCAATAGCAGTGAGTGATACAGTGGCAGAAGTCCATCCCTGTGTGCCTAAGTGTAAGGCAGTAGCTCTTCTATACTGTGTAGGCTCTTATACTTTTAAAACAAACCTTTTCTTGTCATCTCTACTACAGATAGAAATAACTACAGAAAAAAAAAAGTTATGATCCATCTGATGTCCTAACGAATTAGTAGGACAGAGAGAATTACCCTGGGCTTTGCTTACTCCTCCCCTGATTTTTCTGCTGTACCATTGTATGTCTTTCTTAAAAAGATGTCTTTTTAAAAGATTGTTTTAATGCAAATTAATTTGCTGCTTGTGTATAAGAGGGTTGGTAATATCAGGGGAGTATTTATTCATCGGTCATCTATATGGTTCAGGCAAGTTTTCTTTGTTCAAAGTCTTATCCTGGGCATGAGATCTGGGGTATGTAGGGATCTCCAGGGTTTATTTTTGTTACTAAATCAGACACTTGGTGACTCCTGAAAACTGCATTAGGCATCATCAACTTTTCAGTCTTCTTCAGAGCCAATAACACGCTGCAGAGCTGGAGCAGCTCTGCCTGGCAATCCTTCAGCAGCAACAGGGTCAGCCTTGCAGCAGGCTGTGCTCAGGGTGATCAGGCATGTGAGGTCCTACAGAGATGACCCAGCAAGAAGGGAACGAGGCCATGCTGGGGCCAGAGTGTGGCCACGGGGCTTGTGCTGCACCTGCTCCATGCAATGCACCCATCTTCCCCGCAGAGCATCGCTCCTGGGACCTGCTCTCCTGACCACCACGCAGTTGGAGAGCTCAGGCTGCTTTCCAAACATCCTTTTCAGTCTGCTGCTCTGGATCTCTCTCTCCCCTGGATGCAATGAAAACTTGTCTTTTATAACAAGCTACTAGAATATAAATCCTCTGGGAGACACTTTAATTAACAGTTATTCTTGTTAGACATGTTTGGCTTGAGGGAAAAGAAGTTTTGAGGAGTTATTAGGAGTTGCAAATGTCTCTCCAGAAATGTGAATTCTGCAGTCCATTGAAAAAGTGAATAAATGAATGAATGAATTCATAGGAGTTCAAACCTCATTGGCTGAGTATATTTTCCTAACCTGTTCCAGATCAGTGCACAGCTGGGTGCCTGCTATCTCCACTTTGTTCTCACCCTCTTCCAAGAACCCCCATTACTCTGACATGTATGAGTTGACCTCTCCCATATTACAGAGCTGTATTTAAGAATTTCCAACATCCACACCAATTTTATTACCATTTATAACACACTGCTTTAAAATACAAAGTGCTGGGATGCAATTCTGTTGCAACTCATGTGGGAACCTACAATACCAAGAATTATACATCCTCAGCTGATCTATATTACAATGCACAATGTTCCTCCCTCGACAAGGTACTAAATATTACTTCTGTTGTGTGCTAGCATGTAGCAGGAAACTCTGAAGCTGAGAGACAGTTGTGTTACCCCTGTGTTACAGCATGGGTCCAGGAAACTGGAAGTGTGAAACACAGCTGTGATCACTGGAATGCAGTCCACAGCAGAAAGATGTGAATGCTCTGTCTGTACTCTGTGAAATACATGTTTCTGCAGAGATTATTGTGCATGGTTTTTATCTCTTTAAATAGTAATAGCGTAAGTTGAAGCGAAATTCTGGCTGTGGGGTTATAACTGGCCCTTCTCCTCGGGTCTTCTCTAAATAGTTGTGTTATGGGTCTCCCTGAAATACTCTCGGGAGCACCATCCTGCTATAGAACTGCCATTAATACTTATTTTTATTCTTCTAGGGTCCACCAGGTCTGCCGGGCTTACCAGGACCACCTGGCAAAAGAGGTTCTCGAGTAAGTAGTTTAAAAATTTCTCTCTATTTGTACTTCCATCTGCCTGTCCTACTGTTCCAAGTGCTGTTGTATGTTCCTATGGCCGAGTAATTATTATTTCAAGCCCCACTGTTGAGTTCTGGCCTTTCTCCTTTCTCTCATTCCCTGTTAAAAGGTTTTCAGGAGGCCACACGGGTGATTTGTAGCCTCCCTGAGCTAAGGTTTGGCATCGGCAAAGGCTGGGGATGAATGTTTCCAAATGGCTGTCAGAAGAATAAGCTCTATCTGTCTCATTTTGTTTCCAGCATCCATTCCTTCTTGCAAACCCTGTGCTGAATATTAGCTTTGGCTGCTTTTTGTTCTGTCCTTCACTCTCCCCAGCTTCCCAAATTGCTTCCTTTGAGGTCCTTCACTGTTAGTGTGCCTTTACTACTGGGACCATAGTCTTAGGACCAAGGACTCGACACACAAGGATGAGCTTTTGCGTCCTCCAGACTGAAGACCTGCTCTCTGACATCTTTTCATGAGCTAGAGCAAAATGTCTGAGCTGTTCTACAAGATCTATTGCAAATTCCTCAATTTCTTCCACCCTACATTGAATTCTGATGCGGATCTTTGACCGTTGAGTGTTATGCTGAGGAAACATCTGGTACTGAGTGCTGCAGCTAGCTGTGAGAAAAGCTTTCTGCATTGGCCTAGCTGCAGAAGTAGTCTCCCAAAGCTGGGCAGCATGCCTGACCTGGATACAGTTAACTGTTGGCACCATTTTCATGGTAGCAAGGTGCTGTCCCACAGGGTATGGTCATGGGGTCATGAAGCCCATTTCCTGAGCAGTGAACTGATGTGGGTTGGGAATCAAAAGATGCAAGTGTCTGAGGCTGGAAGGAGGCAATATTTGGATCCGTGATCCAAGCAGCATCCTGTCCTGGCAGCAGAGGGAGATTTCCTCACACATACTTGGCTAAAACTCAACCCCATGTAATGTCATTAAAGAACAACTACGAGGCTAAGAGCTAGAAGGCTGTACATTCCCTGAGGACACTTGTTACAGTCCTGTGAGATCTTGCAGTAACCGGTAAAGATAAACTCAACTTCTTTCTATAACAGTAAAACCCAAAAGGTCCACAGGACCCCTGGCAGCCTGGGCGTGGATATTAACAGACCTGCATGCTGATCTGGGCCTTAAGTGTAAGGCATTAGTTTTATGAGTTTTTTTTTAAACAGGCTCATGTTTTATGAGCAGGACAATCTGTTCCATACTAGGTATGTTCTTTAGCGAAGTATCGACATGACTGGTTGTACAGCCCTGATGTCTTCTGTTTACAAGTACCTGAGCAGCAACCACATCAGCAAATTGCCCGAGGTTTGCAGTTCTTAAGGCTGAAAGTGTGTTCTCACCCTAGCTCATTACTCAGGAGAGGTGTCTGGTGTTATCTCTTGCAATCCTGTGGTGTGCAAACTAGACTCCATGTCTGGGAACCCAGCTGCATCCCCTGCCTACTGGGTGAATGATCAAATTTCAGCTCTACATCCAAATTCCACTACCTACAAAAACGTGAGCTTTTCTGCAGGAAAAAGCGTTGTGGAAGCCATGTCATAGCTGTTTGTGTTATTCCCCAGCTGTGGCATGCTCCATCCTACATCTAAGATGATCCTCTGAAAGACAATAAGCAATAGAGGATTTCTGAGTTCAGTCCCTGCCACAGGTGCTGAGAATCAGCCCAGGAAAGAGTTCCCAGTTAGGAAGTGCTTAGCACAGCTGAGCCTGGCTTGGCTCAGACCTCTGCAAAGAGGCTGTGCTAATTTTGGGAGGGGGCAAAAGGGTCACTCTGTAAATGTCTGGCCTGGAGCACTGGAGAGAGAACTGCTCTGTGTGTAAGTTGTTTTGACTTTGCAACACGTTTCTAGTATTTTTTTTCTTGTGGCTCTTTGGGGTTTAAGGATTTTATTGCAAAGAAGAGCAGCTGCCAGAAACTAAGACAGGCTTAGGGGAATTCTTGTGTCTTTTGCTTTTGTTGTGCATGAGCCACTTAAAAATACATGTGCAATATCACAGGGGTTATGTTCTACCTCTGCCTAACATGAACCTCAGGGCAGTGGCACAGTTCTTACACCAGCCCAGCCCATGGGTAACCCAGGAGGTGTCCCATGAAGCTCCAGCCCAAGATTGGAGCTCCTGGGGGGGAGGTAAATATTGCATACAACTTTGCAGTGCTCGATGCCAGGGGAAAGGAAGGATTTTTTTTCTTGTTACCAATGCAGTTTATGGCCTAAAGTGTGAGACATAATTGCCTTTGTTGTAGCTTGCATAATTTCTACATTATTAATGTTTATACAATTACTCGACTCATTTGAAAATCTAGTCACAGCATTTGACTCATGACCTCCTGTAGCTGTGAAGTCCATACAGTGGCTCTCTTGCTGATGTAGTGCAGTATTTCCACTCTTTGAATTCTATATTGTCTATGTTTTATTTCCCTTTCTTCCCTCACGTTGCTCAGGGTGAAATAAAAGCTCTGATTAGCGTTTGCTTTGAGGGTGAGATTGTGGTCAGTGACAGTTTGTAAGAAAAGCTGGCTGATCCCAGATTCTGTCTCCTTGTTCCCAGCAGATAAGTATCTCTAGACTTGCCTGTACAGTCTGAATGTTGCTCTTCCATGTAAGCAATGCCACCTGGTTTGCAATAACAAATGCTAGTCTTTGTGAAGGCATGAAAGAGGTTGTGTTCAGGACACATCTCAGCATTCAAGTGCAAGCCCGAAGCAGGGCAGCTAAGTGGATAGCAGCAGTCATCTTGAAAGCGACAATTTCTTGTTTTTAAAAAGCCAATCCCCATTTTAGGAACATGGAATTAATTTTACACCCTATCACTCAACATCAGGTACCCACTATGTCAGATTATAGCTATGTCTACTCTCTGCAACTCTGATGGCAGAGGTACAAACAAATTAAAGCCAGTTTCTTCTCATTATTGTCCATGGGACTCCAAGGGAAAGGAGTAAAAATGTTGCAGTTCTGATGACTGGAGATGATGGCTAACAATTTCTCAGGAGCTCTGCAAACCTGTATAGATATTGCTGTATTGGTCATGTGCACTTTACAGGAAGCTTTTATCTCTGGTATTGAGATAAGATTGTTTTCAGGTTTTTTTGTCTGCATTAAATAATTTGAGGCATAAGCATGAAATCTATCCATACCACTTCTCCAATGAATGTGCCACGTGCCCTGACCAGTATCCGTACAACATCTGAGGTCCCTCTTGTAGGGAATGATGGTTTTAGCAATGAAAGGTTTCCCCAAGTTTCTGTGAGGTGAAAGCACCGCATTGGGCAGGTAGTGGGACACATGCCCACAGCTGTGTGTGAGCAGTGGCACTCGGGTACACACACAGCAACCCGCACAGAACAGTTCTGTGCAAGCCACGTGTGTTGCACTTCATTTCTGCAGGTGACCTTTGCATTTCTTCAAACACCAAGGTTTAACGGGAAGGCAGTGGCCGAGGCAGGGTTTTGCTAGCAGAGCTGTGCTAACAAGCTCTACAAGTAACTGTCAACATAGGGCTCCCTGTGGAGCAATAACTTCTGCACGATTGTCACTTGTCCCTGCCTCACCCAGGACTCGATTAGCTTCCCTCCCAGGCTGTCTGCATCAGGAAGCTTTTACCAGCACATCTCTGGTGATCACAAATTGTGACTGTTGCAGTCCTCACTGGTATAGTTAGATCAGCAAATTACCAATGGTTAAATCAGGTCTGCAGAAAAGTACTGTGAGCTGTGACACTTGGTGTTAAATGCTGCCTTCCTGGTGAGTGCTGTGGAAATCCCAGTTGTGTCCCTCTCCTACATGAAGGAGACAGCAAGCCTACATGTGACAGACAGGAGTCTGGTTGTTGGCTTCACTCCCAGGACAGCAGGAAAAGAGCTAAGGTCAAACTTTCTGAAACACTTAAATAATTTAGGAAGCCAGATCCAACTGGAAGTCAGTTTCCCTCCCTAATGGGTGAGCAAACTCAGGTACAAAGGGAGTGTTTTACCCACATCCACACAACACGTCAGAGGCAGAATTCGGAATATAAATCCTGGTATGCTGCAGTTGCTCTTGTTTCATTTAACCTCTCTGAAAAATGCAGGAGAAATCCCAAAGGATGGGTGAGGAAAATACATATGCACCCACTGATGCTTTGGGGTGCTCTTGCCATCCTCCTGTGAACCTTAGCAGCTTGAAAGATCACATGGTCCCAGTGTAACATGTCCCTGTTACATTTGGGCTGTGGTTGCAAAAAATCTCCCTTTCCCTCAAAATGCAGGGCTTCCCTCCTAAAATAAGCAAGGACTTGGTCAGCTGTAGAGGTTCCCTGGTATCCTCATTCCATTAGAAAGATTTTCCAATTTCTGAAAAGAAGTGTTTAAAGAAACAGTTTGCTTGGCTTCACTTCAAATATTTATCTCATTTTTCAGCAAGCCAGAGGTCAGAGTGGGATCTGTAGGTCAGGAGCAGAAAAAGTTGCTTTACACAGTGAAACCCCAAGACATAATGAGTTTTGAATGAGTGGTCATTCCTCTGACTGAAGCTTTCTAGCATTTAGCAGGAGTTCAGAGGGGTTTTTTCCCTCCTTGTGAGTGCTGGAGGGATGAGGGGAGCTGTGCACAGTTACACTTTTGTTAATTTTTGCAGGCTGTGAACCAGTACACATAAAAGCGCTTCTGTGAGCAGGGTCCCATCTCCAGGCACGTCAGTGAGATGAACTGGGTGGCACAGTGTTGTTCTCAAGTAGCATCGTTCATGTAAAAGACATTCCAGGGAGGTTACAAACCCGTCACCGTTTGGAAACCCCTCCTCATTTGGTGAACACATTCAGGGATTGTTCTGGTCTCCGTGCCACTGAGCCTTGGGCCACTGCTGTCCCATGGTAATGTTTTCCATGGAAATTCTGGTGCAAGGCTTAGATGATTTCAGATGCAAGGTTGCTTGCCACTAGATTGGATTGTTTCAGCAGTTATGAGGGAGGCAAAGCGGGTGGGTAAGCAGGCACGTGTACAAGTGGTAATACGTGCTGTGGGGTGTTTTAATTCAGTGGTCTCAGCATTTTCCCATCCTGTGTGTAGAAAAAGAGGAGCAAAGCTAACACAGTGTTGGTAAATATGTTTAAGAGAATCCCAATTTCTAGATGTGAGTGGGAAATTAAATTAAATCCAGGATAGCATGAATAAAACATAGCAATTAACTATAGAACTACAAAGCAATTAGCTCTTGAATTGCTTCTCCATGAAGAGAGGGCTGTTTCTGGGAGTACTGGCTGGAGATGGGTAATTCTGCTGGGTGCAGTAGGAGAAAAGGAATGGGCATTGGACTGAGTTAATAAAACAAGGGTGGGTAGCTTGGGGGCATGATGACTGTTATTGAGGCTTGTGGATTGGTGCATGGAATAATTTGTAAGGCCTACCTGTTCAGATTTAGTGTTGCTAACAGCTCCTGAGGCAGATGCTGTCCTGTACCTTTTGTTACTCAGCCCATCTAACTGTACCACACCACATCTTCCTTCTCTGCCAAGAATGTGGGTGTAAGCACAGATTCAGGACTAGACATGTTGGAACACATCAAGATCAGTTATTTTTTACCATTTTTAGGACTACTGCCAGACTACGCCCTTTTCTCTCCACAGTTGCAAGAGCACTTTAAAACATCTAGCACAAGCCCCAGACTTGGTTACAGCAGTTTCTTGTGTGCCAGACTGGACGTCCCACTGTCACTTCATCAGCAGGATGTGGCTGCTTCTCACTAGGATAAGACCACGTTGGGCTTTGGGAACAGGATGGGTTTCTGACCTTCCTTTGCCTGGGTTACACGCTATGGTTCTCATTGAATTCAGTGGTAAAGGCTCCATCTAATGTCAAGAGCCTGTTTTTCATAATCACATGTTTTGTCACTGGATACTGAGACTAGATTTTTCCACTCCTCTCCTTTTGGTTAAGGCTTTTTATGATTGTGTTGCTGCACTTTGGTTTAGCTCTGGAAGAGCCAGCATCAAATTTTGCTGGAGGTGTGATTAGTCTTTAATACAGGAGCTGTTGATTGGCAGCTGAGCTTCCTGTGTTCCAGGTTTCCTCCTGGAAACTATCATTTTGAGTGACACTAAATCAAGCCGTTCCCTCCAGTCTGACACTGGTTTAAGCCTGCCCCAGGCTATGGTGGAGCACAGATTTCAACTGACTGCACTGAAATGGGCTCTGAGCCAAGCTGCCTGACTCCAAAGTTGAGTAACAGCTGAATTCCCTCTTCAAATTTAGCAGTAGTCTGGATTTATGAACCCTGTTCAGAGCTACCTAGATTACTGCTTACGTGTAAGAGCTTTTTAGAAACTCATCTTTTATAGACTTTACTGTTCTGATTTCTGTAACTTAATATTAATTTTCATACATATTTGAAACTTGGAAGACTTGGTTTGAAGCACTCTTGCTACCACAGACTTGTTCAGTTGCCTGAAGTGGCACATTAAGTCTCCTTTTCAGTGTCCCACCCAATGAAGTGAACAGATGATTCCATAGTTTGCTGGGAAGATGAATTTATTTAAGACTACTTGGTGTTCAGTTACTCTGGTTATAGCAGCTAGATGGGTTTTCAAATGACAAGTTGACAGTCAAACACCTTTCATTTTAATTACAGTTGTTTCCGTTTCACTGGAAATTCACAGCCAGGCTAAACTATCAGAGAATTTCAGGCTGAAAATTTGGAAGGAATTTAAGAATAGGACATTAAATTTATTTGGGTAAAAAAGCCTCAGCTTTTTAATTGAACAGCCTCTTACAGCAGAGCAGCATGTGTTGTGAAACAGCACTAAGTGCTCAACAACTGTCTATACCACAAAATACAATAGCTAAATAAAAAAAGCCATTATTTTCTATTACAGTGTAGCAAAAATAAAACTGAACAGGCATCAGCGCACTGATGCTCTCTCAAAAGAGAGCAAGGGCACTGAACTTGGATGGCAGTCACATGTTTAACTGCAGTGATTTTCCTTGGAAATCAGACCCTGAAGATTTTGGCCCCACATATACTGAAGAGCTCATCAGAAATACTACAGCTTACTGAGAAAGAGTCTGAGTGGCTTTTTATCCCCTAGCCTCTGCTCCTCCTAACTAGAAGGTACATTAAAGTGCTCCTCATGGTGGTGTAAAGCTCACACACAGCCTTGGCAGAACGGGAGCCCTTGGAATTGAATCTTCAGGTTGTTTCATCTCCCAGGAACGTGTTCAAGAGGGCTTAGAATTGTTATTACTTCTGCCTGAAAGGTTAACAGATCTTCTGTGCTGTATACAATCCTGGGATAAACTATTCTCAATTGCTTATTCCAGATAACTCCATAAATAGTCTTTGGAAAATATGCAGGGTGGTTTAAAATATGATGCAAAAGGAGATACTGCTGTATGTGATCTGAGTAGATACCCTGACAGTGTCATTGGCTTGTCAGACCTATACAAAAATACAGATTTAAATGGTTTTTACAGGGACTTACCTCTGCTCCCCCATTTTACTGTCTGGCCATCCGTTCTCTTTCTAACCTCTAACGGCAAGAATCTGGTTTCTGGGTAAATTAGTTCATCTCAAATAGCTGAACAATTTAAAATTTGCCTTTAGCAATTAGTTGTGTTCTCTTCCATTTTAGCCAAAACAATTGTTAACACCCTGCCACACTTCCCTTCCCCTCTGCCTACCTCCATCTCTTTCTGCTGGGGCTCCTTGCAGAGCTTTGACTACTCTGACCCCAAAGTAGTTTCTTTTCCTGATTGTAGAATATTTGATGTATCCCAATTATCTCGCTGTCATGACACATCTTGTGGTGACAGACACATGTCACCACCTGTAAAGGTAGGTGGGAACTGGCAGCCAAATTTCACAGCTCTGAAGGTCCTAAGGAGGGTGCTGGTGATGCTGTCTCCTGCTGGGTTCAGGCTGCTGGTGCTGTGCCTGAAGCTTTCTGCTGCTCCTGGGACTAATGCAGATGCCTACCAACTCCTTTTGACTCTTTATTTTGTGTTTGTTGTGTTTTTTAGGGTCCCCCAGGTCCCCACGGAAACCCTGGTTTACCTGGTCCCCCAGGCCTGAAAGTAAGTATTAATTGGTGTGAGGAGCCTTTGCCTTCCTGTTTCGGAGGATGTTCCAGTGGGGGAATTACAGACTTTTTCATCCTGCTCCATACAAAATGACAAGTAGCTGAAGCCGTTTCTCCCCTCCCCTCTGCTCACACACAGGCCCTCCGGCAGCACAGCCAAAGCCTTTTCCTGTGCTTGTGAGAGGCCCTGCTGTGTGCCTCCGTTCTTGGTTCTCCCTCATTTCAAAGACTGTCTAATTAGGATCCTGCTTAAGCCATGCCTGTGCCAAGGAGAAAACTGCTATGTTGAGATGAGGGCAGTGGAATCCTCCCACTCTAGAGCCTTGCCAGGTCTGGATTTATTTCCTTTCTCTTCTCTGGATTTTGCAGCCTTCTCATCCACCTTTGGGTCCAAGGGCAGAGGTACTGGCAGAACCCGGCTTCCTCCTCTGCCTTCCTCTGCCTTCCTCTGCCTGAAACTCCCTCATCTCTTCTTCCCTCTCCAAAGTTTCTGGGAACCATGACCTCCATCAGTCTCCCAAACTGATCTCCTTGCTTCCTTCTAGATCTCCCCATCTCTTGTGTTGAGGTCTCACAGACCTCCTCCTGCAGTGCCAGGAGCTCTGTGCTTTGTCCTTTTCTCCTGTACACCCGGTCCCATGGGGTGCTGCAGCCCCTGGGTGGGAGCTGGAGCACTGCAAGGTGGGAGTCATCCTACCACAGCCAGACCTCCTCCCTTTGCATGATACTTTAGCACAGATGCAGGTCCAGAAGAGCTGATCCAGTCTGCTCCAAAACCCTTCAGAAAGGTGTTTTAGTTCCCAACTTGTTCCTGTGTATAAGGCTTTGTGTTACCCAAAGACAGTGAAGTTCCTGGGAAATTGGTTTGGAGGGTTTGGGTGTCATTGTTTACACACAAATAGATTTATATTTTATAACACCTGTCTGGGACTAAAGAATAGTTGAGATTTTAAAGGCAATGCTTAATAGAGGTTTTCACTACCAAGGAAGCTGTGGGATGTCTCAGGCAAGCACAGAGAAAGGTACAAGCAAGAGTCCTTTCTTTTCGTGATCTCATCAGTAGGCAGAGATGTTATGAACGCTATTGATGCTCTGTGAAAAAGATTCTGGAAACTTGGCATGCTGCCTCTACGTGATTAAAAATTAGGCACTGGAGACATGCTGGTGAACAGCAGCTGTTTTAAATTCTAAAGTGTGGTTATATGGCCTGAAAAGTGAGGCTGTAAAAGTTCTACATCTTAGTGTTCTGCATTTATTCTCCATCAATGACTTCCAGATCACACTTGTTGAGTTTTATAAGTTAAATCAAAGTTCTTTTATCTAACTTCCAGTCCTGCAAATTCAGCCTGATCCAATCTGTAGAGAGAAACTATGTTTCTATGCTATAGAACTTAAAAAAACCCAAAAAACCTCAACACTTTTAGCCTAAAGCCTTGTCAGAAATCATCATTTAGCTGTGAAGCTGTATTCAGTTGATCTCCTACTAGAAATAAAAACTTCCTGTAAGCATTTTTCCTCCATCTTGATGTGCAGTCTGGCAGCAGGAAGCCCTCAGCAGATGGATAGCTCTAATAGTCAGCAGCAGAGATATAGTGTCATCAGTCTGTGCAATACATTTAAATGTTGTCCAGCCACTATTAGCAGGACTAGGCTGTTCTACATGCTGCTTCGTCAAAGAAGTATTAAGTTTGCAATGGGATGTGAGAGCTGTAGCTCAGCTCTTACCTGGGCATAACTTCACCTCTAGCAGGGACAGCCTGCTAAACCATGACTGCAAGATCTTTGCATATGAAGCACTTTTTGGAAGGTGTATATCAGGTCCCAGGGTTTTGACTTCCCTCCTTCTTTTAATTTCTCTGGTGTTACACCAGTCCCAGAAGATGGACTGTGCACAAAAAATTGATATTTCACCCCCTCACATTTTAAATGCCTCTACCCTTCACCAGGCTTGACAAGCCTGCACCTAGGACTTGATATCTTAGTAGACCCAGCCCATGACTGAAATTGTAGGCTTGTGAATGCTCAGCCTGGGTAACAGGGCAGAGCAGTCCCAACTAGAATTTCTCTTGCTGAGAGCTTTCAAGTGGCTGCTGGACTAGGTCTTCCCTAGATAGCAGTTAATACCATGGAAAAAACAAGCAATCCAAGAAAGGAAACTGATGTTTCCCAGATAGGTACAGCTTGGAAACAATTGCTAACACCAAGTCATTGTTGTTTAGGAAGTAACCCAGAAGCACAATTTTTATCAGCTGAATTGACAGAGCACTCATGAGGTTGGGCAGTCATCTGTGTATAAGGGGTGTGATGTGGCATTGCAGCTGGCAGAGACGTGTGTGTTTGTGCAGGTCTCTTGTCCAGTTGGGTTGCGTTGGTGAGCACCAGGGTTGTGTTGTTGGACTGCTGCATTTCTGAGTCTATCCTGTGCAGAGTCCACCTTATTCTCATCCCTGGAGCTGAGCACTTGTAGGCCCTTGTACTTAGGGAGCTGATCTTTTGCAGAGCTGTATGTAGCTGTTGAGCCAAATTCCTGCTGATCTGCTTGGGCATGGTTCCACCGACTTCAGTGGCTTTACACCCGCTCATGCCACCTGAGAATTTTGCCCATCCTGCTTTCTCAGAAATTTATAATGCTCAGCTGCTTAACAGAGGCTTCTTGCCACTTTTTGCGTTGTTTGTTGTCCTTGGCAGTTGCAAAATTGCTATTGCATCTAGTTAGCAAAGACTGCTTATTGTAGATAACCTCTTAAATGGCTGCAGACATGTGCTGGGCTAGGGTTGTGGCTGGCTGTGTGCCCTGTAAGCTGCTGGAGGGGCAGGAGGGGCGTTTTTGCTAATTATTAAATATATCTCAGAGGATGCTGTAATAGAGTTTGAGATTAGGAGGAGGGTTAGTTGTCAGACAGAGTGTGTTTTTGAAAGTGATTACAAGAGTTGGGTTTGCATCTCTCATCTGGAGGCTTTTGGCATCAGGTATTAGTATGGTTTGCTTAGTTAGCTGCTCTGGATAAAGCTCTTGTTATAGCACCAGGAAAAACTGAATTTTCCTTTTAGTGAATGGTTTGGGCCACTGATGTTTACAGTGCTATTAGTGGGATTGCAAAGCTGAGGTGTTTAAATTGTGCAGTTCTAGACTTTTCCCAGGTAGGGAAAAAAAAACTAGAAGAAAACAATTTCTTCCTTTACAAGAGGGAGTACTGTGCTCAGTCAGCTGGGATGGGAAAGAGAAGCTTGTGGGCAAGATGCCGTGGCTTAATGATGGACAAGGCTTAGGCTAATTCCCATGTTGTGGTTGCTGTGCAAGAAGAGTGGGGCAATTAATCCACAATTTAATCCCTCAGCAGCCAGGCATCCGTTCTCGCTGGCCCTGATACCATCTTGATGATTAATCTTAGCGAAGAGTGATCCTACTTGTGGCTGAGTTCTTCACCCATGTGATGGTCTCATCAGTGTTGGACACAGAACCATAATGCAAAGCACACTCTTTGCTAATGTGATCTGGAGCTTTCCAGGATAAAATGCAAGAGGCTTATAATCCTTTACATGGCTCCAAGTCATTGCATTGAGCACATGGCAAGATTTAGGGAGAGCAGTGGGTATCTACCTGTTGCAGTAAATTAATTTTGCAGAGTAGAAATTAATACTCTATGATCTTGAGGACTGCTCTAATCTGTTCCAAGCAGTCATAGCACCCACTGACTGCTCTGAAGCTCAAAGAGCGGGAGAATTGCCCTGATAACAGCTGCATGGAAAGCAAGATTATCTGCATGACTTCATTTACTGTTTGGAAACCCGGCAGCCTTCATTCAGAATTTGCACAGATGCATCTGCCTTGAATCAGCAGTGCTCCCTACAGTCCAGAGCCATGCAGCCACACTCCCTGAACCTGGCAGCTTGTGGTGGATGGTGGAGAAGGGGAGATTTATACTCTGCAAGGTGGGAAGTACGTGTCGAATGTAGTCACAGTGAGGCTGCATGGAAAAGCTGCTCAGCTAGCTGTAACTAGACATTTGTGCTGCTAATGAGAGATCCCAGTTCATAAATACCATTGCTCCTTTGTAGGGTCTCACCTTCCCTCCAAGCACTTTCCTTGACAACCATTAATTAACCCTCACAACTGTCCTGTGCATGGTGGTTGGGTTTGAACCCCGTGCTGCTGATGTGGCACACAGAGGTTGTAACTTGTTTATGATCCCAGGGGTGTTAGACGGCCTGGGATATGGATATTGGGATACCTGTGCCCTAGTGGCACCAGAAGAGATGTTATACAGACCTAAGCTTCTTTGTGTGCTAAGCTTAACATAAAGTGTGCCTCTTTCTTCTGCCAGCCTGAAAGCTTCACAATTGCTCTGGCTGTTGGTAGTGTCTAATTAGTGTAAATTTCTCTGCAGTTTTATCTGTTCCCCACAGTTAAAAAAGCAACAGCAACTAGAAAGTTGTTAAGAAGGATGGTTTAGCTACAGTAATAGGCTTGGTAATTATTTTTGTGATGGTAGTTGTAGACAAGAAAGAAATCACAGCTGTCTAGTCTAATAAGTATCAGAAGTCCTGACATTGCCTTCTTCCAGTTATCATTTCTTTAGTCAATTTAATACTGTCAAATACTATTTAAAACTCAACGCTTCAGCAGCAGCAATCACTCACCAAAACGAGCTCCAGCAAAACAGTTATACCCAGGGACTTTAATACATCTGGGATGTCGGGGCAAGGCAGAGATAAAACAAAATGTTTTTCTAATTTAGAGGCTTGGTGCAAGTAGAACCACACCTGTGGACTGGGTCCTTGGATTATGTCATTAATTTAAGTTTTTCATTTCAGGGTCAGAAAGGTGATCCTGGGCTGTCACCTGGAAAGGCTCGCAATGGCCAGAAGGTAAGATGTTGCCCAGAGTGCCCAGGCATCAGGACCCCAGTGTGCTTTAAGCCCTGTGCATACAGGATGGAGGGAGTCCATACTGCAGCCACAAGGATCACAGCTACTCCAGTACACTTAGGACTAAAAATTCACACTTAGACCCCAGATTCAGGACTACAGAGAGTTAGCTAAGGTATCAACCACAGCACCCTGAAGTGAGTGCTGACACAGCTTTTTGTTGTCCAAATGTTTATCCATTTTATGCACAATCTGCAGCCCAAACTTAAGTCCCTGCTGCTGCAAGCATGTGGCTACTTAAGCTAAATACTTAAACTAGTGCATATGAGACACAGGACATCTTGCCACCTCTGAGCCTGCAGCCATAGAAAGAGGCAATCCCAGTGTAAGCAATAAAAATCTCGAAGGCAAAGGAAAGGATGCTTTTGCTGAGGAGCTGAGAAACAGTGCTTTGCCTCACATCACAGACTCAGCCCACAGCAGATCACTACTCTGAGAGCAGCCTTGCTCTCCCACTGGTGGAGAAAGGGAGGCTTCTCAGACCATTGCACTGCCAATGCATGGACCCTGCTGTGTGATAACCGGAACCCTTTCCACCAAGATCTGCTCAAGTCAACGCAGTGCACATGATGGGTGAGTGTAGATGGTTTCTGGATTTAGCAACTGTTAAGGATCAGAGTTCTGCTAATCCTTTTCAATAAATTACAGCTGCCATTTTTGCTGTTTCATAGCTGAGCAATTTTCATTGAGGCAACAAGGCCTCACAGAAGTCTGGAAATAAATAGTAGAGCAATCAGGGCTCCACAACATCTACCTCAATTAGTTCTTTCAGTGGTGCCTGCACAGTACTTCATAACTCATGTCTGGGATAAGAAGCCTGGTTCTCTCCCTTTCATCATAAGCCTTGCTATAAATGTGCAGCTAATAGAAAGCATCAGCCATGAAGAACTTAGACCCTTCATTTGAAACCAGATGCCTCCAGAAGCACAGCAAGCCTCACAAATACAAGATGGAGGGTGACGCTGGAAGACATTGAGAAGGCCAAGTCTGAAACAAGGCTTTTAACTTAACAGCACGAGATGCCTTTTGAAATTTCTGGTACACTGCATCGCAACAGCATCACATGGAAATCATCTACCCGCAGAGTCTGGAACTGTTTTCTTGCAAGCATGCTCAGTGTAAGAAAGGGAGAGATCCAGATCACTTTTAGCTCATGTTAACAAGGCTTTATTCCTGTTAGCTTTAATAGAAACAAGGAGTTTCCAGCAGGAGTTTGGAGTGATGCCTAATTTTCAAGCTAGATACTCCAAAAGCATTTTCAGTAAGCAGGCACAGCACAGGGTTAGAGACTCTAAAGGGTTTTTTGATCCTAATGAGAGGAGGCCAAAATGGGCTTGTACGAAGGGATTGGGTGTTAGAGAGGTCTCACAGCAAAGTGCTTCTCCATTCCTATGATGATTTGGGTACGCCAGCTGGGATGTGATGCAATCCCTTTTCAAAAGTACAGGCCACTGAAAAAACTCTCTCACCAGCAGCCTGCAAAGGTTCAATCCATGTCATATAGGCAGGTGAAATCATTATACCATCAGCGCCACCTGAACTGGAGCCCTGGGCTGAGCCAGTGCAGTAGTGGAGTGTGAGCACAGTCACAGGATTTGGCAGGAGGTATCTGTGGTTCTTGTTGCATTTAAAAGCTAAAATTTTCTTGCCTTGGCGATTCAGATGCCTATCGAAAGGCAAATGAAGCATGTGACTGAATGAGGTCATTGAAAAAAAAAGCAACATTTATTCTGCTGGCAAAAAGCTGGACTCTAGCAGCAGCTGCCATTAATTAACTGGGTTTATTATTTACATGAGCCAGTTAATCGAGGTGATGTCTAAATCTGCACTTCTCATCCAGTCAGTTTTTCAAAAGTTGTGATTAGAATCAGAATTATCAATAGTTGGCTGCTCCTGTCAGCAAAATAACTTCAGTAACAGCACTCTAGGCATAGGGAAAACATTGCTGAAAACTAATGCAGCTTCCTTGCTTCCTACAGGGAGATGTGGGCTTACCTGGTTTGACTGGGTTCCCCGGACCACCTGGTAGAAAGGTAGGAGTATGTTCTTTTCTAGTGAATTAGACACTATTTTAAAATGTTCTCCTCTAACTCCCTGAATGATTTAATTAAGTCCTAGTACCCAGCAAGGAAGTCTTATGCCTGTTTCACAGGTGTCTAAATGGGGACATAGGGCTGAAGTAACCACCTAAATTTTGTACCAGCAAGACTGTGCAAGAGCATGAAATGAAATTCTGGATGCAGATTTCTGTTCCTTCCTTGTGTTCCGTGTCCCATTGCACTGCACCATCCTTCTGCACCCTGACACTGGGTCTTCATCAGCAAACTGGATTTAGGTCTAGCTCAGCCAATATGATAACTAAATGGATCAATAACCAACATCAACACTCAAAGGTTGGTTTCAGAACAGCTTTAGACATTACAAGGAAACCTTGATTGTTTCTCCTGGTAAAGCACATTTCAAACAAAATATCTGTGTGCCTTCCCTCTGTTTTGCTGGGAGACTGATGGCACTAGTCAGGTTTTATTTTGTTTGCTTCCATATTGTTTCAACACCATTAACATCACCAACAACACACCTATGCCTAGAAAAGGATACATAAGGATGGAGCACAAGATCCTTCCCTACCTCCACGTTGCAGCAGTGTGTGTGCTTTATTCATGCGTGCGAGTCTGCACAGCAATACCTGAGCAATCCATACCTTCAGCTCATGTCTTTTATATATCAAGGACACAATAGTTGACCTTCCAGTGCCAGGCTGTGTTGGTAGGTTGGTTTGTTTCTTTGGAAGCTGGACCTGTTGCAAGGAGCTGTTTGGTAGTTGGGCTCAGCAGACATGACTCCCCTTCCCAGCAAGCCAATATTGACATAGCTGAGCTGAACAGTTAAAATTAGCATCTTGTTTCAATCATTTCATCAGCCAATGGGTAGTTGAAGATATATTGGTCCAGGCCAATTAGCTGCACACAAACACCTACTCAGGTATGCTTTAAGACTCTGGGGAGAGAAAGGGGGTGTGGAGGAAGCTGAAAGAAACCCTCCCTCCCCATCGTTGTTCCTTTGTATGCTTTATACTGGAATCAAATTGCCAAGAGTAGGAGCTGGGTTCATTTTTCTACTCCCAAGGCTGGTCATGCTTGGGGTGCTGTGTGGGGCTGGGAACTGTGGAGTGATTAATTACTGATCTTTTTCTGTCACAAACAAGTTCTAACAAATAGGGTGCAAAGAATACCATTTTCCTGGTATAACAGCTCATAAAACAAAACCTTGTGGTTACGATCAGCAAAATGCAATGTCAGGAGTGCAAGGACTCATAGTGGAAAAACTGGAGAAGGAATAGGAGATTGAACAAACATTCCTGCATCCAGCACATGGCCTTCACATCTGATTTCAGCTCCCCCAGGACAGGGTGAAGGCAGGAGTATGCTTCTGTTTCTTCAAGTAATGAGCAAGTTGGATGCTGACATTTTTCCTTTGGTGTAGCTTAAAAAAACCACCTCCCAGTAGCACTAGTCTGGCAGTGTTTTTGGTGTAACCTGGCTTTTATTAGCATCCTGCATTAAGAAAAAATTTACAGCTGTTGGAGAAATGTTTGGAAATTTTTTTTTTTTTTTTGTATCTGGATTCCCTGCTGGCATTCTCCCAGTGAAAATATGCTGGTGTTTGGCTGAAGGTGGGCAAAACATCTTGGCTACCAGAAAACAGCAACGCCTTGGAAATGGACATCCCTCCTGCTCACTCCATGGAGGGACTGTGGAAAGAGCTCTGAGGGCTTTGATCTGAAAACACCATGTAGAAACTTTTAAATAGGCAAAATATTGCACCAGGGGAAACAGATACTTTTCCCACTAAATGAAACAACTGGCTCAGCAGTGTGAGCTGGAGCCCCAACTAAGCAGCATATGGGTTTGGGTAGTGTGGCTCACACCACAGCATCTGCAGACCGTTGTGTCCTACTCTTTGTAGGACTGGAGGGTATGATCTCAGAGCACCCCCAAAGTCATTTTGCCTGCACCCACTGACGCGTGTGTGAAACTGCCTCTCAAGCAGCAGTTGTAATTCTCGTCCTCTCCACGCAGAGCAAGTGTTGCTTTTGCTGACTAGCAGTTCTCTGTTACGGTGGCAGGACTTGGCTGTCCCCTCTGCCCTTCCCTCTGCTGCCTACAAGGTGTCTGGGGGCTTTGGCTTATGTTTGTGAGCTGCAGACTACAGCTGCTTTGCAGATAGAGCACTGCATCATTGCTCCCAGCCTCTGATACTGTGGAGGAGAAAATGGTTGTAGCAAAGTGCAAGGCTGTAGAAGACAGCAGCAATGAGAGAGAAAAAGCTTTGTTAAAGTTACTCAGAGTAGAGACAGAGCTGGGAACAGGTCAGGGCTTCAAAACACATCCTGTCATGCAGATCTCCTTTGTTGGCCTCTTTACTCTCCACATTTCCTATCGCAGTGCAGGTTGATCCTTTTTAGCTAGGAGAGTGTGGATTATAAATATCTTCACAGATGAGTAAACCCTTCACTGGAGTGCAATTTCCTTTCTAAATCACGGCCCTTTGTGTTGAACACCTTGTAATCATCAGGAAGCGTTTGGATAACAGAGCAAATGCAGTTGTTTTCATACCCTCTGCCCTGTCATTTTAGTGCTATTTGAAGGGGATTTTAGCAGGTAAATACTTTCACGTTGCAGCCAACTTTAAAAGCATACACAAGCTTTTCTGTTTCCTCCTCGCTGTAATTAACCTGAGACAGAAATAACTGCAGTATACTATAAAGAAACACATGTTCCAAGCTTCCCAGAGCTCGTTATATATAGTGAGAAGGATATTTGATAGGATGCAACAGTATTAGAGTGTCTACACATTTAACTTAAATGTCATGCACTTACCCTTCTAGAAACAGCAATGCAATGCTCGGTGCATGCTTTAGCTCAGGATGTGCTTTGAGCATCTCGGGGGGCTATCACCTCACCACTTGTTCTGGGTGGGCATCTGGGGGGTTCTGCAGGAACCCAGACAGAGCAAAATGATTCAGTGCAGCTAAGCTAGGCACCTCTTTCTTACAAGTGGAGGGAGCAAGATATCTCTGAGTGTTTGTATCTATGGAAGTAGGTGCTTCAGCTGTCTGGAGACAAAGGTAGTTCCTGTTCTAGGCTGTGGCTGAAGGAGCTGGGCAGAGGCCCCAGAACGAAACCCTATGGGCTCCATGCTAAATCCCAGGGCACGTCTGGAGATGCTGAACCCAGGGCTGTTTCTGTTGGCAGTTTTCTGGAAGAGGTGAGAGGGGGCACAACAGACATTCTCCACCTGCACATCGCCCTGTTGGTCCACACTCCTGGGACGGGTGGTACCAATAATGAACCTTACACACCCAGGTGGGTCTGGACTTTCACAATGTGCCTTCACCTTCAGGCCAGACACCAAGCCAGGGTGAAGCATCCTCCCTCCTTTCTGCTGATGCTGAGCCTCTATCGAGAAGCCAGGGAGAAGATAAGAGGATCTCATGGGGCAGATTCCTGGAGAGGGGCAGGGAGTCCCGTCTGCTGGTCCTGCTCCAAGAGCTGCTGAGGCACGTCTGGTTAGGAGCCACTGGCTGAAATGCACTAACAGAGCTGGGAAAAGGACTTTCTAAGTGGTTCAAGTAAGGGCTAGCTGGTTGCCAAATGGTCTTTCAGGTCAGCCACCTTCTCAGGCAGTGCAGCTTAGTCAAAAGAGCAGAGCAGGCTGTGATGCATCAGCAAGGTCAAGCAGGAGAGAATCGGTGAAAAGGGAATCAACATTTTTCCAGGCCAAAATGTCTGAAATAATGAGCAAGGAGGAATGCAAAGGGGAGTGGGTAGTAGCCAGGATGGCTGAGAACATTGCATACCTCCGCCAGTGAAGGCTTAGGCTGCAGGTCTAGAATAGCCCATGGGAAGAATAAAAACTCTGTTAAGTAGAGGTGTGGACCTGGGAGCAAGAACCAGGCCTGGGTTCATCTGGTGAGTGAAGCAAAAGGCCAAGCCCTTGGCCAAACCAGGGTTTGGTTGTGGCTTCCAGAGCAGGGGGATGTTCCCTGTGGGCTTTGCAGACAGGCAGTAGGAACCTGGAGCCCTGGCTGGGGACACTGTGAGTAGCAGAGACTGAGTTACAACTCATAGTTGTAACCCACCCTGAAAGCGTTTTGTTATTTCTGTAGTATTTGTGCAGGGATTTTTTTCTTGTTTATTTTCTCTCTCCATTTGTTTCAAGTTTTCTACTCTTTTTTTTAGTCTTGCTGGTAGCCCAGCTAAACAGTCATCTCTGTAACTGAATACAATCTTCTGATCTGCTCTAACTCCACTTGATTGAAATGAGTTTGTTTTAAATAGCTTAAGCAAGATAATAAAAGAGAGGGGGAGAAAAAAAATCTAAAGTGCCTGTCACTTGCAGAATTTACTCAGTGTTTGAAGAGAGTTCTAGGTAAATCCTGGGGAAAGCAAACTCTTAAAATACATACTGATCAGTCTGCAGTTGAACAGGCTGCTTTTGTCCCACTCCAGGGTCTGCATATATATATATAAAAAAAAACCCCACAAAACAAAAAAAAACAAACACTAAAAATCTGAAGCATGTTTATGAAAGACCTGTGAGAATGATTTGAAGCCTGCAACACTTGCCAGTTAGCAAGCTGGATTAAGAAACACATTCTAAGTAATTCAGCAGAGAGCAGGTTAAGAGACAGCTTGCTCACTGTTTTAGGTAGCTTCATAATGAAGGACCCTGGATCTTGTCATGCCGTGTAATAATTAAATTAGAAAAGCTGGAAGCTAGACAAATTCAAGCTAGAAACACAATGGAAGTTTCCCTTGACAGTAAATGGTTGTTTTGGTGTTTCCTATGGCATTTCAAGTTCTAAAGCAAAAGTGAGCGCTCTGAATGGCGAGTGACTCATGTTGCGTAGTCCCCCAACTTGCCCAAATCTAACGTTTCACCCTACAGGATTCCTAAGGGTTAAGGATAGCTTTGCTCAAGATGTAGATTACAAAAAGACAGATCTGAGTGTAGTTACAACTCTAAAGCTGTTCTTGGAGCAAATTCTTCTTGAGTAACCACCAGGCAACATCCCAGCAGGCGCAGGCTGCTGCTGCCACTCCGTGTTGCAGCAGAATCCAGGGACATGGGCAGGGTTTGGGTGGCACAAGCACAAAGCAGCTCATGAAAAGTCTGTGTGATTGTGTAGTGCTGTCCCATATCTAAAGACCTGCTTCTCCTTAGAACTTTACTCCCACCTGCAAAGAGACATTCAAACCAAAACAAGATTTCATTATTCTTTAAAATTATTTTTCATCTCTTCCATCCTATTTCAACAGGGATATAAAGGCTACCCCGGACCACCAGGTCACCCTGGAGACCAGGTGAGTCTTCCCAGTTTCCAACACTGAACTTTTAAAGAGGGATGGATTTGCTGACTCTGATGCTCGTTTGGATCCTGTCCCGCCTGCTCAGTGTGGACAGCCAGCTCCTTCCAGGGGCTGCTTGCTCCACGCGGGCCATGCGCAGTGAACGCCCGTGCTGCCGGCAGCTGCGCACGTACACTGACAGAGCAGCAGCAGGTCGGTGGGAGGAGACTGCCTTGGAGTTTCTAAACTTAATTTATATATTTTTTTTATTGCTCAACTAAGTTTACATGGTGGAAGAAATGCCAGCTTACCCTACTCCCCCTTTATTTTCCCTTTTACATTAATTTCACCTGGAGTTTACTAACCACAGCGTATTAAGTACTAACATGTAATTCCCCTCCCAAAGCCCATTCCCCCTCTCCCCTTTTCTCCCCCCTCTTTATTTGGTTAAGTCTGATGTTTGCAGTTCAGGGAAAAAAAAAAAAAGGCAATGAATAGCAGGCCCTGTTAGCAATGATGTTAAAGGATATTATACATGAATCCATTTAGTTTTGAAGAATTTTGGCAGTGCTTCCCCACCAGTAAAACAGTTCCATATGCCAGATATAGATGCGGCCTTACACCTTCTCTTAGCCTCCTTGTTTCAAACTATCTGCTGCTTTCACTGCAAAGGGAGGGAGGAGGAGAAATAGCAACACTTGCTTAACGCATGGATCCTATTGACTTGGCTTCTGTGTGTTTTCCCCCCTCGTTAATTTATTCCACTGTCTACCCCTAATATTTTCTTCCTTTCTATTAATTTACATCAGGTAAATCCATTCCACTCTCCTTCCCCCCCAGCTTAAAGAATGAAGCAGCTAAAAAGGCTTTTCCAGTGGGACATTCACCTTACCTTCTGTGCCTTTTCTTTTTTTCTTTCCAAAGGGCGAACGAGGACCAGATGGAAGTCCAGGTGCCAAAGGTTATCCTGGCAGGCAGGTGCAGTAAATCTCATCGTGCTGTGCACAGACTAGGGATTTGGGTGTGCAGGTAGCTAAATATATGCCCTGATAAATAAATGCCCCACTAAAGACAGTGCAGAACTCTAGAATACATCTGAATATTTTCCTTCTTCCTTCCCCAAGATGCTGTATCAATGACGTGGCCTTTCAACTCTGGGGGACACTAATGTTATTAGAAAGTATTTTGTGCCTGTTGTGGATTAAACCTGAATTTCTATAGCAAAATCTGACAAATATTTACTTCAGTATAACAATGGGGGGGTGGAAAAAACAACCAGCAGAACAGAGAAACCTACCTGCAAGCTGCTAACACTTCACTTTTAGGCACCTTTTGCAACTTATGTTGAAAAGGTTAGAAACCTGGGACAGAAGAAAGCGTATTACCAAAAGAAAAGATTTAGATGAACTCTCACCAGTGAAATTCACTAGCATAATAATATCTATACATATATATATAATTATACATGGACCATAAATATATATAAAAATCATATTTGCAGCTGCAAAAAAGATTACAAAAGAAAACCAAGTACTTATTTTCCTTCTGAAAAAATTGCACCTTTAGGATGGGAGGGGTGTGCAAAGTAAAATTGATTCCAAGATTGGACACTATTGTTTTACTGGTGTAAGATTCTGAGTAGTATGAAGAAAATTAAGAGGAAGAATTTGTAAGACCCTAAATCGACCCTGTTTGAGGGCAGAAGACCTGGCCCTGTAACATTTGACAGTGAAATGAGCTTGTTGTGGTTTTCTAAAATGGACACATTACTGTTGGAACCCACCATGTTGGTGTTTAAGTACATAACTAAGAGGCTAGACAGATGTCGGGTACCCTAAGCAATCTGTCGTGAGACTTTCAGACTTCTCATGATTTCAGATGTGAGTTTTTACCTAGATGTGCAGGTTATTGGACTAGATGTGAACTAGGTGTGTGGAATAAATCTGCATCCCCCCTGCCTCAGGCTGTCAATAATGTGTGATCCATTCCAAATTGAAAATTAAATGGATACCTTGCTGAGCAAATTTTAGGTGGAATATACAGATGGAGGTTGAAGAGTGCAGATGGCAGAACTGGATGAGAGTTTTATGCACCTGACTAAATGCTCCATTCATGCTCTGAAAGGCTCTTAGTGATTTGCATGCCAAAGAGCCTCCTAGGTGTGAATGCGTGTTAGATGACTAATATGAAGCGATGGGAGCTATATTGGTCATACAAGGTTAATGAATGCTGTTTAGCAATTCATAGCAGCGTTCTGCCCATCAGATAAGCTGGGGGGAAATCTTTGCGCTTCAAATACGAAGAACAAAAGTGCTTTCTTAAAATGTGGCTTGGGTCAGGAAAGAGCCTTTTTTTTTCTTTTTTTTCTTTTTTTCTTTTTTTTTAAGGCAACTTTTTCAGCATATCTGAGTGCTGTGTGTATCCAGAATCAGCGCTGTTTACTTTTCTGAGATTTTACTACTTGTTACTCCTGTCAGCTGTGTTGGCTCTGCAGTGCTATGGGAGAGAGAGCTTGGCTCTGTTTTGATTTGCGCATCATAGGCAGAATTGTTAACTTCACCCTGATGGCTGAAACCTTTGGAAAGGATTCATGAGCCAGGAAAGAGCACAACCTGATTTTCAGATCTCAGGCTGTGTGCACAGTGCTGCCAGCTAAAGAAAATTATGGATTTAATTATTTTTTTTTTCCCCTCTTCGAAAAAAGCCCAACAACATTTGGAACTAGAAAAAACTGACCTGGAAACTTGCTACAAGACAATAAACATGAAAATTCACTATTTTTACAGAGTTCTTTTTCACAGTACTTTAAATGAGCAGCAATAGGCCTAGAAGTAGAATGGGGAATGTCTTTTCAGTTCTTTCCATAGCTGTTGATGCTGCAAAGGGTGAGAGATATTGCAGTACCTGTGCTGCCAAGTGACTTTGTAGGCTGTAAAAATCCAAGAAATTCAATGTCACTGCATCAGGGCCAGGCTGTATTCCCTAAAGAGGTATTGAAATGCATTTGTCATTTGCTGTGCATGTGTTTGGTTAGGCAGGAAAATGAATCGAGAGCTGTTGGGTACAGAGCATCACTGTGCGTCGCACCTGAAGTGTAACACAACCTCTGTGCACCCTGCTGCATTGGCCTGTTTGCTCTTTATGACCCAAAATCTCTACTTCAGCCCCAGGGAAGGCTCACTATGTGCAGCAGTCTCAGGTTCTGCAGAGTCCCAGCTCCCCAACAATGGGAGATTTGTTATTTGTATCATTTTGTCCTTTTTTCTCCTTTGTTGATATGCCTTGGGCTCGGCACTGAAAGCAGAACCACGCAGGGATGGTGCTGGGGATCTGGCACTGCTCTTGGGTTAAGTTAAAGCTTGTCCACATTTGTCTTTGTTTTTTCCCTTCTCTTCTAGGGTTTACCTGGCCCCATAGGGGAAGCTGGTCCAAAAGGCACTCGGGTAAGCAGCCTTTCATTTGTCTTTTCTCTACTTGTTTTTTACCAAAAGCTTCTCAAGAATTTTATGCTTAATTTTGCAATCCTGAGGCTAGTTCTTTTCATTGGTTGGATTTGAACTGTGCATCGCTTGTTTATCAAAACACTGCTAAATTCTTAAATTTAAACATGGAATGTACCAAGATCAGAGTTCACTGATAGTGCTGATGGTGCAAAGTCAACCCCTTCAGAGCTCACACTGCAGGAGAGGAAAGAATGGCATACAAATTCCTACCAAAGACCAAACTCTGAACCTTCTGCAAGCCCCATCTCCCAGAGGCCTCTTTAGTTTCAATGAGTGTGGTTCAGCGGTCTTTGACCACGCTAAATATGGGCTCTTTTGGGTATAGTCCTGGGTTTGGAAGTGATTTATATCATTATGCAGAGTAGCAAACCAGCATCTTGAAGCCATGTGCAAATACAAACATTAATATCTCTGCTCTGCCTGGTTTTGCTCACCAAATTAAATTACTAGGGGTTTGTTCTCACTGCAGAAGGTTTTTTGTTGTTGGGTTTTTTTACCAATTAAGACTCTCGTTAATCACATTTTGCTCTTTTCCTGCAATTATTAATTCACAATGAGATTTTGAGTCAATAAAATCCCCCCTTGCTCTACCACGTGATGCTTTCTCTATATGCAGTGAATTCAACCAGCTGGCTTCCATCACTAGGAAAACTGTGAGGGATAAACAAATGCCGACCCCATAGCTAGCTGTGTTCCTGAGCTGGAAAGGGGAATGGCATGTTCAGTGTGCTGCAGGAGAGAGGAAGATCTGAGATAGCCCAGCTTCCTCACCTCGCTTCAAGTGATAAAGGTTTTCCCTGATGCATCTGTTTCACTGGCCTAATCAGGCCCTCATGTAATTATCATGTGGTAGGCGTGCAGAATGTAAGACTAATTATTTTCTGCTTTGCACCCCTGAGTGCTGAGGACTGAAATATTTATCGCTACTCAAGAAAGCTGCTTCTCAGTTCAACTGCAGTCAATCAGAATTGGGTACTAAGGTGATATCTGCATTTTGTGGATTGAGGGAGCCAACTCTGGAGTCTTCTCCATCCCTCACTTTTTTTCTTTTGCAGGGAGTAGTTCAGGAATTACATGGTTTGTCTTGGGGTTCAGGAAGCAAAAGCAGACAGCATCATTTTAACATAGCCTTTATTTCCCAGCTAGGTGTCATCCCTAAAGGAAGTGCAACCTAAAGGGAGCAATGAACTGGTGAAAAAATTTGGTGAGATTGGCAGTTAGAGATTTAGAGATGATGGAGAAAGAAAGATGAGAGAAAATCAGTGTTAACGCTTGGCTCTTGTAACAGTGAGGTGCCACTGAGGGGGCTCCCTGCTGAAATTTGCTTCCTCTTGATTCTGCATGTTTGGCACAAGTTAGTCCTTTGCAAAGGACCAGCACACAAGGTAACTTTGTACTAACTGCTGAGCAAAGAGGATTAAACACAAGGCTCGAATTGTTGCGAGGGAAAGGAAATGTCTGAGCAGGATCCCAAAGCCATAGAGAAATGTCACATATTTGAAAATACGATGACTGCCCATGAGTGTGAAAGGAGCAGGTTTTGTGTGAAACACACTGGTGGTGCAAAGGAGACTTCTTTACAGTTGGCTGTTGGAGGAGCTGTATGCATGTGCCTTGTAGACCGATCCAAAGAGCCTGAAATGGCACGCTCAGCCTCCCTGCCCAGAAGTGCTTGTGTTGACAAAGTGTTTGCAAAAGGTCTTGGTGGTGCAGCAGTGTTTGCAGGGAAAGGCTTTTGGCAGAACCATCTGTGGTTTGCTCCTCTCTCAGCAACAGGGTGGTTGGCAGCCTTGAATGCCAGGATAAGGTGGTGGTTGCATGAGAAGTGTGCGACCACCATGTGACATAAGAAAAGCAGAAAGGGCTTGGTACAACAGGCCATTTTCACAACACCATTGGGAGTGAGTTCTAAAGGCAGAGAAAGAGCCCTTGGAGAGAAGAAAGGAGTTGTAGGCATGTGGATTACTTCTGCTATCGCTCTTGCTAACCTTGAACCAAGCTCTATTTCCCTCAGGTACACTCAGAGCCAGCCCCAGGTAAGGTTTCTTCTTGCTGGCCTCTTCCTGCTGAAGTCCTCATGATCCCTGGTGTGAGGGTATGTGCCCTTGGACTACATCGTGGAAGCCAGCACCATGCAGTCCATGGGCATATACACTTGCCTCAAGGTTTATTTCATCATGGCTGCCACTGACCAACGCTGGAGGATGCTCTGCTGTTCAAGAAAGACAGAATGACTGTCTACTAATGAAGAAATGTATTTGACTACTCGTTTCCTCTTTTCTGTAGGGATATATCGGTCTCCCGGGATTATTTGGGCTACCAGGGGCTGATGGAGAACGAGTGAGTATCTTGTGAAGAAAACATTGATGTGTTGTTTTAAAAATACAGTTCTTCAGAGCCTGTTGTAACCTTCTCTATCCCTTGTTCTTGAGGAAAGAGGCAAGCATGCCTAATGTTTAACCATACCTTCTTCAGCCTGTTTCTGTCCTTGCATGAAGACCTCTGTCCCTGTATGATGTTGCCATTCAGCTCAGGAAAACATAGGCTTCAGACAGGGTTATCAGACCTCAATGTTGAGTAGGGAGGAGCTTTTTCTGTATTTTCCTTCACTTAAAAACCTGCCTCCTTCCTCCCCCTTACTAGTTCATTTTAGTGGGATGGGGCAGGAGGGAGAACGTATGTGGAAATTCCTGGCTCCCATAGGAGTGACATCCCAGCCACAGTGTCCCAGCATTTTTAGTGTCCAACTGGAGGTGTCTGGAAAGAGCCTGGCTCTTGGGAGGGACAGTGCCTGGGGCTTTCTGATAATGGCTTTCCTTCCAGTTGCATCAAGTTGGGCAGTCAAGACTGGGGCCTGTGAAGGGCAGCTGTGGCTGCTGCTCCCATATGTCCTCCCTTCCCCTCATCCTTTTCATCATGCCTTCTCCAAGCCCATGTGTTCAGAGCTTTGCAGGACCTCCCTTGCTTTTTTGCTAGTCTCCCCCACATCCCCCCCACCTGCCTGATCTCTCCCATCCAAGGATCCCCTCTCCCCACTGCAAGAGCTCCAAAAGAAGGTTGCTGTAAGATGAAGATTGGTTTATTCCAGCTTTTTCTCCCTCAAATGCAAGCTCCAGAAATAAGAGAGGCCCTGGGAGCATGTGGGAGTGAGTGTGTGTGTGCCTGCCTGGGAGGGGACTACCCTGCACTTGAGTCGCTGATTTAATGCTTGTATAACTAAATAAGAAACATAAACAGAAGTTCTCCAGCGAGTGCCTTGGTGGTGGCCTTCATTCGGTTCCAGACCAGTAGCTTAATGACTGTTCCTGCTAAGCACAGCTTCAGCCTGTTGCCCTGGGTGTGGATGCTGCCTGCATGTGTCCTCAGGGAGGGCCATAGTTAGTGGGTGAAGGTTAATTGTCTTCTGCTCTCGCAGCTGACTGCAAGTAGCTGACATTTTGATTTCTGAACAATGGCTCAGTCATTAGCCTGTTGTGCGTTCCCCTTTCTCTTCTAGTTTTGTTTTGTATTGTTGGTTGGCTGTTTGCTTTCTCAACCAGACCTATTATTTTTTTTTTCTCTGTGTGTTTTCCTTGCAGGGGATCCCTGGAGTTCCTGGGAAGAGGGGCAAGATGGGTAGGCCGGTAAAGTTTTTCCTCGTCTATTATGCAGACCTTGTTGAATGAAACTGGAAACAAAACATCTGGCTTTTGGCTGGGTCCCTTCATATCTTTTGTTGAGAACTAAATGGGGAGGTCAAACAAACCTTTCCATGTCTCTCTTCTCTAGCAGGAAGAAAACTGAAGAAACAAATATTGTTCTCTTCCTTTCTTCCCTGCTCTCTTCACAGGCATTTATGTTCTTCTGTGCGCTGTCTCCAAGCTCCCTTGGATCCTCCACTTTTCAGGTTCTTTTCTGCAATGTCTTCCCTCTGGCCAGCCTCTTCCCTGGATGCACTTTTTAATTCCCTACCATGACTGCAGCATCCCAAGTGTCTGCTCATTCTGTTACATCTGCTGCTCTGTGCTCCCACCAGTCCCATCACATTTGCCTCTTTTTGCTGTGGTTTTCTCCAACCCTTGCACCATCCTGGTCTGTATAACATGAGTGCACTTTTGTATAGAAACCTTTATGTGTAGGACACCTTGGTGGTGGTACAGAGTTAAAGCAGATCAGATGAAGACATGCTTAAGGAGCAAGGAGACCAGGTAGATTTGAGAGCTTGGCCAGGAGGAAGAGGTATCTGCAGGTAGGGCTGAATACAAGGTGGAAACTGAGAGAACTGGGTAGAGGAAAGGTTTTGTGCTGACTGGGTGGGAAGAGTACTGAAATGAACAGAGGAAACAGGGAAAGTACAAAGGAAAGCCTTTCCCACATCAGCCTTCTTCCAAGTAATTCTGCATGCTTCCTTTGCCAAAACACATCAAGTTTTTTGCTCCAGGAGTCAGAGGGATCTGGCATGTGTGTACTCTGATGTGTCTCATTGCCTTTGCACCTTGTCCTTCATGTTAGCCTGAGTTTCTCTTGATCTCCTGACATCATTGTACTCACAGGCTCCTTGTAAAATGTCCACTCACCCACACATGGAAAAATCCAATGTCTTCCTCCTGTCACTCTTGCATGCAAAGGCGTGCGTTCCAGGAGTCCCACGCCTACCGCTTGCTGATGTTGTCACAGTGAAAGCCATGCAATCATCACAGCAGTGCCATGTTCATCCTGGCTGGCTGTTCTTCTCTCCCTGGGATGGGGGCAGATCAAGCAGACTATTTTTTTTTTTTGGTGAGGAGTGGGTACTGGAAATCTGTACCAGATCTTACGGTTCTGTAAGCTGTTGGTTGCACCAGAAACCTTTGTGATGAATAATTGCAGAGAGCCAGTCGATGTAAGGATGACTCATTGACCAGAGTAAAACAAACAAAGCAACTGTCGTTAGGTACAGGGATTCTGCTCTCTGCCTTGTTCCTGCACAGAGCATGCTGGAGGCTCAAAGCGTTCCAGCTGTTGTTTGGCTAGTGTTTGTGATCTTCCAGGCAAGAGTTCTTGTCTGGCGGTCACTGTTACAAGCAAGGGGCTCCCCTGAGATCAGCAGGGAATCTCTCAACCTTGGAGGTGTTTAGGCTGGGATCTAGAGAAGGGATTAGACAGCTGCGGGCGAGCACCTTTGTTCTACTCGGCTCTTTCAGAGAGTTTTGGCTCCATCCTTGTTTCATGATATCAGGTTTAAAAAGAAATCTTGAATGGACCGACGCTGATGATTTGTACTTCCAAGCGTGAACAAAAAGATTAAGAGACAACAAGAGTTATTTAGGAAGTTACTGGGAGAACAGAAAGTAGGAACCAAGTGACCTGGTTCCCTTCCCAACACTTATCTCCTGGCCTGTGCTGTCTCCCAGATGGTTTGCAGTGTTAGTGAGCCTGCTGGGATTTTTCTGGTCTGTCTCATCCCCATCCCACTAGGTTTGTTGGCATGGCTGCTGTTTCTGTCCTGTTTCAGTATTGTCATTGCAATTGGAAGCCCCTATTAGCTACCATCCAAAGCTGGCAAATGCTCTGGAGAGTAGAGAAGAAGTTGGTATCAAATAGAGTTCTCTACCTAGTTTTGTTTGGGATGAGAGAAGGGAGCAGATTAAGTGCTCAGCAGAGGAGGAGTGGGGGGCTGGGGGAGTTTGCATGTGACACCGTGGGCCTCTGAGAATGATGTAAGAGGGAATGATTAAAATAGAAGAACTGGACATGAGTCAGATCTTGAAACCCTTCCAGGGAAGTTAAGTTTTGCAGAGCTGTGAGGGACATGGTGAATCTGTCGTGGAAACAGCTGACTCCACCTCCCGTTCCGCTCTCCCTGCAGTGCATCAGCAGTGTAGGAGGCGATTGTGTTTCCAACATATGGGCACTGGCAAACTCCTGAGCAAGGAGGGTTGGGGGTGGGCTAGAGAGAGAATTATGATTAACATACAATGCACCAGGAGACTGAAATAACATGAGTCTGGATGTCTCTGGATCTGCTGCCTGTTTTAGAGGTGGGCTGGAGGCCTGGAACTGAAGTGGCTGCTTGCTTAAACCTTCAGTCTTGACAATGCAGTGGCTGAAAAGAATGGCTTTTTATGGTGGTGGTGTGGATTTTTGTGGTGTTCAGTTGAGAAGCTGGCCAAAAAAAAAAAAAGATGAGAAAAGGCCACATTGCTGTGAGGGCAGAAGGGCTGTGGTCCACACCATGCTGGAGGGAAGGAGTGAGAGAAACTGTTGGTACCCTCTGTTTTGGCATGCATAGGTGATGTATCAGTTCTAGTTCATCTTAAGAAAGGAGATGTACTGTCACTGAAGGAAGTAACCCACAGGAAGAGGAGATACAGCTAGTCATCATTCAAGAATCACAAAGCTGAAGGTGATACGCTTTTGCTATGCTGTGGGTTTCTTATGCTGTAGGAGATGGGCAGCTACAATCAGAAGTGTCTGCCCTGCAGATTATATTAAACTTCAAACAGAGTGTAATATTTTCAGAAGTTCTCAAGCCCTGTTAGAGAAAGAGACTTAAGGGGAATTTTCAGGACATATATCCAAAGAGCTCTGAGCTCTTTTTTTGTTAATCTTCGTTATTGATGGGCACTTGTGTCTCTTTTCTTTTTTCACATAAAGTATTAATACTGCACCAGCTGCAGTATCCTGTTTTTGCCTGATTTTGGCTTGCAATCTGTTTTATTAGTAGTATTCATAGAATCATAGAATGGTATGTGTTGGAAGGGACCTTAGAGATCACTGAGTTCCAAACCCCTGCCATGAGCAGGGACACCTTCCACTAGACCAGGTCACTCAAAGCCTCATCCAACCTGGCCTTGAACACTTCCAGGGAGGAGCAGCCACAACTTATTTTATTTTAAAAGAGATAGAAAGGAAAAAGCAAAGTTTAGTTCCAAGACATACTTAGTAATTCTTGGGTTTGTCTGAGATCTATTCACAATTTAGCCAAACACAGCTGAGGTTTCCTTACATTTTTCTGAGAACCTGTCAGTGCTGCTGGTCTTGTGTCTGGAGCTCAGCTGAACACTCAGAGCCTCACCATGTCAGGTACTGTGCAAATGCCTTGTGAAAGAAAAGCCCTGGCTCAAAGGGTCCATCAGCTGGGTTACAAAACAGCGCAGGATCCGTCCATCCCCAGGGCTGAAGGTTTAGGTAACAGGGGCACAAGCAGGCGTTTTGACCTCCCTGCCTGTCTAGCTGTGCTCATCGCTACTGTTCCTTCTTTTGTCCTCCAACAGGTTGTGTTTGTGAGTGATGTGCAGCTGTGTCCTACCAGCTGCTGGGTGATGGGATCGGGGTTCCTGACTGCCTGTTAACCTCAGGCAAGGGAGGCAAATGCCTCCTGGCAGCTCAGGCTCTGCCCTCAGGCTCTGTGCAGCCGTTGGCAAGTGCCAGCGTGTTGCCAAAGTGCTGCTCCGAGGAGGTAGCTTAACGGGTGGAGCAGACTGTGTAAGTAGCAGGCACAGAGGGAGGGTTTGCACTCGGGATGTGCAGCCAGGAAGGCTGATGCCTTTGCCTGTGAGAATGGTCAGAGTCAGCCAAGGCAAGGTGAGGAGATGTTGTGTTGCTTGGTGACTGCACAGGAGGAGGAAGAGGGTACGGGACCTGGTTTCTGTCTATGGTGTGTGACTTCAGACAAGCTGTTTGGCTGTTCTTGGCTGTGTGTGAAATGGGGATAACACACTCGGCCCTCCTTTGAGCTCAGTAGCTGAAATTTAGCATGTAAATGTAAGTTTACTGGTCAGGTGTCAAGAAAGAGGTGCTATGCAGTGGCATGTGGGGACCAGTGCATAGGTGAGTCCAGAAGTCTCCCTTCCCTCTGCCCGTCAACCCCAGCATGGAGGTTGTGAGAGCCAGCAGTGATCTGGCAGCCACTCTATGGTAGCCTCAATGTTTGTTGTGAGCATCAACGCAGTGGCAAGCTGCTGAATCTGGTATCCATTTCCCATGAGCTGACCACAGCCAGGATCCCCCTTGCCAGCTCTCAGCTTGTAATGTACCAGCACCTTCTTGCCAGGCTGTTCTTCATGTCTGCTGTCTTCTTCCACATTGACTTATAAAGTTAATGTCTTAATTCCTGCCTCCAGTGAACACCAAGTCTCAATACACTCTTTTTTTCCTTCATCTGATAAGTAGTTAGAAGTGCATGTGATACCTCTGCACTCCCCACCAATATGGGTATGGGCTGTTGCATCCTATGAAAAGGCATTGCCTTCTGGGAGACACTAGATACCAAAAAGCAGGGCTGCCTTTGGGCTAGGAAGGTTTCATTTTACAGCTTCCCTCAACCTTTTGATATATGGCTGAGATAACTTGGTGGTGAACGTAAGTGCGTGGGGCTTTGCCAAGTTACACAGTCTCAGCTGTTGTCCATGCAAACAATGGGGGGACAAGTTTTGCCATGTGTCTGGAAAGGCTGGCATAACCACGAATTACTGAGGAAATAAATGTTGCTACTCTCTGTAAGGACTAAGATGATAAATGGCTCCTCTCTTCTCGCTCCAATCTTTTCTCTCATTTGGAAGCAGCTGAGGTCCTTCCTTGCATTTGGAGTGAACCAAGTGAGAGTATCCTGCTCCACACAAGTTGAGATTTGGGAAGCTGGTAACAGCGTTTCAAACTACCTCTTCTTCAATGAATAATTCCCAAACTCCAGCTGATTTGAGCGGGCTGTCTGGGGGTGCAAAGAGGCAACTCTACAGCTTTTGTCCCAAGAAACATGACTTGGGCATACACCCTAAGAGCTCTCGCCTACAGCTCTGAGTATCATGGCTCATGTGGGCTTCTAAGGGCACAGCCATGTCTCTGTTGTCACTGAGCTGTGTTCCTACAGCTGGAGGGGTAGTTATGTTAAAAAATACCATGAAATCTTTATCCCAAAGGGATGTGACGTGGAGGTGTGAAGTCTTGAAGGGAGAAAGAGACAACCACCCTTTTGAGTGACAAAGGAGCAGAGCAGCAGCAGGGCTGTCAGTCCCATACCCAGCTGAGGATGGCATCACCCTTCTTTGCAGGGATGAAAGCTGTCACAGACGTGGGTCTAGGCTGAGCAGAAGGCAAAGGCTCCTGCGTAGCTGCGGGAAGTAAAGCTGGTGAGCAGGCACGCCGGGAGCACAGGGTTTGCCAGGCTCCCCTCAGGGTGACTCTCGCTGCTCTAGGAGCCAGCGCTGGGTGGCAGCCAGCCCGCTCTCCTTCGTGCCCACCTGCGCAGGGACTCGCGTCTGCTCTCTCCACCAAGTATGCTCTCAGAGGTGCAAGCTGCCAACATAAGCTACACTTGTTTATTTTATTCTTTCTTTTTTTCCAGTGAATGCCTTCTCTCACCCTCAGCCCTGCTTCTCCACCACCACCTTTTTCTTTTTCTTTTTTTTTTTTTTGTTTGAATTGTTTGACTTGCAAGCTCCATCCCTGGGGAGACTCCTGGGCAGAGGTTCACCTGGCTGGAGCCAACTGGCAAATAGAGTCTTTCGCAGACAAGACAGGAGGGCTGGTTGGTTTGAACAGCTTCACCTTCAGCCAACAGGAAAATAAAATCCTATTTTTGGAGAAGGATTCTGTTGGCGTGAAGACCTGCCAGGATTCCTCGGAGCAGCAGCTGCCAGACTGCCTCCCTTACTCCATCAGGGAAAGTGTTTTAAACTGAATCAGATGTTGTATACATACAACACACCCACCCACATGTGCACACCTGAAAGGGCCTTGGGGAAGCAAAGGACCTGGTGCATCTCACTGGTCTCTGCTTCCCTGAGGACAGCTGCCTCCACCAACAAGAGATAAGAAGTGGTGGTGCCTGCTTGGACCAGGAGCAGCCCTTTGGCTGACAACAGCAAGAAAGGGCAGGCTGCTCTGTTTGAAGCAGAGGAAGAAAGGAAAGGGAGGTGGAGGGGGATGTAATCCCCTGATGCAGGAGGAGCTGGTTCCAGTGTCTGTCTGGGTCTGGTTGTTCTCAGCAGGAGTCTCCTGGCGTATGAAAGGATGCCCTTTGCAGGGCGTGTGGATGAACAGGAATTAAGGCACTATTGTAGGATCTCAAAGAGATTTAGTTACTGGTTTGGTTTTGGACTTCTCAGTGTTCCCTGGGATAAATCAGTTTGCATCTTTCTCTATCTCAGCTCCCTCTCTAGTAGGGGTTCCTCAGCTTCGCCGAGTGCAGTGAAGACAAATTGTGCAACCACTGTGAAGCTCTGCTTGGGATGGGGACAGGAGAGCACAGAAGCACCTGGATGTTGCTTAGTGCAAGGCATCTGCTTGTATGCTTTTTCTCCAACTCCTCTTGAAGCTTTGTCCTGCTTCTTTCATTGAACTTCTTCAGACAATGTGAAATCCATTCAGCTGGATTCTCTCTTTTGGTTTTTTCCCCCACCCCCTCTCTGTATTTCCCAGCTGTGAGACAGAGCCAAAAGTTTTGTCATACCTGACTTCAGCCACCGCAGAGGAGCACCCTGCTGGCTCTTGGCCAACAGAACTTGTTAGTCAAGCATTTTCCTCTTAGCTCTGCTGCCATTTACCATCCCTTCCTGGTCCTTCTCTCCATATCTCCTCCCTCCCACAGAGCAGGCAGGATGCATGGCTCGATATTTTTCACTAGGGTGTTTTCTTTGCTGTCTCAATTCTTAAGCATAATTTCCAAGGACCAGGCTTCCTGGAAAATCAGCTGCACCCTGAAAAACGGTGGATTTCTTATTTGGTTGGTTGGTTTTGGGGGGTTTTTTTACCAAAAAAAAAATCTCTGCACTCACTTTGGGAAGGTCAGGAGACTCTGAGTGTGCTGGGCAATTTAATGTCTTTCACAAGTCTCCTGTAATGGGCTGCCAGTTGCAACCTGCCTGTCCGCCAGCATCATAAAATGAGTTTCCTGCCCCATGTGTTCTCCCTTGTTTGGGCTCCTCAGGCTGCTGGAGCAATGCACAGGAGAGGAGAGGTAGCGCTGCTTGCAGGAATGAAACAAATGGGATAACAAAGTCAGCTTGTAATTCCTAGGCTGCTTGTTTTGGTTGAATAGTGCTAGCTTTGTTCCTAGGGAACATCTCTGTCCTTTAGGCTCAGGCAGGAGGAAAGAGGTACTGGAAAAATAGCTTTTACAGACATGTGAGATCCAATAAATTAGGACACTGTGGTCACTGGAACTGTTATTGTGGTTTAAACTGCTACTGCTTACCCCATGGAAAGAAAGTGCTTTCTTTTTCATTAGGGGCTTAGGAGATTGATTGTTTCCTGCTGTGCACAGGGCTGTTTGGGGATGGCTTTCACAACCTGGTTTGGGTCTTTAGAGACTGTATGGATGCTGAAGTAATCCTCCTTCATGCCACAGCTACCAGCCTTGGTCTAATTTAGTGTGCAAAGGACTGTTAATACTTGTGCTGCCAAACTCAAATATTGGCCTAGGATGCCTGGGGTTAGTTGAATCGAAGCTGCTCTTCCCATTGGTCTCCTCCCCTGGTTTGTTTTACAGCTTGGGCCAAAAAGTACCAGGGGACCACGCATCACCCCAGAGACCTGGGAGCCTAAGCTGGGAGGGGTGCTCGTGCCAGGAGAGCAGGTGGCATGTTAAGGACAATCAGATGTTGGCAAGGCTGAGGCTTCATTGCTGAGTGTTGTCTTGGGCCTGGCTGTTGGAGCGATGATGCCAGCCCACGCTGTTCTGGGCTTTCTTCTCTGTTTCCTGCCACTTTGACCCTTTTCCATCCCATCTTGAGGATGTGCTGTGAATGGGTTTTATTGCTGAATCTCTTATTGGGTAGCTTGGCCAAGTGACCCAAGGTACTCGGCTATCTGCCTTCAAAACAGGAATAATCTGCTTTTTTGAGTACTTGGAGATCTGCTGTTGGAAAGCCTGTGTAAAAACTAGATTTTTATTAACTCTATTACTAAGTGCCTCAAACCTCCTATGTCTTTATCTTTAAGCAGCAAGGTTAGTGTGAGAAACTGAAATATAAAAGGAGATTAGTGGGAAACATATGAATTTAAATAGTTCCTTATCTGGACACTTTTATTCTGGCAGAGGAGTGCATTGTTTACATCACTTTGGGAGAGATTTAAACCAAATTTAGAAAATGTTCTTAATCTGGAGCAAGTATTCCTCTAGATGATACCGTGCTGCTGGAGTTGTACTGATTTAATTGTGCTATTCAAAGTAGTAAAACCTTCCCACATTGGCAAGACCTTAGCAGCCCCAGGGCCAAGCTGCTCAGTGGCATCCATGGGTCACTCTGTGCCCAGCTCTGTCCTCTGAGAAAGGAAAGATACATCTGGGGGAGTGCTGAAGGCTGTGACTGAAATCTGCAGCACTGTAAGTACAGTATCAGTCTGTGCACAATCATATTTTCCTTGGCAAGTTGTATGACTGTAAACAGCAAAATATTGCAAGGCAGTCTTTTTTTTTTTTTTTTGGTCTTGCTTGAGCAATGAGTTTTCCCTACACTTCTCTTCTGATCTTATTGATTCAGCATGTAGCAGAGTTATTTTTCCCCTTTTTTTCATTAAAGAAAATTGTAGCCCCCCTCCCTCCGCCTTGTTGTTGTATGTGACGTCTTTGTCTCTAGATGGCAGAAGGCTGTCTCCAGCAGTTGCTTACCACAGCTCCTTGGCGTGTGTGCAGGTTTGGGGGATGTAGTGCCTCGCTGGAAAAAGGCAGAAAACTTTCCCATTTGCAGTGATGCCCGTAAAATGAAAGTATTGAGTCCAAGTAAGCGCTAGCTCCTGTCCGCTCAGGAGTGCGTGCTGAGTGCTGCAGGGAGGCGGTGCAGGAGAGGTGAAATGCTGCCTCTGAAGTCAGCAGCAAGATTTTGATTGTCTTAAACAGGTCTCTCATCTCTCACCTTAGATTTGACCAAGTATCTTTTTACCTAGCTGTGTGTTCACCAGGAGTTGTAAACCCTCACAGGTGAGAGGAGGTCTTGCATGACATCTTTGACTGCAGAGCTTCCCAGTGTAGTTTTCCTGTTCTCTCTGCTGCAATCACTTCAGTTTTCACTGTTGCTGATGGGTTTCCAGATAACGTGTTGCTATCTATTGGCTGTCACATTTTGCATTCCTCAGCTTTGCTTTTCCAAGATGTAACCAGTGTTTGTAGAATGCAGGGGAGCAGAGAGGAAGAGAGATCATCCTTCTGGCTCAGCAAGGACCATCCCCTCCTTGTCTGCTCTATCCCCGTCTCTTAAGCTTTTAGCTAGACCAGAATGTGGTTGTGTTGTCCCTGTATCTCTCTGTCTGCTGGAGCCAGAGGAGAGTGTAAGGCAGTTTTATTGTGACTTCTAGTCTGAGTCAAAAGTATTTGACCCACTAGCAGTTGCAGCTTGCTGGTGTGTCTCTGGAGCACGTCTTCTGGTTTAGCCCCAGCAATACTGCTTACTCCCCAAGACTGTTCCACCATAAACAGAAGAGGGAGCAGGGGTGATTGGAGCTTTGTTTTGCAAGTTCCCACTCTGAATTAAAGCACAAAGGTAGATGCTCTGGCTAGGAAGTCTTTTACATGCAAATATATTCCTTAGTTTTCCACCCTGATGCCCACAGTCAGAAAAGTGTGGAAAATAAAGTAGGATTTTAGCCCTGGCTGAATTAACCAAGTCCAGGAGTCAGCCTGGGGTCAGGCTCTGCCTATGCTCTGTCCATGGGGAGCTCCTCTAGCAGACAACAATTTCCCTTTTGGCTGAGAGTTGAAGGAGGTGGATGCTGTGTCATATTTCATATTACTCCATTTTAAGGGGCATGCACGAAAAAGAAGTGGAGAGTCACTAAACTCTCTTACCTCAGTGTCACAGCCTCCCAAAGCAGCCTCCACTGCAGCTGAAGTTCAGAGTAGCCCTGAGGCTGCTGATGTTTCAGCTGGTCCCTAATAGCTCTTGGAAGCCTGTTCCCTGAGAGTCTGATGCTGAATGAAGTTCGAGTTCAGGGGAAAATTGAGTCCAATCCATCTTAAACTCAACTGCTTCCTTGAAAATTTTCTCCCTTGAAAATGTAGGTGTAGTGACTAAGAGGGTTTGCTAACCACAGAGGTTATGTGTCCCTGTGCTGAGCTCCTTCTGAGGGAGACAAAGCACGACAGGACAGGGAAGAGCAAGTTGTTGTATGATTTGTTTGTAATAGGGAGCTGGGGGGCTTAGACAGACCCAAGCACATGGTCTGTCCAAGAGTGAGAGAGAGAACATGTCACACCACCATGTTCTGGCTCAGTACCTCCACTCCCTTTTCTATAATTGTTTGAAGTCTTCCAAATTTGTATCGGAAATAATGAGATGATGAGGAGGTCTTTTGTCGTGACTTTTTCATGTAGTAAACATGGTCTTTCACAGCTCTAGGGTGTGGACTGTAATGAGCTTGGAACCATTTGTTCCCCTGGCAAGCTGAAAGGTCGTGAATGCATTGGAGTGAATTCACCAGGCATCTTTGATCAGCTCCATTAAGCATCTGCACGAGCTCCAACAGGCATTGCGCTACTCAGCTATCGTAGGAGAAGGGGGTACTGTTAAAATGATCATGTTAGTAGACAGAAGGAAATAATTCAGATTGACAATCCATTTTTGAGGATAGTCATTGCAGTGAAGCTTATTAATTCTTCTAGAACAAGAGGGATTTGGGATTGACTTTTACGGAGGTATTGACTTTTAAGGAAGTAGGGTATTTCTTCATGAAAAAGGATAGAAAGCACTCTAGCTTTAAATGCAGAGTTTGATCTTCCAAATGTGGCATTATCATTTCACATGTAAACTCCATGGCACAATCTTCAGGGCTGCATATTCTTTATTGGACATACTGGAGTACTTTGGTGAACCAAAAGGACAGAAGCACGGATTTCCACCCCTTCTCTCTGCTGTGCACACTCTACGTGCACTGCAAAAGCCTTGTCTGCCATATGAAGCGTGCCCAGGGCTGACAACTGGTGCTGAGAAAAGGCACGGCTGACTGAGGGCTGGACCATAGCCTACATGACCAGGTGTGAACACCTCAGGTCCAGCAGCCTCAGCATTGGGTGCTTCTCATAGCATGGGCAAGGAAAAAGCCTTCCTGTCTCCTCGCTAATTCTTCCTCTCAAGGCTCCCATTAGTTAATGTGCAGCTCATGGCTGAGCCTTGTAAATGGTGCTTCTGGCTACCCTTCATTGGCCCCAGGAGAGAGCGGTGAATCAGAGCTCTTGGCGCCTCAGAGCTTCTCACTGAACCAATGTGCTGGTGGAGCAGGAATGGTTGGGATGAAGACAAGCAGGCTGGATGGTCCACACTTCCTTCTGACCTGCTGTCTACCAAAGTGCTGCACTGAGCTCGGGGGGATCTGTTTTTAAGCCGACTGTCTTTACACAGGGGTGTGTCAATAACTAATACTCATGTTTGCCTCCTCTCCTCAGGGTTTTCCTGGTGATTTTGGGGAACGAGGACCTCCAGGCATCGATGGGAACCCTGTAAGTTGATAGCATTTTCCATTCTTTCTGTTGTAGCGAACACCACACTGTACTGCATCACGCTAGTTAGAGCTGAAAGAAGCTTTTCAGTTTGGTGGCAGCTGTTAGCATTTTGTTCTTGTCCCTCCTGAAATACAAATGTATGCCCCTGCCCTACTCAAGCATGCTGTGAATCCCCGTGTTTGACCCAACATCCTGTAACTGCAAGGTCATCAGGTTGCCATTTGCTTTCTGTCTCCATCTATTGCCTTTCTTGCACCTTGGTCTTGATAGATGCATTCTCATCCTGAGGACAGAACTAGAAGAAAAACCAAGAGAGAAAAGGTAGGGATGTTGCTCCTGATGAGCAGGCAGTGGTTGGAGCGTGTTGTCCGTAACACAGGGCTTGGTGCAAAGCCTGTGACAGCTGCAGGAATCGCCTTGTTGACGAGTGGGATTTGGATGAAGCTTTGTATGAACAGAGCAGGGAGACCTAGACCTACAGACAGAGGGATGTATCTCATTAATTGGCCACCTGACTGCACGTGAACTTCTAGAGGAGCAGGCCATGTACTCAGTTGTGTAGAGGTCTGAGGTACATAGAGAAAGAGGCGTGTCCTCTCCTTTTTACCACGCTTCATTTCCTGATGCAGGTTAGCAAGCTCGTACCACTTAGTTTGCATCTCACTAACCTGCAGGAGTAAACTTCTGAAGTACTCCAAGCTCAGTGCCTTTCCTCATCTGAAATGAATGTTAATAGTGGTGCAAGAAGTCTCAGATTCCCTGCTCTGGTGTCTGGGAGCACTGAGGAACAGACACCATAGCCCAGGCTTCTGCTGCCCTGCCCCATGCCTCAGCCAGCCCCAACACTGCAGTGTGAGAATCTGCAGGCTCCTGAGCTCTTGGCCTCTCTACAGTCTTCATCTGACCTCTGCTGGCTTTCTAGGAATGGGCTGTGTCTCCCGGGCATTGGGTCAGGATGGTCTCAGAGACCATTTAAGCAGCTGGATGCTGATAAGGTTTATTTTGCTCTGCTTTTGTAGCACGTAATACCAAACAGTTGAGTACGTGCTGTGTTTTTCCACTACTCACAAAATATGCCCTTGTGGATTACAAAACTTCTCAGATGTATTAATTATTCTAAATTATTTTCTGAATGACTTTGTCAGTTCTCCCTCAGTTAGCATGTGAGCAATACTGATTCATCTTTGAAATTCCTGCTGTCTTGGTTATTCCCACATAATCACAGTCATGGAATTGTGTGAAATAACCCACTCCACATGTGTCTTCAAGTTCCCATTTGTCATATATGCAGCATAAAAGTTATTTTCACAAGTGACTCTCACCAGCAAGCCAAGCTCAGCTACACTCCAGCCTTTGTGGGAATTCAGCACAGGAGTCACCAGTGCAGTGAACTGAAAGAGTTAGATTCCCAAGGAATAATTCTGCAGGACTTTTTCCATCCTTCAGTCAGCTTAAGCCATAGGTCAGAGTGGAATCAGTCTCAAAGTAGAAGAGTGTCTACATTGTATTTCCAGCCAGCCCACCAGGAAGAGCAGGAATCCTGGAGGTCAGAAAACCTTTTTTTTTTTTTCCCCCCCCCAAATAACTTGTTTTGTTTGCTTATAAATTTGCAAGTTGTCTAAGCCCCATTCAGAAGATGTGCTCAGTGTTAGCTGAATGCCAGTTCCCAGAGCATCACAGAGAAGCAAATGTCCTTTCCGTTAATTCAGCCAGAAGGATTGCTCCTCTTTCATCTTATCAACGGCTTTTAAATATTAATGTGCCTTGGAGATTGTAGAATGAAAACAGACTGTTTCGGCTGGCTTAAAGGGAGGTTCACAGGGTCACGAGTGGAGTCACAGACGCAGAAAAATGCCAGAAAGTCTGTTTGTGGAACACACAAATATGCCGAGTTTGAGAGGTGGAGTGTGCAGCTAAAGTGTAGGCAGGCTGCCACGGGTCCTGAACTGCCCCATCCTCCTTTTGATCCACTGAGCACTTACGCTGCCGCCTCTGCCATCGCACGGGGACGACTGAGGCCGACAGTCTCTGATCTTCTTTCCGTCCCCTCCAGGCAGAGCAAAGACTCTTCCAACCGCAGGGACGTTTTCCCTCCTACCAACTTGTTGAGAACTGTTGAGCCATCACATTCCATATCCCTGTTCCCGGGGTGCTTTAGCCACTCCAATTAGTCTCTTAATCACAGGAATTAGACATGGGAAAGGGCTGTTGATTCATCTCCTTGTCTCTTGTTCTAGTGCCTGGTTCATGCACTGAAAAAAGGAGGTTCCCTCGCAGGTCAGGGACCAGGCTGTCAGTACTGATAGCCAGGAAGGAGCACCTGTAAATCTTCCATTTCCCAGGCCAGGGAATGGCTCAAATTAACATCTAGTCTTGTCCACATCTCCCAGGGGAGTCCACCCCCTCCTCTTCCAAGAGGAAATCCTCTTGCATTAGACATGAGGCCATGCGTTTCCACATTTACCCTTTCTCTTGAGGAATATCCACATGACATAACTCGGAAATCTGAGCAGTCCCTCCCACAACTGGTGGGACCAAGAGCCGCCCATCCACCCCGTCTTCATCCCAGCCATCCTCGGAGCCTGCAGAGCTTACTGGGAAACCCAGGCTGCTGTGCAGCTCCTGTGCTCAGTATTCCTAGGGATATTCCCTCTTCTTGCTGAGCAGAGTAAAGCCAGACCTCGACTAAAAGCCTGAAACCGACCATATTACAGTAGCTCTGAGGATGCAGAAATCCCACCCGTGAGGAACAATTGCTCCACAGATGTCCCAAGTATGCAGGAAAGGAACCGGCCATAAAAAAGCAATTTTAGGCTGGTTGAGATTATGAAACGCTTTTTGTGTGTGCTTGCCCAATAGTCCTTTACTCCACTTCCCATAAAATAAACACACGTAACCCTTTACCCAAGGAGGCTGAGCACATTTAGTCACGTTGTGTCCCCTTCTCTTTCATTCTTTCACTAGGCAAATCTTTCCATAAAAGGGAGCTTTATTGCACTGAAGGGGACTCCACCAGATGTATACCATAAACTGAGCTGGTCTGTCAAAGAAAGCAGCCAGCGTGATCCAGATCTTGCAGGGGTAGGGTTGTCTGAGCCAACGGGAAGTTTAATATTTCCAATGCACTTGTTTTGAGAAGCCCTGTTGGAGATCGAGGTGGGTAAGAGCTGGTCCTTGCCCTGACAAGCAACCCACTCTTGATGCAGCAAGGGAATGGGTGATCCATCGAGGGAGACATGGAGACAGGCTGGTTACTAAAGTACTTAAGGACCTAGATAGGTGATTTGTGTGGGTCTGACACAGCTCCTCTGCTGCATTTCATCTGGAAATGCCATCAGGCACCTATTGGCACTCCTGGCATCTATGTGTCTTTGGAAAGCTGGCACAGAGGGAGTTTGTGGTGAAGCTGAGAATTCAAACCAGCCCCAAAAACCCAGACAGCAGTGTGTCCATCGAAATGGTGTGCTCTGAGGTGCTCTTGAAAAGCTTCTCATAGTAGCTGGCACTTTCCAAAATGCCCTGCTTAGGACCAGTAAGAGATGGCAGATGGGCACAGAGGCCAAGATGAAATCTGTGCAGTCCATCTCCTGCTCTCTGCAGTGTGATTAAAAGTGACTCAACCTCCAAGCAAGTGCTGAGCTCTGTGCTTCTGGGACAGACGTGCTGAGCCACCTCCCTGCAGACAAGCCCCAGCCCAAGGGTTAGGGGCTTCTTCTGAAAATTAAAGAAATGGTTAGTTGATGGTCTGGGCAGGAATAGAGTGCAGAGGATGCTGCTGGTTCCCCACCTTAAACCAGCTCTTAGATCCAGGAGGAGCAGCCTCAGAGCATCCCAGGTGCCAAACGCACTCACAGGGCCCATCAGCCAGCACGAGAAGCTGGCATATACCCCCTTCCCAAATTATCCAGTTTAATTTTCATCCAAGTTCTCCTTTTCTTTGGAGTTTTGTTGTTCCTTAACCACTCTCAAAAAACCCTCACCTTTCCCGATTCAGAGCAGCAGCTTTCCTCTCCTTCCCACCTTAGCTTTGCTGCTCCGTGCCCCCTCCCTACCCCGGTCCCTCTCCCTGCCCATAGCTTCAGCTCACCTGGGGCAGGCTCCCCCCTGCTCCCCTGCCTGCACACTGAAATGCTGCTTTTATCCAGGCTGCTTCTGGGAGGGGAAGGCAGCTCTGCAAATAACTGCGGAACAACAAGCAGCCCTGTGTCTGGCGAGGCTCTGCTCGCGAGCGCGCTCGCTAAGATGGAAGCTCTCGATCAGTTTGGCTGGGGAAGGGGCTGTGAGGGGGACGGAAGGGGGAGGGATGGTCTTTTCCCTTCCCTCAAGTTCCTGAAACACTGAGCTGCCTTTCAGCCTCTGTTTGTCCACAAAGTGTCCCTAACCATGTCTGTTTGTCTTTCCTTTTAGGGAGAGTTGGGAGCCCCAGGTCCTCCTGGAGTCCTTGGACTCATTGTAAGTACAAAAGCAAATGGAGATCTGGCTTCTCGGAGCTTTAACCCTTTCAACCTTCATAATTATGCACAGATTTTCTTCCTGTGGCAGGGCAGTGAACAGGATGATGTTTGTATGGAGGAGGCACGATGTCTGGGGAGAGAGGAGGTTGCCTGGTACACTGGGAGGTGGAGGAGGGCAAACCCTTTCTAAGCAAAAGGGAACAGATTAAAGGTTTGCTGTTAGTGCCCTTATTCCTAGATAAACTCACATTTTTGATAACGTTTATCAGAGTATTTCTTCAAAGGTGCAATATTAATTCCACACTAGGATCTGTTGTATTTTAAAAAGCAAACCCCTGTAAGCAGTAGCCTAAGGACACACAGTTCTTGCTTGCTGGAGAGACCATGGGCAGGAACCATCTGTCCTATGGGTGTACAGGAATTTTACATGCACTCTCACTGCCCCATCACTAATCCAGGTAATTACACAGCCAAATTCCACCCTTCGTTACACTCTTCCTGAGCAGAAGATAAATGCTGTAAGGATGGGTGGCAACTAGTTCTCTGGCAGCTGTGCTGGGTGTTAGTGAATGCCCAGCTGAACATATTATGGTTTATTTTTAGGTCTCTGTACTTGTTTCAAGTTATTTCCTTCCGTGCACAAAAAGTGATAGGTTCTGTTAGTACTACAGCATTCTTTCAAAATGATTCCTGTGATAATCCATGAAAAGTTGACTTGCAGTGAATGGTTAATAACCCTTCCTCTTTTGCCTTTCCATAGCTTAAATTACAGGGGTGTGTGTGCCAGCTGAGATCGAGGCCTCGATTGCCCTAGGCATTGCACAGACATAGAGCACCAAACCCAGAAATCCTAGACTCCATGGGGGAAAAGCAGAGAATATGGTGGAATACGTGTAAATCTTGCAGGTGGAGGATTGGGGTAAAGGTGGAGTAAACCTTTGTAGAGTTTTTCATGGAGCCAGGAATTAGGTCTATGATTCCCCTTGTTAGTGGAGATGGAAGTAGCTACTTCAGCTATACCAGCAGAAAGGGTGTGCTCCTGGTAAAGGGCTGTAAGAAGATTGCTGTTTAAAAGAATACAAGTGAAGGTATTGTCCAAATTGGATCATGTTTCTCCTAGCTTTTGGAAAGATTTATCTGAACCTGCTTGCTATTATCTCACAGATACTTGTGTGTTAGAAAGTGAAAGGTCAGACACAGTAAATGTGATTAAGATCTTTGCAGAGATGCTGGAGTCAGGAGATTGCCTGTCCTCCCCTCCCAGCTGGCCCCACCAGTGCCACGTTGTTATGTGTTTGGGATAGATCACAGGGGCCAGGAAGGACAGGTTTTGCCTGGAGCTGACCTGGAACAAGGACAGATGATGTGTGGTTCCTAATCTGCCTTTGTGAGTGTGATTTTTTTGCCTGCAGCTACCCAAATGGCACCAAATTCTAGTGAGGTACAAAGATACAACTGAATTGCTTTTTTCCCTGACTGGCCCCAACATCTAGTGTTGCATGTCCTAGACCAGGATTCAGCTCCATCACCAGATATCTGGAGTCTATCAGCTTCTCTGTCTTGATCCATTATGTCAGTCCCTATTGACACCTCAAGATTTTATGTTTTTGCTGGAAAAGGGCAAAACCTTTTGCTGCTAAGCCTAGTCCGTCTTAAACTTTAAATATTTCTTCTCCATTCTCATCCAGACAAAGAAATCATCATTCCTGTTGTGAGCTTCTTTCTAGATTTACTTTTAAGGCAGAAAATCAGTCCTTTACGATGCTATTTTTTTCCGGAGTTGCTTGCTGCAACAGTAGCAATCAGCTGCTGTCTTTTGCAGATAGTCTGTTGGTACCACTCTGAGCTGATAAAAACTTCACACAGAGATTCAGGTCAAACTGAGTCAGATCTTGTGTCCCAGGGTAACTCAGGCAATTCCTGGATTTAGGATGCTGAAGCATGTTTAGTGCGATTGATCCAAGAGTGGCATCCTCCTGGGGAGAAGGGGACACATCCATCCTGCCCTCTGCTCGCTGTGGGACAGCACCAGCCCCCTCCCTGGGCTCTGCAGCACGGGGCTCACACTGCAGGGCATGGAGGAGGCAGCTGGGTGTTTGCTCTGGGCTGGCTGGCCGTTCGGTGGTTTCCTTCCTTCCCAGCTACAGCCATTCCTGGGGGACCAGCCACGCTCCCGGCTCCCTCCATGCACCCTGCAGTGTTTGGGTTCACTGTTTAAGAGAGGCTGAAGAGCAGAATTAGATGTAACTAAAGCCTCTTGCTCTCCTAATTAACTGTGTGGGCAAAGCTTTGAGTAAACGTGTTTCTACAAGAAGCCTTTATGCTGGGAGGGATGAAAAGGGCGTCTGTTCGGGCGGCTGCAGCCCAGTGCTCCCAGCGTGGCTGCGGGCCCGAGGCTGCCGACCAGAGGAGCAGTCCTTCAGCAGAGCCTTCCCTGTTTATTTACACATCACAGGCAGGGCTGGTGCCATATCACTGACTCTCTTCATGGGCAGAAAGCAGCCAAAGCCTGTTTAAATGCCGACCACTGAAGGCTTGCTTTTGTACGTGCACATGGGGGTACACACAGCAGAATGGCCACGCTGATGAGACACCTCTGTCCTTACCTCCTGCTTCTCCGCTCTCCTCCTCATGTCACTTTTAGCTATCAGAGCCCAAATTTCTTAACTGTTGCCTGTTTTGCTGTTTGGGTCTGTGTCCTTTTTAACACACCCTCAGACTCCTTCCAGAGAACTCAGGAGCACTGTGGTAGATTCTTTCCAAGAACACAAGTAACTTCACTGAGAACAAACACATTTCAGGATTGTCTTAAACCAGCTCAATATTTTAATTTTTCAAATAGTGGAAGAGGGAAATTAATCCACTCGAAAGTTAGGAAGGACATACAAAAATATTTTCTCAGGTCCTACCACAGTTGCAGACTTCAAGGTGGTTTCTTAAATAATTGTCCATTATTTTGCCATTAATTTACTAGTCTGAATTCCATACCTATTTTTTAAGTGGTTCCAGGATCCCAGGCTCCTGGTTTTGGAGTCTGACCACATTCCCTGACACCCATATCTCCTGCGGCACAGGAGAAGGATGCTCGTGTGTTCTCCAGGCATCCAGCACGCTCTGCCCACTTGCCATGGCCATGTGCAGGGGGAGCAGCATGATAGGGCCAGGGGGAGAGCTCACATCTCCAGTCCTTAGTGTCAGGGTGCTTTGGGGTCTCTTCTTTGTGGCAAGAGGAGGATGCAAATAGCCACTGCTTTTCCTTCCCTCACATGCCTGCGAGGCAAACACCCCATGCTGCTTTTACTTAGAGGCTGTCTACACATTAAAAATCTCTTGACTTGTGCCAGGATGCTGCTTCTGCTGAAGTCAGTAGTGCAATTCCTTAGGGATACTGAGAGACCAGGTAGGAGAGGAATTTCACACCACATACAGCTTTCTGTTGGTTTTATACCTAATTACTTTGGTAATTTTCTTTCTCTTACTAGGGTGACATGGGCTCTGTTGGACCAATAGGCTATCCAGGACCAAAAGGCTTTAAGGTGAGAGAATAACTGAGCTGTGTGAGCTCTTGTCCCTCCACAGTAGGGCTGAAGATTATTCTGTTCCTCCCTTGGGTAATGGTGACTGTCCTGAGAGAAGGGATGGGCAGCAGTAACGCTTGTCCATTGACCCTGGCACGGGACCACATCATCCCACTGGTGGTCTGCAGTAGGTGTAAGTCAGTAGAAAATCCCCAGGGCATTTTCCCTGCACACCTCCAGCCCATGAACGGTGCTTAAAGGATGTGTGATGGAGCACACTTTGGAAGCAGCCTGGCATTTGGCCTTGGGGCTGTCCCAGGCCAATGCCATGGATCTGAGCCACCAGTTCCATCAGGGACATCAGTGTCATTGACCTGAGCAAGTCTTCACAGTGGCTCAGTCTCAGTCTGAACTTTCTTTTGTTTCAGGGGCTGATGGGAAACCCTGGAGAACATGGACTGAAAGGTGATAAGGTGATCTGAATACTCCCTTATTGCACTGTGTTTTAATTTTGCATGTGAAATCCCCTTTCTATCTTCTCATTCAGCACCATGGTACTGGTTCCACTCTGGCTGTGTCTTTGCCCATATCCTGCCACCCTCTCTCCTTTCTCGACACTCCAGTTTTGGTTTTTCTTTCTTTTACATATCTATCCCATCCCCTTTTCCATGGAGTTCTAGCATAGATCAGTTATGCTCAGATCCTCTTGGGAGGTTGTATCTCCCACTGATGATGACAATAACTGTAAGATTATCTGATGTTTCACTGGACTTTTATGTTTTTATACTGGCTACATGATGAGATGGGGAGGAGGATGAAGCCCTAACACAGTGGGTTTGCATTAATGCATTTGGGGGAAACACATGATGTGACAAAGCAGCACAGCTCAGTGGATCAAGGAAACCAGCTGGATCCCCAGGAAAAACTGCTCTGTGTTAGGTACCTCTGCTCCTGTTCCAAGACACTCACCTTGGTTCAGCTTCCTGCAGAGAGGAAATTGCCTTTTGCCAAACTGGTATAAATCACTTTAGAAAAAGAAAAAAGGAGAGGGGCATTGTGGCAGTGATTTAGTGCTGCTGGTGCAAAATACAAATGCAGCTTGAGCTAAATCAGCATGAAGCTGTGTTTGTAAATGTCTCATTGTCATGAGAACCATCCTCCTACAGATATTCAGCTGCAGGATTTATTTAGTCTGAAAGAGTGGGAGGTGCAGTCATTTATTGTTGGCTCTGATTGCTCAGGAGGGCAATGGAAAATGACCATTAAGTGTATTCTCCTCCTGTCTGATGTTTTATTGTCTTGTTAGATGTTTGCTTTTAGAGAATGATTTAGTAGCCCAAAGCTGCACAAGGGAAGTAGTGTCAAGCCAGTTGATTCCACTCTCCTTGTATTCTAGCAGCTCATTTCCAGGGCTCTGGTGTCTGCAGTTTCCATTTCTCCCCTGTTCTGCCTTTTCACTTTTGTAGAGAGGAAGGACAGGGCAAGAACAGGACTTTCTTTTTTAGGACAAGCCTAAGACATTGTAACTGATTTCTTGACTCAACATCAGTTCCTAGAGCCCACAGATTTTATTTTTTTGTCTCCTCCTTGGAATAAATGGTTGAGTCTCTTAAGAACTGCCATTTAAAATGTTATTTAGCAAAATTAACCTTCCTGGACTTTCCAGTCTCCATCAATTTACACAGATTGCTTTGTTTTTCCCAAGTATTTCTTCAGCCTCTGCTGTCACAGTAACCAAATGGTTTGCAGCATTCCCTAGAGTTATACTTCCACTCTCAAGTGCAGAATTATCCATCCTCTTCCAATAATCCCATGCTCAGTCTTGCAGCCTCTCTCCTGAGGTGCAGGAAACCTTTTCTTTCCCTCCCTAGCTACCTCTCCCACTGCATTTTCCTTGGACAGGACAAACTTCTTTCCTGGCTTTCGTTACAGTCCTTTCCTAATCCAAGACTGACAAACCATCCCTCCTACTCAAGCCTCCTCTGTCCCTAATGAGTTGACTTTGGTTCAAATATCCAGGGTGCTATCTAACACTCAGATCAGACCAAAGATGATTTCAAGGTGAGAGAAAGCTTCCAAAGAGATTGTGGGTACTCCTTCCAGCAGTCCAACAGCCAAAGGGCTGGGAAATACAAGGTAAAGGGAAATCAGACCTGCTTAGGCATTGGTGCCACACGTGTCATCTGCTCAGGTGAAGGCACACAGCTCTGGCATTACGGTTTTCAGCCGAAGTATCCAAGTTTGCTGCACTTGTTTGCATGAATATAGACAAAGTTCATCAGCTCTCCTTACATTTAGGGGAGAATTTGGCCCAAAATAGCTTTGTGGTTTTTTCAGTTATTTGGTTTTCTGATTTGTTGGACTTGCTGTTCAGCTAGTTGGCCCAGTTTATAATACATCCCTTCTCCAACTGATCAAAAGGCTGTTGCATTCATTTACTCACTACATTTATTTCTTCAGTGAATGGCACCTTTAAGTCTTTTTATTTTCTCTCACTCTGATTTGGGTGTCAGGAGAAAAAACACTCATCCCTTCTTACAGTGTGTTTACATTTGTGTTTTAATTGTTTATGTTCTGGTGCCACTAAGATGTTTAAATGATATCTGGTCTTGCTGCTTTTGCTCAGTGTGTAGCAAGGGAAAAACTCTGCCTTCAAAAAGCTTGTGGTCTAAATGCACGTGCGATGGAAGGAAGGGACATTTATGCCCTTCATGTTACATGAGGGCTTCTGGGTCGCAGAAGTGACCAAGGAGGAGGTTGCTAGAGCTGGGAAGCACACTGTGGCCTCTTGGTCCCTCTCCTTTTAGGGATCATCTTTTCTCTTGCCACCTGCCTTGTTTCAATGAAAATGTTTTCTATCTCAGCCTTTATTAAAAAACTGTGTTAGAAATCTTTCTTTGCCCCCCTTGTTTTTGCCATATGATTTTTAATTGAAGCTGCTCTTGGAAATATCTGACTTAAGGAAATTCCACACATAGGAAAGTAGAGGCCAGGAGCTCTGTGTTCACTTAGTGGGGCTTGGGTGGCAGGAAGGACCCTGCCTAGAGCAGAGGGGTTGACTTGGTTTTGGTTTAAGACATTAATGGCCATTGCAGATGGATCATTGGTGCTGTGACATTTTGCTGTGCTATTGCAATAACGTGTGATCATCTTGCATGGAGCCTAGCTAAAGATAAGAGATGTGTTTTGTCTTTCCTGCTTCCTTCTTACCCTCTCTACTGTCCATTTCTCAGAGTTGTTTGAAAACTTTTCTCTGTCATGCAGTCGCTCTCCCACTTCACTTAAAGGTCAGCGCTAAAGCTTTGTTCCTGCCCTTTGCTATGCTTAGGAGACACTAGTCTTATCCTAGTCATTTCTTAATATCCAAATATTTCTTCCAAAACAGTATTTCAATGGCCACTTACACTGTCTGGGTAGAAAACTGCTTAACAAAAGCAGTTTTGGGGTTTTTTTATCCTTGGTGTAGGTGATAAGAGAGTTTTCAGAGCAAACCTCTCACTTTCAAGAAAAGCTGTTGTCTTCCTGTCTTCTGGCAGGAGCCAGGATTAGAGTAGATTTGAGTGTTTTAAGCCCTAGACTAGATAAAATAAGTAGAAAATTCAGAGAGGATTGAAGAAATCTATCAATGGCTAGAAATGAGCTGGGTCATGCAATAGAGGGGTTTTTTTGCCATCTCTATTGTATCTAATACTTGGGGTTGATCCCAGCTGAAGCTGTGTAAATAGACAAATTTTTTCCATTTGCTTGCATTGCCAAAAAAAAAGAAAAAACCCATGGAAAATAGTTTAGATGATGCAAAAAGTTGGTTATTTGACCCAAATTAAAATATTTTAGGTTAAAAGCAAATGAGTAATTTTTTTTTTTTTTTTAAGAGCAACATTTCAATTTTGCTATGTAAAATACTTGTTTTGAAGATGGTTCAGTGAAATGTTCTGGGAACATGTACCAAAACATTTAAGCAAATTTAGCATGAATCCATGAAATGTTTCCATCATTGAATCTGCATAGTTCTTAGTTATTTTTCTTCTGAAAAAGTTATCTCCAAAAAGTCTTTCCCAGCCTTAACCATCTACAATTTCATTAGTCACTGAAGTAGTTAGAATTATTTCAACTCTCTGATAACAAATGGGTGGTTTTTGCTTGAGTAGAAGTAGACTTCCTCTGTCATCTCTTTGTAGACTTTGGCTCTGTTGCAGGACTCCATATGTCTTCCATGTGGACTATATGAACACATCGCTCTCTGCTCTTGTATGGCTCGTTCCCTTCCTAGGAAGCCAAGTTTAGAGGCACGTGCTGTGCATGGGACAATGTTCCCCTGAGAGTTTTTTCTGTTGGGTCTTGTCATTGTAACAAATTTTTATAGTTATTCCTCCTTTGACTTCCCAAGTAGAATTTTCATTTCTTTTGCCCCATCATTGACTTTAAGCAAATCACTAAATAAATGAGGTTGGAAGGGACATCAGGAGGTCATCTGGTCCAACAGCCTGCTCACAGCAGGGCTAAGAGGCAATGCAAGATACCCCACCACTCCTAAGAAAACCTTCAGGGACACTTGTTTTCTACACAGACAGTCAGAATGTGTTGTGATGGTTCAAAGAGGAGAAAGAAAGCTTGGGTAGGAAATATCATCAGTGATGGTGTGCTCAAAGATGGGATCCCCATCCCAATGAATACCAGCCTACCCCTCCCAGGGAATCTCAGCCTAGATATTGGCAGTGAGGTGGTACTAAAGCATGACTAGAAGTTACTTTTGTTTTCTTATGGAAGAGGATTGATCTTTGATGCCAGCACTAGGATACACTCACAGAAACCCCAAGTATTGTTTTATTTTATGTAGAGCCTTATGAGAGAAAAGATCCATTCATTGAAAACTAAACAAGCTCTTCTGTTCATCTGAATTTTAACACTTCACCACCTTCATGGTTGCTGTTAGCCAGAGGAATGTAGCCTGTCTTCTTGCAGCTTCTACAGAAACACAATGCTTGAGAGTTCATATTTTTCTCTCTCTCCTGCAGTTTCATTTCTCACTTTAGAATCAATGTTGGGAAGTACATACTTGGTTCAGGATTGTTGTTACAGTAAATATGATCTACAGTTTGCCAGCAGTTCAGTTTTGAATGGAGCTAGTGATGAGACTTTTGCTGTACACCGCACCATCTAGCATCTACCCAGGCATTTTGGCCATTACTGTTGCCTATTTTAACTCTCTGGTGATGTGTATCCAGGGTGATCAGGGAGGAGCAGGTGTTCCAGGAGATATCGGCTTCCAAGGAGACAAGGTAATTGTTTTTCTTTTCTCCATCATTTTTTTTCCCCCTTACATAGTAGTATGTGTGGCCACCAGCTTTCTCAGCTCGTCTTAAGCCATGAAGAGCTGGAACTAACTGCATCCTGCTGCCAGGTTCCCCTGCTCGGATAGTTCACGTTTAGGGTATGCTGTGTGTCAGTGTATGGATGTTGTTGTTAGTGACAGCAGTTCTACTGGGGGATTTCTGTGAAAGGGGCCATATCTTCAGGCAGAAACTGGAAGTGATGGGGTGGGATTGATAGGGATGGGTGCGAACGTGTGTGGTCCAGCAGCTGCAGACTCAGAGGTTTTGTCTGCTCGGTGCAGCAACTTAAACCCTGACCCAGTGAAGCACTTAACACCACGCATAACTTCTGATCAAATGACTTCTCCCCTGTGACTACAGTATGATACTGACTTCGGCTGACTAACGCTGTACTTAGCACTGCACTGGGGTCTACATGGCTGTGAGCCACCCCTGACTGCAACAGCTCATGTTCTTTGGGGCTAAATTCAGCCCCAGCTTTAGCAGAAACATCTCACTGACATTAGTGCAACTGTCCCAGCTCCTTGCAGGGCTGGCTTCAGCCCTTAGAAAGTGCTCCTCTCTGCTAGAGAGAGGAATTGGTTTGGTTTGTGTTTTGGGGTTTTTTGGGGTGGGGTTTTGGGGGGTTTGGGGTTTTTTGGGTATTTTTTTTTTTGGTGCTTCATTGTTTTCTGATAAAAATGTCTTTCTCAGGGCAGCCAGGGTTTGCCTGGGGTCCCTGGGGCACGAGGGAAAGCAGGCCCCCTGGTAAGTAACCAAGCATCTTCTGCTTCCCAGTCTCCCATTTTAAAGGTTCACTGCCCAGCTGGAAACACAGCTTGGCAGGGGTCCACTATGCTAAACAGAAAAGCCAGGAGCCAGCTCACCTTTCTCCATGTTTTTCTGATTTTTGTAGGGAAAAGTTGGTGACAAAGGCCCAGTTGGGTTTCCAGGACCACCTGGCCCTGAGGTATGTCCCACCACCTCTTTCTCACATCTTTTCTTTCTTTGGTAACTTCTGCAGCATCCTTTCTTTAGCAAACCCCCATGGTAACATTTCTTTCCCATCTCATTTTGCCTTTGCAGCAGTAGTTTTTTGAGGTCTGAAGTTTGCTACTCAGCTGAGATTCAGCTCTCTGATAAACACCCATGTGGCATTTGAGAGACTGCTAAAAATGCTTATCTCCTTTCCCCACTGCTTATCTCCTTTCCACACCTGGGCTCTGATACATTTACCAACCCAAAACTGGTGTGTTCCAGGGTCAGAGCCTTTGCTAATGTTGGTTTGCTTTGTCAGTCCCCAAAGGTTGTCTCTAACCTGGCAAACAGTATGTCACAATCTGTCACCTCTCCCCATCTTTCCTATTTTGTTGGGTTCTTTTAAGCACCTTGGCAGACACTCACTTCAAAGGAGAACAGCCTGTTATTTTGCAGAGGGAAGTGCTCAAGCCTAGAACAGTACAGGGAGCTTCCAAAAGATATGAGAAAAGCTGGTGACACACTGGAATAGAGCCCCAGACTGTCTCCCAGCCACTGGCCAGTCTCTGTGGACACTGGTATGTCCACTCATCATGTTGTTCTCTGGCCCTTTTTGTTCTTCAACTGCTTTTGCAGGGCAGAACACTCATTTCTTGGATCTTGCATTTCACTTTCCACCTACCCTCCTCTTTTCAGCCTAGAGCTTCACTTCTCTGCTAGAGTATGATGGTATCTGAGGGGTGATGAAGTAGGGAGGATCAAGATGGGTTCATGACCTATTTTGCATCTCATGATTACCTGTTTTTTCCCTCCTCATTTTGCCATAGGTATCGTGGAGAGCTTTTTCAGTTTTTCCCCCAAAAATGCTGTTTCAAGTTAAAAAAAAACCCTCTTGCTGCCCTTACCAAATAAATTGTCACAGTGATACCTGAAGTGCAAGATCAGCTTCCCCCAGCACATTGTCATTTTTCTCCTCCATAAGCAGCTAGACAACATCTGTAAGATGCTTGAGAGCCACTTCCAGCAGAACTGATGGTCTGTTTTCCCTCCATCAGTGTTCTGGTATTTTGCTGGTCTGGAAGGGCTCTGGGTTGTGTGCTGCCACTTAGCAATCATTCCTCTTTGTTGCTGTTGGAAATAACCACAGATTCCTTTGTTTCCTCAGCGAAGGGCTGGTGGGTGGAAAGGAGTCGCTGCCTGACTGAAGGCAGCAGCTAATGAGCATGTCAGCACCTTTCCTAATTCCTCGCCCGCTTCCCTTTGTCGCCGAGGCGTGCGGTTCGTTTCTCGGAGCAGTGAGATTATGCGCTGACTCATAAAGATTAATTAAAACCCAAATTGCCGTTTTTAGTTGTGTGATGACAGGGAAGCCCTCACAGCCATAAATCTTCTAAGAAGATGGACCTAAAGGGAACTGCTGGGAAAGGCTGCTCTTGAATCAAACCGATAGCTCTGCTCCCATTGTCTTGTTTCATTCCCTCTGGAAGCCACGCAGTGGCCCACACACGGACCCTGCCAGCACGTAACAAATGTCTTGGCCTTTAGCCTTTAATTAAAACTCTCACAGAGGCTGTCTTCTGAAGCTGGCTGCAAAAGTCCACCTATGCACCCTGATTATTTCTCATTTTCTTCAGGGCTTCCCAGGTGACATTGGCCCACCAGGAGAAAATGGTCCTGAAGGCCTGAAGGTGAGTGGAGCAGAGATGGAAGCTCTGTGTGGGGTGGGAAGCAGCCAGGGAAAACAAAGTAGTGGGAAGGGGGGAGAGAGAAAGCCCTGGGGATTCCTAAAGATTGTCCTGGCCAGCGTTTCAGCTTGGTCTGTTTGACTTGAGGTCCCTCCAAGTGCAGGGGTTTCTTTTTTTCAATTTTTTTTCTGTAACAAAATTGACTTTGGATGATGTCCCGTGGCTGTGAAAGAGACTTTCTCATTTTAATTGCCCTTCTGAGCTTATGTTTCTATTTTCTGAGTATCTTTTCCTTTGGCTCTTTCTCAGGGAAAGCCAGGAGCACGAGGCTTACCTGGGCCAAGAGGACTGCCTGGACAAGAGGTGAGTGTCCTCAGACAAAAAGCAGATTGGATTTAAGGAATAATGTTCAATTTTGAAGACTAATGCATGCTGAAATGGTGCCTGTGACTTGAAATCCTCTGGTCCCTCTGAATCTGGAAGCAGATGCTTATATTCAGTGATCAGAAGTGGACATTCCCCTTAGCTGGACCCTTGATCTTTGCTTCCAGTCACCACTGGCATCTGCTGACCCTAAACTCTGCACTAGCTTTTCTTTTAAATTCTGTTCTCCCACACACATGCAGAATGGGTGTTAATGCCCTTTTCCCTGCACATCCCCTTGCACAGACATGCCCTGACCTGGATTTTGCTTTCTGCTCCTTTTAAGTGTTTTTTCTTTCAACTGTGGGACCTGCAGAGCCTCCACGGTCTCACACAGAGCAATCTCCTTTTGCAAAAAGAGTACAGAAATTGAAATTGCTGTTCTGTAAAGATTCATTTGCCCCAGCATCTCAGAGCTTACAGCTTTCACTTCTCGCTTCATGTGAAAACTCAAAGCTTCATGCTATTCACAGTCACAAAGAAGGGATAATTGTCATTGATTTAATTGTCCTGGAGTTGCAAATATTTTATAGCAGCGATAGAAAAGGGCCAAGTGCCCTCTGTTTATCCTGTTGTACCTCCAGTGACTTCAGTGTGGTTTCTTCTCATTGAGGCCAGTGTAAGCTGTTTGTCCAGACTCATGAGACATGGTACAAATAATACTCAGTACGTGCACGGGCAGGAGCTCGGTCTAATAGCACTAATAATTCTTAACTTTTTCTGGGAATTCTCTTGCTTGCTCTCTAAATGGGATTAATGCAAATGAGCTCATTTGTTTGCACTGAAATATGGGGGGAAAAAAAAAAATTCTAGGCAACTTACAAAGGGAATTGGAGCCCTGCATTCCAGGTTCAGGCAGGCATGACCAAGCTGCCTTCAATTTACTCTAGTTGGTGAGTGTAAAAGTAAAACTGAAGACACGGACATGGAGTTCGACATAAGCTGCGCTGAAGGACTCTGGATGTGCACCAGACCACACCACTGTGCCTGATCAAGTCTGTGGATTACATCTTCTTTAGAGACGTGGCACATTGTGGGTGATTTGTCTGGGCCCACAGAGCTGGGTTCCTGACTTCCAGCCCCACCATCAGCCTGCCAGCTCGTGCCACTTCATTACCACGGCTGACCACCTACATCAGAGCAGCAAGAACTGTGGCTGCCAAAGGCGCTTTTAATTTCTCTCTTGGCAGTTGGTTTTAGACACTTGAGATAATTTTTGTGAAGCTTAATTGAAGGTCTCCTAGAAACTGTAGATCTGATCCTATCACATTACAAACTGGTGTAGAGCCAAGGGAGAGGATCAAGTCCAATCGCTGTGTGGGATTTTGAGATAGCTCCATCCTGCAGCATGTGTAGTCCCATTTGAAAGCAAAAGAGAAACCTTCATACACTTGCCAAGTGGTTCTGTGGGAAATTCTGCAGCACCTTTTTTTGGGGGGGCAGTGGGGCAGGGAGGGGAAGGAAGAAGGAAAGAGTAGAGAGCTCCACAGCATTCATATCCCTGCCAAATCAGATGAAGTGGAGTTATCAGCATGTCCAGGGTACCTTACCCTATGGGCCAAATCCAGCCCATGAGAGGCCCAATCAACTGGTGTTAACTTGGGTCAAATTTTGGATGGCCTTTACTGGCAGGACTCGACTTTTTCCCCCCTATGGGGAAGGGAGATGAGAAACCTCAGTGATGCTGAGCTGCCTGCTCTATGATTCAGGGGGATTCCGTTGTTAAATGTGACAGCTGAGCACACAGCCTGTGTTTAACTGCTGCTCATACTGCAGACCTTTCATTTTTGATGCATTGTGAGTCCAAATTTTGTCACTGTTTTGCCTTTTATTTTAATTTCTTTTCATCTCAGGGAGATGAAGGACCCTTAGGACCACCAGGAGTCCCTGGTCCAGAGGTAGGTTTCAGTCACTCAGTTACTGCCAACTCTGTTGACCTTGCAATGGAATTGTAGTTAAATTAACATAAAGCTTCAGACTCCTGGTTTGGGGAGTGATCTACCCTTCTAAGAAATATTGTCTTGTCCAGGGCTTGGTGAAGCTGCTTGATCCAGAATGGCTGAAAGTCAAGGAAGTGTCTTGCACAGGATGTTGAGTGGAACTCTAATTTTCTAACTTGTTTAAAGTCTCAGACCTTGAAAAACCCTCTAATGTTTAAATAGTTCATCCTCAAGATAAAGCATATTGACTGGAAACCATCTCTGTAACCAGCCCTGGTGTTTTGTGCTTGATATATAGTGTTTTTCAATGAGTAGAGGGAAAAGTAAAAAAAAAATAATAAAAAATGACAGTGAGAGAGAGTCCTTTTTGACCTCAGCATTACTCTGAACACTGTGATGTATCGCAGAAACACAGTTAGAAGAAGCAAAAAGAATATTATCATATCTGTGAGCTTGCCAGCTCAGGATTTTGTAATGGCCATGTACATAATTGTCATTGCAGGATAGTAAAATACCTTGAAAAATGGTAACTGTGATGGAGTTTCTAGATGGAACAGAAAATAAATGCTTCATCTTGTGCTTTCTCCACTGTTCTGGTAGACATTTTTATTCCTTTCTGGCAACATAATAAATCCAGTTGCTCCAGTGCCTGGGAGAGCACCATGAGCGTTGTTCGAAGGGAGGGCTCAGATCTTTTGATCTGCAGGTTTATTTCTGCTGTTCTGAGCTGTTGCTGTGAATGTCAGCCTGGCTTCCCCCACTGTAGGGACAGTCCTGCTCCCAAATCCTCTCTGGATGTCAGGGATGGAGCCTATAAGAAGCTTAAATGGCCAAGCCCCTACCAACACTAGGAAAGTACCATCTTTGAATGCTCAGACTGCTGGTGTCCTTGCTGGCATTGCTACAAGAAAACTGCTGGAAATAGAGTAAATTCAGCTGAATGTGGCACATAATAAACTAAAGGGCAGCAACAGGGCCCTTGGCTTGGTTGATTATAGTCTGTGCATAATGTTTCTGATGTGATGTGTAAGTAATGGAACTGAGCTGGAGGGTCAGGAATGGGCTGAAGCTTGGAGTAGCTGTCTAGGTATATTCACCATGGATCAAACCCGGCGTCTCTTGAGATGCAGAGCTTTCCTCTGGCGTTGCTTACTGTCAGTAAGCACTGCTGCATGTCTGATGCCCTGAATTCACTGGGAGTGTTGCTTGTGAGCTGCACTGTACAGGTTCACAGACACGCTGCTGGGACCAAGGGCAGCTGCAGGTTTTTTTACATTTATTGTTCTTTCTTGTATTTCAGGGTCGATCTGGCCGGAAGGGATTTCCAGGAAGACCTGGTCCTGATGGTCAAAAGGTGAGGAAAGAGTTTGTTTGTGATCAGAGAAGCAGGGGGTGGAAGAGAGACAAGGAAGAGGGAAGTATCTTTTCTCAGCTTTACCGTGCTCCAAGCCTCGGGTAATCATTCCATAGAGGACATAGGGGGATTGGACTAGATGATCTTTTGAGGTCCCTTCCAATCCCTAACATTCCCTGTGATTCTGTGACAAGGGTAACTGAGAATTTATCTTTTTCTCTGAATTTTGGGGACTCTGCTTCTACTTCTTTTCTTCAGCAAAAAGAATGATGGTGCATTTTTTTAGGCCATGTGCTTTATTACAAACAAGTGTGTTCCTCCTTTAACCAACCCCCCCCTCCATCATCTCATCTTATTTTCCATTGCTTCTCAATGGTTTTGTTCTAAAACAATGCACATCATTCCTATCTTTGCTGCCTAATTAGCAGCAGGAGCCATCCCAGGGCAGTCCGCTCTACAAACCCACACTCAAACAGACAGAGAAAACCCAACAAAAACAACCTCTTCAAACAGTAAATAGCAAAAATGTGGTCTGGCAGCACATCTGGAGTATCTGCCTACTGAGGACATACAGCTGCCATCACCCAGAGACAGTACTGGTTAGCGGTGACTCTGGCCTCTGGATGTCCTGTCCAGGGGCACTCCGCTGGCCTTCGAGAGCTGCCACGGCTGCCCTTATCCCTGGTGGGTTTGAAAGTCTCCTCCTCCTCCTGCTGCTTTTCTCTTCACCCCTCATTTTTCTCATTCTCTGAATTTCTCTCACCCTGCTCTGTGATTTAGCTCACGCGGGTTCTTTCTGTGGTTCTCACGTGGATGCTCCATAGTGTGCCTGTGCTTGAGGTTTTGCGAGAGCAGAATCAGGGTGCAGCATTGCCTGGGAATATTTGGGTTGTCTTTTATCCTTGTGACACTTCCACCAGCAGATGAATTCTCTAGATCTCTTCTTTGTCACTCAGGAACTGCACCTTCCTGTGGTGTCCTCACTCTTGCTTTCCCTGGGTGCTCCTCAGATCCTTTGGTTAATTGTGGTCCTTTCCTACTCTCTCCCCGCTGCTGTTTCTGTTTTCGTCTGTCTGTTATCCTTAGTCTTTGAGATTGAGATGCTATGGGTCAGAAACACCCCATCTTCAGGACCATCCTTGATGAGAACTCATGCCTTATTAAAAATGGGGATAAAACAGCCATGACTAGGCTTGCCACAGGAAGGTGGACAGCTTCTATTCCAATGGCTGAGTTTTGTTTTGTGAAGGTTATTTTACCACAGCAGGACCAGCAGCTTTTTGTGCATTTCACTCCAGAGCAGCAAGCGTTTGCTCCACGTTTGTGTCAGCTCTATTTCTTGCTTTGGATTATCTTTCAAGTCTCAGTGGGTTTTGTAAGAGGTTTCTTGCAGGTTTTCCACGAATCACACGTAGCAGCCCAAATCACGGGCGTACAAAGAATCACGTTGTACTGAGGGTCTGAGTGGGAGCACCCAGTAACCTGTGTGCCTTGTCTCTCCTTGTCCTGCAGGGTGAGCCAGGAAACCGTGGGCGACCAGGGAAAGTTGGTGAGCAGGTAAACTCTTTGTTTTCCTTGTCTATTTGATGATCTCCTGTGTATGATGTCTCCTGGATGACTAGGGTGCTCACCTCAAACCTGTCCATAAGTCCTGGTGCTTCAGCTGGGGTGCATTTTAAGTCTGGCTGAAGCTTTTAATGAACAGGGCTGGCAGTGACCATGGTGTCTATTTTAAACTGGAGATTTTGCAAAGGTAGAGTGCTCTGATAAAGTCACCGTTCAGGTAGATGTGCTGTCAGTACTGGCAGCAGTACAGCACACATGACCGCTGGGCTTCTCAAGGTAGCAAAGCCATGGTCAGAAAACAAATTATGCATTTCTGTGTATTCCTCTGATCCCTAAAAGGGCAATTTCCAGGCTTTTCCTATGTAGGTTTTAAGAGTAGGATCCTCTGCTTTGAGTGCTGTGCTACTTTGATTCCCAGTGGATTTTCTGGGGAGCAGAGGAAACAGCAGCTGAAGAAACCAGGCCCTGGGGGAGAGAGGCACTGAGCTGTGTTTCGCCGTACCGCAAGAGAACTTTCTGTTGGGATAGCAGCGGACATGCATCATCCCTGTAGGCTTCAGGGGAACCACAGTCATCAAGGAAAAAGAAACAATTCTTCCCATGGCTCTCTGATTGAAACCAACCAGCTTGTCCACCATCAACCCTGAAATTGCAGCCACAGAGCCTCCAACATGTTCTGTGCATTCGTACATGACCACAGCGAGCTGGCTGCAGCAGCTGGCCCTGGCAGAGAGGGTGTTGCTTCTCAGCACAGCTGTCCTTCCCAGCACTTTCCCTGCCGAATGGTCAGCAAGTTGGGTTTGGTTCAGCTTCTCAGCCTCTCTGACTCGTCTTTCCCCTGTATGCAACAGCCGGGAGTCACTTCTTCCATGGGTTTCTGACCAAGCAAGTTCAAGAAATCAAGGTAGATCCTTTTCAGCACCAGCAATCTGATGAGTCTCAGTGTAGATCAAGGATAGCTATTTCTATTTGGAAATTAGAGAAGTTTCTATATTGTGTTTAATAATTTACTCCGTGAAGAGCAACAACTGAAGAAGCAAAATTGTTCCAGACATCTGAGTTCTAGTTGCAGCTTTCACAGATTCTGCACAATCTCAGGCAGCACCTTCCAGTGCTCTGTGCCTCAGTTTCCCCTTCTGTGGGAGGCATGAAACAGCTCTGAACAGTGCTTAGCACAATGCCTCCTGTTTTCAGGTGACACCTGCAGGTACTGCTGTATTACAGTTAAAAATGAAAATTTAGAATTCCTTTGAGATCCTTAACAAGATGTTGTCCTTGAAGGACAAAGCATCATTAGGATTCTTATTCTTTAACATCCCTCAGGACTGACCTTGGATGAAAACTGTAGGCACTGTTCACCAAAAAGAAAACACAGCTGGCCTCTGCTGACACTGAAACCAGCACAGTGGTACGAAAGCTGCCTGTATTATTTTTAGTCAATTAGTCTCTGTCTAGAAATATCACCCAGAAATAATTTCCGTTTCTGCATCATTAGAACAAAAATGTCACACCAGATTAGTGAGAAATAACCTCCTCTCCCATCACACCTTTGCTGAACAAAGCTGGAGTGTTGGGGTTTCATTCCTCCCTCCACCTAAGCTTCAGCATTTGGTGTTAGTGCTGGCTTGGTTTTTCAAAGAGCTCTTGAGAGATCACTTGGCACTAAAAGACATTGTCATCTCACCCCTGTTCTCCAGTGTGGAGGCCTTGATGTTTTCTGTTCCACAGGCACAATAGGAGTGGTCAAACTCTTCCAACTTGCTGCTCTGTCCTCCATACGGGTTCCCTCTGAGTGGAAACCTCAGTATAACAGCATGAGAAAAGATCAGCCATCCATCTCATTGGAGCTCTCTTCCCTCTCCTAGGGGCATCTGTTTAGAAAAACATGGGAGTTTCTGTAAGATTTACAGTGACACTTGAGCTCTCATTGGAAAAATGAGGTTTTAAGCCACAGAACAGTCCCTGACACATTGTTTTTCCATTGCAAGGACACTGACTCGGGAAGTTCATTCATAAGTTGCTTGTTGTCTTCATATGCTGGAAGGACTCCAGCTGCTGGGTTCCCCTGTACCCTGGAAATGTGTGATTTAACCCTTCCTTGCCAGTAGATGGAGGCAGAAGAATGTGAAGAATACGTGGCCTCTGGCCAAGGTCACCAACCTTCCTGTTTCAGAGCTGGGAGTGCAGAGTAGGAGGATGTCCCCAAAATGTCCATGTTGAAGGTCAGAGAGCCCTGTGGGAGAAGCAACACCATGCAGGAGACGGAATCACAAACTGGGAAGGGTGCTGCGAGCCCACGGACAGTCCCTGCTCTGTGCTGGAGACTGAGAACATCAATGAAGAGTTGTGCCAGCTGAAAGAGGCTAAAGTTGGCCTGTGTCCTTAATGGAAATGAGGAGGTCCTGTCATAGCATGAACAGCTTTTTGAATGTCTCCTCCTGTACAAAAAGGGACAACCCTGCTCACTCACACGGAGAGGTTGGGGCAGTCGCTGCTCGGCCCCTTGGGGGTATCGGGAACAAAGTGTCCCAATATCAAATATTATTCTAAAATAATTTGTCAGAGGAAACCAGTGTCATTGGTTATCTCCCTAAGGTATTTCTCTTGTGGTGTTTAGGGCTGAGCTTCAATGTCAGTTTTGCTGGTGAGGTCTGACCTGGGGAGATACCAAGGTCAGATGGGCGGCTGAGAACCAAGCATTGGGAACTGCACCGTCATTTCCCATGTCTGAGAGTAGCTCCTTTCCCAATGCATTTCCCTTCCCCTCCAGAGCATCTCTTTGAGCCACAGACCCCTCATTCAGGGATTTACAGGCCCTGTAGTGTGTGCAGCCTCTTTGATCTGACCAGGTGTTTTGTCAGCATGTCTCCACCTTCCCTTGCTCTCCAAAGGGCAATGGAAACCCAAGGCGGCCCCAGGCTACAGCTGAGCTCCAGCGCACAGGGGGTTAAACCACATGGCTTTTCTTTGCGGGTCAGAGCGTCCTCCCTTAAACTGTGATATTTACTGTTTTACTTTCCCTTTCTTTCATCTGAATGGGAGGATTGTACATTTACTCCCTCCCGTCCTTTGTCCCTGGTTTGTTTTGTTTTGAGTTCTAGCGAACCAGTAAAACAGAAAGGCCATGATCGGTTCCTGCTGGGAGCGACTGGCGGTCCCGTCCCTGGGAGACCCTGCTCACGCTGGGCTCGCCTTTCGGTTGTTCCTCTCAAATGGGCTATGATTTATGCAAGGCTTCATTGCTGACTTGCTCTCTGTTGATGTAGCCAAGAGGGGGGGCTTAATTATGACAGGGCTGGACAATAAATGGGGAAAGCCAGACAGGAGTTAGGAATTACAACCCGCCAGTCCCCCCCTTTTCCTTCCCCTCAAGCCCCCAGCAACTTTTTAACAATCTTGATCCCTTTTCCACCATACCCTTGGCTGGGGAATACAGCAGACTGAATCATGAGTGACATGCTGAACTCCCCATCTAATATAAATGTTTTACATTCTTTTCTGTATACTATGGGCCTTTATCCGGGCAGCCACCACTGCTGGGACTTCACGTGCACCATTACGCACGCTGCCTGGAGTCGTGTTTGATGCAGGGCTTCTTTTCAGCCCTGGGAACCTGGGAAAAATATGTTATGCTGCAGCCATTTTAGTGTAATGGCCACAATTCATGTCTGCCTTGATTTAATATTTGTCACCGGTGGCTTTTCCGGTTCTTAAAACCTAAATCTTTTGCTGCTTGTGTTCCCTTTAGTGTCTATCCCATTTTGGCTGGTGAAGAATATTGTTACCCAATCTCCCCCAGTTGTTTCATGTACTCCCAATAATTTACAGAGATTTATTTTGCCTAGACATATCTATCTCATTTTGTGTCTACTTGCAGACACAGCAGTGTTAGTCAGCTTAGCCCGAGCAGACAGTGTTGGCTGCAAACGTTACAGAGCTACTGTGCTGGAAGCCTGGTCACGTCACTGGGTCCTGCTCTGCCTTGGTCACGCCATGGGATGTTCCTCTTGCTGGGTACATGGGGAGCAATGACATCTTCCCTTGAACAGGAACAGGATGTACCAGTGCAGACAGAATTTCCCCTGGCTTTTGAGTGAAAACCAGAAATTTTGGCTGTGATCCATCTCCATCCTGATGTTGACCCACGCAGGAGGTGCAGGGTTTGCCTCTACCCCACTGGCATTGGCAGTGCCAGCAGGTTTCTGCACAAGCTGCAATAACCAGTGGCACGTGTGTGGCAGTGAGGACATTGGGTTTGTGGGCTTCTTGGTGTGCTGCAGTCAGAGCTCTGCAAACCATCGGTAGAGCAACACCGGGTTGGCTGTGAAGCATAACTAGTCTGTCATCTCGCTTCATGACCAACGTCCCTTAGAGACTTTTTAGGGTGGGAGCTGATGCTGCTGTGGACAGTGTATCAGAAGTATCAGCCTTCAAACCTGAGTTTGGAAATGCAATGCTCCTTGGAAGTGTTTCTGAAATGGTCTTGCTCTGAATGGTAACAACATTTGGTGTAAGAGCAGAGATCTCCTCTTCTACAGGGACTGACCTAAGCAACTCAGAAATATCTTAGAGAGCATCTTCTCAGGGAGAGAGGGTGTTCTGCAGTTTTTCTGAAGAGCAATGAGGCTGGTTATTTTGTGCTACAGCTTTATGTTGTGAGTGTAACTTCATGGAGAGAAGGAGAGAGAGGGACTTTTGGTGATGGGAGGAGTTGCACAACCTGTGAGTGGGCTGCTTCTTTGGTGCTCCTGGGTGGGCTGCTGGGTGCTCCTCTGGAGCTGAGGGTATCTCTTCGCACTGTCGATGCACAGATGTAACCAGAACCACAGCAATGCACAGACTGCAGAGAGCTCCTCTGCGAGCTGCACACGTGTCAGGCCAGCTGGGAACAGAAAAAGCAAGGAAGCAGGAGTACAGAGAGGAAACATTTGCTTCTTTTCTTGCCATTCCCACAGCAAGGAGATAGCAGGGTGAAAAGCTGTCCTTTTTCTGAGAGTGCACTCCAGAAGTTGCCTTGCTAGTGGAGCTTTTTTCTGTTGTGTTTGTTCATGCTGAATGCTTACTTAAATGTGGCATTTGAAAACTTCCTGGATGTTGAAGTAAAAAGGTGAGATGCAATTGCATAGAAGAATTTTACAATTTATTATGATGATTTCAAATTATTTTTAAAAAGAGGAAGAGTAGGGTGTAACCACTGGAGAGTCCATCTCCTGTCTCTGACTTGCTCAGCCACCACCTCCCAGTATCAACCAGACTGTTGCCTAAAATGAAACAAGCTGGGCCCTGGCTTTGTTTGACACCACCCAAGCCAACGGTGGGCACATTATGAAGGGTTTCAGCAGGACATGAATCCTTCGGTTACACATTCATTGGCGGAAGTAAATACAGACATCTATCTCCAATGACCCTTGCTGGGACTAGGGACGAGTCCATGAGGGTCAAGCAGTGAGAGAGAGAGCACCTACCAAGGCAGAGAGGATGGTCTCTTGCATCTCTAGAGCCAGGAATCTGCTGAAGCTGGAAGGGAGGCTGCTGTATTTTAATTCTCAGGAATCTTAGCTTGAGATTGCATCTGTTTCCATCTTCCTAACTAAAAGCAGTTCTGTTTGTTTCTTTGTTATTCCAAATGTTGTTAAATTCTGACAAATCCTGAGCTTGGACTGTTTTGGGGTTTTTTTCCAAGACAGTTTCTGAGTAGTGTGATAGATCTGCTGTTCTTCTGGCCCCTATGGCTGGGTCCTCAGACCTTTATTTCCCACTGATGTCCCAACAACATGACACTATCAAGGGCAAAATTAGTCTGCACGAGGGTTTGAGGCAGCTCAGATTAACCCAGGGGAAGTCTGCCCAGTACAGCAGTTGAAATGATGGCAACTCTCAGACTGTGCAACCCAGGAGCTCCCGCTATTGATGCTCTTGGGGAAGCTGTGCTGATGTTTTGGGAAATGCTTGCAAAGCAAAGCCACGATCTGGACTCAGCCTTTCTACAAATCGTGCTTAACTCATCCCCTATACCATGTGTTGTGGCTCTTGCAGATCCTAGTGCTGCCATTCCGGCTGGTGCCTAAAGCAGAACCAGCTGTGGAGTTAGACGTTCCCATGGCCAGGAGCAACGCTGTCCGCTCTGGTAGCCAGTAGGAATTACTGAGCAGTATATGAGGGATGCTGTGCTATTGCAACCAGCAAGGTGGACCAAAGAAATTGTTTACTTTTTCAGCAAATAAAACTGAAAATTAATTGTACTTTTCTCTTTCCTCAGGGTCTAATGGGTTTTATTGGTCCAGTGGGGGAGCCTGGAATAGTGGGAGAAAAGGTAAGACTGCTTGCAACGAGTTGGTTGTTGTAGCTTTTGCAGGATGAGGGAGACTGAGGCAGGAGAAATACTGTGGAGATTTAAGTTGTTGTGTCAGTGCAACACCCAGCTGGGAACGCAGCACATCCAGGGTGTCTGAGCTGGTCTTGGACCAGGCAAAAGTCATCCACTTCGCATTTAGGAATTAACATCCGCTTGTCCTCCAAGGAGATGCTATTAAATATTCTCTGAAAATTAAAGTTTTATTCATTCATAATCTGCCAGAAAATTTGTATTTAACAGTCAGTTCTGTGTTTTCTGGGAATGAGGGACTCATCAGCCGCGTGTTCCTGGTCAAGGGAGGAGTCCAAGGAGTTTAGTTTAGAGACTGATTTGAGCAGAGATGTTCTCACAAGCCCACACTGAGCTGCCAATGGGGTTGCACAGGACCAGGGCTGAGCCTGCATTGAACAAGAGGTCTCAGCAATTTTTTAGGTGCAGAGAAGGTGCAAGAGTGCAGCTACCTATCTGGTCCAAATATTTCTCTTTTTATTTGATGAGGACCATCCCATCCAACTGCCACTGTGGTTGCATTGGGCACGCTACTAAGAACTGGTGCCCTCTTGTGTGCAGTACAGAGACATGCTTCTTTCACGGGGAAAAATGTCTTTATTTTCCATTTTAAAAAAGTAAATGAACATTAATTTGTTTTCTATTTGAGTGTAAAGTTTTATTCAGGTGTCGCTTCCAAAAACAAATCATCTACGTCATTCATTCTATCAATCGCAGACTCCTGGTTTTCATTGCTGGTTTAATTATTCACAGTCCAGCCATAAAGATAGTCGAGAACATAAAATGATGCATTCCATACATCAGCTCTCTCTCTTGCTTTTATTACTTCAAGCTCTGTCCTCTGGGTAATGATGTCAAGACTGTGACAGTTACACTGTGTTCGCTGCAAACACATTTTATTGCTTGTCTGCAGCAGCCTTTGGAAAGCCCGTGCACTGATGGTCTCTGGGGCAGGAGCAGGAACAGGCTCAGTCCAGACTGTCAAGGCATACGAGAAGTAGAAGGAACAACGTGGTGTGGGCTGCATTTTACAGAAGGAAAAGAGAGGAATAAATAGTCTGTGATGTGTCCAAGGTGGCTACACAGAAAATTGGTGCCTGAGTTGTATCAATGGCAGCTGCAGCCCTGAATTGAATGGAGAATAAGGAGTCTGCCAGGCAGGAGATGTGGAAAGATCTTTTTCCCCACTCCAGTAAATTCACCTCTGGCCCTGTGACTCTCATGGCAATGCCTTGACCACGAGCTGTGCTCATCTTGCGGATCAGAACTGTGACGTGATGATGTTATGTTGGTGTCAAGGCAAACCCAGGCTGTCCTTTGAAAATCTGCCCTAGCTGATCCTCAGCACAGCTGTGATTTCTATCAGACTTCTCTACCAGGACAAACTTACAGATGACAGAAATAACTATCATCAAATCAAAACCTTAACCAGGCCTCCAGTTGGCATAGCATCCTACAGCTTACTGTGCTGTTGTGAGCTAAATGAAGTGGGAAATATGCTTTCATTAGACATAGCTGAGTCAGCGATCTCCATCCTGAGAGCTACAAAACTTAAGACTGAAGCCAGTAGAATCCAAAGATTATCAAAGAGAACAATACAGTTAATACATACTTAATAAAATCCATGCGTTCAGGGGGGGAAACACTTTCATTGGTTTACAAGGGCCAACTGGTGATAACACAAACTCTGGGGCTTGTTTTTAATAAGCTGCTTAGAGCCCAGAAAATATTTCTCCTTACACTTGATCTGTTGGAAGGTAGGTCAGATTTTGGGTGTAAACTCTTTGGCAGCATTTGCTAACTCCTCCTTCGTCATCCCCTCGAGCACACAAACGTAACACACCTAATTCCCAGTGCGTTACCGGAGCTGCAAGGGAGAGTCCAGGCAGTCATGGTGGGAATTGCCACTGTCTCCAAAAAGCAGTTGGTGTCCCATCACTAGAGCCATGCCTTTGACTTACCCTTGCATCAGCAGCTCATGGTGGTGCTCACAGAGGCTTTCACCTCGTCTCCTATTCTTAGCTGAGCTGTAGGGCCAAGGATGTACTCAGGGGAAATTAGATGTTCTGCATGTGGGTGTAAGTAAGCCTTTTGGAAATAAGAAGTGACTTTTTGGTATATTAATTTTTTTAATGCCAAATGATGGCTTGTTTTAGAAGGGATAGTATCTTCAGGCTGGGCTGTGGAGGCATACAGCTCTGAACCTCTCATGAGCACAGGCCTCCAGATCATTGTTTTTGCACTGTGGTCTCAGTATGAGCCACAGGATAGGGAGTCCCCTCAAAATACCTACAGTCTCCTTGGAAGCACCAGCCACCTATTGCAGGCAGTGTCTCTTTCTTTTTTTTTTCCCCCCCCCCAAGTGTGATTCCCTGCTCTCAGCAGGGCCTCATGACCACAGCTTTCAAATCCATGTCTCTAAAAATGCCAGAATGAGTAGGGATTATGATACTGCAGAACAGAGAGGGATGTCATGCCTTGGGTGGGAAGGGCTGGGCTTCTCCTGGGATCCAGTTGAAGGTGGTCTTGAGTGTATTTCTTGTTCCTCAGTGGCTTGATGGCAACAGTAAAGTTCTCTCTCTTGGGATATGGAAGATTAATTAAGTAGTCCTTTAACTACTCTGATGAGATGGATACTTGGAAGAGGGTGATTTTTATTCTGTACTGGAAGCCTTTCTGGGAGAAATCTGATGATATTAGGCTGCAGTTTGTGGATCTTTCAGTTGTGTTGCTCTAGATCCCCATTGCTGCCAGTTCAGAGTGCTTGTTAGCAAAAGTCTTCACTCATCACCATGCACCTGTATCTCTCCTAGGGTGACCGTGGCTCAGTAGGACCTCCAGGCCCTCCAGGAGTCAAGGGGTCGATGGTAAGGAGTAAGTCTGCATTCTCTCGCTCTTGCTGCTACCTCCTTCTCTTCCCCCCAGTGAAGGGTTTGATTACATGAAAATAGCTGCAAATTCTGCCTGTCTGTGTGGGGATGGGAGTGGCCATTTGTTTGACTGGATGTTGAGGTACAACCTCTCCTCAGCACTGGTGTTCAGCAGTTTCCCCTTCAGAGAAACACCGGGTTTCAACATGTGTTCTGCAGCTCCATCAGCTGAGGACCTGTTGTGTCAAGTAGAGATAACTGGGAGCTACAAGCAGCAGCACCTGAAGGGCTGCCTTTCCGAGCATCCTGGTGGCTGGACAGATGGGATCCAGGAACAGGGATTTCCAAACCTCTGTTGTTCACATCCCACCAAGTTGCCAGGAGCAGTCAGAGATGCGGGGCTGCTTGGGCAGCACGCTCATGGTGTTTTGCTGTGCTATGTGCACTGCCATTTGGGGATCCTCGTTTAGGAGTTTAACAGAGGGAACCTCAACAAGATCTTGTCTTGCTCTGATGCTTATCTCCTGTCTATCACAGTGCAAGACCCAAAGACAGATTTGCATATTATTTCAGCCCACTCTCTTCTGGGCTGCTTATAGAATCATAGAATGGTTTGGGTTGGAAGGGACCTTAAAGATCATCCAGTTCCAACCCCCCTGCTTATATTGCTAGCAAGGTTGGAGCTCAGCTTTTGACAGTCTGGACTTCTCCATCTCCCCTGAGCAATTTTACCCTGACAAATAACAAACCTGCCTGCCACTGCAAGCAACCAACAATGCCTTTTTTCCATCTTCCCACTTGGAGGAAGAAGGGCTGAGCAGATCTGGGGAATTCACAGCAGATGTGTTCTTCCTTCCTTTTAGGGACACCCCGGGGCACCAGGAGGAGTGGGGTTTCCTGGGATCCCTGGACCAACAGTAAGTAAAGGCTGTCATCACCTGTAATACTGCACACCAAACATCAGCATCCTGTATCCTGGACTGAGTCAAGCAACTGTGTCCCAGTTGATTTGAGTTTGATATGAACAAGAGATATGGGGAAAGGGATGAGGCATGGGTGAGAGCAGCCTGGGAAGAGATGCTGAAAAAAAAGTTAGTGCTTAACCCAAACTTTTGTAGCTTATTTCCCTAATGGGGGGTCCAAAACTCCCAATCCACTCTTGATCTTTTAGCAGGACACGAGCTCACCAGCTGGAGGCATTTTGCAAGGCCCTCTAATTCTGCCAGGAGTTGTTGGTAGTAGAGGTGATCGCATTGTGCACAGTACAGTGACTGCATCATCACACAGTGACCGCCCCATGCATTTGCAGAGCCCCTCTCCGGAGTGAGAAGGGCAGTGGAGCAGCTCCTGATGCACCCTCCATCTGGGTGGGCTCAGCTGGTGCATGTGCAGCTGTGGCTGGAGCGTGCAATTGCTGTGGAGGTAGATTTGAGTGGCTCCAGTTTCCCACAGCCGTTGTTCAGACAGAGCTCCAGCTCTCCCAGCAGCACAAATGCTGCCGAGTGTCGTTTGCTGGAACCAACAGAAAGGCAGCTCTGGGTGGGTACAGGGAATGGATTTTGCTCAGTGTGTGAATGCCCACAATGTTGTTAATTGGGATAAAGATCACAGGAGTGAAATGCCTGGGCAATGCCAAAGGTTTGGCCTCCAGAGCAGCAGCAGCTCTGCCCACTGCGGGGAGCTCGGGGATGCTCTGGGCCCGCCAGCCGCAGCCAGCTGCTGCCTGGGGAGAGATTTTGCAGTTGCAAGTCAAAGGAGGTGAAAAAAGAAAAGTTCTGAGGTCACACAGCACCTCATGGTGACCCATCCCTACCTGAAGAGCAGCAATGTGGCACTGGTCAAGCCCTTACAATAAAAGGAGCATGATGCTGCCCACAGCCCCCAGCAGTGAGCTGCAGTGTAGCCCCTCAGGGCAGCACTTGCCATTGGCAGAAGTCTAGGAGGCAGCTGGATATCTCTAGCTGTCCCTTTTTTAGCAACTTTCCCAGCACCTTAGCTGCTGCATGACCTGGGGATGGCCAGAACATTAGGCAGGCCCCCTGCTTATTCCATGCTGTGGCACTGGGGAGGACAGGAAGGTGTCCTTGACAGAGGGAGGTTCTGCACTGGCCCTGTGGCAAAGAGCTTCTAGTGCTCTTAGAAGCACTAGCTAGTGCACCACTCACTACTACCTTTAGTTGAGGCTGAGTTTTGTCTTACTTCACTGGAGCATGACAGCAGTATGAATAGAGGCACCAGCTCTGACTGGAGATGCTGAAACCTCTCTGCAGAGCTCTGAGAGCTGAGACCATCCACAGGTCCTTCCACTTCTTTCAGTTCCCTGTTCTCTTGCAGGCAAATAACTAACAAGAGTTCATCCAAGCAAAATGTTTCCTCCAAGACTGCATTTTAAAAAGTCATAATTCAATAAGTCAAACTTCCCCACAAAGCCAGTAAATCAAATAATCCCCTAATATCAAATCCCCACTCATTAACTCCAGCTGTTTCTGCCTGTTTCTCCACCAAACATTCATTATTTGCTTTTCAAGCCAGACCTGAGGCATGCTGTTGTTGTTTGTCCTCAATTGTTAAAATCTTTGAGATTAAGCTATCCAGTGAGCCTCAGCAGCTCTGATGGCTGATTAATTCAATAGAGGGTGATTGGGAATGGGGGGTGAAGGTAGAGTCAGTGGTAGGAAACTCTGCCCTTAATTTCAGCTCAGGGAGGCTTGTGAACTCCTTTTCTCTCTTCCTGCTTATCGTTGTAGTACAGCTTTTGTATTAACACACAGTTTTGAAAGTAATATACACAAATAGGTATGTTAAAAGTCACTCATCTTCTCCTGAACCTTTTGTTGAAATTCCCAGCGTGATATCTTGTTGTTCCTCCAATGTTTTGCCATCACAACAAATGTTTCTGTGCTTGTATTTTCATAAGCTAATTGAGACAAGCTGAGACTTCCAGGAGGATATTCCAAAATACCAACTAGGAATTTCATTTCAGTATGAATTTATGATAAAAATCTCTATAAAACAGGCATCTGACACATCTACTGCTTGCCTGTGCCAGTTGCTACTGACCTCACTAGCAAAACCGAGATTTACTGTGATTACAAGTAAAGTTACAGTCAACTAACTTTTCCATCTTGAGTGAGAACAGCTAAGCATTTGTGTTCTGAACTTACATGCCAGGCAGAAAGAGACCTCCGTTCCAAAAGCCAAATCTTTATTAGTGGCAGTGATACAAGCAGTAGGAAGATCAGAGTCCAATTTTGTTCTGATCCGTGTTGGAGTTTGCAGGGTTGACAGTTGGTAAAAGCTATTAACATAAAAATAGCAAAACTTGATGTGGAATGTTTGAGAGAGTAAGAAAGGAATGTGTCATTTTGAGGTTTTTCTCTTCTGACAGTAGAAAGGCACTAACTTTAAATATGAGTTTTTAAAGTTATCAAACAGAAATAAGTCCTATTAATTGAACATATCCTTTAATTTCCGAACCTGAAAAATATCCTAACAGAAAAAGCTGTTTAATTTTCTTCTGCATTTTCTGGATGCACATTAATTAATCAAGTGTGTACAAACCCAGGTTAGAAGAAAACCTGGAACCTTTCTGTAAGTGGAAGAACAACAGGATCATTCGCAACACCAATAGTCCAAGTTAGCATCTCTCTGCCAGGATGAATATTTATGCAGCACTAACAGGGCAACAGTTACTTGGAGATAAAAAATCAGTATTTAGCTGAAAAGGTCAAACTTGGATACCTAAGATGAGGTGTCTGATTTTGTATTTGGACAACTGAAGAACAGATCATGGTTATTATTATTTCTGTACAGATGCTAAGGAACAGCTGCTTTTAATAGCTTCGGAGGGAATTCTGGATGTTCAACTTCTCTTCAAATCTCACCACTTACACAACAGGCTGCAGATACTTAAGCATACAGACCTCAGCCAGGATCCCTGGCATAAGTGCTCATAATCCAAAGACAATCAGTGAGTTTTAAAAAAAGACCATTTATAGACAAGTAAATATAGTAATGTCTTTGGCAAGAGTTTAATGAACCAACCTGCTGGTCAAGGGTTTGCATCTGAGGTTCCTGCAGATCATGTAGCCATGTGGGGTCTCACAGAGAGCTGCTGCCTTCCTCCTTCTCCATCTTCCTTTTGTTTCCCTTTTCCCCTTCCAGGGTCCGGCAGGAGTCCGTGGCGCACCGGGGATAAGAGGGCTGAAAGGCCGCAGGGTAAGCACCTTCCATGAGCTTTTATCCCTCTCCTCTTTCAGCTGCTGGAAAAGTAATCTGGTGGGTTAGTTTGGGGGTGTGAAGATGAGCAGCGGTTGGGGCAGCACCTCCATAGCCACGTGTCTATGACTGCAGTTGTTGAAGCAAGTCTTACCAGGAAAGCAAATGTAAGCGCTGTGTATGGGCAGAGAGGTGTCCCAGTGCAGAATTTATTGTCAAGTGGTCCAGCTTGTCTTTTCCAACCACCTGCAATGTCAAAACAGGATTTACAGACACTTCAGATGAGGATGGTGAAGATCTAGTCATCTGAAGGTATATCTGGGCTGGGGAAAAGGGTGCAGGCTGGAGACCAGGAAAGGTGCCTCTGCTGCCAAGGGCCAGAGAGCAGCTGAGATGTGAAGTGTTGTGATTTAACCAGAGGCAGATAAAGCAGGAAATGTTATGGCATGGCATAGAATTAAGTGAGGAGGCAGGCAAAAACGGAGCTGACAAGGAGCTGAACAGCCTACTCTTCCCATGTTTCCCCTTTCAGTCTCGCAGGATTAATATCTTCTGGCAGCATTCTGCAGGGTTGTGAGGAAGGTGTTTTGCATTGTCAGTAGAGCAAACTATAAGCATGTCCCGTGTTGTTCCATGGGGTTTTCCAGCCCGTAACACAAGGCCCTGATTTTATCTGTGCATATCTAAACAGTACCACGCTGTAAGCATGTGAGAATCCTTGCTCTGCCTGGAAAGAGCAGACCCCAGCTTAGTCCTGCATAGTGCTAGCATCACTGACACTGCTCCAAGTACATGTTATACTGGATAAATATTTCACAAGCACTCCATGTCAGTTCATGTGTGGTTCATCCTGCTCTGTTTGGGTGACAGCCAACAGCAGAATGACCTCTAGACCTGCCAAAGCTGCTTGTTTTCCTGCCTGTGACATCCAACCAGTGTCCCACTGAGCTCCTCAATCTTTCTTCTTCTTCAATGGGACATTTATTGCAGGAGCATCCCTGCTTGGGGTTGTTTTTCCTTGTCTAGCTGCTTTACTAAGTATTAATAGTGAGCACACACGGGTTCTGCGGAAGGCCCCAACAACAACATATTTTGCATTTCTCCCTCCAAGGATCTTATGATATCTGCTTCCATGTTTCATTTTCAAAGACATAGACTGGAGTAAACTATACATTTTACCCACCCCTGGTCTCTGCTTCTACTGCAGTTCCTGCTTGGGGAATTCAGGACAGCCAAGGATTGCATATTTTTCCCTACACCAGAGCTAATACTCACTTAGAATAGCTAGGATGGCAAATGGAAATGGAATAACCAGCTAGAAAGCTTTGTAACCACAGAGTTATGTACCCTGGAACTGCTTTAAGCTTTAAAAGCACAGCTAGGAGGACACTAAGTCCATGAGATGCATATCAGGGTTCAGCTTTTAACTTATGGCTCGGAAAAACAGCTTCCTTGCCACTGTTCTCCTTGGTGGGAGGACCCATGGAGCTCATTCCCCAGCTCTGCTCTCAGAGGGTCCCCTGGGGAATGAGGTTTCTCTGTGCTATGTAACAGCAATTAACTGAGGTGTCCAGGACATCCATGATGATGGATGAGGAACTGGAGGCACTTTCACAGGAGGCTTTGAATGGATGGTAGAAAATATCTCAAGGTAAAACTACAGCACAGGGCTGAATGGGAAATGCCTTCTGAATGAATCCAGGCTGACAACAGCATGAGCTTTTGGAGAGGTGGGTCCTCCAAGGAGATCAGACATTTCTGCCAGTGCCTTTAATGTATGCAGTGACAGAGGAGGAGTCCAGTGCTGCTTTCCCCCAGTTGCCAGCCAGGGATGCCAGCCACATCCCCTGGCACTGAGCCTCTCCTCACGGCAGGCAGCCACCTGCAACTGTGGAGTTTGGCTCTTGGGGTTGTGCAAGATTCTTTCATGTAAATAATCTTCAGCTTCTTATATCTGCAATGGCCTAAAGTCCTCAACCCACAAGGAGAGCACAGCTGACCGGGCTGTTTTCAGCTCCACTCATACTGACAGGAATGATGATGGGGGTATTTGGTATCACACAAGGTAAAACCAAGAGCAAAGCTGGATTCAGGTTCTAAGAAAGGAGGTTGGCTGGCACAGCAGGGACCTGCCACTGGGTGTGGCTAGATCCAGAGTGAGAAATCCTGCAGGATACGGATACCAGCTGCTGCCAGCACTGTCCATCCTCCAAGAGACATACCACATGGTAGAGATGTTCAGTTTCATGGCCTTGGGTTGCGTTTCCTCTCCAGATGTTGAGTCTCACAGACCTTATGCCAGTCACTCCCACTGGACATTCCTCCACTGAGGAAGCCCAGACCTCAAAGTGGATCCCAGCCCTGAAAACCAGAAATGCAGCAGTGTCTCTGTCCTGGCTGGCTGAGCATCTGGATCTGCTGCTGGTGCCCTGCACTGATCCTGCCCTCAACACCCACTGCTGGACCGTGGTGTGGTGGAGGCTTGGTGTGGTTGAGCAATGCAGTGATATAATCCATACAGAATTTGCAAGACAGACATCCTGTCTAAGAACCCCAACAGAGAGGAGGAACTTGGGCTTTCCTCTGAAATCCTACAGATTTCAGTGAAGATGATGTGGGAAATTCAGTATTGTGAGGACCAGCAGATCTCCTGCCTGGAGGATTTCTGGTTTGTATATCTCACTCTCACGTTTTCTTTCTCTTCATACTCTCAGAAGATATTCCAGGCACATAGTATTCTTTGTTTGCTTAGTTTGTCCTGCTATTCCAGCTCTTGGTTTTCTCAGGATGGGGAAATGATCCCCCAATTGTAATTTCAGACATTACCCTCTGTCTATCCCAGCTTACAAAAGGGACATAATTCAATTCAGAGTGGAAACATGAATGCAACCTCCACCAGATGTTTGTGGATTCCATGAGCTCTGTTTGCGGATACTTCATTAAAGTAATTTTACTTTTGAAGGAAACGTAAATAGCAAATATGGTTTCGATTGTAAGGAACAATGGAGACTTTTTGGGGTCTGTATTTATGTTGTGATAGCTTTTGTATTGTCAAGATACAAGTACAGATTTTTAAAAGAAAACTCTTTAAAAATTGTAACCTTCTTTTCAGTCATGACAAGGCTATTGTTCCTTCACAAGTCTTTGTTTAGCTCATCAAACTGATACTGAACAATCTTCCACAAACATGATTTCCCCTCTCCTATTCCCTAAGGACAAGAAACCTGGACATGTGAGCCCAGGCTTACTTCCCTTCATCCATGCTCAGTGTAGCACTTAGACATGTGCTTGACATTCAGCTAGTGACAGCTATGCACATGTTTAAACCTAATTATTTAACCAAATCAAGGTTTAAATTTGGAGGTGGCTGATTCAGCAAGTCCTTCACCCTATCTCACTTAAATTCAAAAGCACTTTTCTGTTAATCAGCTCCTTGCAGCAGGAAAATGTGTGGTCTCCAGCAACCTCTATCAAGGATATCAACATCAAAAAGCCCAGGTATCAACTGAGAATCTCTACAGAAGGTTAAATATCAACTGGAGCCATGACTTTGCAGCTCAGATCATAAAGCTGCACCTGAAATCCTGCTGTAAAGTGATTTACCTTGCCCTGTTCTTCTGGCCAAGGTGTCTGTCAATATTTCCAGGATTTTATCCTCTCACTGGAGGGGATGCTGAGTACTGGCTCAGGCAACTCGCAGGAGCTTTTCAAATCCCAAAGCCTGTTTCTCTTTTTCGCTGTGCCATCCATTCACTCGTCAAGCTCCTGCATTAACTGTTGCCCAGGTGAAGCCTGCAAAGAGGAGATAAGGTGTGCACACCTGCACTCCCAGCTCGCTCTGAGCCAGTGGGCACCGCTATCTCTGCCACACAGACCCAGTGCTTCCCAGCATCACTGACTGCAGGGATTTGTAAATGCTGGGAATCTGTGAGGTGGTGTTATCTAAGCACACCTGAAAGCAGATGCTTTTTCCAGGCCCAGCTGAGGAGTTGTTAATGGAGAAAAAGCAGAGGTACACCATTTTGCTCTCAGGGATATTTCTAGCTGGCTGAAAAAGCATTAGAAGTGTTTGAGGAAATGTTAGCTCCAGATCTATGGCCAGCAATGCCTCCCTTCAGCTTCCGTCCAGGCATCTGCTTGCTTCTCATTTGGCCAGATTGTGACAGTGAAATACCAATATTTGGATAAAGGGGTAAGGAAGAAGCTTTGGATTTCTGGAAAGGAGCTACTGACTGCTTGTTCATGCTGCTGCTTCTACTGTTCAGAGGTTGGTTACTGTCTCTCTTTGGGCTCTGAGTATCTGTTTAAACAAGGGGAAATGCAGCACTGCTTTGCAGAAACACCTTGTTGAGTATTTAGCACTGCTCTGCAGGAATGCTCTACTCTAGCAGCAGGGCACACCTCTACTGACTCACATGGACCTGAGTAAACCTGAGATGTAAAGCCTGGAGCTGAATTCCCCTGCATTTGTGAGCATTGATGTTCTTATCTAGCCAACATCATAACAATTTGTTTAGTCTGGGATTGCTGATAGTGCTGCTCAGTCTTGCACATCTGTGAGGGAAAATACTGTCTTGGCCTGTGTACTCACTGATCATGCGGTGCTGTGACCTGCTTTGCTACCGTCCTGGAGCCTACATTGGAAATAACTCATGATTAAAGGGGGCAGAATGTGACTGCAGGTGAGACTTGCAAAGACTTAACTCTACCTTCCTGCTACATAGCTCCATGGGGACCTACACAGGGATTACAGTGAGAGATGTGCCCGTGCAAGACACTGGAACTAGGATATAAAAATGCTGGGCTGAGCCCAGCCCTGCCTGTCTTGCTGCCTGCTGAGATCCACGACCTCAGCACAAGCACAACTCGCTGCAGCTGGAGCGTCGGCATCCGGACACAGGGTCACAGAGCTGGGATTTCCCGCACAACACCAATTTGGCCCCTCTTGCCTGGCAACACAACCAAAAGGGGAAAGGCGTCTGTTTAGGTAGCAATGAGTGATGACACTTGGTCTTGTGGCTCATATGCTGCAGCAGGACTGCTCAGGAATGTCCCTGTGCTGTGACTCCCTGCGTGACCTCAGGTGAGCTGCTTTGAGATGGACATGGCAATGCCTTTGAGACACATGTTCATGTCTATCTGCCTTTGGTGAAACAGTTGAGCAGGTTTTCAAATGCTCCACAGCCATGAACCTGTATCTCTCTGTGCCTTGGCTGCCCATGTGCAAAGCAGCAGACATGTAACTCTCCTTTTTTTCCTGCTTGCATTGTAGAGGTACCTGGAGCTTGCAGTGTTTGTACAGCCCTGGCCCAGCAGGACCTCTCCCGAGCTGTGTACTGCCATATGAATGCTAACACAGACTGGAGAAAAGCTTTCTTCTCTGTTCCATGGGTTCCTAGAGATGCTGACACGGGTGATAAAGCCATGCCTTTCACTGCACCCTCCTTACCCCATTCTTAGGACAGGTCCATGATGCATATGCCCATAGAAGGACATTCCCCAAGACACCTCTCTATACATTGTCCCTGTCCCCCTGCCCTGCCATGCTCGGGGTAGACGTGCCTATCTGTTCAGTTAATTTTGAAGCACCGAGGGTCCAAGGGGAGCCCAAGGACCTCCGCTCAGCCCTGCCTGCGAGCCCAAGCCACCAGGTCTGCAGGGGGAAGGCACCGTGCTGTGCCTTGCGGCATTTGGCATGGGATGCTCGCTGGGGAGCTGCCAGGACCTCACTCACTCATCTCTAACCAGCGTTGTCAGTAAAAAGAGTTTTAAAGATTTAACTAATTGACTAAATGTAGCCTTTCCTGTCAGGGTGAATTAGGGGAAGCCTTTATCCTGGGTTTCAGTCCAGGAGGCTGGAGAAGATGAAGCTTGCCATAAGCATTTGCAAATACAGGGTCATTTTCTCCTTCTTTAGGTCAGATGCCGATGAGATGTGTTGTGATGGGATTAGGCAGGTGACTGCTGTGAAGTGAGATTGCCCTGGCAGATCCTGCAATGCTGGTGACAGGGCTCTGCTGGAAGAAATGAGGATACCTTCAACACTTACCCAGCCAGCCAGCCCTGCTGGGTTGGATCGCTGAGAACCACAGCCATCACTGCCCTTGCTGCAGTGCTGAGTGAGGGCTGAGGACACCCAACAGCCTCCATCCAGCTCACAGCAGCCCAGCACTGGCAAAGGGGCTGGACAAGCAAGACAGGCTACAGAAGATGGGTCTGGAGGGGCCAGACACATCCTATTTTCCTTTCCTGGCAGCACCTGTCCTGGAATGGAGACCTCTAAACTGTGTTATTGCTGCTGTTTCCATGTCCCGCTTGCCTCTGATCCCTCCTTCTCTAACACCAGGACTGAGCTATTGAATCTTTCCCCTCAGCACTTCTTCAGAAGCAGGTGACAGTAAAGATGCAATTGCACAAAATAAGTGAACGGCTGCTCAAAGAGGAGGGGAACAGTTGGATTTTCAGGGAGAATGAAAAGTTGGGTGGCAGGGTGCTTTCCCAGGGTGCCAGTGCCATACACATGCTGACACCTCCCTTCTCTTTGGGCAGTCCAGTACCCAGCCCAGGGCAGGTCTGTGTATTTTGCTGGGTGTTCTGTTCACCCCACACAGCTCCCTAGATGCCTCCAAGCTTTGATTTTTCTCTACTCCAACTTACAGCACTGTCTGGCTGGAGCTGTCAGTAGCCTGGCTTTTAAATGACCTTCTGGTTTATGTCATTGTGCTTTGAGGTTTATAGGGACATGCATTCATACAACTTTTGGTCTTTACTGCTCTTTGATCTAGCGGCCAGCATGAGCCGGGGCACTTGGGGTTCAGAGCTGGTGAGAGCTGCCATCACATTAGCACAGCAAAGTGCCAACCTGTGAAATATCCCATTTGGTTGTGGTGTTCCCATCTGGTGCACAGTCTTTCTCTGTCCATCTGTCCTGGAGACCAGGCTGAGCACTCTTTGGGCCTGTGTCTTATTGATATGCAATACAGGTTTTTGGTTATTTAATCTCTGGTACGCTCAGCAGCACAGGGTTTTGCCAAGCACAGTAGAAGTTTTTGCCTTATTTTATATGGACAGTGTTTGTCTGCTGTAATAATTTGGCTGCGTTTCCAATACATCTTCTGCTGTTACACTGCTTTTCTTTGTGAGTCTCTCTCTCTCCCGCCTGTCATACTGGAGTTGCTTTTCTAACACATTGGCTCCCTAGCCCTGTTATTACTTTTGGCACTCGGTTTGCATCCCGATTAAGCACATTGGCTCCTGTTTTCTCTATTTCCGCGTTGGCCTGCTCTCAGGATTCCTCTTACCACTACATTCTAGCACTGCTTTGTGTTTTTATTTATTATTTATATTGCAGTAGCGCCTAAGAGTCCCAACTGAGTTTGTGGCCTGATTATGAACATGACGTGCGTTAATAGTCTTTTGATATGTCCTTCTTATACTGTTTTATTTTCCCTGATCGTGCCTCTGTTCTCTGTTTATTCTCTCTTAGTGTGACACAGTGGTTTCTGGGGTTCAGATGGTGCAGGGGGCTGCACGTTCAGCTCCCCTGAGATTAGCTTGTAAGCTAGAACACAGTTATCCCCTCTTCAAACCAATGCTCTCCTTGCCTAGCACCCTCTGAAAGAACAAGGACACCTCTTGAGGATGCCCAAGCCGTATCGTGAGCTGTTCAATTTTAGCTAATCACATCCAGAATCACTTACTTTCTGGACTCTTGTGCGTGCCACGAGGAGTTGCAGCAGCGTGCGTGTCCCGTACACCTCCTGAGGTCCTTGTGCCTCCCGCACGCACGTGTGCAGACCCAGGAGCAGATGCTGGGTGTAGGACCAGACATGGCAAAGCAGGCACGGCTGGCTCTGCTCCTCCCAGCATGCATATGCATGAGCACCTGCCTGATCCTTAACAGCAGCCAGTTCATTAAATAGCAGGTAACTCTGACTGAAGGCTCAGAGTTCAGTTGCCAGCAAATATACCCTGCTCTGCAGGAGCAGTTTGGGGCCCAGGACAGTTGTGAAGGTACCGTATGGTGAGGGCTGGTGTGCCTTTCTGTGCATTCTGTATTGCCCTCATTGTGACCATCAGACAGCACAGTGTGCCCAGGGTCAAGGGCTGGGGCAGTTGGAAAAGCACAAAGCAAGAGGTTTGATATCAATAAGACTAGAACAGCAAAACCCTTGTCATGTAAGCGTTGTCTCAAAATAAGGCTGTTCCTGGCCTGCTTTTCTTCTCTGGCTTTGGTTTGCAGTTAGTGGTTGGTTTAACAGGAATAAAAAGTATCTTGGTGCTGTGTGCTCATAAATGGTGAGAAATAAAGCAACAAAACACAGAAGGGATCTGTTGAGTCCTGGACTCTGAGCTGCTGTCCTCAACCCAAGCAGGTATGGGTTGGCTTAGCCAGGACTGATCTCATGGATTTTCCTGGTGGCCAAAGCTAGGGTGACTGCTGTATTTTCCAGTGAGACATATACTCTGTGTTCTTATTTTTGCCCTTCTTTTGCCTTTTTCCAGGGTGCTAGAGGGCCTGATGGACCAGTAGGTGAGCCAGGGTCACGAGGTGTCAAGGTGAGTGCCAGTGGGTGGCCAGGTCAGCTGAAAATGCTCTTAGCCGTGAAATCCTGCTCTGGGCATGATCAAGGTCACATCCTCCACCAGGAACAGGAGATGTTCTATCACTCCATGAAGATCAACCAGCAGGGATGAGTCTTTTGTGCAGCCAGGGTAAAATCTGTCCAGTGTGGGTAACAGGGCCCTGGCAGCTGGGGTCTGAGACCCTGAACACGGAGGCAGTCCACAAACATAAAAGGGCCTCTGCTGAAATAATAGTGTTCCTCACAGGAAGGGTTGTTGCTTTGACTGGCAATGATTGCACTTGACTGTTAGATCTGAACATAGCAGAAAAATTAGAGCAATTTAACACGACTGGTAAAATACGACCTAAGGGAATACTTATCTGTTCTGATGTACTTCATGGTAATTAGGTCAGGACAGAAAAAAAACACAGGGCAGGAGGTGCCTGGTGCAAAGAGAGCGTGACAGATACACTGCCTGAGAAGACCTTCATCCAAGATGAGCCTCATGAGGCTTTGAGAAGGGTGCATGGGAGAGATTCTCCCTTTGGCAGCAGCCTGATGTGAGAGTACTGTGGCAGAGCTGGACTCTTATCCTACCATTGAACATCACAGACTCCATCCCTGCATGGCACATGTGGCCCTGTGAGTGCAGTTTGGATGGGGAATCTCCCTTACTTCATCCCCTGCCAGGCAGGGCTGTGTTGAGTCTCCTGAGAATCCCAGCTTCTTCCAAAGTAGTGTTTACTCAAAAAACCCGAGGTCCTGCAGCCCTTTACCCCCACTCCCTGCTGACTGGGGTGTTTCTCAGGGCAGGATGCTGGACATTTGGCCTCTCAAAAGCTGCAGGGAACTGGGGAAGATATTTAATGCATGAAAATGCAAGAGCAGATGGGCTGGGGCAGAAGAACATCACCAATAGTTTGTGCTTCTGACAATGTGTCTTTGTCTTTTTGCTTTGCAGGGCCGACCAGGGGAGCCAGGCAAGCTGGGGCCAGATGGGCTGCAGGTATGTCCTCTGCAACAGCCAGTGCCTGCCAGACCTGGCACAGTGTCAGTCCCCCACACGTACCCAGTGCCCAGGGAACTGCAGCTTCTCCTGGCCGAAGCACCGCAGGTGTCTCAGCACATTCCCAGCTGCTAATTGCTGTAACTGTGTGTTCACAGGGGAAGATGGGTGAGACTGGGGAGACAGGAGCACGTGGCTTCCCAGTAAGTGTCCATCTCATGTGCTTCCTTTCATACTCTTTTTCACTCAAGTCCATGAGTTTTGGGTCCTAGTCCAAGAGGAAGAACTTGGACAGTGTCTCATGCTTGTGAGGCCACCACTCTTTTTCCTGGAGTGTTTATGAGATGCATGTTACTGCTGAGAGGTGTGAAAGATTGCAACGGCGTTGGAGCTGACCTTGGTGTTTTAAATTTTTCTAGGGTATCCAAGGACCTTCTGGACCTCCAGGAGCAAAAGGGGCTCCAGGCGACCCGGCAAGTGTCTTATCAGTCTCTCTTCATCTGTCTTTCCTTGCACAGACACAGACACTTCATTTATTTGTCTGTCTCTTCCCCACCACTCATTCCCAGCTTCTCTGTCCTTGCCAACTCCAGCGTGGTCAGAGATGTGAAAGACTTGGCTAGGGTTCTAGGAGACACTTAAGGAAAGACAAGGTCAGACCCCTGGAAAGCAAAAGAGGGCCATGGATCAACTAGGGAGAGTGTAGGATACAGCCTGGGCTGGATTTCGGAAGGGAAGAGAGAAAAGAAGAGCAAGGTTGGGTCTGGGACCAGGTCAGATATAGTGGGAGGAGCTGGGCTGGGTAGTAGCTAAAGCTGAAGGGAGACCAGAAGGGAGACTGATGTTGTCAGAACTGAGCCCACAGCTTTGAGGGAGGCACTGGGAGATGACAGGTGAAGACCTTGGATAGACCTCGAGGAGGACAAACAGGACCACTGAAGCAGGAAGAGGGGTCATCTCCTGCTCTCTGTGTCTGTGGGGACTGACCTGGACAGTGAAGGGAGAGGGTAAACTAGGCATTTACAGATTGCCAGGTGCAGTTGTTTAGGTGGGAGCCAGAAAGATGAAGGGTCTTCTGAGCTGTTGTTTGCCTGTTAATGTGCCCCAGCACACCCATTGCTGGCCTCTCCAGCTCACTGGCCATCTCTTGCCTGCTGCGTAGCTCCACTGTGACGTGGGAGGGAGCGGGTGTTTTATCTTACAGGCCGTGGAAGTGGTGGGCCTTCAGAATTGAAAACAGTTGTATGAAAATAGCCTTGTGTCTCTGTTTTTCAGGGTCCACAAGGACCACAGGGACCACCTGGGCCTTTGGGAGAAATTGGGCATAAGGTAGGTCTGACCTTTGCTCCTAATTTGTTTTCCCCTTGCATCAAGAGTAGCAGGACTGAAAGAGAAGTAAATGTGCAGAGGCACATCCTTCCACACCTGGGGACACAGGCAGGGAAGATTTCCCTCAAGTCTGAAAGTCAACTTCCAAAGCAAACAGTGCAAATCAGGAATTCGAGCGCCATTTTGATCACAGCCCATAGACACCCAGCTGGCAGATGTGCAGACCCATCTCCACAAGAGAAACACTTCAAAGCTGACCACACAAATGAGCAGGTCGCAGGCATGGCTCTACAACCACACCAGGGACCATCTTTCTGCACCAGGGTGCAGAGTCAGGGACCAAGTACAGTAACAATTCAGACTGAAAACTGGTCTTTTCTTCCCCCCTCACTGGCACCGTTGCTGACAAGACACAGTACTGCCAGCCCACCTGGATTGCTGGGGCAGTCCCAGCACGAGCTTGCTGCAGCCAGCGGAGGAAGCTCCGAGAAATGCCTTTGCTGCTGACTGTGCTTTTGGGTTGCTGTTGCCATGAAGCAATGGCACAAACACACCATAACCAAAGCAGCAGCAGCTGCCAAACAGTGCCCTGATGGAGTGCAGGAGATGCCTCTATGGTTTCCTTCTAACTTGTCTGCAGTCTTGGCTTGATTTCATTCCTTAAAGTATTATAGTTTTGGCAGTTTATACCAGATGTTCCCCTTGGATAGCTCCCTTCCATAGGTCCTAAGCTGTAATATAGCCATGATGTTTCACTTGGTTGTGAAAACAGCAGCAAAGGTGGCTTTTAATGCAGTCTACTGCAAAGTGTATGAGTCACGAAAGTTTCCATTCTCATGGCTGCTAGACTGGATGGAGTGAGCTCTCAGTGTGGTTAAACCACACTGGAGAGCTGGAAAGCTGCTACTGAGCCACTCTGGATGTTGCCAACCAAGAAACTACAGAGCTTTATTCAAATCTGTGTTTCTTCCAGGAGCTTTTCCCTGCACTGGCACCTCTGGAGAAACTAAAGCGGGACTTTTGCTTTCATTGGAGCTTGAATTTTCTCATTGCGTGACTTGACCATTTGTTCATACATCCAACACGCGCCCTGCTCCCTCCTCCGCTTGAATCCATTTCAGCAAGCCAGGAACTGGCTTTATTCCCCGGGCAGCTGGGTGCTCCCTTGACTATGTGCTCTTTTCTCCTTTATTCCTAACTGCAAAGAGAAGGGAGATTGTTGTCTGGAAAACAAATATCATAAGTAAATAAACCACTCAAATCCTTTAAAGACAAGCTTTGCTGTCCCATCTTTGGGCTTGTTTTACAGATTGTCATTTCCCTGTGCTTCCCAGAGGTGCTGGCAAATGTACAAAGATTAAAGCTCCCCACTGATCTTGGTACTAAAGGTATCTAATGAATGTGACCCCTCTGTTGCGAGGCTGCTCATGGCAGCTGGACACCGCGTGACAGTTTGCCAGGTTATTCTCTCGTCTTCCTCTTTCTGCCTTACTTCTCATGGTTTTCCAGATCAGGCACTTGTTTTTGGCTCTCTGAGGGATGCCAAGCCCCCCTGCCAGAGTCTATGCTCAGATAGATAGGGCAAGCATTCAAGGCTAATTCTGGACCTTTTCCCTTCTTTCCCTGTTAGTCCCAGTGCTGCTCCCCAGTGTGGTTACTACCCTTAGAAAGCAGAGGCGTTGGAAGGAGTTAGAGAGGTACTTGGCAGAGGATGCTGGGGGCTGCCACAGGGCTTGGGAGAAAGGAGATATGAGAGAGGAGCTGAGCCCTCCCAGGAACCAGGCACGAGGGGGTACAGGACCTCTTTGATGCTGCGTACCCTGAGCCAGCTCCAGGGAGCTAATTACATTGCAACCAGGGCTCTGCTGTCCCGGGAGGCCTCTGCTAAAGGAATTATGTCTTTGATCTTGCTTTCTACTTGGTTACAATGGGTTTTTTCATTATCTTTTTTTTTTTTCTTCCCAGGGACCGCCTGGCTCAATGGGACAACCTGGCCTTGCAGGTGAACCTGGAATGAAGGTAAGAAAAACCCTTAGTGCAATTTTTCTATCAGATCAGGGAGATAATAGGAACTTTTGTTTCTGCAGGAGTGGGTAACGTTGCAGATTTGCCCTCCAGCAGCCAAAGCAGACAGCATATTCAACAAAAGATAAAGTTTAAATAGTAAAATTAGGGTAAATTAAAGTCCTTGGTTACAAATTCCTGAGCCCCAGTCCCAGAGGGGGAGGCTGTCGGTGCTGGGGAGAAGCACCATCCCAGGGAGCTTGTGCCTCAAGGGCTGTGAAGGGCCTTGGAAATGAAGCTCAACTCTTTTGCAGATCCAAAATCTGAGTGGAGAAGGGGCATCCTCGAGACCCAGAGATCCAGGCAGCTTCTAATTTGCAACAATAAGAGTCTTAGGAATGTCCCAGACTTAAAAATACCCTCAGACAAGGTCCTACCACAGTTTCCAAGCCTCAGCTCTGTGGGGACTGAGCTCCTCTAATGGTTATGGGGGAAGGGTACCCTGCTTCAGAGCCATGAATGCACCTTCTTGTCGTGGAAAGGCCTATAAAAACCATCTCTTTGTTTGAATAAGATCCCTGTGCTGAGGAGCTCAGAGGGGTTTTTATTTTATCCTAACCCCCTTTCCGCTTGGTTTGAATGTTCACTCCTGTGTGCAGAGCTTTTGAACTGATTCTACGTGGGGATTAAATGCAATTTCCTCTTTGCTGTTCTTCACTCCCCACCCCCAGCCCCATCCTTTGCCATATTTTCCCTGGCAAATCTTCTGACACTTCACTGGAGCTACCATGTCTTTGGCATCCTGATACTGCACGAGTGTTTCAGCTCCCGTGCTCCTGGCTGTCCTCCTTGGGAACGGGACACGATGATTTGCACAAACACCCCTTTAACCCACTGCCAGTGCAACAAGTCATTGCTGAGGAGTCAGAGAGTGAGAGTCCCATGCTGCTCCTTCTCCAAAGCTGGCAGGTGCTGGGACAGGCTGGGATTGCTCTGGGCAGTCATCACTTGCAGGCCAGTTCGCTGCAGGACAAGATGTATGAATAGGTCAAGCTTTTTTCTCCTTCTGCCTTTGCATTTCCTGAGCTCTTGTCTTTGCAAAGCAGTTAGCTTAGATGGGCACTCAAGGGAGGTAAATGCGTTATGGCCATTGTACCCCCAGTGCACCCTCACAGCCTGTCACCAAGATCCATTTGCTTGCCAGCTCCAAGCACCTTCAGTTCATTCATTTTGGTTGTTCTCCACCCTCCTCAGCCATGCTTGGGATCAAAGAGCTGGCAGCTTTTTTCTCCCTCACTCCAGTTGTGTGTCTGCTGCAACACTGCACTGCACCCAGCATTGCTGCTTTTCCTGCTGAGGAGCCGTGCCAAGGGAATATCTTCTGGCTCTGCAGCTGCAGGCAGCACAAACCACTCCTCGACCCCTGTCCTGTTGAGTATCACTGCAACAGAGCCCGCAAGCTATACGCTGGTCCTCTGTGAGCAGAGGCACTGGTGATGCCAACCTGTCCTTTGGACCTCCTTGCAAACTGAAGTGAAGGTGTTTGTGTGGGAGAAGGAAAGAAAAAAAGAAAATGAGGGGTGCAATGGGAAGTGCTTCATGCTCACTCAAAATCAGTAAAGTCTTCATGTCTATGGTACCTTCTTTTCAGGGTGATCCTGGCCAGTTGGGAGTCCCTGGAGAGCAAGGCCTCATTGGCCAAAGAGTAAGTACAGTCACCTTCTGGTATGTCTACATGAGCCCCTCGGGTGCTACAGTGCTGCTTTGCCAAGTGCTGTGACAACCTTGTGTATGAAAGGGACACTGTGGGAACAGACCTGTCCTGTTCACCGGCTGAGCGTGGCCGGGTGGGTGCAGCGCCCGTGGGACAGGGAGATGCTGGAGCAGAAGGCGGGTGTTGAGCAGGGAAACACTGGCTACACTATGCACATGTGGGAGGGAGCCAGGGACGGGATGAATGCAGGGATTGAAGCTGGCAGTGGCTCTTGTCCCTTCTCAGGACTAAGGTCAGTTGTTGGAGGAGGATGGGGAAGCCCCAGGTTAAATGAATACAGACTGAGGTCCTTTTTCAACACAGGGAAAGAGATCTTCCCACAGGCCAGCAGCTGGGTTCGTGGAGGAGGAACTGAGGCTCAGAATAAAGCAAGGGCCTGAACTCCTACTATTGCTCCAAGAAGAGCTTGTTCAGCAGTTAGGGTATGAGACAAGACGTGTCAAAGTGCAGGGCTGGGCTCCTGCTGCTGCAGCCTGACTTGTTGCCACAAACATGGGCGAAAAAAAAGCATATTTGGGCACACCTTTATGTTGCTTGTTTTTGTCTTACAGGGAGAACCGGGGCTAGAAGGGGACAGCGGGCCACCTGGGCCAGACGGTGTCAAGGTAAACTTCTCTCTCTTGGGATGTTTCAGTTCTTACACACATCTCTGTGCACCCAGGGCCCCATGGTTCCTAGGGACAGGTTGAAGCCAAGGGCATTATTGGGTCCTCTATGCAATAAGCCTCTGCCCTGCTCCCTCCAAGGATCTTTTTTCTGCAAGCACACAAAAAAAACTCCTCCTGTTTCACTCCTCTACCCACATTTTTGGCATCTGATCAGATCTCCAAAAAGGTCAACTTCTTCAAAATCTAGTTTCCAACAATTTGTCCATTTTATTTGAGTCTTTACAGATTAAATTTCCAACTAATCAGGAATTCCTGGGCCTGGTAGGGGAAATCAAGAATTGTCCATCACTCTCCCCTGCACCACTGACCAGAATGTTATTAGCAAGTAGAGAAACCAGACCCCCTTCATCCTGGCAAAGCCCCAGGTGCTCACTCAGGGCTTGCACTGCACTCTTTATCTAGCTGCTGGGAGTTTGCTACCTTGCCTTTGGAACAGGACTCTGATTTCTGTCCCTGCACAGCTGGCCTTTCCAAACAGGCCAACAGTTTTGTTCCATGGAAAGAAAAAGCAAGAGGTCCCACAACAATGCAATTTATTGCTTCGTTCTAGTTAAGCTATTTGCCATGTGTCTCTGCTTATCTATGAATGTTGGACCAAAAGACTCTTCCTTAAAGACAGTCACAACTTCTGTATTCTCTTGCCACTGCTAACTGTTCCCAAGAGCTGTTGAACCAAACCAGATCTTTTCAACCTGAATGTGTCTCTGGACAATAGAAGAGCCACTGTTCACTCATTTGACCAGAAGAGATGTTGCTTTGCTCTCACTAACGCAGGAGCAAGTGGAGAATGACTCTGTTGAGGCTGGTTGGTTGCACAAGTGTAGGTGCTGCTGTCAGTACAGAATGAGCCTTTTTTATTTGCTCCATAAAATTTTGTGCCATCAAATGTAAGAACAGAGATTTCATGTGACACCTACTACTGGGACCACAGATCCTTCACATGGTGACACTGTTTCACAAAGTGTTTATCCGAGCCCTGGTCTGATTCCCGCTTGCCAGCAAATGCCAAGCAGTCAAACCTGTCCCATTAAAAATATTTCAGCATCCCAAGCCCAGGGCTTCTGGGTGAGGCAAAGGAGACTTTCAGATCTTGTATATCTGTCTCATTCATATGGGAGGTTCAGGCCTTATTGCAGGAGAAGCAGAGGGGTTCAGATTACCCTGTGTAATGGGGGAGTTGCTTCTCCTCCAGCCAAGAAACTTTAAAAAAAAAAAAAAAAAACCTGTTTTTGCTCATTTTTTAAATGTCAAGTGTATTATGACTCATCTTCATTCATCCTTTTGCTTGCAGGCTCTCTTCCTCTCAGACTCCTGAAATATTAATTATGTGCTGGGTTTTTTCCTTGCAAGAACCCTGCACAGTGACCCATGTGTTGTGTGGGTATGAAAAGCTCCCACCCTCCTCTCTTCCACAGGGAGACAAAGGAGAGCAAGGCCTGGAAGGAGAGAAAGGAGAAAAAGGCAACGAAGGACTGAAGGGAAAAGAAGGGCCTCCTGGATATCCCGGCATCACAGGTGTCCGAGTGAGTCTGCGAAACCAGCCCACAGCCGGTCCGTGGGTTTCCTGTAGCAGTCAGTGCTCTCCTCCCCGAGCTGCACGGGTGGCCGTGAGTGTATCTCAGATCACCAGGGTGCAGGTATCTCCCCAGCACAGCTCCTGTGCTCTCCTTAGGGCCACCTGCCCTCTGGTTTCCAAACTCGCAGTTGCATCTTGCCCCAAAAGGATCAGCAGCAGAGTGCTGCGTGCTCTTGTCTAAATCCATGTGTGCAAGGTGACTTTAACTTGAGCCCAGAGGTGCAGTATGTGCTCCCCAGCTCAGGCATCGGGGCACAGCTGGCACACACCGAGCTCTGGGCTGCAAAAGGCAAACCAGCTCATCTGAAGAGATGAGATCCTTTTGCAGCAAGAGGACAAAATACAGTTCACAGTCTTGTGTCTGGAAGGCTGGATTTCATCTAAACCCTAGCAAGAAATAAATAAGGTGAGAGGGGTTTTTTTGGATTTGGTTTTGTTTTTTTTTTTAACAAGGGCAGTAATTAGCACAGACATTAATACAACTGTAACAGGGCATGCCGTGTTGCAGCAAAACACCCTGAGGGCAGACTGAGAAGGAGATGCAGGCAGTGAAGCAGGACACTGTGCTTAGGACAGGAGGTTGTCCAGGGTGTGATTTGTTGCAAGTGTTGTTGTAAAGTATGTTATTTTTTGAAAAAAAAAATACATCTAGGCGACAATTTGGTCTTTTAACCAGGATACACGCTTGAGATGTGGATCACTTCTCTGGTCTGCTGTAGGCTTTGGGACACTGGGCCTCTCTACTGCATCTATAAAATGGTCCATCTCACAGGGTATGAGAGAGGGATGTCCAGAGGGCTGTGAGGAGCTGGGTTTTCCCTGGTTGCCACAGCTGGCCTTGGCCTAGAGTTGGGAAATGGCGAGCTTTTGCCCTCTCTCACTTCGGCTTGATGATTTCTTCATTACTTCTGGTTTTCCTTTCTAAGGTTTCCCCCTTAAACATAGAAAACAAATAGAAGAAATTAGCAGAAAATTATTCCTGAATCCTCAATGGTTATCCTAGGCATGTCTGATTTGGTTGAAGGTCTGATGTGTGCTATAAGAAAAAGAAATGTGATTCTGGCTCTGAGATGGGAGCTGCGGGGCCAGAAGGGTTGGGCAGGGTCTGGCCTGGGGCTCACTCAGTGGTGCCAGGCAGAGGATAGCCCAGCCCAGTGCCCCAGTGGGCTGCTCTGCCAGCCAAGTTGGGCCTTTTGGCTTGAAACATGGAGTTTATGAGCTTGATGACATTATTTATCCGTTGTCATTATTGTTGTGGATCAAAGTTCAGAAGCGTGGACTCGCGAGGCTCTTTCTGCGAATCGATACGCGGCTGTCGGACGCAGCCAGCCCGGCCGGAGCGGCTGCGCTCGCCTGTAGCACAAGTCTGGCTGTTGGAGCAGCCAGAGAACACACCAGGTCCCACCTCACACATCTCCAGGAGGCAGGAGAGCTGCCCTGGCATGTCGGGAGGAACAAGTAGCCCAAGTTTGATGGCAGCTCGGAAATTCCTGCCCGGGATGGGTGGGAAGCAGCAGGGCAGACAGGTCCCTCTGGGCACTGGGTGGATGCTCGATGCTGAAGCATGTTGTTTTTCCCTGTTTTCCCTTTGATGACACTGTGGCTGGCTAAAAGGAGGGCAGGGAGAAGGGTGTGAGGGGATGGAAGCAGCAAAGGGGCTGGATTTGTGTTATTTTTGGGCTGAGGCTGAGATTTGAACACTGACTCGACTAGAAAGTGGAAACATTGGCTTAATGCTGCGGTGCAGCACCATGAATGTGCAGAATAAGGCTGTAGTCCTGCCCCAGATAAGGCCACAGCCCCCTGTACCCACAGAGAGCTCTTTGCAGGACTGGGACCATACCACAGGTGAGGACTGGTCCCCAGTATCCCAGCCCCCTCCTAGCCGCAGACTGGCATGTCTGGACATCCACCCTCCACGTGCTGTACTTCTGGCTGGTTCACCTCTTTATGTTGTGTATGTTTTAAGAACCAATAAAAATACTAAAATCATGTAAAAGCCATATGAAGTTATAAAGTATAAAATACAGATTCCCTCAGACTCTGTCCCTGATGTTTGCCAGCATGTCCCTGGGAACATGATGCCGTTTTCTGTTTTATTTTTTTAACAAAGAGTCAATAGAGCCAAGATTCCTGCTCATAATCACTCCCTTTTGTGTTTTTTTTTACTGCAGAGTTCTATATTTCCATCTACTATTTTAATATACTTCTTTGTATATCTTTATGTCTAAACTCAAGCAGACTTTGAGAGACTCGCACAGGTCCAGGTGGCAGTGCCTCCTCTGCCAAACGCCTGGCTGTTCCCTTAAACATAGGCTGGTGTCCTTGTGCTCACTGAGGTAATTTATAGATTGAAGTCTTCTGGCAGAAACACAAATAATTTTTCTCTTCTCATTTTTTCTTTGAGACTTTTATCCTAACTTCCCACGGAGAAAACATACAAATATTAGTGGGATCCTCCTCAGATTTCTGCCAAGATAAAAATTACAGCTCAAAGATGCAAACCACTAGAGATAATTTGCAACCCCTTCATTTTCAAGTGAGGATTGGAAGCTGGAATATGAAGTCAGTCTATCCTCTGCAAGACGCCACAAAAGCCACCGCAGGCACAGCCCACCACAAACGTGTACAATGGACAGAGGTTTTTAAGGCTGCTGGACAAGGATAACAAAAATCTTGTCAGGAAAAAATCCTGCAGGTTATTTACCCATTTGGGTAAATGCCAGGGTTGCATGGTGACAAACTCCTGTCCAGGATTTGTGGGGAGGTGTGGAAGCTGCCTGGGGAAGGTGTGGAGGCACTTGCATTGCAGGGAGGAGGCGTGTTGGGTTTGGGTGTGCTGCAGATCCTGTGTGTTTACACATTACACATGTTGCATATGGTTTTAATACATCTGATGTGATCGTGCTGTGCTGTCCAATACTCAGTTTAGATGGTTTTAAAGAGAACTTCATCTTAAAGAGATCTTGCACCTTCATTAGGTCTGTCCTGGCATAACACCCAGGAGTCATCTGTGCTCCACTGTGTTCCTGCCTGGATCCACTGTCTTTCCCTGGGCTAGAGATGTTTGAGATATCCTGCTCATCTGCAAAGGGGACAGGGGAGGTGTTAATGCTCCTATGCCATTTGTGGGATAGACATATGCACAAGGATCTGTCTCGTTACCTGTGCCAACAAACTGACCTCTATCTGGGAGTGTGCAGTTCATCTTCTGCTTTTGGAAGAGATTCATATTAGCTCAAGGAAGCTGAAGCCCACCTGCAGTCATGGACATGAAGACAAGCTTCTCCAGCACTTTGGCTTGGCCCTGTGTTGCCCTCTGCCTCAGCACTAGAGGTGACCCACAGAGATGCTCTCCACAAACAGTGATGGCCTCTGGAAAAACCCTTTTCATCACAAGTCCCTGCAGCTACACCACTTCTTGAAGATTATTCCTTAACACCAAGGATATGTTTAGCCTTAATCTTTATTTTGCTTATGTCTAAAGGTACAGGATGGTTCAGTATCAAGTGTCCTCTGGACATATGTAGGAAATGAGGCACCTGATTGCTCTGAACTGATCTGGCTTCATTGCTGGTGCAGTTTCAGCCCATTTTGCACATACTGGCCTGAGGCAAAGGCCTGGTGCTGGCAGCATCTCGTGTAGCCGTAGAGCAGGTAGAAGCTGGAGAACTTGTCAGGGCACGTGGGAACTTGTCAGGGCACGTGGGAACTTGTCAGGGCACGTATGAACTTGCACACCATGTGGTGACAGGCCAGCGCAAGGGATGGAAAGAGCTTAGCAGTTCTTTGGTCAGACCAGTCATAGAGCTCCCTGGAAGACAGCAGGTGAAGGGATGGACTGGAGCATCTTCACAGGGGCTAAAGCTGGAGGAAGCATAAAGGGTCTGTGCTGCCCTTCTGAGTCATGCAGAAGAGAGACCTTCACCCAGCACTTGATGCCTTCAGCAGGGACAAGTCTGGCTTTGCTGAGCAAGATTTTATTTTCCAGAAAGCTGTCCCAATGCTGATACAACATTGCCAACTGAGCACAACCAAGCTTCCCTCGGTGCTCAAGAAGCGTTTTTCAAAGATCGTTAGCTCTGACTTGGCTCAGCCATTTCCAATATTAACATCTCTGAAAACTGGTTTCCACTGTGGTTTTACATCTCAAACAAAAGCAGCAGGGAGGCCCCAGCCGAGTCTCCAGGGGTAGTCTGTACATGTTACAGAGCCAGTGGATTTCAGCAAACAAACCTGGCAACTGAGATGGTTCATCAGTCTCACAGCTGTGGCTGGCAGGACTCAAGGCAGCTGTAGCTGAGATACATGAGTATCTTCTATCTTTTGGTCACTTTGTCCAAATTCACACTGCTCTGTTCAATTCCAGTTCCTGCTTAGTAGTGGGATGAGCCAGTTGTCCCCTTGGTCATAAGAGAGAAATCGGAGCACCTGAAACACTAACACACAGCTGAGTGCAAGATCCACTGGAGACTTCAAAAATCACATCAGAGATGTGCACCTTCCCTGAGCTGCTGTCTCACATACTATCTCCTCCCAGTGCTTTCCATCTTCTAATGCAAACTTGTTGGCTTCACTTGATCTTGACTCTCTTTTGGACTTGGCCATTTGATCTTTGGTCAGCTTGTTTGAGCAGTAAGCAGCTGATAATCTCTCCTCCTGGCAGAGCACCAGGGACTGTTTGGGCATCTCTGTTCAGAGAGATGGGCTGGAGACACAGATCCTGGGATCAGAGGTGCAGGGAGCAGAAGTTGCCTGCTGGAGATCCAGGAATTCCATATGAGCAAAGCAGAACAAGGATATGTCTCCACAGTATGTGGGGAAACTGGGAGACAACACCCCATCAAAACCTGGCAAGACATCCAACAGCAATGCAAGTGTCACGGTGTACTCTGCCAAAATAAAAAACTGATTTATCTGCCAACCTGTCATTGTGTGATGGGATAGTGCCATGGAGCCTGAGATTCCCAAGCAATATTGTTGGAGAGCAAATGTGCATTTACAAAGGACCTGGCTGCCAGTCGATCCTGCTCTATGCAGCAGAGTACGAGAAGAGTCAAAGGTTGAAGTCACTTGTATGCAACCATCTACCTGGACACAGGCAAGCGATCCCTGAGAGTAAAACCCCAAAAGTGTTCCTCTCCCCTGCTTCTCTCCACCTACAGAAAATCCAGTATTTCAGCCCTTCCCTCAGAGGACAACTGATCCACCGGTGGCTGCGCGGAAGGCCCAAGCCAGTTGGCAGGAGGGAGGTGGTGGGTTTCCAGATGCTCTCCGTAGCTGTGTGCTGTGGTTTTCGTAATGTACTGGTTGTCATACAAGGCAGACATCTGATAGGGAGGTTTTTACAGTTCCAGGAAAGCAATTGGAGAGCTGTAGGTAATGAAATACAACATGCTCTGAAACAAGAAAATCCCTCGTTGTTCAGCAAAACTAGGAGCCGAGTTCTTTTCTTTTTCCACTTCCTTTATAACCTGAAATCCTATCTGCAGTGTCATTCAAGCCACGTCAGGACTCGGAAAGCTTTGAGCCAGATGCTCCAATGGTATAAATTGCCATAAACAATTACATCAGAGAAGATCTGGCTGCACGTACCGGCCCTGCTGCGTGGTGCAGATGTGCACCAGCAGACCAAAAGAGTTCTAAGGGCTAGTAAATTCTTTTGCTCTAATGTGACAAGGTCTAAAGTCCTTTTGTTTGCTCTCCAAGAGGGTAGAGTGACAGAGCTGGGATGGGGTGGAGATCTGAGAAGGTTTTTTGAGGGAACTTGCGGTGCTTTGAAAAGGATAAAGCCACTATCCAGCCCCGTACTGAGCACTGGGTGAACTCGTGGTTCTTGGCTCCAGTGCTGTGGTCTCAGCCATGCTGCTCCCCAGAGCAGCCACTCCACACACAGCGTTAGATGTTGTCTTGAGGACAGCATCCTTCCCATCGTGTTCTTTTTCTTCACCATCTACAGGCTACAATCTTGAAGTAGAGGAGGACTTGCTGGCTGGGATGGACCTTCTGGTCTAAGCTAGAAGGGTCCCTCCAGAAATGGCCCAGTGTGGTCACAGCTGAGATGTGGCTGTTTTCTGGGCTCTGTAATGCCAGGGCAGAGCAGAAGCTCATTCTCATCCGATGCACTGCTCTATTATAAAGTTGTCCAAACATCACTTACAACAGAATTTGTCCCAGAGTGGCTTTTTTTTTTTTACTCTTTGTTCTTTTCTGTTTCCTGCCACTGAAAACATGATTCAAAGATTTTCTGCAACAAAGCGCCTTGCTCTGCTGTGGCTGAATCCAGCCATTCACTCCGAACACATGAGCTCAGCGACAGCTGGCAACGCCACATCACTTACATGGCATTCAGCTCCCTGAAACACTGAAGGACAGTCCTGGAGTCACTTCTGGTTTTAATCTCTGCTCTCCATGCAGGAGTCTCTGCTTTTTTTGATAATGTGCTGAGCTGTTGTTTCTTGGAAAAGCTGTTTTGCTTGCCATGGTCTAGGGGCTGTCTGTGGAGCTCTTACTTGAAAGAAGTTTCTTAAACTCCCACGACTGGGGAGTGTGGGGTTACCCTCTGACTGAGCCATGGAAGGAATGGAGAATGCTGGGCTCAGTGTGCAGGGGCGGGCTGTGACCACCCCAACAGTGGGTCAGTGGTAACAGCAAGCTACTCGCACCTTTAATCTAGCAAATGAGTGTTGTTACTCCTGATCTTGCCCTTGAATAATGCGTTAGCAGTAGAGGCACAAAGTAGTGAAGTGACTCGCACAGGGTCATGCAGGAGGTTGGCTGGTGGCAGAGGTGGACCAGCAGCTCCCCAGCCCCATTCCTGTGCCCTGTGCAGGCTCAGTATAGGATGTATTGGCCCATGGGGCCAACACATCTCAGCAGATGTTTCTACAAGGTAGCTGTGCTTGTCAAAGAGAATAGGCTCTTTGCTGCAGAGCTGAGTGTCTCCTGGGCTTGTGGGTGACCCAGATCCCAAGCCACAGTTATCCCTTCAAAGCAGGAGGAGGGGACACAACAGGACACACTCTTTCTGCCCTCTGCCTATCCTTTCCAGTAGCAGCTACATCAGCAGGGCCAGTTCCTATACTGGAGTCTAGTTTCTATAGCTGGAGGTGCCTGCACTTGGCCATGGTGTGATTGTGTGACAGCCTTGGAGTATCATTACTCATGTGGACCAATATCTAACAAAGCCACAAGCAGGTATTTGCCTTGCATCAAAAATCAAAGGGGAATACAGTTGCTCAGGAATGTGGTCAAACGTGTAGTTAAGTTCTCTGCATGAACAGGGCCAGACCAAGGGTCAGGGCGAGTGCCTCTCCACATAGCTGCAGGCCAGAGGTCTCTCTCCTTCCCCTTCTAGAAGTGATGTTGTCATGCCGGGACAACGCTGCCCTTAGCTGCAATCAGCTGCTTCCTTCGCTGCGATAATCAGTGCATTGCTGATGGCTCAAGGTTCAGCCTCTTCTGTGGAAGTCTAAACATCCCATTTTATGGAGAGGTCTATGCTGGATTTTGTTGTTTGGGAGATTATGATGTTATTGTGGTTTGGGTTTTTTTCCCCCCTTTGTCTGCTATTCTGGTATCTGTGACTCAGCCCACTAAATCCATTGAAACTTTTGGAGTGGACCAGGGTTGCCTGGGAATCCTGCAGGGAATCACAGATCTCTCCCAGTCCCCAGGGAACCCCTGCTCGCAGTGACAGAGGTTGCTCTCCTGCAGCCGAGGGGCCGTTCGCCTTTGCAGTGGAGTCAGGCAGCTCTGCCTGGTCTCTGTGCTGCTCGGGAAGGCAGGCTGATCCCAGCTGGTCTTCGTTTAGAGTTAATAGGAGTCAAAATGAGCCAGAATTTGAAATAAATCCCATTGACTTGGCACGGTTTCTTTCCTGACTCAGACGAAGGAGACGTACTTTTTGTGCAGTTACTCCAAGATTCCCCTCCTTATTGCAAGAGAGGATTTCATTCTCCTCCTCTTCCACAACCTCAGGGCATCTGTGTCCTTCAAAAATAAGATATTAACCCTTAGTGTTTGGGGGAGGAAAAAAAGACACAAGTAGTGCTCATTAATTTAAATTAGAGTTAGACTGCCCAAGTGGTCTGTCTGCTCCTTTCTCCCTAGTTGTCAGCTTCCAACACTGGCTAATTCTTTGGAGTGATTTGGTGTCATCATGTATGAAAGCCTCACAGCTCAGTGGGGATGAGGGTTTGCACTTTTCCTGTACTTCCCACCCACCTGTTAAGCCTTTTGGTGGCACCTTCATCTCCTGTGTTGCCTTAATGATTATGAAATAGAGGCAAAGAGGAGAAAAAAGGGGATTTTCCCAGAAACAACAAATTAGTGGCAGTTCAGGGCTATGAGACCAAGCCAGACCAGCTCAGAGCACACAGCACTGCTCTGTACGTATTTTCCTTTGCTGCCTTACACTGTAACTGGTTAGAAAAACCAAGTTAAATAAATGTCCTCATCTGCACATCCAAAAACGGCATCTTCCCGAGCAGCATCTGCATGCAGGTGAGAACTTGCACTAAAGCAGAGAGTCTGAGATACAAGGTTTTGTTTTGGATTCCACATTTTAAGCTGAGGAACTCAGCTGAAAGGAAAGTCATAGTGACTCTCTAGCTGTAGTCTTTCCATCTGAGATCTTTTTATAGGATTTCTCCATCTCACTTTTTCTGTGAATTCAGCCAGCCAGCTCTACCTGCACTCACCACTCAGGTTTCCACAAGCAGACCATTACTTCCCAGTGGTCCCAGTGAAGCCCTCTGAACCTCACAGTACAATTGGGTCTTTCTTCTCAAGAACAGTTGAGTCTTTCTTCTTTCCCCATACTCATTCAGGAGCTGCTGCCCTGTCTCCTCCCCTTCCAAACTACTGCTAGGCAGAGTGATTATGAAATGTGTTTCTTATAAATCCGAAACATTTATGTCTTCAAATGCCCAGTCCCAATAATCCCACTAATTTCCTGAGTGCTTGTGAACTGTCCTCCATGGGGGGAGGCTTCTCTCGATCAAAGTTTATTAAGTAGAGGTTCTCATATGGAGACGTTGCTGAGCAGTAGGAAATGATATGGGGCTTTTTCATTTCCCTTTAAATGAGCTCGCTGGCTGGGCCCTGAACAATATGGGCATGGTCATCCTATGTTTCATGCTTCCTACCTTTATTGCTGCTTTCACTTTTTTGCCCTTTGTACACCCAGTGCCTCAAACTGTCACTGGTTTTTTTCACTGTTTTTTTTCCATCACCATTGGCACTTTCTTTTCTTTACTCAGTAGCTATATTCTGGTTCTTCTATTTCTTCCTGCCTCATTTTTGATAGGGAGGAGGGACCTCAGAGTTTCACTCAATGACACCCAAACAAATTCAAAAATATGTTCCTGCTCCACAACAGCCCTGAGTAACCCTGAACCTGCCTGAGAGAGGCTTTGGGAAGCTACCTCAGTACCATGCCCTCGTAGAGCTTCTCTGTGGTGCCGTGCTGTAAGCAAAGCTGAAACCTGTCCCAGCGTGCCGAGAGCCACGGCTTCCCTTGAGTCAAACCAGGACAGTGAGTCACGTCCCGGTAACCACTTCCCCAGATCTCGTGTGTGTAGCAGAGCATCACTGAGTGTGGGGGAAGTTTGGGTCTGGATTTTAACACTGTTTGGCTCCGTTTGGGGCATATCTCTCTGCAGTTCATTCAACTTCCTTATTTTGTTTTTCTGGATCTCGTTGTCGTAACATAGATTTCAACTGTTGGTGTCTTGAGAATTTAAAGCTGGGCTGCCTATCTGTTTGCTCCCAGCAACGTTACTGCTGTGCCATGCAGGAGACCTGACTTTCCTGCTGAGGCCATCAGCTGCTAAAAGCCTCTTTTTTCCTTACTCATTAATCAATTTGCATCGGAAAATAAATCATCCAGCTTTTCCCTTAGGGGAATATCTACAGCCATACTAAAAAAACCCTTATAAAATTGAGTCCTTACTGAAGCTGGCAATGACATTTTAAACATGCTAGACCTAAGATAATCATTTTTGGCTTTCTTTGGATATTTTAGCATACCTAAAGGCATGTGACTTTGTAAAACCACAGCTTTCCGCTGTCCCTGGTCACAAATACCATCATCTTCTGGAGGTGCTGAAAATGCTTCTCTAGTGAAGAGGGCAGTATATAAAAAGAAATCACCATTTTAAAATAATCCTGCTCACGGAGGAATCTTGGAAAGAAGATTTGTTTTCTCAACAAACTGGTAACCCAAAGCATACAACAAAATGCATACAAACCTCGAGAAAAAAAAGCATCAAGTGTTTAGTGCCTTGGCACACTAACCCAACCGATCTGAATCCAGCAAAAAGACCTTGGAATTCATTATTCTTATGTATAGGCTTTTGTATATCTTCTGCCCCTCGTTGCTGTCTCTGCTAAAGAGATTAGGAACCCTCAGAACTTCACATTGCATTGAAAGAGGCACCAAAAGATACTGGAATTCCTGGTGTACTTTGGACATCCTGGATGAAGATACAATCTCACTGAGTTTTATTTTTGTTCTCTTCTTTTTTTCCCTTATTCTGGCCTTTATTTTTCCATCTCTGGACAGATGAGTCAGGAGAATGGAGAAAAAAAGGATCTGACCTTTTTTGAAGGCTACCAAAGTTGTTGCTGGACTTGTTATTGCCTGTGTAACGTGTGGCGTGTGGCAGCGTGGTGATTTCTCGGAACTGTGCAAACCATTGCGTATGTGCCCAGTGAACGTCTGGGATTGCAGCAAACACCAACCACATCTGGAACATCACAAGTAGAGATATCACATATCTGGGAACCCCAGACAAGTGTTGAACTGCCTCTAAATTCATCTGGGCAAAATTCCTGCGCAGTTGGAGAAAACCCATCCAGGAAAATCAGACATATGGTAGGCTTCCCGCTCACCAGCAGAGCTCTGCTGGCCAAAGTCCTAGAAAGCATGCTGGTAGAGCACAGAAATATCCTTCGCTGATAGATGGAGCTTACTCCGTTTGAGGAGGTGACTCAGGCTGCAAGATCCAAGCCACGTCTCTGCTGATGGTGTCACCAGCATGGTTTGACCCATTTATTTATACCAGAAAAGCTTTTAACAGGCAGATGAGAGCTAACAGCAGTGAGGGAGGCTCAAAGGAAGATCTCTGTGGTTTATTGCAAGTGACAGCTGGTCTCACTATCACTGACAAGAATCAGAGATGCTGCCAATTTAATTTTTTTTTTCTCCAGCAATGAAGAAGGAGCCACACCCCAGCTGGAGGACCCAGGAGAGCCTTCTGGAGTAGATGAACATCCCTTCTCAATGAGGCCAATGCATCATAAGGGGAAAAGCCAGTCCAGGCAGTTTATTAAAGTCCATATCCATGTTCAGATTCCACCAACAGGCAAAGACAAACTGAAGGAACCCAGAGAAAGCCGAGACCTTGTTTGAACATGGCACAGATTTTTGTGGATTGTCATGGTTTAACCCTGTATCTGTACTTCATTATTGTGGACACAAGCATGAACTTGAATGCTGGCAGATTTTAGGAGCAATGTGAAAATTTTGTTTCTCAGACAGGAAGATTTAAGGCCTTGAACCTGTCTTGTCAAACAGCAAAGACATTTCCCAGTGCAGGGGAGAAGCAAGTTTCAGTCATTGCTTCCATGGGAGGTGTGTGCAGGTGAGGGAAACCAGGCTCTTCTTCAAACTCTTCTGAAGTAGATGTGAGATCCCCGTGACCTTCCCTGTGAACAGTGTCTATCTGCCCTGAACAAAGATAAAAGGATACATCTCACCAATGCACTGGTATCTGCATCTGTTACAGACAGTGCAACACATCCTCATCGCAGAGCTGGAACTGTGACCTGGCGGTGCTTGGTTCAAGAGCTGTTACAGCACAGCAATTCAGGAGCACATCTGAGTGTGCAAAATGACTCTACTGGAGAAGATCAAGAGCTTGGCCATCACCAGGGCCAGGAACAGATTTATCTTAAAACAGACTTTGACCTATTTGCCAGAAATATCTATTGCCCGTGCTTCCAAAAGATCTTAGTGCACAGTCCAGGGAGAGTGATGGAAAAACGCTAATTAGCAATCCCAATTGTGTCTTTATCCGTTCACATGTTGTTTTGACAGTAAACTTTTGTGAATGATTCCACTATTTTCATTCCAAATCTTCAATCCACTAAGCATCACTGTATTCCTGCAAAACAGGGTCTGTGAGAGGTATTGCTGCTTTGCTACACGCATCATGACCGATACATGGGGAAGATGAGGGACCTGGTACCAGGTCCAGTGGTGAGCTAGCTGCAGAGCTCCTTGGGGATGGCCATGTCCCAGGCTGATGCTTTCATTAATGGGGATTTCTCTGTACTCCTGTCAAAAGTGTAAATCACGTGGGTGACGCTGGAGGCTTGACACCCACAATTCATCATGTATAGTGGCTGCTCAGACTCTGTGGGAAAATAATTCCAAAAGTGATCTCTTGGAAAGCAGCAGCAAAAAATAGCAAACAAAAGCCCTGAGCAGTATGGAAGAGACAACAGAACAGGACTCGTGTTCTCCCCGGCAGGGACCTGTCCTTTGTGAAGCTCTAGGTGGGCTCTTGAAAGGTTTGACTTGGGTAAAACGGAGCTCTTCCCTTTGGGGAAATGAAGAACTGGCACAGTTCTTTAGGGCTATAATAAGTTGAATTGCTCCTTAGTGTTAAGAACAGGCAGTTACAAGGTCCATGTTTCAGATCTGGGTGAAAACCCTCCAATACAGCTAGCTTTATACATTGCTTTTGTTCAGCTGAGACTGCAACACCAACAATGGTGCAAATTCCACCTTCCTAACCGGGAGGCGGGAGAGCAGAGGGAGAGATGCCGTGCTGGTGTGTAGATGCTGTTGAAAAGTTTGTCACCATTGCCAAAAAGCATGAGTTATTTTCTTCAGTGATACTTTTGCTTCTTTCTGTCAAATCCAAAATATGTTGTCTGCCTTGCAGCCAACGAGGTCAAACACTGAAACAATGAACTCTCTGGCTCCCTGAGGAGCATGTGCTAAACTTAGTTGCTCATCACAGCTAATTTCTGCTGCGTGCGTGCGAGGAGGGGTGGCAGATCCTGCTGCCTGGGAGGCACCCGTGCTCGGTGCACAAAGCAGGACAGCATTTCTGTCTCTCATTGCTGTGGCTCTCACCTGGTTTTGCATCCTATTCCGTTTCTAGATGCCTGATCAGTATATTGTGATTTCTGTGTGCTGTGTGTTGCAGTAATAATAGAAATAAAGGGGATGTTTTTGCACTGTGAGCAGAAAGCTGTGTGTGGCAGGCAGATAAAAAATGAAACCACTTTTTACAAGGTAAAAATAGGGAGAATTGCTGTTGAGGCAATGGTTCTACTGCCAGTATCCTAAAACCATATAAAAAGTATTGATATCCAATTGAGTGCTATAGTAGATGGTGAAAGATACAACTCTGTGAAGCAACGGTGCACAGATGGCAACTCTGTCTGCAGACCAGAGGAAACATTTTGTGGGAGTCAGAGTAAATGAGTTTTCCATATTTTAGCCCTTTCTGTAGCAGTAGCTGAGTAGGTACCATTTTTTCAGTTAAGTGGGTGCTGTCTTCAAGGAGCTCTTCTGAGATTCTTCTTTTGCATCCTTGAGGACAGACAGACACATCAGGTGGCAGTTTTCCATCACCTGCCTGTCTTTGATGTGTGATCTGAAGATGAAAAATATCACCTTTCAGCCATGTTGCCCTATGGTCACCTGGGCACAGAGATCTTTTTAAGCAGTGAGGTTTCCTTCTCCTCCATGTGTTGGAGCAGCTCAAGCCATACTGTGGCTGTAGTTACCTGTGAATGGCGGCCTTACCTGCATGACTTCCTAGCCTCCGTGTTGGCTCCTGTGGGAATAGGGTAGGATGGGAGATGATGCTCTCAGGGTTGAGAGGGTTGAGTGTTCTAGGCAAGTGGCCTGGGAGTGATTGCTTGGGATGGAACTTCTTTGCTTTCCCATTCCAACAGCTTTTTTTTGCTCTCTTAGGGACCAGAAGGGAAGCCAGGAAAACAGGGGGAAAAGGGCAAGCCTGGCCAGAAGGTAGGAACATCTCCTGTTGATAACATTTCCTCCTCTGGATCTCCCTTTCTTTGCTCATCTTTGATACTTATTTGTAGAAGCTGTTTTGTCCTACATTGATGTCAGTGCCTTTGTTCTGCAGGGCAGCAAGGGCTACCAGGGACAGCTCGGCGAGACAGGATCTCCAGGGAAGGAGGGGCCGAAGGGGAACCAAGGCCCTAAAGGATCCCGAGGTACCCTGGGACCTATGGTGAGAAGAGCTCTGCAAATGGTTGAACACAACACGCAGAAACATGACTAGCAGTGATGGGCACAGGCCTGAATGAAGCAGAGAGCCCAACAGAGGCTTCAAAGCACAAAAAGTGAAATGGTTTTAGATGGGTTTAATTGACCAATACAGCTTAACACTTGCTCTGAACAGTGCAGGAGAGACTCCATAGTGGCGGTTATGTTGGTGCCCCGTGAACCCAGCTCACGTTGCATCATGGCAGTTCTTCACAACTCCCCAGATGGGCTGAAATATTGGGGATTTTTCTTGAGAAGGGAGTGAGCTGATAAGCTATTTTTTGCTAAGATCTTTTCCTTTGAGACTGCACACTCATGGCAAGAGCTGCTTCCAAGTCAAATTGTGTTATTATAAGGAACTCTGCCTTGGACTTCTGCCCTCTTTCTACACCCACTCTTGATCTACTTATCTAAAACAGTTGCAGCAAGAAGAAATATTGCATGGGAAAGGGTTTGAGTTGGGGACTGAAGGTGAGGCTTTCAGAGACAACAGCAGTAGTGCAGTAGAGAGGGAAGAAAGTTAATTCACTTTAGGTACATGAGACAAAAACATTGGGACAGCAGTGGTAAGTAATAAATACCTCCTTATGCATCCCAGGCTGGTAAAGAAACCTCTTGCACTATATTTGGTAAAACTTAGTGAAAAAGCAGGAGTTATTTATGAAGCAGGAATCACGGTGATGTTTCAGAACAGTAGCAAATGAGTGATGGAGTAACGGCTCCGCCAATAGTGTTTTCCTGCACTAAAAATTATGGCCTCCCCATATATCCTCCCTTCATACTCTTTGGCAGAGCCCCCATGGGTTGTTTCACAAGGAAGTAATGCAGTATCAGAGCAGCAGCCTATTGAACTGAACGTGTCTCTGCAGTCTATCTTGTGGAAAGGACTTTTTTCCATGCTAAATGGGATTATATGGAAAGTTTGCAATTCACTTTAATCTGATTTAAACCCTTTTGTTCAGTCTGCTAAAGATGCAATAAACAGCTCTTGCAGTGCCCTCTTCACAACCTAGAAAATTCCTTTCTTGGCCTCAGAATCCACACTGAAAGGTTTCCTCCCTGCAGTTTAAGATTAGGTCATGTATGAGAGTGGTCTCGCTGGTGGACTTCCTAGAACAAAGCTAATTTGGATATAAAGACGTCCAGAAGGGCAGATGAAGAGCACACACTATGCAGCCATTTCTGGTAGCAAATCTGAATGAGGTGGGGAACCTATTGCTACAGGGTGGCAAAGACATAGACTGGACTCCCAGAGTCACTCTCCAGGTGTAAGACATTAAAGCCAAGCAAGACCATTTCAGATGGCTGCAGCAAAACTCACTGGTGGCCAGGAGAATGGGTGGCCACACTTCTATGTGGTGCTGAGCTTTGCTTTGCATAGCCCAGTGCATCTTCTTCTTGTGGGGTAATACCCACGGGCTTCTCTCATGGTGCTTTCTGTGCTCACCTCTCCAGGGTGCTCCAGGAAGGATGGGTGCTCAGGGAGAACCTGGCTTAAAGGGTTACCAGGTAAGGATTTTCTTTTCATCCTTCATCTTCTATCTGTTCTCAAATGCAATGAAACAGCCACTCCAGGCTGCAAAATCATTCTTAAACTATGATTTATGTCTGATCTTGAGTTCAGTTCTTTTTCTAGTCTCCATTTGCACCATCACAACTTCCCCAGATGCATTTGCTTCATCTCTGCCATGACCCATGTGTCCCTCCGAAGCTGGGATGCACAGCACAGAGCTTGCAAGATCTGGCAGGAAGCAAGGGAGGACCTTCAGTCAAACAGCTCTTTTCTGTCTCCTCACATGCTGTCTGCTCTCCACAGGGCCATGCAGGACCACCAGGGCCAATTGGACCACCAGGGCCAAAGGGGGAAAAGGTAAGTTCACAGAGTTTAGCCATCTCGTCTTCCATTGGCATGGAAGCTGAGCTGATGTAGAGACAATTGCCCCACTGCCATAACATCCATGCATCTGCACTCTCCTCCTCTGCCTGCAGCAGAGGCAGAGGTGTCTCCTCTACAGCACGGCCACCAACATAACTCCTGATGCAGCTTTACTTCTGCAGATCAGGGCTGGGACACCCGTGCCACTAGCACATGCTTTCCAGACACCATGTGCCCTTGCACCAGTGGCTGAGCCACCAGCGTACGTTCTGGGGACGCGTTCTTCCTGCATCCACAGAAATTCTGCTCAATCCCTAAGACAAAAGAAATGGGACTAGTAGCTTTCTGTGACCAACTCAGAATAACACCCTGTGCGAACTAGTTAATCTTCAGCAAGTTGCCCATCTGTGCTTAAATCAGCCCATGGTGTGTTGTAAGTGAGGCAGAACTGGTCTCCTCTCCATTGCCCTTGCTCCATTTTCCTCATCGCTCATCCTCCCCCTCTCCTCGACGAGCCCCCTTGCCACAGCTGGCCTGAGTCAGAGCCCTCTTTCCATAGCAGCTTTCCCCTTGTGTTTTTCCCCTTTTGCTGAGTCAGCACAACCATAACCAGTTCAGGCTGGAGAAGTGACTCATGCTTTAATGGTTTCCTGTCGGCAGAGCTGGCTGCTCCTCCAAGGACAGCCCAGCTGGAGTTGGCTGTACTCGCAGTGCTGCTGGAGCCCCTCACGTGCCTTCAGTAGTGGCAGTGATGCTCCTTCCCTTGGTGTGGGAAGAAATGATGATAATTGGGACTGGTCAGTTGTGGGGTCGCCACAAAGAAGAAAGATACATGAATCATCTTCACTACTTTTCCACCTCCCCATCACCAAGAGAGCTTCTGGCTTTCCCTCTGCACACAGGTGGGATTGCAGCTGTACGTGTGCAAGCAGGAGCTTCATTGCTTATAAAAGGAGTCTGTGGGACAGAGATGCCAAGGGCTTATCTTTGCTGGGGCTCTGGATGTGTCCTTTCAGCTCAGGCTCCTGGGTGCAGGACACCCCGTCCATGCTGTTCCCTATGCTCTGCCTGGGGACTCCTTGTGCAGTAGTGAATCTCTGTGCTGGTGGCTGGGAGTCAGTGGGGCAGGGTGAACTGTTCCGTTAAACCAAGATCTTCACGTGCCTCAGAAACTTTGCTTTGGGCATGAACAATAGTCACACTGCTTTTTGCTCATTTCCTGCTGCTGAAACACATCCATGGAACAGCTGGTGATGTTCCTGCTGCTCCACATCTCCATCGCTGCCTTGATGAATTTCCTTTCCACCCCAAACCTTTCTAACACTGACCCATCTGCTTGCCAAGCTGCACCTCTTGCTCTTCCAGACTTCAGCAGCATTGCTCCTCAGGTGTATTCTACTGAGTGGCCATGCAGGAAGTGGCAGGTGTTAGCCAAGCACGACCAGCCCAGGATAATAATGCGAGAGCTCATGACCAAGCCACATTGTCAGTTGAGAGCCTGGCCAGAGGTTTCTCACAGTCCCACTGTTGAAATTTGAGCATCCTGGCAAAAAGTAGTGAGTCCTGACTACCAAAAGCAAGATCAGCTCTTGACCTTACAGCAGAAGGTGTAGGAGATATGCAGATACATATTGCTCTTGTTTAAATAGTGGCTGCTTTTTCATTTGTAAACAGTGAAAGCTGTCTTCTTGAAAGCTCACATCATTTCAGTAGTAAATGGTCCCCAAATCATTAATCTGAAGTGTGCAGTGAAACACTCTCCCCTCCACCAACAAAGGGACACCAGGAGAGCACTCTCTCAGAGATAACATGGATCCTGTGGTATCAGAGCACAGCAACGCTGATGATAAAATGAATTCTACCTGCAAGTATCCAAGCTGAAGCCTGACAGAGGCACTAAAGCATCTAATGCATCCTGCCGAGAACAATCAGACCTGTTAATGACCATTGACAGCCAGATCTCACTCACATCTTCCTGGAAGGTCAGCAGATCTGTTGGCACCTTGCTGGAGAGCAGCTCCAGCTGAATGAGGAGAGCACAGCATCGCGTGCTGAGCTTCCAGCACTGTTTCCTGCAGCATCCAGGTGCTCCACAAAAGTCTTCCATATAAGTTTTCTTGTCCATCCTTCCTTCTTGTCTCCTAAGAGTTGCCTGGATCTCAGCCTATGGAGAGACAGATTCCTTCCCTTGGGACATCTGTAACCTCGCACACGTGTGTAAACATGAAAATGGAAGCCTGAATCCGAGAAACCAAGAGGAAATGAAAACGGGACCGTGACTGCTCGGTGCGCTTTAAACAACGCATTAAACTGAGCTGTGCTGACGGAGGAGGATGTATAATGGTGGGGAAGGTCTTCCCTTTTCCAGAGAAGAAAGTGGCTTGGTGAGAGGCATTATTGTGGAATCCAGCTCCCTTGTGCCATACCAGCCAGCTACTCCACCACATTTAATATGTCTACAGCTCCTCAAAGAGGCCTTGCTCAGAGCAGACGCCTGCACTTGGCAGCTGCTTAAAGCAGTCCAGATGGGATCCTTTTAAAAATTACAAACTGGTGTATCTCACTTTGGGACAGGAGCCAACAACAACAAGCCTTCCCTTCTTCTCCATGCATTTTCCATTTGTATCCCAACATGTTTACTTTGCTGCCCTTTAACTTTTTTTCACTGCAACTTTCCAAAGAATTAGCACAGACCTTTCATCTCCCTCTTGAGCAGCTGAGGCATCAGGAAGTCCTGGAGGAGCTCAGCCTTGCAGTCCTAGAGCTGACCAGGCTGTAGGATTTTCTCAGTTGAAAGACAAAGGACAAGGTGGGAATTAGACTCAAGGGGACACAAAGCCACAATTCAGCTTTGGGGCGAAAGTCTGTGAGTCTTGATGCTCTTCAAGGGTCCCCAGAATTATGAAATGTCTTTGAGTTTGTCATGCTCATCTCAGCTCCCAAATGGCAAGGTGTTCACATCCTGTTTGGGAAGAAGCAGTCAGTGCCAAGGCTTCTGCATAGTAACACGTATACTGGGATTCTTTTTTCTTTTTTCCCTGAGACTTGAGAAATGGTGGCTTTGTTTCCCTTCTACCCTGCATTCCTTCGATAGTGGCTAGAAAGCAAACCAGTTGCCAGGTATTCTGCTGCTGACTTCAACCAGCAAATTCAGTAGCACTGGAAACTGTTGGCAGAGCCTGTTAGGCATTGCTTTCCTTCCTACTCTGCTACACAAATTTCTCCATCCATATTTCTCACTATGATATTCTCAAGCCGTTTTGGCACAGTTCCTCCCTATATATTTTTTCTACTATGGTACCTCCCCAAAACCCCAGACAAGCGTGCTGGAGTTCCCCACCCAGCACTCGATCTCTTAAGGACGGTGTAACCATACCCTGTGAGTGCAGATGAAATCCTTCAACGTTCAACCAACACGTGTTGCAGCAGCAGAGAAAGAAAACGCCACTGTCACCAAGCATGTACTGGAGAGAGATGTACTGAGCTCTTTGCTGCCTGTTGAGGTTAACTGCAAGAGATTTGGACAAATCTTGAGCCTGATTCTACCAGGTCTTCTGGTCTTCTCCCAGAGACTGCATCACTGAGAAATTGCCCAAGCACCCTTACTATCAGCAACTGCAACTCAAAAAGATGAGAGTAGCCCAGAGTGAAAGTCAAAGACAGTTGTAAATACACCAGAAAAGGATGATGCAACCACTGAGTATTACAGAAGTCTGTGGAAAACTTGGCTCTACACAACTATGGAGATTTGGATGTTCAAGGCTCTAGGAGCACCCCAGGCACTCCAAACACAGCAGCTCCATTCTGCAGAGCCCCACAGACCTCTTCTCTCCAGTAGCTGCAACATCAAAGGAGCTCTGAGACATGTTCATGCTAAGGAGCCAGAGTGCTAGAGACTCAGTAATGTGAAGTAGCCAAAAACTGGAGGAGCTGGAATGTAGCTCATTTCTATGGGGAGCAAAGAAACAGCCGTCTCTGAGCTGGGCTCCAGAGAAAATAGGACACCGTGACCCCGAGTGACTTATACAGCAGAATTAAAAAATATAGTGTCTGTGTTAAGTCTTGAGGGATCTCTCTGTGGATGTTTTAGAGAGACCTCAGTTATAAATAATCTGGGTGATATTATCTACCAGCCAAGCCATGATCTCTGAGCTCTTGCTGTGGAGCATCTCATAAACGACTGGAGCTGCTCACGCAGCGCGTGGGTAAGGGGCTGACACTCTCACCTGATCAACTGTAAGACAAGCCCACACTGGTGGCACACAACCACGGAGCCCATCCAGACCACCCTTGCTCCTATGACAGCCCAGGCAGCACCCAATGAGGGTGGGGAAATGCTTGATTAGAGTCTGGTTTGACCATCAGCAATAAAATTCAGAGACAGCGAACTATTTCTGATATTGTTGTAATTGCATGCTTCTTGCTTAGTTTTAGGAATTGTTGAAAATAACCCTTTGCACCTGGTTCCTTAGGGGGAGTGGTTAGACCAGGCAGAAGCCACCACCATAGAAACCAGGGAAGCAGTGTGAAGAGTCAGTGTACTCCAGGTTGTGAAACAAACAAAAAGTTTACACTTTCTTTGGATGAAAAGTTAGTAACTTAAACAGAAGCTTTGACTTAGGAGCTCATGGAGGACTGGATCGGGTCTGTACAGAGCATCTGCCATATAATCTGCTGTCTATATTAATGCTTGTGTTTTTATTCACAGGGAGAACAAGGTGATGATGGGAAGGTAGAAGGCCCACAAGGACCACCTGGAGACAGAGTAAGATGTTAAATCCCTTCTCTTAATCAATGTTGGCTTGATTGTTGCAGGTAGATTAGCTGTGTTGCTTCCTTACTTGTAGAACATGCACAGGCCATTGTGATATTGTGGATGACAGATTGTTTACATCCATCTTATGTCTTTGTTGTGTTGTTGTAGGGCCCTGTTGGTGACAGAGGTGATCGAGGAGAGCCTGGAGACCCTGGTTATCCCGTGAGTCTTATTCCAAATACATGATTCAGAAATGTTTGTCTTGAGGAAGTGCTTCCAATCTGAATCAGCCCACATGAGGTCTACCCTTTGTCAGTACTCATGATTCATAACCTCCTGTTATCCTTGTCAACCGCTGCACATGGCTGTGTTTCAAAGAAGTAATTCAGATATCTTTACCTGAAGTGGGAAAAATTTTGCTGAAGTCAATTGTAGGTCCTGCAGGTCAGCATCTCGCAATGCCATGCACCTGCCTGAGAACAATAAACTGCAAGAATGAGCAGGACCATCTCATCAGAGGTGTTTGTGATCATCAAGGAAATACGCTGGGGAAGGTGTCTACAAGGGAGGTCATGTCAGTGCTGGACAAAATTCAAGACTGATGTACCCATGGCTGTAGACTTTTTAATGGGGAGATCTCTGTTAACTTGGAGGTTTGGAAGCTTCCAAAATCATACTGGGGTTTCTCTCAAAAGCAAGACCAGGGTTATTAATTGTTCCCTTGTGCTCCTGATGCCCTCTTTGCAGGACTTCTCCAGTTGGTTAGTGTTGATCTGCAAAGGCTCTATGGACTAAGTCTTACCTCCATCCAAAAGCAGCTGGTCAGAGTGACCCATTACAGAAATGTACAGAAGAGTTTAAATTCACCAGGGTAGCAGTGCTGCTGACGTATTTTGTAGGACAGCAGTCTCCAACTGTTGACTTAAATTAATGCTGGGTGTATTTAGGGGTGCATTAGAAAGCTTGCTTTCTTGTTTAGATGGTGATTAGCAGTTCCTCCTAGCTACTTTCCAATTCCTATCCATGGGAGCATGTACACAACCCACCACCTTCTACATTTCTATGTGAGCAGAATGCAGATATGTGTATCTTCTCCTGCTCCAGGCAGCATGTTACTCCCATTTTTGTTTCCCGTTGTCACAAAAATACGAGTTCCTTCTCTGTTTTTTATTTCAGGGTCAAGAAGGGCTTGATGGAGAAAGAGGAAAACCTGGACAGCAAGGCTTACCTGTAAGAGATGCTGCTTTACTGTAAGCTACCCAGTGTCACATGCATGGGAAAAACAGATTAAGAAAAGAAGGAAGGTAGGAAGGGCTGCAGTAAGGAACGTGTGGTGAGCTGTGAAGTGCAACGTGTGCATTTCCATAAGCCAGGCCTGTAAAATGGGCATTTTGAGTCACGTGTTGAGACTAAGAAATGAGTGGTGGAACAGAGGACAATCTCTAAAGTCTTTCTCCAAACCTTTTCTGAACAATCCAAGAGGGACTAGAAATCTTAGGAGATGGGCAGTGGGAGATGACAATGACAGTGGGAGGGTCAGCTTGGAAATGTTACATTTGGCATGCTGCTGGTGAGAGCTGGTCCAGTATGAGGTGAGACCATGTTATTCTTCCTTCATGGTGTTTCCTCTCAAACCAGTGCATTTTTTGAAAGACTAAATTAAATGCAAATTTAAGGGAAGGACTTTTTATTTCCTTGCTATATACAGCAGCAACTAATTTGTACATTTGACTATTGCAACTGTGAGTGCAGCAGCACATTAAATGTAGTTTGTATTGGGAAACAAAGTTGAATCAATTCCCATTCTCTGTAGGTCTGCTAGGAAGAACAAAAGATTTTATTATGGGGTAAAATCTTAGTGGTCTGTCATATGGCCTAGAAATGGGTAGAGCTGCTGCATTCCCCAGTGGATGTAGTTTATTCTGAGGGGTGGTAGCCCCTTGGATGTCAGTCTTTCACATGGAAGCAGGAGCTTTGGATTGTCTTTCATAGAGAGCCATTAGAAACATGTGGCTCAGAAACAAGCTGAAGAAGGAGAGCTCTACAGATGTGTCCTTACTTACCATTTCTTTGACATTAGTCCAGAATTTGCCCCTGACACAAATACACACACACAAAAAAACCAGTAAGAGAGCAGTGAAATACCCTCTCTGCTTTACTCTTCCACTGGTGGCTCTCTAACATCTGACATACAGGCAAAACCAGGGAAAGGGCTGCAGCCTGTAAAAGGGAGGCAGGACCAACACTAAAGATGGAGTCACTGTGTAAACTACTCGTTCTGCACATAGTTTCTGCAGTTCCTTTCTCAAAACAAGCTCCTTCCTGCCCACTTCCCAGCACTGTTTTCCAGGCACCATCTGGAATTTAGTGAATGGTTTCCATGAATACCAACACCACCCAAGCAAGAGGGTAGCATTGCTGCTTCTCCAGTTGACACCCTGTTAAATGCTGTCTGGGGACAGTTCCTTGCTCCTTTTTCCCCAGGAGGCCTGTCTGAGCACAGGCTGTTCTCCTGAATTGTTTCCATACGGTCAGCGTTGTTGGGGCACACAAAAATGCTGTTCTTTGTACTTCATGAGAGATGCTGCCAGAAGAGAATTTCAAGCAGATTTTTCTTGCTTGTGTTTTGTAGGGGGATCCTGGACCACCAGGCCAGCCAGGAGCAAAGGGATCCAAAGGTGATGTGGTAGGTTTCAGCAGGGTGGATTTATTGTGTCACAAGTTTAAAGAAAATGTCTAATTAGGAGGACTGCCTTGTTTTTCCTCAGTATCTGGGATTTGGCCTATGGTCTACGCCTTAAAAGACTGCAGAGAACCTAGTGGGAGGGCTTTAAAGATGTATTTGAGTGTCCAAGCCCAACAGTTTGTTGGCTTTGTGGAGCTGGAGAAGATCAAGACAATTACAGCTCCAGCATGATGGGTGAATCTTGGGCAGATCTTTAGTCATTGCCATGGGTTGTGTCTCTTTCCCATACCCTTGTTTGTGGTGCTTCCAGCTACAGCTGGCTCGTCTGTCCCTAAGGGCGTCTGAGCCAGGCAAGTGTCTTTCTCTTTCGCTTAACTGTAAACTTTTCTGGCTTGAAACCTTCCAGATTTGGAGTCCATTTATCCATGCAGTTCCTGTTTCTTGGAAGATTCCCTCTAACTTCTTGCCCTTATTGAGCAAGAAAACACACCACACATGGGTCCTTCAAGGTTCATTGGGGGTTCCACATACCTACTCCTGCCTCCACATCTGGCTATAATGACAGCTTGCTAATTATTCTCACAGATCATGGACTTTATTTGCTAAAACATAAGTATGTGACCTCAATACTCAGCAAATTCCAGCTCCTTTTTGGCAGATGTCAGGATTTTTAATTTGACCCTGCTGGGGTGATGCCAGAAGATAGTTTAACCTACAGTAGGTGTTCTTGGCAAAAAGCGTACCAGGCGATAAGACAAACAAACTCTTACCCATCGATGGACAATCTTGGAACTGCCTTTGGGTCTAATGAATAGCAGAAAAAACACCCCCAGGAGCAATTCTTTCATGTAGCTGGCCTGCCTGGTCCTCTGCAGATGGAGAAACAATGCACAGAAAATGCAGTACTTCAATTTAAAAGTGCTTCAGTACATGACCTCACTAAGAGAGCCCTAGTGAAGGTGATGAGGCTGTTTTCTCCATTCATTCTGCAGAAATTAATCCGTTTTACAGCTAATAAACCTCAAGAGTATTTCTTTTACATCTTTATTCACAAAGCAGCATTGCAAATTGTAACACAAGATACCCTTTTCATTTCTATTAACTTTCCAAAATAGAGGGAGCTACCTCGTAGGGAAAAGCTCTTACTGAACGCTCTGCAAAAGACTCGCTGGGTCCTGGGTTCGGCCCTGTGCTGTCAATGAACTGACAGAGGATGCAGGTTTTGAGCATCTTGTTCTAATGTTTGCCAGTGCACCGAGTCCTCCCTCGAGTTCATCCTGCTTTCTTTGTCCTCATCTGCTCTGTATTAGGAAAAATATAGGTCCTTGCCTTCTAGCTATTCATTCCTGCCCTAGAACTTTCAAGACATACGAAGAATCACTTGTAATAAAACCAAATAGCATTTCATTCCTCAGTGTTGGAGCAACTGACTTTATAAATCTCCTTTTTATAAAACTCTTTCCAACCATTATCCAAAAACACACCCCAAAGTCAGGCTCCCAAGTGGAGCTGTGCTAGAACTGCTGCAGTTTTATATGTCTTGCTTCTTTCACTTGCAGGGTCAAAAAGGGAAGCAAGGAGCACGGGGTAATCCAGGGAGCAGAGGCTCACCGGTAGGTAACAATTCAATTTTCTGCCCCAGCAGATGCTGTCCAGGAGCTCCATCACTGACATTCTTGTGATTTTAGGGCATCCTTGGGCTACCAGGTCCTCGAGGAGTGGTGGGAAGGCAGGGTCAAGAGGGTGCCCCTGGAGTGGACGGAGTGCCTGGGAAGGACGGCGTGCCTGGGATGCCGGTGAGTTTGCAATTGTAACGTAGGAGTTGGAAAACTACAAGGTAGCACAGGAGAAATGGATGCAGTTCAGCTATAGATATTCCAGTTTACATGTGCCCAGAGTGGATCACACACTCGTCTTCATATCTCACGTGCACACAGAGGCAGCAGCTGCCTTTGCATGGCCAAGTCTGTGTTTCCAGGCTGACAGATACTTGCATGCACACAAATCCACCCATGCCCAGATGCAATGTGATTGCTGAGGACAGAATCACACTGCTCCCTTGTCTCCCCAGAAGCTGTGCAGAGGTGGAAAGAGCATCTTGTTCCATAACCTCTTCTGGGTTTCTTTTCTAGGGAGAGCAGGGTGATGATGGGGAAGAAGGTGTGACAGGGATGTCAGGCAAAAGAGGGAACCCTGGCATACCAGGACTTCCTGGGGCACAGGGACCACCAGGATTCAAGGTGAGTTTCTGACTCCCTAAATACTGCTATGAGCAATTCAGTCTGTGAGCCTGTTGTCTCTAGAGCTTGGATTCTCTAAGGTCTAATAAAGTCTCAACTCCCACTGCCATCTTTCACTTAGCTAGAGTTTCAGTCGATCTTTCTCCTCTTTCATCCATCCATTTTCATGATGTTCACAGCAGCTGACTGTCCCAGAGACCTTTCCTCCTTTGTCACAGTTCACTGAGCTCAGGAGCCTATAGATGCACGTACCCACACTATGAACACTTTAGCCTTATTTCAGAGAAACCTGATTAAAAAAACATGGCCTTGGAGAAGTTGCAAAGGAACTGCTGCAGCCTGCCTGTAGGATGTCCAGGATGGACAACTCCATAGGAAATTTGGGTGTCTGCTAGCTGCTGCCTTGCAAGGCCTGAACTGCTGAAGGGAAACTTGTGCCGCTTGGTTTTTAGCATATATTTACTGGATTGGAATGGCTGGAACCAGTATGGTCTTGGACATCACTCTGGGTGGAAGCAGGGACAAGCTGCTTTAGTGACCTTGGGGTTTCTTCCTGGTCCTTGCCCTGGTCCAGGTTGGCTGCAGGAACTAAACTGGACCAACAGCGACTCAGCTGTTTGTAGAAAGACTCTCTCAATAGGAAGACTCCAGCTGGGTTTGGAGAGGCTGTCGGATCTGATTTAAATTATACCTCCCATAACACACCACGCTTAAACTGTCACTTGCTGCCCTCCAGCTGCCTTGGGTAGAACAACAGGCTGGAAATGACTGGAAGACCCTTGTGTGGTTATGACAGACTCATACCCTGGCTCCTGGGAAATTTGTTGCCCGTTTTCCAGCTGCTCAACCATCCCAGGCTCTCGCTGCCTTTGCTCCTCTGTCACAGAGAGATTGGGTAGCTGGGGCTTATGCTGCTTCTGGCACTTGGTGGGGAGCAAAGTGAGGTGCTGGGTCTCAGAAACCCCTCTCTTGTCCTTAAGTTGTGAGTTGGTGCTGGGGAAAATGTTGGCTTTTGAAGTCCTCTAGCTGAAGTTTTGGCATGTCTTCAACATTTTAGATGGATTAATCATCAATTGCTAGCCTGCTGGGGGGAAGAGACTATGAGAAACTACAGGGCAGGACAGACAACACACAGAAGCATGAACAGAAGACATTTCACCCCCTTGCTGTCCTTAGCCCAAGTGTGGGCAGTACAGCTCCGCTGAAGCTCCTGCTCTGTGTGAAGCTCAGGAGGGGACACAGCCCATCATCGGTCTCACACTGTGCATCCCACAACCCTCCGCCTTAGCAGACCTGAGGCATCTCCTGATGAAACCACATTCCTTATCCCCATGAGCCACTCTTTTCTAGCTTTCCATCTATGGCTATTTCAGCTGAGTGTTGTTATATTTAGCTCCTGTCCTTTGGAATTACTTGAATTCTGTTATATTTAGGGGGAAAGAGGATTGCCTGGACAGACTGGCCAAACAGGGAAGCGAGGATCATCAGGAGGAATGGGCCTTCCAGGGAGCCCCGGCGACCCAGGACCCAAAGGACAACCGGTTAGTGATGATCACAGCTGGTCAGACCTGACTCCAAGCCATCTCCTGCAGGACAGGGTGCAGATCTGCAGGCTGGGGTAGCAGGGTGAACCCTGGGAGGGTCTTTTACAGAGGAACCCATAACCAGCTTGTGTGTGAGTGCAGGTGCATGGGCACAGCTCTCCAGGGCACACACTTCCCTGATCTCCGCTGCTCACTTGTGCACAGAGATGTCTAATGCACACCTGCATGCCCCAGCACAGCGTGACTGTGCACATCATCCTCATGCCTGTCGTTACAAGGCCATGGGCATGCTGGCATCCAGGCTGCAGAGCCATCTCAAACAGCCCTCAGCAGTGTCTTGGAGGAGATCTGTTATTAGAGCGGTGCATGGAGCCTGTGGGAGGTGTTGAGTGTAGGAGGTGAGCTCTGCACTCTGAGCCATCCAAAAGGTGCAGAGGAGGGTCTGTAGCTCTGCTGGGATGTGCAGGAGGTGCAGAAGCAGGTGCCATCGGTGCAGTTTTGAGGGCGGTGGAGATGTGATCTCAGAGCACAGTATGGGAGAAACACCAAGAGCCAGGGTCAAAGCAGAAGTTGGATTCCTACACCTGTCCTCAAGGCAGGCTCCTAATCCTCACTGGTTGTGTTTATTGTGCTGGTGGGATTGCCCAGTTTAGCACTCATGTGTCACACTTTATCAGCCTGAGGCTATTTTGAGAACACTTAAGCTGTTTAGACTGGGACCACCATCAGAGGGTCTAGTTAGGCCACAGATTCAAAACTAACATGAGGAAAAGAGAGATTAGGACAAAACAAGGGATTAAAGGAACCCCAGCTACCTCAATTAAAATATACTTGTTTGTGTATTTTTTATAAAACCCTGTGATGGCAGTATTCAAGCTGAAAGATCATAGCTTACAACATAACAACATCACTTTGCCTCTCATGTCCACAAGCAGCAGGTTCCTTTGCCCAGTATTGCCTTTGCCTGCCTTGCTGCATAACTAGTGATCAGGTCCCCTTAGCTGAGATGATTCCATGGCATTTAAACCCTTCTGACTTCCCATTTATTTTTGCCTGAAATTCCCCTAGAAAGAGGGCTTGGTTGGTTCTCCTAATGCAAGAAAGACCTTAGTCCTCTGTTAGTAGCAGTTTTCCTTTCCAGGATCCATAAATGGGCAGTTAAATCAATTTGTATCCTTGGAAAGTTTCTTACACTCCACCGAGTCCAACCAAGCCCTTTCTTGCCAAGCAGTTTCTCACTGTCGTGACAGGAAAAATTTCCTAACAATGAGGTCTCTAGACAGACTCTGGAATAGCCTTGTAATAGAGGTGGTGGAAACCCCATCATTTGAGTCATTTACAACTGGGCTGAACAAGACATTGTAAAACATCTCATAAAGTACAATCCAGCATGGGTCACATAGTCCTGCCGAGTCCAAGCAAGCCTTTTCCATCTCTGATGTTCCTAAGGCTGCAGATGAATCATCTGGTGTATGTTTCTGACCCATGTTTTTTAATATTGAATCATTTCACATTTTGAGATCTGAGAAGCTCAGGAATATCAAAGGACATAGATCTCAAACGTGGTGAAATGAGGCTGTTTATATAAAGACATGCTGCCCAGTGTGGGGTTTTTTTATTCTCAGAGTGCATGCTATGTGCTAATAATCCAAGCTTGATGGCCTTCCAAATACTTTATTATTATTTTTCTTAAGAAATTGAGCAAAAAACCCTGCAGGGTTGAACAGGAAAAGACTTAGGGGATGTGCACGGTTTTCCTGGGTTTGAGGGAGAGGTTGTGCTGTAAGAACATGCACTTTTTTGACAGCTTGAATGAGCATAGTTTGGAGTTATCCTTTAGTAGATCGGTCCAGTTGGTATTAGAAATAAAATAAGAGCTTGTTTTAAAGGGCTTTGACGTTGGTTTTTTGCAGCATGAACTTCCAAGATCAACCTCAGAGTAGATGCTCTCCATCCTGCTTCGGCTGACTGTGGTCCAACCTAGACAAGCATCTGCTAGAAATGGTGTAGTTATTACTGTGGTCTTGGGGGCAAAAAGGCCTAGTCTGTGAGTGATCCATGAGATCTTCTGGAGTTGCTTCTAGCCTGATGTCTGCGTAATTCCTCCTTCATATTTTCTTCATCCTTCTTTCTCACGGGTCCTGCTTAGACTGAAGAACACGAATGGATTTCTTTTTCTCTGAAGCTGCTGAACTCTTGGCGCATCTTTGAGTGACCAGCCCTTCAGTGTGAACTCACTGTTGTTCTCTGTTCTGTTTGTCTTGGCTGCTGTCTGCAGGGAGACTTTGGCGAGGCGGGATTTCCCGGGTTTGCAGGCATGTTTGGGCCAAAGGTAAGAGGCTGGCTGTGACCCGATGGCTTTCCAGTCCCGCTTTACCGGGGACAGACAACGCAGTACTTGTTGCAGAGACTTTATTAGCAGCTCTGCCAAAACTATTGAAATTGAATCATGATTCCAACTTTCTTCATTTGTTAAATGAGTCTGCATTTGCAAATGCTTTGTTGGAGCTTACTGCTGTTAAAATGGGCAGATGGGAGAGGGAGAAGAGCTGTCCCATAGACCCTGGAGCTGTTTTTCCTCACTTGAACGTCTTCAGACACTTGTGTTTCCAGCATCAGTCATCAGTCTGTACCTCAGACACACCAATATGCATTCCTAATGTTCAGAGCCTGGATGTGAAATTTAGACTCATTTTATGAGCATATAATTTTCCTGGTGAAGGGGCACCAGTTTGTTTTCTGTAGAAAGTAAAGGGCTTCCAAAACAGGAGTGGGAAAAGAATTTTTTTTAAAAATTGGGCCTTTCCATTCCCATGTAGAAGAGGCAGCACATCTGTCCTTGCAGCAGAGCTGTGAGCAGGGGCACAAACACGGAGTGTATTTATTAAGGGAACCTGACATCTCCTTTTTGCTTGCAGGGCCCCCCAGGAGACCTTGGTTTCAAAGGCATTCAGGGACCACGTGGGCCGCCTGGTCTCATGGTGAGTGGTTTTCCAGTTTGTTTGGTTTGGGAGGGTTTTCTTCCTTCCTCCATCCTCTGTTTCTGTGAGGCTACAGGGTGCTGTAAGGAGCACAGGGCTCTGTTCTCCACATGCCTGGTGGACAAGCCATGGCCGTGGTGCCACCTCTGAGCCACCCAACCACGTCTGTAGGTAACCACGTGTGCCTGGCTCTCTTCTGCCTTGGAGACAGCCCTGCTGCTATGACCACTGCACTGCAGCTACACTGAAATCTTTCTATTTCTGGAATTTCTGAGGTTTTTACATGGGTTATGCCGACTGCACTGTGAGGGCTTGTGTCTTTGGACTTGCATTTTGAAACATTTTTTATTTTATGTATTTATAATATTTATAATTTTTAAAATTTATTTATTTTTCATGTTGCTGAAAAGCAACAAAGAGATTCAGTGTCTTTACTGAGCCTGCCATGGTAAAAGCGACTGTCAGTCCCCATGTGATGGCTCACACTTCTCTTTCCTTTTCTAGGGAAAAGAAGGAATTATTGGTCCGCTTGGCATTCAGGGTCCCACGGGAAGCCCAGTAAGTATCTGCACTTTTTCTCTGCCTGTATTTTTTAGAAGCACATAGTGTTTGAGATCTGAAATGCTTGAGGCCAGCATAAATAGATCCCAAGTCCTGCTGTAACGAGGGAAATGAAATGGTCTTTTAAGATGAGCAGTTTGAGAGAAGCGCAGGTTTAGTCACCGGCTGCACATACATAGTTGCAGGGATATTAGCTTAAAAGTGAGGAGCAACTCTACCTAAGTGTAAGTTTTTCAATAGACTGGCTGAGACTAGAAGATGAGAATGTTATTGCTGTTTTTCAAAAGAAAGCTGCCAGATTTTACAAAGAACTTGGCTTGAGGAGGGGATGAAGAAAAGGCAGGGGAAAAAAATATATAAATGTATCAAACTGGGAACAGCTTGATTCTGGGAAGTGCTGAAAATCCCTGCCTGCCCCAAAATGCCAAAGGTGCTGAACACAGACTAAAGTTCAGGTCAGAGCTTCATAAACACATGAGCACGAAGCTGCCCAGAGTTCTCTACAGAGGCTGCTACTGGTAGAGATTAAAACCAGTAAGATGAACTCAGACATTGCCAAAAGACCAAATAATGGCTATTTTTTTTGCCTTGGGATGGGTGGGCCGGTATGGCAACCTGAGCTGATTTGTGTAGAGATGCACTTGGGTCCTTGCAAGGAGCTTCTGGGTGGCAGCACATCCCAGCAGTGCAGGTCACTAACAGCCACCTCGTGTGCTTTAACAGGGGCCCAAGGGAGACAAAGGCAGCCGTGGAGAAATGGTAAGTGCTGGCTGCACCCCTGGGCGCGTCCCGCTGCTACAAGGGTCCCTCTCCTTGAGCATCCAAGAGTCACCCTGGGCTCTGCTGCACCCACTTGGGCTCTGGCTCAGGGTGGTGGCATCAGGCTCCCATGAGGGTGAGACATACAGGGGACAGCACCCAGCTTTACAGGGAGATTTTGGTTTATTAATGAACATCAGCTGACAGCATCTTCCCTTTTTTTTTTTTTTCTTCCTTTTTTTTTTCCTCTCCACAGGGTCTGCAAGGTCCAAGGGTAAGTAGTTGAAATTATTTTTTTCTGACTAATATCTTTTATTTAAATAAAATGATTGCTTTTAGCAAATGTAAAGCTGCAGGGTGGGTAACTGTGCATACAGGGAACAGGATAAGTACCTGAGGATTTGGCATTAATGATGGTTAAGGAGCTAAGGGCTGGGAACAAGGGATGCAGTAGGAACAGACCAGGTGCAGATAGGTGCACCCAGAGCTGGGAGATGGATGAAATGGGGCCACCTCCTGTCTCCAGGAGGATTTGAGGCAGAAGATGCTGCAAAATGTCAAAATTCTGGAGGATTTCAGCAGGGAACAGAATCATGCTGGTTACAACCATGAAAAATGGCAAGCCAAACTGGAGACATTTCACTAACTGATGCCACTCTGTCTTTAGGGTCCTCCAGGCCCCCGAGGACACCCTGGCCCTCCGGTACGTATACATGGAATGAGTTCAAAGCCTTATTGAAACAAGCTAAAATTATTGCTGTGATATTCTCCAGGGGGACTGTTCACTCACGGGAAATTAGAGCTTAGCCCCTTTCCTCACATTTAAAAATGTGTGCATGAATGGACCAGTGTTTCTTGTGCTTTAGTCTAAACCATCTCCAAGTATTTTATAGAGACAGCATTGTTGCCTCTCTCACTCGTCTGCATTGAGGGACTCCAGGGGAAAGAGGATTTCAAAAGGACATGAGTGAATGTCTTTGCAATAGTGACTGCCCATCTTTCTGGCTGATGCCCCTTTTTTGCTTTGATTTCCAGGGACCGCCAGGAATTCCAGCCTCATTTGTAAGTTGCTGTTTTCTGTACGTTTGTTAATGACGATAATAAGTCATGCAGAGCCAAGGTGCTGATGGGACATCCAGAAAGAGCTGCTGGGACCCTGAAGACACACACTCAGGTCCAGCAAGAGCTGCTGTGGTAGCAGAGCAATGCTTGAACCGCAGCCCTAGACCGAGAAGCATTTGCTTGCACCAGGGCACGTTCAGCTTCCCAAAGTCTCAGTTACCATCTTTTTCACCCCACACTAGCAACAAGACGGCTTTGGGGCAGCTTTCCGGACGCTCATCGACTCGAACACGGCGCTCAAGACAGAGGTATGAGGGAACTGTTGAACTCACTGGTCTTTGCTGGAACTGGAGGGCTGGGAAGGGTCAGGGCCTTGGTTGTTCTTTCTATGGGCTTAAAGGTTATATACACAAAGCTCTGGTTTGTCACTGTCCTCACGGACTGACTGGGGTTTATATATGCCAAGTACCAGTTAAAGGATGTGGTTCTGTTGTGTTACTTGTTTGTGAAGCTTCAAACCTCGAGACATTGCCATAGTGACTCAGAAACCCTTGTGGTTACAGCACCTGGCATCCCCCGAGGCAACACCTGACCTTGTCTCCTTTTCTCTCAAGGGTTACCAACATCCTGACCTGCTCATGCTGGACCACGGAGGGGAGATCTTTAAGACTCTACACTACCTCAGCAACCTCATTCAGAGCATCAAAAGACCCCTGGGAACGAAGGAAAACCCTGCACGCATCTGTCGAGACCTCATGAACTGTGAACACAAGATGAACGATGGTAGGACAAAGGCTGCATCCTCCCATAGGGCTGTTTCACATGGCCCAAACAGGTCTCCTTCCCTGGGACCAGTAACACAGAAATCAGAACTTTCCTTCTCTCATTCACAGAAAAGTTTAAGTGTCCTTGTTAATCCCCAAATCCTCTGTTTCTTCAGGTACCTACTGGATTGACCCAAATCTTGGCTGTTCCTCGGACACCATACAGGTCACCTGTAACTTCACCAACGGTGGGCAGACATGTCTCAGCCCCATCACCGTCTCCAAGGTACGCACAGCTCACCCCAGCATGGCATTTCCCATGCTACTATTACGCAATATTTACCCAGAGGTGTGTTATTCCAGGACACTGGATGGTGACCTCTGTGACACAACAGGCTGGTTTCTCCTCGAGGCAGTTAGGGAGCTGTAACACTCAGAACTGTTCTCATGCAGTTAAAAAATACACCTAAGACTGTTGTTGACTCTTGTCAAAGCAAAGCAGTACGTTTCCAGCAATGTTTAATTAACCCATAACCTTAACAGATGCCAGTAATTTTGCAAACACGCTGCTCCCAAATGCTTTGTTGAATTAACTTATGTTCAGGTCACTCTTGCATTTTGTTTTCTGCCACCTGAAAAAGTGAGGTCAGCTTAAATATACAACTTCCCAGTGAAGCTAATGCTACAGGATTTTTTCTTGAGGAAGCACCTGTACCAGAAAATACCAATAAGAACATGTGGGTTCATCCACAGACGAACTAGAACCTGCTGCTTTGCAGAAGTGTGTATTGAGTTCAAAATTTACACTATTTTCCTCCTACTTAAGGACCTGACAGTTTGTTCTGAAAAATAAAGGACCTGCTGTGTCCCCATTAAAACTTTCCAGGGTGACTTGGCATCAGGCCTTATGCCCATACTCAAGCCAGATCCAGTTCTGGACATCCATGCATGGCCACCTCCAGACTTAAGCAGAGTACAGGGAGCCCTTTGCTGTCCCATCTGGCACTAACCCCACCACTAGCTCTCTCCAGCCCCGCTGCAGAGGATTTGCTCTAATGTCTGTGTCACCTTCACAGCTGGATTTTGACATCGGTAGAGTCCAGATGAACTTCCTCCGCCTCCTGAGCTCAGAGGTGGTGCAGCACATCACCATCCACTGCCTGAACACCTCTGTCTGGCAGGAAGGCTCCTCCGAGAAGCCTTCGAAGAACGCCGTGCGCTTCAGAGCCTGGAACGGACAGATGTTTGAGGCAGACGGGCAGCTCAGGCCAGAAGTGGCAGCTGATGATTGCAAGGTACGTTGCTGTGAAAGAGAAGAGAGGTGGAGGGAAATGTCAGGCAGAACCCACTCAGGGCACATAACAAGGCTTAAGTTATACTTGTGCTTCTTATTGTCCCTCAAAAAAAGGGGGAGAAGGGTCTAGTTTACCTGTTCGCTACTTTAATTTTCCGGTCCAGGCTGCTATAGTGGCTCCTGTTCAGTAAATCACCTTCAAACAGAAAGCAAGAAATTAAATTCCAAAGTGACACATCTCGTGTAGCAGCAGTTAAATGGCAGAAGGAGGAATTGCCACCCGAAGGCAGTGGTCTTGGCTCCTGCCTGATGCCACGCTGTGTCATTAGCCCTGTGTCTGCATGTCGGGTTCCTGCATTAGGACTTTGTGTTTGCTGATGCCATTCCAAGCTCAGTTTCCATCAACCCAACCTAAATAAGGGGTTCCCCAAAATGCCTTTTAAGTCTCACCCCAGCCAGCTCAAGGGTGGTCCCTCGTCTCATGCAGGGCTTTTCAAGCTTGTACCTTAGTGAAACACATTCCTTTCCATCAGGATTCGTCCTCACCTCCATTAAAGAGCTTTTCCTGTCTTTCCCTCCTCCCTGCCCAGATCAAGGATGGACGCTGGCATCGGACCCTCTTTTCGTTTCGGACGCAGGACCCTCAGCTGTTACCGATTGTCAACATCTACAACCTTCCCCCATCCGAGCCAGGAAAGCAATATCACCTCGAGGTCGGCCCCGTCTGCTTCCTTTGAACAAAGCCACCGAAACCGGGCTCCGAGGCTTTGACCCCACGTTTGGCCCGTGTCTTTACACAGGCTCTCCCACCTCTCTGCAGCAAGGACAGCTGGGCTGTATCTTTGGGGTCAACTCTTGCTCTAGCCTTTGGCTCAAGGTCTCAAAGAACCCGTGATCTACTGAACTCAGCAGATTGTTGGAAGGAGGAATGACGAGGACATAGGGGAAGCAGGTATCAGTTGGGACGTGAACAGTGGAAAGGGATCAGGGGACTAGATGTTGCAAACGGTTCCACACACAAAGCTTTTTCCATGACCAAAGAAAATATTGAGAGAAACCTCAAGCAACTTGCAGCGTGTGGGTTTTGGGTTTTAATTCCCACCCCCACCCCCTCCATTTTGTCTTACCTGGTTCCTGAGTTACCAAATGTTCTTTCCATTGAAAAGTAATTAAAAGATAGAGCTTCCCTCTCAGAGCCTGTCGCCTTTTGGATGGCCACGTGCTGCATCAGGTCTCCCAGGCGGAGCTGCAAGTTGAATCTGGCTGCTCTGTGTACCGGAAGCATTTTGATGTGCAATATTAGAAGAAACAAAATATATATTATTATATTATTTAAAGCAAAAAGAAAAAGGAAAAAAAAAAGAAAAAAAAAAAAAAACTAAGTTCCTCCTTCCATGGGTGAGTTTAATCAACATCCCTTCTCATGTGTGGTGTTGGGGTAGGGGAGAGTCCCAAAGCTAAGAGGGGGGAATGGAAGGAGGAGAGGGAAAGAGATTGGTGCTAAAATAGAGAGAGAGGATGGGCTCGTCTGATTTGTTTCTACCTCTCACTGTGAAATCTCTGGTGCTCTTAAAAAAAGTGTGTTATTTTATATATATGACTTTAAACTATTTAAGGTTGTGAAGGTGCTACAGTGTCTTGTCACCACCCAAAAAAAATAAAAGCCAGCCCATAGGACCATCTCTCTAGGAAGAGAGGAGGTTACAATCTACAGCTAAATCAGAGAAAGGGATCCTTTAGTCACCGTGGACGTCAGTCGTGCTCAACAACTCAAACCATGTCCAGAATAACTCACAGGATATTTTAAAAGCAAATTTGGGGTTTTTTTGTTATTTGTTGGTTAATCAGCAGTTCACTGCTTCGGGAGGGGAGTGAGGGTTACAGCTCACCTGGAAGCATCGAGCCTCAGAGCGATTTGAGGTGGCTGTGACGTAAGGAGCTTTGCTGTAGTCGCGGTGGCCGCGCGCCCGCTGCGATTCCCTGGTCTAAGCTCGTATTTAAACCCAGCTCTGCAACCTTTCTGTCTGGCCTCTCCATCAAGACTGACGTGATGGTACCTTGTTTCAGAACCCAGCCGGGCTTGGAGGGGTTTTGTTTTGTTAAGTTTTGTAGAAATTTAGTCTCTATATGTAAATTTGGAGCTTTTTTTTTTTTTTTAAGAGGATAATTATGGTAATCTTTAAGTCTATATAAGGAATAATATTGATGTAATCGGAGCTGTACTGTATCGTAAATGCTTCAGTGCCTGTTTGGAGTTTTCATGTCTCATATGGATTATGGATTTTATTTTTTTGAGGAAAAAAAAAAAGCTATGTGAGTCTTTCTTTGTGTATTTTTTTTTTAATTTTTTTTTTTTTTTTACTACTGCCTGCTGGTTGGTTTCCAACAACCATCAGAAAAGGTTAACAAGATCTGTCCCAAATACCTCACCCTCCACGCAGCCCTGCCTCTGCTCAGAAATACCTCACCCCCGTGGGGCCGGCTCGCCCCGGCACCCCCAGGCCAAAACCCCCATCGCTCATCGCCCGCTTGCCACCCTCCCTTGCACACACACTCCCATGCTCACGGGTTTCTCCCTCTCTCATCCTCTCACCATCAATTTTGTATGTTTTCTTGAAGCTGGAGTTACCATTTGTTCTCATTAAAGCTTTTTTTCCTTCTTTTTTTTTTTTTTTTTTTTTTTTTAACTTTAAATAAATATTTAAAACTGAGGCAATGAAATGGGACTGGTATGATTATTTTTTTTTGCTTCTTCATGGGATACTAAGTGGGTGAGAGGTGCAGAACTAGCCCGTGGGTGCCAACATTGGTGCAAAAGCCCAGAGACCCCCAGGGAAGCTCAACCCACACCCTAAAACCTTCCAGTGCCAGTCACAGCGTGACCTGCCCATCCCTCAGCACGTTGCTGAATGCACAACAAGGCTGGGATCCTGACAGCTCCCCACTGCTGAATGTCACCTCACTGTCCCACCAGCCCATTCACCCACGTCCCCATCCTGACACAGTGCTGGAGAGCAAGAAGAAAGAATAAATAAATAAATAAATAAATAAATAAATAAATAAAGAGCTGAGCCGATGTTTTCCATTGCTGAAAGCCACATCACACCTCATTGCTCCAAGCTGACTTTAACAGCAGTGAGGTCCCCGGGTTTGGGAAGGGGGACAGAGGGGTGTCCCCCACCATGTCACACCGTACCGCGGGAGCTGCCCCAGGTTGCATCAGGGCAGCGGGAAGGGGCAGCTCCGTGTTTGCTCACCCTGTGCTGTGCCCTTCCCGGCAGCGCTCCTGGGGCTGGAGGGGCTGAGGGACCCCTGGGCACGACGGGGCCACTGGGCGATGGCACCAGGTCAGCTCAGAAACGGGATTGTTTGGGGCTGACCGTCCCTCACGTGATCCAGCTGTTCCTGAAACACATTGCCTGTGGTCAGGGAAAAAGCAAACACATTTAATAAATAAATCAATGTAATTAATTACAAGGCCAAAGTTGGAGGAGGTACAAGACATTGTTAGAGAGATCTGCATTTAAAGACGTCTAATTCATTTATTTTGTTAAAAGTCTGCACCAGTTGTCCCCTTGCCACATACCCCCCCACACCCCCAACAGAATTTATTAAACAAGTCCCTGTCTCTACCATTTATTTTAGATAACTTATAATTTCAAGTAAATATTACCAGCATCCACAGCCCAAAGGCCACGTCATCGCTGCATGGCTGGGCTGAGACAAGCCACAAGCAGCAAGCACCGTGAGGTGACGGGCATGCAGCAGGGACCTCAGCTGGAAAGAGCAAAAACCCCAAATATCACAGCTTTAGGGATCCCACCACAGCTGCTGGGGAAGGGTCGGCTCAGGAAAGCGGTACTGCTAGGGGGGGGAAGGAGATGTTGGGGTTTGTTTTGTTGTAACTGGTGCAGCTTTCCACAGAATCATAGAATGGGTTGGGAGGGAACTTTAAAGGTCCATCTAGTCCAACCCCCTGCAGTGACAGGGACATCCTCAACCACATCAGGTTGCTCGGAGCCCCATCCAACCTAACCTTGAGTGTTTCCAGGGATGGGGCTTCTACCACCTCTCTGGGCAACCTGGGCCATTGTCTTACCACCCTCAGTGTAAAAAAGCAGAGAGCCTTCTCTCCTCCAGGCTGAACAACCCCAACTCTCCCAGCCTGTCCTCACCGCAGAGCTGTTCCATCCCTTTGATCATTTTTGTGACCCTCCTCTGGATCTGCTCCAGGAGGTCCATGTCCTCCCTGTCCTGAGGAATCCCAGCTTGTATGGGACCTAACCCTGCTCTGCACACCCAGAGCCACTTCACAGCCCCATCTCCCCAGCAGCATCCACACATCCCCACCCCAATTCACCCCCCCCCCCCCGAAACCACACACAACGCCCCCCCATGCAGACCCACAGCTCTTACAGCCCCACAGATGAACAGCCACCACCCAGCCATCACCATGGGCACTGATTTCTCCTGGGGAGGGCAGCCACATCCAGGTGCCATTCAATGTCCCCACGGCCCCACTCACAAACACACCTGGAGCCGCCTGAGCGCTTCGCCAGGCACCCGGAAAATTAATTGTCATTTCCAAGAACAAAAGCCTGCATTGATGAAACACAGGGGTTGGTTTGGGCTTTGGTTTTGGGGGTTTTTTTTCATCTTTTCTGCTGGAGAAATCCAAGCTTTTGCAAGTTTAATTTCCTGCACCTGCTATTGCTTCATGCCTGAGCAAACAGCCCCGCGGCTAAACAAGCACATCAGGGCTGGGGACGTCCAGCTTTGCAGCCCCATATATAAGGGACTGAGATGAGAACGAGCCCAGCAGAGCAGGAGCCTCCTCCCAGCCAGCCAGGTGATGCTGCCCACCCTCACCCTCCTCCTGGGGCTGCCCCTCGCCCTCACCGCCGAGCCCCCCAGCTGCGCCACGATCGTCCCGGTCACCTTCGACAATGCCACCATCCCTGGGGTAAGCTCTGCCCTCAGTCTGTCCTGTCCTCTCCTTTCCTATCAGCATCACTGCCGGTTAGGGGTCCATGAAGAGGCAATGAACCCAGCCAGCAGCTCAGTGCTTATCTCACTGTCTGTCCATCCTTATCTTCCTCAAAAAAATTCAGGACTGATGCACAGGAGCATGGGGACAGCTCTGCACCCATAAACTCATAGGCAGGCGCTTTTGGGGGGCTCCTGCTTCCATCTCCCCACCGAAACCAGGTTGGGTGTCACCGTCCCCAGTGCTTCACCTCTCTATTTTAAGTCCTCCAAGCGACGAGGACTCAGGTCATGAGTCTCCATCCACAAAACCCTTCACTGCATAAATAATGTTTAGTCCCTTGGGGACATTCAATGGGAGGAAAGCAACGGGAGCTGAGCACAGAGCAGAAGGGACATGACCACAGAAACGAGGTGGCCATCCCAGGAACTATGGCATCACCGTATTGGTGAGGGGACGAAATGAAGAGCCCCTCACCCAGCCCGGATCCTGCCAGGACATTCACCTACCAGGGGTGCTGGTGGCCGCAGGACGGCAGGACAGAGCCCCTGCTTTGGCTCTCTCATTGCCCACAAGTGATCCCCGCACGGCCCCCCCAACTTTCCTCACTCCCCTCCTCTCCACAGATCCTGGGACAGTGGATCTACATCGTCGGCGCGTCCAAGTACCCACCTCACCTGGAGGAGCTGAAGGCAGTGAAACACGCGACTTTTTCCCTCTCTCCTGGCAGCCACGAGGATGAGCTCAACGTCACCGAAATCATGAGACTGTAAGGATGGGGATTTTCCCCCTCACCCAGCTCCCCCATCCCCAGGAGCATTTCCACCATATGCCAAATTTATTTCAGCTCCACAGCCCAGTTTGAGTTCTGAATCCCTGGGGTTTGGTAGGGGCAGTTTGTGGGGTGTTTGTCCCATCTGACCTCTCTGCCCTGCAGGAACGAGACGTGCGTGGTGAAGAACAACAGCAAGATCCATATCTTTCAGCACAACTCCACCCTGATGCACGGTAAAGCCCTGGACACAGCATGGGGCTGGGATGGGGTGGGGGGCACCCCAGCTGCACCTTGCACCCTCCTGCTCCTGCCCCCCAGTATTTGGCACCCTGAGCCCCTGGCACGAGGCCATTTTACAGACAGAGGGAGGGGGAACAGCAGCACTGTGGGACCCAACCAGGCCTCACTGGGACAAGTCTCCCAAGATAAAGGGGGTGAGCAGCCCCCGTTGCGCTGCCAACTCTGCCTCGGCTGAGCCTTGGCATGGGGTGACACTTGCCAATGGGGACCCTGCTCTCCCTGTGCCTTCCAGTCGATGGGCAGGTGACTTCCATGGCCAAGCTGATCCAAAGTGACAAGGACCTGCTGATCCTGAAGCACCTCAACGCCGACCTCCCTGGTCTGAGCCTCTCAGGTGAGTGGGTGCTGGCCAGGATCTGTGGGGCACATCCCTGCTTGGGAACACATGGATGGGCATGGGCATCCCCAGCCCTCACTGTCAGGGCAAAAAGCTCCTTTTCCCCTGAAACAGAGAGGGGAAAAGTGGAGGTGGGCAGGCAGTGATCTCCCCATCCACACCACAGGGACCATCAAGGAACAAAACACCCCCTAAAAGCTCCTTTTTTTCCTCCCCCCTTCTCTTTTTACCGCCCCATTTCTCTGGCAGCACGGACGCCCAACGTGAGCAAGGAGCACCTGGAGGAGTTCAAAGCCCAACTGCACTGCCTGGGCTTCACCGAGGACCAGGTGTTCTTCACGTCCGAAAAGGTCTGAACCCCTCCCCAGGGTGGGCAAGCCCCAGCCCAGCCAGCTCCTGCCACTGCCTGGCACAGGGGTCCTGGGTGGGATGTAAGATCGGTTCCCTTCCTGCAGCCCCTTTCCTCCTGGGTTGTTCCCAGCTCTGGGGGTGGTTTTGGGACAAAGGGGCACTGACAGCAGCTCTCCCTCTCTCCCCAGGATGCCTGTCCCCTGCCCGGGGAGAAAGCAGGTGAAGGTGACACAGAGCCACAGCTGGAGCAACCCCTGTGAGCTGGATTAGCTGCTCCGTCCTCGTCCTCCACCAGCCCCTTCACAGGGATGTCCCCATCGCCAGCCCCAGCCAGGCTTAGCTCAGCCCCAGGACTCTCTATCGAGGTTTCATTTTTTCCTCCTGGATGAAACACCCCATTTCTCTGTTCTCACCTGGACCCAAAATAAACCCCCCTGTTACAACTGCCTATCCCTCCTGCTCCAAACCTGCTGTGAGGCATGAAAACCCCTGGACAAAACCCCACCAAGCGTGGCAGCATGCACAGACACACTCATCTCTCCTGCCAGCTGCATGGGACCCTCCTGGCCACCCAACTTGGTGGATCCCCTCCAGCCATGGGGCATCGGGACGCAAGCGAGCACCTACTCATTGTCCCCAACCTCAATGGGAGACACACAAACCTGCCGACCCCCTCGGGTCTCCTCCAGCGTGACTCAAACCAGCCAAAGTGCTTTGAGCACCCAAACGTCCCACCTCGAATTTTTCAAGTGAAATGCCACGAAGTCTCCACCTACACCAGGGGTTTGCGCAGGGGCCACAGCAGGGTGGGGTGACACGAGGTGACATCACGCCTTCCCCGGGTGTCTCTGAGCAGGGGAAGGGGGAGGTGATGGGAAAAACCATCAATCAGGGTCAGATCGAGGGACGTGGGGAGGCTCCGCTACCAGAGAGGGGAAGGCAAACAGAAATGAAGCCAGAAAAGCAGAGTGGGATGGGGGGGTTGGAGAATCCACTGCAGGGGACACATCGAGCAGGATGGGGGTGACCTCCTGGGGTCCTTTCAGCCCCATTTTTATGGCCTGTTTTGGCAAAGATGGGGAAAACACCTTCCTGCCCAGGAAGCAGGTGGCCCTCTGAGCCCCCCGGGCTTCACCCAAGGTGGGGGGCACCTGCACCCCAGACAGCCTGGGGTGAGGGGCTGCACGGTGCCTCACTGCAGAGCAGGAGGGAACTATAGCAGCTGCTCATGGGGAGCAAAACAGGCAAATTTAGGGCAGATTTCCATTTTAAACACAGCAAGCACATCACCCCCATCATCCCGAGCCACAGCCATGGTGCTCACCACCGGCAGCCATGGCCAAAGCAAGCGCTGAGCTCAGTGCCGGACACGCGGCTCTTTCCTTGGCCACGTCCCCAAAAGGTGCTGGTTGCGTCACTGCAGCAGAGCCGCCAGCCCCTGGCACGTCCCATCCCGTCCCCCCTCACCGCTGCAAAAGCAAACGGCCGAGCGAGCGTGTCCGTCTGTCCGGGGCTCCGCTCGCTCCTCGCCTTTGGGCCGCCATGGCCGTGGTCAGGGTCGCCGCCATCCTCGGCCTCACGGCACTGCTGCCCATGGCTGCCTTCCCCTGCAGAGCCCCCCGCCCACAGCACCCCAACAACGCCACGGACAACACCACGGAGTCGAAGGTAGGAGAGACCCGAGCCCCACGGGGCTGCCCCACTCCTGCAATGAGTTTGTGGGTCCTCTGCTAAACCTCACTGTCCCCTGGGTAAGGGGGAAACCGTCCCTGACCACCCCCCCCAGCACATCTGCTGAGGCACCCTCAGGAAAACATCTGGAACAAACAGGAAACGTTTGCTTTCCAAAACACCTCGAATTGGCCCATTTTCTCATGGGCACCCAGCAGGTCCCACAGGTGATGCCCAAACAAGGGGGGCTGGCTGGGTAATTTTTGGTGCAAATCTCCCACTACAGCTCAGGACTGTCCTGACCCTTCCACACCACCTAGGGCACCACAGCCAACACCAGCACCATTTCCCAATCCCCACGTTCAGCTGGGTTTTTTTCCCCTGGGTATTGGCACAGGTTTCATTCTGTTGCTGTCAGTGCAGCACAAGAGGGAGAGCTCAGCAGAGGCCCGAGGTCAAAAGTAACTATTTCACCACGGGAAGGATGGAAATCTCCCCAAAGCCCCTCCAAAGCTCTCATCACCCTGCCCCTCTCTCCCCACAGCTGCTGGGGACGTGGCTGTACGTGGCTGGGGCTGCCCAGTTCCCCCAGCACCTCCTGGAGATGCTGCTCATCGACCACGGCCACCTCGACGTGGAGCCCCGCGCCAGCGAGCAGGAGCTGCTCATCACCCAGCGCGTAGCTGTGTAAGATGCAGCCCCCGGGTCTCTGCCCCAACCCCTCTCCTCCCGCGCACTGCAGCCCTCGCAGCCATTCCAACACAACATGAGCACGGTTTCATGCTGGTTTTCCCAAGGAGAGAGTCTCTCCTGGCTGCTCCATGCATGATCTCCCATCCCCTCTTCTCTTTACCCTTTATTTGTTTCAACACTCCCCAGGTTTAGGCAAATTTTGCAGGGCACAGAGGTCTTGCAGGCACCAAGCCCTGCACATGTGGAAGATACTGACAAGGAGAAGACCTCTCCAGAGTAGAAGACCTTTCCAGAGGTCCCTGTGCAGCAGCTGCTAACTCTGCCGGGCACCAAAAGCTGTTCCCTCCCCAGCGTCAGAATTTAAAGGGATGATTTTTTCCTGTGCCAACACCACCAGCTCTCTGCAGCTTCAGTTATTTCAGGGTGAAAAACATCTCGGCACCAAGGAGCCAGGGCAAGGGCCAGGCTGAGGGCACGAGCTGCAGGTGGAGGTCAGGCAATGCAGGGGAGAAAAGGTTTATTTCAACCCTGCAGAGGAGCCGGCACAGCCGTCTTCCCATCCCACAGCCAGGGACACGTGCCCCGTGCAGGGACAGGGACAGGGCTTTGCTGGTCCTTTCCAGCCCACGGTGGAGGGTCTCCACTCTCCTTCCCCATGTGACCCCTTCCCCTTTCTCTCTCCAGGGGGGACCAATGTCTCACCAACAACTCCACCTACTTTGAAATCAGGGCTGGGAACACCACGCTGGTGAAGCACGGTGAGCAGCACCGGCAGGCACGGCTGTCGGGGTTATCATGACCCATTTTTTGCACAAGCTGAGACACACATGGCCCACATCCATGCTTTACATCATCTGATGCATTTTATTCCCGGGTCACTTTGTCATTTGAAGCCTCAGTGGACTCCAAACAGCTCCCCAGGTCTAAACCCCAGGCAGCAATGCTGTGCCAGGAGCTATGAGCAAACCTGCTTGCATTGCAAGGAAGGAGACTGCCTCGTTTGTGAAGCCATTTCACAATCCCTGTGGGAGAGGAGGGCAAACGTTTATGGCAGGTTTCAGCTCTGAAATCGTTTCCTCCTCACTGAGGAAAGGGGGTGAGCTGTTTGGGGTGGGGATTGCAAACCCCAGGGCCGCAGTTCGCATTGACCCCACCAAGCCGGCATCGCTGCGAGCAGGGCAGAGCCAATCCACGTTTCTGCAGCTCCCTTTGCTCGCACCTCGAGCCCAGCGAGCCACCTCACCCAGCACATTGCAACCATAACACAGGAGCTGGGTGGCTTTGGCTCCTTCACACCCCAGGCCCACATTTAAGAAATAAAACCCAAATAAACCGAGAGCCAAACACCTCACACCACGTCAGATCCCAGGGGCTGTGGGCATTGCCCACGCCCCAGCTGCAGTTTGCCACTGCTGCAGCACTGCAAATTTGGATATCACTGCTGTTCCCAACCCTGATTCCCTTCTCTTGAAGCCAAGACCCAGCAAACTGTGGGGACACTGATGAACCTCAGCTCTGAAGACCTTTTACTCATCCAGTACCAACTGCAGAGGGAAAGGACCTATTTGGGACTGTATCTCTATGGTACGTAAACTCCACCCTAAAGTAACTTAAAGCTATAGCAGGACACCAAAACAGGCATGTAAAATTGTCAGCTAAAACCACACAGCAACTTGGTTTCACCAACAGGCAGTCATTTTCCTGAGACCACCGCTCCAGGGGTCACAGGAGTATTTACAAATCCCATTAAAACCAAAATCTTTTGGCAGAGCAGAAAGAGCAAGTTAAAGACAAAACCCACTCATGCCATGAACATTCAAGGAACAGGAAGCACCCACAATTCAGCATCGGTATCACTGCAAAAATCTCAACATTTTCAAGCCAACCATGATTTTTTTGTGACTTACCTCCCAGGGCAGAGCACGTGGCTTTGCAGTACTGACACAGGCAAAGCTGATCAGATCTACCCACAACCCCACCAGGCAGCATTTCAGACCTTGATAAGGTTTCTCATTGCCCTTCCAAGCTGCCAAGCAGTTGCTCAAGAGCTCAAAAACACATTTAGCAAACCGCCTCCACACTCAGCCCTGATCACTCCCGATGCTCCAGGAGTCTCAGAATATCCTGCAACCCCCTAAAGCAGACAAGACCAGAGCTAACTGGGGAGAGCGTGGAAAAAAAGTGATGCCTGAGGTTGGTTTTGTTCAGGTGTACTCACCACCAGAGCACGAGACCCCAGCAGAGACCACCGCCGCAGCAAGCGTTGGCAGGAGCACGGGAAGGGAGGCAGCGAGGGCAGGGATGTGGCATGAAGGGCCACACCAAGGCCACATTTAACACCTGGAAAATGCTTCTCCTTGCCCAGCCCGAAACCTGAGCCTGAGCACAGCTCAGCAGGAAGAGTTCGAGCACCAAGCCAAGCGCCTGGGGCTGAGCCAAGAGGAGATCGTGTACGCGCCGTGGAGAACGGTACGTGGCTGCTCACGGGTGGGCAGAGCCACCACAGCCCCCACCCTGGGCACGGGTGCCAAGACCCCAGGCTGCAGCTCCAGCCACCAAACCAGGGTCTCAGAGAGAGATTTTCAAGGTGGTGGAAATGATTGAGGGGACTAAGCAAAGGCAGGCTTGCTTCAACAGTGACCATGGCTTAAAATAGCACCCCTCACAGATACCCAACTCCTCAGAGCAAATCCCTGCACCTGAGTGTCTGCAGTGGGAAAACTGCCAGGGCTGGGATAGCTAAAGCACAGGATTTTTGCACCATAATTCCCCATTTTGCCTCCCCAGCAGAGACCAGCTACCCCTAGCAAGGGGCAGGAGGGGCCAGCACCCTGAGGTGCTGCACAGCCCCACTTCAGCAATTTAAACCCCTAAAATCTTTGGGTTGTTTTGAGATCAGGATTTGCTTTCCTGGCACCCCGAGGTGCTGTGTGAGTGGCCGTAAATGGGGTTCAGGAAGATCCCTCCAGCCAGTCCTCCTCCCTCCCCAGCATGGGGGTGTCCAGCCCAGAGGCTCCTTTTGGGCTGGGGTCCAGCCCCAAGCTGCTGGCCCCATGGGACACCAGGAAAGAGGTAACACCATCAGCTCCCACAAAAATGGAATTTTTCCCTTGGTTTTTCCATTGAAACATTAACCAGACCCACCCAAGCCCCAGCCTCTGTCACTTGATTTAGGACATTTTGGCCTGCAAATGACCCAGTCCCCAAGCCAGCTTGACAGGGTTCCCTTTTGCAAAAAGAGGGGTGAAAAAATCTCTTACCTTTTCCTGTCCTGGCTGTTTGCTCATCCACAGCAGGAGCCTCTGAGCTTCCAGAGGTGCCCAAAACCCCACTCTGAGCTGCTGAACAGGACCCAACATAGCCCCCAAACACCCCCCAGCCCCAATATGCTGCTTTTAGAATTATCCCCCACAGGTTTGGGGGAGCTGGGGACAGGGACACAGGCACTGGATGAAATCCTCACGCTGGGGCAGGGGCAGGTCTCCTCTCCTCATTAGGCAACAAGCAGCACCTGGGAGGCTGAGCCCAGCTGCTCACATTAACAGCTGATCCCATTTAAAATTGGGCAAGGCAAATTACATTTAGAGAAAGCCAAGATGAGTGGAATCAGAACTGTTCGTCTTTACAAGCTCCAGGGCAATTGCTGTTAGCAGAGAAGTGTTTTGTGCCTGGCCATGAGGCAGGACACTGCATCTGAGGAGTAGAATGAAATAAACAAATGCAGAAAATATTTTGGGGACTTTTTTATTTCTCAAAAAAGATTGAACCTCACTTTCCTGGTTTCCTCTTTACAGCCCAGCCATGGAAAATGGCACCAGCAGCAGCTCAGCACCCAGACAAGCAGCATTCGTGCCTGGGGCAGTGTGGGGAAGCCTGTAGCTTCTCTAGGCCCTCTTAGACTTAAAATCGGATAAAAAGGAAAATAAAAATACTCCTTTCTTCAGTAAATTCTCTCCTGCTGGTGCACTGACAGTTCTACTTACCCCCTTTTATTGTTGTTTTGGAAGGAGCTGTGTCAAACCAAAGAACATGAGAAAGCAAACAGCCCATGCACGGAGCCCACAGCTGCGGTCACAGCATCACCTCCTCCGGGGACCCACGAGCCTGGCAGCGCGGGTAACGAACACCACATTAGGCAATAAAAGTTTTGCTCAAACTCGATGTGTTGTGGAGAACAGGGGTTCTGGAGATCAGGGGCTTGCAAAAAGGAATTGAACATTCAGTTCACCTTGTGCATCATTCAACCAGGAGCTGGGAGAAGTCAGCTTGAAGCAATGAGGGAATGCAGGACAAGGTGATGCGTGGAAGTTTTATCAGTGCTGACTCAGTCTGCTCAGCTTCACACCAAGCTTGCACGAGCTCAACTAAAAAAGCAGTACTTAAATGAAGCAGTAATGGAGGCTAACCAGGAGAGGGCAATCATTAACTGTTTTAAATGAGTACACCATGCATTTGATGAGTAACTGGAATATATAAACGGTTAGAAATTTATCTTTAACTGTACAGTCTGAAGAAGGTGCTTAGCTAGAAGGAACCACCCAATTCTCTTGAGAGCAGCTTGACTGCCAGAAGCAGCCCAGCTGGGGCAGATGTTCCCACCCAAACCCTTTGGAACAGGCAAGAGCTTCCTGATAACCTCCAGCCCCAGCAAGGTTTGCAACAGAACAGGACAATGCTGAAAAATTATTCTCAGGTCAGAGATGGAGGGGGTGCTAACCTAGCCCAGGCTGGATTTTTACTTTCCCGGAGAAAAAGAGCATGTTTCCTCATTTCCCAGGAAGCTCAGCACTCCAGAGGTGAGAAGGCTCCAGTGCCAAGACTCAAGTTTCTCTCTCCATGCCTGCGGGACACCCCCTGCGCTCCAACACCCCTTATCCCACCCCAGCCCCAAAGGGAGGGAAGCTCTGTCGCTCTGTGTTTGTGAAAGCAGGGGAGGTTTATAAAGAGCCTGCTTTTGCTGCATGATTGTAAAGTAATTCAGTCTCAGCTCTAACCTAGTAATTAAGCACTGAAAATATCTCTCTTCCTTAAAAAGGAAGAAAAAGAAAAGCTGGAGGGAACACAGCGGCGAAGACAGCTCTGCTCCTCCCTCTGCGGCACCAGGGTGCCTGTCCCCGCACGGCAGCGTGTCCCGGGCAGCGTTTCAGCTGAGCCTTTGGCCGGATTCCTGCCGTAAAAATGAGTTTTACAAGGTCAAGCACAGCCAATTCCCCCCTGGTCTCAGGGCACTGGTACCTGGCCAGCCCTCGCTGCAGACACATCTTTATCAGCTTGTGACATGAAACATAAGCCCACCTGGAGAAGTGAGACAGAAAAAGGGGAGGAGAGGGCAGCGAGGTGCGAGAGGGGATGCTGCCAGAAGCCCCGAGCGCTGCAGTCCAGAGAGCATCGGTGTCTCAGCTGACCGAAGCTGACACCGCTGGAGAGCAGTGGCTCAGATTACAAGGACCCAGACTTTAGAAGTAGATTTATAGCTGAATAAAAGCCTTGAATTACAGTCAGAGACATAAGGAACCAACAAAGCCAGGCTGGCCCCCGCGGCAGATTCTGTTACCCAAATCAGAGGCCATTTGCACTACCAGCTGTGGTTCCTGAATGACCTTCAGGATAGCTCGTGGCTGGGGTTTTTTTATTTGTTTAAGAAAACCTTGCACAAAGCCTGTCTTTTGAAACTCCTGTAAGCCAGGTTCTCGAGAAAAGGAGGCTGAGGGATGACCTTATTGCTCTCTACTCCTGAAAGGAGATTGCAGCGAGGTGGGTGTCAGTCTCCTCTCAAGTAACAAGTGACAGAACAAGAGGAAATGGCCTCAAGTTGCACCAAGAGAGGTTTAGATTGGATATTAAGAAAAATTTCTTTACTGAAAGGGATATCAAGCACTGGAACAGGCTGCCCAGAGAAGTGGTGGAGTCCCCATCCCTGGAGTTATTTATAAGACATGTAGATGTGGCACTTAGGGACATGGTTTAGTGGGCGTGGTGTTGACCATTGGACTTAATGATCTTAGAGGTCTCTTCCAACCTTAATGATTCTGTGAGGGCATCATTGAACTGAAGAGTTTCCAGCTTTTCTGGGAAACTCACTTCCCTGAACAGAGAGTTACAGATACTGCACAGAGGGAGCAAAGTCCAGCTACACTCAGAGACAGGTTAACACTATCCAAACATCCCCGACTCATCACTACCATCATCCACCTTGAGCTCAGGATTGCTGGTTTTGCCTTTAAGAATTCTGTTCTCCCAGGCCCTCATAGGGAGAATCTTTCCCAGTGGCAGCATCCTTGATGAGAATCATCCCAGGAAGAGTCTGGTGACAAACAGCACCAGTAAAACACATTGGGAAAGACGTGCAGACACATGGTATCTCTTTTACAGACCTTTATTAGCAGACTGTTCCCTACATGAAGAATTCGAGTTAGATTCGCGTTATAACAATTTGTGGTTACAGCTACAAAGATGGTTGTCATTTTGCATTGATTTTTGCATTCTGATATTCATATTCCCATTAGGCCACACTGGTAGGAAGGAGCCACTGCAGAATTTACAACAGATCTCAAGAAGGGGGGGGTGGAAAAAATCCTATCACTAAATCCAGATTGGTTAGATTTCCAGAGAGCCTCACCTGGAAGGCTCTCTATGAACCACCAAAATCCATTAGCAAAAAAGCAGCTGCTGAGTGCTAGCAAATCCTTTCCCAATTTCTCACGCACTTCTCCACAGTGCCTGTTTGCATGTGAAGAGCACTGGCTGAGCAGCAGGATCTGCAGATTCAGCCTCAAAGCACAACTGCAGCAGCTGGTGTCCCAAGTGCAGGTTTCCTTCCATCTCTGGAAACTTGCATTTCCTTTAGTCCCTGAGATTTCTCCCCTCCCCCCTTACCTAAAAATTCCCAGAGGTGGCTCTCCATTAGAGGTGGCTCTCAATTAGCTGTCGTGACATCCAACATACACAGACCTTCTACTTCCCAACTTCAGTCATCCACCCAAAAGCCTTTCAGCCACACACAGAGGCAATTCCAAAAATAAGGCGAGCCTCACAGTGCACCCTCTCCCCTCCTCCCCAGGTACTGCTCCTCACCAGCTCCCTTCTCTCCTATGGCTTCTTGCTACAGAATTTCTCTGGGCTGAGGTCCTCCAGCAACAACCCAAGATGTGGGAAAGGCAGCTCAAGTCCCAGTGGGGAAGTACACAAGCAACTTGTAGCATCCCTCCCCACAACTCGGCTATGTGATGTAAGAGAAAAAAAATAGACAACTTTTTAAAACAGGAGAAATACAAGCACAGTAACAATATTTCAACAAGTCTATAAAAATAGTCTGACATAACTCTGTTCAAATAAATACAAAATAAATATGCTTTAAGCAGTAAAACAGTGGAATGCAACGCTGGTCCATCTTGCCCGAAATGAAAAGGTGGGTGAGGATCTCGCAGGCCTCGGAAGCCAGATCCTATCAACTAAGTAGCCCATAATGCAGTCAGAGAAATTTTAAAGCCATCTCTTTCCCTCAGCCTTATGAAAAGCACCCTTTGAAAGAAAAGCAAGCATGTCTTCAGGACTGAAAGCTCACCTCTCCCAGTGACAACCAGCCCCTCTCCCTTTCACCCCTTCCCACAGCAGACATACTCCCTGCCTGGGGACTCCACCCTGCTAATGCAAACCTGAACATCAATCTACAAAGAGGTCTAAAGAGATAGATAGCAGCGTAGGCACGGGGTTTGGAAAAGGTCACTAGCTATCCTTGGCACCAGGCAGAATGGAATTCAGAGGTCCATGCAACGCTGCACAGGGGCTCTCGTGCCGTGCTGGGAGCACAACTGCACAGGAGCTGTGAAATATTGTCTTTTTTTTTCACTAAAGCCATGCATCAAGGTGCCAGTCCATCCAGGGCTCTCCTGCCTTCCCCTTTCCAAGCCCCTGCTGAGTATAAGACAAGCCAACCCCGGCATGCAAAGGATACAGGCACGCAGGCTCTAGTCTGCTGCTTCTGTTAGTAAGTGCATCTTGTTAGTGGATTTATGAGACACACTTAAACCTATAAAAAATAAATAATCCTAATTCTTCATCAGGCTGGCCTAAGTAACCTTCAGCCTGACTGGATAAACCACTGCCCACCAGCCCTCAAAACAAGTATAGTTCAAAGTTACATTTCATGTCAAGTCTTGGAAGCAGAACATGAATGTCTCCTACCCAAAGGGATATATGTAAACATAACAACAAGCCTGGTGTGGCAGCAGCTCCTACACAAGGTTTGTACAAATTTAAACAACGGGTAGGAAGTTAAACAACTGAATGGAAAAAGAAGCTCTCTGAATGGAAAAAGAAGCTCTTTCAGCAAGTCAGAAGGTGCTCATCTGCAGGCAAACAGCTCTGTACGCACAACATGCTGAGAGCAGACCTGTTACCCAAATCTCTGCTACTCTGTCATACTGCTGGGAACTGACCTCAGCAACTCCTGCCTTAAGATTCTGCTGGGAGTTCGCCTCCCGGTCTCCCAAAAGGCCCATCAAAAAGGACCACGTGATGGTTTATGTGGAGATCTGAGTAGCAAGATGGCAAAGGACACCAGATCCTCCCCCCTCCCTTACTGACTCACAAACGATCTGAGATTTCACAGCTTTGCTTAGTCAGCTTAGTGTCAACACATTCACAGAATGAGAGATGGCTATACGTCTTGGGATCGCACCCCAAGATTTCAGAGTTCAAAGTCCTCAGCATCTCCTGGTCACCGTGACTGCACACCCAGAGTCATCTTCAAGTTTTCATAAACCACGTAGCTGATGCTTACAGCTGGGATCACCTTCATAAAGTTTGGTGCCAGACCCCGGTAGAGACCAAACGCTCCCTCTGTCTTCAGTATGTGTTTAAACAGTCCCCTCATCGTCACTTCGGGAGCACCCTCCACTGAAGCTGCAGCAGGGAAAAAGCCACAATCAATAATGCAGTGAAAACACTTTAAGGTAACACCTATCTCAAACAGCAGTTCTGACCCATGTGCTTCCTGAGGATGTTCACAGAGCAAAGGTGCTTCACAATGGGACAGCATCTAACTTTTCTCAGCAAGCCATGGCCATGCTGCTCATCACAGCTATTTTCTCAAGCTGCTCTGCAGACACCCTTAGCCCAAAATTCCTGATCTGAGCCAAACAGAACCTCTGTCCTGGAGGTGCTTGGCCCAGATGCTAAGGGCAGCACAAAGTCCACTGTCCTCTTCCAGCACGGCAAATAGCCCACCACTCAGCGGCACAGGCCAGTTCAGGCTGTTGCTGCAATGTTTACACTGGAGGACCTTTACCCTGCTCAGAGACCATGACAGGAGTTCCCACAGTTCCCAGAAGTTCTCACCTTGGGCCTGCATCCGTGTCCTCACAAGAGCCAGTGGGTAACTGGCAAGCTGTCCACAGGTGCTAGAAATGGTTCCACAAGCCAGAAGAACAAAGACTCCAGGGTCAGCGCTGTTGACAGCATAGCGTTGCAACCAGGTATTTTTTAGTGTCTGGAAGGAAGAAGTCAGATGTTAGCAGTGAAGAGGCAATCAAAAGAATATCATGTCACATAGAAGATCTAGTGTAAAGGCTCAGAAAGCTATGTGCCAATTCAGCCAGGAGCACCAGGCTTCTCACGTCTTTTTGAGCTACTGCAACTGTAATGCCTGGGGAAAAACCCTTCTTCAATTTCCTGCTACAATTTTCTCATTAAAAAAAAAAAAACCACCCAGGGACCATGCATGATGTTGACTAGGAAAGGAGAATTGTATTGGATTATCTTTTAGGCCATTTTGGCTAAAAATCCATCTGTGCCCCTTATGGCTGATCAGGAAAGCTTTGAAAAATTACTTAAACTCCTGTAGTAAGTGAAAGGTTTGACAGCAATAGAGCTACACAAGCAGCACAGCCCTACAAAAGGTTAAAGGCTTCATACCTCATAAACTGCCAGGTCAATACCAGCATATGGAATGATTCCTAGCATGTTGGGGATGTAGCCTTTGTAGAAAGCAGCCATTCCTTCCTTCAAAAGGATGTTTTTGGCACAATCCAACATGCCTGAATATTGTCCTGTCTTCCTTAGAGCCATCCGTGTTTTCAGAACCTGGAAGATAAGAAGAAAAGCCTTGAAGGTCTACAGGGGAATCAACAGCAGAACAACATATAGACAACATCATTCTTAAGAGCATGATGGCCAGGACTACAGCAAGCATCATGCAAGCAGTAGTACTCGGTATCATCCCCAAGAACTCATTAATTAAGCTATAACAGCGCTGGTGTTCTACCCCAGCACCTTGCCAGGACCCCTCATGGGCTGGACTATCAGCCACCTGCCTCACCTCCATCGGGTAGATGCTGCTCTGTGCAATGGCGCCAGCCAGAGAACCAGCTAGCAGTCGCTCATGTATCCTCAGCATTTCTTGGTCAGTACCAATGAACCTCTTGATCTGCAGAAGCCAAGACAGACAGACATTGAGGCTCACTGACATTGCAGATGGGTTTTTTGGGGGTTGGTTTTTTTTTTTCAGCTTGTCCTTCTGCAAACTCTTCTTGCAGCTGGACTTGTCTGTGCCCTTTTACTCACCTGCTCATAGGCCATGAACTTAATGGCAGACTCTGGTGCAATCTTCAACACATTGATGCCATTCCCTCGCCACAGTGACCTTGGTCCACCCTCTCGGATCATTTGAGTAAAACCGCCAACGATGCACATGTTGTTACTGCGGGAGGCATGAACCTGGGAGAGAGAGAGAGCCAGCTTGGATTAACTCCAGTCCTGATTACGACAGTGCTACGTTTTTCCATAATCCAGGGACAAAAGGGCGCTTTTTTTATTTACTCAGAGATTTGCCAAGGCTTTAATCCCTTCCAGATAACTTCTACAATAGGAAAGCAATCTTCTTTTCTTTTTTGTGAAGTCTAGTGTTAGCTAATGAATCTAATCAATATCTCCCTCTGGAATGGGAGGAAAGGTTAAACAGGCAACTGCCATACCTAGTGTAGGATCAGCTACCCAGGGTAAACTTCTCAGCTGGCTCAAGAGCGGGTACAGTGACAAACCAGGCTAAAAATCATGTTTTTCTAACTCCTTTCTAAAGCTGAGGGATAATTATACCAAGTACCAGCTCTGCCAGCTGACCACACAACCACTTCAACTCTCATGGCCTCAAGGTCTCTCATGGGAACACAAGACTTGAACTTGTTTCACCAGAACTCAAGTTTTCCAGTGCCCTAAACCACAAAGCTCTCTAACTATTGACAGTTTCCACATGTCTACCTGCCAAAAGATTACCTGCATTTTTTCTAGTCAATGAAGAATAATTTTTTAACATTACTTTGATAATTCAAATAATGCAAAAAAGCTTTCAAAAACAGCAACATAAAAGCAGTGAGATGAATCCTGCCAGGGTGCTGTACTGTGATGAACATTAACATCTCCTGCACATCCTGGAATATTAAAGGAATCTGCCTCATTATTCAGATTAACTGGAACTGCTCCATCATACCTGCATGAGCACTTTCAAGCGGTCCAAGGGAGCTGTGCAGGTTCTGGACACGGCACCTGCACCTCCACCTGCAACCAGATGTCTCCACCACATGCCTGTCTGCCTCTCTTCCACTGTGAACTCATCAGGGACGGTCAAATTCTCTCCTACATCAAAGATCTGCAAAAACATAAGGTGTTGAGAAACATTTCATCAGCTAGTGATCTTGCCAAAGTTTTACTGCTCTTTATCAGTGCTAAGTGTTGAAGTACTGGACGTGTTTTTTCCAAGTCAGCAGTTTAGCCATTAACTGCTGTGTCTGGCCAGAGGAACTGCTACTGCTACAGCACATCACAAAGGGAACCTTCACATTTAGAGATCTCTGTCTTGAGAAGCTGGCAACTACTGAATATTTGTCTGCATTAAAATACTGTGGATTGCAGTAAGGAACAAAATGACCAACTGCAGGCAGCTACACGGCGAAAAAGCCGGACTTCTCTGGAACCTTGCAAGCTCAAAGCCAGTTTAATCTCGTTACCTGCTATTTACACAGACTGAAATATCTCCAGGAAGGATGGCTGCCTGTCAAAACAGCTCCTAGTCTTAACAGGTCCTGAACCAGCAGGGGCTGGTCACCTCTCAGAGGTGCAAGCCAAGCGAACACCCGCATCCTCCTGTGGAACATGCAGTTGTTATCACCTGTGCCGGAGGCTTCGGAAGCCTGTGCCAGTGATAGGTGCCAAGATAACAGGACAGGAAGTGATTGGGCTTCTAGGGCTACAAGGCAGCTATTGAACCATGAAGAGAAAGACAGAGACTGCTGATAGCAGCTCCTGAGGGTCAGGACTCTGACTGAGAAGCTGCAGAAAGACCAAGACCTGTTGCAAAGGAACCGTTTCTTACCGTGGAGTGCTTCCAGTACAGGATGATTTCAGGAATGTTCTCCACTGGGTGCAGCAGGTGATAGTCTCGCCACTCATTCCAATCAATTGTCATTGTCCCATTTTTATCCATGCTAAAAAGATTGATCATCAGATGAGTACAGACTCCCACTGGGTGATAAATTCCCCCTCCCCTTCCCTTTGATTATTCAGGCCTGCTCCGAGAAAAGCTTTGCAAAGCAACTAAGACTTCTAAAGAGACACGAGACAAAGCTAGGAAACCTTCTGTTCACCAAACACTAGAGAGGTGGAAGTGGGCTCCCTTTTTCCTCCCCTCTCTCTCCCCTTTAACTGACCCACAGGAGTATTTGCACCCCCTCCTACCAAACTGAGGCAAATATAACTGACACTGAGGGAAAATAATACTTACTAGGTGACAGGACCCCAGAAGTGTCCCGTCCTTATTCTGACACACAGGCAAACAGACAGAGGGAAGGTAGCAGAGGAAAGAAAGAGGAAAAAACAGCACAAATAAGTGGTTGTTAACATGTTAATGCCACATGCATAAAGCACTCGGCATTTGCAAAGAGAAACTGCACAGTCCCTCTCCAAAGCAGTGAGCTCCGGGCAAGCAAGACAATCAGACAGGGATGCAAATCAAGCTCAGGTGCAAGCACTTCCCCACAACAGGTTAGCAAGGTAAGAGATTCTGACAGTAACTCCCCACAATGCATTCTGACATTCTAAGAGTCAATTCACGTGGGGGGGGGGGGGAGAGAAGAAATCAAAATTAAGAGTAATAGGCAAAAAGGCAGGAGCTGAAATCTCTGGAAAGTGTGGACAGGATACAAAGGAGAGATGGGTTCCATGTCCCTACACTTCCTTCTAACTCCCTCAACAGTAAAACAGAAGAACCAGCTGAATCCTCACCTTTTCAGTATTTTCTCGGCCTGCTGTTCAGAGATCTTGACTCCCAGGTCCCGAAGAGACTGTACAATCTCCTGGGCATCAATACGGCCTGCAAAGACAAGCCAGTGAGCTCAAGCATATGTATGACAAGCTAATGCAAGCAGTAGTCTATTTATGAGCATGAGAAAGGTGCTTACCATCATTCTTCTTATCCAGACTCTTGAAGACCAGTCTCAGCTTCTTTTCATGATCTTGGAGATAGTGAACAAACTCCTCAAAATCCAGCTGTCCATCCAGGTCCTTGTCTCCAGCCTTCACAATTTTCTGTTCAGAAAACAATCAAAACCTGTCAGTTCCTTTGTTCCTTCAGACACATCTGCCCCTTCTTTCACCGTATTTAAAAATAATTTCATACAGAACTGACTTTTCCTCCAGAAAGCAGTTGATAGAATTGTAATTCTTCAAAAAAATTTGAGCAAAACAGTAGTGTAGAAAAGTCACCTGATTCCAGGCAACTGTCTCCCAAAGCGAGTCATGCAGATGAAATGCCTCATGTTTTTATCAGGCATGCTCTGCTAGTATCATGTATCTAATCTCAGTCCTGTATCTCGATTAACACCTTACATAGCCCTTGTGGACATTCTTGAACTAAGTATGAGGCAAAAGATTTGCATAAAAAGCAAATCACAAAACTTCAGGTAATAAAAAAGTCTGAACAGGAGAAGGAATTTCATGCCTACTACAATCCTTAGAGAAGTAAGCTCTCTCTGGCAATAACTAACTCCAACCAGAAAAATCCTGTCCAGCTCTAGTGGACACAGTCAAAGATAAAAACCCCTGTGAACTGGTTTAGGCACCCTGGAGCTATGTACTTTAATTACACAAGTTTCCATGAGATGCATATAGAACAAGAAAAGGTTCTTAGTAGGACAAAGCTAAAATCAAGATCAGACTCTGTGCCAGGCATCTAGGACAAGGTAAATGACTAATTAACTCACATCAGCATGGGGCAATGGCTGATGGACTGCCCTATCTAACAGGGCACATGGCTACTTGTTGACAGGAGAGGTGATCTACAAACTGCAGGAATGTGGCTCAGGGAGTTCCTAATCCCCTTCTTGTTCAGTCACTTGCCTTTGACAGCCTAGAAGTCTTTTTCAATGTGAATTGGTGAGCAACACAAAATGAGGTGTGATTCAGTCTACTGCATCACCTACATTTGTTTTAATTCTTGGAACATTTATGTGAACAGCAGCTGGGTTGTTAAAGAAGCTCTGAGCTGAGATCAAACACTAGGCTAACCCTCCACTCCCCAGTATTTTGTTCAATGTTATCCTTGGTTTTAGGCTCCAAAAGGTAATAGGCAAACCAAAGCTTATTGTGGTATTTCCTCAGCCTCTGAGCACCAGTCCCCTTCATAAGCCTTAGGTCTTTGTTTCAATGCCATTTTAAATTACTTCAATATTAAATACTTCACTATTAAAATTGTCTCTCTTTTTCTAGCCCCACCAAGTCCTGTCACTTTAGCCCTAATGCTATGAGGATTATTCCTAATCGCTTCATGAACCTTAAATAAGAAAGTGCTGTCCCAGCTGCCCTGACCTTTGAGGTGTGCCCAGTATTCTCAACCTGCAATTTATCATATGACTGTTGCAAAGTTCAGATATGACCCCACATTCAACTTGTAGGCTAAAGATAGACCAACACCTCTTGCATGTCAGCAGATTGGCCTTGAACAGCTGAATCAGGGCTTCCCTCTCACCGGCAACCCCCAACCCGCTGGCAGGCACGAATAATTCGGAGGCACTGTAAGAGAGATGTGACTGTGCAACTGCTCCCGCTCTCCCAGCACACCCCTAACAGCCACGGGGATGTGCGATGAGCGACCACAGGCAATCAATAATAAAGCTGCCTTGCTCTGCTGCCCTTCCTCCTCCACCATCACACAAAGCAAAAATGCCGCAAGCCTGTTGAGCTTCACACGTGTGAAGGGTGAGAAAGCCAAGCTCCCAGCATCTTCTCCAGAGATCTGAACAAGTATCTGCCTGCAGCTCTTTGCCTTTAACAGCAAATATAAAATCTCCATAGACAGGTTTCTGTGGTGACCTGCATGACACGCAGCCTCTGCAGCAGGCTTTGGGACCACACACACCTTACAGCCTCCTACATCCCGCATTTGTGTGTCTGCACAAAGGCACAGAAAGCCAACCCAGCTTTGCTGTGCAGTCATCAGCTGGCTGGGCTCTTGCCACCCTGGTCATGACAATCACACACCAGCAGCAGCGAGCTGAAAGCCAGGGCTGTGACACAGAGCCGGACGGAGCGCTCCGGATGTCGCACATCTCCCTTCTGCCGCGAAGGGAAACGCTCTCACACAGCCTCCCCCGGCTCTGCCCACCCAGCACTCACAGCACAGAGCTGCTCACCTCCACCAGGCTGAGACCTGCATCGGCTGGAGCCGACACGAGATCACACACCTCCCGTCAGATACGGGCAGGAGGAGGAGTGTAAGAAGGAAAAGGAAGAGGAAGAGGAAGAGGATGTGAAACGTATTAGAGCAGACCAGTTAAAGCAGAAGAATCCACAGTTCGGAAAACCCCTTTTTCTATTTAACTTGCATCGAAGCAACTGTTTTACACAGCCTTACAGGCACTGAGATCTCATCCAATTCAAACCAAAAGAATCAAAAAGAAAAAAAAAAGTCCACTCCACGCTGCTTCAGCAATCCCTGCCAGGAGGGAAGAGACATGTGTCCGTGCTGTCCCCAGCTATTACAACAGAGCCACCACAAACTTCTCCCCCCCAAACCAGCCACTCGGGGTGTTGGAGAGCACCCCTCCATCGCTCCCTCCTCCCGTTCCTCCCTCGGGGCCATACCTGCTTCCACTGGCGGTAGGTGGAGAACTCCTGGGAAGGAATGAAGAGGCTGAGGCGGAAGATGGATTTGAGCTGGGCCGGCAGCCCCTTCGACTCAAAGTATTCAAACTCGGCCTGCGACTCCCCGAACACTGGCACGTACAGACAGAGGCAGAGCATCTTTCTGAGCCGCACACTCAGCCGCCCTGCTCAGACTGACCGGGGAGGGAAATGAAACTGAATGATTCCCCTGAGCTAATTTCAGTGCGTAGTGGAAAGGAAATGCCAGCGAGTCTCATGACACATGCCTATGAGCGGAGCCGGCTCCGGTGGGATTGGCTGCACAAGCCCGGCCCTTCTACTTAAAAGGGAAGCGGTGGCTGTACAGTCCCACCCAGCTGCCAGTGAGAGGAGGATTGGGAGGAGGCATGTGAGCTGCCTCCCATTGCTCAACACCAGGCTCCCATTAAGCCCAGAGACCTTACATCACGCTCACCACAAGTTAACTCTTACTGGGCGGCTCTTAAACCCAACATCCGAGATGCTGACTTGCTGTTCCTTACATCCGATCGGTCCTTCCTGATCCTGTTCTCATCCCTCCAGGGATTTACACACATAGCACAGTATGGACCAGTCTTGATCATAACCTCTCCCACCATACAACACAGGAGGACTCTCACTGTCTTCCTCTTCCCAAAAATTCTTCCTCTAAACCACAGTAGGAACAGGATGCCAGCCCCTTATTGCTTCCACACACGTTTGGGATACCCAGCTTAAGCAAAAGCCTTGAAATTCCACTTTTATAAGGTTACTTTGCTATGCCAGAGTTGATTGGCTTTGGTTGCAAGTTCTCCCAAAAACACTTGTGCCAGCTTGGAGCAGGCAACCCCTGCAAACCAAGATCTCTCTCCTATGCAGCACTCTGGAGTTACTAACACAGGCAGCAATAAAACCTGTGGAGAAGGTTTGCTACTGTGCCAAATAACCAGAAAACCACCAAAATCAAAGGCAGGCTTCAAAACAGACCCAGCTGCTTCAAAGCCTTCTAGCTAAGCATCCCCACAGCAGTTACGCCAGCTTAATAGTTTTTCCTCCTCTCCCAACCACAATTAAACAGCGCAGTCAGATGCACGCTACAATGAGAAGTGGCCCAGGCAGAACAATATTTTCCAGTTCCTACCATTTACAATTTAACCACTTTGTGAGCAAGTTGCTGAGCTTTCATCAGGAGCAAGCCAGGCAGAAGAGGGAGTGTGGCACACGCATCATTTAATGCACATATAATTACAGGCTTCTGAGCACTTAGTGGAGTTTGATGTGTGGGGTAACACCTCGCACCACAGCAAGAGTACCAAAGGAGTGCAGCAGGTAACAACACCGCTCAGTACAGAATCACTGATGGCTATCAGGAATTTTAAAGTAAAGCCATAGTCTTGATGTTCATCAACGAGAAGCTACGACACAAGGAAGATGCAAAAGCCCACAGCTGATAACCACAGCACTACAATCCTGCTGCGCTTCAAGTGTCACAGCGTGTCGGCTAAGCTGGCTGGAGCCAGCCCAGCTAACAGCTCTCCCCATCACTGCGGGCACAGCAACACGTTCTGGTGTTTGCTCTGGTGAAACAGGCTGCCTGGCCAGTGCAAAGTCCAGTGAGCACTGCTCTCCTCAGATCCTCACGCACGAGGGGCCTTGACATCGCTACCGTGGTACCTTACAGGTCTGTGATAGACTGCTGTGGAGCTGCATGTCAATGACACCAACGGAGAATATTTAGTCTGGGGCTTTTATTTCAAGGATGTGTTTTTTAAAAAGCTTAATAGATCACAACCTGCAGCAATTCGGTGCCCTTGAGAATTGTGACCTACAACGGTTTCCCCCTGTCACCTCGCCTACCATGGCACTACTGCCAAGTTACCTAATCTGGCTTAACCTCCTCCCTGCTGACGTCTCTCCACTGTTTTGATCGTCTCAGAGACTCCAGATCCTCTTAAAGATCAGCTGCAGCAGCTCACTACATGCACACCAACAGCACACCCCACCCTTCCCACCATGCAGGGGTCTTGCTGCGAGAGCACCCTAACGCCACAGACCACCAGCCAAAAGCCAGCACCTCCAGCAGCTCCTGCCCAGCCCCAGGCAGTACGTGAAGAACTGTAACTCAGCGTTGTCCCACCAAGCCCTAAGATCCTCCGTAGTCCTTCCCACGAGTTGCCAAGCATCACTATTATAGCTGCTTGGCAGCTCAGTTGCTATGCCAACATGATGCAGATTTTCCTAATAAACTCTGCTTAGAGTTGGCAGCTAAGAGTGAAAAGGCAAAATCTGCACATTTTAGGAAAAAAAAGCCCTACTACCTACGTCGGAGAAAGGTAATGAGGTTAAGAAAGCTGATTTTAAGCAGGGTATTAGTTACAGAATAGCAAGCTAAGAAGGAGAGACAGATAACAAATGAAGTTTATACCAGCAATTCTGGTTATAATGGCAAAGGGAATTTTAAAACAGGCTTTAACAAGTATTGAGATTTCACCTAAAAGAATCCTGGTAAACCTGGAAGTACTCAAAAGCAGGACAGCTCTCAAAGGTGCAGGGATCAATGCTGCTTCAACCCAACTAGTAGGAGGTCACCAGCCAGGTCTCAGCACACACAGCCAGTCCCACTCCCCAAGCCCTGGCAGGCAGCTGCACACCCACCCCAGGGTTTCAGGGGTGAGCTACCGACAGTACATCCCCGTTAGCACCAGCTCCTGATCAAGGACAGGGCACAGAGCTCCAAAATCAGTCCTTCCAAGCCAGTCCTCCCTGGTACTTCTTCCATCCACCAATTCCAGCAATGAAGCCAGAGCTGGACCAGCACGTTTTTGGTCAACATGAAGCCAGCCTAATTAACACCTTCCTCTGCTCAAGGGAGCAGTAGATGGGTCCCACCTTCCTCACTTTCCTCACCATCAAGGAAGCTGCAAAGTCATTGTCCATTTTATTTATAGGATGTGGTTCTTATTTAAATGCTGCCTGAGTTGCCAGTTTCAGCACCCTGCCGTTCCAACGCTAACCTTTCCGAGTCACTTGTACTTTTCTAGGCATCTGCTCCATCACCAGATTACTACATCAGCTCCAGAAGGTACCTCCCAAAGGATGGGAGGATGCAGCCATACAAGGAGCAGGAAAGTATGCTGTTTAATTTTTAATTTACTTTGCTAAAAAAAAAAGTCTCTAAAAATATCAAGTGCCAGCGAGCGTCACAGTCACATAACGAGCATCCTCCTTCCCAGGCACAGCAGCTTTCTGGGCGAGAGAGAACCGCTATTGCTCCGAGTTTTCACCGGGTCCTGCTGAGTTGGTATTTTATAATTGCTGGAAACTAGCTTATAATTAATTGTACAGTACAGAAAGTCCTCACAAAGCACAAACAGAGAGTGTAAAGTGTATGAAGGGGGGGAGTTAATCATTTAAGAGACCCCGGCGGAGTAAAAAGCTGCGGTCAGCTAAAGCTGTGCAAGGGGAAGGACAGAGACCGGGGAAAGCAGACAACACCACATGGTATTTGACATAAAGGTAACCAGGAAGGATGACCTGTTCCACTGACAACACACAGATCCAAAGTTACAAGTCCAGATGGTGACATCAGGGGCAGATCATACCTCTCTCCTGTGTACACACACCCAGGGGCCAACACATCACATTGGCAATCAGTGTTTTCTCCCACATCTGCAGAAACAGCCTCAAGTTGAAATTACTGCCTGCAAGCAAGGATCTGAGCAGAAACACTATGAACTACCATATGAAGGCTGAAGAGCCAGGGCTAGGAAGCACCTCAGGTCAAATATACTGACACATGCAAATTCCCTACAGTAACCCAAATATCGGGTGTGATAGTTTGTGGTGTTAGCAGATATGTAGTTACAGGTGTTTTTACAACACGAAGTGGCATACCAGTCAAGGGACTTCTCCCAAGGTCACAGACAGTCAGGGGCAGAGAACAAAAGCCGTGGGTCCCCTACATTTTCTTTACACACCAAATAACACTGTTTGCTCACAGCAGTTTATGATCTATCCTTCAGGCTACATGAGACTTTTTGCAACACTTTTCCTTCAGACAGGTAATTACAGCACAGATACCTGATCAAGCACAAACAAGTCATTGCAGCTTAACAAGTTACTGCCCATCAGCTGAGCCACGATGGACGGTGGGATGTGGTATTAGCCAGCCTGAACTGTGAGGTAAAACATATCTGCATAATCCCCAACAGAAGAGCTTTACGCTGCGTTTTACTTTACAATCAGGGCAGGCTAAAATTACACAGTCACAACCTCCGAGCAGATGGGCAGTTACTGCCTAAGCTGCAATAACTCCATTTTACCGCATCCTTATCCTCTAAGTATTTCTCCATTAGCCAACATTAGGGTTCCTATGCAGCAAAACTTCCCAGGGTCACACAGGAAAGAAGAGATTGGTATCAGCTCTCAGAGAAAGCTTCATTTGCAGGTGTGAACAGATGGACTCTCCCTGACTGTGACCATTGTTCCCTAGAAGACACCAGAGATTTTCAGCCCTGTGCTTTCAAGGCTTTCATCACAACCTCCTTCAGTCCTGAGCCTCTGTCCTTCTTCAACCTCTGTGCCCTAAAGTCCTCCTCCTCCTCCCAAAACGCACACGCTCCTCTCCTTGAAGAGGATGCACGGTGCTAACAGCTAACGATAGGGTTGAAGGGAAAAGTCCCTGCAGATTTTCCAGTCTGATTCAAGCAGGGAGTGGCTTCTGCTCCCCAGAATGCAAAATGCCACCCAGCCCGTTTCCATTCAAAACGGCAGCAGAAAGGATATCCATCCCCTCTACAGCTTGAAACTGTCTCCCGTGTTAGAGAGAAAGCCCACAGCGACAACCAACGCCTGATTCCTTGTCAAATAAGCTGGATCCTGCAAGTCACGCACCCCTACCCCTCCTGCAGCCCTTTAATATCATCCCAAGCTCCCACCACTCGCAGGGGTTATGCTTTGCACTCCACTCCTTCTCCCCTAATCCCAGGTCACACCCTTGGTTTCAAACCACAGGTAGTCAGAGCCGACTGCACCATCCTCAGAAGAGACGGTCAGCATTCCCTCCCCATCAAAAATGAAGCAGAACTGCAGTCAGCCAGCACGGTGCTAAGAGTCCAGACACTAAACTAAGCAGCTTTTGTTCACCCCCCTCGCCCCCCAGACAAAGCCTCACCATTTATTCTCCGCCAATTGTGTGCACCCACCACCTCCCCGCTCTCCCACCCCCCTGGGAACTTCCCATCCTCACACAGATTTGAGTCTCTCCCTTGTGCCACCCGCTCCCCAGGGACAGGTTTTCCTCTTTTCCAAGCTGTGCCATTCAAATACTGCAGTTACTCATTTGCTCAAAACATGCTAGCTTTTCCTGAGGCTTGCCAAATTCCCAGAGACTGACTCCGGAACATTTTAGGATCTATTTGATGCTTTGCTGGTCTCCGGCGCAGGGGTGGGACTCGCCACTAACCTGCAATATCATTCCCTGCCCTCTCAGTCAAGCTTCTTACAATTTGCTCAGGAACCTTCGAGACCCTCATATTCCCCCTTACCCCTAAAACAGCCTTTTTCCCCCCCTTTGAACATCACATCTGAAAGGTTAGATCACCTTGTCTCTTCACAGTCATTCCCCTAGTGCCCCCCATTTATCTTCTAGCAAGTACAGACATTGGACTCTGCTCCCTTTTCCTGTTCCTCTTCCCCCTCCCCAAATACACACACACACCCCCCCCAGCTACTCACACACTCCATCTGCAACACCCCTGCCCCCGGCAGACCCCACACTCCGCTGCCATGTGCGCCAGCCCCTGGATATCCCATTACCTTTGGAAAATGCTCTGCGGGTCCAACCACCAGTAGGATAGTTGGTCTCCTTTCAGTGGGATCAGTCCCTCTGTCCTGTGGCTTCCCCAACATCTTTGGCCCTTTCTCCCCGGGGCCTGGAAGTGGAGTGGTGTTTCTGGCCTCATCCTCTTTTTCATCCGCAGGACCTTGGCATATGGCCCTGGGAAGGAAGCTAGACAGAAAACGCCAAAGGGTCCGCAGCATCGCTGCTCCCGCAAGCGTCCCAGGCAAGGGAAACCCTGCGTGCTCGGGAGCTGCCCGCTGCCAAGGATGATGTGACTGCACTCCCAAGCACCCCCAAGATGGGAATTGGTACGGCAGCCAGCGGGAGGTTCAACCCAGCGACTCCACGGGCTCAAGATTCTTTACAGACCGCTCCTGCAGACGCTTCCTGCCTTTTGAAATTGCTGCTACTGCAGTCGTGTCTGGCCTGACAAGCAGCTCATTGTACCAGAGCCTCACAAATCTGATGGCAACAGACAAAAAGCACAAGACCCCTGGCACAAAGAAGCCGAGACGGTGAGCTTGGGAGACTGCTCGGACAGAGAAGCCAAGATGCTGCGCTTAAGAGGAAAGCTAAAAATGAACCTCTCCGAGACAATCTTCTCAGAGCTGCCAATTAACCCGCGTTCATCCTAACGGCACATCAGCCAAGCAGCGAGGCTCAACACCCAGGCTGCATCCCCACTGCAGCAGTGCCCAGCCAATCCTCGCTCCCAGCACGGCGATGCTCCGGAGCAAGGCAGCGCGCGCAGCCGGCCGGGAACGCGCCCTCCACGCAGCCCCGCAGAGGAGCGCGCATCCAGCTCCTTCGGGCAGGTACGGGCAGGGAGGGCAGCAGGACACAGCAGGACAGAGCACAGAACCCACGGCCCCGAGGAGATTCGGCAGTGAGGATTGTCCAAGGCGTGTATCTACCAGCTTCTTCGGCTGCAGCTCTTTGTTCGAGCAGCAGATGGTTCTCCGGAGAGAAGCTGGCTTTTCCCAGACGTGGCTGAATTAACCTCTAACTGCACCCGCTCTCCCTGGTCTATTATAGTGTCATCAGTCATGACAATGGCTCTTTGGTGCTGCATTGTGCTTCTGCCATTTGGCTTTCAGCACAACACAGCGACACGCTTGCACAGCATTTATGGCTATTCAGCTATGCAGGATCTCATAGGCTGTGGTTAAACTACTGTCCATCAGTCAAACAGGCCGAGCTCTGCTGAAGGAGCCTTTAACAGCCAGGGTAGGATTAGCCAGAGCAGGACTACACGTATATGTCAACACTCAAGCACAGAACACATGACATTCCCTGAATTTCTCCATGAAATGCCGTGTTTCCCTCTGCTGCCACAGCAGCAATCACTCACAGCCCTGGCTGTAAGGCTGGGGCTACCAGCACCACCCGAGAAGTCAACCCACCTTGGTGGAACCCAGCAGCCCACGTCTGGCTGGCACAACAGCAGCCTGGAGACAGTAAGGGCTCATTTTCCATTTTAAAGTGCCAACAACTTCCTTTGTGGTCCTAGATTCTTGCCTGCCTTTTGCATCCACAGACAGAGGGCACTGCACGCCTCGCTTTCCAAAGTATTTTGACTTTTCTCTGAGAACAGTTTGGGGGTTTTATCACACAGGATAAATAACACAGACTACAGCTTCCACCAGCCAAGGCTCCCTACCCGCAGCAGCACAGCAAGATCCACGGCAAGCAGGGGACCTCCATTTTCTGCTTTTAACTTTTGAGAGTGACAAACTGTAGGAAACTTTTTTTACAGATATTAGATATGAAAATACAATCCAAAACCTGGAAGCTTTAAGTAGCTAATTTGAAAATAAATTTGAGAGGAAGAACGCTGAACATCACACTCGGGAACTTGCTAAAGTTGAATTCCTTTAACCAACCTGAGTAATGGAAAAAGTGAGAGACAAGTACATAGAAGGCATCACATTAAGAAAAAAAAATTCTTCTGCAAATACAATTCAGAAGACTTAAGAAGAAAAAAATGCTGTTTGATCATAAGGTCTACATACAGTATGCAACAAAGTTTTTAACCTTAAAACTTGACACATACAAAAAAATTTCCAAATACTGGTGGTGACAGTGGGGTGAGGGTGTGGGGGAAGCCCTGTCCCTCTCCAAGGAATGGCACAGCCCAGTTCTGGTTGGGATGGACTCAGGAGCCTGGGCAGAGGCAGAAAAGTGAGGGATTTTTGTCATGCCCAGTTACCTTGAGCTGCTGCCAGTCAACAACAAGCAGCACAGAAGTTAAACTACTTTCTAAAGCGCAGTTAATCGGATCCTTCAAGATGACATTTGAAAGTTTCTAATGCTTTCAAGTCACAGGAGGAACAAAGCAGGTTTTCTGCTGCCTAAGGAGGTGGTTGAGTCCCCATCCTGGGAGGTGTTTAAAAGATGGGGTGCTCAGAGATATGGTTTAGTAGTGCTGAGGTACGGTTGGACTCGATGATCTCAAAAGTCTTTTCCAACCAACCAATTCTATGACTCTAGGAACTGGGGCATGGTTTGTCAAAATCAGCTTCTATGAGCCTAAGGCTGTCGTTTCACAAGAAGCAGTGAGGTGATCTCACCTTACTGCCATCAAAAGAGGTCACCTCACACATCCACATCAGCTCTGCACTCACCTTGCTCCCGTGCTGTTCCAACAACCTCATTAACCCAGACAAAAACGAGAGCTTGCTGCTGGGGTCACCAGTTGAGGTTACTCATGGATGGGGTCCGGAAAAGTGTGGCTGCCCATGGAAAGGGCGTTACAGCTGCCTGCTGCTGCAGCAGGAGACTGGCCCCACCACTCACACAGCTACAGGCCACAGTACAGAAGGCAAAGCACCCAGGTGGGACTTCAGATTTGTCCTCAGTGGTCACTTAATGCTGTCCTCACAAGGACCAGTTAATCCTGCTGATGTTACTCGACACAATTGCTCACTCTATTAGCTTTAGTGGTGTGTGCATGGCAGGGACTCCATCTTCTTTTGTTCATGCAGAGATTCCACAGTAAAATAATAATTTGTGCAAGAAATTACATGCCTGGGGTGCAATTAAAGCAGAAACTCAGCAACGCTTCCTTGGCCTTTGTCCTTGCTAAAGGAAACCTCAGAGGAATTCTGCCACTGCACTAATCCACACAGCTCCTTGAGAACAACAGACTTTTCTAATCGCATTTAGGAAGGGGAAAAAAAAAAGAAAAAAAAAAAAAAAAGGCATTTCTTTTACCAAGTGGGGAATTTTATTAGGTCAGAATAATAAACCCAGTAATGGCAAGATGATTATAGCCAGAGGCAAGACAACTGCTCTCCTCTGGGGAATTTGCAGAGAAGTATTACCCTACCAACACCACCACAAAGCCAATTATTCATGCATAAGAAAAGGTGCAATAAATACCCTGAGTCCAGCCTGAACCCAGTCCAGCCTGAACCGTGACACAAAGGGATGAGGAGCAAAAATCCACTTTTTCTAGAAATCATGAACGAACACCTAGGCCACAGCAAAAGAGCTTTCCTGACCCAGGCTTCACTAGGAGACAGCCCTGCATTTCCAGCTGTTTCCATGAACCAAGCCCAGGATTTTGAAGGCAGACAAGCACTGGGATGGGTCTGAGGCTGGCTCTCAGCCAGCACACCGGGCCCTGGGGACAGAAGGCTCCGGTGGCAGCTGGCCCCAGAGTCCTACACCACCTAAAGTCATTAGATAGCCAGAGGAGAAGCCAACAATGAAATCATGTAATCTATCCAAAGGGAGACAAAGGAGAAAGGAAAGAGCAAGAGTGTGACGTGTTTTGCTTAATTAAAACAATATTTTCCTCAGCACTGCAAGCTGTCAGAGGGAGGTTCTGTTTTAAGCCGTAAACCCGAGGTATCTCGTAGCCTTTTCAGCCACATCCTGCAGGCAACATCTTAGTGGCCTCAGCTAAATCTAAACCTCTCATTTTCAAACAGATACTTGCCCTTTCCAACCTGATAATACCGGTCAGACTCAGACCATTTGCTTTAAGATGGCTTCTAGAAGACTTCTGAGCAAACAGACAGCATTTTCCAGCAAGAATGTGAACTTCATCACCACACAACTAGCTAACATGTAAAAAATGCGAGAGGGGGGGCGTAAGGAAAGCGGGGCAGAGGGAAGGGAGCTGTGCTCAGAGCAATGACCCTTCTCCTCCTCCTTCTCCAGCACAGGAAGAGCTGCCACTGCGGTCACCGTCTCCAGTTCCTTAGGTGACCCCGCAAGAATCAGCGGTGACTCATCTCCTTTGGGAGCCATCCTGGAAGCATCCCAAGGAGTGCTGCCTCCATGTGTGCTCCCCAGAGACAGCACCCAGCCCGTCCCAACTGGGACAAGCCACTGTGACTTCTTCAATTACCTCTTTTATTTTCAAATGTAATTGCTGAAAGATATGAAAAAGTACTTCCCACTTCTTAGAAAGCCAGAGTTAACCCTGCACAGCGCTTCTTGCACCACACCATAAAGTCTCGACACCTTGGCCACTGCTGCTTAAATAATTAAACTGCCTAGTGACACTCAACTACGTTAATATATGAGGGTGACACAGCACAGTTCAGTGACTGCTGCAGAGAAACCCAGGTCACCTCGTTGTAGGAACCCTGGCACAAGTGATAAGCTATTCTAGTTGATATATTAAGGCAACCAGGGGGTCAGTGCCAAATACAGAGAGAGCTGGCCAGGGAGGGGGAAATACGCAGCCAGAGCCCAGAACAGCGAGTTCCCCCGAGGTCGTATCACATGAAGAACTGGGGACTGACCAAGAGAAAGGGCATCCTCAGTTCTCAGAAATTAGAAAGTCAGCTTCTCGCTGCACTAGAAAGTTAACGAGGAAAATGGCCAGGGAGAAACGATGGTCCCGGAGCAGCCCGGGCCCAGCCCCTGCTCTCCTCGGGCTAAGCAGTGTGATTCACTACCCAGCAGCTTTGCCTTTCCAAGCAACTCACCAGCTAAAAATCCCAACAATTTCTCCAACAGCAGAAGTCTCCACTCTAAGCCACTCGAGCTGCCAGAAACTCCTCTGCAGCTCACTGCACAGAACTTAGCAAAACCAACGTGTCTGCTGCCTTTCTACATGGCAGCAGTTATCACAGCGACGCCCAGGCAAAGACTGGGGCATCATTAAAGCAGCGCTGGTGTCCCACATCCAGGGGACAAATATAGCGATAGGACGTGAACAAGAACAAAGGCTCATTCACCGTTTGCTACAAGTAGGTCTGAAAAAAAAGATCCCTCCCCCTTCTCCTCCTCCCAGCACAGCACCATGTTATAACACACACTACAGAGAGCACAGAGCTGCAGCACCACCACTTTGTAGGGCTCTCAAACAGGAAACCAAGTCCTTAGTACAGCTTTGATGTCATTTTATTAACACTTGTCAAACATTTACGGGTTCTGCTCAATATTCAGCCAGATTTCTCACTGGTTTTGTTTCTTTAAAAAAAGAAAATATATAAAAGAAACAATAAGTACACTGAAGCCCTGAGTTTTTTTACCCGCCCTTATCTCAGTAATCTAACTAATAATCCAGTGTGGATGAGGTTCCACTACTTACCAAGGTCTCTAGCCCTGGTCACTAAATAACACCCCACAGAACACGTGTTGAAAGACCAAAACCCTGTTGCTTTGGATCAGTTTTGTTACACTTCACTTGGGCTCTGGGGATCCTCCAGGCATTCACTTCACTACAGAGTCCAGAATACACACCACCTTGGAGGAGACTTAACACTGAGACCACACCAGTACCATGCACGATGCTTTTCTGCAAGAGAGACTCTCACATCATCAACGTTTCAAACTGATATGCTCAAGTCAAAGTTACATCTTCATCTCACAAAGGTCAGCCAGTATCATCGAGCTGTTTGGGTTGGAAAGGACCTTTAGGTCATCTAGTCCGACCCCCTGCAGTGAGCAGGGACTAGATAGCATCCTTCCTTCTTCATCACTGCAAACAGGACAAAGGTCTCAACTAAATGAACCCAAGAACCACCAGGCTTCTCCAGTTTGCTGCAAGGCAGGGCAAAAAAACAATCCTAGAAGAACATCTCAAGATTGTATCTCTCAAGAGTTGTGTACCTGGTCCTGTATGGACACGAACATAAAGCAACACTTGCATATAAACAAAGAATTGTGGATTAGGCAAGGTAAGCTTATGCAAGAGTGAGTTTCTCTTGTACGTATTTGCATCTAAAAACTCACTTCCAATGGGCCCCTCTGAACACCGAGTGGACACGAGCTGCCAGTTCAATACATCAATCACACCGAGGCAGTCTAATGGCCAGAGACCCAGCCTGAGTGAAGACTTCCAGCCTGACGGTGTGAGATGCCCTGGTCTCCAGCACCCCCTCCCCGTGCCCTCCCGTGAGGCCTGCGGGTCCAGGCAGGGTGAGGAGCGCAGGCAGCCAGCGTGCCAGCCAGCTTCCCGACATGCCTTGTCACCACGCTCCCTCCAGTCCAGCAAAGCTCTCGCTTGAGGAGGCTGCTGGCCAAGTCTATTAATAACCAACACTGAGCTGAGAAGCTTGCTTGTGCCAAAGCCAATCCCTCTCTTTCTTCTCAAAGTCTTTGCAGCGCCTGTCAAGAACTCATTTGACTGATTACAAAAGAGTTCATTTGCGTCTTTAGCATGTAGAAGGTAACAGAACCCAGAATTCACACCAACTCATCCCCTTACCACAGATTTAAAGGCTTTATCTACAATTAAATCATTGGCCTATGGTTCTGCTCTTGCCTCAGGTTTCCCAAGTACATGAGAACAAGGCCTCCATCAAACAACACATTTCATAATTTACAAAGATCAAGAAGAGGCCTCCACCCCCTACAGACCCAGCAAATGTGACCTTTTTTTGCCTGCTATTTTAAAGCACATTATCCATAAGTGTGTGGTGTTATTTAACATGTTATGGAAAGCAGTTTCACCTTGTGTTAAACTGCTTCAGGGTATCCACGTTTGTCCTCTGGGACTAGTCAGGAGATGTGTGGTTGAGAAGCTGTTGGCAAACACCTTGCAGCAGAAGGAACGGTATCAACTGGAATTTCAGACTGTAACACTGCTTCATTTGTTTGATATGACCTTGTGTTGCTCAACCCTTCAGGATGAATTACGAAGGCCTGGGTAAAAGCTCCACAACTGCCCCAGCAGGATTCAAGACACACACACCATAAAGATGCTGTATCTAAATGTGTATAGGTTTGGAGAGATAATTCAGTCTAGATTACAGAACAGGATTAAGAATTTTGCTCTTTTTATCATAAACAGACTTATGTAGTGCAATAAAAACTCAGGTCCTCCTTTTCCAGATGACTGTGAATGGAAAACAGGTGATAACATCACACAGAAAAGATTCTCCACTCCCTCTGCCCCTTGCAATTGCTGAGAATTTTAGTACATTATGCATAGTATAATACAGAGTATTCAAAAGGCTTTGAGAGTGAAATAGTTACAGAAATAAGGAGTCTGAAAGGAAGAATTAAATGGCATCATAAGATTAAACCTTTTTTATGATTGTAACTGCTACAACAGAAAGAGTTCCTCAATCCATCCATAGATCACTGGCTAAAGAGCCAACTGACCAGCTATCCCAGAACAGCATGGATACAGCGTTCTCCAAGAGCTGGAAGAGTCTGAGATATGCACTCTCAAAACAAAGGCATTCAGAGCAGAGGCCTGAAGCACACAGAAAGCTGCAGAGTCCAGCTGCAGCACTGCAGTTACGCTGCTCTGGTACACGTGAGAAGTGAACAACAGAACTTGTGTGGGAGTTTGGACAGCCAGAGCTTGGAGATCAAACAGAAGACACCAGGCAAAGAAAGAAGTGATGAAAGCAAATGTGGAGATCCCAGCAGAACGGGAGCTGATGCAGTTTTATATGGGGAAGGTGATGATGAGGCAGCAATAGGCAGTCACAAATATGAACTCAGGAGCAGAAAGCATCCCAAGGCCAAGGAGGCCATCATCGTTACAGCAGAGGCACCCAGACAGTCGTAACTGAGAAGAGACAAGGGTTATGTTTGCTCTGTTTCTCAAAGCTGAGGGAATTAGTCCACCAGAAGATGCCCAGCACCACCACAGAAGAGGCAGTTGCAGACAAAGTTCACCACTACAGGCTGGCTCTAGGCAGCTGGGATGAATTCCACAAGTCCAAACTGTCTGGGACTTCAGCAGCAGAGATGAGGTTTTAGAACAGTCCTCCAGCCCTGCAGTTAATCAGGATCAGCAGGAGAACAGTTATTAAAAGCAAATACACGGATAGTACCATTGTAAATCCTTTCAACAATGACAACTGCAGATACCAAGTAGAAAACTTAGATCACATTTAACTATGTGCATTTTCATTAAGTGTATATTTCCAGTTCCATAAGTCTATATAAATATTTTCATGAGGGAAGTCAGAAAGCAGCATTAACAGGAGATTGGCTATTCCAGAAGTAATTCAGCAGTAAAAGATTACACCTTTGCCCAAAAAGCCTTTAACAAGTTCCTCATGTGGTTATCACTTTACTGCTCAAGCAGAGTGAAGCATGTGAATTACTTCATGCTAACCAGTGCAAACAAGGTTTCCTGAGAAGGCTCACTGATTTGGCACACTGTATTTGTCAAATGGTTTAAAGATAACAGCATGTGTTAAAAAAAACCAAACACACATCATTTCATAAGCAAATTCCACCTCAAAGGACATCTAAGTACAACCCCTTCTCTCCCCCACGACAGAAGGCCACCTCTAAATCAGAATGCAGCAATTTTCCAAGAATGCTACAAAGGTTTTATCTCAGTAAGAACTCTGAAGCATTGAAGGAGCCAAAACATCACTCATTTTCTTTCCAAGTCGCAGCCCAAAACCATTATTGTTGCCACAAGGACTTTCAGCCTGCTGACGCAGAGAGATTAGCAACTCGCAGCTCAGACCGGCGATAACCTCACACTGGAGTCTGATATTTTCTCCATCTGTCTTCCAAGTGTTAGAAAGTAACTCCCATATCAAATGCACTGTTGCATGGAAGGAAAAATAAAACGCACCAGAGCTACCAAGTAATTTACTAATCACAAGCAATCCATGTGATTTATGCCTAAATTGCTCTCCAAACATCAGAAAGGTTTTCATCTCGACACTTGAGCACTTATTCTTGAGTGTGACTTCACATCAGTTACCCTCAGCACCCAGTTGCCATTATTAGCTAAGGATGGGGCAGAAAAAAGAATGACTTATTAATAGAACTGCCTGGGAAACAGGAAGTTTATTTGATTTTCCTAAAAATTGCACAATGCAGAAGTTTTGTAGCCAGCTCTCCGAGGACTGTTCCCACATGGTTAACTGGAACTTCAGTGTTTTGAACTCTGCATCCTCGCTGGTAAGGGACCCTTTCACACAGCTGGAGGGGATGCTCTGCAGCACTAACAAGGAAAGGACAGGCTGAAGAACAATACTGACAGACAAGGGCTTCAGCAGAAAGACAGGCTCGTTAGGCAGCGTCCAGACAGCGCTTCCTTCTGACAGAGCAGTTCCAGTCCCGGCAGAACGGTTCCTCTCTGCTGCTCCCACCATGTGACAAGCAAAGAAACTATCTGCTGGGAGGTAAAAATGCATTTTATTTTATGGTGCATCCTCCTAGCCTGGAGACCATCAGGCTGGAGTGAAGAACATGCCCAGGAAGAAAAGGGAATGCAAGCCAAGCCAGGCATGCAGGCGTGAGCATGGAACGTTCTGGTGCATGAGAGGCTTTTGCCAGAGGTGAAGGATTCGGCACCCACGGGTGGCAGCAGGGCAGCACTTCGCAGGGCATGCACAGGTGATTTATGTGGTATAATCAGATTTCATTCTGGAAAGGCACACAGCAGAAAATCACCATGGCACTAACGTTATTTTTAGAAAGAGCACAACTAAACCAACACGCAAGATCCTCAGGCTGCCAAAGAAATCTTATACTCTACAGCAGCAAGGAAGATGCCAAGGGAAAAGAAATGTGAGAAGTTAAGGTGTTGGAGATTCAGAGTTAGAAAGGAGCTGGCGACTCTGGAAAGGATGGATACATGTAATTAAGGCACTTAAACAAATTGGGGCACCACTCCTCCAACAGGGAGAGAATAAGAACTGTCCTTGCTGGAATTAGATGCCTTCTCAGTGACTCAGAAGTTATCCTTAAGCTTTTCCTGCAGGATGGAGGCACTCTGAGATGGATGGCACACCCCTGACTCCGGCCATTTGTTTTACCTGCTGTCCTTACAAGACACTCAGCTTTTTACAGTCCTGCATATAAAACACAAGAGACCAGACAGGGACAAACTGTGCACTGAGGACAAGCCTGTGACTCCAGTTCATACAGATGTAAATTGTAGTAATTACAGGTAAATAGAGCAACATCGAGTTGAACCTTGAAGCCTGGAATTGTCAGTGTAAAACATCACCCAAAGCATCTCCCAGTGCTGAAGTAGGGGAACAAATACAGCAGCATTCCTACATTTTAAGATATTTCAAACCCTTTAGAACAGACAAGCGAGTTTGGCACCTACAATCCATCTTGGGCAAGAAATGTGAGTAGCAACACGGTGCCAAACAGACCAATGTGAGGAAAGGCAATGATGCAATGAAAACCACACAGCAACCTGACTGCACCGACCCCTTCCAAAAGTCTTGTCACAAACTGAGGCAAGCACACGAGCTTCCGAGTCCTCAGACCTGGAGAAAGAGGATTTTCTTCATGGTTCTGCCCGTCCAAGCTCTAAGTTTTCCACCTCAAATTTCAGCAGTTAACGCCACACGCGCCTACAGGCAGCAAGCGAGCCGATCACTGCGGGCTTAGTGCTCCAGTCAGCGGGGTTGTTTTTAGGGGAGGACCCAGAAATGGCCAGAGGAGCCGAGCAGCGCTGCCCCCGCCACACACGCGGCTGCTGCCACCCCGGCTCCTCCCGGCTGAGGCACCGGGAGCTGACTGGAGGCAATGCTGCCATGCAACAAGCAGGCGCCCACTGCCAGCACTCCCTTGGCGGGTCTGCGCCCCAGCGAGGCACAGGGAAAGGGTCCTCAGAGCCCACCGCCCACCTCCCACGCCCGAGAGCGGCACCGAGCCGGGCGCCGGGGCCAGACCAGCGCTGCGGGGCGGACACGGTTGGGGCGCGGGGTGAGGAGCGCGGCCACACGCTCCCTCAACCCCCAGGAACGCGCCTCCGGAGCCCGGCCCGGCCCGCCCCGGCCCGGCCCGGCCCAGCCACCCCGCCGCGCCGAATCCCGCCGCGCCGCTCACCAGGAGGTCCAGTTCGGTGCGGTGCAGCCCGAGGCGGCCCAGCCCCACGGCGAGGTCGTGGATGCAGAGCGCGCCGTCGCGGTTCACGTCGAGCTTCTGGAAGAGGGCACGGAGGCGCCGGTCCTGCTCGGAGGCCTCGCACAGAGACCGCCCGCAGGGGCCCGCGCTCCCGCCGCCGCTACCCTCCGCCCCCGTGCCGGACACCGCGCCGGCGGCCCGCACGGAGCCGCAGGGACAGAGCACGCCGCTCACCACCGGGGAGGCCAGCGAGCGCCGCGCCCCCGGCATCCTCCGCCTGCCGCCGCCGTCCGCTGCGCACACGCGCCGACACCGGCAAATGGCGGCGCTTCCGCCGCGAGGACCCGACACGGGGCGCTTCCGCCTTCGCGCCACACGCCGCGACCGCCACGTGACGCTGAGCGCCGACCAATGGCAGCGGCCCGCGCCCCGACGTCACCAACACGCCCACACCCCCGGCCTACACGCGCTCCCGCGAGGTGGGCGGGCGCTGACGTCAGAGGAACGCCTTTCCCTTCACCAATCGGAAGGAAACACCGCTCGGGGCGGAAGGGGGCGGTACAAGCGCCTGGACCAAGCTCCCATTGGTTAAATCCCCGGGGAGAGGCAGGGATACAGCGAAAAAAGGTCCAATCAAATCAGGAATAGGGAGCCAGTTTGAGCTTGACGGACGTGGCGTGGATCCGGTAGCTTCCGAAGCACGGGGCGCGTGTGTTGATGGGCGGGAGAGTTATCCAATGGGATTAGAGCGGGGAAATCCATAGGCGGGCCCAGCCCCGCACGGGCCTCACGCAGGCCCAGTGGCCTGAGACAAGCGGCCAGGCGGGGCCGGTTTTTTCCCCCCCCCGATAGGCAGCGCTGCTGGCCAATGACAGCGCGGCGTTGCCGGCGGGAGGCGAGTCTTCTGCCTGACAGACAGGCGGGCTGCCCAATCAGGTGAGGCAGGAAAGGGGGCTGATTCTGGAAGCCATTACGCCAGTGTCGCAGGGTGGAGGCCGTTGAGTGGGGTTCGCTGGGTGGCTGCGGTACGCAATTTGCGTATCGTTGGCGGTGCCAAGGTGGGGAGCGGGGGGGACCGGACACCTCCGGGCCCTGAGGGGCCTCGGGGCCCCCCCTGTTGTCCCCGGCCCCGGGGGTGAGCAGGCCTGGGGGGGGCCCTGCCGCCCCTCGGCCGTGCCCAGCCTCCCCCAGGGCCCCCCGGGCCTGCAGGTGCCCCCCCCCAGTGCCCTCTCCTCGCTGCCCCTCATGGCCATGGCCTCACCCCCGGCGCCCCCGGCCAAGAAGCGGAAGATGAATTTCTCGGAGCGGGAGGTGGAGATCATCGTGGAGGAGCTGGAGCGAGGGAAGCATCTGCTCATCAACCACTTCAACGCGGGCGTGCCCCTGGCCGCCAAGGCCGCCGCCTGGCACGACATCCTGCGCCGCGTCAACGCCGTCGCCACCTGCCACCGCGAGCTGCCCGAGGTCAAGAAGAAATGGTCCGACCTCAAGACTGAGGTGCGACGTAAAGTGGCCCAAGTCCGGGCTGCCATGGAAGGGGGAGGAGAGAGCCAGAACAGCAACGGCAACGGGACAGAGAGCGAAGACCCAACAGGCGCTGCGACCGCCCCGGTTATCCTCACCCCTATGCAGCAACGCATTTGCAACCTGCTGGGAGAAGCCACCATCATCAGTTTGCCAAGTGGGGACTGCAGCACAGGTGATGGGACCGAGATACCCATCACTGCATCAGCCACCACGGTCACCCTGACCCAGAGTGAGTGCTGCGCCTGCTGAAGATGCTCTGTGCTGGACTGGAAGGTCGTATGGGGGCCCTGACACCCACCTCTGAGGAGGCCCTGAGCACTGTGAGGGGAAAGCCCCAGCAAAAAGAAACCCCTGTGTTGAAAATGCCATTCCTGATACATCCTCGTGCTGTAGGGGAGTGGCTGCAAGATACGCACGTACTGAAAGTCAGGTGTGATAGCTGGGCTCAGCCTTAAGAACAAGGGAAGCCAGTATCCTTGCAGGTTATTCAGTCCCCCTCTCTGGGGACAAAAGCTGGGGAAAAAACATCTCCAAAGCTGATTTCCCAGTCTGCCCCAAAGAGCAGTTGTCCTTCTGACAATGCCATTCTGGGTCCTGTCTTTGCTCTTATGTCAGTTGGTCAATGCCGCTTGTAAAGATTGTTCTGGAGGTTGAGAAATTATTTTGTCTAGACAGATAAGGCATGCCCTATTTCTTTGGACTGTACAGCCTAGAAGGAAGCTCGCATGAGGGTGGAGTAGATTAAATAGGTCATTTTGTGCATTGCTGTGCACTGTATGTTATCTCACTGAACAGGCAGTATTCCTGTGATATTCACTGAATAGTCCTGTCGATAAAAATCCCCATATCACAGCTACTTCTTACCCCCTTTCTGTCCTTTGTTCTCAGTTCCTGCAGAGACGACCTACCACAGTCTGGAGGACGGAGTCGTGGAGTACTGCACAACAGAAGCCCCCACCACAGTCACTGCTGAAGCACCCTTGGAGATGATGGCACATCAACACGAAGTGTCTGCGAAACCCCAGGAGCTGAAAAGCCGGATTGCTCTGAACTCAGCCAAGCTCTTGCAGGAGCAGCGAGTGACCAACTTGCACGTGAAGGAGATTGCCCAGCACCTGGAGCAGCAGAATGACTTGCTTCAGATGATTCGTCGCTCTCAGGAGGTGCAGGCATGCGCCCAGGAGCGACAGGCACAAGCCATGGAGGGAACGCAGGCGGCACTGAGTGCCCTCATCCAGGTCCTCCGCCCCATGATTAAGGACTTCCGTCGATTTTTGCAGAGCAATACACCCAGTCCATCGGTCACCGCTGACTCCAGCCAGACGGGGCAGCAGGATGGCATGATCCAGTGAAAGAGACACTGATGGGATGTCTTTCTTGGGAAAAAACCTGCCTGTGCTGCCAGTGGACACAGGGAACAAGGGGCACTAGCTCTCCTCAGTGTGAAATGGCTTGCCTTGGGGTCTTGCTGAGCCTGAACAGCTTGCTTTCTCTGTTAATTTCATGCTAATCTGCCTTTTCAGACTGGTCATACAGAGCTGTCGCAGGAGGCGTAATAAAGCAGGAACTTACCACTGGTTGCTTTAGTTGCTCAAACAATAGATTTATTTAAAAAAAAAAAAAAGACAGTTATTTTTTTATTTCTGTTTGGAAAAAACCTTTCTTGAGTATGACTCCTCTCTCTTTCTCTCTCGATTTATAGCCTTTAACTGACTTCTGCCTTGGAGAGTCTTGTTGTGATATCTCAGTACTGCAGCTGCCAAGGTACAGTTATCGTAACCAGTAGCACAGGGCAGTGAATGCATTTACATCTCTTGCTAAAAGCCTTTACTGGAAACCTGGCACCAGATGTGGCACAACCTTCTCTCTGCACCAAGTGATGGATACAGCTCTGGGAGCCCCTGCAGACCAGCACCGAGCCTACACGCAGCCTAAATCCCACCCACATCCTCTGAGGACATAAATGGGATTGAAATGGTGAATTCACCTCGTGCTCTATCTGCACAGGGTCATGAAATTTCACTATGAACTTGGCAGATGTGAGGAAAATTTCATGTCTTGGTTACCAGATACTGTCCTGGGATATTTATCAGAAGCAGCATATTACCTGTCTCAGTATAGTTAATACACAAGGGCCTGGGTGAGTTTCACTCAGGTGTAGCAGGTGAAACTCCCTCGGTCTCACCTGCTTAGTTTGTCACCTTCATAATACTCTGATCCATCCAAGGGGACCTGGACCGCAGCGCTTCAGCCACGCAGTGATTCCCAGCGCTGAGGAGTTTGAACTGAGCGCGGTTTGGAGCGGTATTTCGTCCTGGTGGCGATGGTGTTTGCTCTGTACTTGTCAGGAGCCAGGAGCCAGTACAGCCGTTCTGTGTTAGTCTGCTAGCTGTCTTCAAGTGGCACCTGAGAAGCGGGTCTGAGGGTCACCTCGCTGTTCTTTTACCATTATAGAGGGTAAAACAACATTGCAGCCATTTTTCTCTTGGAGGTGTTCAGGCTGTGGGACTTGGTCCTCGATGAGAAAGCTTCATTTCACAGGATGGCAAGTGTGATTCTCACAGACCTGCAGTAATTTCATGATCTTTTAGATTAAAAGCTCCACTTGTCCATGCATGGAAGCAAACTTCAAAAAAGAAAGCAAAAGAAAAAGAAGGAAAAATAACTCTCTTTCTCCCTGTACCTTGCAGTGTGTCACATTTAACGGGCTTGTTGCTTGCCAGATATTATTTTGAAATGGAACTTTTTCAGAGCTGGTATTTGCTTGCTGTTAAGTCTCCTTTAGGGCTGAGACGTGGTGAGCAATGGCTGATGAAGGAGTGAATTTGCACAATCAAATTAAACCTTTACACAGCCTCTTATGGGGGGATGCTGATGGGGCTGGAAAGGCCAGCACAGTGAGAAGGGTTCAGCTCCTGACCCTTTGGCACTGACATCTCTGTGCTGAGTCAGGGCGGCATCAGCTGCATCTTCCCACCTTGTCCGGCGTCTCACCACATGAGTAACACTCGCCTGACTCTTCCTCTCAGACTTTGTGGAATCAAATCAATTGCTCAATTGAAATTTATTTTTAAAGTGAAAACTATGTCATATGTGTTGGTTTACCTCATTTGTGTAATGATCTCTTCTTTACAAATATGAATTTTAATAAAAAGTATGTTTTTGGTAAGCGGGCTGTTTCGGTTTAATCGGGATGCTCCAAGGCCAAAACGAGTTCATTGCAACAAGTTTGCAACACAGAATCCTTGCTGAGAAAGAGACAAAGCTGGGAACAGCCGTGTGTCGCTGTACCCTTTTCTCTTGTTTGTGAACTTTGTGGCCCTGTACTTCCATAATTATGGTCTTTTTCAGATCACAGCTCTTACAGCCTTACCTCTAGCACTAGTTATTTCATTGTGTGTGACAGATTGCTGCACTATACTAATCTCTCAACTGCTCAGAAGATGCCACAGTAGCCTAAAATGGTGGGTGAAGTACCAGCCTTTGGCTTTAATTTGCAGTGTGCATTTTTTTCAGTGACTAAGCACTTGAGCTGTGTTACTATTTCATAGAAGGAAACGTGTTACCCTTGGAACCACCCATTTTTCTTGTCTTTTCAGGGTAAATATAGACCTTAGTCAAGCCAGCAGCATTCGGGTGCGAGTTCCGTGTACACGTTTTTGTCTCATTAAAAAGGTGTAGCAATGTTTTAAATATGGGCTGAGCACTGTGATGAGGGGCTTGGTTGTTGCTCATGACAAGGTCATCAAATTTGCAGAGGGAGAGAGAAAAGCGTCCCTTAAAACTGGGAGAAACGGGTAAACATGGCACTCAGAGGGTGAATGTATACGCAAGGCATTCAGCTGGACAGGGAACTGGTCCCCAAGCAGAACAAATGCTGAGGAGTAACTTCTATAGATGTTCCTTTGTGCTTCTCTACTGTTCTCTTTGTACCTAGAGATTGGTATTCAGCATCCAGAGTGGGAAAGAGCCACGCGGGGATATTCTGCCGCAGGGTGCCTCAGAGGTGAGGGCAAGCAGCCAGGCAAGGAGAAGCATCCTTCGTACCGGTTGGAGGCGGAGAAGTTTGGTGGGGGACTCTTGGTGGGTCAGAAGATTAACTTTGCAGCAATTAGCGGCAGCAGCCAAGCTGCCTGCGGCACCAGAACTCTGGTTGTGATGTGTGCAGCTCAGGCACAGCTTTCCAGGAGATGGCACTGCGCAACGGGGCAAGGCGCGGGGACTGAGCTGCAGCAAAGTGTCATCCTCGTCATCCAGAGCCTTTCTGATCCTGCTTGTTCCTCTCACTGATTAATCATAGACTCATGGAATTGTTTCGGCTGGAAGGGACCTTAAAGCTCATCCAGTTCCAATCCCCCTGCCATCAGCAGGGACACCTTCCACTACACCAGGTTGCTCAAAGCCTCATCCAACCTGGCCTTGAACACTTCCAGGGAGGAGCAGCCACAGCTTCTCTGGGCAACCTGGGCCACTGTCTGACCAAATCTTTTCAGGACTGAGAGCTCAGAGAGGAAGAATTTCAATGGGCAGAGCTCAAGGGTGAGGAGAAAAGTGAGGATGCCTGGCAACACAAACCAGGTCTCTGCTCCTTGCAAACATGGGCAGAGAACACTGAGATGTCAGGAGCTCACTCTCTCTTTGGGATAAGTTCACTGCAGAACCAAACAGGCAGGTACAAGATAAAAACCACGTGAATTCTTTAATTATAGGCAAAGGGACAGGTTTTAAGATTTTTAGAAGACACAAATATGTCAGGATCCCACGAGTACAGCGCGCTGCCATAGCTACACCGCAGTTCTGGGAGCAGATCCCCACCGAGGGACAGAATGATTTCACCTGCACACTCACCCAAGTTATGTTTACCTCCTCCAGCCTGTTTTTAAAGTTTGTCCAGCCTGTTTTGGCAAAGCATTCTTCTGGGTTTCTTGTGTTTTTTTCCTGTTGCCTTCTGAGAGGATACTGTCAGCACAAGTGTGGTCTGTTAAGTATGAAAATTGAAGCGTTTAAGATTCTTTGTCTTCCTTGAAAGCATCTGACAAGAAGCTTCACATAAATGATCAGCACAGCTTCCAGGCTGCGTTTTGTGAGCAGGAAAGAAACCCACATCGCCTGTAAACTCAGCTCAGCAGCCCTTGGGTCCCAGCACCCCAAGGTGATTAACTCAAGGGCCCAGCAGGGACAGTTTCTGTTACTTGTACCACCTCGGATCCCAAATTAGAGGTTGCTGTGTCAAGTGGGAACCACAGCCATACAGGCAGTTGTTTCTGCTGTGTTTGGGGTAACAGCGGCATTTGTGGGGCCGCAGCCAGAAGCGGGTGGGAGAGCCCATGGCCAGAAAGTCTCTTGTCCTGGAGGGCGCTGAAGGTGACACCTGGGATACAGACACAGGGTAAGGCTCAATAAACACAGAAAGCCTCCAGGCAAAGCAGGTTCCACTCTGCAGATTTTGGAAGGCACAAACCAGCTCCCATTCCACTGATAGGCCTCCCGGAAAGAAACGGAGAGTCCTGCAGCACATTCCCAGAATACATGGAGCAGATATGGAAACCAGTAAACAAAAAAAGCCAGGCAGCTGGATTTTCAGGTCCAGCCACATGCCTGGGGAAAGGAATCCACCGACTCCAGATTCCCCTGCTCCCTCTGTCTCCGTGGATAACAGGATCCCCCATCCTGGCAGGGGAGAAACCCACCGTGCAGGTGTGTCCTTTGCACGTCCAGCAGAACCCAGCCTGGCACAGACAGTGAAATAGTTCCTGGTCTTTATGATGGTGGGTTCACTTAAAGATGGAACTAGTGAAAAACACAAGCAGATCAAAGTAGAGCTCACAGCCTGTTATTAAATTAAACTGAGAAGACGCAAGCTTGGAATAACTCCAACACCGTAGGACAATCCTATGTCATGGAGATAGGTTCCCATTCCCCTCCCAGGGTTCCCCACAGCCTGCACCCTACAGCCGGGGCTCACACTGCGGCAGTGTCCCACTCTGGGGGGCTGCACCCCCGGCCCCATTTCAGGAGCTCCCCAGCTCTGGAGAAGGAACCACTGCAGGTGCCTGGCTCACAGCTCCCATGCAGCTCCTCTGAGCAGGTGCCTTGCAGGCGCTTGGCCGCCAGCAGCACAAGGAGCACCTTTATAGCATGAAACACCATGTGATCATCTTTTCTTTTTGGATGACGAGGCGAGAGCTCATTAAAGCTGTTGCAGCAGAGGTTACAGGTGGAACAGAGGAGAGCCATTATTGTGTTTACGCTGGTGCAGCAACATGTATAATTTAGTTTTCAAACTTTAATCATTTGGCTGCTAGGACAAATGGATTAGCGTGATGATGTTTTCCAGAGGAAGACGCTCATGATGTAGTTTACAGGGCTTGATGATTTGCTTGTGTATCTGGGATTCCCATGGGATAAGAGAGAGGATTTGACGGCTCACCGAAAGCATTACAGAATCTATCTCGCTTCACCTCACTGAGTTTTGTCACTTCTGAATTTATCTTGCCTTGTTTCTTCCCTGCTGCCTTATCTCAGTCCTTGAAGCGGGGAGGGAGAAGGCAAGAAAAGCCATCTCTGTCCCTGCTCACGCGCAGTCCCAAGGCGAGCAGAGCGCAGAGATCCCAGCCCCTGGCCAGCCAGACACACCTCCGGCGATAGCAGAGGTGAGGCCCAGACCTAACTGCAGAGCCCAAACCAATAAATTATCCCAGACTGATAAAACAATGCCCTGAGCCAGCAAAAATTGAGGAAGTGGTGGCAGCAGTGGGGAGCGGCACCAGGAAAGGCTTTAGGTCAGGGAGAGCATGGGGCAGGGATGTGGCTGAGGTTCATGGAGCGGAGGTGAGGTGGGCACGGTGAGGTCAGAGAGGAGAAATGAACGGTATTTGAGTCTGGGTGAGAAGAATCAATATGTATCAGAGCACCTTGTTCACATACACGGCCTCTTAGTGAATGGCTTGGACCTGGATTGGAAAATAATACAAAGCCAGTGGGATGGGGGATGGAGGGAGATGCCCTAGAGCCACATCCCCTCTGCGGAGCTCCGACTAACTCACCCGCGCCGAGATCAGCAGAGGCACACACTGAGAGGAGAACTGTCCCTTTAAAAAAAGTGAATTTGGCCAGAAACAATTATGCAGCATAAACACAGAAAAATCAACAGGGTGAATTTCGAACAAGTAAAGATTTAATCTCTTAAGTCATGAACCTGCGTTTGTTAGGAAAATATACATAACCCTGAGAATCAAGCTACAGTTGCTATACTCCACACTGTTCAGCAGCTCACTGGGCATGTTTCCAAATCCATTTATTTTTAACATCAGTCACATTACTCAATTAATTATAAAAACACTGAGGTTTTCAAGAGATGTTTCTGATAAAACTGCAGAGTAAATATGCGTGAGAACAGCAAGTATTAAAATCTCTGTAAACTTTAGCATTTGGGGCTGTGGCTATAAACAAGAAAAGTCCAAGGAGGAGGAGGAGGTTATTTATCACAGTGAATCATATCAGATAACACAGGGCCTCCTCCCACACCACAAACAGAGATCATTTGTCCTTTACCTAGTGATGGAAGCGAAAGATCTACATGTCTGTCAGAATGAGAAGTGTGAGGGACTGGGCTGGATTCTTTAGATGCTTCCAGCATTCGAGCATCCCAGCTTGGCAAATATTAAATATTTAGCAGGCTGAACTCTTTTCCAATAAGCTGAGAAACAGAAAGCAAAAAAACCCCAGCCCATTTCTAGCGATGTCTTGAGGCCTTGAAAACACCAGAGATCCACTGATGGAAGGATTCAAGCCCTGCCTTTGAAAGCAGCCTCCACAAACCCTGCTGTAGAAGACTGCTATCTCCTGTGATGGTTTCACTGTACCAGTATGAAATGTTTTCCCAGCCCAAAGTTTGTGTATCTGCTTAACCTGGTAAGCAAGAATCATAACATCACATTTGGCTTAATCTACTTTTTAACTTTTATCTAAGTATGTTGTGGTGTACTTTTCCTAGTAGATTTTTTTTATTTTATTTTATTTTTAAGGCTCCCATTGTGGTAGAATTATTTGATAGCTCTGATATGGTCTGCATCGATGGCAAAGATTAAAGGCAAGGAGTCTGGGCATCAAAGCCTGGCAAAGAGCAGGAGGCCTCCCAGGCTTCCATCCAAGCTTTGCCAGACATGCAAATCACCCTTGGGAAAAGTCCCTCCTCCCATACGAACCTCAGCTTCTCTGCCACAGAGACTCTGAGACACATCCCTAATTAAAAAAAAATAGGCAAATGATGTCGATGATTGCAGTCTCCTTCAGGACAGGCAGAGACATTTTGTTCCGCTTGCCCTTAAACAATGGAATCCTGCCTAACCAGGGATCCCGGCCGCAGCACAGGGCAGGCAGCGGCACACAACAGGAGGGAGCCATTTTGATGAAGATGGCTTTAACTGCTTGCCACATCTCACACACGGAGGGTGAGCTCCTGGCCCTGCCTGGGGTGCGGTGCCAGGGCCGGGCCAGCCCCGCCACCGCCGCTCAGCCTGACCCAGGGCCCCTGTGCGGTATCGGAGGTGCAGAGCCGGGTCAGGGTGAGCTGCAGAGCGGTGTGCCCCAGCACACGGGGCATTCCCCAGGGGAGGGCTGTCACCGGGAGCTGCCTGAGCAGGGTGGGCACCGCGACAGGGACAGGTCGAAGGGTGCTGGCTGTCACGGGGCAGCGCTGATGAGGACACAGAGAGACCGAGTCTGTCAGAGCCGCCTCTGCCATCCGCTCAGCCAGCCCTCGCCACCTCGCGCTCTCTAGCGCCGGCTCGGGGCTGCTCGGCCCGCGGAGGGGCTATGGGACCGTGGACACCCCCTGCCCAGCAGCCGCCCCCCTGCACAGCCCAGGCCCGGCAGCGCTCCCCGCTGAGGCGACTCTGGCAGCACCGCAGCGCCCCCCGCTTCCCGCCCACCGCCTCAGCCAGGGGGCGGGTCTTGCCCAAACCGACAGCCTCCGCCTCCAATCCCAGCGCTTTCCTCCCCGCCCCGTGCCCGAGTAACCAATCAAAGTCCTGTTCTTCTCAGCCCGCCTCTTTGCCTTTTGCCCAATCGGGCAGCGCCGCTCTTGTGCTCCTCTCGGGGATGGAGGGCGGGTTACGTAGTGTCGGTTGGTATTCACGAAGCGTGGCCGTGGCGTTGCTCTGCGTTGTGGCTGCTTGCAGCTGCTTGCGGCGTTGGCGTAGCGGCCGCAGTTGGCGTAGCGCTAGCAGAGTCGGCTGTGGCGGGGAGCAGCGGCGGCCGTGCGAGGAGCGGGCAGGAGGGGTGAGCGGGGCCGGGCCGCGGGTCAGTGGAGCGGGCCGGGAAGCGGACTGAGACCTCTCACAGTTCGGCTCGTTGTTCTGTGGCTGGGTGGGGGGCTGAGCCCTGGCTGCAGCTCAGTGCATGGTTCACGGGACCGGAGCTGGACTGTGGTCCCGCCACGGCCCGGTGCGCGGCCCCTGGGGCTGGGAGAGGGGCTGAGCCCCGGCTGCAGTTCGCTCTGTGGTTCGCAGGGCCGGGAAGCAGGCTGAGACCTGGCCAAGGCTCAGTGTGTTGCTTGGGAAGCGAGCTGAGACCTGACCACAGCTCAGTGCATGGCCCAGGGGTGCCAGGGGACGGGCTGTGACCTCCCTGCAGCCTGGTCCCTGGTCTGCGGGGCACAGAGGTGGGCTGAGACCTGGCCTCATCTTGGTGCAGGGTCTAGGGGGCTGGGAGGCAGGCTGAGACCTAGCTGCAGCTCAGCGCAGGGATGGAGGGGGCAGGTATGGCTCATGGAGGGGGCTGGTGGCACAGAGCATTCCGCAGTGTGCCCCCTCTCTCTGCTCCACAGGAGAGCGGGGCATCTGCAGAGGTGCCCAGGCTCCGGCACAGCGGGCAGAGCCGGATGGATTCACCCGCTGCCACCCCAGTGGGAGAGGGGCTTGACCCACACTCCCGTGCAGCAGCAGGAGCTTTGCCTGCCTGGGTTTGCAGTCATTAATGCTGAGTATCAGTGAGGATTGTTTACCACCTGGTGTTCATAACCTCGTCCCTTTTAGATGCTAATCAGCTCTGGCCTCCCTGGCTTGGGTTTTGCGTAAATATGTGATGAAATTACTGTTTCCAGCCCCAAAACTGAACTGTGCAGGGCATGGCTTGGTGTGGACCTGGTGCCGGGGGAAGGCAGTGTAGGTGGGCCTGGCTGTTGGGCAGCCAGCTGACCTGATTCGGTTGTTATGCTGTGTAATCTGGAGCAGACTGCTTCTTTTTTTTTTCTTTTTTTTTTTCTTTTTTTTCCCCTCTCTGTGCTGCTTTCTTCATTTATAGGATACAGGTGCTAACACTTAGGGCTGGTTGGAAAAACAGAAAAGAAACAGATTTTTGCATTTCTTGAGGCAGCTTTGCTTACTCTTGTTAGTTTACATGTTAGATGGATCTTCCTCTGTAAACTGCTTCTAAACATGATGGGTGAAAATAGAGCAGTTTTTTATTAGCTGCTTTGCAAAACAGAAATAACGAAGGGGATGACAACAGTGAAGCTTGCTCTAGGCAAAAAGGGGAAAGAGGATGTTGGGGCCAGGCTAATTGGGGCCATACCTTTTGAGACTGGTATGAGTCTGGACTGAATATTACCCATCCAAACAGGTTTTAGAGGAGGAGGAGGAGCCCGGGACTGGCTGGGACTAATTTACTCATTTCCCTCCCAAAGGCTGACCCGAAGACCCGTATCAAAGAGTCGCACAAGGGGAGGAGACAGAAACTGGAAGCTCTCTGAATGTGCAGCCTGCAGACTTGAGGCTTCTTCAGAGATTGGAGATGACTTCCCAGGAGAGATGCTTTCTGGAGGGGTTGTGCTGAAGACAGAGCACTGCAGCCTCTAACTGGGACAGCTCCTGCTGGTCTGGAGCTGAGACCGACTTCTCTCCCTCCCTTTTCCCTTGGAGATGTTGCAGAGATTTAATCTGACCTCTTCCTCCTCACCTGAAGCCTGTCGTGGCGATGATCCCACAGCCAGATCCGACCACCAAAGAGAAGAGAATTGTGTGTTTGAAGCTGGGCCGTCGTTGTAACTGAATTGGAATTTACTCCCTGCTTGCGCTCCTGGGACGAGTGCCGTTCCTCTGCTTGTCTGTGTGTGTTCTGAGCCGCTCCTCCCTGATCTTGTTTGGAATTCCTGGGCTTTCCACGCTGAATTTGCCCATGGCTTTCCTGATGAAGAAGAAGAAATTCAAATTTCAGACAAGTTTCACTCTAGAAGAGCTGACTGCTGTCCCCTTTGTGAATGGGGTTCTGTTCTGCAAAATCAGGCTGCTAGATGGAGGAGACTTTGTGAGCTTATCTACCAGGTAAGAGGCTGCTTTCAGACTTGCTTCCTGGCTGTGCTTCTTCCCCTGGTTATTCTTCACTTGAGTGGTTTAGCATATGGCTACCATTTGCCTACCCCTTGTTGGGATTTTAATAGTTCTGTTGCAGGGCCCCACATGCCACATCATTCTCTGGAGCAGGGGGAAGAACATAGCTGGAGAGCTCTGACCCTGGGTGGTGTTGGCTGATCAGAGCTAGCTTGAATTTTTCAGAGACGTGGGGAGGGAGCAGGAGCAGGATTTCACCCACAAACCCTGAAAGCAATGGGTTTGTGGGTGAAATCCTCTCTCTTTTTTTTATTTCCCCCTCCTTACCCAAGTTCTCACGGTTATTTCAGACCCTATGCTATATTACTTTCATGCCTGACTTGAAACACAACTCTGTAGAAAACTGTATCTAAGCAAATCAACCCTTCCCAACTTCGCTCTTCCCGTTTGCTTCCGAATTACCGTTCTTGGTAAGGGTGGAAGTAGCTTGCTTTGCATTGCAAATTGCTGTGCAAGGGAAAACTGCTGCCTGGAGTCAAAGTTGTCGGTGTTAAAGACACAGTTTATCTCCTTGAACTGATGCTGTTGCATCTCCAAGTTTATAGCTGCAGTATCTTCTCTTTAATGTAGTCTGTCATATTGGGATCGTTGCGCTGCATCTCATAAGGTCGTTCTTCCATCCTGTGCTGGCATTTCTCTGACTCCTTCAGGCAGGTCTGTCCCCTCTCCTGCTGCTAATTGCTAATAAAAACTTGCTTTGTTTCCAACTGTGCGCATAGATTATCAGCAGCAGTATGCAAATACAAATTCCATAACAGCCTGGACTTGCTTTCTTTCTGCCTCAAGATGTGAAGGAAGCCTTCAGTGGCTTTCAAAACTTGTTTTTTTGCTTTCCTGAGTGACTGCTCAGTTTTAAAGGTACAGGATTAGTTTGTGCTAGCTGTTAACTGCTTTATCCCACAGCTAAAGCCTGGTTTGGTCTGCTCTTTCTCTTTGTGGTGCTGCTTTTATTGGGCAAGCGTAAAACATTTCTCTGCAATAGAAGTGGTAGAGCATTGCTGAAAGCTTGGGTTGTTTTTTTTTTTTTTCCAGAGGCACAGTACAACCTCATTTGAAGTCCTTAGAAGCCTAAAAATGGACTTTTTGAATTAATTTCTCTTTTGAAGAAAATCTATCAAAAGAGCTTTTCCTCACAGTGTTCTCCCCTGAGGCTAGATCCTTGGGTTTGGTGGAAGCAGCTTATCTAAGGAATTCAAACAGTATGTGAACTTGGAAAGAAATTAACCCCTCTGCTTCCTGAAGTCATACTAAAATGAGTTGAGCTGGAGGGTGTCTCAGGAAAAGGCTGTGCTGAGAAATGTCGATCTCCCTCTCCTTGTCACCCTGGAAGCAGCTTCTAGGAGCCACGGACGGGTTTGCCGGCGCTGCCAGCCGCTCGGGCTGCACTGGGTTATTTCTGAGCTGGCTGGGGTTCAGCAGTTCACTCAGTGCACTGTGTTGCAGATGTGTTCCAGCAGCAAAATCATTGTAATTTAAACCAAACACATACATTACTCTGAACCAGCTTGATTGCTTATAAAGGAGCAGAGGGGAAGTAGGCTGTTGGGTTTGCTGCCTTTCCACTAACCTGTCTGTGCTCTAACTGAAAGCACATGGAAACCTGCTCCTGCGTGAAGAGTTACGGCTCTCGCTGGTATTGAGTCATCTGACCTTTTCCAAATATTTTCCCCTGTTGCAGTTAGAGAAACTTCAGGAGGGATGAATTTCCAGGAACGGTGAGGAGAAGAATTACCACGTGGAGAGGCTGCCAGATCATGCCTTGGCTCTGCTCTACACTCCTCCAGTCATTTCCATGACCTTTTTGATAATCTTTGGATCTGGGGAAAGATTAAAGGGAAGGAAATGCTGTGTCCGTGTGCGTTAGAACTCTGTATGTTATTTAAGATCTGTGATTGTTCCTCTGAAATCAGCCACTTCCAAAAAAAGGTTGTGTTTGGGGTTGTGATGTCTGTCAGGTCACCTTATGTGAGCTGCTTATGTAAAAAACTCTGGTGCTTGCTCTGCAGTCGATCTGGGCTCCCTCAGCGGCGTGTGGCAGTAGGAGGTACGCAGCTATGATCGAGCAGACCCGTAGCCTTTGGAGTCTGTAAATGAGGGGGAAGAAGTAGGTATAGGAACCCTTCATAGGGCACACTAAATCAGTTTTCTCTTTTCAAGTGACCTGTGATGTGGAAAGAAGAGTGTTGTCTGAGAAGATAAGAATCTCCAGAGACAGATTTTTCAGGTTATGTACAACAGACTGACTTGCCAGCTTGTGCAGATCTGTGGTGAGAGGTGGGGATGTGATATCCAATGAGTTGCTAGGTGGCACCGGGTTAAATTGACCTGTGAGCAGAGCAGGAGCAGTAGGCTGTGCTGCCAACTGCCATTGACCCATCCCAGTCCCAAGTCCACTCCAGCCTGGGTTGCAGGTCACTGCTGCAGCCTGGTGCTGTGGGTCTGGTGGGGCAAACCTTGGCTGGGACCCCCCTCCTCAGCTGTCAGCCCCTCACACCTCCTCTGCCCAGGCAGGGGCAAAGCAGCCTGGCTGGAGGGAAACCTGTCTGAAATGCATTGAGACTTAGTGCTCTCGGGAATTCAAGGCACTCTGGCAAAGGTCCAGGTCCTGTCAGCACATTTGGCTTTGGGGATCTGCCTCTCTTGTGTTTTCTGTTTTGTGGTGTGGTTTGTTTTTTCCTTGCAGGCAGGTACCCTTTTTCCACACTGGCTGTGCTCAAGCCTTGCATTAAACCATGGCTATTTTAGTGGCTAAAGTTACAGCTGTAAATTCCCTTTCACTTGTCCTTTTCCCTCCTTTGTAAAGTCTCCTTAGGCTCTGATGAGGCTTCTCAGCATAAAACTCACCCGTTTCAGTTTACAGTGATCTGCGTGAAAAGCATCTATTGTCTGTGGGTTTACAGCCCTCCCTTTGGGTAACAGAAGTTTGTCTTCTCAGAATGCATCTGAGCCAGGTGTGGGCCAGGCAGGTGCTGTATTTCCCCATGGAGAAGTACCGGTATATTCCTTGAATAGCATGAATTCAGATACTGAAATAGCACAACCGCCAGTGAATTCAGTTGCCTCCCAAGGATCTTTAAAAATAGCAGGCGCAGAGCAGTGGGGGTGTATTCATGGCAACCGTTTTGCGAAGCAGATGGGCTGCTGCGTTTTGTACCAGTTTGAAGCTTTTTTTGAGGGGGGCTGTGTGTCTTTGTTCCTAGAGAGATGATACAATAACCTCATCGGGAGGCTTCGGATCCGTGGATCGGTGCAGGCAGAAGCCTGGATGTCCAAATAAGTGCCGAAAGCTACAGGCTGGTGTAGTACGTGCATGTACATCTTTGGGTATCACAGCAGAGGAAGGCTTGATTAAATTTCTCCCCCCCACTGCTTACGGTGTCAGTTAATGTTGAGTGACAGCCAGATGCTCTTTGCCTCGGTGCTGACTGATTTCTGGCTTCTTGTGGGCAGCGAGTGTTGCCGGTGGGTGATGTGAAGGAAGTGGAAAGCCAGGTGTTATCCACAGACTCCTGACACTTCATCCTACATTGTTCTGTTAGTGCCAGCAGTTTCACTCTGGTATTTCTGGATTTGAAAGAAGGGATTGTACTCTGAAAGCCCCTGGCTGACTCTAGAGGAAAGACCCTTTTGCATGAGTTGAGCAACTTTGAGGGCATTTCCCACCTTTGTCATTGTCTTCTGAAGGCACCTCAGACTGTATTTCCTTCTGGAGCATGCGTTCCCAAGCACGTGAAGCATTTCAGTTTGGTTTTCTGATCCTAGAGCTCCTGCACCAATACGAAGCAGGGAACGCAGTTTGTCTCCTGCAGCCCAGCAGCTGTTTGCATGCAGGCTGGATCTGAGAAGAGCTGACCCTATTAGGGTGGTCCAGCCTCAAAATATCTTGGTGCTTGTAAGCCTCAACCAAGAATGTTCTTAGCCTTGCATTTTTTAGTTGAGTAAGAGTGAAAGGCTGCTTACTGCACTGGTTTTTTTTTTGGAGGGGTTTTTTTGGTGTAAAGCTGCATCCAGAAAGCCAAAGGCAATGCTGGTATATGGGGACGCACCTCGTACCAATAGCTCCCTGTGGACTGAGGTCAGCTTGTGTAAGTGTGGCTTTGTCATCCTTATGTAGGTACAGAGCTACAGCTACTTGTTTTCCTCAGCTGGTGGGATGCAAAGCATCATTATGTTTTAGTTGTATGCAAAACATTTTCATTTCTGTATGACATAAAGGGGGAGAAGCATTGCCCCTCAACACTTGGCTGGTGTTCTGGGTACAGAAACCTTTGTGAAGGGAGGTGCAAGTCATCTCACCTGAAATGCATCTGTGTCTCAGTGGTGAGAGTTAGAAATCGACTAATTCACTGTCTTCATGTAAATATCCCTGTGTCCAATGTTACAGGATCCTCAGGTTTACCATGTTTGGCTCTTTCAGACTGGAAAGTCATTAACTCTTCAGTTAATCAAGAGACTGGAGGTCTGATTCAGCCCAGTTCAGATCTAAATCTTCACCACTGTCTGCCTTAAAACAAAAGTTAGGTAACTAAATAGTTTATTTTAGAGTCAGCATCCCCAGGAGGGGAAGAAAACTATCTGCAGTGAAAGGAGAGAATCACAGGCCGAGTTCTGCCTCCTGATTTGAGCGGGATTGCCAGAGTGGCTGTGAGAGTTTCACTGGAGGAAGGAACTTGGTTGTGGCTCTAAACTCTTCTCCCAGTTCCATGTTTTAGGATGATGTGCTTGGCTCTGTCCTCTGCTGGAACATGTGGTGTGATAACGTATTTTAGAAGTGCTTTTGTTGCAAACATGTCTGAAAATGTCTACATTTGTGTGTGTATATATTCCTAATATACAGATTGAGACAGTGAGTTTTAGTGCTCCAGAGCAGCTTCACATCCTAACATCCTTCTTTCCTGGCTGCAGCCTCAGGAGTGGGCTGGGGGTGTCAGTGGAGGAGGTGTTTGAATCCAGCCTCTAGATATGATTTGCAATAAGACATAACCTAGTTAAAGCTAATATTAAGGCTTAGTACCTGCACTGCTTGCATTCTGAAACAAATATAGAGAAGCTAGATGGCAAAGATGAGAAAAAGGGGTTTCATTACAGTAGTGTAGGTGAAAGTCATGAGAGCAGAAGCGGAGGATGAGGTTTAACCTCCGGCAAGTTGAGGGTGTTGCATAAAGTGCAGGAGTGCTACAGCACTGCAAGGTCCCTGGCACAAACCGTCTCAAGCAGCACTTTGAAGAGTGCAGAGCATTTATTTCACCTTTTCTGGGCTCTGGCTGCTACACCTGCAGGGTCCAACCGCAGAGGCTTTGGGGTGGGTTGATTTGCTTTGTGCCAGACTCGCCTCTTCCTGTCACCGGTGACTGCGTTGGAGCCTGTCACAAGATGGGCAGAATTACGTTAAAACTTTCCTGCCACAGGGGCTGTATCCTGTTGAGTAAAGAACAGTTTCTGTTCATGCTCTGACTCCTGTTGCTCAGGCAGGAGCTGCTTTGTTGACCAGAAGCTGTAATCCAAAGCTCTGTAACCGATAGGCTGTGTGTACAGCATCAGTAAATACGTTGGGATACAGCTGGCTTTCAAACTTCCCCCTCATCGCCGATTCTGAACTGCCGTTGCTTTGACAGCCAACTCTTAGCAACAGCCTTATCTGTGAGACTTCAGCAGCCCTTGGCTACAAAAATTACTCATTGGAAATTAATGTTCTACCTTGAGACTGGGGCCCTGTGACCCTCTTGATTTACAGGGTGGCAGTACTATCAGCTCTAGCCAAGGACAAGGGGGGGCAGGAGAGGGTGCCCACCCCGCCTTTAAGACGTGTATTTATTCCTGAAATACAGGGGAAAACCTAAATGTCTTCCAGTCTGTTTATTCTTTGCACTCTTGAGCTGCCATCAGTGTTGACTCTAGCTTTGCAGCTGTATTTCTGAGGAATTCATGCATGCCTTCCAGAGCCTGTGGTCTCTCTGCACAGTTGTTGGTATTTTAATAGCCCATAAGTTGCCAATGGCAAGTTGTTCTGGGACCAGTTTCTAGATAAATGACTTAGGTACAGATTTATTTCTTATTATTATTTTATTGCAGGAAGCTATGTCTCGTAGTGTTTCAGGAAAGAGCCTGGCTTCTCCCTCAGATCAGAAACCTCCCTCCCTTCAGGGCACGTCCGCATGCTGACCCAGTGGGATGGTTCGCTCTCGCAGCACCCACCTGCGCTCGGCTCTGTGAGCTCTCATCTGTGTGAGGACAGGCGGATGTGGCTCTGTGCAGCCTCCCTTTCTCAAACAGGATACGTTCTGCATCCTCTGTGGGCTGCTGGCTCTGTGCTGGGCTTACAGCCTGCTCTGAAATGGGTCAGGAATTATTTTGTAGCTGTGGCTCATTGTATAATAAAACAGAAGCCTTTAGGAGTGCTCTGGATCAACATTTGGATCACCTTGTTTCTTCTATAACAGCCTGTGACCTCATATAAGTAATCTGTGCTGTAAAGGTGATTATTTCAGGTGTTATTTTGGGTGGCTGGATGTGTTACCCCACCCCAATACCAGCTGCTTATCCTGCAGGATGACTTTTTTTTTCCCTTGCAATTTATTCATGTTAGGCCTTTGTGCACATGCGGGGAGACATGATACACGTCACTGTCGTCACTCTGGACTTGGCATCATGATCTCTCTGGTACCATACAGTGGGACTCGGCATCTCATTTTAGTGCCTGGGTTGGAAAGGCACTTCCCACTAGACAAACAGTTGTGCCTGTGTTCGCTGGATGAACAGCCTTCTTGTTTGGTGTATTTTTAATCTGATGATCAAGAAAGGGAATTGTTCTGCGGGATTCAAAATTGCTGATCTTCATGGGGGTCACTTTCACGTGCTTCTCATGAGTCTCTGGGGAGCTCAGTTGATGAGGCTGAGATGAGAAGATTGAGGAAAGGGATGGGGTTATGGGGATGAGGAAGAAGATGAAGAGGAAGCACATGGAGACGAGAGGATTGGGAGGAGGCAAGTGTGGACAAGACAGGATGTTCTAGATAAGCAATGGCGTGTACAGTCTGTGTAACGGATGCTTTCCCTGCGGATAGAAAGTAGCTGAGCTGGCAAGAGAGCAGGATTCTGCCTTTCCTTTGTCTGAATTTATCATACTTCATTGGTGAGAGGAGGCCTTGAAGGAGGTCCCATGTTGTAGTAGGAGATGGGACTGAAGCTAAAAATACTTTTACTGCTGTATTCTAAATAAGAAATGAACTCTGAGCCTGGAAGCACTGAGGGTGCTTACATGGGAGGAAGGAAGAGAGTGTATGGATTTACTGTCCTGGAAGGGCTAGAAAGCTGGAGCACTCATTAGCAGCGCAGCTTTAGAGACCTACAGAGACCATCACCCCTGCACATGGTTGGTAACTAGCCTGAAATGCGTTCGCTGAAATAAACAGCTAAAGCTAGAAAATGTTCTTTGGGGATTGCAGCTTCCCAGAGCTGCGTATTTGCCCAAAGGAGGCAAGTCCCTTCCCTTGCCATGCAGTGTACTGGATGTAGAAACCAGAATTTGAGGTCTTGTTTAGTGCCCTTCGGAAATTACCAAGCATTGTGTTTCAGTCTGGCTTTGCAATGGAAAAGCAGATCAAGGAAATCACAATAGGAAACCCTGTGGAAGGGATGTGGCCTCGGGGCTTCAGTTTGGGGTAGTCACATACCTCCCTTTTTGCTTCCAGAATAAAACTTTGTATGAAATGACTGTGGCAAGATGTTTCACTAATGGATATTGGGTTAATGATCAACAAAGACTCCCTAAACCAGCTGCCACATGAAAGACCAGTCAGCACATGCCTACCTGTGCTGCTGGGCTGCAGCTGGAGATTTAATTCCTCCTGAAATGCAAGTGGTGAGTGTGAGGAGTACAAAATGGGGAGGCCACAGTGAACCCTGCTGAAGGTTTCCAGTTGCCTTGTTCTCTGTCCAGTCACTTTTATTTCCAGTCCTTAAGGGATACTATTACTCATCAAAATGAAAATGCAAATGGCCAGGAGAGGGGGAAGGAAAGGCTTCTCTAGAAAAACCCAGGCTTAGAGTATTTTTTTTTTTCCTGGCCTTGTATCAGACTCTTTCAGGCTTTATTCATGCTTGAAAGACCAAAGGTGAGGTTGGGTGTGGTATTGTGGTTTTCAGTGGATTTTTGTTCACATGTGTGTGGGCTGGGGACAGGGTTGCCAGCTTGGCTGTGTTTTCATCGGGCTTTTTCTGCTTCTCTTGCTATAGTTCCTGTTCTTCCCATCATCGCCTAGGCTGTGCCTGCGTGTCACAGAGTATGAGGGAGGAATCTAGGATATTTATAATTCAGCAATCTTTCCAGATCTCTTAATACTCCGTTGCCCTGGAATGGAGCAGTAGTTTTAACGTTCACACTTTGACATAGACTTGCTGTACCAGGTCAGCCCCAGCTATTTCCAGGCTAAGGGTTGTTCAAGCAGCAGTCCGCTTCCCTCTCTTACAGATTAATTCTGCAGTAACCCCTCTATTGGAAAGCTCTTTTCCTGGCTTCTGTCAGCAGCCTGCTATGTTTTATCTCATACTTGGGTAACATCAGGCAATTGCATCTGCACCAGTGTTGAATTCCTTTCAAGTACACTGCTGCTCGTCCCCTGCCTTCAGCAGCTCCTTGTCACGGGGGAAATTCTGCGGCGTGGAGGAGTGTATTCCCTGTAACTGTTTCGTACATTTGCTGCCTTTCTGCTTTTTGAATATCCTTCTTCTGCTGTACTGTGAGTAGCTGATCACACTCCAGCCTCTGTTCTCTTTAAGGTCCGTTTCTGATGTAGGTTTGTAGCAGTGGCTTTTCTTCCTTTCTGTGCGAGTACGTCTCTTCTGTCAAAACAAATCTGCACGTTGTCTTCCCTCCAGAAGTGATGCATGCATGTCTCCAGTGTTGTTTGCTCTCAGTAGGGGAGAATCAAGGGAATGTGTATGAATACAGCTGGTAGTGACAGTCACAGAAGAGGTAAAAGCTCTCTGATCCTCAGAAACCTGCTCCTGGGAGCTGAGCAGTGAGAGCCTATAGTTACATCTCCCAGGGGCTTAACCAGCACTGACTGCTGTTGCAAAATGTAGAGCTCTCCCATATTCTGCTTTTAACCAAGATATAATTTATGAAATTACCTTTCTCTGATTAGGACAAGTTGCATCATGAGATATTGGTCTTAGAGAATTGCATTTATCTGGAGCTGTGGCCTTTCTCTCCCTTCCTCTTGCTGGCTCTGGCACTGCAGCAGCGTGGCACCAGGTCTGACACGCTCCGGATTCGGGGCAGAAGCGGAGGGAGAGCTGGGACAGGCAGGATCTAGAAATCCCAGCCCGTCACCACCAGTCTGGTGATGAACTGGGGCAGCAGGCTTTACTCAGCAACCTTTTTTAATTTGCAAACCTCTTCTGCCAAGTAGCCTTTTTGCTGATACACCCTAACAGCCGCAGATATTGATGGAGGGGATGGAGGTGCAGGAAGAATGTGTTTGTACCTTGTCCTTTAAACCAGTGACCTGCTTTGTACTGCTGAACAGTGCCTTATAAAGGAACCATCATAAAACACCTGTATTCATTGTGGAATAAAAAAGCTGCTGTTAAACATAAAGGGCTTTCTCCTGGACTATTGTATTGGCTTTGACTAGATGTGTACTGTGTAGAAGTGACTCATCGGGGAACATGTCTAAGCACAGTAGGGTGTTACCTTTTGGGTAACTAAACCTACTTTTAGCACCAGGATTGTCTTCAGGCAGCTTATTTACTGAAGGGCTCTTCAGCGTGCTTGAGCCAAATTGCAATGATGTTACATCACACAGTATTAATGAAATTATTCCAGAAATGAACTTGGCCTCACGTGCGGGTTAATTTGCACTATAAAGGCTTCTCTGGTGCAGCTGTTTTGGCAAACTCTCCTGCTCAAAACAGGGTTGATATTGGCAAAAATATGTTGCTTAAGTATTCTGGCATCAGTATGTTTTCATGTGCCATAAATCTGCCTTAAGGCAAAAAGATTTGTCTCGGTGTACATCACTTGAGTCAGGGATGTTATTCCTAGTCCTAGTCTCACGTTTCAGGGTTTGTGTTTTCCAGATTTACTATCCCAGTAAAGCCCTGGAATATTGAGTTAACCTGTGTCTTGATTTTTCTCATCTTGAGGGGCATCTGTGGAATTTTTTCTTTATTTATTTTGACAGGTAGCTTTCTTTTTTTCTTTATGAAAGCATCCTGTTTACATACACAGCTTTCTTGCATCATCAAGTTGCAGCCATCTCTTGTACCCTGCGTACAAGATATTATCAGAGTTCTCCTGACTGGGGTTTACATTGCTGTCTTTCTTCACTAGGAGTTTAAATTTAGTTAGAAAAGGGCAAATCTGGAATCTTTCAGAATGACAGCTAACACTTACGGATGAAGAAAGTTTATAAATATATCAGCAACAGATAATGGGTGAATCTTCATTTTACATCTACAGTCTGCCACAAGTGAAAAGGCTTTCCAGGCTACGGTGTGTTAGAGAAACGTGTGTTGACTGAAATATGGTGGCTTAATCTACCTTAATCTTGTAAGCATCTGCATGGAACAAACTTCAGAGATTTTCTGAAGCATTTATGACCTTCTGAAGCTTCAGTTCCTCTGTCTGTTAGAACCACGTGAGAAATCTGAATTGGGATTTGGCTGAAGGGCGAATGAGTCCTGGGAGAGTCAAGATTTTTTTTTTGTTGTTTTCATCTTTTAACTTTTGTGTTTTTACTGTGCAATCGACTGGGTAGTGAGCTGGAACACCCTCTCCCTCTGTGTCCTCCATCCCCTAGTCACATGGAGGTCTCAGCTCGGGTTTGCTCATCCCCTGTAACTCCATCTGGCTTGGCTGGAGCTGTAGGTAAGAGTTTTGGGAGCCCTTCTTGGTTAAGTTGTTCCCCTGCCTGTTTTACACATAGAGCATGTTTGATTATTCAGTGGTCAGAGTTGTGGAAAATCAGATCTGAACGGTGTTTATGTCCAGAATTAGACAAGTTCTTCAGAGTGTGCTGGCTGTTATCTGCGAGGTAACACAGAGCAACCACGGGAGCAAGAGGAACAACGCATCTGAGACCGGCTGGAGAAGGCAGCACCAGCGTACAGCGACCTGAGTGTGTACCTGCTGGCAGACCCAGGGGAATCTGCAGACCTGTTCTTGTCTCTTTTGTAACCAGAATCCTTGTGAGTTTGCTTATGAGAGGAAAGCACTGATGGTGGGCTTGGCGGCCTGGCACGTGGCTCGTTCTTGGCTAATCCAGCTCCAACGTCGTCTGCCAGAACAATGGCAGTAGGAGCTGGGGTGGTGACTCAGAGCATGATCAGAGTTCAGAAAAAGCAAACGCGTCTCTCGGTGTTCAATACGCACGTTATTACAGACTTGTGCCTCAGCAACTGAGTCATCTATCCACTTATTCCTTTCTTTACACTTAAGAGTTTGGTTCTTCTTTGCTTGTGATGTTTTTGCTCCTGGCACACGTCCCTGGCCGCTGACCAGAAAGAGCTTGTGCTCTGTAGATGTGGCAAGGAGTCCTTGGATATGTGCTCCTTCGAGTTGGTCCGTCTTCAGCACAGCCTGTAACAGCAGATGTATTGCACAGCATTTACTGTTGCAGTCCCTTCTGGTCCTTGTTTTCCTGATGTCCAGCTTTTCATCTCTGCTTTGAGATGACAGAATGTAAATTATAAATACCTCGAAGCGGGCTGGCTCTGCTGGGCATGTCCTGCCTGTAAAGTGCCATGTACACATCCCTTGCTGCTCTGCAGCTCAGTCTGTTAGAATTATTTCCCCTTGCCTTCTCCCTGCTCCACCCTTACTTACCCTTCCAAAACTCATCTGACTTGTTCTATAGCTTAAGTGTTAAAGGGTCATTATTGTGTGACTTTCTTTCTTCATTTGGCACAACTTGTATTTCGTTATGCAACTTCTGCTGTAGCACTTGTTCACCAGCTGCATGCAATTTTTTAATAACTTCAATTGTTTCTCATAGTATTTTTGACATAGCTGATGTAAGGAGAAGCTTAAAGGTTTTAATATTTAGATACAAGGAATGGTTGGAAATGTTTTGGGTTTTTTTTTTCTGAAATAACCCCCAGTGCTAGGTTTTAGAAGCCCTGGGTGTACTGGAGAGTGTGGCTCCCCAGTGCCATGATCTGGAGTACACGAGATGAACTGATGGACTGCACTGGAAGGCTCTTGCCTATGGGACATTCTCCATGAGGTGCAGGATTTCATGTGTCTCACTTAGAAATAAGACCCATGTCAGGATGCACGTGACTGGAGTCCAGACATAGCTGAATTATTGCCTTTCAAGGAAGCTGTTAATGCACAACGAGGAATGCTGATGCTGGAGGGTTTTCTGCTGGTGACCCCCATTCTCCAGCAGGTATTATCACTGCCTGTCTTGTACAGGTGGACCTTTATCAAGATTGATCACTGCCTTGGAGGGAACTGTAATATGCAGTTCAAAAGCTGGGCTTCTACGGAAATAGGCTGCTTCTGGAAATAAGGTTAAAGCCATAAAAAGTCAATCACTTGCCTTTTAGATACAAGCTTATTCTCAAGGAGGATTTCTAAACCATTCTTTGTATCCTGTTTTTGTTTCATGCTCACCTTGCTTTTGTTCCAGTTCTTTCCTCACCTACCTTTCACTTACTTGGTGCCAGTTAAACAATCTTGGCTCTTTCTCACTGAAGTTTACTCCATTAGCTTTTTCTTTCCTGTACGATTGCTGTTAATCCTTTTTCCTGTATTTGTCTCTTCTCTGGTCAAATAAGGATTATGCAGGCTGTGCTGTTAACTGCACAAGTGGAATCTGGTTTTCTGAGCTGACTTTTCCCTTTTCCTCCTCCCCATGTGCCAGTGAATAGCAGGTGTGGATGGATGGATGGATGGATGGATGATGGATGTCCATCTCCTTGTGTGAGGCAGAACTGAGCAAACATGGTGAAGCCCTCCAGAAGTGTTGGAGCTTACCTTGTTCCTCCCTAAAAAATGCTGGATCATCTGAATGCTTCATTCTAAAAGCATTGGTGTTCAAACTTGGCATGTAGAGAGCCCATACATATCTCCTCTCTGGTGTGAATGAAGAACTAACCTGATTGGTATAAGCTGACACCCAGAGAGGGATGTGGGTCCTTCTCCACCGTTGGCCGTTGGAATGGATTTGCTGGGAATTCAGAAGTTAGTTTTGTGAGTAGGTGGTAGATGTGATGACCTTACTGCTGAGCCCTTGTTTCCAACACTTGCAGTGAAACATCCAAATGAGACTTGTTTGAAATGACAAAGGCTCGCTTAGTTCTCTTAGTACCACAGTCTGCATCGTCGGTCTCTGAGCCATTTTTCCATCATAACTGCTCATGTCTACTACACAACAACCAGCACTTGTCAGCTGGAGAATACGGGGTTGTTTGCAGTGGGGGAGATGTCCAGCTCTTTGGGTTGGCAGTTGTTCTGATCAGTGATGTCAGCCCAGTACAGAGTAACTTTATTGTTGAGAGCTTCTTGCAGCCCTTTCTGTGCTGCTCAGGGAAAGCAAAACCTCCTCGTGTGAGTAACTGGCCGTAAAGCGCTTGTGCGCCTCCAGGTTACGCTGTCCTGGATTTCCATGTGTTTTTTATCATCCTGTATGGTGTTCCCCAAGGAATATGGTGTGTCACCTCTACTTCTTGGGATATGTTTCCACTGAGCTTCCCAGCATCGTGTTTGCTTCTGCTTTCTACCTGTGTTTGGCCCACGTGAGCTTGATCACAAGATAAAAAAGGCAGCAGCCCTAAGCTTTTACTGATGTGATCCAGTCCCACGCTGCTGTCTGGTGTGCTCTCTGCCGATGGTGCTTCTCCTTTGCTGTTCATTTCTCTCCTTTTCTTTGCCAGACATCTGTATGGTGAAGCCTTAGAGCTGCAGTTTTCTTTAACAATACGTAGTGCCCTGTCCTAAGTCCATTAATTGGGGATACCTACACGTTCTGGATCATATCTCTAAACTAGCTAATGGCTAAATGAAGACTTGCTTTCTATTATATATATTTTTCACCCACTTCTGTATTTTCTATGCTTTACAGGTAGTGATTAGGCCCTCTGTTTGTAGCAGGACCTGCTGTTTCTGTAGGATGGTATAAATCTTGTCATGCTGTGAGCACAGAGGTGCAAATACTGGTTACTGACCTGGGCACCTTAGGAAGTCAGTTTTGAAGCAGGTTTCTCAGGGACTTTTCTTTGTCCTTACCAAAGGTCTCTCCTACAGTTTTGCAATAGATAACCTGGTTAAAATACTTGCTGCCTTCTGTGGAGCATAAGGCAGGATTGTTCCAGACTTTGCCAAGCTAAGGGAGCTCCAGTGATCCTGCTCTAATCCAGCCTTGGGAAGCGCTGGGGAATAGAGGAGGCTGCCTCAACAGTGGGTCTCTGCAGCTGGGAGCAGAGCCGTGTAAGGAAACGCTGTAGAAGATGTGTGATGTTGCCCTTCAGGTGCAATCTGCTGAAATAACTTGATTATTATTTTTTCCCCCTCCTCCCTCTGTGATTGAAGAGATTGTACCTGCATCACTGAGGCTGTGTTACCTTCCTCCCCAACAGACCCACTGCTGGAGTGTGCTGGGGCCCCTTTGAGGGCTGCTTTTTAATCTGTCCCACTTAAATGAATCTGAGCTGGGACTTGGCTCCTTGGCCTGTTTAAAATGGTGTTATCTTTCTTGTGCCTTATCAGATCGAGATGCCGCTTCAGTGATGATGTGCTCCAGCGTGCAGTGGTGAACCAGCGAGGAGGATGGCAGCGTCCTGTCTGCTGCGAGCAGGCAGGAGGATTAGTTCTGCTTGAGGGCTCTGACACAGATCCTCATCTCCGAGAGGGAGGACAGCAAGCATGTAGATTTGGCATCAGAAATAGGAAAGCTTGCCCTCCCTCTTTGTGTGGATGAGGAGGAGGAGATCTGAATAAGCAGCTCTTTGTACACGCTTATCTCTATACTATCTCATTTAGCCGGAGGTTTTCCCACATCTGCTCCCGTGCGTGAAACATCAGACTGAGACACACTGCTCTACTGAAGTGTTTGGCGTTAGAAAGCTGTTTTTTGTTGTCGTTGCCCTCCCTCTAAGCCTGTAGCCTTTTTATGATGTTTCCTGCTTTTAACTGCCTTACATGTGACTCCTGCCATAAAGGCAGAGTGAAACATCTGCTTTTCTAAATGTTTCAGCAAGGCAAAACGGCTTCAGCAGGTTGCGTGTTTGAAGCGTGATACCCTGTAGGGCACAACTCAGCTTTGAGTCTGTAAATAGAAGTTTTAATCTCTGTTCTGGTGTTTCATTAGTTGGGTTTTCATGTGGGAGGGAGGCCCACGGTATCCCAAGATAGCACGGGTCGTATACGTGGCCTTTTTCTAGAAGCGTTTGCTTTAGCTAACTTGCATTCACAGTGAGCTTTGTGGCTTTCTATAACAGTGCTACTCTGTCTGTGGCACTAAAATCACAGTTGGTAAACATCTCTTCTCTAAAATCTGTTTGGCTGTTCCTCTGCCTGTCTCCAGAGCTGCAGTAAGGCTGTGTGTGAGATTTGAACCCAAAGAGGCCTTGGTGGCTTCACTGAGCACACAGCTACTTCTGTAAAAGTAGATAAACCGGTGGGTTGCTGCTGTGCATCGTTCCCATTACCTGGACTCATACCTTGCTATGGTGAAACATCTTCCAGTTGCTTTTTTTTCTGGTAAATCTTCTCTCAAGGGGTAGGAGGATGGAAAGGGGGAATGCAGTAAACTGTCCCTTCTGGCTGGTCAAGGAGCTGGAGGTAGATGAGCAGCTCCAGGGTTGGAAGATCCCCTTGAAGCTCTTTTTGGAACTCCACTTTTCACAAAAGCTGCTACAGGGTTGCATCAGTTTATTCTGAGGAAGTATATTTAGGTCTGGAAGAGTAATTACACAGCTTTGAATAAGTCTGGAGTCAGAAGAGGGCAAAGCTTAGCTTGGCAGGGATCCAACCTTCTGGCAGTCTTCATGCAAAATGGTACAGACGGCTTTTTTAAAATAAAACTTCTGAAGACCCGTTTAATTGGCACCTAGTACCAGGGATTGGCCTGATCTATTTCTGCCTCTCCAAATACAGAGTAAAACTTAAAATTAGACACTTCTGGTTTTAAGCTGTTAGTTTCTGCTTTGCTTTTAGGTGCCTTGTGATTAGGCTGGAAGGAAACGCCTCTCTCAGTAGAACCCTCACCATGCTGCTTGTGTGTTTTTGGTTTCTGTGTGATGGCTCCTAATTGTACATCGGAGAATGTTCTAGGGCTGAATGCAAAACTGCTTCTCGTTTGAGGCCACTTTTTTTTTTCCCCCTGTTTCAGTGTTCTCTAATTACCAGCCTGACAATATCTTGATGGTAGGTGGGTAGACAAAGCCCATCACTTCCCCACATGCCATCTTTTGGAAATGTGGAACTAATTTTTTAGAGTCTGTCTTGAAACAATAGTGCTGTTGCTTGCTTGTCTAACAGTACAGACCCAGCTCCCACCCTTAAAAGCTGCTCTTTAAAGTCAAAAAGAAAATTGAAAGTCATTGTTGGATGATTGTGAAACTTGTGACTGGAAAGCAGCTCTGAATTTTATCTTGTAAACTCCTTTGCACCCTGTGCAGACTGTTCTGAAGATATAAAAAGCCCCAAGCTAGGCGTGCACCTGCAGCTCGGGTTCGTGTTTGCGGTGCTGTGGGTAACATAACCCCCCCAAATCCTTTCCCTAATCCCTTGTGCTGTGTGGTATCTGCAGCAGTTCTGGAAAGCCAACATACATCCTTAATGAGAAGCAGAATGTCTGTTAGCAGGGCTTATGCTAACAGCAAATTAGCTATGAAGGAGCTCTTTATTACTAATCACTACTTTTTGCATGTTTCGAAGGAATCAGCCTTGGCTGGCCTGAGCAGCGTCCAGCAGATGCTTAATCACTGCTGCATTGTGAGAGGGCGAGAACTCGTGAGTGGGGAAACTCGTGTGCTAGAGCAGTTCTTGCAGATCCGACTGGGAGCAGCTGCAGGGAGCCAGGCACGTGCAATGGGCATTCAGGAGCTGGAGCTCACTCACTTGAACATTTGCCTGTGACAGGAGGCAGAGCTCCGAGCTGTGGAGGTTTGCAGCAACGGGCTGTTGTACCGGCCTGATCTGGAGATCGTTCACTTGCAGCTGCCTTCCAGGATTCAGTGTCCTTAGCAGAATTAGCATTGGCCTTGCTCTCTAGAAAATAGTGGTTCCTTTTTAAACATGACTAGTGCTGCTAAAATATTTGGTGTTTCCTGCATCCTTGTGTACCTTCCTTCAGTTTCTGAAGCATGTGTGTGTTCACAAGCGTTTTTCTCTTCCATTAAATTCCTTTTTTTCATCTGCATCCGAGTTTTCCGTCCTTTAGGTCATTTGAGATACCTACTGTTAAGTCAGGCTTAAGACACCCCACATCTGAAGTTTAACTTGCCTAATTTGCCTGGCTCAGTGAATATTTTATTATAGGCAAAGCCTTTTTAATCCCCCTGGAAGTGTTTCTTCTCCAGTCTGAAGGAGCTGGAGTGAATTGAGTGAAGCAATGAGAACCAGCTCTCATCTTGAATTAATCCCAGATTCAAAGGTATTTTGGGCACTTGGATGTCTCCCTTTCAATGAGTTCCATAGCTAGCCTTACTTCTGCAAGTTCCCTGCCTTGAAGGAAGTGCTGCCTTCTGTTTTCTCAGGTTTTGAACAGGGATGATCAGCCCTTATCTGCATTACAGAGGATTACAGGTTTCAGTTATTTCTCAGCTGCCCCTTTTCTGTTCTCTGTGTTTGCTTTAGCCAGCACACTTGGGTCCCACTAAATAGCTCGGAGGACTAGCAGGGACTTCCTGGGTCAGGACCCAGTCCCTGCTATCTGTCCTGTTGGGCTCACCTCCAGGTTGGAGAAGGGTTTGTAGGGCTGTGTGCTGGTTTCTGCCCCTTCCTTCTCAGGAGGGGACCTGAGGCAATACCAGACTGGCCGTTCTCCCCTTTGCCACCGATCTCTTTGCCTTGCACTGTGCCCAGGTCAGATGGTGGGAAGCCTCCCTTTTCCTGCTAAAGCAAACAGTTTATCAGGTGCCCTTGCCCCTTTGTCCTGTGCTAAGAGGAAAGATAAGAGCAAGAAGCAAACTTGCTAGCTCATAGCTGTCAAAAGTGCCTTCCTTCCCTCCCCACCAGGCTCATTACTTTGAGAACTTAATTGGCTGAGGGCCAAGCTCTGAGCTATAAAGGGATCAGGTCCTGCAGAGGCTCAGTGGGGAACCAGAGTCTTGTGGAAGGACCTACACACCTCGTTTCTCGGCTCCTTTGAAGGGTGCAATCCAGCTTCCCCTGAGGGCCCTGCAGAAGCCAAAGCTGTATCTGAAGTGATTCCTGCACTCGGGAAGGCTTCTTCTCTTCCTGCTGCGGGCTCAGGCTATGCTGGAGCTGTGTGTTTCTCCACTTGCCCTGGAGATCAGCATCAGCTGCTCGGAAGCTGTGCAAGAAAAACCACCTCCTCCCTGGCTGAGACTGCTTTACAGTTTGAACCCCCTCCCAATGATCTGAAGCAAAGCATTTGCTTGGTGTGGTCCTGTCTGCCTGCACCCAGGAGCATTTCCACGTCCATTTTTGTCCTTCTCTGAGCTGGCCATCCTCACTGGCTTAGTCCCAGCACAAGAAGCAGGGTGGTTGGCTGGGAAGGACAAGCTGTCCAGGACACATAGCACGTTGGCTGTATAGAGGCTGTACAAAACAGGCACGCTGTAGGAAGATAAGCTTGTGAAACTTCAGCCCATTTCAGTTACAGAGGCTGGGTCTGTCCAGACCGGACGGTGAATGAGCTAAACTGGCTCAGCAGGAAATGTCAGAGAGCTTGTGAAAGTTTTAAAGACAAACTCAGTTGATGGGATGATTAGACTTCCCTGTAACCTCCATGGATTTTACCTGTATTGACTAATGAAAAGCTTGATGCTAACGTAACACCTTTGTGTGCTGCAGTTTCAGGTGCTGTGGACCAAGCTGTTGTAGAGGATCTTTGCAGGCCACGTCATCACCAGCCATTAAAATTGTACTTAATAGCTGGGATTGGTTTGGCTTTGTACCTTTATTTGAAGACTGTTTCATTTGGTTTTTGTTTGTCTTTTTTCTTTTCTTTTTGCATTCTCATAGAGAGGAAGTTCAGGAAAACTGTGTCCGCTGGAAAAAGAAATTCACCTTTGTGTGTAAAATGAGTGCCAACCCAGCCACAGGACTCCTGGACCCCTGCGTCTGCCGAGTGTCTGTCCGTAAGGTGAGCAACTTGCTTCTGCTTCTGGCAGGTAGTACCACCAGTGTACTAGCTGCTTTTTTGGCAGCAAGAAGAATTGCATGGACAGTGGTGGGAAGGGAGGATTGTTTGGGCCAGGATGTGACTTGAATGGAGCCTCTCTCTCCAGCATGGGTGCTTGATGGAGGGTGGGAATGACCAGGGTGGTGGTAACCCTTGAGAGACAGAGGTTTGTGAAATCCTGAGAGCAAATTCCAGGATTGAGTAAGGACTTTCCCCCTCTTTCCCCAGCACATATAATAGCTTCTTTTCCTGTTTGTTTTGTCTCCCATTATAGGAGCTGAAGGGCGGAAAAACCTACTCAAAGGTAAGAGCACAGAAAGGGCAAATGTGGCAGAGTGATGATGTCTGGTCTTCTGTTAGTGCTTTACACCCGTTAGAAACCAGCAGCTGCTGCGTGAAGCAGTTTGGAGAGATGTTCATTACTTCTTAGTCTGAGCCTTAAGTGATTTCCCAAAAAAAATTGACTTGCTGGGACAGGCTCCAGATTGCACTGGATATGGATTTGAGAAGGGGGTTGGGAAGATGATCTGCATGTCCTCAAACTTTGGGGAAGTTCTGAGTCAGATGTGAACTCTTTGGCTTCTGGCAATGTCTCGCTAATAAAGAAACACAGACTCCAGTTCTGTTCTCCAGAACACAGCAGCCAGCTGTGGCTGGGGTAGGCACCTCACTGCCAGCAGAAGTGTACAGCAGAAATCACTGCTTCCAAAACACAGGAGACCCTGAGGCAAAAACCAAACGGATCAGCAAGGATGGTGGTTTTGGCTTATTCTCCCCCGTTTTCTTGTCTGTGCTGTGGGAGAGACAATGGGCCACCCCCTTCTCTTTGTGCTTCATCAAGAGACAATGTTGGCTTAGAAGTTGAGCTCTCACAGAGCTCAAAACCATGTTTGTTTGAAAATGAGTCACTGCTGCTAGTTTCTAATAAACAAATGTTCAGGTCACGCACAACCCCGTAAGAATTTCTTCTAATCAATATCCTTCCTGAGACCATGGAGGCAACTGGCTTTGCAGGGTGAACTGCACTCACTCCTGTGTACTGCTGTGCTGTGTGACAGAGGGCAATGCTGCTGCCAACACCATTCCTTTTTTAATTGCTCATTAGGACATGGTCTCCAGGCCTACCAGTTTCTTCTTCACTAAAGTCACACTGTGGGGAGGTTACTCCTCTGTTCTGCAGAGCTGCCTGTCCCAAGAGAGCAGCATAGCTGGAGGAAGAGACATGCCTCTGAGACAGCATCAGCCTGTTCCTCCCTCAGTGTCCATCCTCCAGCTTCCCACAGTGTTTGTAAATGCAGAATTGAAGGAAACCTGAAGGTGTATCTCCATGGTGGAGTTAACCTGGCCTCTTGTTCAGGCCTACTTCTCTTATACTCAGTCTCCAGTTGCGTTCAGTGACATTTTGAAAGAGACTTAGTTGCTCCAGCCCAGAACTAGAGACCAAAGCTCAAGCACTTGTCATCTCTTGGGCTGGTATCTTGCTTGGGCTCCTGTGAAGAAGACAGACTCATTCTCCTAGAATTCAAGAGGTGACCTGAGCATTTCAACAGCACAGAGATGAGACATGTCACACTAGACGGGGTGATAAAGCCTTGTGGTCTGTCCCTGTGCACCAGGCTCGTTCCAGGCAGGTCCTTGTGGCAGAAGGGATGTACCTGGGATTGCTAACGTTTCTAGCAGCACTCTGTAGTGTGTGCTCATGCAACTATTTTCCCATTCTAAACAGTGAGTCCTCACCTCATATTCATTCAGCTGAAAACTCCTCCAATTGTGGCAGCAGGTGTAGATGAAAATTCAACTTGTGAATTCGCTGTTTACCTGGTTCCCCCTCAGCAGGAACTAAGAGTGATGGAGCTGTTTGTGCTCCAAACCGAGTTTCCATCGACTCGCGCACCTTTTGGTTTGACGTTAATGTCACTTCAGTGTCAGGGGTTATAGAGAGGAAGCCAGCAGGAAGGACTGATAAAGCGGAAACTCTTTTTCCCTGAGCTGGAAGAAACACCATCAGCTGGCTGGAAAACTGAGGAAATTATTCTGAAAGGTTACATCTGAAAACATCCTTTTGTTAAGGGATCCTTCCTCTATATACTGGGAGTCTGCTTCCTGAGAAGAGCTTCTGACCTCAGCACACCGTATGGGTTGCTGGAGGGTTCTCCCACGCTCTGTCCTCCAGTGTCGATCTTCTCAGAGAAGTTAGTGCTGTGGTGGAGGAAGAAGGACCTGGGTCTGGGCCACTCCTGTGCCATGTTTGCTGGTGTAGTCATGCCATGTCTCCTCTGTCCTTCAGTTTGGTAACAGTGATGGATTGCAGCTCCCTCTGTGACTTTCTCCTGTCCTGTTTATCTCTGAGAGATAAAAATTCACTGTTTTGTTTCCTTATCGGTGAATATTCAGCAAGCAGCATAGCCCTTGGCTAGAGGAGACAAAAGAACATCTACAGCAAGGGCTGGAGAAACGAGTTAAGGGAATTCTTAAGAAGAGAGAAAAGAGGGAGAAAAGTTAGGTTATTTTTTCCTTCCTTTTTTTTGCTGAAGAGAGGTTCCTGCTCTATCCCACACTTTTTTTTTTTTTTCCCCTTTGCCATCATCTCTTGTTCCTCTTCAAGAATGAGATGGAGGAAGCAGCTATGCTAATCTTGCTGTTGTCTTCCCCTGAATCACGTATCTTGTGCAGGCTGTGGTTTAGACTTTTGATTTGGAACAGCGGGAACCAGGGTTCATACAGCACAAGCCACGGTCACTGCCGTAACTCCCTCCCAGCTTCCACAGTTGACAGAGCACCACATTTCCTTGGGGTGATATTTATGTTTGAGTCTCCCAGTTTGGCTGTATCCTCTTGGTGTCAACACCAGGGTAGGAGTAATCTGCAATGCACAGAATAACAACTGGATCTGAGCTGCTGCTTCTCCACCTTCTCTCTGTGTTCTCGTGGAAGCTGATCTGTCCGCTGAAGTGACACAAACGTTCCACGCTTGGATGATTTGGCCAAATATGGGGTACAGCATCTCTTCCTGATCAGATTAGATGAGACACCACTGCCTTGTATTGCTAAAGCTCTGAATAAAGGAGGCTGTAACTTTTTTCTTTGAAACACTGTATTAATAAATCAGGAATTAGAGCAGAAAAAGCAAAAGTACTCCTCATGGTGTTTGTCCTTACTCTAGAGGCATCAGTACCCTCTGTGAATTTGTCTGTCACCTTCCCTGTCTGCCTCCCTTTTGTTAGAGGAGGTTTAGAGAGCTCACAACTAAATCTCTCCAAATATTTCTCTTCCTTTCTGCCTGGGAAACATATCACTTGCCAGTTAAATCTTAGCAGTGTTGAGGAAGCTTTGCTCCAGGAGTTCCCCAGCCCAGCAGTCGCATCTCTGGGGGTGAGGCGCACGCACTGCTGCCTGGCTCTGGACTTCCAGCTTGCAGTGCTGAAAGTCTCGGGTTTGTTTTTCAGGCCGGTGTCTCTCTCCTCTGTAACAATATCCTTTCATCTCCTGGTTCACATGCTCCACTGCATTCTGGGATGGCCCGATACAAAGAGAGCCTTATGTTTGTGTATGCGTGATTCTGTTTTTTCCACATCGTTGACCTGGTGCCTTTTATGTCCTTGGTTATGCAATGGCTGCGGGCTGGTTAACACTGTCCTGGCCAGCACTGCTACTGTACGTCCTTCCTCCAGGCAGGGCTGGCTTCCTGAGGTCCCCAAGTGTCTTACCTGGCTTGGGATCAGGAATGTGACCCTTCCTATTCTTGAGAGTAAGGGGTCTTCACAGCCACAAGGCTGTGTGTACCGGCTCCTGTTTTCTGCCCTCGCTCACAGATGCGCTCTCTTCCTTTGGTCAGTGTGACATTGCATATCCCTTTATTGAGTAATTTTTGTTCTCTCCCCTTCCCCTCCATTGTTTTCTTGGCTACAGCTGGGCTTTGCTGATCTAAATCTGGCAGAATTTGCAGGCTCTGGATCCACTGTCCGTTGCTGCTTGCTGGAAGGATACGATACTAAGAACACCCGACAGGACAACTCCATCCTAAAGGTGTGACAGCTGGTGCTGCTACATGGAAATCCTATTGAATTCAGAAAGATCACAGTCAGAGTGCAGTGCTAGGCCTGAGCAAAGGTCCTGTTCTGTACAGAGACAGGATTTTGCCTTTATGCTGCTAGTCTGACTTGGGAAGTTTCCAATTATCAGAGTTGCCCTTTGATATCTTGGCATCCATCTGGCAAAGCAATGACCCTTGATACCATTCTTTGTCATCAAAGAAAGTGTGAACAGGAGGGGGGAAAAAAGTGCTTTGTCAGGGTGGTCAGGCTGTGTCCTGCTGAGCCCTGCAACTTGGAGTTCCTGATGCCAGTGATTTGGGGCAGGGAAGGAAATACCTTGCTAAATCCCTGACACTGATTTCCTTTGGGAAGGAACTAGGTCTTGCTAATCTTTACGCCTAGCCCTTGGCCTCCTGGCTGCTGTGAAGTGAGGAGCTCACTGCAGCACTGCTAATGATGTGCCTTGTCCTCCCTCTCCAGGTCACCATCGGAATGTCTCTGCTCTCGGGGGACCCCTGCTTCAAAACGTGAGTTTCTGGGTGCTCCCCCCATTCTGGGCAGACCAGGACACCTGGTTCTTTTGCCCTTCCCTTCTGAAGACTAAAATTGATGGAGATGGGGAAAAAATGCCCTTGAGATTGGCAAGTACAGGGGAAAGCTTGAAACTGATGGTCTGGATTGTGGAATCAGCCAGAATAGCTAAGCCAGCCTGTGGTGTTGGCTGGTTTGTTCTCTGCTCTGGTTTTCCCAGCTTGGTTATTGGTTGTGCCAGTATTTTCCCTGATAGCATCAGTTAGGTTTTGGAAAGGAACAGATGTTAATAACAAACTTCATGTCTTGCGTAAAGGACAGAATTTCTCATAGCTCTGGGGTTGGTTTCACTGACTTCCGAGAAGGGAAAGGTCAGTCAAGAAAACAGGCTTGGAAGTGGACACCCTTCAGCCCATATCACACAGGATAAACATCTTGAATTGAAACAGCAAGAAAAATACTGCAAGGCTGAAATGTTTTAGTTCTCCTTTTCTTCTACAGGGACTCAGGTTCATAATTTGCATTAATTAGCAGATAAATTGCAATCATGCACTCTTTTTTTTAATGTGTCATGATAGGAAAGAATAAGTACAGTTAAGCTATGAAGCAGTTTTGTGGCTTTTTTAATTGTTGGGGAATCAACTAACAAATATACCAGCAACATGTACCTTCATACTGCAGTCCCAGCCAGCCTGCCTTAGTGTGCTGTAAGGACTGCCATGTGCTGATAGAAATAGTTTGTGTTGACTCCCAATGGTATGAGATAAATATAAATATAAAATATATAAATATTTTGTGTTGACTCCCAACAGTATGAGATAAATATAAATATAAAATATATAAATATTTTGTATTGACTCCCAACAGTATGAGAGAAGAAAGCTTTACCTCCAGGCATCCCTTGTAGCAGTGGTATTTTGGGCTCAGAGGTCTCATTTTAGGAGCTACCTTAAAGTGTATAAATTAGCTTGCATTCTTGTTATAAAATGATACATAATTTTTGGTCAGTTTGTTTTGTGAATGGCTTTTCACTGTACTGCAGCATTTTCTGAGACTTTCAAACCCTAAATGCAGTGTCATCTGATTCTGAAAGATTTCTGCTTCAGAAGGAAGTGCTGTTCTGTATGGAGACAGGATTTTGCTTTTATGCTGCTAGTCTAAAGAAGTTTTAGATATCTTAAACCATAACTTTGGAACAGTAACAGATGTTTTAAATCTAGGGTACAAGGATGTCTGGGAATAATATGGATGACAAAAATACCTGTTGCTCCTTCACTGTAGAAGCAAGAGGAAATGATACAGAATTGGATGTACATATCCATTTAATATAAATAGGGTCAGTCTGAAATTCCAGCCTCCTAATTTTCTTAAAGGATTTTTGCAGTCTTTGCCATTTTTTCCTTATATGTTGGCGACATGCTAACGTCTAAAAATGGAAGCTTTGCATATAGAATAGTCCTTGATCCGGAGAGCTTCTGAGAAATGGCACTCATTAGGAGATTAGGTGGGAATTAAACTGTGCTGGGAAATCACCTCCGAACACTGACTTTCTGCAGCGCTCAGATGAACTTTCTCCTGGGTGTCGTGCAGGAGGGCACAGCAGGCTGTTTGCCTGAGCTGACAGACCCACGGGCTGCTCCAGCAGCTGCTGCAGGAGCAGTTTGCTTGATGAAGGCTGTAAAGGCCTTATTAACCTGGGAAGCAAAGTCCCCAAAGTACCCAGGTGTCTGTAAATCACTGATAACGTGATTACAGAGGGTTTGTTGGTTTTTTCCTGGGTTTCCTGAAACCTTTATGGCTGTTTGGCTGCCCATATAAAACATTCTCAGTGCTGCTTTTTTTATTTTTTTCCCAAAATATGGCAAACATCCTCTCATGTACAACCTTACCCCAGAGCTCCAAGTGAGACAAATAAAAGTTTTTCTTTCTCACTCCTTACTTAAAACACATAATCTGGTCCATTAGTTCCAGTTCAGACTTCAGGCTACAGTGAGGTTAGGGCTCCAACAGGAATATTCACTTTGCAATACTGCACATGCTGTGGCTTCCACCCAAAAACACTTCTGGAGGAAGGGAGGGGGCTCCAGGCACTTGCAGCTCTGCCCTGCAGTCAGCATTTACAAAGGGATGTTGGGAGAATAACCAGAAAAATAATTTTGACAGCTGGAAAAACACTTTAGTCTCACTGAAAGGGAGTTTAATCATCAGTTAAAAAATGGAAAGGTTATTTGATTGCTGTAAAAGTGCTCTCTCAGGGGGATGAGTTTGATGAGATAAAAGGTTTCTTTTTGACCTGAGTCAGAAAGGTGTAGTGAAAGGGTACTGGAATTGAGAGCTGGACAACAGCAAACTGGTTCCTGTTTGTGCGTCCAGGTGGCCACTGGGCACGTGTTGGGGGGGAAAGGCAGCTCTGGATGGTCTTCTGGAGGATAATGTGGACTCTGAGCCTGTTATCCTGTGTAAATGGTCCCTTTTTGCCTTATTTTGCCTAAGAAAATTGCTTTTTCTTGTAATGCAATCCAGATGCAGTACAAAGTAAGGAAGACCGGAGCCTTGCATGTAGGAAAACAAAAGCCAATGTTGTGCTATGTCACTAGTCACAGGGGGCTGCCAGCTTCCCCCCACCACGAAGGGTGGGTGCAGGCAGGGAAACCCTCTTGATAGACCAGAGTAGGAATCACCCCACAGCACCAGCAATTCCCAGTCCCTGCCTGGCACTTTGTAAACTGCTTTGTTCCTGATTACAGGCCTCCTTCCACTGCCAAATCCATCACCATACCGGGACAGGACTCTACCCTGCAGCTGAACTGTAAGGGCGAGGGAACCACCAGCAGCAGCAGCAGCAGTTCAGCCACGATTGGCTCTCTGCGCCAGACCAAGCCAAGAGCCGCCATTCTCAGCTCGGGTATGAATGCCAGCCCTGGAGCCACACAATGCTTGGCTGTGCCCAGACACTCTTTTGTTTTTCCCAGCAGTTGCAAGCACAGAAATTATTTAATTTTTCATGTTTTCCCGCACACATCCTCACCTCTCTGCTCATTAAGAAAATGGAAGAAAACCAAAACCATCTATTAAGCACAGCTGAGGAGAGGAAGCATGAGTCTTTGCCATGTGCATTTTTCTCTTAGTGGAGATAAAGCAATTTGTTCTTTTTGCTGGGGATTTAATAATTCATGTATTGCACTCTTCCCTGCTTTCCATTGTGTTCAATGACACTTAACATTGTTCTCCACTCAGCTCTTCTGTTGCTGAGACTTATCTTCTAGAAAAGTTCCTGTGAAGGTTTTAAGAGTTAGTTTGAGGTCTAATGGCCTTGTTCCAGCTGCTGATGCAGTTCTTTGGCTTCTCTATGAGCCTGTTTTCAAGGGCACTGCATTTTCCCATAGCTTTTTTTCCTTCCCAGCACACTCCAAATGTGCAGGCATACACTGCACCAAAATAACACTCTACTCTCATCACCTCACTGACTTCACACAGTGTGCAAGTGCTCTTCTTAAAAAGCTGGCTAGCGTGTTACACTTGGGTGCTTTTGAATAAACTTGCTGCAAGAGAGACAAGCAGGAGCCATAGCAGAGGAGCAGGCATTATGCTGAGGTTTCTGTATCAAATTCAGATGTGATTTAAATGGCATGGGCTCTCTCACAAGTAATAGAAGGGGAGAGTAGTAACAGGAGAAGCACCCAAACAGAGGTTTTAATACTTTACTGCCACTGGCCTTTTGATGCTTTCTTGGTCTTAGCTTAATGCTTTTAACTATGGATAGCTTCAGATACTACCTGTCCTTCTAGATCCTTTAAGCCCCCAGAGATGCTTGTAAATTCAGGCACTGGATGCTAGAGCTAGTGCTAAGATTGACAGAGAAGCTCATTGTTGTCTTCCCTACTCCCCAGCTGCTTCTAAGATCTGTGCTAGCACGGGCAGCAGGGCTCTGCCAACAGACTTGCCCTTTCCTTCCTCTAGCACCCCTCTGGTTCAAGGTGATCAGCAGGCAGTGTGCTGGCTTGGGTGCAGTGTAAGTGGAGTGCCCTGTTCTTCCTTGGCAGGTGTCCCAGAAGAACCGGATCAGAACCTGTCCAGCCCGGAGGAAGTCTTCCACTCAGGGCACTCGCGGAACTCCAGCTACGCCAGCCAGCAGTCCAAGATCTCTGGTAACCATTGATCCATGTGGCTCTGCCAGCATTGGCTCCATCCTTTTTTCTTTCCTGCAGTGAGCTCTTGTGGGAGTGATTTGCAGCCATCTCTCTTGCCCTGCTCTAATATCACTCTCCTGTGTAGTCTCTGCAGATGAGCTCATAGATGCATGTCTAAACCTCCCTATATGGGAGTAGAAATGCTGGTTTGAGGCTGCCCTGCCCGTTAACTGTGCTGCCAGGAAGGGGAGAAGATCTGGTGTGTAATCACTCTGTGTTGGCAGGTTACAGCACGGAGCACTCCCGTTCCTCTAGTATGTCTGACCTGACCCATCGCCGGAACACCTCCACCAGCAGCAGCGCGTCCGGAGGGCTGAGCATGACGGTGGAGTGTCCTGAGGGAGAGCGGGACCACAAACTGGAGAAGCCACCTCGCCCCCCAAGACCAGCCCTTCTGCTGGATAGACCCTCCCGGTAGGTCACTGAGGAGCAAAGTGCCTTCTTTAGGAAGGTCAGACAGACTCTACTCCTTTGTCTTCATGCAATAGTAGATCAGAAGTAGCTGCTGAGAAGGCGGCTATTGCCAAGAGAAGCAGAAGAGTATCTGAAAGTCTGTGTCCTGAAAAGCAGAGTAAGTTTTCACTTTATTTTCTTTTCCCAGGAGGAAAAAGGATTCAGTGGAGAGTCACCCAACCCGAGTGGATGACACCAGGATCGATGCTGATGATATAGTGGAGAAAATAATGCAGAGTCAGGACTTCACAGATGTCAGCAATACTGAAGGTGAGAGGATGAGTCTCAAAGGGGATGTCTTGACTCTTCCTTTAGCAAGGCTGACAAGCTTTTGCAGTCAGAGCTGATCTGCCATGGACTCCCCCTTTTGACAGCAATTTACTTTCAGTGTTTGCTGAGTGTTTCTATGGTAGACAAACCATGTAGATTTGAGAGCTGCACATCCCTTAGCAAACAGCACTTGCTGCTGTTCTACACACTACAGCAGAGGTTGAACAGTACCTCAAACATACAGGATGAGGGGAAAAATACCAATTCTTCAGTGCAGTGGAAATCAGTTACATCAGCTGTCTGCACTGGCCTTCATCCAGGGTCAGCCCAAGGGTGTTTATTAAAGTAGGAGAGCACAACTGGAGGGGAAACAGCACACGTGTCTGCAAAAAGGTGGGAAGAAAGATGGGTCACAGCATGCTGGTGATCAGGTCTGTCTGAGAGCCTAAGAAGGGGTTTTCTCAATTGCAGTCACACATCTGTTAAAACTGTTATCACTGCACTTGTTTTAATCTTCTAGTTTAGCCTAGAAATCAATCTTGTTTCTTTTATCTAGCTGTGGTTTTTAGATAAGTTTTTAAACCTGAGCCCAGCTTGTGATTAGTGCTTCTGCAGTTTACCATGAGTCACCTTAAATCATTGCATATGGCAACATTCTCATAATATGGGGATTTACGCCTCTCTCAGCTGAGTAAGGACTTCCATCCATGGAGTTGCCTTAAAAGAAGCAGCTGGAGGAGTATCACTGAATTCATTTCTCTGCATTTACTCTTCCAGAGCTTAATGCTGTGGTTGGTATGTACACAAGTCTCCCTTTCAGAGCAAGAGGAGGAGTTCCCAGGCGTTCTCTCACTGCAGGAACACCCGAAAGCGTGCACATGCATTCCCAGAAACGCTCTTGTTCCCGCAGTGGCCGCTGTGTAACGTGGCTGGGAGGGGAGCACCTGGCAGCAGTCGGTAGTTCTGGGTTTTGATGTGTTACTTCCTTTTCTATCTGCAGACAGTAACCTGAGGTTGTTTGTGAGCAGAGACGGAACAACTACGCTGAGCGGTATTCAGCTGGGAAACAGGTAGGCTCCCTGAAAGGCTGTTGGACAGAGGGGCTCCAGAGAGGGTAGTGAGCTCTTTGGGAAAGTTCCACCTTTTGCTACAGAGATTTCTAGACATCCTGTGCTACGTGGTGGCTTTATTCCCACATTAACACCCCCGGGATCCCTCTGGTGACAGGCTACAGCTGCGCTGGAGTATGAATGCAGTTCTCAGCAGGAGCTCAGAGGGATAATGGGATTCTAGTTGTTAGATCCAGGAACAGAAGTAAGGAGTAAAAGGACAAAATGGTAACCGAGGTTGGTTCCTGTTTGCTCCTGTGCCCGACGGCAGGCAGGGAGCTTTGCCTCCTGCTGGCCTGCAGTAAAACTGCAGCAGCCGGGTTTATTGTCCCTTTTCTCTGCCTTTGTCTTGGTCAAGGGCTTGTTCTCTCATGAAAGACTTCTGAACAAATAATACTTTTTATTGCCACAATAGCTCTCAGTACAATGTTTTGGTTTGTTATGTTTGAGTGTTTATAGCACCTTTTGAGGTTAAAAAAGAAGTAATAATGGTAATGCAAAGATATGTCAAGTTGGTGACAAAATGGGGAGCACAGCAAAGCCAGGAACACTGGCTCTTTGCACAGCCCCCCCTTTCCTCTGTCCTTTGGAAGGATTCATGTGTTACACCCAGCTCTTTCAAGTGCTCTAGTGTTAGCTTGCCACGTAGCTGTCTGGTTTGTGTTATGAGGGTTGACTTCTCGCCAGACTGACTCGTTATTTTCAGTATTTTGTGTGGGGTTAGAGGGCGGTGTTTGTGAGTGGAGAGCTCTGAATAAGAACTTACTTGCTCAAAGTGACTGAAGAAAATAACCTGGTTTTCTCATCTTCTTCCTCTCTGCTTCCCCAGGGTCTCATCTGGAGTTTACGAGCCAGTGGTGATTGAAACCCACTAAATGTGAAGAACAGGGTAGATCTGCTGGAAACAGGCCCCCTACCCAGTCCGCTGCCACATGGATGCCAACCTTTACCTCTGTTCATGCAGCATTCCAGAAGGGATTTCTCCACACCCCTCCCCATACATTTGCACTGCAGAACTACTCCGAGACCACTCCAGATCATGCACTTTCCCTGTGTTGGCATTACCCTTCTCTGCTTCCCGGTTATTCCAGTGCCTGCCTTCCCCCTGTTCCTGATCAGATGCAAGGTGTCTCTTGGGCTTCTCCTTAGTCCTAGAGGATGTTGCTCATCTGCATCCCTTCTTCCACCCATTCACTTGCAACAGGGGACTTTTCAGCTTCTGTCTCCCCAAAACATTGGGTTATACCACTGTGAACTGTTCAAACCACTGGGGAAGGGGGAACCATTCTAACCAAACCAAGAGCTGCTTGTTGGTGACACGGTGAAATGGCCACTTGCAGGATGCTTTATTCCACTGACTCTGCAAGGGAACGTCGCCTTCCGAGGCAACGGTTTTACTGAACAAGGTATGCTATGGTGTGCACTTCACTTCCTACCCTCAAACCCCCAAACATCCTCTTCTCATAGGAAATATCTCCCAAAAGTGCATTTCAGAAAACTACCACAATCCAGATGGGAGTTGATAAATGGTTAAATGCTAGTGCTTGTTATCCCACTAACTGTGTTACGTCCTTCCACTGCTGGGCATGGAAGGGCACTGTTCATCTATTAGCATTAGCAGGAGCACTTTAGAGGTTCCAGTTTTTACCTGGAAGAGGCTTCTACTTGCTGTTCCAGGAGCATAATCCCTGTTTGCTGGACTGAATCAGCAAATAGACACTGTTGGAGCTTGGAATACAAAGCCTCTTTTTTGTTGTTGTTGTTGTTTTGTTTCATTTTTGGCTCAGGAAGGGAACTGCCCTTCTTGGACTGTGAAAAGAATCTGGTTCTCTGACAGCCTCCCCCTGGGCCGGAGCAGGATGCAGTTGACTGCAGTGGTCTCCTCCGTTGTAGTGGTGATTTAACAATTGCCTCTCTTGGCCTGGGCCAGTAAGGGGATTGGTGTTGGTTGGCCTTTCTTGTCCTGTCAGCAGGGATCTGTGCCTGAGCTGGTTCCTTTTGGGGATGAGGAGAAGCCACTGTCTCTGCCTTCAAAGGCCGAATGGGTGTTTTCCGCTGCATTAGCCACAGCAGCCGTTCTTACCTGCTCTGTGGCAAGTGAACTTTTCTGACAAGGCTTCCAACTGTTTTCTGGTTGATCTTTCAATTGCTCTTCTTTTGGGTTTGGTTTCTGCAGTTGCTTGTCACTTCAGCTGCCTCTTTTCCTTGCAATATGCAGAGAGATGTCGGTCCCTTTCAGCTCCCTCTTATAGATTCTCCTGGCAGCTGAACTGCAGACGAGGATCTAGGCAGAGTCCAGCCGTGGGCCGTCAGCAGGCTGTGCTTGCAGCCCTTCCTGTACAGAGACTCTCAGTTGATAAGCTATTTCGGTGTAGTGCCCTTTCCTCTTTTGCCAGTGTACTGTAGTAGCACTCAGCGGCCGTGCACGCGGAGCATCGCGCGCTCCCGGGCGTGGCGGGGAACGTGCCCTCCCCTGACACTCGCACGGGTACACACTCGTCCCACTCAGCAAGGAGACTTGTAACTGATCACGTTGTTGTTCCAATTCTTAGTTATTGTAAAGCCTTTCTTTTAAAGGAGAAAAAAAAAATTAATAATTAATTGTGGTCTCTGTGGCCAGAATGCATGCAGATGAGCTACTGGAAAAGGGAATTTGACAGAATGAGAAACAAGGAATGAAAAGACTCTGATTTTTATATATATATATAGTTTATTTTTTTTTTTCCCTGCTAGCTAAGGATGGCTGCATGGGGAGGGTGCTAGGCAGTGTGGCAAAGCTATACAGCTGCTTACTCTGTTTTGGTGGTTTATCTTTTCAAGCCAAGAGGTTTCTTTCTGCATTTGGACAGACCACACATAGGATATGGATCTTTTTCACCCTTTCCCTTCAAAGGGAATTAAATTTGGTTTAGGGTAAGAAGGGGTAGAGACAACGCCTTGGTTTGGTTTAATGTAGGGGAGAAAGTGTTGGATCTTTTGAGTCTGTCTAGAACAAAAGCTCTTTCACACTTGCTGGTGTTTTTTAATGGTGATCTCTTCTTCATTCAGTCTGGGAAGGTTTGGCACTCACTAGCAGGCTGGTGAGCATCCTGCCCTGTTCGTGGGATGCTGTGTGTCTGCAGGAAGGGGAGAACTGCTTGCTTTTCTCTCTCCTGGGGGCTCTGCCAGAAAGCCAGGCCTGGCCAGACCCTCTGCTCAGGTCAGGGCGAGGGCAGAAGCAGGCTCAGGCAGCAGTGGCTGTTCCTGCCCTGTGTGTGGATGGTCGTGCTGAGCTGAGGGTCAGGCTGCTCCCCAGCATCTGCTGCTCCCCAGGGGCCAGTGAAGCCCCTCGGGAAATTGGGTCCACCCAGGATTTGAAAGGAATAAACATAAGCCAGGAAAGAGGCCAAAACCCAGCTCAGTGCTGCTGCTTTGCTTCTCTTCCCATGGAAAACAATGGCAGTTGGGAACCCAGGGCTTTCTCCTGGGCTCCCATTGGCAAGAGTCGGCTGCTCCGAGGCGCTGGCAGCTCGGCATGTCACGAAATCCCCGACGGGACAGAGGGAGGGATCTCTCCCCTGTGAAGCAAGAGGAGAAGCAGTTGAGCTTTTCAGAAAGCTGGTCTCATCGTCCCGGGCTGGCAGAGGCATAACCTGCTCCATCACATGGCTGGGGCCAACCTGGGCACGTCTCTGGATTGTGTTCCAGCCCTTGGCACATCACTGCTTGTGTTTGAGAACCGTGTCTCACAGAGTATCTCTTCCTTGTCTTCACGTTATTGTTGACTCCACAGATCCTGGCCTTTACGTAGCTTTTTAGCTCTCCTACCCCTCGTTTTGAGTAAGAAAGCAGCCCTAGCCATGCAGCCTGGTGCACGCAGCCAGGACTGAGGCACCCAGAGCAGAGCGGGAGGGAGGAAGGAGCAGTCTGTCCCATTTCTAGATCCCACGCAGAGCCTCCTCCCCTGTCCCTCGTGGGGGGTCCCTGGCCGGCGGTGGCCGTGTGAGGCAGCAGGGTCACTTGTCCCGCAGACTCGCTGCCGTCTCCCGGGAAGCTGCGTCTCATGAGCACTTTTTCCCTTGTGGTGTCGCTGCCGTTTCTTCCTTGTTGGACTTTGAACATTGAAGTGAATCAGTTTCCAGACCCAAACCGCTGGCTAGTTTCCTTTTGGGTTGTTTTCTTTTCTTTTTTTTTTTTGTCTTGAAGTTTATTGATTTTTTTTTTTTATAAACCCAGCAGGCTGGTGTTTTTTTGACTGCATTATTGTTTCATTGATATTTTATTCCTGGGGGATGAGGGAGGATGTTCTTCCCCACATTGTTGCCCTTCTCAGGGGATTCAGAGGTGGCTTAAACAAGTAAAAGGACCTTATTGGCAAGACTCTGCATCCCCTGGGTCTCTGATGCTGATGAGCAGAGCTGCTCACGCCTGGCTGACCCTGGAGAGCAGAGCTGGCTCTCTGCTCCAGTCTGGGGGTCAGGTGAAATGTGTGGGCTCTGCTCTCCCAGCTTCTGGACCTTTAGTTCGTGGAAGTCCGTTGGCAAAGAGTTGGGAAATTCAACATAACTTTTTTTACTAACTTTTTTTTTTTTTTAAACCAGTATAAACTGAGTGAATGTCCAAAAGAATAGGCTTAGTTGTGACTCAGTGAAGATGGGTTTCAGTTAGAAATTGTGATGGAAAAAGGGGGGAGAAGGATGTTGCTCCTCCATCATCTTCTTTGGTATGGTTGGCACTTTAAATGGGGGCCTTTGTGCTGTCCTGTCCCTCCTGCGATGGGCAGCAGGCGTGTGATCTCTCCCCCCCTGCTCATTGCCACATCACTTTGCCTCCTGCAGAAAGTTAATAAGCCCTTTTAATGTTTGCTTCAGTTTTTAGAGGGTTCCGAACTGGGCTGAGACCTGAAGAAATAACATGTTTCATTCACATCTTAATAGGAGGGGTTGACTTTTTATTTATTTTGTCGTTGCTGTTTCTTTTTAAACTGGTGGCTGTGCAGCTGGACTCTGCACGCGCTGTTGTGAACCTCTGGGAAAAAAAAATAAACAAAACCTCACTCCAGGTACGCTAGAGCACCTCGGTTAAACACCCCTCCTGGAGAGGGGCCCCGCTCCCCTCCTCGCTGCCTTACCTGGGAGCTGCAAATTCACCCTCCTGCCCCGTCCCCTGCCGCCCCTCCTGCCCCGTCCCCTGCCGCCCCTCCTGCCCCGTCCCCTGCTGCCCCTCCTGCCCCGTCCCCTGCTGCCCCTCCTAGTCTCTAGCTTCTTCCTCGGGTGACTCAGCCCTGTGGACAAGGCTGGTCCCCAGGGGTAAAGTTCCTACAAACGCTGCCTGGTCGCAGGTGTTTGTCCTTGAAAAGCCAATTCCTCGCTGGGGTTGGGGGGGGGGTTGATAAAGAGCAAAAATTCCGCCCCCCCCCCCTCGCTTCCCCCCCGGGAGCTGCGTCGTCCATCAGCCCGCCCGCGCCCGGTGCCCTCCACAGCTCCGCGGTGCATCGCGCCTCTGCCCCTTCACGAGGGGGAACGGGGGTGGAGATCTGGGAAATACAAATGGGATTTGGATGAAGGCCTGAACGAGAGGTGTGGCTGAGCCTCGGAACTTGCCTCAGACACAAGGAATAATGGTAGAGCCCGTATTTTTGTGGGGGGAGGGAGGGGAAGGGGAGATCATGTTTTATTTTCTTGAGAGTTAATTGAGCTTGGTGATCTTCAGATGAGGCACGCACTTGATTTATATCAGATTCTATAGAGAGATTGCTGATATTTTTGGAAAGGGAATGGGTCTATGCAAACTTCCAAAATTGCTTGAAAGATAGTTTAACATTTTTTTACTTTGAAATCTAAAGATAAATCTAACTTTTTTCTTAAAGCAGAAGTGCGTTTAGAAAGAGAAGCTACTTCCACTGCTCTATTTTGATGATGTTTCTTGGAAAGTTTGGGCTGGAGGGAATGACTATTTTTCACCATTTTTATCTTGCTCCTCTAGTTTTTTGTTTTGTTTTGTTTCTTTTTCTAACGGAATGCTGTGCCGTCTTTGATTCAACAGATCGTGTTTGTATTTTCTGTATCTGGTTCCTAACGTAGAGAAATAACAAATATATGAGGAAATCAATATAATGTCAAATGTTGTTATGGTTTGGGGGAAAAAAATAAAGGTTTTTTGGTACTTCACACTGATTCTTCTTGCTCAGTTTCTTGTTTAAATGTATTTCGCTTCCCAAAGCCTCAGCCCCACAGCCCCATCAGCTGCACCTTTGAGTCCCAGGCAGGGTCTGCCCCTCAGCCACCTCCCTTCCCTCAGGGCCTCCCTTCTGTCCCCCAGCTCTTGGGTCTCAGTGTGTGTGCGTGGATGAATGTCTAGGGTCCAGGACACGAGTGGCCCGGGGGCTGGAGCCGGTTTGGGGCCGGTTGGTTCAAGGTAAGTCACTTCCATCACACCGGGCGGCACCCCGCTGCTGGGGGAAACCGCCCTCTCCCGTCACCAGACGACGGCACCGAAGCCACAGGAGCTTCAAGCTGCTGCAAAGGGTGTCGGTGCCACGGGCGGGACTCGGGGAGCGCGGCCGGGTCCCCGCCGGGTCCCTGCCAGGCCTCGGGGAGCGGCTCCCCAACATGGCGCCCGTGAGAAGCCCCGCTCGAGGCGCCGCAGTGGCAGCTCACGTGGGGCCTGGCGGCTGCAGCAGCCGCTCTGCCCCGTCCCCGGGAAGGCTGATGCCGCTCGGGCGCCCCCGCGAAGGCCGCGCCCGGCGCTGCGGGATGGGCCGGACCGGGCCGAGCCGATCCGCCGCTCCCGCCCCGGGACTGCAGCTCCCGTCATGCTCCGCGCGAGCCGCGCCCACCGTCCCCACCATGCCGCGGGCCCCAGGCCGCCCTCGCTGATTGGCCGTCTCTGGCCGGGGAGAGGGCGGGGCTGGCGCGCAGCGCGCTGATTGGTGGGTCACTCCCGGGGAAGGGCGGGGCTGGCGGGAGGGCCGCCGGGGCTGCCGGTCGCCATGGTGAGTGGGGTCCGGGGCGGCCCCCGGCGTGTCCGTGCTCGGCCCGGGAGCGCTGGGACGGACCCGCCGCCGGGAGTCAGCGCGGGGTCTCGTGGCTGCCCGCCTCGGGGGGGGGCTGCCCCTCCCGGGGCAGCGCCGGTGCTGGCGGGGGCCGGTGCTCGGGGTGAGCGGGCCAGAACCGCGGGGCGTGAACCGCCGCGGCCGGGCAGTGACTCCGGGAACGCCGGGCCCGGCCGCTCTCGCCGCCGCGCTCTCGGTGGGCTGTTCCCGCGGTGCACGGTCTCCCCTCCCCGTCCGTCTCAGCCCCGCGGCGGCGCGTCCTCATCACCCGGGGCCGCACGAGCAGCGGGGCCCTGTTAACCGCTCCCCCCCCGCAGCCTGCGGGCCCCGCTCTGACTGTCTCTCCCTTTGCAGGCCACGGCAACAGACCAGGTGGTTGGATTCGGTTTGGTCGCCTTCAGCCTCCTGCTCTTTGTGTACTACACGCTCTGGATCATCGTTCTGGTACGCAGCCCCTCCAGCCCTTCCACCCCGGTCACATCATGCTCAGGCATTGGCCTGGGTGTTGTTTGAGTGCTGCTGTGTCTGTGCCCGTCTGGGCCTTGTCACCTTCCTGGTTGGAAACTGGAGGTCAGAGCTTCCTCTCTCTGCTGGCACGGCCCTTGTCCCTGTGGGTGCTCCTGCCCTTGCCTGGGTGAGACCAAGGGACATCGTGCTGCCTGCCCTGCTGCTCACAGACAGGCTGACCCGAGGCTCCCTCGGGCTGCCATTGAGAGCTGAATCCTGGTCCCTCTGGCAACATTTCATTGCTGTTTACATTTGCAATCCTCCAGATTCCTGGTTCTGGTGGGAGATCACAGAGGGAAACAAAAAGGGATAAATTACCAAATCTGGAGCCTGGCAGGGAGGAGAAGAGTTTAGGTAGCCCAGAGCTCTGGGAAAGTGATTGTAACTCTGGTAGTTTGCCCATTTCTAGGAACACATCAGCTGGGATCATTAGTGTTTTTCTTTCTGGAAAGAAATGTCTCCTCATGAGCTTTCCAGGTACAAGAGGCCTGGTTCAGCCTTGGGCTGATGTCTGAGTTCCCGGCACCTTCCCCTCAAACCTCGGAGAGTTTTGAATCCCCCTTTTCCCTCTGCTCAGCCCGTGTCCCGATAGGTGTTTGTCCCATCCATAGTCCCGGTGTGCTCGCTGCTGTGCAGGAATCCTCACACTGCTCTCTAGTGTCCGGAGCCTTCCCCTGGCCTCCGCAGCCGGATCCCGGCAGGGTGAGGCAGAACCGGCACCAGCCGCTCCCTCCTGCGGGCAGATGTGCTGAGTTCAGCACCAAGCAGGCAGGCAGCTGCACCCACCCTGACACCCAGGGGCTGCATGTCCCCTGTGCCAGCCTCGTGTAGCTGCCACTTGCTGTCTGCTGAGCGCTGAAGCCTTCACTGCCCACCCGCCGTTGTGTCCCCGCAGCTGCAGGTCTGGCACCCTTGGTTTTGGGGGTTTTTGGGGAGTTTTTTTTTTATCTGTCTCCTCACACCAGATATTTCCATCCTACTTTCGAAACCATGAGGCTGCAGGTGTTGGGGGCTTCCCCTGGTGGTGTGCCCACCTGCTGACACCCCTCTCTGTCTCCTGCAGCCCTTCATTGACAGTGACCATGGGATCCACCAGTACTTCTTGCCTAGGGAGTACGCAGTTATCATCCCCGTGGTGGCCGGGCTGCTGCTGCTGCTATTTATAGGTGAGTGTTATTTCTGTTGTTCTAATTAGAAGCTTCCAAATTAGGAAGAGAAAAGAGGGTTGCTGCAGGGTTAGCTAATGTCTGACACTCGTGACGTGCTCTCTGTAGCTCCTGCTGCAGCTCAGCATGGCACAAGTTCTCTGGGGTGTGTGTTTGTGTGTAACTTTGACTGTTTGAGCCCCTGAACAGCGGAATTGTCTCTTGCTCGCCCTGCTGAGGTTCTGTTTCTCACCACAATGTTTCATTAGATGTTTTCTCGCTGAGTCTGTTCTCTCTCTCATGGCAGGCATTTTTATAATGGTTGTAATGTGGAAGAGCAAGAAACCTGCCAAGAAATCGGAGTGAAGGCCCAGCTGAGAGAGATGAGGAGAAGGTGCCCATCCTGCAGCGTTCCTTTAGCCAGGAAAAGACTTTGCCTACAGCACCTCCTCCAGAACGCTCAGTGCCCAGCCGGCTGTGCTCTCCCACATTCCTTCCTGCAGAGACAAAGCCTTCTGTAGTTTACGATTTACTGACCAAAGGGAAGCAAAACTGACCTCCAGGGCTCATCAACAGGGACCAGAGCCCCAGCTGGGAGGGACCTGCTCCCCCCTGGGGCTGGCTGTGCTGGCCGGGGGAGCTGTGGGGGTCTGGCAGCCGTAGCCACCAGAGTGTGAGTTGAGCCCTGCCTGCTGCTCAGCCTCTGGGTGATCCTTCCCCTCTGCTCTTGCTGTGTCCAGTAGTTTGTTCTTTCTGTGTTTTTTTAAATGTTTACATACAGTTTGTGTGGGTTTTTGTTTTTTTTTTTAAATTGGATTCAAGATGCAGAGGAAAGAAATGAAACAGCTTGGAAAAGGCAGGTTTGCATTCTCCATTTGCCTGCGGGAAGGACTGATGGTGGTGCTGGCGGGTGCTTGGGTTTCCAAAGAGGGACCCCCCCTGTGCAGAGGATGCAGGGACAGTGCCACCACCAACCTCTGTCCCCTCCTGCCGTCATCCAGGGTGGTGAGATGTCCTGCGTCATAAGGAAACGTTCAGCTGACTGATGGGAGTGGTTCCCATCGCGCCTGTCAGCTGCTGCCTGGGACCCTGCCCTGGGCAAGCTCCGTGTGCCAGCGGGGCTGGGGCTGGCGTGGTGGCACCCTGTCCTTCCCCTGTGGGGTTACTCTCCTGGCAGCAGCTCCTGCCGTGGGCTGTGGTGCCCCAGCAGCTCCCTCAGACCACAACAAGCAGGATCACCCTCAGTAAAGGTCCGCAAGGTCTCAGTCCCTGTCCTCTGCCCATGCTGAGGGGTTATTTTACCCCATCTGGAATAGCCCCTGCAAGAGGAGGATGGGTTGAGACGGTCTGATCCTTCTCACATGTCCTATGACCTTCCCCCATGTGTGTCACATCGTCTCCCATCCTGCTGGAGGGTGACGCTGGTGGCTCAGGGATGCTCTGGGTGTGGCAGGTTTGGATCTGAACCTGGCTGCGGCTTAAGCTGCGTGGCTGGAGCCAGTGGGTGAGCTGGAGGTTTGTTTCCAGCTCTTGGGGCAGCTGCTTGGCAGCTGCACAGCCCCTGAGGCCGAGTCCTCCATCCTGGTTTTCCCTTGCCTGTCCTGCTGCTGCCCCCTCTCGCTTGCCGTGACGGTGGGGTTGAGCTGGGGCAGGAGGAAGCAAAAGGGAAAAATTTGCTCGTGTCTGAGCAACTCTGGGTGTGCCCTCCTGGCACTGCTTCCTGCACGGGAGCTCAATGCTGTCCCTGTCACCTACTGTTTCCTCCCAATCCGAGCCTGCAGGGGACAAGGTTGGGACCAGTATCAAGGTTGCTTCTCATGTTTCTTTGTCAACAGTGCGAGGAAACAAAGTCCGGTTCCTCTCCCTGGGCAGGCAGGTAGCCAGCAGCTCGCTCAGGAGACGGTTCTCACGGGTGCTCTGCAGCTTGGCCCTGGTGTGGGGGGCTGCGAGTGACAGGTGACCCCCAAGGGACATCGGATGGGAACAGGGTACCACCGAGAAGCCTGTCTGCCCCAGCTGTGCTCCTGAGCCATTCTGGATCATTTTGGTCCCTGAGCTGTTCCCACCACACCTGAGCTCACCTGCATCCGGCATGGCTGCGAGGTAGTGGTGGTGCAGAGAGGTGAGAAGGGGGCTGTGGGACACGGAGGTTGGCAGCAGGGACCCCCAGGCTGGAGGGGAGCCTGAGGTGGGGCAGAGCAGGAGATGTAGAGAGAATTGGGTGCTGGGATCGGTCCTGGAGCACGTGGGGTGGGTACTGGGGTTGGTACCAGGATGGTTGGTCCAAGAATGTATGGGATGGGTGCTGGGATCAGTTCCAGGATACATGGGATGGGCCCTGGGCTTGGTTTGGAGACACACGGGGTGGGTGCCGGGTTGGTACCAGGACGGCTGGTCCCAGGATTTATGGGATGAGTGCCGGAATGAGTTCCAGAGCACGTGGGATGGGTGCTGGGCTTGGTACAGAGACACGCGGGTGGGTGCTGGGGTCGGTCCTGGGGCACGCAGGGTGGGTGCTGGGGTCGGTACCAAGACAGTTGGTCTCAGGATAGAGATCGTTGCCGGTTCCGCAGGCGCGGGGCTGCGGGCGCGTCCCCGGAGGAGCCGGAGCCGGAGCATGAGCAGGGCGGCCGGGGGCGGTCCCGGCAGTGCCCGCTCCGCTCCGCCCCGCCAGCCCCAGCCCGGTGCCGCCCGGCCGGGATGCGGGGCCCGGCGGCGGCCCTGGGGGCTCCCGGTGCGGTGAGTGGGGCCGGTACCGGGTACCGAGGGTGCCGCTCCGCGGGGCCGCCTCTTCCGGGTCTCTGGAGGTTGCACCCGCGGGGCACCGCGGTGGGACGGGGGACACGGGGGGGCTCCGGGACATGGGGGTGCACGGGAGGGTCCCAGCACAAGGAGTGTCTCCCGGGCACGGCGGGGGGACCCTGGGCACTGGGGAACCGGGGACTGGGGGGAACCCCACCCTCGGTGTCTCCCGCTCGCCCGGTGCCGCTGCTGACCCCGCTCTGTGTGCAGGGTACGAGCCCCCACCCTCCGGGTGACCCCCGGACCCCGCCGGGCGACCCGCCAGCCCCCCGAGGATGAAGGCGCTGGTGAGTTCCCGGGGGCGCGGGGGGCTGCGGGGATCCCCCCCCAGCATCGGGGGGGCTGCTCACCCCAAAAGCGGTGCCGGGGGAGGGCGCAGCCGCTGCCCACGCGTGGGCTGTTGCTGTGTGCGGGAAGGGAGCAAGGTGCCAGCACCCAGCGCTCCCCGCTGCAGCTCCTCGCTGTACCCCGGCCGAGGCGCCCGCGCCCAAACACCTTCCTCGGAGAGGCCACACGTGCCACATGGGGCCACTGGCATCTGTCACCAGGCTAGTGCCCGTGGCCAGGCCTAGAGAAACCTCCCCGCTCTGCTTCCAGGTCCGGCTGTTCTTCACGCTGGTGTGCATGGCGGTGGTGGCCGTGCTCTACGTCCTGCTCCGCTCCCACACCTGCCTGTGGCCCTTCTGCTGGGCCCCGGGGGAGCGGGGCAGCCCCATGGCATCCACCATCCTCGTCTTCCAGGGGTACAGCCGCGTCCCCAATGGGAAGGTGCGTGGGGATGGGTAGAGCTGGGGCTGGAGGGGCAGCTCGACCTACCTGTGCCTCAGTTTCCCCTTCCTCCGTGGCCGGAAACTGTGTCCGGCCACAGAGGGAACAGGGAGCTGATGGCTGACGGCTCATCTCCCCACAGCCACTGGAGCGAGCGATGTGCCGCCGCTGTGCCGTTGTCTCCAGCTCAGGACAGATGCTGGGCTCGCGCCTGGGACGGGCCATTGATGGGCAGGAGTGTGTCCTACGCATGAACCATGCCCCCACCACCGGCTACGAGGGGGATGTCGGGTCACGGACCACCATCCGGGTGGTGTCACACACCAGCGTCCCGCTGTTGCTCAGAAACCAGCCCTACTTCTTCCAGAAGTCCCAGGAGACCCTCTACGTCATCTGGGGACCAGCAAAGAAGATGAACCGGGAGAAGGTGGGTCCAACCTACCAGGCACTGCTGAAGGTGATGGAGACATACCCCCACCTGCAGATCTACACCCTGACCGAGGAGAAGATGGCCTATTGCGATGATGTCTTCCAGAATGAGACAGGGAAGAACAGGTACCACTGGCTCCCGAGGAGACCCCATTGGGTCCCCCCACCATTGCACCCATCCCCTGCATCGGGCACCCATAGCTGGGACAGCAGCACCATGCCACCTGCTCCAGCACAGCCGTGGTGCTTTGCAGGGTGAAGTCTGGCTCCTTCCTGAGCACAGGCTGGTTCACCATGATCCTGGCCATGGAGCTGTGCGAGCAGATCTGCGTCTTCGGCATGGTCAGCGACAGCTACTGCAGGTGCGCAGGGGGCACCGGGGATGGGCGTGGGGTGGCCTGGTGTCCCCCCCAAGTCCCATGCCCACACTGTCCCCTCCTGCCAGGGAGAAGAACCACTCGAGTGTGCCCTACCACTACTTTGAGAAGGGACGGCTGGATGAGTGCAAGATGTACCTGGTACACGAGCGAGCCCGCCGCGCCGGGCACCGCTTCATCACTGAGAAAGCCATCTTTGCCCGCTGGGCCAAGAGGAGGAACATCATCTTTGCCCACCCATCCTGGGCAGGCGGGTAGGGCATCAGCCGTGGGGTGAAGTGGTGGGGACCTCAGCGACGGGGCAGCGCTCACCCTGTAATGATGTGTCTTGGCTCTCCTGGTGCCATGGTTGAGAACCTTTTGCCAAGCCCTGGAGCGGGGAGTCTGTCCCCACAGCGGGAGGGCCGGTTCCCCCAGCTGGTGAGTGGGCTGGGACCCCTCGTGTTGGTACATGGGGGACGTGAGCTGGACCCACGGAGCCCCATGATCTCCAAATGCCTGCCCAGATGGACCCAGGGCAACCATTAAGGTTTTCCACCCGCTTTACTGGAATGAATGTTTAATACAGGATTAAACATTCATGCTGCTGGGCTCCAGCAGGACACGGGGTGGGAGAGCTTGGCCCTGCCAGGGCCACAAGCCAGAGCCTCTCCCAGGGATGAGGCTTCCCTGTGGTCCCTGTCCTGAGAGCTGGTACTGGGTGTGGGGTGCAGGGAGCTGGGTCTGCGCTCCCCCACCCTGCTGCCTTCTGCTGCTCTGTGCCTGGGCCGGTCCCCGTGCTCCCCTGCACCCCCCTGCTGGGAAGGCCACACGCGCCCCAGGGCCTCTGAGTTGCCTTGTCACAAGTGCCCTTGGATTCAGACCAAAGCAAACTTGGCCATTAAAAGCGTTTTTAACTCAGTGGTGCCCTGTGCTGTGCCCCTTGCATCTGCAGGACGTGGGGATGGGAGATGGCAGCTGGTGACAGGGCTGCTGGCATCCTGCTCCCCTGCCAGGCTATAAATAAGAGCGGGGGGTGACGAGGGGGTAGAACTGAGCTGGAGGAGGGTGCCAAAAGACAGAGGTTGAGATTATTTGGGAACCAGCAGCTGCATCTCCGCAGGATGGGTGCTGGCCCAGTGTGGAGTTTGTGCTGGTTCTGGGGTGATCCTCAGCCCCACAGGGCTCAGCGCTGCCAGGCTGTGGGCAGGGTGGCTGCCAGCTCCTGGGTCCCTGGGGAGATGGGACACGCCGTGGGCATGTGTGCACCCAGAGTCCAGCTGCCATAGAGGCTTCTTGAACCCATGACAGATGCTGTGTGTCCGGGTGGGCCCGGTGGTGTCTGGGGGACCAGGGGTGGGCAGAGGGAGCCCCATTCGCTCCTGTTTCAGCTGAAGCTGTGTGCTGGGGTCTAGTGAGCAGCGAGTTGTCAGGGACCTGGGGACACCGCCAGCATAGCGTCCTGCTGGCACCTGCGGATGGAGGAGCCCACGGAGCTCTTTGCCTGGTGCTCCAGCTGCCCCAGCCCCACGCAGGGAAGGGCATCGCCACCACCGTGGGGCCGAAATCCCCACCCAGCAGGGATGCGGGTCCCCGTCAGCGCTGGAGTCCCCTCCTCGCCCCCCCGCAATCCCCCAGCGGGAGGCCCCGCGGCGTCCCAGCAATGTGGCCCTGCGCTCGGCAGCGGGTCAGGCACCGCGTGATGCCCACGGCACGGACGGACAGCGCTGCCCACCCCCGCACACCCCCCCGCTGCCCGCACCGGTGCCCTCGGGGGAGGGACGGGCCAGGCCGCAGGGGCGGGGGCAGTCACGGCCTGTCCCGGCGGGGCGGGCGGCGCTAGGACCCCCCGCGGCGCTCCCCGGCTCCGAGCGCTGCGCGGCTCTCGGGGCTCCGTGCGCGCGCGGCGGCGGTCCCGGTCGGGCGGCGGCAGCAGCGGTACCGGTACCGGTATCGGTAGCAGCATCGCGGCGCATTGCGGAGCAGTCAGTGGAGCCGGTACGTCCCTTCCGGGCCCGTTTAGCCAGTGCGGGGGGCGGAACGGTGCCGTGTCCGGCCGGAGGAGCGGCCCCGGTGCACCGTGGATTGGGATGGCGGGGGGGTGCGCACCGTGCTAGTGCACGGGGAAGGGCCGGGCTCCGGCCTGCCCGGCTCCTGCAAAGCGGGGCTGCGGGGAGGGCTGGCGTTTCCCGAGGTGGGAAGCGGGGGGCAATGTATCCCGGGGGCCGGGGGGGTTGTATCCCGGTGGCATAGGGGGGATGTATCCCGGGGTGGTGACGGATTTGCACCCTGGGGGGGCCGGTTTTCACTTCCCGGGCTGCGAGAGCGTTTGCATCCGGGGCTGGGGGAGCACCGGCACGCGGGGGTGCGGGGAGGGGGGAACCGGGGAAGCGGGTCTGGATCCGCCTTTCCCCGGCAGAGCAGTGATGTGACCCCCGGGATGTGACCCCCCTACACCCCGCCCCCGCCATGGCCGTGCTCATCAGAGGGGCCCGGCAGCCCCCGCAGCCCGCGGGGTGGATGAGGAGGTGACGGTCCCTGCTGCAGATGAGAGCCCCCACCCAGGTAAGGCCCGGGGGTGCGGAGGGAGCAAAGGGGGACACAGGAGTGGGGGTCCCAGTGCTGCTCCCTTAGCAAGTTGGCACCTTCCCGGGCATCGACACCAGCCCTGAGAGCCCTTCGAGGTCCCCCCGGGGGCTGGACCCTGGCTGCTGCGTAATTTTCCATCCTTGCTCCCCCCAGGGTAATTAGCAAAGAGGTTTCATTTTTTTAATCTTAATTTCTACTTGCTCTGAGTACTCCAGGAGCAGCTGTGACTCATTAACGAGGACTTTAAAAAATAAATTAGCTCATCTCATCCCTGCCAGCCCGGGTGAGTGGGGGTTAGAACAGGTCCCCCCCAGGGGCGAGCACCCTGGACTGGAGCGGTCCCTGCCAGCTCCAGCTGGATTTGAGCCTGTGCGTGAGCTGAGTTGCGCAGGTCTCAGTTCCTCTCCCCCAGTCCAAACCAGTTGTTTTAATGGGATTTCCCGGCACGAGCGGCAGGTTTACCCTCCCTGACCCTGCGGGTTTGAGCGGCTTCAGCCCCGCTGGCGGGGGATAATCCCTCCCTGGATCACAGCCAGCCGCGGGGATCTCCCCAGCACGAGCTGCGGTCAGGTTTGGCTCCTCAGCACGGGAGAGCTCACCCAGCTCACTCTGCCCACGGTGTTTTCCTTCCCTGCACCAGCGCCGGAGGTTTGTCCTCCCCTTGAAAGGGGGACCTGGGGGTCCGGCTGGGTGCCCACCCCCATGGGCCTCGCGGCTCATCCCGTATCTGTGCCAGCACCTGGGACCCTCTCCCTGAGCAGCGTGGGGACCGGGGACCGGAGCCCGAGCGCGGTGGCGAGTGGCCGGTGCTGGGGGTGACCACGTGCCTTGCAGGTGCTCACGGACGCCGGCGATTGCTTCGTGCTGAGGCCGGCGGAGAGACATGAGCGGCAGCGCGGTGAGTGCTGGGGCATTGCCCTGGGGACAGCAGACACCTCCCTGGGGACACCGGGCATCCTGCTGGAGGTGCTACCGGGAGCGGGGCTGGATGCTGACACCCGCGGGGTGGGGGCAGCGGCTGATGCTCTCCCCCTGCCCGCAGAGCCAGCGCGCCGCCGCCCTGGGGGTCCTCTTTGCCCTGATCATGTTGCTGATCATCTACAGCTCCGGCAGTGGGAGCGAGGTGTTCCCCTACAGCCGCCTGCGGGGCAGAGCCCGCCGGCCCCCTGACCTCAAGAAATGGGGGGTGAAAAGCGGGTACCTGCCTGTCTGTGGGAACAAGGTACGAGCTGGGTGGTGGGGTCCAGCCTCAGGTGTAGGATCTGACCCTTCAAAATCGTCCCCTCCAGAGGGACAGTGGCTCTGGAGGGGACAGTGATGCCTCATCCCCTGTCCCAGCTCCATCCTTCTCTGCTGGGTCATGGTGACACCAAAAGTCACTTGCTCACAGTGTGTGTTATCACCAGACCCTGACAACCCGCTGCCACCAGTGTGTCATCGTCACCAGCTCCAGCCACCTCCTGGGCACCCACCTGGGCACGGCCATTGATGGGGCTGAGTGCACCATCCGCATGAATGATGCTCCCACCACCGGCTACGAGGTTGATGTTGGCAACAAGACCAGCTTCCGTGTGGTGGCCCACTCCAGCCTCTACCGCGTCCTCAAGCGGCCCCAGGAGTTTGTCAACAAGACCCCAGAGACCATCTTCATCTTCTGGGGGCCACCTGCCAAGATGCAGAAGAGCCTCCTGAAAATCATCCAACGCGTCAGTGCCTCCTTCCCCAACATGACAGCCTATGTTGTCTCCCCTGGCCGCATGAAGCAGTTTGATGACCTGTTTCGGGGGGAGACAGGGAAGGACAGGTACCTCAGAGCCACCTCTTGCACTGTGTCCCCCCTTTTTCCAGGTTCCCAAGGCAGAGCTGGCTCTTGGGGCTGCTCCATGGGATTGGCTGCAGCACCAGGCTGGGGGTCCTTGGGGCAGGTTAGGGACCCTGGAGGGGTCTATCATCCATGTCACTTTTCCCCTGTCCCCCCCTGTTTCTCTCCCCCAGGGAGAAGTCGCGCTCGTGGCTCAGCACTGGCTGGTTCACCATGGTGATCGCGGTGGAGCTCTGTGACGCTGTCCACGTCTATGGCATGGTGCCACCCAACTACTGCGGGTAAGGAGACCCCTGAGCCCCCACCCCAGCCTCCTGGCCCCACTGTGGGGTTCACCCCAGCCTTCCCCCCCCGGCAGCCGCCGGCCCCCACCCCGCCGCCTGCCGTACCACTACTACGAGCCGAAGGGCCCCGACGAGTGCACAACCTACATCCACAACGAGCGGAGCCGCAAGGGCAACCACCATCGCTTCATCACTGAGAAGCGGGTCTTCGCCAGCTGGGCCGGCCTCTACAACATCACCTTCTCCCATCCCACCTGGCCCTAGGGGCTGCCCCTGCCCCAGCCAGGCGGACCCCCCGGAGCTGGGATGGATGGGGGTCCCCTGCATCCCTCCCGGGAGTGGACAGCAGCAGGTGCCTCCCATGGGACCACCATGGTGGCTCCTTGTGCCTGGGATGCGTTGGGTTTTGAGCTGGTTTGGGGGGGGGCAGGTGGTGAGGGCAGGGGCTGGGGTGTCCCCCCTCCATGGGTGGGAGTCGTGGGGTCGAGATCCTGCCTGCAGCCCCTGTGAGCCATGGTGGGTGCTGGGTCCCCTCAGCTCGGGTTGGGGTCGCATCACTTCTGGGGCCACCACGGAGACTGTTTCCCCCCATCCCTTGAGTAGGTGGACCCCCTTTTGGGGCTCAGCCCCCTCAGCCATCCCCAGCACCCCAGTCCCAATTCACAGGCATCCTTCCCTCAGCAAACCCCACACTTTTCTGTGGGATCCCATGGGGGGTGACACTGCCACCCTCACAACTCCCCGCCCCAGCACCCCAAAAACTTCCCACCCACACTGCCAAAACCTTTTCTAATCGAGCGATGGGATTTTTGGGAGGGCTTTCTGGAGCTTTTTTTTTTCCCCTCTCCACTTCTGGTCCCAGGGTTTGTATTCGTGTTTCTCTCCAAGCCCAGTGCAGGAGCAAGCTGGGGCTGCCAGATGCTCGTTAGCGGTGACGAAGAGCCGCAGCGGCGAGGCCCTCATCATTTATTAACGGCTTATAAACAACTCAGAAGTGGGCACAGAGCAGGGGGGGCAGCAGTGCCCCGTGGTGCCCTGCAGCTGGGGGAGGGAGATTTTGTTATTAATTTCTCAACAGCGGAGAGGTGAGTTTGGGGAAAATAGCTAAATACGATGTGTTTGGGTGCTGAGCCCTGACAGAGCTCCGTGCCTCAGTTTCCCTCTGGCTGGGGTTTTGGGGGACTCGGTGCCGGGGGAAGCTGTGGGGCACCCGTGTTTTGTAATGGTTTGTACAGGAATAAATCTTGCTGCAGTCTGTTGCCTTGCGCCCTGGCTCCGGGCTGGGTTTTTGGGGCTGGGCAGGGTGTGCTGGCGGTGCCGTCACTGGGACTCGGACCCTTCAGGACCCTCAGCCCGTAGCGGTGCTGGCCCTGGCTGCTGGGGAGGGTGTGGGGAGGGGACCACTGTGTCCAGATGTGCCCAGTGTCTGGCAGCTGGCTGGCTCCAGCTGTGAGCCCTGCGGTGGGTGGCAGCTGAGACCTCCCCGACTCGTGTCACCCACAGCCAGCTGCCCTGGGGTCACAGGGCATTGGGACGGGGTCTCTGCTGCTGTGGAGGAGGAGGGAAGGCAGATGAGGCCACTGCACCCCCTAGGCTTTATCCCCCCCACCCGGGGTCCGCAGGATGGGGGTACCAGCTGGGGTGCTGCAGGTGGATGGGGACATGGGGGTAGCTGGGGGCGCGGGGAGCCCCGGGGCTATATCTGAGCGACATGAGAGGGGGAAACTGAGGCACGGGGCGGAGGGGGTGCACCCCTCGGTCGTGCGGGCTTAACCGCACCCCTTCCCGGGATAATCGGTGCTACGGGAGGATCAGTGTCCCCCCCCGCACCGTGCCCGTCCCCTGCCCGCTGTCTCCCGGCATGCACCGCGGCGCAACGGTCTATAAATAGTGACCGGAGGTGGGGGGCAGGACAGCGGCAGCGCCCGCGCTGCCCGGACCGATACCGCAGGTCAGTGTGTGCGTGTGTGTCAGCCCCGGTGGTCCCGGTGCTGCAGCCCCGCCCGGCACCGACTTGGAGCGGGGAGAAGGGGGGGGGGTTACTGCGGCACCGGCGTGGAGCGGGGGGGATCATGGCGGGGAGGCTGACAGCGCCGGTCGGGAACGGGGATGGAGGGACGCGGGAGGCATTGCAGGGAGTGCTGGGGACACTGGTGCTGGAGCCATTGCATGGGTGCTGGGAGGTTTTGCTGGGGGTGCTGGAGCCATTGCATGGGTGCTGGGGGGCTTGCAGAGGATACTGAGGGGCTTGCATGGTGTGCTGCGTGGCTTCCAGGGGTGCTGGAGCTATTGCATGGGTGCTGGGGGGCTTGCAGGGGTGCTGGGGGCTTTAATGCTGAGGCACTTGTATGGGTGCTGGTACCATTGCAGGGGATACTGAGGGGCTTGCATGGATGCTGGGCAGCTTGCAGAGGTGCTGGAGCCATTGCATGGGTGTTGAGGGGCTTTCAGGGAGTACTGGGGGCTTGCGTGGGGTGCTGGGCAGCTTGCAGAGGTGCTGGAGCCATTGCATGGGTGCTAGGGGGTTTGCAGGGTTTCTGGGGGGCTTGCAGGGGTGCTGGAGCCATTGCATTGGTGCTGGGGGGTTTGCAGGGTTTCTGGGGGGCTTGCAGGGGTGCTGGAGCCATTGCATGGGTGCTGAGGGCTTTGCTGGGGGGATGCAGGGGTTCTGGGACAGATCAGCCCAGTCCTGAGCCTGGGGTCCTGGCAGGGGGAACTGAGTGCTGATGGGATGGGGTTGGTTTGAGCTGATGATGGGGTGAGGTTGGTGGGAGCACCCTATGGTGGGCTGCTTTGGGGAGTCCCTGGCCACACTGCACCCCCCACCCAGCCCTGACCCACTGGGTTCCCCGCTCAGCACCCCCTCCCCATCTCCTCAGGACCAGGCACCTCCACACCACCCTCACCCAGCATCCATGGGCGCTGCACTGGATCAGGCCCCCAGCCCACACCAAGGGCCAGTGCTGCCCCCTGTGACCCTGCAAGGTCGGTGCCAGCGGTCCTGGGGCTCAGCACCCCCAATTAGGGACCCTGGGGGTCCTGCACCCTCCCAGCCCCCGTGGGGGCCATCCCAGGGCTTTGTCCCCGCAGCGCAGGTGGGACGTGACCCGGTGCCGGTTTCAGCCCGGCCATACTTGGCCTGTGCCCTTTCCCGGCTGTAACACGACCTGTCAGCGGCTCCTCTGGCCGCGGGACACCCCATCCCCGCACCCCGTCCAGCCGGTTTGGGGTGACGCGCTGTGACCAAGCAGGTTGGGTGCTGCGGGGCTGGGTGCGGGCAGGCAGGGTGGCCAAACCCCCTCCCAAGATGAAGAGGGGTACAGTGCGGGTGCTGCAAGTCTCCCCCCCACCCCTGCTTAGGACACCTCCGAAAAAATCAGCCCGTGGGGAGCGGGGGTGATGGTGCTTCCATCACTCTGTGTCCTGGTGACACCGGTCAACCCAAGCGGGTTTCCGGCTGCCAGGCAGCACCCCGGGCACGGGGATGTGGTCAGGGCAGGGGAGGAAGCTGGTAACGTCACTGCATGTCACCCGGCATGGGGAAGCCCTCACCGCAGCCGGATGGGGCAGGTGGCTGCCGGGAGCGAGGTAGGTGGTGGCCATGGGAGCAGAAGTCCTGAGCTTCCTTCCCATTCTAGGGCCGAGCTGGGGTCAGATTTTCTGCCCTGCTAACAGAAGACCCGACCCCCAGCTTGGCCATGGATCCGAGCACTGGCTTGACAGGGAAGGGACAGCCATTGCCTCCTGGACCCTGGCTTTGGGGACCTGTGTGTCCCCCCAGTGCTGAATCTTTTTCATCCTGCTCTTCTTCCCCCGCAGCCTGAAGTGCTCTTGTGCCTGGACCGCGGCAGCATGTCGACAGGTGAGTGCTCATCCCCTTTGCATCCATCCCCCCCTTCATCCATCCCACTGTCTCCCCTGCATCCATCCCCCTTGCACCTGTCCCTTCTGTCCCCCTTGTATCCATCCCCCCTGCATCTGTCCCTTTGCCCCCCACCCCACATCCACCCCCCCTGCATCCATCTCCCCTGCATCCCCCTATCCCCCTTGTATCCACCCCCCTGCATCCGCCCCCCCATCACCATTGCATCCGTCCCCCTTACACACATCCCCTCCACCCTCCTGCACCCCTCCCATTTGTCCTTCACCCTCCCATCCCTCCCCTATGTCCTCCCCCCATGTCTCTCCATCCCCCCACGTCCCCTCAGTCCCCGCCAGCCGCTTGGCTCTGTCCCCAGCCCCAGGGATCGCCGCGTGCTGGAGGAGTTGAAATTTCAGCCGGCTGTAATCGGGAGATGGGAAAGTGGCCCCAGAGCAGCTCGGCTTTATTTTTAGCTCTGCCTCCCCCCGCAGTGTCACACCCCGGCATTGCCCCGTGCCACGGCTGGGCCGAATCCAACCGGTGGCAAGGGACCATGTGCCTGGGTGCTCAGCAGGGGACAGGGCGGTTAGTGCCACCTGCACGTCGGCCACCAGGTCCAGGGACCGATGCTGGGGTTCAGGGGGTTGTGCCAGGTGCTCGAGGTGGCCAAGCCGAGCTGAGCCTGCTGCAGCCCCCGTTAGCCCACCCAGGCAACAAGGATGTGGCCAGAGTGGATCTGTGGACAGTGACCATCACCAGGACACCACCTGGCAGTGGGGTTCGAGCCCCACGGCCACAGTGCCATGGGGTCTTTGTGCTCAGCCGTGTCCAGCCCAGCCATCCCAACCTGCCCAGGTGACGAGGACGAGGGGGACACGTGGCTGCTTCCCACTTTGCCTTTACCACCCGAGAGCCTGGGGTGGGTCCCCGCCATCCCTGGGGACACCTGCCCTGGATCTTGCCCTCCTGGGAGACCTCGGTCCCCAATGTGCTTTCTGGCTTTTGATAATTATTTGGTTTTTTTCTCTCCCCCAGAAAAACTCAAGCACCACAAAATCATCTTCGTGGTGGGTAAGTTGGTGTCCAGGTCCTGCCACTGCTGGGGTTACAGCCTCAGGGTCCCCCCATGTCTCCAGCACTGGGGGGGTACAGGGAGCAGGCGGTGCCCAGGGCTGGGAAGCCAGGGCTGGAGACTGAGGCTGTGGGACCTCAGCAGTCCCCAGGTGCTGTGGGTTGGCGGTGGCTTCAGCCCAGCTCCTCGAGGCCATGGTGGGCTATGTTGGGACTGGTAGGGCACCTCTGGCCGGGCATGGGGTGGCAGCAGCTGGGGTGGTGTGACTGTAAACACCTGGGGGGTGATGTCCTGGGTACCAGCAGGCAGTGGTGATGGCCAGGTGCCAATGGGTACAGTGATGTTGTGGGTGCTGATGGGGTGGTGATGTCCTGGGTGCCATCAGGGTGGTGGTGCCCACGTGCCAATTGCCAGCAGCCTATGCCACCCCCAAGTACTTGGCATCCCCCAGCTCACCTCAGGAGCTGCTCTTCCCAGCCATCTGGTGCTGGGCTTGGGGACACTGTCCCCCATCTCAACAGGCTCTGGGGACTCCTGTGTATCTGTGCTGCTGCTTCCATGTACCCCTCCATCTCCTTACCCATGGGCAGGGGCACATGTGGACATCGTGTGACTTGCAGGTGGCCCCGGCTCAGGGAAAGGGACTCAGTGTGAGAAGATCGTGCAGAAGTATGGCTACACCCACCTCTCCACGGGGGACCTGCTGCGGGCAGAGGTCAGCTCGGGCTCGGAGCGGGGCAAGAAGCTGCAGGCCATCATGGAGAAGGGGGAGCTGGTGCCCTTGGTGAGTCTATGTCAGCCACCGGCTGTGGTACCATGGGGCATGCAGACAGGGGTGGCTGTGGGGACACCAGATGCCACAGTACTGGTTGGCATGTGGCCCAGGGGCATCTCTGTCCCTGCCACCTCAGGGGGGTTTTGCAGCAGGGATTGGTGTGCTGGGTGGAGGGCATGTTGTCCCATGTCAGCCCTGGCAGCTCTGTCCTCCCCTCCCCAGGACACGGTGCTAGACATGCTGCGGGATGCCATGGTGGCCAAAGCGGACGTGTCCAAGGGCTTCCTCATCGACGGCTACCCCCGCGAGGTGAAGCAAGGAGAGGAGTTTGAGAAGAAGGTGAGGGCTGGTGCCATGCTGTGCCATGCTGTGCCATGCTGTGTCGTGCCACCCACTGTCCTGGCAGCCTGACCTCCCCATCCCGGTGAAGATCCTGCCCCAGCAGGGTTTAAACCATGCACCATCCCAGCTACCAGGTTCCTCTGCCTCAGGGACAGCCTGCGCTCGGAATGGGGTGGGGGAACATCTCTCCAAGGTGTCCTCGGGCTGACAGAGGGTGACTACGGTGCTGACATGATGGTGATGGCAGAGAGCCAGGGCTCCGCCACGGAGTCCCTCTGCCTTCCTCTACAAGGGTCTGGGGGCCACTGGGACACCGCAACAGTGTCCCCCAGACCGTGTGGAGGGAGGCAGAGGATGGCATGGGGACATGCTCACTGTCACCATCTCCCCAAACCAAACCAGACCCATGCCAGCTCAGCATGGTGACAACCATGTCCCCTCTGCCCACAGATCGCCCCCCCCACGCTGCTGCTTTACGTGGACGCGGGGAAGGAGACGATGGTGAAACGCCTGCTGAAGCGCGGTGAGACCAGCGGGCGGGTGGACGACAACGAGGAGACCATCAAGAAGCGTTTGGAGACTTACTACAAGGCCACTGAGCCTGTCATTGCCTTCTACAAGAGCAGAGGCATCGTCCGCCAGGTAAGTGGGATCTGGCCGATGCCAGCACCCGACAGCCCCACGAGGAGGAGAAGTGATGGATGGGGATGATGAGGGAAGTGGGGGAAAACTCAATCCTAGCTTGTTTGGGGTGGCCTTAACTCCTTGGAGCCAGTCAGACCCTCTGGTTCCTGATACAGAGACCCCCTCCAAGGATGGCCCTGCACCTAAATTGCCCTAAATTGACCCCAATCTCTCCACCCCAATCTCTCTGCCCACGACCACAATCCATCCCTGGAAGAGCTCTGGTCGAGCTGTCCCCTTGGGTGACACTCCACCCCAGCTAACCTCTCCGCACCCAGCTCAACGCCGAGGGCTCCGTGGAGGAGGTTTTCCAGCAGGTCTGCTCCCACCTCGACAGCCTGTAGCCGACCCCCCGGCCCCTCTCCCCCCGGCGCGCTCCGGCAGAGACAGCGGAAGCGACTTTATCCTGTTTTCGTGGACGGAGCCGTGCGGAGGAAATTTCAAGGACATTGTGTTTGGCTCTTTCCCGTCTCTCCCCAGTAAAGTTCACTTTAATGAGCCCAGACTTTATCTTTTTCTTCTGTCGCAGGAAATGAGTTTTTCTTTCCAGAGATTTTTTTTTTTCTCCCCTCTGTCCCCCCCCCACCGCCAGCCCCTCTGGAGCTGATTAAGGGCAGGAAGCGGGTGTTTATCCCACCGGGGCAGTGGGATGCTGTGCTTGGAGGAAGGGAGGGAGCATCCCGGCTGCTCGCCCTGGCTTCCCAATCCGTGGCCTGCGGGGAGCCTGCGGCTGTATCCTGCAGCCAGTCCCGCTCGCCCCAATCCTGTCCCCTTTGCATGGGACGTGTCTGTGTCACTGGACACGCGAGCAGCATCTGAGCTGTATCCTGCACATGACCCCTTCCCCTGGCTGGGGCTGGGGGTGGCTGGATTCAGCCCCCACCATGGACACAGTTGTGCTGGGATGGGGATTTCCACCACTTCTGTGCCTTTCCGTGTTTCTTTTGGGTTTTTTTGGGGTGCTGCAATGTGGTGTTTTGGGGTGGGACAATGCCCAGGAGCGGGGTGCTCCCTGCCCTGCTGTGCCTTCCATCAGCTCCCTGCCATCAGTGCCACCTCTCAGCCTGGTATTCAGCCCTGTCCCTGGGGATGAGGGACATGCTAGGGGCACCCAACTGAGCCTGGCCACCAGACTGGGTGTCCTCCTAGGTGGGTGACAGAGTGGGGGTGCTCATGGGGGGGTCAGTCACAAGGCCCCAGCAGACAGGCAGTTGGGGGTACTGGTTTGGGGAATGGGGATTTGGGGGCTCCCCAGGACTGGTGGAGCTGCCTGGGCACAACGCTAGAGCAGAGGGGCTATGGTGGAGCTTGGGGCCCCCAGTAGGGCCCCCAACCACTTGCTTTTGGCTGCTGGGAGCTGGGCACAGAGCCAGGGGGCTGGGGGGACCGGGAAGAGTGACAGCTCTGGGGGCAGCTGAGGTCACGGGGCTGGAGCAGAGGAAGGAAATGAGCAGGGAAAAAACAAAAATCTCCAAGAAGAAAATCCAAACCCTCCAGGCTCCGACGTCAGCCCCGTGCCCGGGGGCTGAGGAGCCACCGGCAGAGCCCCAGGCGCTGCGGGCAGGCGGCTGGGCGGGAAGGATGCGGCCATCCGGCCAGGGCTGGGCTGCTGCCAGCACCACTGAGCTGGGGCTGGGGCCAGCGGGTGGCTGTCTTGTGCTGGTGGGGACAACGGGACAGAGGGGACAGGCAGTTTGGGATGCTACAGCCTAAAGAAGGGAGCAGAGTGACCCATCTCCCTTGTGTCTCCATCCCTCTTTGGGTGTGCTGTGAGCGTGCCTCAGTTTCCCCAGGCAGTGAGCAGGGCAGGGGAGTTGAGAGGGGGGGGACACCGCGGTGCTGAGCAGGACCGAGCACCCTGCCCTCCTCCCCAGCATGGCCCCTGGGTGTTTGGTGATGGGTTTTTAGATGTTTTTCCTTCAGCTGGAAAGTCTGAGGCAGCTCCATAAGCAGCAGGAGGGGAAAGATGCTGTGCTGGGGCTGAGTGGGGGGCATGGGGCTGCATGTGCAGCCACCCCGCGGTCACAGCCACCCTCCCGTCTGTCACCCTGCAGCCACCACCATCCCAGGGTCCATCGCCGAGGGCTTCTTGCGCTTCTCCCTGCAGTGTCACCGCAGGGAGATGGGTGCGGGAGGGCCAGGGGTGCCTGGTCCTGGTCTCCATCCTTGTCCCCACCCCTGGGTGAGCACCCGTCCCCGCGGTCCCCAGGAGGTGGCAGTGCTCTGTCATGGGAGATGTCTGCTGCTCCCCACAGGGTCACCGACATCTCCGGTGACATCCTGGCTGGTGGGGACAGGCCTCGCTGGCTTCTCTGGCAGGTTCTCATGCTGTCCCCTTGCCCACTGCTGTGGCTCGGGATGGAGACTACCCCCGGGGACGTGTGCCCATCCCCGGCACGGGGGTCCCTGCCCCCAGACCCCCCATTAGCTATGTGAGGGGTCTCACCTCAGACAGCAGCCGCTGGCAGATGTGGGAGGGATGGGGCAGGGGTGCAGGAGTCCCCTGGGTGCCCCCAGCCACCCCATGGCTCCCACCTTGGTGAGGCTTTATTGTGACTGCCTCCCTTGCCCAGTCAACCCTGTCCCAGGGGACCCCCCTGACCACAAACTCAACTGCAGGCAGGGATGTCCAGGCTGTCCCCAGCTGTGGCCTAGCCAGGGGTACAGGCAAGGCAGGCAGCAGCGCTATGGGACCCCCATCTGCCCCATGGCAGCCAGAGCCATGGGGCAGTCACCAGCCTGGGACATGGTGACCCTGCTGGGGTGCTGGCTGGGGGCAGTGTGGGCTGAATGTTGGGGTGCCTCTGTCCCCATTGCCATGGGTCAGACCCCATCCCCATCACCTGGGCAGCCCCCTCCTCCCTGTGCGAGTCGGGAGCAGTGTGCATGGGTGTGTTTTGGGGGGACACACTCCACTCAAACCCCTGTGTCTCACCCTCCTCCACTAGTGCCAGCCTGGGGGGGGGGGTCCCTGGGGACACCCACCCCGGGTGCCAGTTTCCCCCGCGGTACTCGGGGAGCTGCAACCCCTCCAGAGGTGATTCTCTGCCCCGGGCTGCGGGGAAACTGAGGCACGGCCCCTCCCGGGGGGGTTTCCCCCGCCCCCGCCGCCCTCACGGCCCCGCCGCCGCCAGCGGCATTTCCTCCCGGCGTGGAGCCCCGCCGCCCGCGGACCCTCCTCCTCCTCCTCCTCCTCCTCCTGCGAAGGGAGTCGGTTTCCTGCCGCCGCCGCCGCCCGGCACTCGGCGCTGGCTCCCGGGGAGCGGCCGCAGGCGGAGATGGGCCCCCGCGCTGCCCCGCTGCTGCCGCTGCTGCTGCTGCTGCTGGCTCTGCTCGGCCGCACGGGTGAGTGGGGCTGGGGGGGCAGCGGGGCGGGGGGACCCCCGGGATGGGACCCCCTGGGCGGGACCCTCGGGATGGCAGCGGCGGGACCCACCCGTGACTCTGTCCCGCAGTTCAGCGGGCTGGGGAGGGTCCGGGACCCCGAGGGGAGGTGGGTCCGTGGCCAAAGGGGTCCCGGCTGCGCTGGCACGGGTAGTGTCACTCCGGGAACCCTCCGGGAGAGGTTTTGGGGGACATCCCCGGGGGTGGGGAGGGACAACCCCCCCACACAACATAGCCCTGCCGCTGGCCGGGACCCCTGAAATGCGGGCTGCGTCACCGGGTTCGGGAGGTGTCGAAGGCGCCGATGCTGTGTCCCGGCCGAGGGGCACCCGGGGAGTCTGGGGTGGCTTTGTGATCTTCCGGCACCCGGGGGTGTGTGGGCTCAATCGGGAGTGGGGGGCGAGGAATGGGAAAAACTCCGTAAAGCCCTGCGTGGGCTGTGGGGACAGAGCTGGGGTCTCGTCCACCTTCAGAGAAGCCGGGTAGGGACGCACTAAAGCCACACCGAGGTCTCCGCGAAGGTGCAGCGGGTATTTTAAGAGGGGACATGCTCGGGGACACCCGTGCTGGAGGGAGGGCAGGCAGCTGAGGGACCCGGGGACACGACCCACAGGCCGAGGGAAAGCAGCCTGGGAAGTCCAGCCCAGGGAGACCGGGGCTGGTGGCACTGCGTGTCCTGGCTGTGTCCATCCCTCCGGCCATCGCAGGGGACAGCGCCGGTGGGTGCTGCTGGAGTGTCCCCGCTGCCAGCACCCGCTCCCTGCCTGTGTCACCCCCGGTCACTGCCAGGTGGTCCCTATCTGGTGAGGCTGTGCCATATGGGACACGTCCCCCCATAGCTGTGCTGTACGGTCCCTGTCCTACTCAGATGTACAGTGAGTTCTGTGTCCTCTGTAGCAGTGCCATACAGTCCCCATCCTATAGCTGTGCCGTAAGGTCCGTGTCCTCCATAGCAGTGCCATACAGTCCTCGAGCTATGACTATGCCTTGTGGCCCCCATGCTACGTATATGTGCAATAAGGTCTGTGTCCTATGTAACTGTGCAGCACAGTGCCCATCCTATAGCTGTGCCATATGATCTGCATCCCATGTAATTGTGCCACAGAGGTTCTATACTCCCTGTCTGTGCTGTATAGCCTCTATACCACATAGCTGTGCCATCTGGGCTCCATCCTACATAGTTGTGCAATGTCATCTCTGTCCTACGTAGCTGTGCCATCCAGTCTGTGTCCTTTGTATTTGTCCCATACAGTCTCCATCCTATGTGGCTGTGCCATACAGTCCCTGCACTAACATGCCTGTGCTGTATGGGCTGAATGCTGTGTGGCTAAGCTATATGGTCCCCATCCTGAGCAGCTGTGCCATATGGTCCCTGTCCTATTTAGCTGTCTTATATGCTCCACATCCTACATAGCTGTTTCATCTTGTCCCTGTCCTATGTAGCTGTGTAATGCAGTCCAACTCTGCTATACAGTCCCTGTCCTATGTAATTGAGCTATACAATCCCTGTCATACATGACTGTGCCTGTATGGTCCCTGCCTGTGTAACTCTGCCATACAGACCATGTCCTCTGTGTCTGTGCCATGCTATCCCAGACCCACGCAGCTGTGCTATATGATCCCCATCCTATATGACTGTGCCATATCACCCCTGTCCTAGGTAGCTGTGCTATATGGTCCCTGTCCTGTGCAGCTGTGCCATATAGTCCCTGTCCTGCCTACCTGTGCCACATGTGCCACGTCCTGTCCCACTGCTGCCTCTCCCCTACAGGGACCAGCAGGGCTGGGGATGTGCATGGTGGATGCAGTGCTGGGGGGCTGGGGATGCCCATGGGGCCTCACAGACACAGCAGACTTACAGAGGTGGGGAACTTTGTTCCTCCCCCCCAAACAGGGACCAACGCTGCTCCCCACAGGGGTGCTGGGTCATCCCTTCCCATCCCTGGGGAGAGGCTGCTCTGTACCCAGCTGACTTAGAGAGGGGTAGGAATGAGGTGACCTGCGTCAGCCCAAAAGCCTGGTCCCATCTGCCCCGTCATCTGAGCCTTAGTGCCACCTCCGCATGGTCCAACAGCCAGCTGTGGCTCAGGGACAGAGCAGTAACAACCTCCCTCCCATGTCTGCAGTGGGTCCATCCTCATTCCTGACCCGGGTTGAGACCGGCCAGCTCGTTACGCAAGTGCCGAGGCGGAACAGCCGGATGCTGAGATGCCGAAATGGCGCTGCCCGTCCCATGGGGCATCCTGCGCTGCCGGAGCCACCCCAGCCCCGCACCCCCCCAGCCTGGCACCCCTGGCCTTTGATCTGCTCCCAAATACCCAGGAATTGTCCTCTTAGCCCCTGACACGCCAGGGGAACTGTCCCCGCCGGAGCGAAGGAGAGGGCGGGTGGCTGGAAAAACATAAAGTGGATTTTCTTTCTTTCTTCCTTTTAATTTTTTTTCCCTTTCCCGGAGTACAAAAATAACAGTGCCCTTATCTGATCTCCCCGGGCGGCCCAGCTGAGCCCCCTTATCTGATCCTGACATAATGCTGGAGCCCGCTGCCTTCCCCAGGGACTGACGGTGCCCGGCTGGCACCGCTGCCCCGCATTCCCTCCACTGGCATCCCTGCCCTGTCCCAGGGCAAGCCTGGCTGCAGCCCCCAGCCCTGCCCGACCTCCCTGAGGGATGCTGCCAGAGGTGTGATGAGCTGCCCGGCCTCTGCCTGGGCATGCCGGGGGCTGCTTGGCCGTGCCCTGTGCCGTCGGGACAGGAGAGAGGGGAAGAGGGACGCAGGCTGTGGCGCCCAGATAAGCGGCTGTTTATCTTCCTCCTGATGCTGCTGGCCGCGCAGCCGCCGCGCCGGGGGGGAGGAAGCGCCGGACAATAGGTGGGCCCGTGGCAGAGTCACTGGGGGTTCTGTGCCGTGACCCCACTGCCATGGCCACACCACCATGATGGTGAGATGCTGGTCAGGAATGCCACGATGGGCACAACACGGTGTGGGTGGCCCTTTGCTGCCTGCCGCATCCTGAAGCCTCGATGCCCAGAGCATCATGTTGTGTGGCTCCAGTCCCCATGGGGGTGGCTGGGTGGTCCTGGCATGGGGTCCAGTCACCTCCCAGTGCAGTTATTGGAGCCACCAGAGATGGGATGAGGAGGAATGGATCTTAGTGGTCACCTCCAAGGCAAACGCAGCACCCCAGGCAGCGTGCACCCATGGGGTGTCCCCAGCCACAGCTATGGGGCTCCATTCTACCCACCAAGAGAGCACCCATGGGTGCAAGCAGGTCCCCAGGACATGTCCCAGCATGAAGGCCAACTCGAGGACAGCTTGGCCACAGCAGGGCAGGGGAAATGGCTGAGGCAAATGGGGATTTACAGGATCAGACCTTCAAACGGCTGTTTGTGCTCAGGATTTCCCTTGGCAGCCGCACGCCGGCCCTGCTCGCTCGTGTGCCGCGCAGGGGGTTTGGGATGGGGCGAAGCTCACGCCTCGGCACCCGCGGAGGATGAGCTTTACAGCCATTTCCATACCTGAGCTTCCCGCTTTCCTGCAGCGTGGGGGATGCGGGGGGGAAGCTTCCGTCACCGCCCTGGCGCTGGGGGCAGCCAGGCGCGAGTTCTGGCACGCGGCAGCGCCGAGCGAGGACAGCAGATTTTTCCAGCCCGGATCCGAGGGTCATTATCGTGATTGTGCCGGGGGCCAGCGCAGGCAGACGAGCCCTGAGCAAACACGTAGCAGATGGTCCCGTGGGCACTGTGCCAGCGGTGAGACCGCAGTGACGCCGTGGCGGGGCTGGTGTTGCAATGCAGCCCCCTCCCACACTCTGTGTCCCCTCGTGTCATGTCACCCCCACGTTCCCTGTCCCCATATCTGCGTGGCGGTGACTGACAGTCGCTTGTTTTCTACCCAGACCCTGGGAGAGCCGAGGGCTGCAACCTGCAGCCAGTGACAGCAGAGCCACCCATCACCCTGTCCTATGCCACCAGCACAGTGCCACGGGGCTGTGTCAGCAGCGGCTCCTTGGGCACCAGCCATGAAGTTCATGTCGTCAGCGTTGAGTGGTCCAAGGTGAGTGAGCAGGGTCCCCAGCAATGTCACCCCAGTACTGTCCCTACTGGGCAGAGTGTCCTTGCTGTCAGAACCATTTCCTCTAACTAAGGCGCAGCGAGAGGACCCAGATTAACCTTTTCCATAGTGCCTTCACCGAACTTCCTCTGCCAGCAGAGCCACAAGTAACTCTGGCCCCGATTTAAAGTCTTTAGAGGGAACTTCTCTAACAGCCCACGCTGCTGGGGCCGTCCCTGCTCTGCACGTCCCAGGAACGCCTTTTTCCCTGGGGAGGTGGCCTGGTCTGGCTTAGGAGCATGACAGAGGCATGGGCACCCGATGGGGACCATGCCAGGGAGTGAGGGAGGGATAGAGGGATGGAGAGAGGGAGGTACATCACTTGAAGACCACCAAGCTAGTGGAAACCTGGCCACCAGCATTTGCACAGCCTGCTGAGGGGCAATAACTGTGTTGTGGCCGCCCTGGGCACCTTTTGGGCAAGAACAGCGGCGGGGCTGGGGCTGCATCCCTGATTGGCACTGGTGGATGGATTTGTACCAGCACGTGGGTGTGCACCATCACATGGGTTTGCAGGGCTGCTCTGTGGCATGGCACAGCTCTCCTTGCACCAGCTGGGCCCCAGCAAACCCAGCACCCAATTTTGGCCCAGCCCAGGCTGCCTGGCGCCGCGCTCCCCCCACCCTGCCTCTCAACTCTCCCAGTTCTGCTTTTTGGAGTGAGATGGGAGCTGGGCCAGGAGCCACTGGGGAGGGTGGGTTTTGCCAGGGCCCCTCTGTCCCAGCCGGGTGTGACCTGGCTGTGGCACCTAAGCGCGTGAATAAGCACCGGGGGTGCCCTGGGGTTGTTACCGGCATCGAGGGGGGACACACACTGATGTCACGGCTGCGGCACTGAGCCCTGCGTCGCACAGGGGGAGCCAGGCAGGGACGTGGCTCCACTTATAGAAGAATTACTGGAAATCGCTTTCTATAAGCAGATCCCCACGATGAAAACAAAAAAAAAAGAAAAAGAAAAAGAAAAAAAATGACCTGAAAGGCAGCGGCGAGGCTCCCGCCGCTCGCGCAGCCGAACAATGGAGCAACGCAAAACACGCGGCAGGAAAAACAGCCGCCAGCTCCTCCCCGACGCCCAGGGCCACCCGGGGTCCCCGGCCACCCACGCTCGCCACGGTGCCACTGCCAGGCCAGGATGCCCACAGCCCTGTCCCGCCGGCCTCGTGCCCGGCACTGGCAGCTGCCTCCACCCCCTGGTCCCCGGCTGGTTCTCCCTGCCCGTCGCCTGGCTCAGCACTTTGCCAGCGGTGATTAAGGTGGCAGTCGCCAAACTTAGCACCTGGCGTTTCAGCTTCCCCATCCGGATTTCTGGCTGGAGGCCACCAGGCAGTGCCAGCCACGGGGAGCAGTGCATCCCACCGCTGTGCCCCCAGCATCCCTGCACACCAGTACAGCCAGTCCCAGGCCTGGAGAGGCTGCACAGTCCTGGGATGGGGTTGGGAAACCCACAGGGCGATGTCCCAGTGCCTAGGGTGGGGATGTCCTGGCCCCAGTCTGGGGATACTCTTGTCCCCAGAGTGGGGACACCCCAGATCCCAGTCTGGGGATGCCCTGGGTGCTGCTATAAGGAAGTCCCAGTCCCCGGTGTGGGGACAAGCCAGTGTCTGGTATGGGGGACACCCCAGTTCCCAGTGGGGTGACAGTCTGGTGCCCAGTATAGAGATTACCCAGTCCCTGATGCAAGGATGCCAAGTTCCTAGTGTGGGGGTGCCCTGGACCCCAGTATGGGGATGCCACTGTCCCTGGGGTTGGGATGTCCTGGTCCCTTGCTCAGGGGAGCTGAGGGGTGTTTCCCCCTGCAGTGGGTGCTCATCCATGTGGCATCTCTGTATCCCCCAACCTGTCCCCTAAAGCTGGGCACAGCTCATGCTCAGGGCCAGCCCAAGGGCTCTTCCTCCTGCTTCTGGCTCTGGGGACAGGGCAGGTGGCTGGGGGCAGCTGGGGAGGTGACAGCAGTTGGGGCTCGGTGACTGTGGTGGTGATGCTCTCCCCTTCTCTCTTCTTTCCCCCAGGCTCCTGCCTTGCCGCTGAAGGTGTTGGTCACGCCGCGAGCTGGTGGCTGCACACGGCCAGCAGTGCTCGTCCTCCTGTGTGCCCGCTGCTTGGCCACTGTCACCTCCCCGTGCCCAGACCTGCTCGTCCGCACCGTGAGTGCTACAGCCCCATATTGGGAGCAGTCCCGGGGGACAGCAGGGCTGGGGCCATTCCTGCAGATGTCTGTGGGGTGTCCCTGGAGGTGGCTGGTCCCCCATCCCTGCAGATGACGCTCGTGGTGCTCTGGGGAGGATGGGATGCGCCTGGCCGCTGCCAGCGGTGCTGAGCACGGGGCTGGCCGGGCAGGGAATGACGCACAGGGCTGGAAAAAGCTCCCGTTTCCTCCAGCCGGCGGGAGGAAGGTCAGGGATGGGGTTTGGCTCCAGCGAGCTGAGCCGGGGCCGGGCGCTTTGTTAGGAAAACAAACCTCGTGCTTTGTTTGCAGCTAATAATAAAATGGGCTGAGCTCTCCGCGTGCCGCCGGCCGCCCACGCCGCTCCCAGCCCGTGGCCCTAAAACCCCCTGTTCATCCAGGGTGACCCCCTGCCACAATGGAGCCAGAGCTCCAGGGATGCCTGCCTGGCTTAGCTTTACATCCGCATCCTCCGTGTCAGGGGAACGGCTTTACACACTTTCCCCACACCAGCCCGAGCTGGGGAGTGCGGTGCCTTGCCCCTTCCCCCCAGCTCAGGCTGCTGCTCACCATGCAGGATGCCTACCCTGGCGCTGAGACCACCGTGGCACTGGGCCCTGAGCCACCTGCGGCCACCAGTGAGGGGCAGCTGCTGGCCTGGGCTCGGAGCACCTACGGGGGAATCACGTCGTACAGTGAACTGTGGGACCCACGCTGGGTCCAGCTGCGCCTGGGAGAAGGTGCGTGGGGCTGGGGGCTGGCGCTGGGGTGACAGGGTGGGCAGCGATGCTCTCCCTGCTCCCAAAGGTTGACAACCCAGCAGGGCAAAGCACAGTCCCGGAGGAGATGCTAAGGGCACTGATGTCACCTGGCCTGGAGCATCAGGGCTGGCCCTGAGCATCTCCCCACCCACTGAGCTCACTTTGGCTTTGGTGACACCCCTGCCTCCGCAGATGCCAGCAGCCCCCTGGACTGTGTCCCCCAGGACCGCTTCGATGCCACGTCACACCTCGAGACTGAGGTCTTCTTCCACGAGGTGAAGGGCTGCTCGCGTGGGGACACCCAGAGCACCAGGGCCGCCCACATCATCCGCCTGCAGCCTGAGCCCAGGTACCACGCGGTGCAGGTGGTGGGGTGGGACACTCGGTGGAACAGGTGGTGGCATAGGTGGTGGCACAGGTGGTGAGACATGCTTGGAGATGCTCACGGAGGGATTGAGGTGTCTCATAGGCAGAGCCCCTCCCCCTCTCAAGGTGGGCTACGGGATCTGCCAGCACTGGAGGCTGATGCTGGTGTGGGGGGTGGGTCTTGTGATTTCACAGCTCCCCCATCACGGAGGTGAACCTGTCCCTGAGCTGTCCTGAGAGAGCTGTGAGCAACCAGATCCTCATCCTACAGAGCCGAGCCAACCTCACCTGGTCCCTCTCCGTCAACAACTGCCACATCCAGTTCCTGGTAGGGCTGAATGGGATGGCTGGTGGCATAAGGGGGGTGGCAGGAGGGCACCTGGGGACACTGAGCACAGAGAGGTGGTGTGAGCCCTCCAAATGGGGACAAACCCAGAAGCTGTCCCTGCCTTGAACATCCCCAGCTGTCCCCATCCCCGCTCAGCTCCCCCCATGCTGCCCCCACCCCGTAGGTCTCTGGGAGTTACAAGATCGCGCCCATCTCCTCCCTGCTGCTCCCTGGGGAGCTCCTGCCCGACACGGAGTGGGGCCTCGTCACCAAAGCCTTTGAGAAGAACTACAGTGTCATCGCCTCCTACTCCACCATCCCCACCAGCACCCGCGTCAGCCTGGAGATCCAGGAGCATGGTGAGGCCACTGGTGCCCTGGAGCTAGGAGGGATGAGGGGGTCCAGCCACCCTGCTCATCCCCCCCATCTCCCCATCCTGCAGAGGTGGTCAGGAGGGTGCCCGTGACACCCACTCCCCCGGCCCCCACCACTGGCTCACTGCCCCACGTGCTGCTGCTCATGCTCAAGCCCTGGAAGTGCACGGATGAAACCATGGAGATTGTCATTGCCAGGTCCCACCTGGAGGTGAGGGCAGGGGGATGTCCCTACCACCCATCAGCATCACCCATCGAGATCACATCTTGCTCAGGGTGGGTGGCACAGGGCCATCCCCAACCCGTGGGTGACCACTGGGTGCTTTTCTCCCAGCCCATCAAGGATGTGGTGAACATCACCCTGCGGGACATCAACTGCCAGGCGGAGAAAAATGCCACTCACTTCATGCTGAAAACCCCCCTCAGCCACTGTGGCACCTCGCTGGAAGGCAGAGGCCACGCCAGCAACGAGGTGAGGGTGGGACAGTGGGGCATTGCCCCCAGCCCCACTGATGATCAATGGGGGCTTCTCCACTGGGACCTCCTTGCTCTGGCAAGGCTGGAAACATCCCATTGTAGCCCAGGGCTGAGCCCCACCGCTCATTTGGTGGAGATGGGGGTGGTATGGGTGGGATCCCTGGGTGGGAAACCCTCCCCATCCCATCCCAGGATGGGAGCCCTCCTTCCCATCCCATCCCATCCCACTCCACTGAGGACAATAGACCTGGCAGTGGGGTCCATTTGGCTGACACAACCTTCTCCACCTTCTTGCAGCTCATCCTCAACCTGGCCAAGGGCACAGCACTCCAGAGCGTGCGGGTAAGAGCCGGTTTTCCCACTGGATCCAGGGTGGGACCATGGGAGGAGGGAGCCAGTGCCACCACCAGGTGCCAGGGGTGGCCTCAGCACTGTCACTGCTTGCAGGTGGACTTCCAGTGCAAGATCCCACGGGAGCTCTTCCTGCGCCTCTTCCCCACCGCTGCCTTCGAGGTGCCGCAGACAGAGCTGGAGGTCAACAAGGAAGCCTTTGTGCAGGTATTGCCACCAGCTCAGCACTGAGCCTGGGGTCCGGCTGTCCCTGGGCCAGTGTCCCTGATGGCATGTTCCCCCTGTCCCTATGGCAGGCGTCCATGCGGTGGGAGGACCACCCGGCAGACCTGCAGCTGAAGGAGTGCTGGCTGGTGACGCCGGGGCGGGAGCCGGTGCTGCTGGTGCAGGGTGGGGAGGCACGTGGCGCAGGGGTGGCCGTGCTGGAGGGTCCCCCCAGCACCCGTGGGAGGAAGGTCTGGCGATTCCGCTTCACCTACGCCATCCCTGAGGGTGGGCGCGTCCCCTTCTCTGCCACCCTCAAGTGCAAGGCCGGCTTGCAGGTTAGTGTGAGTAACCCCCCCACCTCATGATGCCACCATGCTGGTCCCCACCATTGGTGGTGGCAGCCCGGTGGGTTTGTCCCCAACCATTGAACCCAGCCAGGAGTAGCATCCCTGGTCCCTGAAGAGCCTGGGAGCTCCCAGCCCTGTCCCCTGCCAGGGGTGTGGTAGGGGACGGAGGTCTCCCTGCCTCTCACCCCAACCTCTTCCTCTGCAGAACAACACCATCTTCGAGAAGGTGCTGGAGGTGACGGTGAAGGACAGCTGGCAGGCACCCAACAGTGAGTTTGGGGCAGGGGAGGGGGCCAGGGCAGGGAGGGAGGTGGGGAGGGGATCCCCACCCCAGCATGGCGGTGCTGATGGCCTCGTCCCCTGCAGACCGCGGGCTGGGGCTGGCTGCTGTCCTGGGCATCACCTTCGGCGCGTTCCTCATCGGAGCACTCCTCACCGCCGGGCTCTGGTACATCTACTCGCACACCCGTGAGTATCCACCACCCCTGGGGTCCCTCACGGTGGGATTGGGCGGCCACTCACATGTCCCTTGCTAGGTTGCCCATGTTGTCCCCTGGCCGAGGTCCCTGGGTGAGTGAGGGACCAGGCTGCTGCGCTGCTGTCATCCATACAGCCCTCCTGGCAATGCCACAGGGGAAGGATTCTGTGCAGGGTGGCCACTGCTCCGCCAAGGCCCCACCACTGCCCTGGGGTCCCCCCTGTCACCTGCCCTCCCTCCAGCTCCCAGTGCCACCGAGGTCCCCCGTGCCCATCTCCATGCCAGGGGCTCAGGGGGCAGCCAGGGAGCGATTTGGGAGGGGTCATGCGTGGGGACTGCAAGGTCCCATGGGGACAAGCCATGGCCACCGCTGGCCACCCTGAGTCTGGTTTCCCCTCGGCGTTCCTTCCCCGGCCCCACGGCGGGCGGCGTGAGCCAGGTCCCATCTCCAAACTGCAGCCGGTTTCCAGCACGGCACCCGCCTCGGAGAGCAGCAGCACCAACCACAGCATCGGCAGCACCCAGAGCACCCCCTGCTCCACCAGCAGCATGGCCTGACCCCCCCGGGCCCCCCCGAGCCCGCCCAGCCCTCGGCCACTGGACTTGGGGACCCAACCCTGCCCCATTAAGCTGTTTTTTTGCCCCAAATCTCAGGCCAAGCCCGGAGGGGGCCTCCGTTACTCATTCAGTGAATGCTTTGGCCCCCCGAGGGCAGCCCACAGTGGGGGGGACATCATGCAACCCCCCCGGGGTCCCCTGCTGCTGGGTGCACAGGGGAGGTGGAGAGAGCAGTTACTGCCAAAGCTCCCCCCAAGGCTCCCCATCAAATGGGGAGGGGGGAAAATGTGGGTGCCCCCAGGATGTGCCTCAGCACTTGGGGTGACCCCTATACCCCTCCCACATCCCCCCCAAAACGCCGTGGGCACCACTAGGAGCAGCAAGAGTTTTATTGGGGCTGGGGGGGGGGTGCAGGGCTGCTGCCCCACCATGGGGCAATGGGCAGAAGCCACCCCCCCCAGCTCCCCGTCCAAGTTACAAACTGATATTAATAATAATAAAAATCTCTCCTACGTTAAATTAGTCACACCCTGGTGCCGAGTCTCACCGCGGCTTCAGGCTCCTACCTACTGGCCCCAAAACCACCCACTCCCCTGGGCACCAGGACCCTGGCACAGCCTGGAACAGCCCCTCCAGAGACCAGGGGATGCCCAGTCAGTCTTACCAAGGTGGGCTGGGGGCCGGGAGCATGCCCCCCATGGCCAGTGTCCCCAGGAGGGCACAGGTGAAAGGCACTGGGTGAAAAGGGCGCCGAGTGGGGATGGGGTTGGGGGTCCCACATCCCCCCTCCCACCCCATCCGCCTCCGAGCATCATCGGGGGCAGAACCGGCACTTCAAGTAAAAAGAGGAGCAAACCCTCACACACCCCCTGTTACTGGGAGAGGGCAGGGTCGAGCAGCCGGAGGACCCCTCCCACCAAGTGCAGGCTGCCGGTGACCAGGACACGGACGGCAGCCGCCTCCCGCAGCAGCACAGCCCCGCTGCTGGCAGCAGGGTGAGGGTGAGCCCCCGTGGTGGTGGGTGCTGCCAAACGGGGGTCCCGGCCCTGTGCCACCCACCGCAGCGCCTGGGCCAGGCAGGGGAAGACAAGGGCTGGGGAATTGAGGGGTCGTGGGGCCGGGGGGACCAGGAGCAGGGTCCCTCGGGCAGGGGTGGGCTGCAGCAGCCCCCCTGCCTGCAGTGGGGCCGGGAGCCAGGGGTCCTGTCCCCCCTTCTCCTCCAGCAGCCGGGTCCACGTCCGCTGGTTCTCCAGGCAGCGAGTCAGAGCATTCTCCAGTGTCACATTGAAGTTTTGCTGGTCTGGAAGGGATGGGGATGGGGGTCAGGGATTAGGGGGGGGTGGGGAGGGGGTGGGAATGGAGCGGGGCCGGGGCAGACCCGGGCTCCCCAGCACTCACCTGCATTGCTGGCCACCGACACCTCCGTGAAGTTGGGGCAGAAGACAGCGTAGTCAAAATGGCAGGGCTGTGGGGAGAGGGGGGGTCAGCACTGTGGGAGTCCTCAGGCACCCCTCCATGGGATTTTCACTGGGACCAGTCCCACACTTGTGGGGTTATGGGGGTATGGTCCAGGGAGGGGGCTATCCAAGTCCCCCACCCTGCACCTGGAGCTGCATGACCCTTGGTGGGGTCACCGATGTAGAATACAACCAGGGACAGCAGGATGGACAGACAGACAGACAGCACGGGGCATCAGCTCCACCTCGTGGCTCCCCACACCCACAGCCAAGCAGGTCCCAGCACACCCAGGCGCCCGGGCACAGTGACCACCCTGCAGCCCCACAAAAGCTCACCAGCAGCAGCTTGAGCAGTGCTGCCGTGTCCCGGTCCCCCGTAGCATTGAAGAGCAGCACGCGCACCTCGGAGCCACTGCGGGGAGAAAGGGCAGGTGGCCCGTGCCCCATGGGGACCCCCAGCACCACCAGCGTGACACCCCCCCGGGCCATGTGTCCCCCCACTCTTACTCGTGGGGCTTGTCCTGGTTGAGGGCGGCTTGGCGGAACCAGCGGACGCAGGCCTGGACGCTGCTGGTGGTGTGGGCTCCATCCAGGTACCACGTCACAGGGCCACGGGGCAGCACCTGGGTCCGGCCAAGCCACTCTGTGTCCCGCAGGCCTGTGGGGGGCACAGGGCATTGCTGGGACCCCCCACACCCCCCTCCAGCACCAGGACCCCCGCGGGGATCAATTGTGGCGGGAGGCACACAGGCTGTGCCCTCCAGCGCAGGTGGCACTGGCTGGGGGACCAGCGTGACCCCCCCCCCATACCCCCAGAGCCCTGTGACATGGCGGGGGGGTCCCAGCGTGGCCATACTGCACCTTGGATCATGGCATCGGTGGGTTGAAAGGTGGGCGCCAGCGGCACCGGTTTCCCCACCAGCTCAGTGCCTGGCAGCACCTCCTTCAGCTCCCCGAGACCTGGGGGGACAGACACCCCGCTGAGACCCTGGGGGCCACGGTGGGGTCCAACCCCCCATCCCCATCCCCCCGCCTTACCCCAGCAGCCGCGGCGCTGCAGCCAGGTCCGTGCCAGCTGCAGGGCCAGGGCAGCGTTGGAGCGCTGGTGGGCACCCGCCAGCCCCAGCTCCAGCGCCCGGCGCTCCCCCTCGAAGGCATCCAGCTCCGGGCAGAGGTAGAGGGGACACTGCGGGGAGAGGAGACTGAGCCCCCCGTCATGGGGTACCCCCAATCCACGCCCCCCCCCCGCCACCCAACTCACCTCTCGCTCCCGGGCTCGGTCCCTCAGCACCTCCAGCGGCCGCTCTGGCTGTGCCACGGTGAACGCCGGCACGCCGGGCTGTGAAGGACGGGGTTGTTTAGGGCCATGGGGGCTTAGGACCACCCCACAACTGTGGGCCGGGGAGGACTGGGTCTCCCTACCTTAAAAATGCCCCCCTTCTGCCAGGCAATCTTCTCCATGGTGTCCCCCAAGATGCTGGTGTGGTCGATGCCCAGGGAAGAGACTCCACACACCACCGGTGCCCTAGGGACACAGTGTGACAGTGTCTCTGCTGTCCCCCCGCCACTGGGGACACCAGGTCCTGGCAGCCTTGGGGACAGGCTCAGCCTTCCTCAGTTCCTACCTGATGATGTTGGTGCAGTCATAGGCACCACCAATGCCAACCTCCACCACTGCCAGGTCCACCTGGGGATACAGGGACACTGGAGCTGTCACAGTCACCGACAACACATATCCCCATGGATTTGGAGACACAAGTGGGGCCAGGTGACTGCCACCACCCCTCCAAACCTGTGCCTGAATGCACACCATGCTCGTGCGGGGACCATCCATCCAGCACAGCATCCCCCGGGTATGAGGATGAAGCCACATCAAATCCAGCTTTGCCCCACGTGGGGGCTGGACCTCATTTGCCCCCCCTGCCCCGATGCCCCTGCCAACCTGATGTCCCCACTGCAAGCTGGAGGCCACCACCACCTACCTTCTCCTGCAGGAAGACGTGGAAGGCCATGATGGTGAGGAAGCGGAAGTATGCCGGCATGCTGGCGTGTGCTGGGTCCTGCCAGGCAGAGCAGGCATGAGGGGACAGAACAGGGTGTCCCCAACCAATGCTGTGGCACATGGCCCTGGGGGCGGGTCCTCAAGGGAGGGAGCCCCCTCGCAAGCCCCTGTGACCCCCACCTTGGTCTCCTCCAGGCGGTTGTAGACAAGCCAGAAGTACTTGCTGAAGAGCTCCTTGCTGATGGGCTGCCCATTGATGCGGATCCGCTCACGCACCTGCACCAGGTGAGGGGAGCTGGGGGGGTGGGCAAAGCAGTGGGAAGGGGGAGATGCACGGTCAGGCATGGCACCACCACCCCCCCAAGCCCCCCCAGCCCCCTGCCCACCTGTAAAAGCCCGTCTTCAGCCCGTAGCTGCGGAGGATGCACTCGGTGAAGGCACATGCTGAGCCCTGGGGAGGCGGCAACGGTAAGTCCCCCTGTGCCAGGGCAAACGGAGCCAGAGACACCGGTGCCCCCCCCTTGCTCCCCCAAACCCCCCCGGCACCACCCGCCCGCCTCACCTTGCCCTTCGTCCCCGTGACGTGGATGATATTCAGTCGATCCAGGTCCTCGACCTGCCGGAGGTCAACCACCCCGTGAGACCCCCACAGCAGCCAGCACCGAGTGTGGTGGCATCGCTGCCAGGATGGGGGGAGGACGGGGACGGGGACCCCTCCTCACCTTCAGCCCGCTCCTCTCTAAAAAGCCCTGCATGGCTTCCAGCTGGGTCTGGGGGTCACCGCGCTCCCGCTTCACCTGCTCCAGGTAACTGGCGTTGGTCTGCAGCGTGTTGAGGGTCCGGATGGCGTCCTGGAAAGACCCCCAGGGGGTGGTCACGATGGTGCCCATCACCGTGGTCTCAGGGCTGCATCCACGGCCTAGGGGACCAGCCCACCCTGTGCCCACCGCACCCCAACCCACCGCATCAGGCTCGGTCCCCTCAGCGGTGCCCGTGGCCACCCACATCTCCTCGGCCATGGCCCCGCGGGGACGTGCCCGCAGCGTTTGGCCGGGACGCGGCGGGGACGGGCTACTTATGGGCGGGGGGAGCTCGCCCCTCCCCGGGTGCCCCTTGGCCCCGTTGCGGGGGGGGACACGGGGCAGCCCGGCATCCAGCACCCACCCCTGCCCCCGCGGGACAAGGCCACGCGCGGGTGGTGCTCCGGTGCCCGCCCTGCTGGTGTTTAATTAGAAACGCAAATAAAGCAACGGAGCTGGACCCGCACCTGCACCCGGGACCGACAGTCCCGTGTCCCCGCTGCGGGGACAGCCCACCCGAGCGGCCGGTGGCGCAGGCACCGGTGGTGCCCCCGCCTCCGGTGAACGCGGGGCAGGCGCAGGACAGCTCCCGCCTCCCGGGGGACTCCGCACCGGCGCTCAGCCCGGGACTGCTGTCGGCCCCACGATGCCGGGCAGCCGCGCGGGCCCGGGACACACCGGGACGCCCCAACCTCCGTCCGGGACGCGCCGCGGCTGCCGGACCAGCTCCCGCTGCAGGCCAGGGTCAGCCCGGGGAGCAGGACGGAGGTTTGCGGGTGATGGTCGGGCACGAGCTGTGCCCAGCGGAAAAACGGGCGAGGCGGCGAGCGGCGGCTGGCACGGCCCGGGGCCAAGGGAGAGGGGCGGCCCCGCTGGCAAACGAGGTGGGGAGGCTCGGCGCCCCGCTGTCCCAGCCCCGCTGCCCCTACTGGCCCGCGGCAGGGGAACAGACCCCCGGCGCAGGGGAGACCCGGCCCCGCCGGCTCGGTGAGATGCCACGTGCCCCAGCGCGCAGCCCCTGGCCAGGCGCAGCCTCCCGGTGCCCCCGCCGCACGGCCCAGCCCCCCCCCGCAGCACGCGGCCCCACTCCACGCGGCCCCGCCCCCCCCCGCCGGTACCTGATAGTCCATGGCGGGGGCGCGCGCCGGCCGCGTGCTGAACCGGCGCCCGGCGGCGGCCGCCCGCAGCACCCCCCGCAGCGCGCCCCGCAGCGCGCGGAGACCCCGCGCCACCATCCCGCTGCACCGCGCGCCCGCCGCCAGCTCGCGCCGCCGCCTGGGGCGGGACCGCCCCGACCCGCCCCCTTCACCGGCCACCGCCATCTTTGAAACGGGCAGCGCGCCGCCACGTCGGAGGGGGGCGCCATCTTTGCGAGGGGCAGCGAGGCGGGAACCCGTCGGGAGGGGCGGGGGGAGCACCAAGCCCCCTCCCCAGCTCCAGGCTCCTCAGCCCGGCGGGGCCAGCGCCCGGGTCTGCAGCCCCAGGGGCACCCCCGTCTCACACAGCTGGGGCACAGGGCCCCCCCAGCCCGGTGGGCACCGCACACTCACCCTCCTCCCGGTGCCACCGGAGCAGCCGGGCCGCTCCCAACAGCCTCCTCTGCTCGTGCTGCTTCGTTAATCCACTGCAGCGCTAATTGCCCGGAGCCTCCCTCCCATCAGACAGAGCCAGGGACCCCCAGGAGGGGAGCAGTGAGGAGGGGAGTCACGTGTCCTAACCCCAACCCGGGCACACAGCCTAACCGATCACTAAACCGCTGTCTACAGCGCTCCAACGGCTTTCTCCGTGTCGGAAAAAGATGGACACAAGGTTAAAACCAGCCCTTTGGGACAGGATCGTGTTTATTGACAACTGGCAGAAGTCAATTGGCTTATTGCTTGCAACCAATTTCACTTTTTTTTAAACGAAACCAAGTCCCCCCCACAACCAGCCACGGTTTTGGAGCCAAAGAGAGATTTACCTTGTACACATCCTTGATCATCCTCCCCTTCTGTCCTGAGAACAGCCCTGCTCACCACCGCTTCCTCCCCGCAGACCTTGCGCTACCAACGTGGCTTTTGCCGTTAGTGTAGTTAACGGACAACCTATCAAACGCCAAAGGTTATCACACGCTGCGTGTCGTACGCGTTATTTGTTTGAAAGTCTTGGGGCTCACCGAGAACATGGCCAGCTGCAGCTGACAGCCGTGGAAGACAAAGTGTGCAGCGAGCAGCTGCGCTGCGGCAGGTTGTGAAGAAGCACTCGCTCTGTAGGAGCCAGTCCTGACAAGCTCTGGCAGAAGGTGCGTGCACACTGTCACAGCGCACTGGGGTGGTCGCTGTGTCTGGGGAAGGCAGCAGGTCTTGCTCTAGACCCACACAAAGAGCTCCAGCACAGAGGAGTGGACACACAAGTGTTTAAGGAGCTGTTCTGCTCACAGCACAGCGTTCCCAGTGCTGCCATGCCACCGTGAAATCCCTGCAGCCAGAGGGACGCAGGTCTCACCCCAGCTCTTCCAACTCCCTTCCCCATCCAAGCTCCCGGCGCAGGCAGCGCTGCAGGGAAAGCACGCAGCAGGCTGGGTGTGTCCGACCAGACTCCTAATTGCGGTTTGCAATGAAGAAAGCGTGGACGCCGCGTGCTGTTACACAGACCACTGTAAATCCTGGCTGTATGGAGCAACCAGCTCTGCCAGCCACCCCTCTGGCTTGCTCAGTAAGCCCTTTTCTAGGCTAGAGCCCAAACTCCAGCGAGAGTTAGTCATGCTGTCTAGAGTGACTCTGCCTTCCCCAGGACACCTGCACATTACTCAGAAGCACCTGCCACATCACACATCAATGCTTTGTTGTTCAAAGCACACACTGTGCAGGAGCTACGACCAACCAAGAGAAGCTGAGACATCTCCCAGCAGGGCCCAGTTTGGTCCAGGGCAGCTATTTCCAGTCCTGCCGGACACAGCACCATTTGCCAAGACAGAGCCACTTTCTCCATCACCAGGTCCATAACAATCCATAAGCTTAATGTACAGAGACTGTTGCAGGGGGAACATAGTCTCTGTGTTAAAGCTGCAAGGAAACAACTCTGGGCTTAGAGGCATCACCTCCCCAGACACACAGGTCTGCGGTGGCTGAGCTGCTGCATAAGGACAGAAGATGGCAGAGCTCGTTGAAAGCCAGCAGACACTTCACCTTGAAGAAAGTCCTTTCCCAGATACAAAGACATCCCTGCCCAACACAACCTGCGGAGTAGCCCAGCTGGGACCCCGCTGACGAAGCCCCCGCTCAAAACACCCTGTCAAATTCAGTCTGGTTGGTGGCCGCCGGGTTCCTGCCTTGGTTAGCCGGCTGCTGGGGCATGTGCCCACCCCTCCTGCGCGGTGGGGCCAGGTACTCGAACATGGACTGGTTGTGGGTGGACAGCATGTTTTTAAGGTCCGAGGGCATGGGGTCTGACCAGAAGAAGTCATGGTTCAGTGCATCATCACTGTCGATCCGCTGGGCAGGATCCAGCACCAGCAGCTTGTCGATGAGGTCGAGCGCGTAGGGGTCTTTGACGTAGGCTTTCAGGCGATCCTTCACCTTGCGCTTCTGGCCCTTGGGGAGATCCAGCTTCTCGTACAGCTCGTATTTATCCACGTTTGGCCAAACCTGGGAAAGGGCAGGAAGAGAGGATTGTGAAGAAATTGCTAAGGAGAGGACAAGCTATTTTTGATGCTAACAACCCTCAGGCAAACCAGGGCGAGGTCTGCTCACAGAACAATACTATTTTATAACCTCCAAGCCAGCAGACCTGGTTCCCACAGCATGAAGGAGGCACTAAATAGTGCACTAAAGCCTGGAGACACATGGACAAGTCAGGACAGAGTCCTCCTGGTGTGGGAATGGCACGCAGGATGCTCCAGGATTTCTGGTTTTCCCACAAAAGAGCTACTAGGGAGCATGGCTCAGGCCAGCTACAACATCCAGAAAGGTAAAGTGACAAAACTTATTGCTAAATAAAAACCTGGATGTATGTGGCACCTGCTGCAGTCACCAGCACTTACCTCAACCCTGCTCTGGGAGAGACCACAGCAGGCATTTAGATACAAAATAAACCACCTTCAATGCATGTACATAATGCACATAATAATGCATCTGCAGCTGCCTGCACAACCACCTGCCTTAGGCTACAGCCCCAGTCAAGAGATCACTCAGCTCGATCCCACACAAGAGGGCAGGACAAGCTGCTGTTAAATACGGAGCTGAGACCGGACTGAGCACTTGCATCAGGGCCCAGCTAACGCCAGAAATTACAAGCCAGAATTAAAGAAGCTTTTCAAGGTGCCCAGTGCAAAGCACTGAGACAAACCCCTCAACACAAAACAAAAAAACTCTTCTTTAAGAAGAAATTAACGAGTGTTTATCCGAGAGACAACCTCCAAGCACAGGCTAGAGCCGATTCCTATGCTTCATTTTCTGTTCTTTCACACTCAGAGCAGCCAGCATCCTCCCTGTCCTCAAAACTGAGGACAGGTTTTGCCCCTCCCAAAGGAGATCTGGGAGGCCAAGCTCACCCTCCTCAGCAGGTTGAGCCTAAGTAACATGACAGCTGTAGTATACATAGAGCAGCAAGGAAAGCTCAGCATCCCACTGTGCACTTGGCTCCCTGGAGGCAATGGCATCAGCAGGAGCTTCCCCAGCCTCCTGCCAGCAGCAGACACACTCCAGTGCCAGGAGTGCACAGCAGCCAGCGCACAGAGAAGGGAAGAAGCTCAGGAGTGCCTGGTCCCGGTCCCTGCCCACACCACCGCTTCACACCCCTCTCCTCCCGCCCTCCACAGCTTGCCCACACCCTCACCCTCACCTCTGGTGTGATGGATCCGCAGAGCTGGCTGATGAGGGTGAGCTGATGCTGCTCTGTGTTCCCCTGCATGATGGGGCTGCGGGTCCACATCTCTGCCATGATGCAGCCTGCACCCCAGAGGTCAATGGGGGGACCATAGTCCCGCTCCCCTAAACGGAGATGCCGCGTTAGTCACCCAGGGGCATAAGAAGGACAGAGAAGCCGGCAGAGCCCACCACCTCCTACCTAGGAGCAGCTCTGGTGGCCGATACCACAGAGTCACCACCCGGTTGGTGTAGCGGTTCGGCTGGCTGTTCTTAGCCAGGCTGAAAGCTCGAGCCAGCCCAAAGTCCGCAAGCTTCAGGACTCCATCCCGCGTGATCAGGACATTCGCAGCTTTCATGTCTCGATGCAAGATCTATACAAGGACAGACAGTGAAAGGTTAAGCCATTAATGTATCTTCCTTCAGCACCTGGTGCCAGCAGGGCACTCAAGACTCTAGAGATCGAGGACGAGGAAGGATTTCCCTCCAGCCTGTGCTAAGACACTTGCTCCTTGCAAGGCCACAGAGAGCAGGGTGACCTCAGAGCACAGCACGGATCCTGCCCGTTACCTTGTTCCTGTGGATGTAGTAAAGTCCATTCAATAGCATCTGCATAACTTTCTTGATCTCTGAGAGCGTGAACTTGACGTGAGCATTGCTGAGAAGGCCAGCCAGGTCATGCTCGCAGAAGTCAAACACAAGGTAGATACTGCCCTTGCAGCGGTTGTATGGAGAGGCTATGGGAGAGACAAGGAGGGACCCTTAGCCCTGTCACAGCTCCTCCTGACCTCCAGCCACCCTGCTGCTCGTACAACGCTCACTGGACAAAACCTCAGGGCACAGGGACACAGAGAACCAGAGACACCCTGGAGGCCTCAAGATCCTTCACAAAGAGGCACTAAGGCAACACAACTAGCAACAGAAGAACAGAGGATGAGGATCAGAGTAGTGAATGTCACCAGGCAGGTAAGGAAAGGGCATGAACATCTTTGAAAGCTTCATTTTGTGCTGCTCCGTGCAGGTAACGGCTGTGGGGTTTCCTCCCTGCCAGCTGTGGTTGGTAGGTGCACACACCGCTAGCTGCCAGCCAGCACTATCACTGATCGCATCAGCGATAAGAGGGGGCACCCACAAAGACAGCCCCAGGAAAAATGCAGAAATAGAGAAAATCTGTCTAATATAACATTAGAAAGTGAGCTTTTCTGCAACCTCAAACAGTATATACGAAAGCGGACTGATCTGAATTAAAACGGTTTTAAAACTCCAACTCCAACTGCAATTTAAAGTCAACAACAGAAAACCTCAAATGAAGCAATCGATCTCAATCTCGTTCCTCGAGCACACATGCAAAAACATTATTAAAAAGAAAGGCTGATTTTCATCAGTTGTCATCAGCAAAATTTGCTGATGAGCAACTCCAACCGGAAAATGACGGCTAAGCTCAGCCCCCGCGGAAACACACCGCTCTCTGCCAGCCAGGAGGGTGCCTGCTAGGCTAGGTGTGCAGTTCTGTATGTGGATACAGCCCTTACTGCACCTTTCCAATGTAAAAACGAAAAGCTTCGAGTTTGAGAACAGTAAATGCAACATTTCTACTTTACTGGAAACTGAGGTCAAGGTGGATTTGGATGAAAACTGGAATTCAAGCAAAACCCAAACAACTGACACGTCTACAAAAATATTTACCCTAGGTATGCCAGGCACACAATCATCACAACTCGTTTAATCACACAATGAATTAAAAATTAACTTGTTGTCAGTATTTCTACTCATAGCCGTTCAGACAATAACCTACATGCAGTGGAGCACTGGCATAACTTCAAGTTCCCAGTCCTAAGCCAGGGATTTCTACTGGTTCAGTGACCGGACTTTTTTAAAAACATCATTGTCAGATACCTGCCACTTTTGTTTTTATTTAACTGAAATGACTGACTAGAGAATGGCAGGCTTTAACACCAGCTGTCATTTTCTGTTTTCCCACTACAAATCCACATAAGAGAATGATACATAAAAACTAGCAAATGTTTTCAAGCAGTTCCACTTGAAACAGAGCCGGGCCAGGTGCACTGAGCACACCAGTCATGCAGCAGAGGCTTCTCAGAGCCGCCCCGTGTGGCGTCCCAGCCCTCGCAGCACGAGCGGTTACTGTCACCCACAGAAAGGGACACTGAGAGAGTCTCCAGCTGGAGCTGTGTCATCAGCTCAGAGCTGCCACAAACCATCATAAGCCAACTGAGAGGGACGGCTCCAGCACCTGACGGGGAACTGGCTGTGCACAGCCACGAGATCAGCTCTGGGCTGAACACCCTCTGCTTCAAACTCTCTCCAGCACTGGCTTATTTAAAGCCTCTCAGACAGGAGTTTTCCAACACGGGCAGGATTCACAGCACAGACATATCCTAGCAGGACTGACAACAGCTTTTTTCAGCCAGGCTGCAGCAACATCCTAACTCCTTTTTTTCCAAGATGGGTGTACAGTCACTTCACATCACAGGCAGAAACAGAGGCCCATGCTCAGCTAGAAGACCCCACTCCCAGCACAAAACACCAGCCCGCTCAGTAGCAAAGGAGGGCAGAAAAAAACCAGATAGCCAGCACAAGAGAGACCCTGCAAGATACCTTTGGTCCTGCAGATTTCAATGAGGTTCACCACATTCTCATGTTTGAGCAGCTGGAGGATTTTAATCTCTCGCAAGGCTGTGATGGGGAACTGAAAAGGAGAAAGAGAGAACAGGGATTAGGAGCACAGGAGACCAGGCTACCACTGCCTAGAGAATAGGATAGATGTGACTGCAGCAGCTTGGCAGGGAACCTGCTCAAGCAGCACTGTGACAAGTCACTGAAGGGCAATCAGAGCTTTGAAATGGAACACTGACATGGGATTGCCAAAACCTATTCACCAGCAGGTCACCACTGGTGAGAGAGGTTCTGCCATAAGACAAGAGGTGTTTGGGTGCTGCTGTGACCAGCACACAGACACCCCTCCCTTCTCTCCTCACCTTGCACATCTGTAACAGGACATGGTACAGCCCAGCTCGAGCTGCAGAGCAGCCTCCCCGCGGCTGCCTGCACTGCTTATGCTGTTACTGTCTCCTCAGTTCATCCTATCTCTGCACATCGCTGAGCATCCCTTTCACACATTACCCAGTTCCTCCATGAACAACAGCCAGTGTGGAGCCCTGTGCTGGGGGTGATGGGGTTTTGCACAGGAGGGTAGTGTCACCACCCAGGTGTGGGCAGCGTCACCTCCCAGCAGCCACCCCACACAGCCAGGTCACCACACAGCTACTCCACCACACTGCTGCCTTTGCAGCTGAGAAGGTGCTAACAGGCTGTATGCTTTGGCAGGACAACCAAAAGACCCAACATTATCATCCTGTCAGCAAGAGAGGAAAAAGGCCACAGGGGTGGGAACCCACACCCTTACAGGTTCAAGATCTGGCACGTGATAGCAGTATAAATTGTTAAAGAACAGTAACACATCTCTGCCATCCTGAAGATCAGCTGTCACCTGTGAGCCCCCCAATCCCAGCCTTCCCAATCCCAGCCCCCCCACACTCCCACACTTACCCCCTCCTTCTCATTTTCCATCAACACTTTCTTCAGTGCTACTTTTTTGCCTGTCTGACGATGTTTGGCTTTGAAAACTTCTCTGTAAAAAAACAAAAGGAAATCCGTGAGCAGCACAAGGGAGAAGGGAAGGAGCCAGATGCCCCTGAACAGAGACAAGACCAAACAACACACACTGGAGCACAATACAGACAGCTCCGTGCTCAGCCACTAACCAAAGGCCCTCAGGACTGGCCGAGCCAACCCAGAACTCCCATAGCCCCAAGGGGATTTGGGGCAAATTTGCACGTTTTGGGCAAAAGGTCCCTGCCCTGACTGTCTCCAGGATAAATCTCCTCAGCCAGAGCCTGGGCCAGAGCTGGGGCTCAGGTGGGGCAAAGAGGGCTCAGGCTGGTTCCCGGGGACCAGAGGGGTGGCTGGGGTAGGGACACTCAAGCGAGGGACGCTCAGGCCTGTGGCGGGCGGGCCCAGGGAGCGGGGAGGGCCGGGGAAAGGCCGGGGAAAGGCCCGGGAGGGCCCGGGGCAGGCGGGACACTCACCCGAAGGTGCCCTGTCCGATCTTGGCGAGCTTCTCATACTTGGAGACCTCGTCGCAGAAGGGACACTCGACCATGTCGTACTGCTTGGCCATGCCGGTGCCCGCCGTTCCCACAGCACGGGGACGCGCCCCTTCCGCCTCGCGAGGCGCTTGTTCCGTCACACGCCCCGCACCCGCCGCCCCGCAACACCTCCTGGGACTTGTAGTCCGGTGGCGGCCGCCATGTTGTCACCGTCTGTCCCTGCCGCGGAGTGCTCGGCTGGACTGGCCGGGACGCTGCCCCCGGTACCCCTCCGCCACCGCGACCGGCCCTTCGCCCCGTGTCCGTGTCCAGCCCCCTGCCCCCGCTGACACCCACCTCCCTCCACACAGCCCAGGGCACTGAGCAGCCCCTGGTCCTGGTGGCCCAAAAACATGTCACCATGTCCCCTGCGTGTTTAAACCCATCGGGGATTTAACGGCATCTCTGGTCCCTGGCTCTGTGCTGTGGCTGCAGCTGGGGATGTGGTGAGGGGATGCCATGGCCGGGGCAGGGGGACACCAGGGTCTGGTCCTGGGGGGACCCCGATTCCTGCCCCGCTGGCAGAAACGTGCCCGGCTGGGAACATGGTCTCCCGGCAGTGCCCACGCTGGGAGCAGGATGAGTGACCTGGTGTGGGGTTGTTTGAGACTGGTGCCCCAGGCGGGGAGCACAGGGAGATGCAGACAGAGCAGCAACAGACATGGCTGCTGCCATCCTGGGCATGGGAACTGCCAGGTGCTCCCCAGGAATGGAATACAACAGGGACACCGGATCCCTGCCAGGCCCATGCCAGCTTGTTCTGCATGGAGGCACTCCTACGGGGCACCCCCAGGGTGACAGGACAGCTGGTGGTGGCTTCCACTGGCAGTGATGCCATCCAGCTGTCACCCCACGGGACCGATGACGGCAGGGACTGAGCCCGAAATGTGCATGGCGGACCCTTGTCTGCAGGGCTGGCACCCTCCTCCGTAGGGCTGGCATCGTCCTCCGTATGGCTGGCACTCTACAGCATGGCACCCAGGGCTTTTTGAGTGTCCACATCTGCTGGGCATCCCCAAACCAGGGCCCTAGAGGATTTCCCTGAGAAGCCAGGTGGGTGTGAGCAGACACAGGGACTGCAAGGACCATGGGGACAGCGGGAGGGGGGACAGGGGCAGGAGCAGGGCCCAAAGCAGATGACAGCACCCGGGAGGAAGCGCCGAGCAAACGATGAGCGACTGCGGCGGGGGGGCGGGCAGGAAGGGAGGAGCGGGCAGAGAAAGGCTTCACGGTTATAAACTTGTCCCTCTCGGTCCCCACGCCCTCCAACCAGTGCAGCCATGGCCGAGGGACAGAAACGAGGGGGCTTCAAGAAGTTCAGTAAGTGGCTGTGGTATGGGATGGGTGGGTGATGGGGTGCGCACCTGGACAGCTCTGCAAGGAGGGGGCATGCACGAGAGTGAGTGTGAGCATGAGTGTGAGCGTGAGCGTGTCCTGTCACACCCTCTGGGTCACCACTGCCCAGGGATGTTCTGGGGCGAGACAGGCTCTGATCTCATTAGGAAGCTTGTTGGGGTGAGGGGCTTTGGGGGTTTCCATCCCCATAGCTGGGTTAGAGCCTGGGCGCTGTTGGCTCAGGAGCTGGGTGCTGGGACATGCACCAGTCTGCTGCAGCCCAGCCCTGCACTGGGCACCAGGATGCACCCAGGGGGGATGCACAAGCGGGTTTGGGGGTCTTCACTCCACAAATGGCTAGGGGTGCAAGCCAGTGCCAGGGGCTTGGGGTGGCTGGACACCCCACCCCAGAATGCTCCCACAGCCCAGGGATGGGGGTGACATGGAGAAGCCAGGGTGGGAGCCTGGGAGCAGATTCCTGCCAGGAGCAAGCTCTGCTCTTTCTCACAGACCTCGGGTTTCCCCCAGAGCCCCAGGAGGCGGCTGCAGCAGCCTTCACCCCACTTCCCAGCACTGGGCTGCGCAGGAGCTGGCCTTTTGCTGCTGCTCTCTGCATTCCTGCCGTGATGCTGGTGCTGGAAGGGGGACGCTCCCTCTGCTCCCCTGGGACCCCTCCACTGGAAAAACTCACAGCTCCATCCCAGCTGGGATTTTCCTTTGCAGTGAGAGTGTGGAGATGGGGAAAGTCCCCAGCATTGCCTTTCCCACCCTGCAAGCAGCCCCGAGGATGCTCAGACCCCACAGGGATGTTTAACCCAAATAAGTTTTGCCTTTAATTGCATCCAAGCCATGAGGTTTCTGCCATGCAGAAGGGCTTTTGGGCTGCTGCAGCCCCTTGCACAGCCCCTTTGCCCCATCAGGCTGCAGATCCCATGGATGGTGGCAGGACATGGGGGTCCAATGGCCCCCAGATGCCCGGTTCATTGCACAGCACCACTGCAGCGTTGTGCCGCTTCCTGCCACGGCAAATCCGCTGTGCCCGGAGGGGAAGAGGTTTTGCAGAGCCCTGAGACATCTTAAACATTGCAAAACCTCCAGAGGCACCCAGAGCACCAGGGCTGTGGTGTGGAAACGCTGCCCTGCAGAGCTGCAGGCACAGCCTGCTTCACCCTGCGTGCTGCCGTCCTCGTGCCGTCACCAGCACCAGCAGCAGCAGCAGCGGCCGGGGTCACACCGCAGTGGCACGCAGAGCCGAGGTGTGAAATGCAAAGCCGCCCGCCAGGTTTATAAATACTTCAGTGAACGCTTTGTGCGTGGTGCTTGCAGGTGGCTGGCAGCTGGGAGCTGCAGGGAGGCTGCGAGGGGCTGAGCGTGCAGCCGAGGAAGCGGGGTGGTTATCGCCTGCCGCAGCCACGGCCGCTGCTCCACTACGCTGGCAACGGACACGCACACGTGGGCAAGTCACACACGGCCAGGACCCCCATTCCCTGAGATGTGGCATGTCCCCAACTCTGGGCTGCCCCAAGGCTAACGGGGTTGGCACAGCTGCCAGCCCTGCCCAGAGTTCACCAGGGGAGCTAGAGAGGTGAAGGGCGGGAGGAAGAGATTTGAAATCATGTCTGTCATTGCCTGCTCACCGGGGCAAGTGTTTCTTTCCCCGCCCCTACAACTGCAGTGGGGAAACGTTGCTGTAGATTTGCCAGGGCACCAGGACACATTTCCTTCCCTGAAGGACCAGAACAGACCTCCCAGGGTCCCAGCAGAGATGCCCTGAGCATCATCACGTACACCCCAGGCCACAGGGACATCGTGCTGGGCCGAGACTGGAGATGCACAGTGTAAAGGTGCTGACACCAGGATGCACCATGGTGCAGTGCCCTGTGCCCACCCAACCCTGGAGCAGGAGCCCCAGGACACCTCACCAATGTGCTGTGCCAGCAATAACCCCACACCCATCTTTCCTCTCTCCTTGCCAGAGTTTTTCAAGTTCAAAGGCTTTGGGAGCCTGAGCAGCATCCCCCGCTCCTTTACACTCCGGCGTATGTCCGTGGCCTCCAGCTCTCCTGGGAGCCTGAGGCCGGGTCTCCCTCCTCCCCATGGCTTCCTGGAGGAGCCCTTTGATGGCACACAGGACGATCTCAACACCATGGCCAAGAGCCCTGGCCCCTATGCCCGGTCGTCGGACATGTACAGCCACATGGGCACCATGCCCAGGCTGAACCTGGGCAAGGCAGGGAAGAACCTGGACAAAGCCAAGAGTAGCCAGAGCTGTCGGGAGAAAGGGACCTCCAGCAACAAAACCTCCCGGACAGCCCCGCTCCCTGTTCCCAAATCCCCTGAGATGTCTGGCATCCCTGACCCAGGCACAGACTCACCCTCAGCCACTGGGCAAGCAGAGCAGGAGGAGAAAGAGGCTCAGCCCATAGATACCCTGGGGACAGTGATGTCCAGGATGGACCAGGAGCCTGCAGGGAATGTCTCCTGCCCTGGGACAGAGACACTGAGCTCCAGCCTGACCCCGAACCCCAGACAAACCCCGAGCCCCGACACGGCAGCAGGAGCAGAGACCACCGATGGGGATCTGCCAGGAAAGAGGCAAGAGCTTCCCGGCAAGAGCTCCCCAGACAGGTATGACCCCGTTGGGTTTGCTCTGCCTTCTGCTGGGACCCCCTTTCTGCCCCCTCAGGGCAAGGGGAGGGGGCTGGGACGCAGTGGGGTCCCTGCGGTGCCCCCACCTCACACATAGTGCCAGCGGGATGCACCTGGCCAGCGGGACAGCATGGCCAGAGCGCTCCGTACCATGGCCAGGTCAGCAGCTCCATGGGAGCGAGGTTTCCTGTGGGATTTCTGCTCTCTCCCATTTCCGGATGGGGTGGAAACATCTC